>OY755043.1:98790741-100162262 GCA_963576565.1 Aspidapion aeneum
GTGGTTAAAATATAAATAAAAACAAAAACAAAACTAATTGGTTAAAAGCATTGAACACAAGATACATAAAATGAAAAAAAATAAAAAATTTTGAACTTAAACTATTATAAAAAGGTTTTATGCATGATCAAAATATTCATCCAAATGATAGTAGGCATTATCTACAAGCATATCTTTTACCGCCTTTTTAAAATTATTAAAATCGCCTATTGCTTTTATAGCATCAGGCAGTTGGTTGTATATTTTAATGCTGCGATAAATTATTGAATTTTGTGTAAGTGTAGATTTTGGAATAGGTAACAGAATATTCATTAAATTATTTCGGGTTTGGTATCCATGTAAATTTGTGGGGTTATTTTTGTATTTTTTAAATATAATGCAAACTGTTTCCAGAATAAATAAAGATACAAGTGTTAAAAATTTTTTCGCTTTGGAACAGCGGCTTACAATGATCTTTTAGTTTTGCTCCACAAATGTACTGTAGACATCGTTTTCGTATTGTAAAAACTGACTTAAATAAATGTTGACAACAATTTCCCCAAAACGTAATTCCATAACGTAAGTGCGATTCAACTAAAGCAAAGTATACCTTTCTCGCCATATCAATACCAAGATCTGTGTAAGTTTTTCTCACAGCATAACCTCCGCTAGAGATTTTTTTATTTAAATTAACAATATAGTCTGTAAATTTTAGCTTGTTGTCAATGAACATGCCAAGAAATTTAATACTTTGCTTTTGTTCTATTATTTCATTTCCTAGATTCAGATTATCAAAATCCATTTTAAAATCAAGTACTTTAGTTTTATCTATATTTAGACATAAATAATTATGTGTCACACCATTTTTTAATTTTGACAATGTCTTTATGTACAATGTCCTTTAAACGTGCAAATCCTTGTGGTGCCATAGAATAGTGGTGTCATCCGCAAATATCGTTAAAATACCTTTAATATCTATAAGAAAGTTAAATCATTAATATACAACAGAAAAAGAATTACGCCTAAAACCGAACCCTGTGGAACTCCAGTATTTATTTCCATTGTAGAAGAAACACACGTACCGTTCTTCACTTTTTGATAACATCTTGTTAAATAGGATTTAAAGAAAGTTCCCGATATACCGCTAAAGCCGTAAACAGAATTTTTTTTTAAAAGCAGATTATGGTTAACACAGTCAAAAGCTTTTGTAAAGTCGCAAAAAACTGCGGCTGCAACCTCTTTGTCCTTGATTTTAAGGTACAGACTTTCTAAAAATGAAAAAACCGCATCATTGGTGCTTTTAGATTTTTGGAAACCAAATTGTTGTACACGAAGGATTTTGTGTTTCTCTATAAAATCCATCATCCTCTTCTTTACCAATTTTTCAATAATTTTAGATAGCGTATTGAGAAGAGAAATGGGTCTAAAATTTGATGGATCTGTAAAAGAACCTGATTTATGCAGGGGGATAACTAGTGCAGTTTTCAAGATATCTGGAAATTCCCCTTTTAAAAAACTTCGATTTACTGAGTTTGCAATTACTTCCAATGCCGCATCGTTTAAATTTTGAAAAATGTTTTTGACATTTCGTCTATACCTGAGGAATTTGTTTTTATTTCACCTATTATTCTTTTTATTTCGTTTTTATCTGTGTCAGTTAATACAAAAGTTTCATTTACATATGCATTTGATAAGTTGATCAGTGGATCACAATCTGATTTAATATCTGATGTTAAGTTTTTCCCAACAGTACAATAAAAACTATTTAGCACATCAACAGATATGTTTGCTTGTTGCTTTAATAAATTATTTTTACCTCTTAAATCGTTAACAATTGACCATGCTTCCTTGCTTTTATTTTTCGCGCTTTCAATCCTGTTCCCATAATATTTCTGTTTTGCTGCCTTAATTATATTTTTGTATATTTTACGATATACTTTAAAATAATTAAGAAAAAATTCATTGTTAATAGATTTACGAATTACATACAAAGATTGTAAGTTCTGAGAGGAAATTTTAATACCTTTGGTTATCCAACTTTTTTCCTTCTTTCTTTTTATCACCTTGCGCAACGGAAAGCTTTCAAAAAATGTTTTTTTAACTATTGAATGAAAGTCTTCAATAGGCTTTTAGTTCCTTGTTACAGCTACATAAAATTTATTTGTTGGTAGGAGCTAGGCGTTCTAGCTATAACTATCTTCATTGAATAGGATCAATCATCAAATTAAACACCTTTTATCCAAATTAAAATTTTATATTATAACAAATACCGTCTCATTGTTACATAGTCAATAGTCCAAATATATGCAAAATTGTCTCTAAATTCACATCCATTAAAAATACTCTGCCAATCTATGGGCACCTAAGCTCACACTAGGTACTATAGTTATAGTATGAGCTAATATAATCAAAAACTGAAATATATTTTATTCAACTCCAGACTCAATTACCTTTCGTTTGATATCACACAAGCCATGTTTTGACTTAAACTCAAATTTTTTTAATCTACCCCCACCCTTTTGAAAAAAACTAAAATGTATTTTGTTTAACTCCAGACTCAATTACCTTTCGTTTGATATCACACACGCCATATTTTCACTTAAACTCTAATTTTTGACATCTACCCCCACCCTTTTTTTAAAAATAAACTAAAATTCATTTTTTTTAACTCCAGACCTAATTACCTTTCGTTTGATATCACACACGCCATATTTTCACATAAACTCTAATTTTTGGAATCTACCCCCACCCTTTTATTTGGCTTGCGTTCGGTGGATTTTGTTCATTTTTAAATGGGACCATCACGGCCCAAGACCCAACTTAGGTACCAAATTTCATTAAAATCGGACAAGCGGTTTTTGAGTTATGCGGGTTGGTCGTTACAGACAGACATACAGACAGACAGACATACAGACAGACAGACAGACAGAAAGACAGACAATTTTTAGTTATATTAGCTGACATGTACACTATAACTATAGTTCCCAGTGTGAACTTAGGGGCCCATATATTAGCAGAGTATTTTTTGAGATAACGCCGAAAATGTGTTATTTGGGTATAATTTGACCTATGTTAGCAATATCTTTGTGATGTCTGTCTGTGTGTAGGTGTGTATATGTGTGTGTATATTTTTTGTCCGTAACACGATAGCTCCTAAATCGCTGAACCGATTTTCCGAAAATAATGTTCGACACTCTAACGAGATGATTACATTTTGGTCAAAATCCATTAAAGCTAATGACAGTTTTGTGACAATAAATTTTTTTTTAAAATTCGAGCTTTTTAACGGAGCACCGTATCTATATTCGGTTTTCGGAATATAGTAGATTACATTTTGCTCAATAATTTGCTATAACTAAACTCTTCTTAAGAGCTTTAATTTTTAAGATATTTACATTTACACTTGAAGTGTGCTAATAGGCTAGCTAGGAAGGTATCAGATTCGTGATGGATCCATTTATTGTATTTTTAAGCTAGTCAGCAAAAACCCCAGAGGAAAGACAGCGGTTTAAAACACAATATATTGAAATTCAGCGTTGGTTTTCGAGATATTCAAAATAAATGCAGAATTCAATTTTAAAACAATATTTTTCACCAAACCTGAGGTGTATGCAGCTACACCCCCCATAAAAGTTAATCAAAAAAAATCACTGTGGGAATTTTGTACTAATTATGAACTAATTTTGTCCCCCAAAAAAATTTTTTGTACCACTCTCCTTCTACCTTTTTTTCCGATTTGAAAAAGGGGGGTGTAGCTTCCAGGGGAAGACAAAAAATTTCAATGCAGGAAATTTGTACTATTTATGAACTAATTTTGTCCACCTTTAATTTTTCCCCAAGTCCCTTTTAACCCCTTTAAAAAAAAAACAAAAGGTGTGTTCCACTGGAAGCTACACCCCCTTTTGTCTTTTTTAAAAAGAGGGGTAAAAAGGGACCTGGGAAAAAGATTAAAGGGGGACAAAATTAGTTCAGAAATAGTACAAAATTCCTGCATTGAAATTTTTTGTCTAGCCCTCTTTTTCAAATCGAAAAAAAAGGTAGAAGGAGAGTGGTACAAATTTTTTTTTTTGGGGGACAAAATTAGTTCATAATTAGTACAAAATTCCCACAGTGATTTTTTTAAATTAACTTTTATGGGGGGTGTAGCTGCATGCATTTGCCTTCAGTGGAAGCTACACCTGGACCTGGGAAAAAAATTAAAGGGGAACAAAATTAGTTCATAAATAGTACAAAAATCCTGCATTGAAAGTTTTTGTCTAGTCCTCTTTGTTCTATGGGTGGGGTGTAGCTTCCAGTGGAAAAAAAAAAGGTAATAAGGGACCTGGGAAAAAAATTAAAGGAGGACAAAATTAGTTCATAAATAGTACAAAATTCCTGCATTGAAATTTTTTCTCTAGCCCTCTTCATTCTATGGGTGGGGTGTAGCTTCCAGTGGAAGCTAAACCCCCCTTTTGTTTTTTTTAAACGGGGTAAAAAGGGACCTTGGAAAAAAATTAAAGGACAAAATTAGTTCATAAATAGTACAAAATTCCTGCATTGAAATTTTTTGTCTAGTCCTCTTCGTTCTATGGGGGGGTGTAGCTTCCACTGGAAGCTACACCCCCCTTTTTCAAATCGAAAAAAAAGGTAGAAGGAGAGTGGTACAAATTTTTTTTTTGGGGGACAAAATTAGTTCATAATTAGTACAAAATTCCCACAGTGATTTTTTTTGATTATCTTTTTTTGGGGGTGTAGCTGCATGCACCTCCAAACCTGGACTATTGTTATGTTATACTCCGTTTATGTATTTTAAATCAGGAATAACATTAATATTGATAAAGGGATACAAGTGACATGGTGAAAAAGTGATTTTTTTAGGGAATTTTTTTGTTTGATAGCCTTTTTAAAAGGTTCGATGTCAGCAAGAATTAAAAAACATGCTAGAAGAGTAATTCCACGCCAAATCATCCAACGGGGGAAGCTGCTATGTCACGAAAAAAATCCAAATTTTGATAACATGTATTAGGGTCCTTAGGAATACCAATTTAATAAATTTTAATTTTTAGTGTCGCCTCCCGTATTTTACAGGCCACTTTAAAAGTAAAAAAAAGAAGAAAATCAGTTGTGGCCTTAATTTTTTTTATTTCTATTGTATTAAATCTAATTTAAGAATAAATTTGACTGAAGAAATCTATAATATTGGTTGGATGATCCTATACAGAAAACAAAATTAACCTCACTTTTTTGACATGGCAAAAATAGTGGGTGTGCTTTCGGGCTGTTCGGCCGTCGTCGTTGGAAATTCGTTCTCGACGTTTCGCCATCTCGAGTGGATGGCATCTTCAGGAGATGTTGACTGTTTGTCGGCTTCTCGAAGACTGGTGGTTAGTCTGTCGCGGGCGCAGGTTATATACGCTATGGTGGGCGGGGCGTATATCAGAGCTGGTCGTTGATTGGTCACTTTCCCGAGATTCAGTTTTGTTTTTGTAAGCGAGCCGTTTAGTGTTTTTAAGAACCGGTACCCATGTTCTGTTAATTTTAAGAGTTTCTTCAGATCTGTTGAAGTTCTGCTGGTGTTTATGAATTTCGATTGCTTCTCTATAGAGTCTTGGATAGTATGAAGAGGAGGCGCAGAGAACTTGTGTGTCTTCGAATTTTATTCGGTGGTCTTCATTGTTTAGTGTGTGGTCTGCAACTGCGGATTTTTCCGTATGTCCGAGTCGACAGTTGGCTTTGTGTTCTTTGATTCTTGTGTTTACGGACCGTTTGGTTGTTCCGATGTAGACACTTCCACAGGTACAGGGAATGCGGTATACCCCCGAAGAACTTAGTGGGTTCCTTATATCCTTCGCAGATCTGAGGTGGTTCTCGATCTTCTTAGATGGCTTGAAGATCGTTTTTATTTTGTGTTTTCCCAGAATACATCCGATCCTATCCGTCACTCTAGGGATGTAGGGCAGAAAGGCTCTTGAAGTAACTTCGCGGCTGCTCAGTCCACCGCTACTGTTACTTCTAGTGATCGGCTTTGGTCGTATACATTTATCTATGTCGCTTTGAGTGTATCCATTTGCTACGAGGGCGTTTTTAAGATGGTTTAATTCTTTGTCTAGATGTTTTGGTTCGCAGATTCTTTTCGCCCTCTCTACCAATGTTCTTATTACCCCTTTTCGTTGGCACGGGTGGTGGTTAGATGTGTTGTTTAGGTAGCGGTCTGTGTGAGTAGGTTTTCTGTATACGGTATGTCCTAGCCGTCCCTCTTTCCTCGTTACTATTACGTCAAGGAAGGCTAATTCTCTGTTGTTCTCTGTTTCCATTGTAAATTGTATACTGGGGTGTATGCTGTTAATGTGGTTGAGAAATGCATTAAGGCTGTCTCTACCATAAGGCCAAACGACAAAAGTGTCATCTACATATCGAAACCAGACTTTGGGTTTATGAGGGGCATTATTCAACGCCTTCTCTTCTAGTTTCTCCATGAAAAAGTTCGCAATCACTGGCGATAAAGGGCTACCCATAGATACTCCATCGATCTGTTCATAAATTTGTTCGTTGAAGGTGAAATATGATGTCGTTAGGCAGATTTTAAACAGGTCGGTGATGTCCTTCGGAAATATGTCTTCCACTTCCCTCATTGCCTCGGCCAAAGGTACCTTCGTGAACAAAGACACAACATCAAAGCTAACTAAGATGTCTTTCTCGTCCATGACGATATTTTTGATCTTCTCAATAAAGTGGGTGGAGTCTCTTACATACGAATCCGTTAGTCCGATGTGGGGTTGCAAGAGGGAAGCAAGATGTTTCGCAAGTTTGTATGTTGGTGAGCCTATAGTACTGACAATGGGACGAAGAGGCACATCGTTTTTGTGGATTTTTGGTAGTCCATACAATCTCGGAGTCAGGGCTTCACTTTGGCATAGCATCTTCTTGACTGGGTCCTCCAATGAAGAAATCTTAATTAAGTGATTAACTTTTTTAATTGCGGGTTGTGTAGGATCTCTTTTTAGCTTCTTGTATGTTGAGGGTTCTAAAAGATCGACCATCTTTCTGTTGTAGTCATCCCTGTTCAATACTACAGTGGCGTTTCCTTTGTCGGCAGGCAGTATCAGAATGTTTTCGTCCTTGTTGAGATCCTTAATGGCTTTTTCTTCCATCCTTGTAATGTTGCGTTTTGATGGTTTGGCTTTTCGCAAAATCTGTGAACACTCCGTGCGTATTTCTTCTGCCTGATCTTCGGGCAACTTTCTAATAGGCTAATGGCCGAGGCAATGAGGGAAGTGGAACACATATTTCCGAAGGACATCACCGACCTGTTTAAAATCTGCCTAACGACATCATATTTCACCTTCAAAGAACAAATTTATGAACAGATCGATGGAGTATCTATGGGTAGCCCTTTATCGCCAGTGATTGCGAACTTTTTCATGGAGAAACTAGAAGAGAAGGCGTTGAATAATGCCCCTCATAAACCCAAAGTCTGGTTTCGATATGTAGATGACACTTTTGTCGTTTGGCCTTATGGTAGAGACAGCCTTAATGCATTTCTCAACCACATTAACAGCATACACCCCAGTATACAATTTACAATGGAAACAGAGAACAACAGAGAATTAGCCTTCCTTGACGTAATAGTAACGAGGAAAGAGGGACGGCTAGGACATACCGAATACAGAAAACCTACTCACACAGACCGCTACCTAAACAACACATCTAACCACCACCCGTGCCAACGAAAAGGGGTAATAAGAACATTGGTAGAGAGGGCGAAAAGAATCTGCGAACCAAAACATCTAGACAAAGAATTAAACCATCTTAAAAACGCCCTCGTAGCAAATGGATACACTCAAAGCGACATAGATAAATGTATACGACCAAAGCCGATCACTAGAAGTAACAGTAGCGGTGGACTGAGCAGCCGCGAAGTTACTTCAAGAGCCTTTCTGCCCTACATCCCTAGAGTGACGGATAGGATCGGACGTATTCTGGGAAAACACAAAATAAAAACGATCTTCAAGCCATCTAAGAAGATCGAGAACCACCTCAGATCTGCGAAGGATATAAGGAACCCACTAAGTTCTTCGGGGGTATACCGCATTCCCTGTACCTGTGGAAGTGTCTACATCGGAACAACCAATCGGTCCTTAAACACAAGAATCAAAGAACACAAAGCCAACTGTCGACTCGGACATACGGAAAAATCCGCAGTTGCAGACCACACACTAAACAATGAAGACCACCGAATAAAATTCGAAGACACACAAGTTCTCTGCGCCTCCTCTTCATACTATCCAAGACTCTATAGAGAAGCAATCGAAATTCATAAACACCAGCAGAACTTCAACAGATCTGAAGAAACTCTTAAAATTAACAGAACATGGGTACCGGTTCTTAAAAACACTAAACGGCTCGCTTACAAAAACAAAACTGAATCTCGGGAAAGTGACCAATCAACGACCAGCTCTGATATACGCCCCGCCTACCATAGCGTATATAACCTGCGCCCGCGACAGACTAACCACCAGTCTTCGAGAAGCCGACAAACAGTCAACATCTGCTGAAGATGCCATCCACTCGAGATAGCGAAACGTCGAGAACGAATTTCCAACGACGACGGCCGAACAGCCCGAAAGCACACCCACCATTGGACGATGGCCGCGAAAGCCTTTCAAAATTTGTATGGCAAAAATAGTTTTAAAAAAATAGTAAATTTTATGATTTTCTCGATTTTTAATTATTTACACCGGTGCGGAATATGGTCCATCAAAAAAAAGTCTATACGCACTTTAAAGCTCAGTGGCTTGACTATCATACAAGGCAAAAGAAAAATATCTAGGTCTATTGGTTTCAGCAAACTAAATTTTTAAAAATTGGAAAAATCGCAAAAACCTCAGAATTGGCAACTTTTGACTGAAAAAATTAGCATGTCTATCTGTCTATTGAAACTTCACTTGTACCTTGTTTTACTTGACAATGTATCGTCTAAATAAAAGTAAAATAAAAAATCTGGGTCTGTCATATTAACATCAACTTTTAAGCTATTTGGTTAAAGCATGTAAAAAATCTCATTTTTTTATTCAGTCGCAAAAACAAAAAAAAATGTGTACAAAAATCATCGTCAGGGGATCTTATTTATAGCCACATACTGTTTTGCGTGACATCCTAGTTTGTGGGTTCAAGTCCCATCTTCTTACACTGTTGGAAATTTTTTTTTAGTTTTAAGAATAAATTTTTGGTGAGACACGGACATTAATTAGTTTTTTTCTTTGGCTAATCCTTCCAAAGGCATTAAATATCTTGTCCTAAAGATTGAATTTTTCTGAAAGAAGAAATAAATGGTTTTCCAGGACTTTGCTTTTACTCAAGCCTCTCCTCTCCCAACCCCCTTGAAAAATTACTGCATACGCCACTGGGCATTAAAAAACTAACCACTAAACTAACGCATGGTAAAAGTCCATGTGATGTCGTTGGAGGTACTGTGAAACGAACGAACAACAACTAGACACCATTCTTTCACTCCTCTGGATGATTGAACTATAGATGCTAAATTTGATGTAAATTTAGAAAAAAAAATTAATGTTCGGTTTCTGAAATTATAGAACTCATCTTCTTTTCCGATTTTTTAAATATGACAGTAGGTAACTACTTAAAAAGTAAATAAACTTTTAAAAAATTTGTGTAGTGACCTTATGAAGAGAGTTTAGATCATAATTTAGTGAATTGTGCTCATATGAATAAACTTTAACTTCTGATAAACGTTAATTTGCAGGGGCGGATCTAGAAACTTTATTGGGGGGGAAAATATCATAATAAATATTTTACAAAACTATTTTGCGTAGTGACGAGTCAAAACTAAGTAAAGTTTCAGATGATTTGGGGGGGGCATCCCCCCGTAGATCCACGCCTGTAAATTGTGATGCAATTTAACATCACTTAAAATATTACAAAAAAATATGTAGTGACCTTAAGGATTACAGACCCAGATTTTTTATTCTTGTTTTTAAAAGTATATGATGCAGTGTTGGTGCAATAATTATTTGCCAGCTTTTGGCTACCTTTATATTTTAATATTATTTTTCATTTCAAATTTTGCGGGGTATATACATATGACTTATCCCCGCACCGAGACACGCGCGAGTCTGCGCGAGGAGTCGCAATCGGGAAACCGACAAGAAGCACAAGAAACGCCGTGAGTGCTACAATTTTCCCGTTTTTCCTATCTTCCAAGCGACCAAAACAACTGCAACTAGATGAAAACTAAGGTAGGTGCACTTTAGATATTTTATATGCATCGTTTTTACTGATTTCCTTTCAATAAACTTTACAATTACGTTTTTCAATTTCTTATCTCAAAATTTGGGTATTTCTTGAATGAGTGGTGTAAGTGGTGAACCAGCCAACCTAAACTCAACCCAACCTAAACTGAACCCAACTTACGTTTGCACCCTCATTTGATGGTCCTTCTAACCGGTTCCTTTCAATTTACATTTTCAGCAGTTATCCTGTAACGTTCCAAACTTACAAATTTCCAAAATGTTCCGTTTTCGGCGAGATTAATCGTATTTTCTTAAGTCACGTGTGTTAAAAATATCAACTCGGGAGTTATATATCGAATATACCTATGGAATTAAAAGGTATAGTCGACCAATACAGTATTGTAAGCCACGCGCGTGTTGTTTGAATTACTTGACTTGGGTTACACTGCCGGCATCGGCATTGGTCGACATACTTGATCGCGGACTCCGGTAATTTTGTAAACAGCACGTATAGCATAGGGTATATAGCGCTCGACTCGTTATGCGCAGGGCATGGGATCGAGACTCATTCAACACAAAACTTTTTTTCTTTACTAGTTTGGTAATTGGTAATATCAAAGGATAGTTAGTACAAACAACCTTAATTAACATTTACTAATTAATAAATAATTAAAATAAATTAAAAATTCTTTAATTTAATGAAATTTTTATTAATTATTTTTTCTTTCATTTTATGAACTAAAATTGGTTGGTTTTTAAAAAAAGGTAATTTTCAAAATCAAAATGTCAAAACCAAAAAAGACATTATTGCTAGACAAGCGTGCTATTTGTGTAAATCAAATAACCGAATCGAATGAGGTCGCGAAACAGGCGAAGGCAGACTCTTCGTTCCAGTTCCTTTTCAAATCTAGGTACGAGGATAATGATGAATGTCATCAAAAGTTTTACGCGTCTCATAACCAAATCATCGGATCCCTCGAGGAGTTGGGACTCGATTTTAATGAGCAGTACAACATAAGAAAAAGATTCGATTTACTTTTTTATGAATGTCGTGGCATTTATTATGATATGTTTAGAGCCAGCAATACTAATTTCGTTTCACTAAATACTTCTGCCAATAGCCCTAGGTCAAATTCTAGATCTTTTCCTTTACCCAAGTTGGCTAGTTTCGATGGCAACTATAAGAATTGGCAACATTGGTTTGATCTCTATAAGGTCATGATTCATGATAGCGACTTGAGCGATATAGAAAAGTTTCAGCACTTACGTAGTTCAGTGACTAACGAAGCACTTAGTCTGGTAAAAACAATTCCGTTATCTCACAGCAATTATCATATTGCATATGAGGCTCTAGTCAAGAGATATCAAAATAAGCGTCTCATAGCTACAACTGCTTTAACTGCTATGAATTCCGTTTCGGTGAAAACCAGTTCTGCGAAAGAGCTCCGTTTTATGTTAGACACCTTTTCCGAGAACTTAGCCATTTTGACCGAACTCGGTTTTCCTACGACAGAGTGGGACTTTCTTACATTTAATCAATTGCTTTCCAAGTTGGACGTTAAGCTACACACAGAGTTTGAGCTATATTAAAGCACAGAGAAAAGCCAAGTCGAGATTCCTTCTTACACTAACTTGTACAGCTTTATCGAAAATCACTGTATAGCCTTGGAGTCTGTCCAACATCTGCAGTCAATTAGTAAGCCCCATCATGCTAAGCCCCTGAATAATAATCAGCCGAAGTTTAGTCACAATAATTATCCTAAAAATACATCAACTACACAATACTATACACAATACTACAGTTTCCAACAATCCAATTCAACCAAATAAACCGTTCAATTCAAATGTCAAATGTCATTTGTGCCAGTCCAATCACGTCCTAGCCAGATGTCCCGATTTCCTAAATAAAAATTCAGAAGAAAGACTTTCTTATGTAAGACAAATTAACTTATGTGAAAATTGCATGCATTTTTCTCATCAAACAAGGAATTGTTCTTCTTATAGCTGCAGAGGGTGTGGCCTTAAACACCACAGTTTACTGTGCCCCCACCCCCGTCAGAACAATACACGTGCTCAGCAGGGTACAAATACTAGTACTCAGGAAAATCCACACTTTCTTTCTGTTTCACAAGGTACTTCGCAACAAATTGTCACGCCACAACTATTCCCAATCAATCTACTTTTCTACTTTCAACAGTGGTAGCTGACATTTTGGATTCTAGTGGAAATTACCAACCCGTGCGGATTTTGCTAGATTCTGCATCTGAAGCCAATTTCATTTCGGAAAAATGCCTTAATAGACTAGGTCTCCCCAGACAACAATTTTCAATTTCCATTCAAGGTCTAAATCAAAAGGCATCTTCGACTACCAAAGGCAAAACTAATTGCATTATTCGACCGCAGGGAACAATAGATCCCACCTTTCAGTTTGAGGCTTTAGTATTGCCTCAATTATATTCCCTCTGTTTCTATAGATTCCAGTCAATGGGATCATATTCGGAACATTAAACTTTCAGACCAAACTTTCAACATACCTAGTCCCATAAATATTTTACTCGGTTGTGAATTATTTCCTCAGATTTTAAGAAATGGAGTCATCCATGGTCAAAAAGGGCAAGCTAGCGCTTTTAACAGTGTTTTCGGTTACGTCTTGATTGGTAAGGTAGACGCTTCGACTCAATCCAAGCCAAGTACAGTCGTTAGCTGTTATACATCTTTAGAACCGCCCTTAGAAGTTTGTTTAGAGAAATTTTGGGAAATAGAACAAGTCCCACATAAAGTTCACAGCAGCCCTGAAGATATTCTATGTGAAAAAATCTTTTCGGACACAGTCTCTCGTAACGAATCAGGTAGATTCATAGTTTCATTACCTTTCGTTAACTCAGAGCCTACTTTAGGTGATACTTATCCTATTGCTGTAAAAAGGGTTTAAATCGCTCGAATTCCGACTTCTTAAAGACCCTGTGCATTATGAAGCATACAAAGACTTCATGAAGGAATACATATTATCAAATCACATGATTTCAGTCCCTACACCTAGTTCCAAAGAAATCTTAGACTGTTTATATTTCATTCCCCACCATAGTGTTTTCAATAGGGGAAAAATTCGCTGCGTTTTTGATGCTTCACAAAAGGGTCCTAGGGGTTTATCTTTAAATGATACATTGTGCGCAGGTGCTAAACTTCAATCTGATGTCCGCGAAATACTTCTGAAATTCCGATATCATGCTGTAGTGTTTACTGCAGATGTTGTTAAAATGTTTCGACAAATTATTGTCACACCTGAGCACACACGATATCAGAATATCTTATGGAGATTCTCTGAAACCGATCCCATTCAAACCTACTCTCTCAGAACTGTTGTCTATGGTCTTAAATCATCACCCTACTTGGCTATACGTACTCTACAGGAATTGGCTAGATTAGAGTCTAAAAACTTTCCTAATGCTTCTAGAGTTCTGTTAAGAGACGTCTACGTCGATGACGTTTTAAGCGGCCACAATTCCGTAGTTTCGGCCATAGATCTACAGCAAGAACTCATTTCACTATTACGTCGTGGTGGTTTCGAACTCAAAAAATGGGCAAGTAACAAACCAGAACTTATTTCATCATTTCCAGAGACGGACACACAAATGTCTATTTCTTTCGACAAAGCAGAGCCTAATTTTTTCAAGGTGCTCCAATGGAATCCAGTGACAGATTCATTTACATATCTTGTTATACCTGACGATAACCCTTGCACTAAACGTGGAATCCTTTCTCAAATAATGAAAATATTTGACCCGTTAGGTTTCTGTTCTCCAGTGTCCTTACTGGCCAAGCATCTGATGCAAGATTTATGGAAGGAAAAGATAGAGTGGGACTCTCTTCCGCCCCTTCATATCATAAATATTTGGAATCAGTTTCGCATGAAGCTTCCCGAACTTTCTAATCTTCATTTACCCAGACGTCTTATAATAGACAAACCCACTCGCATAGAATTACACGGATTTTCCGACGCTTCAATGGTTGGTTATGCAGCCACAGTCTACCTTCGTATTGAATCATGTTCTGGCGAGCTGTTTACTTTTCTTGTTATGGCAAAATCTAAAGTTGCACCACTTAAAACGGTTAGTCTCCCAAGACTGGAACTCTTGGGCGCTACCCTACTGTGTGATCTTATCTCTTTCGTTCAAGCAAGTTACGCTGAATCTTTGGTGTTTAACGAAATTTGGGCGTGGTCTGACTCACAAGTGGTCTTGCGGTGGTTATCTGATTCTCCCCAGATGGGTTACATTCGTCGCTAATCGTGTTTGCAAAATCCAAGAAACTTTACCCCTTCATGTATGGCACTATGTTCCGTCTGCTGAAAACCCAAGATTGTGCTTCTCGTAGACTTACACCTAACCAACTTGTTCACCATTACATGTGGTGGAAAGGTCCACCCTTTCTAAGCCTTCCACGAGAGGAATGGTCTAATGGCTTTCATTGTCCAGATCTTTGCGACAGTGATGATTTGGAAGAACGCAAGACATTTCTTACGGCCATGTCAGACCCACATGAGATCGATGTTCTCTTGAATAAACATTCTTCTCTCACAAAAATACAACG
Organism: Aspidapion aeneum; assembly: GCA_963576565.1. Classification (NCBI taxonomy): domain Eukaryota; kingdom Metazoa; phylum Arthropoda; class Insecta; order Coleoptera; family Brentidae; genus Aspidapion; species Aspidapion aeneum. The sequence goes on from OY755043.1 coordinate 98,805,540, forward strand.
AATCATTTCCTACACGCTTAGACCAATTTCGAAAATCTATTACTCATATCATTTGGTAACGGAAAAGGAACTACAGAATTCCATGATTGTTCTTGTCCGCCATGTCCAACGTACAGTATTTTCAGATCTTATTTCAAAATTTAAAACAAACAAGCTGCTTCCAAAACCCTTTCGTAAACTTTCATTATTCGTTGGCTGTCTCCGAGTAGGCGGTCGCATTAAGCATACTTCTGAACTTTTTTATTCTGCTAAGCATCCGTTGCTCTTGCCACGTTCACACCGGCTTACTACAATAATTATCGAATATACACATTCAAAATACTTTCATCCAGGTCTCAAAACCCTACATTATTTGCTAAGGCAGCAATTTTGGGTGCTGTCTGCTCGATACGTTATTGAAAAGGTAGTTTCTCATTGTATCTTATGCTTCAGACTTCATCCAAAACCAGCTGTGCAATTTATTGATTTACCTCCTCAAAGGATTTCCCAGTTAAAACCATTTTCCCATGTTGCCGTGGACTATTGAGGACCGTTTGATATCTTAATGTCAAGACACCGAGGTGCCAAACTCTATAAAGGCTATATTCTTGTTTGCGTTTGTGCTGCAACCAAAGCAGTGCATTTAGAATTAACTTCCGATCTTTCAACAGATACGTTTCTTGCGGCCTTTAAAAGGTTTGTCTCCAGACGTGGAAGGATATCACACGTTTATTCTGATAACGGTACCGCCTTTGTCGGTGCAGATAGGTTACTTCAAACCTACTCAAAGGAAGCATATGAAAGCTTAAGCATTTCGTGGCACTTTTCTAGCCCTGGAAGTCCTCACTTAAACGGTTTAGCCGAGGCTGGAGTAAATTCCACCAAGGCTCACCTCAAACGTGTTGTAGGCGAGCAGCGCCTTACATATGAGGAATTTACTACCTTCTTGTTTCAAGTTGAGGCTTTACTCAATAGTAGACCCCTCTATGCTCAAAGTCTAGATCCAAATGACCTCATTCCGCTGACACCAGGTCATTTTCTAACATTGGAGCCTTTAAATTCTATACCAGAACCTGATTTTTCCGACCTCAAGCTTAACACTTTGTCTCGCTGGCAGCTTGTCCAAAGACTTCAAGCTGACTTTTGGAAAAAGTGGGGTTTAGAATATTTAAACCCACTTCAACAACGTGTTAAGTTGACTGGGAAATGCAATGACATAAAAGTCAACACTTTAGTCGTTATTAAGAACGAGCAAAAACCACCTATGCAGTGGTGGCTCGGACGTGCTGTAGCGCTACATCCAGGTGCTGATGGGCTTACTCGCGTCGTGACAGTAAAAACCGCTACTGGTACTTATCGAAGACCGGTGGTCAAGTTATGTGTCGTCATGTCCCTGCCGGAGGTAGAACACAAGTAAATTTTATGAAATTTTGCTCAAAATTTTTTATTTTCTTTTCTTTATATATAATTTTTTTTTCTTTTTGTAATTTACTAGAATTAAGGTAAATTTTCGTGCATACTTACACGATTTGGATATTTAGATATAGTTTTTTTTCGTATCCTTACTAAAAACACACGTGTTTTGGTGGCCGGAAAATGTTGGTGCAAGAATTATTTGCCAGCTTTTGGCTACATTTATATTTTAATATTATTTTTCATTTCAAATTTCGCGGGGTATATGCATATGACTTATCCCCGCACCGAGACACGCGCGAGTCTGCGCGAGGAGTCGCAATCGGGAAACCGACAAGAACACAAGAAACGCCGTTAGTGCTACAATTTTCCCGTTTTTCCTATCTTCCAAGCGACCAAAACGACTGCAACTAGATGAAAACTAAGGTAGGTGCACAGATATTTTATATGCATCGTTTTTACTGATTTCCTTTCAATAAACTTTACAATTACGTTTTTCAATTTCTTATCTCAAAATTTGGGTATTTCTTGAATGAGTGGTGTAAGTGGTGAACCAGCCAACCTAAACTCAACCCAACTTACGTTTGCACCCTCATACAGTGAAAAATTTACCCTACTTGATTATCACCAGCAGCCCGATAGACAGGGTCATTTTTGATGCTGAAGTTGAGGGATTTCCCAGACATTCTGAACTTCTTCGTGGAACTCCAAGGTAACGTCTACTTTTTAAATATGTTTTATGCAAGGAAGATATAGCCCTTGAGTATAGCTTCCCAACACTGTATCAAAAATTAAAGAAAACATTACATTTATACCCCAAAAAAATACGAAAACTTTGGAAATTTCTGCGTTTTTTGGATATTCTCTAAATTGCTCTAATCAAGCCAGTGTAAAAGATTTTTCTAAACCTCACATTTTTTTAAAAACTACTTTTATGCATGTTTTTAAAGTTATAGGTTGATTTTTTTTTAGGTGCTGTTTACTATAAGCATAATTTTTTTCTTGAAAGTCCCATTTTGCCCGTTTTAAGACTTTTCAAACGCTTGTGCAACAGACTAATTGGATTTAAAAATCTAAAATTGTGCAAAAGTGGTTAAGCATAAGCTGTTTCATTTAGTAAACATGATTAAAGAAAAAAATTAAATGTCAGGGCAACACTTTTTTTGTAAATTGGATGACTTGGCGTGGAATTGCTCAGAAGTTAACATTTCGTGCAATTCCCAACACAAAACGCAACTCTCCGAAAATTTTAAACCGATGTTGCGACAAACATCCAGGGTTGTCCGAGAATGGCTCGTTTTTTCAGTAGTTTTATTAACAGAGACCTTTAGATTAAAACAGGTTAGTAAGTCCACCAGTGATTTTGTTCATCTTTAATCTTTATCTTCAAAATCGAGATTTAACTCTCCTGCTAATATAATTTTGGATGAAACAGAAAATTGTGACAGTAAAAGAGAATTTAAAGACTCTAATGAGTTTCCCGAGGGTGGTCGGTAAAGGCAAATAAAGTAAACGATCCGGATTACACAAAATTCGAATTTGTTTGGATAAATTTTCATCTATATCAATGATCTAAAAATAATTGTCAAAATTTTCATGTGACAGAATCAGTATTCCCTATAACGATTTTCACGACAATATTTTGACATTACATAATATAATAAAACAGACTTCATCGTCTTTTAACCAGTTTAACCGTTAATAGAACAAGATCTCAAATTTATCTATAACTTGATCAATTACAGGTTTGAATGTTAATCCAAGACCGACAAAAAACTACAGGCCACGACCCTAAAAAAATCAGCTGTTCTCCGGGGGCTGACTTTTACATTGGGTCTTATGGGAGGTCAGACGGTTTTTTATGATATTTTCAAAATGGCACTACAGATTTCCGAGAAATTTCAGTCAAATATTCTCAAACACTATCCTCATCTTCCACCAAACTTTTGTAAGGATGCAAGGTGATTAAAAGGTTAAAATCTTCAACATTTAGCATTTTTTATTTGACTTTGTCATCTGTGTGTGTCACAATCTAAGCTAATGAAGCGGCTCTAAAAAATTAAGGATTACTATACATTAAAAAAAAATTGTTCTGCAAGAATATAGTAAAAACAATCTCAAAACGGGCTTTATTTTTAAAAAAATCAAATATTCATAAACCGTCATTCCAACTTGAATATTTTAAAGACAATCAGCTGTGTCGTGACGTGACCATAAAAAAAACCAGCCCCGGATGTGACGTCAACAAAGTGGAGGATCGTGGCGCGTCCGTTTTGATAGCCCTGATTCATCACTCACTCAACAAGTCAAATTTGACATAACAGCTCGCAACACTAAATCACACCACATTTTTCCGCTTTCACCGAATTAGAGTCCCTGTATGTCAACATACAGGAACTCTACACCGAACTAACCATGGTCATTGGCGGCTGCTCCAAGGAGGGCAACGGGGCAGTGCCCTCCCAAAACTAGGCAACAACCAGTATTTTTAATTGATTTATTTAAAAAAAGTTAAATCTTTCCTGAGTAAACTTTTTTAGCGTAAATAACTACAAGCAGGGAGCAGCAGTTTTTCAGCGGTGTATGGGTAGTTCGCGCGGGGGCGGGAGGAATGTTTGTTTTAGTTCACGTCGGCCATATTCATCGTGCCAAACCGGTCGTTGCCCTTCCTACGTGTTGCCGGTTCTATCCTTAGTGAAGACGTATGAGTTTGTTTTGATTTGGGGTACGTCAGGGTCAGTAGTTAAAAGCCTTGTCGGTCGCGTGTGCATTGTTTTCGTTTTTGTTTGTTTTCAAAATGGAAATAAATACCGTCGGTTATATAATTAACTGTGCAAATTTAAATACGTTGACATATGAACTTAGATTACAAATGAAATCTTTAGGGCCACATAGATCGGACCTAAAAATTCTAAAAATTAACCAAAATTTTAGTGCAAGTAATAAAAAATTATATGATGCTGAAAACTGGTGCTTTATTTGTCTTATTATGAAAAATCCACGAAGTGATCCCGCGTGGGTGGCAAAGGAAATGTGTGATATCAATCATTTTAGTGAAAAGTTAAAGACACAAAGTAAGTGCTACTTATTTAAATAACCACATAGAATTTTCGATGCTATGCAAGACTGATATTAGGTGCCAATTGAATAGTGTCTATAGGCAAAGCATTGCCGAACATAATGAAAATGTGGAAAAAATAGACATATACTTAGTAGGTTAATAGACTGTTTAAAATTCTGCGGGATTTTTGAGGTTACTCTACAGGGCCATGATTAGTCTGAAACTGGTGCTAATCCGAGCACTTTGCGCATGTAAAAGAAGGGCCAATAGACTTTATCTATAAACTAAACCAAGTAGCTGCTTGTTTGTAAAATGCTAAAATAAAATTGTTTAGGTAAGTTTTTTAATTTCCTTTTCCATGCACATAAATTTCTGCCACCCTTCAATTTATAACGTCACCAGCTGCCACTGTCCATGGTGCCAATTCCATTTTGCATTTTTTTGAATTCTCAAACCAATTTTTAATTAATCAATCCGCTTTCACCGAACTAACCATGGTCAGTGGCGGCTGCTCCAGGGAAGGCAACGGGGCAGTGCCCTCCCAAAACTAGGCAACAACCAGTATTTTTAATTGATTTATTTTAAAAAAGTTAAATCTTTCCTTTCGACATGTCTAGTTCTTTTTTTAGTCTGTGGTTAACTGAGTAAACTTGTTCAGCGTAAATAATTACAAGCCGGCAGCAGCAGTTTTTCAGCGGTGTATGGGTAGCTGTTCTCGCGCGGGGGCGGGAGGAATGTTTGTTTTTGTTGACGTCGGCCATATTCATCGTGCCAAACCGTTCGTTGCCCTTCCTACGTGTTGCCGGTTCTATCCTTAGTGAAGACGTATGAGTTTGTTTTGATTTGGGGTACGTCAGGGTCAGTAGTTAAAAGCCTTGCTGGTCGCGTGTCCATTGTTTGTTTTTAAAATGGAAATAAATACCGTCGAATATATAATTAACTGTGCAAATTTAAATACGTTGACATATGAACTTCGATTACAAATAAAAATTTTAGGGCTACATAGACCGGACCCAAATATTAACCAAAATTTTAGTGTAAGTAAAGCAGTGTTCCAAATAAACTTATAGTAAAAAATTATACGATGCTGAAAACTGGTTGTGCGGTTGTGAAAAACGAAATGCTTTATTTGTCTTATTATGAACAATCCACGAAGTGATCCTGCGTCGGTGGCAAAGGGAATGTGTGATATCAAGCACTTTAGTGAAAAGTTAAAAAGACACAAAGTAAAGTGCTACTTATTTAATTAACCACATAGAATATTCTATGCTAGGCAAGAGTGATATTAGGTGCCAATTGAATAGTGCCTGTAGGCAAAACATTACCGAACTTAATGAAGATGTGACAAAAAATAGACATATACTTAGTAGGTTAATAGACTGTTTAAAATTCTGTGAGATTTTTGAGATTGCTCTACGGGGCCATGATGAGTCTGAAATTAGTGCTAATCCAAGCACTTTGCGCATGTAAAAGAAGGGCGAATAGACTTTATATTTAAACAAATAAACTAAAAACTACACCAAGTAGCGGCTTGTTTAAAAAATGCTAAAATAAAATTGTTTAGGTAAGTGTTTTTATCGCCTTTTTCATGCAATATAAATTTCTGCCCCCCCAATTTATACCGTCACCAGCCGCCACTGAACACAACCATATGCATGCTCCCTCTACATATACAACCAGAAATTTCCCCAAAACCAAGTTCAAGGGACCAGCGGCCTAAGGAAAAAATTTCATAAAATTCACACATAACCATAAAAAAGTTGAAAAAAAAAGGAATTTCACAGGTCTATTATGATTCCGCATTTATGGAGGAATGATTTTTTTTTTATTACATGATAGCAGTCAACATGTTAAACAGAAAGTTAGTGTTAATTTTGTATGTGGCTCCTTTTAACTCCTTATCAAAATAAAAAGCTAGACACTAACTATGTGCTTAAAAGATGGGTAAATAAGGAAATAATGACATAAAATCAGTAGTTCCTAATATTTCTATAAAATATTTTCCACTGTAAACACTATATAATAAGTATATTTTTTTAGAAAGGGTGTTTCAGTCCCAGTTCCTGAAAAATTGGAAAAAAGATTCCAAAAAGCATTGGAGTTGGTAGAGGTGGATGAAAGGGATAGACATCTCTTCCGTCCATTTATGATGTATGGCTTTGATCTTTACACTATTGGCACAGATATGAGTCGATTTGGTGTCCTTGTAGGTCTGCCTATTAATTTTACCTATGAATCTGTGGAAACTTTAGAGAGGCCCAGGGTTTCTGTAAGTTTTTGACAATATACAGTATAAAATTATAAAAGTCGTCTTTATGAACAAGAATCTTTTATAACTAAATAAATTTTAGGTAAATCAAGAATCTGTCATTTGGGATTCTGAAAGTGGAAAAAATCTTCTAGAATCATTAGTTTTATCCGAAAATGCTCAACTTTATGCAATGGCCAGAGACATAAAACTTCGACAAACACCCAAAGTACTCTTTGATACAATTTTTGCTGCAGTTGCTACATCAGTAGCTACTGGTGTTAGTATATTGATAAACAAAAGGTTCAATTTATACTCAAAACCTAGAAGTTTAAGACTAACAATGTATTTCCTAGTATCAACTTTAGCCCTTGGAAATTACTTCTTTTGCAAAGATTTTACTCAAATTCATTATGAAGAAAAAATTGACAAGTATTTAAAAGAAAAAAATTCTCTTTTTAATGAGGGTGGTAAAGAGTTTTATGACAAAACATTAAAAAGAAACATAGCCTTGAGACAACTAATGGGTGAACAAGGGCAAAAAATGTACACAGTCTTGGGAAATGAAAATACTCTATTTAGGACCAGACATTTGCCTTTAGTTCATAGAAAAAAGTTTTTTGAATCAGAAGCACAAGTGGAGGTTCAGTGAAGGTTGTAGTTTCGTGCTAAATAGAACAATAATATAGAGATGTTATTTATTTTACTAGTAATTTTTGTGTAATAGATTGGGTTTTTAGTATTTTATAGTATTTTCGATCTTTTGCCTATTCGATCTTTTGTTTTTCGATCTTTTGTCTTTCGATCTTTGTTCCGCCACCCCATATATTGCAGTTAAAAAAAAATAGCTTGAGAAATTAATCCAAACCATTAACGTATTAACCGGTAATACGTTAATGATCCAAACACAAGAAATGATACTTTAAAAATCTTTGAATTGTGAGTCAATTTTGGCATCTCTTCATTCATGTCCTTGGGATTTTTATATTTCCCTGGTGATTTTGTTCCTCCAGTAGAATTAACTTTCCCTAGGAACAATTGTACTTCATATGCTGTATCTTAATGAAAATTTTTAACCCACTTACTGCTATAAACCTTTTGAAAGATAGGTCAAAAACGCTAATGAACAATAATATAAAGTTAGCGTGGCTGCTGGTGCGATTCGTTGACATTTACATGTCAATATAAAATTAAAAATAATTGCGTTGTCATGACATTTTTTCTAAAAAGTACTGTTAAACATAATCAGAGCGCTTAAAAGCATGTGCAAATTTAATGTAAGTTCCGTAAAAGTTTGGTATAGTTTAATTATATTACTTCTTGCAAAATGTTTACAAGTTCAATTTTTAAAATCATGTCATTGACATATGAACCTTTAGCAAGTGGGTTAAAAATATTCAAGTTTTAAAAGCATGCGCCATCTTGGATTTTACCGCAAAACTACAAATTAAGAATACAGCATATGTAGTAAAAGCCCCAGCTTTTGGCTAAAAGCCCATTACCGTAGATATTAAATAGTCTTTGATAACTCTACAGTAGAACGCAAAAACTATCGTTTTTTACCTACGTAACACAAATTGTTAAATCAGTACTATTAAGTAAACTTATCACGTCCTTGCAATGCAACTATAGGTAAATTTAGTGGGAATAAGGACACTGTTGTTCTGGTAAATATACGTTTTAATCCATCGGTAACGTTTCGACAATGGTTTTTGTCTTCATCAGACTAAAAAGGTTACAACTCATTAGTAAGATAATACAAAATACGGCACATTAATACATCACCAATTAAAAATTATTATTCTTTTCCCAATAAATAACATTTAAAATGACCTTATTGACAATATATTATTTTTTTCCTAAATATTTTTTTCCCTTTTAATGTATATGTTGATTGATATACGAAGTGTCTTTCTAAGTAGTCATGAATACGTAAATTTGTTGAAAGGTCATTTTAAATGTTATTTATTGGGAAAAGAATAATAATTTTTAATTGGTGATGTATTAATGTGCCGTATTTTGTATTATCTTACTAATGAGTTGTAACCTTTTTAGTCTGATCAAGGCCAACACAAAAATAGAGGCCACGACCCTGAAAAAATCAGCTGTTCTCCCGGGGCTGAATTTTACATTGGGTCTTATAGGAGGTCAGACGTTTTTTTATGATATTTTCAAAATGGCACTACAGATTTCCGCAAAATTTCAGTGAAATATACCCAGACACCATCCCGATATTCCACCAAAGGTTTGTAAGGAAGCAACATGATTAAAAGGTTAAAATCTTCAAGATTTAGCATTCCTTATTTTGAATTCAAATTACCCGCCATGTACCACATACCAACTGTTATATTTGACATGTGTATGTATGTATTAGTTGGTTTTACTTAGAATGGTGCGTTGCCAAACTGGAACCTAGTTTCATAGACCGTGTTCCGCTCGCAAATGAGGATCGGTTCGCTTCATTTTCAAATGTGACCGCTGTACCCCATACTCTCCCACATAACACAATCACGTGTTTAACACGTAAAAAAGGCGTGAGAAAAAAAAACGTTGATTTTAAAAGCTGCTAGAAAAAAACATTTATTTCATATATGAATACAAGCTTAATAGGTCATTTATTAACGTTATAAAAAATAACGTTGCTAAAAACTGCGTTGTAGTAACGCCATTATAACATTAAAAAAACAATGTTTTTACGTTAGTTTCAAGTGATTTTTACGTTAAAATCACATTCGATTCACGCCTTTTCTACACGAATTTTAAAACGCGACTTGCATGGCTTTTCTACTGAATATTTTTGAGATTTTACTAGCAGCAGCGCCACCTATTGTCGGGATTTTTCACTTTGACGAAATCTATCAAACCTTTTAAGGAACTGATCCCTGATTCTTCACGATCACGACGCATCTGTTATTAACCTGATAAAGGCACATTAATATTCTGTGTTTACTGTAAATAAATTGTTTAGCTTTTAAAAAAACCATAATGTATATAGATAGATATATAGATATTTTGTCTTGCCTTGAGCGCCATCTTTAAAATTGTCTTGAAGTGTTGTAGTCTTAATCTAGTGAACTTTTATAACTTCCTTTCGCGTCTCTTTTAAGTTAAAAAAATGTTAAAAAAACGTGACCAAAAAAGACGCAGAAAGTTAGTAGGTTTGAGATGTCTTAATATAGTGGCGTTTTAAAACATGTTGTGAAGGACTTTGCAAGTGTGAATTTGGTACGTGAAAATAACGAGGGTAAAAAACACGTTATATACACAGCACCAGAAACTTCAGCAAAAATTACATTTTTATAGCTTGATTTCTCCTTGTTTTTAAGTTATCTTTAGCATGTAGATTTAACAAAATAAATATTACATGGTATGAGGTTGTTTTCAAGTAAAAAAAAACTTTTGTTATTTTTGTTGACGTTAATTTAACGTTGATGTGATTTTTGTACTATGTGGGCTATTGTGATTCCGCTTTAGAAAAGGTTTTAACAGTTTTACAACTGCGTATGTTTTTATTACCTTCTCAAGTTAAGAAAAACATACACCGTTGTAACGCTGATGAAACAATGAAATGTTTCACCCTTTATCTACAGGAGGTTTAAAAACTATGGTTACCTACACCTGTTAAACAATTAACCAAACAATCATACACAAGGAAATGAAACAATAATTATTACACAATCTTCAAACCAAAAAAGCTTTTAATAATAACATCTGTCATAGCAAAATTACATCTTTTAGATTAAATTAGACCTGAATTTACAAATGCTCACATCAATTTTTGTATGTTTAGGTAACCTAGCATTTAAATTGGCTAAAATTTACTAAACTATGGGTATTTACATGCACAAAAAATGTGCTAAAAAGCTAAACAGAAAGTCAAACATATTAGGTATCCATGTTTTCTGTTAACAAATATTTAAAATCACAAGTGCCCAAGATAATGTAGATTTATTCGAGAATTGATTCAATTTCTAATCTCACGAACTATTAATTATTATTCATATTTAACGGAAAATTTGTAACGTTTTTAGTTGACTTTGGAGGCTATTTTTGACATTAAGAAATAAAAGTTTGCAAAAACCGCCGCAAGTTTTTGCTAAAAAAATAAGAATTATAAGGCAGTGGACCTTTATACAAGCCAAGAATTCAAGTTTGGCACCTATTTTGTACTTCTTTAACCAGTACTTAAAACTTTTTGCATATTTTAAATAAATAAAAATACATATGATTAGCATTTCTACAAACTTTTGTATACACTTACATATGTTAGGGACTGTCCTTAAATTAGGTAACGCTCTAGGGGGGGAGGTTTGTCCGTGTTTTTTTAATGTGTTTTTTTTTATCAAAATGCGTTACGAGGGGGGGAGGGGGGTGTTCGGTTCGTAATTTAAAGACGTTTCCTTAGTCCAGTCATTAGATACATTTCAGATTAGAAAAGGTCGCGAAGTTTAAACTTGGCACGATTGTAGGGTTGATGGCAATGAAATTGAGGGGTTTCTTTTTCTACGGTTGGTGGTGCGGTGCATGGCAGTATTCCAGTAGTATGCGAGCTCGAGAAATGAAATTGAAGGGTGTTCTTTTTCTAAGAGCTCGAGAGAAAAAATATCGCCTAAAATATTTTGTTTGTCAGATTAATTGATTTCAAGTTACGAGGTCCAAATTTTCGCCTCTATTTTCCATTTTGAACAATTTTTACTTACTGCCCTTTAACTTAGAAACTACATTTTTTTGGAGAAAATGTATTAACAGAAAAACTAAAGAATCAAAAAACCTATCTTAAAGTAGTACCTAGAAAAGACCAGGCGTTTTAGAAAAAATGTATAATAAACCATATTGTAGGAAATAAAGCTATATTTGTAGAATTTTAGGTGATGTGTCCACTGTCGTCCATAAATTGGGAATATTTTTAAAGATCACGAAAAAAATTATAATATTTTTATGAGATTTGTTAATACTTTAAAGAAAATGAAATTTTCTTGTAAAGAAATTAGTAATAAAAAGTTAAGGTTACCACTCCAGAGGCGCACAAAAACAATTTTGTCAAGTTATGTTGAATTTTTTTTCAAAACTACAGGAACATCTTGTCTAAAATGGTGGTGCGATCAGCGATTTCTCGAAGTCGTTAGCTTACTGGCAATTGGCACACTAACGCTAAGGGCCACCAACCCTACAATTATTGTGTCAAGTGTCAAAACTACCTTTTGCACCAAAACAACATTTTCGTCTTTAAAAATTGGACAATGCATATGTGGGTATGTGTGTTAGGTTTTTTTAAATAAAAATTATTTCATTTAAGGCATAGGCAGATACGATTAGCATAATACTCAACATAAAAAACTGAAAGCAATGTTTTTTTTGAAGGTCAGAAATATAAACATGTAATTTTATACCAGCATCTAGCTTGGTCGGTGTACCTAGGGTAAATGGCGCCCAAAAACCAGAAAAATTTATTTTGCCAAATTATGGGCACAAGCTCACATGATTCTACCCCCACCTTTCTTTTGCTAATGTGTGGTAGATTTTATTCATTTTTAAATGGGACCGTCTGGAGCCAAAACCCAACCTAGGTACCAAATTTCACCAAAATCGGGCAAGCACTTCTTGAGTTATGCGCGTTGGTCGTTTAAGACAGACAAATAAATTTCATAATCATCTAAAAGGCAAATATATATAAACATGTTGAAATTGAAGGAGAATTATTTTTTCTTATTTTTGACACAATCACCATAATTGGTAACTCACACTACTATAGATTTAGTATGTGTATGAGCTTAAAGTTATTTAGCGCTCTAGACAGGTACCTATGCTGCATGACTGCACTTATTTTCACAAAAAAATATTTCATTCTTTGGCACATATCTTTTACAACAGTTCTTTAGTAAAATTTAGCCAAATTCCTTATAGATGTATAAAATAATTAAATACTTGGTATTTTTTTAAGACTAAAATCACACAATACTAGGTATAATAGATTTTTCAAAAATAAATTAAAACCTTTATTATGGTCGATTGATTTCATTTTGAGACGACTTTCAAAATATGTTGCGATTTCTTCTTTTTGGATCCCTGGCAGCCAAGAACATCCAAATGAGGATCCAAGCTGTGAAAACTTTTAAAGTAGTTTCAAAATAAACTGAATTAACCATACTAACAATTTATATTTTTATATCACAAAGAAAACCTTAAATTAACTAAAAACAAAATACACATAATTAATACCTTTGATTTTGGTTTAGCCATTGTCATTAACAAAAAAGCTCTAAAAATTAATACAATATTTAAACCAGAAAATGGAATACCCAGTATACACTATTTAAAATTTGTCAAAATACAGTAAAATGTTTATAGCTGGTTGTCAAAACAACATGATTAGACTTTGTGCGCTTAAGCTTTAGAACAGGAAAAAATTCAGGCCTAAATAAAAACAATTTTTTTTTTTTACTCAACCATGATTGTCCAATCAACCCAGCCAGAAACAAATTGTTTATAGTTAAAAGCAGCATTATATAAATATAATTTTAAAACTTGAATAAAAAAACTAATTTATGCCACACTGTGATACCTATACCTGATTATTTTTATTAATAAGTGACATATTTTCATTCAACAAATGGCTTGAACAAACCTGTGACTAGCTAATAAATTGCAAAGAAATTTGTGACTGGCTGACATACTGGCTAAATAGTGCTGATTCATTGCTAAGTTTACATTATGTTCCTAATTATTTGCCAGGTAGTCAGCGAACAATGCTTGCTATGCTGGATCTCTGGGTGTGAGGCGCCTCATCATCTGAATGGTCTGGGGATATTCGGATCGCTTGGTACCATTGATTGGTTAGATCTGTCATTTGGCTTTTACAGTCCTTTAGCTCCTACAAAAATAAAAAAATATTCATGTTCTATTTAAAAAAAAAATGTGGATAAAATATATTTTCTACTGTTTTATTTAGGTAGTATTCAGGGGGGTTACAACTCACCTAAAATTTGGACATGTCATAAATATTGGGGTAATGTCAAGAAATTTGTACATGTATTGCTGTAATGCCATGCTAATTTTTATGGGTAATGTGGGGAAATGTCATAAGTTGTCTCCCCCTCAGCTAGTTCATTATAATTATTAAGTTTACCTCAAAAATATTAAGTTTACATTTAGTCATCACATCTTTACACCTTGAGTCTTTTTCCTTTCTGCTGTTTGACTGTGCAGCCCCAATAATAAATAACTGCCAAATAGAAGTTTGCAAGAAAACAACCAGCAAAGCTACCCAAAATACAAGGAATTGGCCACTTTTGATAGGGCTTTTCCCAGTCTAAAGGAATGACTATTGCACTAAGCCAAGCTCCAAATATTGTCAACCGAAGATTTGATAAAAACTTTTCACAAGTTTCTGTTCCTTCATAGTAGGTTAGTGAGAGAATGAAGTTGGGAATACTGTATGGGCCTAAGTGAAGGCAACATGGCAAAGCTGCTAGTATTACTATGATTAATGAAAAGGTTAATGTTTCTGTGTGTTTAGAAATAAATGGCACACCAAGTAGAACTGCAATAATGTAACAGAACACCACAGAAACAATCAAGGCCACAACCGACTTTAAAAATTTGTGTATGTTAATTGATGATTGGGATGTAGATGAGGCTTTTGAAGTCTTTTTATCAACTTTTTTGAATAGGTGCCAACAGGCTAAGTATTTAACTACCTCTGCTACAAAAAGGAATATAGGAACATTGGTGTTCTGATAATTTCCCATGCTATACAGGGTGTCTGTGTATTTCAGCCATAAGAAGAGTCCTGGAAGATAAACACAAGTAGCTAGATTATTCAAGGCCAACTGTTTGTGGTATGCTGGATCATTAAATGGTGGAACATCCATTTTTTCCTGCTTTTTTAGATAAGTGATAAGTTGATGACACGGCGGGCTATATGAAAAAATCGGCTTTCAAATTGTGTACATGTCATATACTAAACAAAATTAAAAAAGTTTCCAAGCAAAAATATAATTATTTTTAGGTTAGAAAACGTCACTTTTGACACGAGTTTCAATTTGGTTGGTAGCAAGGACACCGAAAAAAAATCATAATGCAGGAGTTGATAGCATTTAACATTTTTTAGGATAGTGGATCAAGAGTGGATTTAAATTGTTTGTATTTATAATTGGATAAATAAATAAAAACGGCAGTTTAATTTTCCGTGAATTTTGTACAAAAAATTTTAGCATGTAAATTGTTTTTACATAATACCTACTTTGGATTTAAAGTTCAGGAACCCTTGACATTACCTTTTTTGAAGAAAAAACCTATACCTATAGATTTTTTGTTTGTCTTGAATAAGTTTTATGGCCCCATATAATTCGACACACCTTAGTTCTCTCTGATATCTTAAAATGCTTTATTTTAATTAAGATAGTATCCCTTCAAAACATTTTAAATTTCTTAAAAAAGTACATAAATAATCATATGGTGCATTTACATGCAGCTCATTTTCGCGCCATTGCATTGAGCAGAGCATTATCTTTTCATGATCCCCTTCATAGTGGTATTTAGGCGGGGCTAAGTTGCGATGGTTACTTGCCATGATTTTATTTAGAGCAAGACAGTGGGCAGTATGCATGCACTTGAAAAAACTAATTTTTATTTAACTATTACCTGAGGGGTGAACAGCTAACCCAAAATGTGTACACCGATTGTGAAAATCCACAATCTTGCTAAGATTGTGAGGGATTGTGGTAAGATTGTGAGGGATTGTGGAGGACTGTGCAGCGGTCTAGCGTGCCTGAAGGGGCGGGGGGGGGGGGGGGGGGGGGGGGCGACAGCCCATCAAAAAATCTTGCAAAAAAAAAAAAAACACCCCTTCGCTATTACCTATACCTACTTAGTGACAATTAAAAAGTGGTTTCCTTCTTACAAAGGCAACTGACAGAGGGGATGTTTGAGCCAAACTTAAATGATATAATAATAAAATATTTTGAAAGCAGAATGAGATAATTAAAGAGAGAAAAACTAAGTTTTGACAAAATTGAGTTTATTTCTATTTTAATTCTTAGAAATTGGGTTTTTGACTTTTAAGCTGTTTTGCCATTTTTACTTGTGGCTCCATCTTTATTAATTTGTTGAAATAATAAATTTTATTCAAAGATATGATAGGTTTACATAAGTTGATTTTAGTCAATTTGTAGGAAACAGATTATAAGTAATGTCCTTCTTCACCCCATTTAAATAGTATAGTAGTGGTACTGATTTCAAGGACTGTAACTCCTGGGAAACCAGAGATAACAATTCAAAAACAAAATATTTAATTAAAAAAACAAGAAACTCACCTGCTGAGTAAACCTTCTAGTGAAGAATGGAATAAAATACTTCAGGTCCCATTTTGCAAAACCCCTAATTCTGCTTGACACAAAGTTCACCTCCATTTCCCCTTCAGTTGTTTCTGACAAATGATGATCTGACTCTAAGGTTTGACCCCACTCTCTTGTCTTGCTCAAAGTCACTTCTCTGTCTTTCTTTTTCTTCCTGAGGCGCCTCGAAGGATTCTTGGTTGCTTGCATGTACTTAAGCAATGGCATAGTAGATCCACCAAAGAATAAAGTGGTAAAAAGCACAATAATTAGAGTGGTAGTTATGATAACATGTCTTGTTTCATCACTGAAATTCAGATGGAGAGATAAGGCATAGGAAATTGCCCCTCGCAAACCACTAAACCACATAATAAACATCATTTTTTTAGTAATCTGATGCTCTCTAAATCTATTGACTAGAATGGCCAAGGGGAATATATTAAAAGCTCTACCTATTAGGCACAGAATAATACTCCAGACAGTGAGAGCTGGTTCAAAGCGATGTTGAAAACTAAACAAAGCTAAACCTAAGTAGGCAAATACACATGTTTCAGCAACAAAGGACAGAGTTCTCAAAGTTTGCTGCATAGTGATTTGAGTCACTGTAGATAAGTTAAAGTGACTATAATGAGACATAACAATACCACAGAATAAAATGGCCATAATGCCTGAAAGATGAATGCCTTCAGCTAGTACATAAGGCGCATATGTGAACACCAACATCATACCAAATTCTAAGGAAGGATTTTTACGTAAATCTATGTGTTTTAATAGTAAAGCACTGATTAAAGCAAATACAACTCCAATCAAAGCAGATGCAAAGAACATTAAACAGAAACGTTGAATTCCAATGACTATTGCCTCACCAGTGCTCACCAAAGGATTATTTGATTCTAAAGCAGCAGTGGTTAAAACAATAGCTATAGCATCATTTAGAATACTCTCACCAAACACTAACATATTAAGTACTGGGTCTACATTTAAAGCATGAAATATAGCAACTGTTGCTACAGGATCTACAGCAGATATAAGGGAACCAAAGGCAAATGACTCCACAAAGCTTAATTTATAAACTACATCTGCTAAACCTAAGAAGTATATACCAAAACCTATAACAAAAGCTGAAATTGCAGTGCCAAAAATAGCAAAAACTAGAATTGAACCAATGTTTTGAAAAAAGTTGCCCTTGTGCAAGTTGTAACCTGATTCAAAGATAATCGGAGGAAGTAGAATCAAGAAAAATGCTGTTGGAGAAAAGGCTTCCTCTTTTCTCCAGTTACTTATGTTCTTGTTGGAAAGATAACTTAAAGTAAAACCAATTAGGGCACCCAAAAACACTATGACAATACTTTCTGGCACATAATGGAAGCCTGTTTGAAGCATAAGATGAATTAACAATATACCAATGGCCAACACACACAATACAAAGAAAATTGCCATAGAGCTGTTATGTTCATCTTCAGCAGCTTCCTTGTTGGGTAGAACAGGTTCAGAAGGAGTTGTTGATGTTGCATTTACTTTTGTCTCATTAGTAGCTGGTTCTGGTAATGGAGAAGAGACAGATATATTTCCTGATGGTTGAATGCCAATGTTTCTAAAAGATACACCAGGTGTTGTGGTGTTTGTAACATTCTTAGTTACAATAATGGTACCATTTTGAATGACTATGGAGGATGTCCTGTTTGCTGCTGTGGTTCCATTGGATGTTGGTACTGTACTGTTGTTACTAAAATCAACTTTTGGCAATGCACTTTTAGAAATATTAGTTTGTGTTACACTTGTGTTTGCCAGTGTAGACTTTGCAATTGTGCTGGTAGAGGCTGTTGTAACATTCTGCAATGATGCAACGTTCCAGAATTGTGCAAAACACAAAGTTGACAGTATAAAGGTCTTTTTATAATCCATTATTTTGAATTTGTTAGTGTACTTGATAATTTTAAACAGGTATAAAGATTGTAAACATCGTAGACACAAATCACAACTGTACACTGTTGCACCCCATTGCTGAAATAAATTACGAAATAATTTTTTGATTTTTAGTAGTGTTTAAAATTGACAAAATTTATAAAAAAAATTGCTTACCTATTTTACGTGCCTTGTTGACATTCAAGGTCGTTTAAACTGTCAGTGTCAGCTGTATTTAACATGGCCAACGAAAATAAGGGAGTGTTAACAAATTAAAGATTAAACTTGATTGAGTCACCTAAAGGTACCCGTCTATGAAGAGTATTTTCCGCGCGGATTTTTTTTAAAGCGCGGAAAAACCACTGTCACCGTCCACGGAGCGTATGCTTCCGCGCGAATTTATTTTCAACGAACCAGTATGTATACTGTGCATTAAATCACAGGGAGGCCAGTTAGCCACAACCTAACATTAACAAAAGAGAAAAAAAGAATGACGAGTGAAATTAAACAAAACGTTAATTTTCAAAGTTGTTTTTTCGGATATTTTTGGTATTTTTGTTAAAGTTAAAAACATTTATAAATATATATTTTGAACTAAATCATGCATCAATAACCTATATACATAGTCGAGGGTCTGGTGGTTTTGCAGAAGAACGACATTATTGATACTTGATTTAGTTCAAAATATATATTTATAAATGTTTTTAACTTTAACAAAAATACCAAAAATATCCGAAAAAACAACTTTGAAAATTAATGTTTTGTTTCATTCATTCATTCATTTTACGGTTTAACCCAATTAAGGGTCATGGATGCAGCAACTATAGGCTATTTACCCAGCTAACACAAATAGTTTGAACAAATAGTTCGACATTATCAATAAAACCCGATGAATGCCTCAATTAAGAGGATCCGGCCCATACACCGTCACTCAACAAGTTCACAAAAACGTTTACAGTACATTTGCCATGTGGCGACTTTTACAAACAGTTTTTACCGAAACAAATAAAAGTTCTACTGTGGGAGAATCCGTCCCCATCCGGCCTTTAACCGGCGTAGCAAAATAGAACAGTTTTAACCCGATTATATTTTACCCTATTCGGGGGGCCCCGAAAGCACGAAAGAGCACGTGTACTCTCTTCCGTGTCTAACAACGAAGTCCCAATGTTTTGTTTAATTTCACTCGTCATTCTTTTTTTTTTTCTCTTTTGTTGATGATAGGTTGTGGCCAACTGGCGTCCCTGTGATTTAATGCACAGTATACATATTGGTTCGTTGAAAATAAATCCGCGCGGAAGGATGCGGTCCATGGACATGGAGAGCTGTTTTTCCGCGCTTTAAAAAAATTCTTCATGGACGGGTACCTTTAGGTGTTAAGAACTCGACTGTTCAGTTTGATCACGTGACACGTAACGAATTATCCTAACACTGTCACCTGTCTCTCTGTTGTCAAAACATTTTCTAATCGTGCGGCTTTTTCCTTTTTTAAATTTTGAAAAGGATTGTTTTTTTTGTGAAATTCAAAAGTCCCTTTGGTGTTCTGTGTTTAAAAGTAAGTTTTCATCAGACTTCTCTAGGCACCTCCGGAAGAAGAACCACGTAAATTCAAAATTTTCATCACTATGTGGTTAAACCTCGGGCTAAACGACCAGAAATAGTACAATCCTCCCAGAGAAACAACGCGGTAAAGTTAACTCCATCTAGTTTTGGGTTTATACAGAAACATAGCATAACCTAAGACATAGCATAACATAACATTACAGAAGGAAAATGACCCACAAAAAGCCAATAAAAATCAAGTCAAGGAAAATGACTTTATACAAAACATTACAAATAAAATATAACAGAAGTTTGGTCCAATCACAGCTTGACTTTTGTGCATGTGATATTGGAAGTCTTCTGTCATTTTACTTTTCTATTGTGAAATTATGGATAATGCTGAATTGATTGAACAGGGGTGGGGCTTCCCTGCTCTGTACAATAAAAACGACAAAGGCCACAAAGAACAAGCCTGGACCACCATTAGGTTGTGTTGGGGTTTAAACACATAATACCCTGTTTCCACCAATGCAATATGTTTAATCCAGTTAATAGAATTAGCAGAAATGTTAACAAATTTTGTAGTCAACTTGATTTCTTTACCATTTCAAAAGATAGGTTCAAGACTTCTGCCAAGAAGGTAATTCTAGGTTAAGAAATTTTTGTACTTATCTAATTCTTGTAAATGTGAATACGTAAATAAATAAAATAAATAAATAAATATTATTATTTATGCAAAAACATTATCAAACAAACAAATCCTTTACGTAATATTTTTGAAATTTGGTTTTGTTAGAGTTAAATCCATTAAGTTGAGTGTTGAAATTTTGGTAGGTCTAGAGTTCTGGTAACCTGATAACAGAAAATGTATGTTTTTGATTACAAGAATGGCGAATCCAAAATGGCAGATTTCTTTATTTTTAAACCGATTTGTCTCAAACTTGAAAGTTTGAAGTGTTTGGGATCACTTAATACAGTTACCCTCAAGTAGTAGTAGTGTGGGGTAGGCTCTAGGCCTGGAGACTAGGCACATGAAGTGCCCTTTTCGCCATTTACCCTCAAACTTACAAAAAATTAAAATGGCGGACTTTCTTATTTATGAATATGGAACTTGGCGGTGTTTCAAGTAGCTGATTATAATTTTTGACTCAAACTCATAAAAATTTCAAAATGGTGGATTTCTTTATTTTTAAACGGATTTGTCTCAAACTTGTAAGTTTGCAGTGCTTGAGATAACTTAATACAGTTTTATGCTCAAACTTAAAAAAATTTAAATGGCAGATCCAAAATGACTGGCTTTCTTATTTATGTATCGATATGTATCAAATATGGAACTTGGCGGTGTTTCAAGTCACTGATTACGATTTTTGACTCAAACTCATGAAAAACTCAAAATGACGGATCCAAAATGGCAAATGTCTTAATTTCTAAACTGATTTGTCTCAAACTTGAAAGTTTGTAGTGTTTGAGGTCACTTAATACAGTTTTATCCTCAAACTTAAAAAAATTAAAATGGCGGATCCAAAATGGCGGATTTTCTTATTTCACGCCAATGAAAAGTAGAGGTTGTAGTAGTAGTACTTCTTCATCTATCTAAAAGCGCTAAAAGATATATATGTTGATATATATATATATATATATATATATATATATATATATATATATATATATATATAACATGAATTGTCAAAAAAATATGGGTTGAAGCAGAGGTGATTTAAAAAACTAGTGTCTTTGAAAAAGCCTATACAGTAGACTTGCGCTAGTGTGAACACAAAAAAATATATTTGCGATACCATTGAGACTGTGCAACTATGTATGTCTATTTTAAAAATGTTAAACATTAAGTTAGATATTGTTACAAATTTAAGTTATTTAAATTTTATAGTTAGAATTTATTTAGGTTTAGTGTAGTATTAGGTTGACTTATCTTATGGTTGTATTCTTAGTCTAGGTTTTAGTTGCGTTATCTGAGACTTGCGGTCGCATTAATACGAGAACTTTCCAGGCGGCGAACACTGCTGGAGAGTTCGAGAGAAATAGACGACCCTATATATAGGGCCGGGGTCATGCATTGACAGTCAGTCAAAGATAACAAAAGGTAGTGATCGCTAGATGTTAACACGAAGTTAATAGGCTGATTAAAGTAGTGAATTATTAACAAGTTATTAGTAAGTTTAAGTGCGTTTTTTTGTTCTTAATTGTCGAAATAAATTGACATATCTTTTTTGACATTCTGCACGTTTTATTTGAAGCAGTGAACCTGTAACAATATTATACATTTTTACTCTTTTAATTTGAACTCTACACATAATTTAGAGGAAATCTATAAATTACTGTTGAAAAAGCTTGTTCACACCAGCGCGAGTCTACTGTATTTTATTTAAATGCAGTGTATGTTATGTTATGTCATGTTATTTTTCTGTATAAACACCAACATGGTTTGTCATAAGCTCAACTCTGATATGTTATTTCATGCTATGTTGGTTTATAAACTTAGCTATTCATATCTTAGAGTAATATTCTAAGATTCTATACTATTATTATTTATTTAGATTTACAAATTTTATCAGCTGCATGAATTTATTCCAAAAAATTTACTTAAAATTATCCACCAGGTACTTGTTGAACCGATACTAAGATAAGGAATAAGAATCTGGGGAAGTGTCTGTAGCACAGTTCTTAAAAATCTAATTACAACTCAAAAATACATTCTTAAAATAATAAACAAATAACCAACGAGGTACCCTACAAAGGACTTGTTTATTGACAGCAATGTTTTGACTATTAGACAAATTTATATAGTTTAGTTTATTTATTGGTAATACTACACAGAAAATAGTGTTTTTACAAGTCAACAGATAAGATATCTTACAAAATTCTACTTAAAAAGATTATTGCATAATTATGATTAATTAAAAAACCTATTTTATTGACTACATGAAGATTTAAAATATGTATAAAAACACGTTTATTTAAAAAAAAGAAATTTCAACACACAAGTTTAAAAGTTTAAAAAAACACACAAGTTCAAAACATAAAATTACTACTCAGGTACTCCTCGAAGGAATAAAATGCATTCTGGATTAGATGGTTTTTCACCTTCCCAATAAACTGTTTAATTTCCAGAGATCTGGTGGAAGTGCATTAAAAAATTTGATTGCATAATAATCTGTGCCTCTACGAGTTCTTTCTAGCCTGTGATAGCTAGGTATGAGATTATCTCTATTCCTAGTATCCACAGAATGTACATCTCTATGAGTTTTAAACATCTCTTGATTTTTTCTGATATATGTCAGACAGTTCAAAATAAAAATGCAAAAAACTTTTTTAAAGCAGTTTTTACAACACTCTTGATACCTTAAGCCTCCGATTATTCTTACACAGCGACAACAATACTAAATACAGTCAAACCTCTCTAACTCGAACCTGTATAACTCGAACCTCTCTATAACTTGAACCTTTTAAGTGGCCCCTGCACTTTTTACATGTATTTAAACCTCTTTAACTCGAATTTCTATAACTCGAACCCTCCATAACTCGAACTGTTTTGGTTGTCCCTTCAGGTTCGAGTTATAGAGGTTCGACTGTACACTTAAATATATGAGTAAAATACAACACCTAAAAATCTACCACAGCATAATATTCAAACTAGATCTTGAACTAATGAACATATATATTTTTTTTTGACACTATTTGCTCAATTTTGACACTATTTGCTCAATTATATTTAAAAATTTATGCAAATAAAGATATACTCTACTCTACTCTACTCTAGTGTTAACTTTTTAGCTTGTAAACACTATGTATCATTAATAAGTTCAAGACTTTACAACTTAATGCCAAATAAATTTAAATATATTGGTAACCGCAAGAAATATTATCTTGAACTGGCTGAATGGATTAAAAGAAAGACGAAAATGATCCATCACAAACTTCCATTCCTAAAATAAATTAGAAAATAATCATAATTAAACTTGTAAACTCCCATAAGAGACTTGAAGGGCTCCGGGTCACTCTGATGACCAATGCAAATGCTGTGAGTTCGTTTTTTATATATAGACGCACCTCTTCTCCATCACAAAAATATTTCTTCAATTCTCTTCTTATTATTTTAGTACTGGTGTGTGTAATTTTAATATGTGTATATTTGTTTCAAATCAATTAAATCAAATCATTTTATTGTCCAAAAGATTTAGAATAGTAAATTTAGACAACATCACAAAAAGTAGGTAAGGTAAAAAAAGAAAATGTTAACAGTAGTTAACCCAAAAATAAATAAAAATAGTGATAGTTTTAACCTAATAAATGTATGGTTTTAGCACAAAAAAAAAATATTCTCTAAACTACTTACACAAATATAAATGTTAATAGTTAATTCAAAAAAATAATTTTTTTAGCCTCCTCTCTCAAGAACTTACTGACTGAATAATAGGCTTTGCCTATCAAAAATTTTTAATTATAATAATTTAATTTAAACTTTTTTAGACTGGGTTGACTTCTAACTCTGTCAGGGATAGAGTTAAATATTGTTGCAGAAAAACAATAAGGTCTTTTTTTAAAAGTGTTAAATTATAATTAGGAATTCTTATGTTGGATGTAGACCTTGTATTGTGGTGATGGAATCTATTTACAGCTGGGAACTGATCTTGGTACCTGCGTACATAAACTGCTGCCTCAAGAATAAGAATACAAGGTGCGGTCAAAATATTGTGCTCTTTAAATATAGGCTTGCATGACTCAAGAGGATTTACTTTAAAAATTGCTCTCAATATGCGCTTTTGCAGTATCAGAATGCGTTCAAAGTTTCTGCCTTGGCCCCAGAAAAGTATCTGAAAACCTTATGTGGCTAAATGCCAAAGAGTAATAAACATTTACAAGTTGTTTTGTTGTTAAAAGATTTTTGAGGTTGAAAATTGCAAGAAAACTTGAACTCAACTTTCCTGCTACATAATCATAGTGCTTATCCCATGTAAGCATTTCATCTATGTGAAATCAAAAAATTATACATGTCTGCAATCGATTTATTTAATTGTTTTTTAGTCTAAGATTTATGTCTGTGATTTGTTTTCTCCTGTGAAAAATAAGGTACTGAGTTTTTGTTGGATTTATTAGTAGCTTGTTTCTGTCACACCATTCACTAAAAGTTTTTTCAAATACAGTGAAGTCCGGATATAACGAACCTCAAAAATGAACTAAAACGGTTCGTTATATTCGAGGTTCGTTATAAACAGTAATAAATAAATTTTGTTTAATTTTTTGTGTTTCTTTTTTTAATATTATCCAAGATTAAGAAAACTGAAAAATTACAAAAAATACTATAAATTTTTATATTTTTAGAAAAAGGCAGAATACATACGAATAAAGACGTTTATTATTATTGTTATACATATAAATATGTGGTATATAATACATACATTAAAGAAGCCTAAATCTTTTTTTTTATTATTACGAAATCCATAATTTTTGTTTGTACATTTCTACTTAAAAAATATTTCCTGTTTATATAGCTTTCAAGGTTACAAAATGATGCCCATATTTTCTCAGGAACTTGGCGTGATTCCAAAAAATTACGAGTTTCCGAAATTTTGTTTTCCATTTCACGAATGGTTGGAACATAAACCTTAGTGACTTCAACAGAATTATCTTGAACAGGATCATCATTATCTTCGTCATTATCACTTGAAACCATGTTTGAGGTGACGGAGAGATTATAATTTGCTCACCAGTCAACGTTTCTCTTGCTACAATGTCTTTATCAATAGTCACATTTTTCTCTTAGCTTGTTCTTCTACTAAATCAAGCATATCATTTTTGAATTCATACTCGTGATCATATTCTGGGTCTTGTGCATGTGTTTGCAACCATTCGTGTCGTTGCCGTATCGTCTAGTGTGAAAACGCCCATTATCTGCTTATATAAAGTTCGTTTTAAAAGAAAAATACATATTCTAGATTATGTAAATTAGGTTCGCTAGGTATATCCGGAAGTTCGCTATAAGCGGGATCGTTATAACCCAGTAAGACAATACATGAGTATTTATGGATGACTTTTCGTATAAAGAAAAAAGGTTCCTATTACGAGAAGTTCGCTATAAACGGGTTCGTTATAAGCGGACTTTACTGTAGTTTAGACAGAGAAGATAAGCCCGTAACTGATCTGTAATTAGAAATAAGCTCTGGATCTCCTTTTTTAGGTAAATGAACAACAAAACCCATCTTTAGCTTTGTAGGGAAGATACTTTTTTGAAGAGACATGGTTAAAATGTGGCATAAAGGATCTTTTATTGCATCCCAGACTATTTCTAGTACAAAAAGAAAATATCATTTGTATATGAGCAAGCTTTCTTGTTTTTTAGTTGTTTTAGTGCTGTGTATAGTTATAATTCCTCTATAGGACTAAAAAAAATTGAGTTTATATTGGATGATGACAGTGTGCAGTTGTCATCAGATGAAAAACCCTCTCTGGCCATAAGATCGTCTACACTGTTAGCGAAATATTGGCAAAAGCAGTTGGCTATCTCTTGTGGATCTGTAATAATTGTGTTTTCATGGTTGATTGTTAAAGGAGTTTGATTATTTTTTTTTAAATTCTACCCAAGTTAGTATTGACTGCCTGCCAAATGGCTTTATTGCAATTTTCAGCATTAACAATCTTCTTTTGATAAAATTCTTTTTTTGTCATTTTGACCTTCTCTGCAAATACTGTTTTGGCTTGCCTGTATTGCTGTTCAGTTTCTGTCAATCCGCTATTTTTCATTAACCAGAAAAGATTTTTCAATTCTTGACTCTCATTTACCATATCATTAGTGACCCATAGTGAATGAAATAATTTTTTTTGACAACAGGACAGGTTATGTCTAAAAAATAACATATGTGTGACCAAAAGGCATTAAAAGCAGTTCTTATTATAGAAATTTGAGTTCATCAAAAGTTTAAAGTTTTTTAAGTTTTCCTCTGTGAAGATCCTTTTCTCAATATAAGAGCTTTTTATCTGAGTTGTTTTAGCATCAACAAGATTTCTTATTTTGCTAATTGCGATCTGTGATCTGCTATTTGATCTAAAGAGTTTGTTGCTGAGAAAAAAACTTCATTAGTGATAACATAATCTAAAGCACTTGGCTCATTATTTGGCATTATTCTAGTGGGTTCGAGAGGAAGAATAAATGAAAGGCCAAAACCAGTGATGAGATCATGCAGTTGGATCTTATCTTTGGAGTTTTTTAAGTTATCAATATTAAGATCCCCCATTATAACTATAGTTTGGTGAGTTTTTAGAGTTTAAAAGAAAGTAAAACCTTTCAAAGAAAATGTCAATATTTGATAAAGTAGGATTATTTGATCTATAAACTCCTATCAATGCAGTTTTCCTACTGACTAGTTTCAAAGTTATACCACTGACTTCTAACGAAAATTCACATTCAAATCTTGTCAAGTCTAATTTCTTAATGCTGTTAGAATTTGAAACTGATTCGGCGGTAAAAATAGCAACTCCACCACCATCACGGTTTCTTCGGCAAAAAGCTGCTGCAAGTTGGAAACCTGGGATAGCTGTGATTTGTAATTGATTCTCTTTGCAGTGATGTTCAGTAATAACCAGATATTCTGTTTGGCTAGTATGAGTTAAGATTTCTAATTGAGCGATTTTGTTTGGCAAACTTTGCACATTGACATGAATTGCTTTCCAATAATTTTTTACATTTGTTTTTGTGTTAGTTTTGGCCTCTTCTATATGACGACCGCCTTCTAGTGTCACCTCGAAAAAAACTGTTATATTTTCTGGCCATTTAGAGGTATCCAAAACGTTTTGCAATTCAGTCTCGGGAATTTCTACTCGAAAGCTCGTATATTCTACCGATCTGACCGTTTGCTGCTCTATTTTAGTAGTCATTTCCAAATGTTCCTTGTATGTAGTGCTCAATATCATGCATTGTTGTAGAAGCATCCAGTCTCCTCAGAAAAATTGACTCTTTTTGTGGTATTTTTGCTACAGTAAGGGTTGCGGTTTTGTAACTATAATTTATCTGTGTGATACATTATAATATTGTATGTTTATTTATCTAAGTTATACTGACTAGGCTTTTAAATGCTTTAAATTTCATTACCTATGTACCTTATCTTAAGACTTAATTATATTTTATTATGTTACAACAGATTAGCTTCCGACAAGCCATTAAGGCTCAGGAAAACTAATCCAACTAAAATTGTAATTTTGTAAAAAATGTATCCAATATGAAATAAATGAACAATAAATGAACAACTGAGTACATACAAGGAACATCCTTAAATTATGTAACACAAAAATTCAGGATTTTTCAACCCCCCTTCCCCCTAGTAACACATTTTAAAGGAAAAACACAAAAAACATTGAGTGTAACACAAGGGCCAAACCCCCCTCTCCCCCTAGAGCGTTACGTAATTTAAGGACAGTCCCATAGACAGAAAATTTGTGTGGGTAAAAAAAAGGGATAGATTGTTCTCAATATTGTGCAAACTGCCAGTTCTTTCTCTCCAAATTGTTTTAAAAATAATGCACTTACTCAACTTGACATTAAACTTCATTGATTTATTTTTTATTATTTCTGGTTATTTCATTGCCCAACTTTGGGCGAGGGTGAACCAACCAGTAAATCATCATATAAAAATGCCTGTCAAAATATATGTTTTGATTTTTGTGTTTAATATGTTACAATTTAAAAAAAAATAAAATACTTTACTTATTTAAGTTTTGTTTAAAAGATTTAACTATTTTTAGAGTGATTTGCATAAAATCCCAGTAAATGACCTAATAAAAAACCAGTAAATGACAACATAAAACAAATGGGTTTAGAACAAGTTTAGTTTGTTTGTGGCAAAGCTTATTTGATTTTAATAAATTTGGTGATTTGAAGGGGGTAGATAAAAAACAACTATATTGTCTAGTTTGCTATTTCTACCATTGCAAGTCACTGTGTAAAAATACTAAAATTAGAAAAAAAGGCATATCTTAGAAAAATTAACTATCACTAACTAAACTCAGCTTATTTGGAGTTCTTTAGAAAAAAGGGGGCTATGGCCCCAGAGCTTTTCCTGGGACCGCCATTGTATTAGCCTGGGAAGTTATTTATTAAGAAAAAAACATAAAAATATTATATTTACCTTCATCTTTTTTGAATCTACTATATTTAACCCAATATTGGCCTTTTGACAACTTAACCTATCTAGATTTATGAAAATAGAAAACATTTTTTAACTTAACTGGGTTATCATAAGTTATCACCACCTTCAGCAAAAAGTTCAAAGTGTCTACTCTTATCTCGAGGCCAGTTTTGCAGTTTTTTGGCTATATTCAATTCAATTCAATATATTTATTTACAGGTTACTTTTGTATAATTAACAATTTTTCTTTTTGCACCATTTTGCAGTAAATAATTATCGTCCTACTAGATGTCAAAGGTTCTAACCCACAAAACATTACTTTTGAGTAATATGAATTTTGTGTAGAGTGAGAATCCAGTTTCTAACTTTTTTAAAATTTTGAGAAATCGTTTAAAATAAATTTTCTGGGATTAGATTCATTCAGTTCAATAAAATTTGAACATTTTTAAATAAGTCTACAGTAGCAACTAAAAAACAAAAATTTTGTGGGTTAGAACGATTTACATCTAAGGCGACAATATATTTTGTATCCATTTTAAAGTCCCAGGGACTTGTTTGCAAAAATAAAATATTTTATTTATTGGCATGGCCGCTTTAAAATTATACTATTCTATTTTAAAAGACTAAGTTTTGTATTCCTTATTTAATATAGCTAATCAAATATGTATGTAAATATTTTTACTAAATAACCAATAAACAGGAAAGAATAATACGTACTCTAATTTCTAGTTTTATCTGGACTTAATTCAGTATATATATTCTTTGAGTACCTACACATTTTATGCTATTTTTTTAAATTATTTGTCGCTGATCGGGATTGTGGTCTAAATAAGGACAAGTGTCCTCATCAGTTTTTTTTGTCTGTATTAGTATAGGTTTTCGACATAATAGGTAATTTATGTTTTTTACCTATTTTTTTAAATGTTATTTTGTTAGGTTTTTAATTATTTCAAATAATAAAGTATAATATAATTTATTTTTGAAAGGGTTTTAATTTTGTGTATAATACATATTTTTTAAATCTATCCAGCTTTGAATATTTTGTCATGATCTCGGTCATGATATTGTTTTTAACTAAGATTTTAGGTTTAGTTTAAATTTATATTAATGTTTTCTGGAATATAATTATAAACATGCTTATTACACAGTCTAGATCTCTTCCAAATACCGAACTATACGAGTATTTACAGTAGAGGTAATTTTAATCAGCATGATGGTGTCATTATGTATATTAAAGAAAGCATTTACTTCAGCCACGAAATTGTTACAATTGCCCAAAACAATTGTATAAGAGTAGTACTGCAGGATGGCAACAAAAAAATAGGGATAACTGCAATTTACAGGCTCCACCCTACAAATGTGCATTCTTTTATCACAGAACTTTCCCATTTCTTACCGACTTGCCAAGCCGAGACTGAAATCATTATAGGGGATATAAATATTAATATATTATTAAACACTGAGATTTCACAAGATTACTTAGACATGTTGTACTCTTTTGGCTTTAAGTCATCTATCAATAAGTATACACGGGTAGATAAGAATTCAAAAAGTTGTTTAGATCACATAATGTTCAAAAGCAACCACATAAAAGAAGACACACTAGTCCCTATCATTATGTTGTCTAAAATAACGGATCATTATCCTACTATTCTACAATTTCAAAGCTATTCGAAACACACACGCGAGCGGCGAAATATCAGACTTATCATTAGCTACCAAAAATTAATAAACCAACTAAACACCCACAATTTTAACGATATTTATATGAGTAATGATGCAAACTATATAGCTGAACGGATTTCCAACACACTTAAAACATATTTAAGCCAAAACACTAAAACTTCTGAGACGATCTATATCCAAAAAATGCCATGGATAACAATAGGTCTTACCCAATCAATTAAAATAAGAGACCAGCTGTATCAAAAATACAAAATCGAAAAAACTGATTACACGTATAACAAGTATAAACTCTACAGAAATAAAATAAACCACCTAATCGAGAAACAAAAAAACAAATTCTACAAAGAGAAAATAATAAACAACAAAAACAACTCAAAAATTATATGGCAGACTATCAACGAGTACACTAATAAGACCACATATAAAGAAACACATATAAAAACTGTGATAAATCCAAATAACGAAATAGAATCCGATCCAGAAGGAATAGCGCAAATATTTAATAACCACTACACAACAATCGGACAAAAAATGGCAGATAATATACAAAATAATAGAGCCTCACCTTTTTTTAATATCCCTTTAAAAAGAATTCCCCAATCAATATTTTTGACACCAGTGACAGAGAAAGAAATTCAAAACATAATCCTGAGACTTAAAAATAACTCCGCACCTGGAAATGACGGTATTAACGTTACCTTATATAAAAAATCCGCAAACATTCTCTCAAAACCGCTGCAACATTTAATTAATGTTATTTTTAATACCGGTATATGTCCCAGAATATTTAAAGTAGCAGTGGTCAAGCCTATATACAAAAACGGGGATAAAAAGTTAGTCGAAAACTATAGACCAATAAGCTTGACCAGTGTCTTGTCAAAGATTTTTGAGAGGGCACTCAGAGGTAGACTTGTTGACTTTTTTGAAAAACACTGTATTTTCCACAAACTGCAATTTGGTTTTAGAGAAAACAGGTCTCCTTCGGATGCCATCTCATTCTTGACAAGCAAAATCTATGAGTCTCTTGACAAGAACAAACAATGTGCTGCAGTATTCTTGGATTTGGCAAAGGCCTTTGACTCTGTTAACCATCGAAAGCTATTAACAAAACTTGAAAGCATGGGAATCAGAGGAGTGGCTCTTTCATTGATTGAATCATATCTAACGGACAGAGAACAGTTTGTTACAGTCGAAAATAAGAACAGCGACCAAAAAACGGTTACTTTTGGCGTGCCTCAAGGCACTGTTTTAGGTCCTGTACTATTCATTTTGTATATAAACGACTTATTAAACCTAAATTGTCACGGAACTCTACTATCATTCGCTGACGATACATGTTTGTTTGTTGAAGCTGACTCCTGGAATGAAGTTCAAAACCGAATTCAAGAAGATCTGCAAAAAATAATATGTTGGCTTGACTCAAACCTACTAACTATTAACCTATCAAAAACAATTTACCTACCTTTTGCAAAAACCGCCAAAAAATTACCGACGATTGAACTAAACATCTTTTTACCCTTTAGAAAAAACAAGAATTGGTCAATTAAAATCTCTGACTCTGCAAAATATCTCGGAATAACGGTAGACTCTTATTTAAAATGGAAATCCCACACTGACAATCTTACAAAAAAGCTAAGATCTCTCACATACCTATTTCAGAAGGCAAAACAAATTTTGTCCTTAAACTCACTTAAAATTATGTATTTTTCGCTGGTTCAGTCTCTCCTAGAGTACGGAATAGTAGCGTGGGGGGGAACCTACCAAGAAAACATCAAATCTGTCGAAACACTACAAAAGAGAATCTTAAAATCAATTTTTAGGTTAGACCAAAGATTCTCTACAGTCGAACTATTTGAACTAAGCAACGTTCTTACCATCAAACAACTTTTCTATAAAGCATCAATATTACAAAGTATTAAAAATAAGATGTTTATATCAGAAAGGCCACAAAAATACTACACTAGATTTCAAGCTAATGATAATGTCACAACAAGCAAACTCAATTCAACAATTGGACAACAAAATTTTATTTACATAGGACAACAAGTTCATAACAAATTACCTCTTTCCCTTAAAAACAAAATTGGTTTTAAAGCATTTAAAAAACACTTAACAAAATATTTTATACAAACTAAATTTTCACTCTCTTAAATCTCTTTCGAATAATTTTATTGTTATTGGTATTAATATTATTATTGGTATTAATTAATTAATTAATTACATCATTAGTTTGGCATACTTTTTAAACAAGAATTTATTCCTAGTTTCTAGTAGATAGTTTAGTTATTTAAGTTCTTTCAGAGACGAGATGGATGTGTCCTGAATATGGCAGACAAGGACTTTTGACCTTAAGCCTAGGAAACTATTTGGGATACATGCCATTTCGAATAAATTTCTTAAACTGTAAGTTTATTTATGTAAATTTAAGTTATTTTGAAAATAAATGAAATGAAATGAAATGAAACCTTTGGCCCTAATAAGTAATAGCTTCGCTAAATTTATTTATTGCAAAAGCCTAAAGCTTTACAATTTAATGTTCCTAAAACTCAATAGCTTAAAACTAAGCATTTAGTTTACTGACAGGTTTAATTATCAGTTTTATTTAATTTACATTATGTTGGTTCTGATAGGCATTTTTAGATTTACAAATATGTTTTCATTTCAAATTAAATTTTTTCGGGAGTAATTCTTTTATATTTTTAGGCAGTTTATTATAAATAGTTTTACCCATGTAAAAAATTACTTTCTCGAAAGTGCAGTTAACGGCGTGTCACTAACTATCTGATTTTTATTTCTACTATTGTGTTGGTGCACATCAGATCTTTTCTTAAAGAAACCGTTTTTGTTATATTCATGAATCATTGTCAGTGATGATTCAAATAAAATCTAATTTTCAAAATTAAAATTATTTTTAGTTTAATTTAGTCTAGCATCCCTCAGTCACTAGTAGCTTGTCAGGATATTAGATCCTGTCAGGTACTTATTTGTTTTTTTCTTAAATATTTTTCTTATAAACAACATATAAAACTTATTTTATTATAACTCTATTTAGTTTAGTACTTAGATACTTATTTCCTAATAAAACACTAAAAAAAAAGGACATGAACATTTTCATTTGTATTAAATACATTAGCCAAACAATAGTTCGAAAGTCTGCGCCAATCGAACGACTAGGAGGTATATCAGTTACGCTGTGGTATTTTATTTTTAATATTGTCTATTATTTTTAATTAAAATAATGATTTCGTTAATAAATATTTTTTTTCTGTTCATAGATTTTATATTATTAGGTAACATTATACAATCTTGGCCCAAGAAATGATATATGCCTTTGACTTGTTGAAAATTCAGCCCTATTTAAGGGTATGACTTGTTGTGTAACAGATCTAGTATTTATGTTATGTAAGGGTAGGTTTATGTATTTATTATTATATTTCATATAATTAAGAACAGTTTTTATGTATATTTCTCTAAGTGTAAGCGCTTTGCTTTCATTGAAGAGATTAGAGGTAGGATATCTTTTTAGGTTTTTATGTATGATCTTCAAAATATATTTTTGTGTTAAAGTTAGGTTTAGTAAGTTGGTAGCGCAAGTGCTACCCCAGATTCGTACCCCGTAATTCAGTATAGACTCGACAAGGGCTTGATATACTATTTTGAATAATTTTTGGGGCATAAATTCTTTTAGTTATATATTATCATTTTATTATTAATATAGTCTACATGTTTATTATATTTTAAATTATGATCTACAAAGACACCAATATATTTCGTATTAGTTGCCGAATTTATTTTAGTTTGGGCAGTTACAATTTATCATTTGTTCTTTTTTAAAACAGTCATAATCATGAATTTTTATAGTCATAATGTCATTACAATTCTTATTATTCATGGAGAAGCACACATAATTTGTTTTTGTTTCATTTAATGATTCTCAGCTAGCCTTTTCAGTTCTACCCAAGATTTACATCTAATTAAAATAACTGAGTCATCAGCATAACATACGATGGAACTGTTAACTAATTTATATATAGTGAAAACAGCACAGGTCTCATTACCGTGCCCTGTGGCACACCAAATTCCATTTGTGTTTCGTCACTTATAAATTCGTTAATTTTTACTTGTGTGTGCGCCTAGCTAGATATGATTCAAAAATTTTCCATTCAGTGTCAGTGAATTTGGTGTCTCACAGTGTCAAAAGCCTTTGCTAAATCAATGAAAATGCCCATTGTTTTTTAACCACTGTTAAAGTTCTGTATTATGTTTTCTGTTAAATGTTGGATGGCATCATCTGCAACTCCATTACGAAAACCAAATTGGTTATTTGATAATATATTATTTGATTTCAGATAATAATCTAGCCATAACTTTATACATTTTTCAATAAGTTTATTTATGGTACATGTGATTGCTATAGGTCGAAAATTCTCAACACTGTCTGTCACCTGACTTAAATATTGGAGTAATAACACACCTGTTCTGAAAATTAGATTTATAATGTGAAGTAGAGGAATTAATAAAGTTTGGTTGTTGTCTTTAATGATTTTTGCTGATATACAGTCAGATCCACTTGCCTTATTTTTTAATGAATTTATTTGAAGTATTGATTAATTTGTACTAAATTGGGAAAATTTAGCTGTTTTCTAATCTTGGTTCTTTAAATTTATAATCTTTATTTTTAATTTTTTTACTTAGTTTTTTTCCCATCATCATTATAATAATGATTTAAAAATCTATTAGATTTTTCTTTGCTTTCTATGATTTCTTAATTTTTTCAATTTTAGATTTTATTTTAGTGTTCTTATTATTATTTTCATTTGAGGCATCACGAATGATTTCCCATATTTTTTTAGGTTCAAGTTACTATTAAGTTTGTTCTTATAGAAATTGTATTTTCCTCTTTTAATTATTTTAGTTAAGTGGTTTCTGTAAGATTTAAAATATTCAGCGGTTTGCTGATTTAGGGGTCTCTAAGGATGTTTTTCTTTAGTTTGTCTCTTGTTTTAATAGAAGTAATAATTCCAGGAGTAATCTAGAGTCCCTGTATGTTGACATATTTGGATAATATATCCAAATATGTCAACATACAGGGACTCTAGAGTAATTATTTAATTATTTTTAGTGTTTTCGCATTGTCAATAATTGTTGTTAATTTTTCTAAAAACTTACATGTAGCGGCATCAGAGTCGTTGTAACCTGAGATATCATTCCAGTCAGTGTAATTAATCATTCGGCTTTTATTATAAAAGATCTCATAGTTTTCAATTTTGAAGTTTTCTAAATTATTTGTTTTGTGAGTTTCTGATAGTACTATTACCTCAAAATCTACCTTAGTGGGCACCAAGTCCTCGTAGTGTGCATATATACTAGATATGTTGAAATGTATAATATTAAGACTATTTTTTGCTGATAAAATCTCCATGTCCTCATGTTGTCATCTTTTATTGTTCTTGATACTGCTGCATCCACAGTGGGCAAAAAACAAAACTACTAAGCTCTGTGTTCTTTGTTTTTAGTAAATCGATCGAGTTAGTTTTCGACTTTAAACTTGTTGTAACAGTCTGCTATTGTACGTTGGTTTGCATCTGCCGGTGGATCTTTAATAGTTACTGAATCTATTTTAAGTTCAATGTTTTTGTTTTGTTGTTTTTTTGCCTATTTGGTAATTTATTTATAATGTTCCAAGTTTCTTTTTTGTAGTTTTTAGAGGACTATAAAAATACTCTGCCAATCTATGGGCACCTAAGCTCATAGGTACTATAGTTATAGTGTGTAGCAAATATAACTAAAAACTGAAATATATTTTATTGAACTCCAGACTCAATTTCCTTTCGTTTGATACCACACAAGCCATGTTTTGACTTAAACTTTAATTTTTCAAATCTACCCCCACCTTTTTTTTAAACTAAAATGTATTTTGTTTAACTCCAGACTCAATTACCTTTCGTTTGATATCATACACGCCATATTTCCACATAAACATAAAATAATAACTTTTTTAAATTTACCCCCACCCTTTTTTTTAAAGTAAAATGTATTTTATTTAACTCCAGACGCAATTACCTTTCGTTTGATATCACACACGCCATATTTTTACATAAACTGTAATTTTTGAAATATACCCCCACCCTTTTATTTGGCTTGTGTTTGGTGGATTTTGTTCATTTTTAAATGGGACCATCTCGACCCAAAACCCAGCGTAGGTACCAAATTTCGTTAAAATCGGGCAAAATCTAATCAAAACAAGTTCCTAACCTAGATTTTAAGAAAAAAACTTTTTATAAACAACTTTTTTAAAACACGACTGAGATTGAAACCCAAGAGTACCTTATAGTTTTAGGAAATTTTAACTTTTTATATTATATTTTAACGTGTTATGTGTTCGTTTGACAATTTTTAATCTGTTTTATAACTTAAGGAACCACTCAAAGATCAAGAACATGCTCTCTTTATTTCAGAGGTGGTCGAAAGCGCTCTGCCCATGACATAGCTCAATAAAGATTTTTGCATGAAATACAAAATTTCCATTTTTGCATATTTGTAGCATTTGAAGTATTCATTTCTGTTAATTTAATTTTTAGTGATACTACTTCGGCCTTTAAAGCATCACACTTTGTTTTGAGTTGATTGTAGTTATTCTTAAGTAATTAAAATTCATCGACTTTGGATCCTTTGAGTATATTTCAAGCTTTTCTTTGTTAGAATCTACCAACTTTTTCAGTTGAACACACATATGGTCTTTGCAGTTTTAGTAGCTCCACATTTCGAGCAGATTTGACTCATTTCTGAACGATCCCAGAGATCTGCCTTTCACTTAGGGTGGGTCACTTATTTTATTTATTTATTGAATCAACGGGTTAGCACTCAATTTTGCAAATTACAGTTTAAGTTTCTTAAAAAACAATCTAATTTAACATTAAAAATTACACTTAGTTTAAAATATAATATGTAAAATACTATACATACACATCAAGTTAAAATCATTAATCTACATTCATAAGTATAAAACTAATTCAATTGTACATACAAATAGAAGTTAATTAACATATTGTAAACTAACATTAAAAAGAGGAAAAAAGTCAGTTATTCAATTTGGTATCTACTCTGATCAGGATACTACTACTTTATAATTTATTAATTGACATGTTAAACATATCAAAATTAATTTGGTTGGTATTTGACATCATTCTATTTATAGGAGATTGCTGGCCATACAATGTTTTATGAAAATTAGTATAGAAAGTATAATTAATTCTTAGTGTGACAGCGGGAGCATGAAAACTTAAAAGCATTAAAAGATCTGGTGACTCAATTATTCCATTTGTTAGTTTCCATAGATAAATTACATCAAAATTAAAGCTGCGTTTTTGAAGTATTTCTAATTTTAAAACTTTTTGTAGATCACTTTAGTTGATATGTTCCTTTGGTATGGGAAGTTTGGATGCTATACCGGGTGGGCCATAAAAAAGCCGGCATTTTTTTTTCATTATGACTTTTGAACTATATCATCGATTTTAATGGGACAAATTGGAGTTGGTAGAGAATTAATCAGAGTTTTGGCTTAATGTTCTTTTTTGTCCGCCATCTCAAAATCCAAGATGGCGGAGGAAATTAAAATGTACCCTTCAAAGATGCTCGTTTATTCTTGTGTTGCGTGCATGTTTTAACTATTTTTTTAAATCAGTAAAAAAGCTGCATTCTTGCCACGGTACGAATCAGCAAAATCGGTTTGGTGGTTCTAAAAAAATATATTTTTGTTTCAGCCATTGTTTTGAATATTATAAGATTGCCTTGCCAATCATGTATATTTATTTCCTTATAAATTCATTACTAATGAACCGATTTTGATCAATTAGAAAACATTCTGGTGAGAATTGATTGCTTTTTAAAAATGGTAAACACGCCATTCTTCTTATTTTCTGATGTTTTAGGTTTTTTTTTAATTTATAGAAAAGCACTACTTTTCTCCCGACAAGATTGGCAATGCAATCGTATAATCTGCAAAACAATGGCTGAAACCAAAAAAGGTTTTGTCAGAACCACCACACCGATTTTATCAATTTGTACCTCGTTCTGTGGCGGAAAAGTAGTGCTTTTCTATAAATAAAAAAAAACAAAATAAGAATTAACAAGCCATTTTGAAGAGTCAAGTATGATTCTGTTTGCCATCTTGAATTTTAAGATGGCGTTAAACCTTGATCATAATCTTTAAAAAGCAATCAATTCTTACCAGGATGTTTTTTATTTCAATAAAATCGGTTCAGCAGTACAGGATTGGCAAGGCAATCCTATACAGTGAAACGTCTCCTTGCGGACACCTCTATTAGGCGGACACTCCCTTTAGCCGGACAAATTTGTTAGAACCAAGCTTTTTTTCTTTACTTGTAAAATTTACTCCTATAACCGACACCCTAATAACCGGACGCCGACAATGTTTTTTGGTTAAAAAATTCTGAAACCTCCCTTAACCGGACGAAAACCTCTGACAACGGGACGGATCTATGCACGACATGGGCATTAAATATTATGTAGTATGTTGGCAACAACGCTCTCTGAATTACCTTTTTCCGTTTTAATGCGGAGGCTAAATACTTCTGTCGTATTTACAAAATATTTTATTCGGCGGGACTGCTGTGTTTTATTTTTCTTGTTCAGTGGTGTAGTAGTAGATCTCTTTGAAATTGCGCCTAGTAAAAACTTCTTGGTTTACGTGAAAAAATTTAAGTTGTTAACGTTTCGGAGAAGGAACCTCTGTCAGCACGAAAGATTGCTAAAAAATTTAATATCGGAAAAACTGAAGCAGCGGAAATTGTTAATAAATATAAATAAAAATTTCTTTCATCTCTCTCTCATAAGCGGACACTTCCAATAAGAGGACACCTCCAATAAGCGGACACCTCCAATAAGCGGACAAATTCGACCAAACCGTGAGAGTCCGCTTACAGGAGGTTTCACTGTAATGTGCAAAACAATGGTTGAAACCAAAATATTTTTTTTTTGAATCACTTCACCGATTTTGCTGACTTACCTGGTTGTATCTGGCAAGAATGCAGCTTTTTTACAAATTTAAAAAAATAATTAAAACATATTCGCAACACAAGAATAAACGAGCATCTTTGAAGGGTACATTTTAATTTTGTCCGCCATCTTGCATTTTGAGACGGCGCACTTTACTCTGAAACCCCAATATTTTGGCCAAAAATAGCAAAAACTAACTTAACAATAAAACTGTTTGGTTACATATTTTTTAAAGCTAAATAATGGCACCTTAAAATTCCAGCATAATTGGCTTCATTGCCAAAGCAGGCTTCGAAATATCGTTGTTTGAATTTGACATTTTCTGACAATCAGCAATTGTTTTTTATTGTTCATTATTTTTCACTAACTTTAATGTGCTATTTCTAAGAAGTGCGAAGAGTTATAAAAAATTTTAAAAATGACTTTTTTAACCAAAGGTAAGTAGTTTATTTTTTGATAATTTTAGTCACAGGGATTTTAAACTTATTTTTTAAATACCAATGATACAAAAATTGTGCCAGTAGTGTATGATTTTTTTTTTCTCGATATTTCATTGGACTAACAAAAAAGCTTTCACGAACTTTCATATTAATTTTTGTAAAAATATTTTCGTCCTGATATGTACTTTCCGGAGTACATACACTGTTGGTGCGAAAAGGTGCGATAGTCTCCAAATTCGTTATTAAGCATGACCGTACATCTTCTGATAGACACAAAGTGCCTATTCTAGTGCATTTTAATTTGTGTTTCCGTGTGTCTTCTATATAGATAGTAAGAAGCAAAATGAATCATAGATATCAAAACTCCTGTCTTAGCAATGAACTTTAAAAAAACAAGGGAAAAATTCAAGATGGCCGCCAAAATTGATAGGAAATTAGTAGAAACTGCAAACATTTAACATTGGTTTTGGGATATTTGGAGCATCTAAATTCAAATATAGAATAATTTTTACTAAGGGAGGAAAATAACAATTTAGAATGGTGGGGGGTTAACTAGGTTAAAAATTATTAAGGTGGTGAAAGATTAAAAAATAGGTTTTAATTATTTAATTTGCTCTTATTACCCCCCAAACTAAAATATGATGATCAATACAAATTTATCCTCAATTTAAATCATTCATCGGATTCATTTTCTCTTTTTTACCATGTATGTGGAGGTAAAAACTTCACTTTTTAGGAACATTAAAAGTTTTTAATGCAATTTTAGGTATTCGCTGAATCCAACCAGAACAAGAAAAACAGTTTAGCATACCCCTGACAGGGAGAGGCGTGAGAGTGGGAGTCTATAAATAAATTTCGTATGGAAACTTCTATATGAATTTTTAGTTTAGTGTCTACAGCTTCTTCTCATAGGGAGGAAAAAGGGTTGCTGGGGCAAGGTCGTATTCAACCCAAAACAGAAGAGGGGGCAGGTTTCGGAATTCCATGGCCTTCTTAATTTAGAGGGGGGGGGGAATTGAATTTCAATCTCCGATTTTAAAAAACCTGGTTAAAAAGGGGGACAGCTCAACAGCTGCCCTTCTTCCCCCTCCGGATACGCCTTTGTGCTAAGGGTGACTTAGGGGATAATTGAGTGAATTATTTTTTTTTATTGTCTTCGTTGAATTTAGCAAATAGAAATATTTTCATGATAAATTGCTCATGTCCATTAAAAAAGTAAAGTTTTGACCCCCAAATAAACGGAGTAAAAGGGGGATTGGGTTACTGAATGGTTACAAAATTTTTAATCCTTAAATTTTAGTTCTGTGGACCAACATACTTAAGAATATATATATTTTGAATTTTTATAATAGATCAAATTTTACCACCCCAGGGAGGGGGGGCTAATAGGGGCAAATTCGATAATTGAAATATTTTTTTAGGGGAACTGGATTTTAGTGCACCAAAATTAGGAGAATTTGGAGGGTCTACCCTCTGAGTTTTGCAACTTATAATTTTTTGTGAGGCTGTGTAATTTGCAGACCATATTAAAAATAATACACTTTTTTAAAGGGCTTTTAGGCAGTATAAATCACGAAAATGGTGATGGCAAGAGTGGGGGGGTAATAAAAAATATTTTTTAATTGTATATTAGCAATTCAGACTTCTTTATTGATTTGCGTTTAAGTTATTAGAGAGTTTAACTGCAAAAGTCTATTTTTGGCCAAAATATTGATCCCTCGGACCATAGTGCGGCGGACAAAAAAATATATTTGGTCAAAACTCTGATTAATTCTCTGTCAAGTGCAGTTTGTCCCATTAAAATCGATTGTATAGTTCAAAAGTTAAAATGAAAAAAATATTGTCCGGTTTTTTTTGGCCCACCCGGTGTATCGTAAGAATTTTTTTTGAACTAGTTCTAGTGCGTCTATATGTGTTATATAATATAGAGACCACACAGATGTGCAATTCTCCAGTTGTGATCTAACCAATAAGTTATACAATATTATG
Organism: Aspidapion aeneum; assembly: GCA_963576565.1. Classification (NCBI taxonomy): domain Eukaryota; kingdom Metazoa; phylum Arthropoda; class Insecta; order Coleoptera; family Brentidae; genus Aspidapion; species Aspidapion aeneum. The sequence continues at coordinate 98,847,290 of OY755043.1, forward strand.
AGAACAAAACTATTGTTAAAGTCCCAGTATGCCTTTTTAAAAAACCTAACATTTTATATTTGTTGCAACAAAAATCAATGTGATAATTAAATGTCAAATTTGAGTCAAAATAGACACCAAGATCTCTAACAATGCTAACATTTTCTATTGTGTGGTCAGTTTGTATGTCTTCGCTTTTTTTTGAGAAATGAATATATTGGCATTTTCCTATATTAAGATACAAATATGTTATTGTTTGTATCAGCTGATCAGTTTATGAATTCTTAAAATGGGCGAGAGTGAGAATGAGTATATCCCAAGACCAATAGAAATGCGGAAATTAAGCGAGATCGCATGCGCAATTTGACTTTGACCCGATTTTGAGAAATATCATGATCCAACGATCTAGTTAGAATAATGCTTGGGTCCCTGTATTTTGACATATTTGGATATTATATCTAGAGTCCCTGTATGTTGACATATTTGGATATATTAAAATATGTCAACATACAGGGACTCTAATTATATCTAAATATGTCATTATACAATAATCCCTGGTTATGCCATATTAGGTCAGTTTGGTTTGGTCGGTTCCCTTGTTAGATGACTTTGGATCAGTTTATGGCATGTAAGATCAAGGTTAGATTTATCTAGTGTCCCTAAATAATTTGACAGTTCTTGCAAATATCATGTAAGGTCAGGTCAGGTTAGGTTAGATCAACTAATGTCATACTATATCAGGACAGGTATTCTCGTAATTAGAAACGTATAGCGTTTTTGAGACGCTCACCGTTTTATGATGTCAAATTAGCTAAGCACCTGACCAAAGGTGCAAAAATGGTATTCACGTACGATTGCGCTGAGCATTTTTAGCTCACACATATACTATACTATAGTAGTGTGAGCTATGGTGATCCTAATTTTTCCGAGAAAAAAAAAGTTGCTCCGATTTCAAAATTTTTTATATATCTTTGCGTTTTAGATGATTTTGAAACTTTTTTGTTGCGCCGTCTGTCTGTCTGTCTGTCTGTCTCTCTGTCTGTCTGTCTGTCGGTCTGTCTGTCTCTCTGTCTGTCTGTGTGTCTGTATGTCTGTCTGTAACGACCAACGCGCATAACTCAAAAACCGCTTGGCCGATTTTAATGAAATTTGGTACCTAGGCTGGGTCTTATGTCGAGATGGTCCCATTTAAAAATGAACAAAATCCACCGAACACAAACCAAATAAAAGGGTAGGGGTAGATTTCAAAAATTAGAGTTTATGTTTTGTTTATGGGGTACGGGGTAGACCTCGTCAGATGTCTATCAGGGGAAATGAATCGACCCCTGCCCTCCGTAGATTCCAGGTACTCTCTGACCCGGAGAGTTAGCACCTGTTTAGGGTCCCATTCCCAGGGTTACGGGAGAAGACCACATCGGTATGAAAGGCGGAGAGGATGGACCTCGGTACGGTGATCATAGCGCAGGTGGCAACCCTTTCTTTTAGGGATAGTATAAAAGAAGAAGATGCTGCCTTGTAGTACCGACGTTGGAATCGTCAAAGGCTAGGGGAAAAAAACCTCGATCAAAAATCACCTAGTCCTCCAGGTTGGGGGTTGGGGCATTAGACTAACTCTCTGATACCCGGAAAAAACGTACACTGTTAAAAAACCCAATCAAACGCCTCGGAAAGAAATGAAAAACCTAAGACGAACCAAGCAAAGAAACAGGAATATGATTTTTGGTACATGGAACGTACAAGGAATAAGTCGAAAAGTGAATGATATAGTCCATGAGTGCAGCAGAATGAAGGTTGACCTTGCTGTACTAACAGAAACGAAGAAGAAAGGAAAAGGATCTGAAAACCTAGGACAGTATGACCATTTCTATAGCGGAGTGGCAAAAGAAAAACATGCGCAACAAGGAGTATCTATTTTGGTCAACAAAAGATTTAGAAAATATATCACCAACTGGGAAGCAGTAAATGAACGGCTAATAAGAATGAATATAACAATAAAAGGAATGAGACTTACGATTTTTGGAATCTATGCGTATAATGACGATGCAAATATAGCCGTGAAAGACAATTTTTTTGAAGAAATCCACAATGAAATATCAGCAGTAAGTACATCTAGAGAAATTGTAATATTGGGAGATTTAAATAGTAGAACAGGTAACAGAGTAAATGATCTGACAGTTGGCCAATATGGAGAAGATGTTGTTAATGATAATGGAAACCGGCTTATCACAGTATGTGAGCAATTAGACCTAAAAATCCAAAACGGTTTTTTCCAACATAAGAAAATACACAAATATACCTGGACCAAACCCTCACAAAACCTGAAATCCGTCATTGATTATCTTATCACTAAACAAAAGACAAAACTAAAAATTCAAGATGTCAGAACAAAGCGTGGATCAACATGCGGAAGTGATCACTATTTTCTGGAGACCAAAATTCTCTTTCCTTATCAAGGCCGAAGCCTCCATCAACAAAATCTTGATGATACAGTGAATGAGGAAATTGATCACTGTCAATATAATCTACTAAGCCTAGAACATGACAGCGTAAAAAACTTATACAAAAAGAGACTGAACGAAAAACTTAATTCAAGTTCAGGTGAAACCCCAGATGAGGAATACGAATGTATCACATTAAGCATCCATCAAGCTGCAAAAGAAGCACTAGGATTAGTGGAAGAAACTCCTAAAAGAACAAAACCATACTGGTGGGATGCTGATATTGAAAGTGAAATAGAGGAAAAAAGGAAATTATATCACACATACTTATCCCAAAAAACAGATAGAAGCAGAGAAGAATACAAAATCGCGCAATCAAAGGTGAGAAGAATGATCAGTGATAAGAAGAATCAATCATGGATGCAAAAGTGCCAGAAAATAGATTCTTACTTAGGAGGTAGGAGAAGTACCGAAAGCTGGAAAACTATAAGATCGATCAAAAAAGAAACATGCAGAGATATTATTTCACCAATACCAGACAAAGAATGGGATGAGCATTTTAAAAAACTTTTAACTGAAGATAGAGCAGAATTCAAGGAAGACGAAAGAGACAATATCATTAGAACGATGGGATCTCCAGTACCCCTCACAATATCTGAGGTCAAAAACGTTTGCAAAACCTTAAAAAGCGGTAAATCTGCCGGACCCGGAAATATCCCAGCTGAACTTATTAAATATGGCACTGAAGAATTGTTTTGTAGATTACGGAATCTTTTCCAAAGATATTTAAATGGAGCTGTAGTACCAACTGAGTGGAAAACGTCATATATATCCACAATACACAAAAAAGGAAGGAAAGATATATGTGACAATTATAGAGGTATATCTGTAACTAGTACGCTAAGCAGAATATATGGCAAAATAATAAGAAATAAAGTGGAGAGCGAATATAAAGATATGGAGGCAGAAGAACAAGCTGGTTTCAGGGCGGGTAGATCGACTTCAGATCATCTCTTTTGTATAACCCAAGTTATTGAAAAGAAAATGGCATACGGACAAGAGCTCCATCTGCTTTACGTAGATTTGCAGAAGGCATATGATAGTATACCACTAAATCTACTTTGGAAAGCGTTGGAAAAGACAAACATAAGCGTACAACTAATTAAGGCCATCAAAGAGTTATACCGCAATAGTAAGGCAAAAGTTAAAATAAAAGCAAAACTAACCAAAGGCTTTCAAGTAAATAAAGGTCTTAAACAAGGTTGCTGTATCTCGCCTACGCTCTTCAAGATATATTTGGAACAGGTCCTTAAAGTCTGGAAGAGAAAATGCCAAAACATGGGAATTCCGTTGAATGAAACCACCTTGTATACTTTATGTTTCGCCGATGATCAGATAGTGGTGGCTCAGGATTATGACGACCTCGAATATATGACACGAAAACTAATAGACGAGTACAATAAGTGGGGACTAGAGGTTAATATCAATAAGACAGAGTATATGTGTATTGGTGGAACGAAACAGGATCTAATCTTAAATACTGGGCAGCGAATTCAGTCCTGTGATGAGTATAAATACTTGGGTCTAAAAATTACAGCTGACGGAACACTAGACAAAGCTATAAAAGATAGAAACGTACAAGGAAGAAAAGCAATAACTTTATTAAATGGAATAATTTGGGACCAAAGTATATCAAAACATAACAAAAAGCTTATATATAACACCATTGTAAAAAGTATTATTACATACGGCTCAGAAGTATGGCCAATCAAAGAGAACAGAAAAAATGCTTTCCGCTACGGAGATGGACTATTGGAGAAGAGCAGCAGGGAAATCAAAAAGAGAAAGAGTTACCAATCAAAGAATAAGAGAAATTATGAGAGTGGGTGAACGTACTCTAGTGGATGATATAAGAACAAAACAACTGGTGTGGTACGGACATGTACAAAGAATGGATGATGGAAGACTACCTAAACAAATATTATAACGAGGAAGACCAAGGAGAAGCTGGAGAGAAGGAATAGATAGTGAAATAAGAATAAGAGGCCTAGATGATGAATTATGGGCAAACAGAAACGAGTGGAGATTGGGTATCGGAAGACGTAGAACGTTGTGAAACCGATAAATATATATATAGAGTTTATGTGAAAATATGGCGTGTGTGATATTAAACGAAAGGTAATTGAGTCTGCAGTTAAACATTTATTTAAAAAAAAGGGTGGGGGTATATTTTAAAAATTAGAGTTTAAGTGAAAATATGGCGTGTGTGATATCAAACGAAAGGTAATTGAGTCCGGAGTTTAACAAAATACATTTTAGTTTTTGTGTTTTTTTAAGGGTGGGGGTAGATTTCAAGAATTTGAGTTTAAGTCAAAACATGGCTTGTGTGGTATCAAACAAAAGGTAATTTAGTCTGGAGTTGAATAAAATATATTTTAGTTTTTAGTTATATTAGCTCACACGTACACTATAACTATAGTACCTAGTGTGAGCTTAGGGGCCCATATATTGGCAGAGTATTTTAAAATGGTAACCGTGTTTAAAAACACCCACCATTTGGCATCTGTTTCTGAAAATCGCTTGGCGTTTTTAAAAGATTCAAACCTATTAAAAAGTATTTTGCACACACTTTTTAATTTTTTTGGCCAATTTTGGATTTATAGTGGTTAAAGGAGGCGTTCAGCCTATACTTTAAGTACAATAAGGTACCAACCTTCCTTATTCTACAAGGTAGAAATAAAAGATTTTAAGGAGTTTGTGAATAAACATTTGCTATATTTCTCCCGTCTCTGGATAACATTTGAGTTGTACAGACAAATAAATAATTAAAAATTGTTTATGGGCAAGTTTCTACATTTCTATTGGTAAAGGTACCCTGTACTGGGAACAGCCTAGTACAAGCGAGTGTATTCAAACATCAAAATAATACCTCATTTATTTACTATGCAATAAATTAAGCGTTCTTTGATGGCACTAGTGTGGTACTACTTTCGAAACTGCTATATTTACGCTACTTTTTCGGGTATGTACTCACCTCCCACGCACTTTGATAAGGCTTTTGCGCTCAGCTTAACTGTAAACATTTCAACCTCCAACATTTCACACTGAAACTATTTCTTACCATCACCTTCTTTAGATTTTCGATGTTTTTATCAATAAATACCAAAAATAACTAATTGGGGTAAAAATAATCTCTAATGTATGCCACAAATGTCAATAAACTTAAACAAAAAGCGAGAATTTGCATGGATGTCAGTATGTGCTTAGCGAATTTCATTCCAAGGCCGTTGACCAACGTGAATCCCAAATTCGATCGGTCAGCGCAAATGCCATGCGAGAAGGGTGCTGTGCGTTTCGCTTAGCGTGTTTAAAACGTAACGTTTTTAAGCCAATTTATGAGAATACCAGTCCAGGTCAAGTTAGGTCTAGTTCTGTCAAATCTTGCCAAACTTTTTACTGGCTAAAATAAATAATGTGCACAATCAGTCAGACTCTCGATACTAATATGCCAACTGGGATGCAATTTGACCAATTTGCCATCTCCCAATGAGTAGTACCCAACTGTTTATTGTTTTTTTTAGAGCATTAGAATGGCCCCTTATGTACCTTACTCAATTGACCCCAAGGCTCGAGATGTTATCCCAGAATCTAAACTCTTGGTAGTCGGAGCTGGTGGAATTGGCTGTGAGGTGCTTAAGAACTTAGCCCTATCTGGTTTCAAAGATATTGAGATTGTAAGTATTTGAAGCTTAAGGTAGGTACTCAATATAAAAACTCTTATCTGATATTTCTAAAAAGAAATTAGTTGACAATTGTTTGTTCTTTATTTTGTTTTTCAACAACGAAACGCTATTCCTTATTTCAAACTATTATTTTAAGAAAATGGGTCATTTCGTATCAAATCAACCAGGCTCCGGGATTCATCATCTCTGATTTTAATGATTTTTGATACAATTCTACTAATTGAAAAATGACAAATACATTTCAGATTTTTTGACCAGTACCAGTTAAAATTTCAGTTTTGCCCTCGCACATACTCCAAAAAACTGAAATATCTCAAAAATACTTTAACTCGAACCATGATTTATGGCTTATTGGAAATTCCTTTTAAATATCTAATTTTTTTGCTTGATTCATTGCTAAGATATTCACAAAATTTCAAGATGGATAGATGAAGGAAAAAAAATGTTTTTGCCAATATATGGCAAAATGTTGTAAAAAATATGATTTATTTGATTTTTCGATGAAGTAAAGTTCAGTTATTGACCAGTTCACAGGTATACAGTGAGGTCACGTGGATTGGAACACATTCATTTAGATGTCAGGATATTGTTTTTAGAGATACAATTGTTGATCGCCGCACAGTGGTTCAAAACCGCATAAAACTGTCGCATTCATTTTCTTTGGCTATAAATTGGTTACTACTGAACTGATTTTAAAGGCTTTCGGCTTGTTCGGAAGCTAAAGCTTTAAGCTATACGACCCCATTACTAAAATTGACATCTTGCCAAAATTAAAGATGGCGGACGTTTTTTGAAAATGCCAATTTTTGAACCCCTTAAAAGAAATTGCGCGCACCGCTGTCATTTTTAGTTTGGATTTGTTAAAAAGCTTCATGTTTGGTGTAAATAAAAAGGTATCACTTGTTAAAATTGGTCTAGAATTAAAAAAGATAGAATGAAATGAACAAGGTGACTTTTAGCTACAAAAACTACTGGTCAAAAAAATCTGAAATTTTGAATATTTTATTTTTTCGATTCTTCGAACAACTACCAAAAATCACTATTGATTGATTGATATGAAATTATCCTAATTTTTCAATACATTTGCTTAATAAGAAATTATTAGCCATTATCATTAACATATTACTAATACATTAATGGGCAGCTGTAGTCGTTAAAAACACACAGCCACCAAAAAAATATTAGAGTAACCATACTGATTGTTATGTTTCGGCATTTAAGACCAATCCAGTTAATTTAAAGTTGTATTGCGGTTGTTTTTTTTTAAATAAGTTTAAAAGGTTCAGATGCTTCGTAGCGCAAGTATAGCAGTTTCGAAAGTAGTATAACATAATTATTGACATAATATTTGGGGGTTATTATTTTGAAAAAAATTTTTGCTATTTCTGACAAATGGCTATACAAAAGATTTGCATTTTAGTTATATTTTAACTTGTTAAAAATGTTTTTTTTTTAATAAGTTATTATTATTTGTGTTTACCTTTTCTTTTAAAATTCTTCGATTTAGTCTAACCGGGGGTATGACAGATGATCTAATATACAGGATAAACCAATAATAGGTTGTTTTCTTTAAAATAAATGATCTGGTAGTAATTCCTTCTTTTATTCCTCGCATATGTATAAGTTGTTCAAAAAAGACATTCCCTTTTGTTTTAGCTTTCTAAAAATCACTATGTACAATACGTGTTGGAAAAATTATGTGTGTTGTATGCGCCATCAAGTAAACTAATATAGGACGTCTTATTTAAAATAAAACAAATTATTTGACAAAATTCGGCGTTTGCTATGATAGACCACAGTACACTGGTCTATTTTTTTAGGTGAAGAGTAAAAGGCCGATTTTTTTGTAAATAGCGTCATTTTTTTTTGCGATAAATGTGATTCTTAACAATGTACGCATGCGCTAAATGTGAATTTAGTGACTGTAAAAAATTCACTAAGAACATTTTTTTTTGCTTCAATCTAAAGTTTTTATTGTATCAAACATGAAGAAATGTTTGTCCTACAAATTAGATGCTTTGGCGTCATGTCATTCAGCCCAAACACATCATAATAACGAGATGAAAAAAGTAATAGTAAAGAATTATTAAACGGCTAATTTTTTTTTGTTTCGCCTAAAAAATGAAAAAGCAAATGTCAATATTGTCCTAAAAATCATATGCTTGGTTTAGTTAGTCCGACGCTCGAAAAATGTCTATACCTGCCCAACCTGTTAAGAATCACACACAAAGTTTGGGGAAAAGAGGGCGTCTCGGAAGAATGAAGCTATTTACGAAAATTCAGTCTATTATAACTTAAAAAACAGACCAATTTATTGTGGGCTATAATATTTGATCCAGGGTAAACTTACGGGTGGTAATCACTGTGTGTTACATTTGATATACATATTTTAAGTTTCGAAAACATATGCTGTCTTCTTATCCTAATGCATTTTATTGGATAAAGGGGGTTGACATTTACGGCACAATACCTTGTAATAGTTTTATGAACATTTTATTTTTGTTTCTAAGATATGTTTTTCTTTTTAGATTGATTTAGACACCATCGATGTAAGCAACCTGAACAGGCAATTCCTGTTTCGCAAGGAACATGTAGGCAAACCCAAGGCAGTTGTTGCCAGGGAGAGCATTCTAGCTAATAACCCTGATGTCAACATTAAGGCCTATCATGATAGTGTGCTTAGGTATGTATCTGGTTTTAGTTCTCATAAAGTATTAATAATATGTTTGCGAAATCGCACACCCGGGAAATGAATGTAATCGTATACCCTACGTACTCTGGAAATGAATGTTTTTCACTTTTTTATTTAGTGTGGTGTGCATTTTTAATTAATTAATCTGCAAGCGTGCGGTAAGTGTAGTTTACCGCATGAATATGCGGCTTTCGGAATATAGTAGATCACATACTTCTCAATAATTTTAATTATAATGAAAAACTTCGTAGGAGCTTTCCTTTCTGAGATATTTACAAAAACTGTTTTCAAGGCTGATATATCATGGAGTTCACACAAGTGTGCTAATAGGCTAGCTAGGAAGGTATACCCTACCGTTTTTTTCGGCATGTATATGTCGGGTGGATTTTATTCAACAAATGGGACCATCTAGAACCAAAACCCAACGTACGTACCAAATTTCATTCAAATCGGGCAAGCAGTGTTTGAGTTATGCCCGTTGGTCGTTACAGACATACAGACAGACGGTGCGACAAAAACGTTTTATAGTCATCTGTCATATGTCTTTTTTTTCGTATTATTGACATGATCACCATAGCTCTCACTTTAGTTATAGTATACGAGTGAGATAATAGTATCAACTTCAAACTGTTGTTTTCTAGCTCAGACTATGGAGTTAACTTCTTCAAAAAGTTCAACTTGGTTTTGAACGCTTTGGACAACCGCACCGCTAGGAACCATGTGAACAGAATGTGTTTGGCTGCTGATGTACCTCTTATTGAATCGGGAACTTCTGGCTACTCTGGACAGGTAAAAATAATAATTTATTCAATTAATTAATGTTAATTGAATCTCTAAAATTTAATAAATTAAAATGTTAAGTTTCTTTATAAAGGGTTGTGCTACTGGTTTTATATTTTTTTAGTTCTTTAGTAATTTATTGGGGTATCCCCAATATATAGTATTACCAATATATAGTATTTCAAAACTATATTTAAAATATAAAATGTTTTTAAGACGAAATTAAATTATATTTATTGACAACCAAAACATAACATTCTTTTAAAATATTATTTTTATTTTTAAATTTAATAAACAAAAATAAAAAATTACATAAAAAAATTCTCGGGTTTTTCTTTAAGTTAACCAATGCATGAGTCTCGCTTCTATGTCTAGTTTAAAGAAAGTTTTTGTTTTTAAGTTTAGTGGGATTTTATGAAATTTTCTAGGACCTAAGAAATAAAAACCTCTTTGTATATGAGGCATATGTATTTTTGGAATTTTAAATATAAGATTTTGATTCTGTCCAGTTGGATAGTTGTGTTTTACCATATTTTATTGTTTTAACATGGTAAACTGTTTTGTTATATGGGCATGACAGTAAAGCTCTCGAGCGTCTAAGACTCATAACTTGTATAATAGTTAAGTTGTATTCTTTATTTTCTTAGTCAGCAAACATTGACAGAATTTGAAGGAAGGTCATGAGGTAACAATTCTTAACGAAAAAGTTTAACGGGCAAGTCCTCAGAGGTAAAGGTAGCTCGGTCGTGTCCCCGAGGTACCTTTACCTCTGAGGACTTGCCCGTGAAACTTGTTCGTTATCGACAGAATTGTTCATTGAGAAATTCTAAGAAAAAATGTCTATATAAACCTCCCCTGTTTTCCGATGGGTTTAGGCGCAAAATGCAAAAATGATATTAATTCGATTCAATAACTTTTTCTTAGTAATGGGTATAGCTTTATTAGTAAAAGCTATACTTAAATAAAATGGCAAGTGAACAACATAATTAAATATTCGTTCTTTCTGTCCACTGGATTTTATATACTTATGGATTAGTCATACTATTTTTTATACAGAAAATATTAAATATTTTGAAATACTCATACATGCAAAAAAGCTATACTTAAGCTAAGTATAGCTTTTTTGCATGTATGAGTATTTCAAAATATTTAATATTTTCTGTCACACATGTTTCCGTTTAAAATACAACTGCAGGTTGTTGGTTTTAAGCATTCCACTAAAACATCCTTGCGTTCATTTGCCATAATACTATTTATATTTTTTTTTAAATGTCAATTGATATCACACTATTATTGATGATTCGTTCCTAAAAAAGGCTAATTTACCTGACGAGAACTATTAGAGGTGGTCAAAATTCTTGAATTATATCGTTTCTTAGAAGAGAAAAATATATTATCAACTGAAAGACAGAATTTATTTTAAAAAACTGACAAACTTCAAAAACTAAATCTATGTCATAAACATCTAAATAATAAAACAAATGAGAGGGCCACAACAATGATTTTGTACAATGTCGTCTTCTAACACACTTTTTATTGTCAACATCCGTCATAAATTTTTACAGAAGAAAATTGAACTGGTCTTTGGGTAGAGGCTTGGTGAAAACATCAGCAAGTTGTCCTTTAAGCAAACATACTTGATGTCTTTGTCTCCTTTTTCCTTTCTTTCCCTCATAAAATGATAGTGTGCATCAATGTTTACTTCTTTGGTTGATTGTAACAAAGTGTTAAAGGATTATTCAAATTTCCAAGTTCTTTTGTGATAAATGAGAGTCATATGGCTTGCCTGCATGTCAATGACAATGCCATATACTCGGCTTCTGTTGTGGATAGGGCAACAGCTGCCTCTCCATAAAAGCCAGCAAAACCAGTTACTGATCTTCTTTCCGAAAAATTTCCATACGATGCAATACTATACATCAAAATTTGTGGATCAGAAGTTTTTCTGTACACAAGCTTCTTATGAATGCTGCCTCTTAGATATCGAAAAATGTGCTGCACCATTTTCAAATGTGTGATCTGAACTAAATTGCGACATCATATTTACAGCAAACATAATGTCAGGTCTTGTTCCTGTCGCTAAATATAGCAAACTTCCAATTTTTGATTGGTAAAGTTTGGTGAGGTCAGGCCTTCTGTAGAAAATAAAATATACCGAAGGACCACTCGAGATAGCTCGAGAAAAACGTGGGGGAGTTAAGAGGGACTGTATCTTTCCACAGGGCTCCAACAGGGAAAAAAAGCCTAAAAACTTAAATACTAAAAAATAGCGTAGCAATGAAAAATTATCAAGAAACGACTTACCATTAGATGTCTTTCGTAGCTACTTGGCTGGCCAGCCCGATTATACGCGAAGTACCAGACTCTCCATTGTTCTATAGTTCAAAATGTACCAAACACTAATATCTAATAAACTAAAGCGTAAAATTAATAGTTTCCACAATTTAAATATAAAATAATAGCGGTGCGGTGACTTTCCTTGCACGTGGCGCGTGGTTGAGTTGTTCGCTCAGACAATCGGCGTTTTCGTCTGCTAGGCCGAATTTAGCCGCTTATCTCAAATCCTTCATTGCTGGAAGAAGCGCGCGAAGTTTAAATTTAAAATATGGAAAGATATAGCGTAAAGTAAATCAAAATAATATTCTAGAAACGCTTGTAAGCGTAGAAAATGTAACCCAAAAATATTTAAAAACTAAGAGAGATAGCTTCTCGAATTTTAAGTGAAAATTAGAGAATATAATTATTTACAAAAATAAAAACAAGTTGGGAAACTTGTTCATTCGGCCCACCAAAATGAGCATCATTTTTCGGTAGGTGAATCTGAATCAATTGGAAGGGGGCAAAGCTTGACTAAAGGTCGTTTAAAGATACCGGACGCGGTACGAACATTTGCCACCCTAGCGTGCCCATCAGGCCCTTTAAAAATTTCAATAATGCGACCTACCCGCCATTGAAGGGGCGGTGATAACTCGTCTTTGATAAGAACGAGGGTACCTATTTTTGGCTCTGCGCATGGTTCCAACCATTTATTTCGTACTTATATGTATGTATGTAAAAATTCTTGGCTCTAACGACGCCAAAAATCGGCTTGTATTCGTTGGACCAAGTTCCATCGCGATAACCGATTCTCAGGTTTACTTGAAAAATCTTCATCAGGAACAGAAACTAAAGGTCCATGTGTTAAAAAATGTCCCGGTGTTAAAACCTGTAGATCGTTACAGTCGGTAGATTGCGGGGTCAAGGGGCGAGAATTTAAAATCGCCTCAATTTGACAAAGAACCGTGTACAACTCCTCATAACTTAGAATTTGCGAGCCAATGGTACGAATTAAGTGAGTTTTTACTGATTTTATCCCTGACTCCCAAAGACCGCCGAAGTGGGGAGCTGATGGAGGGATAAAATTCCAGGCGATAGCTTGTTGAGTGCAAGCATTTCTTGCAAGATCAAGCAATTCTTTGCTTGATTTAACGAAATTTGTGCCATTGTCTGAAAAAAGAGTTTTTATGTAACCTCTTCGGGCAACAAAGCGACGTAGCGCAGCTAAAAAAGCGTCCGAAGTTAGGTCTGACACTAACTCGAGATGTAAAGCTTTAGTATTTAGACAAATAAAAAGGCAGATATATGCTTTTTGTGTTTTTACACCTCTGTGTTTACTGAGAGTGATAGGTATAGCACCACTAAAATCTACTCCACTAAAAGTAAAAGGCTTTTGTGGAATCAAGCGGTAGGACGGAATTTGTCCCATGATTTGCTCATAAGAATGCGGTTTGACGCGAAAGCAACGAACACATTTGGATAAAACCGTTTTAATTAAGCGTTTGGCAGATAAAATCCAAAAAATTTGACTAATGAGATATTGGACTGTTTGCACTCCGACATGCAAATATTTTTTGTGCATATATTCAATAAAAATATAAGAAAGTCTACTTTCCTTGGGTAAAAGAAGAGGATGTTTTTGTCCGTAAGAAATAGTCATGGCTTGTTGAATGCGTCCTCCAACTCTTATAAGACCATCCTGGTCTAAAAAGGGATTCAATTTTTGTATGGGTTTTATGCATTTTTTCTGGTTTTGAAGGTTAAGAATTACTTCAGAAAAGTATTTTTGTTGTTCGTGCTTAGCCAAACATTTTAAAGCGTTAAAGAGATCGATATAATCTATATTTGTCTTTTTTCTGACGTCTGCGGATAGTCTACAATTATTTATGAATCGCAAACTGCGGGCTAAAAGTAGTTGAATAGCGTAAAAATCGGATTTATTATTTAAAAGCGAATCTAAAAAATTTTCAGTTATTCGGTCACAAGAAATCAGAGCAACATTTTTTCGTTCCTCAGTCTCTAAACTGTCATTTATTTTGACTTGCGGGGTTTTTGTTGGCCATTTATCGAAAGATTCTTGTAAAAAACTAGGGGCGGCCCACCATAGGGGATGATTTAATAGCTCACTCGGCGAGCAGCCGCGGCTGGCTACATCGGAACTATTGAGAAAGGTGGGGGTATATAACCAACATTCTGGATTAATATTATCTTGGATAAGACTAACACGATTTGCGACAAAAGTTTTCCATTTACTTGGATGGGATTTTATCCAGTGTAAAACAACCATTGCGTCCGAAAAAGCGTAAATATTATTTATTGTGAACCTTTTTATGAATATATCATATGTGTATTTTAAGACCTCAGATAAAAGAGTAGCGGCTAGAAGTTCTATTCTCGGAATACTAACAAATTTTTTAAGTGGAGCGATGCGACTTTTCGCAAGAACAAAATATATGTGATATTTAGCGTTTCGTAAGACACGTAAGTATATTACGCATGCGTACCCTCGTTCACTCGCATCACAAAAACCACAGAGATCGATGGATTCGGCGTTGGTGATGTCAATGTGGCGGGGTAAACTAAATTTTTCTAAAACTTGAAATTCAGATTGATAGAGTGTCCACTGACGAACTATTTCTAAAGTAGGCGTGGCGTCCCAGGAAATACCAAGTAACCAAATTTGTTGAATCAAATATTTTAAAGTGAATGTTACTGGGGTAAGATACCCATGGGGGTCATAGCAGCGTGCTAGAAAAGAGAGAAGCGTCCTTTTAGTACAGCTTTGCTGATTAGGTAATATGTTAAATCGAAACTCGTCGTAGGAAGGATGCCAGCACAGGCCTAAGACCTTAGTGACGTCATCCGAATCGAGAGATAAAACTGCGGGGTTGACTAAGGAGGGATCTAAATGAGAGATCACTTCTGAGCGATTGCTAGACCATTTGTGTAATTTCAAGCCAGCGTTTCCTAATAACTCCGTAAGCTCATGCTGCAAATTTAACGCCTCCTGAACCGTTTTACATGAAGTAGTGACGTCATCAATATAGGTATCGTTAAGTATAACTTTAGCAGCGTGAGGGTAGTTATCATATTCGGACGCAGCTAAGTGCTGAAGGGTGCGTAAAGCGAGATATGGTGAACAGTTCACTCCGTAAGTGACAGTTCGTAGTTTAAAAACGGAAACTTTGTCATTAGGGTTAAACCGCCAAAATATTTTTTGGTATTTTTGATGATCAGGGTTGATATTTATACCACGATACATTTTTTGAATATCGCAGGTGAGCGTCACAGGGTTAAGGCGAAAATGTAATAATATTTGAATAATATCTTTTTGTAGTTTTGGACCCGATAATAATACTTGATTAAGCGAAATATGCGTAAAAGGGTCAGTAATACTCGCATTAAAAACTACCCTTGTCTTAGTAGTGATAGCTTCATTTTTAACAACAGCGAAATGTGGAATAAAATAGCTGTCTGAATCGTCTTCTTTTTCTGAGTCATAGTCCATATGACCCAATTCCAAATATTCATTCATAAATTTAGAATATTCACAATACAAGTTTTTATCGCGAAGTAGTTTTTTTTCTAAAGATAAGAAACGATTTAGCGCGACTTGTTTTATTCCAGGAAACAGCCGGTGGATTGTCAAATGTGCGAAAGGGAAGGGAGACAGTATACCGGCCGTCTTGATTACGCGACACGCTCTGTTTAAAATAATTTTCACAAATTTCATCCTCTGGTTTCAAATGAGTTTTTTGGGGGACGCAGTCGGTTTCCCAAAATTTTGAAATTAATTGCGAAAGCGAGTCATTTTCATTTTGACAAAAAAGAGCATTAATTGGCGGGGTAGAAATTAAGGGTTGATTTATTTGTCCCATCAAAATATAGCCGAAAATAGTTCCCATAGCAAAGGGATGATTTGGGTCATCGCTAGCGATTTTTTCACCCTGTATAATTAGTGGAAATAGATCCATACCAATTAGTAAATTTATAGGCGAAGGGTTGTAAAAAGTGGGATCTGCTAAGGGTAAATTTTTTATAAAATGCCAATTTTCTGTATTTATTTTTACTGACGGTAAATCAGTACAAACTTTTTGCAAAATAATCGCTTGCGTAGACACAAAAATATCTGGTTTTTGAAAATTACAAATTTTAATAAAAATCGATCCTAGATCAGAAGTAAGAGAGTTGCCTCCAACCCCCTATATTTGAACATAAGGGTTGTCTGGGAAGGCCCAATTGTTGCGCTAATTTTTGAGAACAAAAGGAGTTTTGCGAACCGCTGTCTAAAACGGCTCTAACTGTTTGAAAGTGACCGCGGACATCTTGAATTTTTACTAGGATAGTTGACAATAAAACTTGCGATTGCGCAGAAATAAAACCACAATGCGTGGGGTTAGAACCCGAAGGAGTTGCGATTGGTACTTGTGAATTAGAAGACGTCGAAGTAAAATTGTTATTATTTTGAGTAGAGTAATTTTGAAGCGGACACCCAGTAGCTGGGGATCTAAAACTTTGCTGACTGGCCAAGTAACCACGTGGTGCACAACTTGGAGATGCGTTGGGAGAAATATTAGAGGGATTTTGGTGAGAAATTCACGTTAGCATCAAAATGTGATCTATTTTGATTTTGGGAACTAGAGTAATTAAAATTTCGCTCAAAATGAATTAATGAGTGGTGTCTTTGATTACCAGGGCAATAGCGACATGAGCGTAGACTTTGACAAGTATTTGTTGAATGTATTGAGCTTAAACAATTTAGACATAGTTTCTGATTTTTAGCGTAAGTATAGCGTTCGTAGGGAGATTTACCTTTAAATGCGTGACATAAATATATTGAATGTGTGTTAGAATCACAAAAAGCGCATCTATCTTTAGAATGAGTATTTTCCGTACCAAGTAGCGTTTTTGTATAATAAGGCGAGGCGTTATTTTTATAAAACTGTTTATTATTTTTAAATCTATTTTTAGATTGTAGCGAATTACATTGACTTTCAAGGAAATTATAAATTTCTTGATATTTGGGCATTTCATTAGACCTAGAATTAGCTAGTTCAAAGCGCGAAAGTAGTACCTCAGGCAATTTATCTAGTAAAATGTTGGCGAGCGGAAAACACCATTGATCAGTGTCGTAATTTAAAGTTTTTAAAGCCTCAATGTTTTCTGAAAAAACATCAAGCAGCGTGCGCAGCGTTTCTGGATTGTCGTCTTTGAGAGCGGGAAAATTATACACGGAGCGCCAATAAGTTTGAGCCGATAAGCGGGGGTTATGATAGCGTTTTAGAAGCGTATTGTAAGCGATTATATAATTAGCGTCGGTTATTTGTAAATGTTTAACTACGTTTAAAGGCGGTCCTTTGAGGTAGGACAGTAACAAATTAAATTTAGCGTTTGTAGGAATACTAGGATTATTGTGTACAGAACTATTGTACATATCTAGAAAGGTTGGAAACTTAGTGATGTCGCCATGAAATTCGACAATGCGCAGTCTGGGCATTAAAGACGCCATAAAGCGGTCTGGATCAGTAGAATTTGAAACTTGCGTTAAGTTTTGAGGTTGAGGAGCTTCAATTTTCACCTCAAATAGTTGTTTTTGAATTCTTTTAATATCATAGAAGCTGTCGTCAAACTCAGTAAGGCGTTCATTTTCTTCTTCCAGTCTCTCCGGACTTGCCGAATAAGCCTCTATTATTTGATTTTGATAAATAAAAAATGTTTCTTTCATTTCATCAAGGTCGATAAGTCGAACCTGTAAACACGGTTTTTTTGTATCATCCGTTAGGCAAGCATTAGCTAAGTTATGAAGAGTATTACTGCGATTATGTTGCACATTACGGAGTGCTTCTAACTTCTTAAGTTGCGTACTCATTGTAATGTTTTTAAAAAACTCCGTTAAAACAGGTGAACGATTAGTTTCCGAAATTTTTAATATTTAAAAATTAAAAGCGTTTAAAAAGAAAAGAAAATAGGCGATAAACAATGTAAACAAGTCTCATTTACCTCTCTAAGATCGTGTGTTGGAAACTTTTCCTACGTGCAGTCGACGCCAAGCCAAAAAGAGGTAGGAAATGCGCGAAAACAATGCGCGTTCGGTACTTTTTTACTTGTTATTTTTACTGCGAGCACAGCAAAAAGAGCAAGGTCATGCGTATTTATTAAAAATTTTATATTTAACAAAATGCGATTTAGACTTTAATTTTTCCCGGGGTCCTGTTATCAGGCTCGAACCTGGACCAAATGGTGAGGTCAGGCCTTCTGTAGAAAATAAAATATACCGAAGGACCACTCGAGATAGCTCGAGAAAAACGTGGGGGAGTTAAGAGGGACTGTATCTTTCCACAGGGCTCCAACAGGGAAAAAAAGCCTAAAAACTTAAATACTAAAAAATAGCGTAGCAATGAAAAATTATCAAGAAACGACTTACCATTAGATGTCTTTCGTAGCTACTTGGCTGGCCAGCCCGATTATACGCGAAGTACCAGACTCTCCATTGTTCTATAGTTCAAAATGTACCAAACACTAATATCTAATAAACTTAAGCGTAAAATTAATAGTTTCCACAATTTAAATATAAAATAATAGCGGTGCGGTGACTTTCCTTGCACGTGGCGCGTGGTTGAGTTGTTCGCTCAGACAATCGGCGTTTTCGTCTGCTAGGCCGAATTTAGCCGCTTATCTCAAATCCTTCGCCAAATCCAAAGCGCGCGAAGTTTAAATTTAAAATATGGAAAGATATAGCGTAAAGTAAATCAAAATAATATTCTAGAAACGCTTGTAAGCGTAGAAAATGTAACGCAAAAATATTTAAAAACTAAGAGAGATAGCTTCTCGAATTTTAAGTGAAAATTAGAGAATATAATTATTTACAAAAATAAAAACAAGTTGGGAAACTTGTTCAAAGTTCTTTGTCTGCTCTTTTTTTCAGTTTGACTGCCTTTTCTGGTTTAGCTCCTATATCCATAGCTGTTGAAGCTGATTTGCATTCCAGTAAATTATACTTTTGCAAAATCTTAAAAATGTAATATTCTTGGGAAACAGTTGCATAGTTTTTAAACCCTTGAATTTGAAGAAGATTGATGAAGGTCGATTTGTTTCAAAACACTTATCAATTTCTGATTCCACTGCCTAGGTGATTGTTTAAGTCCGTAAATACTTCTTTTCAATAAACAAACTCTCCCTGGTTGAGGCTCTACTCCTTCAGGTATTTTCATATAAACTTGACAATCAATGTCATCCATTTTTCACCCTCAGCGCCTGTGGAAGCTTCTGCATATGTGATTGGTTTACTTAAATTAAAACGATTATACTTGCAGACATAGTCATTATACAATTTAGGCTTTACAGATTGGCGATTGCTGCGTCTTTGAATTTCATCTTTATTCCCATTGTCTACATCTGTTTGATTTTCAATAATTTTTTTATCTTCTGATAAAAACTTGCGATTTTTCGTATACACTGAATGATACAGCTTCTGCCCATAATTTTATTGGCATCGATTCAATTAAGTAAGTCCTTGCCATAGTAGTTATTGTTCTATTCACTCGTTCTACTATTCCTGAGTTTCATGAATGTAGGGAATAGAATGTTCACATTTAATTCCATTATCTTTTAAAAAAATTGTTAGGGAATGAGATACATATTCTCCACCATTAAATATAGTTTTCCCGCAAGAGATGGTGTAGAGGAAGGACCTGCCACATCTTTATGAATCTTTTCCAATCTGAACATGAATTACCTTCATCTTTCTCGATTTTTCTTGTCATTTTTGATATTATGCAAGAATTACATTCAATTTTGGATGGCTGACCATCTGCTGAATTTTCTTCAATTTCTTTAAAAATGATACTGGAGAATGGCTCAATCATTTATGCCAAACAGCTATACCGGTATTGCATATATCAGTTCCAATTTCTTGGAATACTTGTTCTCTGTTTTCAGTGACAATCCACCCCACGATATGTCCGTTTTTGGTGAGAATAATGTCGTTTTTATCTCCCCTAATTTTGATACCTTGGATTTAATTTTTTCCCAGGACATCAGTGAACATTTCAACGCTGGAGCATAATGCACATCATACATAGTGATACTCAACTGGTCTCCAGAGGGAAGCAATGCCTGTTTGATGTTACCAGAATATTGCCTTAAATCCACCAATAGTTGTTTTTTTCCAGTCATATGTGATGTGGCGCCAGTATGAAAAATCTATTTTGATATATCATGATTTACGGTTTTTGATCCTATAAATGCTGTGTCTTTTTCAAATTTCTTCTTATTTCTGCAGTTAGCTAAGGTATCTCCTCTGTACCATCTATTGTTTTCTTTACAATCCGTACATTCAGGTTGTGAATTATTATTTCTGGTTCTTTCGTTCTTGTTCTTTTTTCCTTAAAATCCTTCACTTTCATCATTTCTTTCTGCTGTGGACAATTCCAGTAGTTGAGCACAGATATCGTCATATGTTAGATCTTCTTTTGTTTTTAAGTTAAGTTATCTATTACATTTTCTAAATTATCCGGAAGGGTAGTCAGAAATAAAAAGACTTTGGCTTTGACAGATTGTCTAAACGCATATTCTACTGAGTCATCTTTCTCGTCGGTAGTTTTTGCAGTTCTTTTTATAAATCTAGACCATAATTCGTTATATTCAAAATATGATCAGAAACTTGTCCTTTAGAGTTGCATTTTAATGATGTTATTGACTTAACTAGTACATGTAAGTGGTACTCACTTCTTTTGTCGTAGGTTTCCATGAGAGCATTCCACATTTTCGAAACCGCTGTGTAGCAGGTGATTTTAGGAACAACATTTGCATCAACATTAAATAGGATGAAGGCTTTAGCCAGTGCATGCCTATATCTATAGTTTTCACACTTTTTTCATACTCGTCTTTTTTTCCTCTGTCTGATAAAGCAGTTAGAGGATCTTTTTCTTCACCTGAGCCAATGCCGTACAAATTTACCAAATCCAAATATGCAAAAACCATCATTTTCCATCAATGAAAGTTTGATTTTCCATGTAATTTTTCGAAATTTGGAAATTTTTCCATTTTTACTTTATTTACTTTTGAGTTCTTACTTAATTGGATCTTCCTGAGCTTCTTATTGCTTTGAAACGTGTAGTGGGCCGATAAACTCTTGAATTATATCCTTTCTTAGAAGAGAAAAATATATTATTAACTGAAATGTCTATGTCATAAACATCTAAATAATAACAAGTGAGAGTACCACAACAATGATGTTGTACAAGCTCGTCTTGTAACAAAAATATCATCACTTTCGTCAAAAATAAACAGTTCACTTATCAACAATGATTCAAAAAGTGTTATCTGCAATTGAATCATCTGAACCAAACCTCTACCGGCATTGCAGTATACTGATGATTTGATGCTTTCGTTAGGTTTTCACTTAATCCAACGTTGATCACAAGAATATGATGAGGATATTTTTGGGTCATCCTTAGGTGGACGTGTTCCAAATTAGGACTATCAGTGGCGCCTCGTGAGGTGGTGCCACGGAGCCATGGCACAACCGTATTTTTCTGCAAAAAGACGTTTTTTATTTTTAAAACATCTTTATTGGTTTTTATTTTATGCATTTCTTTTTCATTTATATATTATATGAAATTCGGTAGTCCTGTGCAATGCAGTGGATCACACTCCGACTCGATGCGATGGCGACGCCACGATCCACTGAAACCCAAAGCAGCGTCGAACACGCTGCCACTTATCTCTTGGCTCCTTCGAATAGAGATAGATTTTTCCGGCAGCCTATATGAGCGACAGTGATAGGGCCAATGTTGGGCATTTTAGCGTTGTTTAAATAGGAAAAATCAAAGAAATTTTGTGCCTGACACAGGCCATCAGTTAGTCGAATGACTCGCATTGTTTTTGTGCGTGGAGCATGGATGTTTTGATTTACAATATATTTCAATTATTTGAGCAGAATTTTTTTTATAAATTTTGAGTCATTTCGTGGCGGAATTCGTGTGGGCATGGGTAAGTTTCTTTTAAAAAAATAGAATTAGAAACCCCAAACATATTATTATAGTCGGGTTTATTTTATAATGGCGGTTCGTCATTAGCATTTTATCATTTAAACAAATGTAAATATGTCATGACGTAACCGCCAAAAAAAAAACAATAGTATAGGTATATTTTTTAATGACTTGTAGGTAAACATTTGGGCGCAACACCCCGAATTTTTTTTGACTGTCTCAAAATTCTGACACTACCATGTTGTATTGACAGGAGCCGCCGCTGGACTGTGTGAGAAAAAACTCGGGAAAAAGAGTCTAAAAGTGTCGTACAAATTATCGCCTTGTGAGAAAAAGTGCCAATCTTATTCCTTGGTATATAATATACTATAGGGGTATACTTTACCCCTATATTTTGAATAGGGACAGTGGGTTTAGTGATACCTTGTTATGAAGGTCTCTTGAATATCTTTACAACCGTGTAAAAATGTCGAATTCCACGACCGATTTCGGCCTTTTTGGGCCATCTTTAGGTGGACGTGTTCCAAACAAAAATGATTTATATTCCTAATTACTATTGTATGAGAGAAAACTCGAGAAAATGAGTTCAAAAGCGCCAAAAAAAGCGTATATACCTCGTGATAAAAGTCTTTTTATACATCGACAAATTATCGCCCCGTGATAAAAAGTGACACTATTCTTCCTTGGTATTTAATATATCTACTATTAGAGCCCGCCGGATTATTTTGGAATACTTTTCAACTGATGATTTATCTATACTCAAAACATTAGAGATATTTAAGGGTGCATTACATTAGGCGAATTAACTAGCTAGTCGCTGGCGAATTTAGTAGCCGCTACTAAAAAAGCTAAGTGTAATAACAAACTCGCCGCTCGCGTCGCTACTGCGACTAAAGTAGCCCAGTTCGCTACTTTAGTCGCTATTCGCCGGATATTTAGTGTCGAGCGAGCAAGTCGTTAAGTGTAATAGCAGTACTTTGTAAAAATCGTTGCAGGTAGCCCGCAGACATGTCGGAAGGAGTGACCAGCGCAACTGCGTTTTTTATGCGAGTTTAAACTCGCTACCTAGCGGGCGACTTAAGTCGCCAGCGACTAGCTAGTAAATTCGCCCAATGTAATTAGATGTAATATTTTCTATACATATTTTAAAATATTTATCTTCCTAGTCCGCGCAGCAATAAATTATTTTCGACGAATTTTTTTTCAGATAACGCCGAAAATGTGTTATTTGAGTGTATTTTGACCTATCTTAGCAATATCGTTATGATGTGTCTGTGTGTGTGTGTATGTCTGTCCGTAACACAATTCCTCCTAACCTGCTAAACCGATTTTCAGAAAATTTTCAGGTAAAATAGTATTCGACAATGTAACGAGCTGATTAGATTTTGGTCAAAATCCATTAATGCTAATGACAGTTTTTTACAGTAATTTTTGTTTTAAATGCTTACTTTTTAACAGATCATCGCATCAATATGCGGTCTCCGGAATAAAGTAGATCACATTTTTCTCAATAATTTGTGTTATAACCAAAAACTTCTTAAGAGCTTTCGTTGCTGAGATATTTACAAAAAAACTGTTTTCCAGGCTGATATACCATGCGCATGGAGTTCACTTGAAGTCTGCTAATAGGCTAGCTAGGAAGGTATCAGATCCGTCATGGATCCATTTATTTTTTCCTAAAATCATGGTTATGTATAAAACACAGTATGCATCAGTCATAAATTGCATTGAATTTCCTTGGCGTGTAAAAACCCTCGGCGTGTAAAAACTGGCAGCTCGTGTTTTTATTTCCACACCGCGGTCATTAAACGCTTCCTTTATGACCAAGATCTCTGTCTAAATACATAAGTAGCTGCAAAAAATTATCTTAGGATGTAAAATTTGTAATTTTTTTAATCTTTTTTTTATTTAAAAAATAAAGAAGTTTTGACCAAAAATAACTTTTAGTCAAACTTGTGTTTTTTTGTCTTCACGATTATTCATTTGATTATAATACATTACATAACACCTTATGTTTAAAATTTCTTAAGAATTTGACTTAGAAGAAAACTTTGCTTTGTGTGTTATGAAATGTACCATTTGTTTCTAAAAGCAATAAATTGTATAGAATTGAAGAACGCTTTGAATTTTATAGGTCGAACTGATTAAGAAAGGGGTTACCCAATGCTACGAATGTCAGCCTAAACCACCCCAAAAAACATTTCCTGGTTGCACAATCCGTAACACACCGTCAGAGCCAGTTCATTGTATAGTCTGGGGAAAACACCTTTTTAAGTAAGTATCATGGCCCAAGGCAAAATATTTTTCCAGAAAGGTATAGCTAGAAATAAAATTTTGGACTTCCATTGTCTTTATTTATTTTAAAACACGACGTTTCGGTTAGTAAGTATCTCTAAACGTTATCAAGTGTAAACCTAAACCAAAAAAGGTCATATATTCGTATGTATGTATTCAAAAGTGGTGGCAGGCCCTACTGGACCTCCATGCACTGCGACCACAAATGGATCTATTGTGCCCACGTACCTACAGACTGAGTTTGACTAAAGTGGCATATTTTTTTTTCCACCCAGTACATGAAAAAACTCTGCAGATTACAACAATAAATGATTTAGGCTTAACACTTTGGCAAAAAAGTCATAGGCAAATTGTATCCCAAGTAAAAAGAAAAGTGCGGTCCTATTTTCAATGGTCAGTCATTAAAATTGAAGAAAAGTTGCCAAGTTTCACTGTATCTTTGGTCAACATTTTGTGAAAGCGGCCGTTAACCGCTAATAAGGATTTTCCCTCCATTTTCACTGGTTTAAAGTGTTACTTCCATTTTACTGCGCTTCTTATACTTTTAAATATTTACTGAGAAGAAATCAAGTAATAATTGATAATTCAATTAATTCTTACCTCCCCTATCCGCTGATGTGCGTTATTTTATCTAAACATGTGATTCTAACGTTGCTCCAAAGATCTAAACCAAAGCAAACCAAACGTAACCAAACCAAATTAAAAAAAAAAACATTGCCTCCTCCAATACTCAGATGGGCGTAATTTTACCTAAAGACAGAAAATGAGGAACACGCGGCAACAATATTTCAATTTTATCTTACTTGGGGTTTTGGTCTGTGTTGCAATTTTCCTATAGCCGGGATGCAATTCGGCCATATCTACTACTATATCGGCTTAGAACGTTTTTCTACGTTGTCCGACGCCTTATTCTCTACCTCCTTCGATCCTGACAACATTTTCTGCGCCCTATTGGTTGCCATTCTAGGACCAGCTTTGGTCATCTTTCGTCGTTCATCCGTTGTACATGGCCGTACCATATCTATTGTCTTTTAGTGATTTCACCCGTTATGCTTCCCTCGATTCACATTCTTTTTTTATCTCATTTCTTATATGATCTGTCCTAGATATTCTCATTGATCTTCTTATTTCATCCTTTTTGACACTTTCCATTTTAGTTTTGTATTTTTCTGTTACGCGAGAAGTCTCTATTCCATACAACAGCGTGCTTTTCAACATTGTTTCTTGTATGTTAAATTTTACATTATTTTTTATCTCCCTGCTCCATAAAATACTGTTAAGACATCCAATAACCTTTTTTGCTTTTACTATTCTTTTTTCCAGTTCTTTACAGTCTGTTCCTTTCTTATCAAATGTGATACCCAAGTGTACATACTCATTGCATGGAGATATTTTTTGTCCATTGTTTAGTTGTAACTCATTTGACTCGTTTCCAATACATAAGTACTGTGTCTTGTCCACGTTCACTGTTAACTACTACTTGGTCGTCAGCAAACTGTAGTGTGTATATAATTATATTCCCATGCTGTGTGCTTTACGTTTCCAGTTTTTTAGAGCTACTGCGATATATATTTTAACAAGAGTTGGAGATATACAACATCCCTGTCTTAAGCCTTTCGTTACCAGAAATTCTTTTGAAAGTCGATTTCCAATTTTAATTTTAGATTTTGACTCCTTTTCTCAATTACTTGTTTAGGACAAAAACATTATCACTACAAGATCTGCCTGGACAAAACCCACTTTGCTCTTTTTCTTCTTGTTGATGAAAATAATTTTCTATTAGATCTCTAAGAATCCTACCGTAAAATCTACTTAGAGTACTGGTTATTGAAATTCCTCTGTAATTGTTGCAATCGAGCTTGTTTCCTTTTTTATGTATTGAGTCTATTTTCAATCTATTTTATCAAGATGTTGTTGCATGTCACTGTCGACTAAAAACAGGAACGCAAATAAATTTTTAAAACTTCTTGTGCGTCATTCTGTTTATAACTTACACTTACACATTCACAATAGGATAGTGCCTGAGAGTTAGACAATTATATTTTGGGAGGGAGTATATAGCTTTTTTATTTACGAAAATATAATTTTGGTGTAAATGTGGTTTTTATAGTTTTGTTTTTTAATAAAGAATCTAACTGTTAAACTGAATGTCATCTGTCACTTATTTTTCGAGATAATACAAAAATTCGATATTATCTTAATGGAATGACCCTCTTTTTATTCGATTTTCGATCAGCTCAAATTTTTCTTTAAAATGGCACTCAATATTTAATTTTTCTTTATACATACTATTGTCACAGAGAAAAATAGACCTAAGGGTCTTTAGTATGGGGGCGTAGAAAATTATCGGAAACTGCGGAAGTTTAATACATATATTTCGTTTATAATTATACAGCGGATAAATCGACAGAAATTATAGCCTACGCTAACCTACCCAAAAAAAATATGGAGAGCCATAAATACGGCCATTAGGGCCTTACTGTGAATTATGCCGGGTAGAACTCGGGGGACGCAGTACACAGGACCACAGGTTCAGGGTTAAAAAAAGAGACGACGTCCAGAAACTGGTTACGAAGCTCAGCGGACGTCCAGAAACTGGTTACGAACGCTTAGTTAAGGGGTAAATGAGACGACGTCCAGAAACTGGTTACGAAGCTCAGCAGGACGTCCAGAAACTGGTTACGAACGCTTAGTTAGGAATGGACCCCGGGTACTGGTCACTTGTATGGTGTGTTACATCGCCTTTTATATTAAATTATTGCAAATTCAGCAATATTGCTAGTGATGATGGTTTTCGATACTAGGTACCACAATTATTATTATTGCCAATAACTTGGTATTTTATAATAATAGATGCACGCCTTTAATTTATATGGATCCCAATAATTAAAGTAATACGAAGTGCATCTGTTTTATTTAGATAAATGTATTACTTTGGGATAGTTTAATTATGATCTGTGTGACACTATTACTATATACAACGATATTATGATAGAATTTGTTTGTCTTTAAAAAAGGAGTAAAACAAGTTTAAAAAAATTTAAATAGGACCACTGGGTAGGGAGATACGCTTAAACAAAAAATCTTTTAATTTGGCGGCAATTTTCCGATATGGCGGCCAAACGACCATGAGTCCAACCACGTGACCAAATTTTTTTTATACTGCTATGGGTGCTTAACAAAGCCCCGCAGTCAAACTGAGTGCACATATTAGGTCACACGTGACAGGAGCCAGCGCCTAGACTAACTAGATAAAAGGCAAAAAATTAATACAATTTCAAGAAGAGGATCAGGAAGTCAGGAAAGAGTCCATATTCAAAATGTGCAATTAGTTTTTGGAACCATTTTTATGTAACCTATACTTCATTCAGGCACAATGTGAATAATTGTTCATTGTAAACAGCGATTCAAATTAATGCGCAAAGTAAAAGTACCAAAAACAGTTTTTTGTAAAAATAAAATTTCGGACTTCCATTGTCTTTATTTATTTTAAAACACGACGTTTCGGTTAGTAAGTATCTCTAACCGTTATCAAGAGTTTCAAACAAACAGTTTTTTTGCTCTAGAGTCCAAACAGCTCATTTGCGGACATA
The DNA here is from genome assembly GCA_963576565.1 of Aspidapion aeneum. Taxonomy (NCBI): domain Eukaryota; kingdom Metazoa; phylum Arthropoda; class Insecta; order Coleoptera; family Brentidae; genus Aspidapion; species Aspidapion aeneum. Next base: position 98,875,118 of record OY755043.1, read on the forward strand.
TGTTTACTGGACAAAAAATGTATGATTTGATGGCTCCTACCACCCCTTACAATTTGTCGGTATACAGGGTGTCCCAAATAAAAGCAACTACATGGGGATTTTGGAAACGGTAAGAGATACGAGTTTGTTTAAATGAGAAAAAAGTTGCGCTATTCTAAGCTTAATTAGATGTCGTATCAAAGTTAAAAATATCTTCAGGGGTTTTTAAAATATCGAGCAAAAACTAAAAATTTGTTTTTTTTTTATTTGAACCAAGTGAAAAACAGTTAATAAATTCACATTTTCCGTCTTTTAAAGATAGGCTTATTATACATGGCTGAAAAGCTTTTTTAATGCTCTATTTATTGACGTATAAATTCAGTATGGCGGTCATAAGAAATAACAAAGTTGGCTATGGTTTCAAAAAAACTAGAAGGCCTAGAAAAAATTTGTTAACGTCATTCGATTGGCCGTAGTTGCTTATACAAAACTACCAAATTTCATAAAATTTTAAAGATGGCGGCAATATGTCAATTTTTCAAAAAACACAATTTTTAGTTTTTGCTCGATATTTTAGTAACCCCTGTAGATATTTTTACTATTGATACAGCACCTGATTGGGCTTAGAATAGCGCAACTTTTTTCTCATTTAAACAAACTCATATCTCTTACCCTTTCCGAAATCCCCATGTAGTTGCTTTTATCTGGGACGCCCTGTATTTTTGTGACACCCTGTATAGGCCCTCTCCCATACTGCAAACTTTTGACAAAAACTCGAAAACGGCTGATGTACGGTTTGGTTTTCACTTTGTCTCTTAAAATTCAAGCCTCGCAAAGGGGAGCCAGTTTTTCTCTATCACCCCTACAAGTACTTTAATCCTCCAAAAACTGCCCAATTTGAATTGCCCTGTTACAGTCGAAGAACTATAGTCTTTGCAATAAGGCTAGTCCTTTTGTTTAATCACCCGGTAATTCTGGTCACAAAATGCACGTGTATTCTTAATTCAGTTTTAAACCACAGGTTCCTAAGGTAACTGATAATGGATGCTGTGAAAATAATTATCAGTTACCTTAATGTTAATATAATCGGCCACCACCCTTTATAATCAGGGGGTGGATCGGTGTTTAAACTGTCAATTGTTTTGAAATTTCTGACCTGACTTTGAAAGATTATCGCTTATTTTCAAAGAAATTCAAGGAACTCTTCAGTTGATTATTTTTTATTTAAATTCTGATTCTGATTTGGAATAGTTTTTTGAGAAAAGGTTCTGTCCCAAAATGATTTTATGTAGTGAAAAACAATTGGGGTGCCCAGCCGCCAAAGTTTCTACATTGGAAGATTTTTTAGTGCGACTAATAATTATTTAATTTTTTCAAAAATGTTATTTTATACAATATATTTTAAGCTGGAGTTAAGCTAAGCTTTGCAATTTGTTTTGGTAAAAATTATGATTCAAATAGGCCGTACTTATATTATATTATTACCTAAGGAAAAGACTAAATAAAAGTTAAATTAATATTCACAATTTGTAAATTAATATTATTTGTAGTTTCCACAAATCAATTCTTGACTCATATTAATGTACTACATACTCATTTCTTAAGTATATAATCATTTATATTTTTTGTTTATGGTAAATTAAAACAGTATTTTATTATAATTTTTAAGAAAAAATATGCTCATACGAAAATCTCACATTTTTTATGGTCGACACATAGATCTTTTAAAAAATATAAACAAGTTCCCAACTGATTTAACTGCAAAGGGCATTTTAACAAAAACAGTATTGAGACATACAGACTCTTTCCGAGTGAATTAAATAAAATATTTCAGACACAATATTTAAACTAAAAATAGCTATATTAAGGCTATTACTAGTTACGAAGTTTAAAATGTTGCAGTAGAACAGCTCATAGGATTAAGTTCAAATCAAAACTTGAAAATTATTATATTAAGCTTTATTTGTATGGTTTTGTAGACCTATTTTCTTAAAATAAAATAAAACCAACCAAAAACTGAAAATCTAAAATCTAGCTAAAAAACAAATTACGCGAGTAATTTATTTTCATCATCCAAAAAACTGCTATCGTCAGTTTTGACGAGAGAGAAGCGACATCAAAAGCTCTTTCATTTTCTCAGTTTTCCAAAATTAGTTTGTCGCGATGCATCATGTAATTTTTAAACAATAGTTTTAAAAACTTTTTGAATTCGTTTTCTAAAGGCGTTATTTTGAATGGCATCAGAAAGTCTTCCTACTTTGTTTCTTAAAATTCTGCTCTGTAGTTATTACGGATGGGACTGAAGATCGAAAAAAGCCTGGAATTTTTGTATGAATATTTTATCTTTGTCGCAAATTTTTCTGAGAAATACTTCTCTTCTAAATATCTCCTTTACAGAATATTTTGACCACTTATCAAAAAATTTTGTTTTGAAAGTTTACTTTCATTGTCAATTTAAACTTTGATAGACAAACAGGCTTGCAACTGCCAACTGCAATCTGGGGCCAACAATCATTTTCGATGCTATTTTCTGTGTTGTTTATAGCAGAAAAATAAAAAAGGATAGCAAAGGGACTTGGGGTATTGCAAAGACTATACAGGCGCACAACAGTATGTGAATGGGCACCTTAAGCAAATAAACAAACGTAGATTTTTATTTAGTGACCTTAAATGTCAAATAATTACATTTTTCCATCATTTTTCAGTAAATTTAAATGCAAAAAAAGAAGGCCTTGTTTGTCTTGTCTAAAAATAAAAGACTATCCTCACTTAGTTACCTAAAACGAACATTATTTGAAACTTGCCAAATAATTTAGAAGAAACTGCCAAAAACGTAAAAGGAATCTGAAAAAATAGTAAGAAGTTAAAAGAAAAAATTAATCAAAGCAAAATGAAGCATTGCTTATTATATCTATTTATCGCCCTTCTCTATCTATCTACCAATCAGACAGGTGGAGCAAGTTTACCGGAAAGAACAGAAACGGCTAAAACTTTTCCCATGGAAAATAGCGTGTTTAAAACCATTCTGGACTTGCTGCCAAAAGAAAAAATCCACCAAGTTGTAAAGCAGCATCTGACCAACGACACTGGTTTTTCCCAGGCCATCTTGGTACTTCAAAGTCAAAGATGGAACCAACTGTTAGAAAAGGTTCTTTCTTCTCCAGAGTTCAATATGTTCGATACTATGATGGGGAAGGTAAATATGACTCTGAAACCTGCTATTCTGTTCTTGAAGAAACAAATCTTCAGTTTGAATGTCACCCACGCAACCCATACGAAATCTGCCAATTTGGAGCCGTTTATGAGAGACGTGCAGGAAATCCTTCCGATGGATAAAATTATGTTCCATTTATTGGATGACAAAGAAGGTATTTTACCAAAAGTTAAAAAAGTCTTGTCAAATGCTGAGAGCAACCAGATCGCTGTCAAATTGTTGCAGATACCTGAAATGCAGCAAATGATGAAGATTTCCAAAGACATGGGTTTGGAAATTGAACTTTACCTGAGGCTTATTTTTAGTGTTTTGGGATGGGTTGACCTCTAAGCTAGTTACTTTTTAATTGTTGTTGCTTATTTATCTTTTTTTCCTTTAGTATAATTACGTTTTATGTTGTAATTTTTTTCTATCTTTGTAAAGGTCATGTTTTGCCTGTAATAAAATAAAATAAAAACATAATAATTATAGTCCCTGATATACAGTGTGTCCACGGATTAAGGGCCGGTAAGGTACCGACAAATTACAAAACAATTTCTATTTAGATTCAGATTTTTTGGAAATCGCTTCTGCTTGGCCTTAAACTAAGATGTTAGAAAAATGGGCCAAATCATTGAGTTGTATAAAGCCCTGAAAGGGCTTTAGAGACGGAAAGACAAGGCATTTTTTATTGACCCTATCAAATTTGGTTTCTAACGGCGGGTATTTCTTTTACAATAAAAACAGAGATAGACATTATTGAACATGTGAAACGGACAAAGATAGGCTGATTTTGCATGCTAATAATACCCTAGATAATATATGGGTAAGTACCCGAGTGCGAGATAAAAGTTTATCTCTTTCACACTGACGGCATAAGTGCGACAGAAAAGCAGCTGGCTACCTTTAATCCACCTGCCGTATTTTAAATGATTCTACCTGCTAGTGAATTTATACAGGGAAAACTGATAGACAATGTTGTCTAAGTACGGAAATGATTTTTTTTGAATTTTGTGCGGGAATATTACAAAAAGAAATCTTCAAACGTTTAAAAACAAGTTTAGAAGTAACTATTTGAGTTCAAACATGGTCCAAAATTGTTTTTTGTGCAAAAGAAGAAAAAAAAATCCATAAAAAAACAACATTTAATGGGTAAGTCGTCTTGACGGATAGTTTTTGCTAAAACACGAGAAAGTTCAGTAGCGTCACGATAGATAGTTTTTTCTGCGACCGTGCGATTTTACCCTCACACATTTTGATTCAGAAAGTGTCACTTCCCCGCACTTTTTTTTGCATTGCATGAAAATTAACAAAAAGTATTTGATTTTCTTAAAAATGATTTTTTTTTTAAATGCTTACATACCGATTTTTATCGTGGTTTTTGTAGTTTCGAACCAAACGTTTGACATGTCACGGTCGAGTTTCATACATCTTGATGAATTGTTACACACACTAATCTATGTTTTTATAAATTTCGATAACAGTAATTTTAAGTTAAATTTTGGTCTTTCATCGCGAAAGTATCTATTTATTATTATATGACCCACCGCGACCGGTCTACATATGTGTATGTCCTTCTAATGTCATTTGACAATCATGCTGTCTTACTTAATAAGGTCACTTAGTTTAATTAATAAATTTGTCCTACATAATATAAAAGAAGAATAGAAACCAACAAAAAATTTGTGACACTTCGATTACCGATTTTCTTTGATTGCGATGGATTAGGGTGACCAGATTACGGTTTATTCGGGTGCCCAGAACACGGAAAAAAAGATTTTGAAAAATTTCCCAAAAAAAAATTGAAGACCAAACACTCACGCGCCACTCAATGTTTATGGTCGCATACATTAATCCTAACTCGATTTCCGACGATTATGGACAATGGTTACCCCCTGGACATAAACCTAACAAATTTTACTATATTTATTAACAACTAGGTAGGTTAGGTTTGGTTAGGTTAGGTTGGGTTAGGTTGGGTTAGGTTGCGTTAGGTTGGGTTAGGTTGCGTTAGGTTGGGTTCGGTTGCGTTAGGTTGGGTTAGGTGGGTTAGGTTGGTTCAGTTTGATTATGTTCGGTTAGGTTCCGCTAGGATTGTTTAGGTTAGGTTTAGCTATATTCGGTTAGGTTCGGTTTAGTTTAACCAAATCGAACCGAACCAAACCGAATATAACGGTTCGGTTTGGTTTGGTTTGGTTGGTTCCACTCGGTTCGGTTCGGTTTGGTTCGGGTGGGTTTGGTTCAGTTTGATTTTGTTTGGTTAGGTTCGGCTAGGTTTAATTTGTTTTGGTTAGGTTCAGCCAGATTCGGTCTGGTTTGGTTCGGTTCGTTTCGAATCGGTTCGGTTCAGTTTGGTTTTATTCGGTTAGACCTTATAGATAAATTAAAAAAAAGTAAATAATTATTAATTTTTAGTGTTTTAAAGAATAAAAATTGATATAATGTTCAATTAAACTAGTTTTTAATTGTAAAAATGTAGGAATCATAATTTTCTTGATTTTGTTATGAATTTCATGCTTTTTTAATAATTGTGCATTTTCATAAAAGGACCAAAAAAACTGACCCGATTTCGATCAGTGACCTTAGTTATTTCAAGTTTTTGTTAACAGCTGATAGAAGTCAGGGACCGTTTTGTTTCAGTTTGAAATGAGAAAATGCTTCTTTTGTAGCAATTTGTATGGGTTTTAATGGGGTTTTAAGAATTTTTCAATTTCAATTTTTCACTATAAAATGGTCTAAAATTATCATTTTTCAAAAAACTTCGTAGTTTTAAGAAAGGTGGTAAAACGTACCAGACCCCTGAAATGTGTTGCAGTCTAGGACAACTGGGCGCCGCCAACTCGGCGCCACCAAGTGGGCGGCAGGTTAACTGGGCGCCGGACCAACTGGACGCCGAGCCAACTGGGCGCCGGACTAAAATATTTTTTCTTGATAAAATGTGCAGATGAAAAACAAACTTAAAAAAATTAAAATGGCGGTTCCAAAATGGCGGACTTTCTTATTTATGCATCGATATGTATCACACTCGACTTAATAGATGTTGAAATTTTTGTATAAATAACATATTTATTTTGTTTTTTATCTGCACATTTTATCACAGAAAAAATAGTCCGGCGCTGAGTTGGCCCGGTGCCCATTAGGCCCGGCGTGGCGCCCTGTTGGCGGCGCCGAGTTGGCCCGGCGCCCAGTTCTCCCATTCCGAATTGAAATTTTTAGTTCCGAAATTTTATCTGACTCGAGCATAACTTGTAGTCCACCCAAGAAGAGAAGAGTTGAAGAAGACCCTTGTTCAAAGAAAGAAAATATTTTACCTTGAAGGTACAACATTTGTAAAGTTCTAAGATGAAAACAATAATTTTAATACATCCACTGCACTTAGCATGCTTAGAAACTCTTTTTACTCTTTCTTTTTTTACTGAAGAGAATTTTGAAAACACAGTATACACAAGTAAGTATTCATGAATTATTTATTATTCAAACAGAAAATTGTTGATAAAAAAATTCTAATGGAATTCAAAATTTCTATTTTGCGACGCCACTGCCCTTTTTTATCCAAGACAAGCAAATAGAATATTTTTGCGATGTTGCATGTGTCCGGACTCACCAAACCGAAATTCTATTTTCATCCCTATCTTGCTCATTAAATTCTTACTTGTATTTGGTCAATTGCGATAAAAGCTTGATATAATGGCAATTTAGGCCCATGCCGGGTCTACCCGTAGGGTGTAGAAGTCAATGGGCCAAATTAATGAATATACAGGGTGGTTTAGTAGGCTGATTTGAGGTATAAACGACAATACATTTTCAATCGACTTCGATTCGAAAGATTTTGATTTTTGGGAATTGCTTCTGCTTGGTTGCAACCCTAGTAAAAATAAGCCAAATCAATTAATATACAGGGTGGTTTAGTAGGCTAATTTGATAAAAAGTGTTAAGATTAAAGTACCTTTATTTTAAAAGATCGGAGAACGTTATTAAAAAGAGTTGTTTAGAATCAAAAGTTACGGCAGATTCTCAATTTTCAGAAAAATCAGCCAACTTTGATTTTGCAAGTCAATTATTAAAATTTCGGCTATAACTTTTAATTCCAAACAACTTTTCTTAATAACCTTTTCTGATACCTTTTAAAACAAAGGTACTTTACTTTTAACACTTTTTAATAAATCAACCTACTAAACCACCCTGTATATTGATTGATTTGTTTTCTTAACATGTTAATTTAAGACCAAGCAGGAGCAATTTCCAGAATATCAGAATCTAAATCAAAAATTTATTGTCATTTACACCTTACCTGCACTCAACCGTGGACACACTGTAGATACGACGAAATTAATAGTATATGATATACCAATAAGGGATAAAAGTGGCACATTTTATCCCAAAGCGTAGTTTGTTCCCCTCTCCCACCGGTCGGGCTCCAATCTTTTCGCATCGGGATAAAAAATGCCACACACCACGAGGTCTATATGCTATTTTTCGCACTTTTGGACTTTTTTTACGTTTACTCACTGTCATAAGCAAATATTATACTAACTATGCGATACGGTTAGGTACTTTACTCTAATTGAAAAGACATATCTCCGGAATCGTTTACCATGACCGTCACTTTTTATCCCAGAGATAAAATTAACGTTTATTTCTAAGATGCGGGATAAAAAGCACTCTTATTACATTAAAAATTAAAACGGTCACGTAGAAAAGAAATTATTATTGCGTTTAACGCTCGAGTGGTGTCGAGACAAACCTAGTTTCATACGCCGACGCAGGGTGAAGCGATCTGCACGCCCCAGTACTCTTAAAAAACATTTGGCCCTCTTGAAGTGCCCCTAGAGTCCCTGTATGTTGACATATTTGGATGTATTAAATAATATAATATATCCAAATATGTCAACATACAGGAACTCATTACTATAGCTCTAACCATTAAAATTAAGAAAACATTCATAATTTTATATTTGTATATTAACGTATTATTTTGTTTGAAATAAATATATTTTTCGCACTTTTGGCATATAAAGTTACTTAAGGTATTACTTCATTGCCGGGATAAAAAGTGACAAATAAATAAAAAATCAATGCAAAGTGATATAACAGGGAGAAAATGTAAAAATCGAAATGAAAAGTGACATCAGACATAAAAAGTAAAAATCCAACAAACGACAAAACCTAAAAACACCAAAAAATAGAAAAGAAACTCGGAAAACAAACTAAAGAGTACAAAAAATAGTGATAGTGAACCTCGTGATAAAAGTGTTGTTTCATCCCTCGACGAAAAAGTGTTACTTTTATCTCTTGGTATATAATATACTATTTTGCACTTTTGCAATAAAAACTGAACTTTTTATCCCGCATTTTAGGGATAAAAGTTCACCTTTACTCGCGGGGACAAAAAACAAAAAATCGGGATGAAAAGTGACATGATAGGGATAAAATCTAAAAATCAGGATAAAAAGTGACTGATCAGAGCTAGTGTCCCTAAATAGTGTAATAGTTCTTGAATTTATATGTAAGAACTGTCAAAATATTTAGAAATACTAATCTGAAACACACAAAAAAAAGTCAAAACCTAAAAACACCAAAAAAATAGAAAAAACTTCAAAAAAAATTAAAAAGTGCGAAAAATAGTGTATAAACTTCTTGGAAAAAATGTCTTTTTATCCCTTGACAAACTTTTTGCCTCGGGATAAACAGTGGTACTTTTATCCCTTGGTATATAATACAGGGTCTCTAAAAGGTCTGTACAAAATCTTAGCAGATATTCCTGAGGTCAAAATAAGTTTAAAGCAACTTATCTTAGTCCGAAATTGCTCCGTTTCAGAGATACAGGGTTGTAAATTTAAAAATTAAAAATCAATTGTCTTAAAATTTATGAACATTTCTCAACGCATTACTTTAAAAAATTGGTACTCGGGGGTTTTTTGGGATGCGAAACCTAAATATGGATACCTTTTCAATGTGGCCGTTAGAGGGCGCTTCACAATGCTCTTTTTATAGTTTAAAATTACTATAACTTTTTTCTCAGTGTAACATTTAACTTTTTTGTTAAGAAAATATTTTCCTGAATCTTTTTAAGCCAAAAAGGTACTCTTGTTAACATGCGCTAAAGTAAGTTGTTTTCGAGATATTTCCGTTTTTAGTGTTCGATGCCGCAACGGAACACTGAAATTATTTTGAATGACTATTTCACTAGAGTGTTTTACACTGACTATTGTTCTCAAAGCTTTATTCAAGTTTGTTGCTTGCGTTGAGAAATGTTCATAAATTTTAATAAAATCGAATTTTAATTTTTAAATTCACCACCCTGTATCTCTAAACGGAGCAATTTTGGACTATGGTAATTTGCATTAAATCAACTTATTTTGACTTCAGAAATATGTGCTAAGATTTTGTACAGACCTTTTAGAGACACCCTGTATACTTCTTTTGGCCGTTTGGTTTGATTATGAAAATAATAGGTAAATTAGGAAATTTAAATTCACCACATATAATCTATAATTTAAGGTTACCAGGGTTTTTCGGCAATTTTATTTCAAGCAAATATACGAACTCAAAAAGACATCAAATTATAGACTCCCTTTACATGATTGATCGCTTTTGAAAGTGATTACTGAATGATCAATTATTTATATTTTTTTCGGTTTTTAGTCAACTTTTTGGCGAGGATGATCCCGATCAAGATGTATCTCCGGACGCCGAGGACCCAGAAGCGAAGGTTGAGGGCGAAAACAGCACTACCGAATCAGGCAACGTGAAACGAGTATCTACCAGGCAGTGGGCTCAAGAAATAGATTACAACGCGGAGAAACTGTTCAATAAGTTCTTCTTTGATGATATTAAATATCTACTTAGTATGGGTAAGTACATAAAAACTTTTGGACTGGAGACAATTATTTTTTAATTATATCCAGTAAATAGAGCAAGTGTTTTACGATGTTTTAAACTACTAATGTCAAATTTGTTATTTGTAACGTTTAAGCTATGTCAACTTAGTTACTATCTAGTTAGTTTTGGTTTTGGTTTATTCATTTTTGATATAATCCTTGATAAAAATCTGAACCAAAACTAAATACATAGTTAAGAACATATTTCAATATAAAAATTTTAATATAAAATAGCTTGAACAGTACAAATATCAAAATGGACAGTAATGGTTTAAAACAATGTAAACATTTGGATCCATAATGGATCTGATACCTTCCTATCCCATTAGCACACTCCAAGTGAACTCCACGCTATATCAGCCTTGAAAACAGTTTTTCTGTAAATATCTCAGAAACGGAAGATCCTACGAAGTTTTTATTATAAACACAAACTATTGAGAATACCTATATTCTACTATATTCCGAAAACCGCATATTGATGCGATGCTCCGTTACGAAGGTAGCATATTTTCAATTTTTAAACTGTCAAAAACTATCATTGGCAATAATGGATTTTGTCCAAACTCTAATCAGCTCTTTACAGTCTTGTACACTATTTTACCTGAAAATTTAGGAGGTAGGAGGTATCGTGTTACAGACATACACACACACATGGACAGACGTCACGGCGATATTGCTAAGATAGGTCAAAATACACTCAAACAGCACATTTTCGACTCAATTTCTTTTTCCTGAAAAACAATTCCTTCTCTAGCCATTGCTGCACAGGCGAGGAAGGTAGAAATAAGGAGGGTGTCGGGTAATAACAGATCACACTGTACAGCGTGTCCCATTTTCGATGGGATTAAATGGGAAACTCGGTTATTATTAAAGATATTAATTTTCTGAGTACACCTTACCGTGCTCTTTTTTTAAGCCCTTTAAAATGGTGTAATTAGATTTTTGCTATACCCCGTAGTTTCGCTAATACAGGGAGGTTTTGAAAAAATTGCATTTTTAATAATTCCTTGTATCTCGCTTATTTTGCGAGATATTTTTATTCTGTAAAAACCTTTTTATGGCAACTTTCATAAAGGAAAATAACGACGTTGTCAGTTTTTTTAAATATCATTTAGTTTTTGAGATATGATATTTATCATAAAAAAATTAAATATGGACCTTGATTTTTTTTATTAATATTTTGATTGGTTTCATGCTATTATTATCACAGAATAATAAAAATTTAAAATTGTTTTGTTTTATGGTTAAAAAAAAATATATTATATATATTTTTAATAAAAATTTAGTCAGAACCTGGAAATTTCCAACATAAATATAAATTAAAAGTTGCTAGTTGAACGATTTTTAGTTTAACTGTTTTAATACTTAGCAAATTAAAATCGTTTTACGTTCATTTAAAAATTTATTTGAAACAAAGTCTACGACAAATCCAAAAAAAAATAACGAATTACAAAAAATAATAACTAATGTTTGTTTAATGATATAAATGTTCAAACTGATTTCCATTATGTGTGAGACATTGTTGGCATTTTTGAGTAATTTTTCTTAACACATTTTGCATCCAAATATTTCTGCCGTTTGAATATTGGGATTTTGTTGCATGAATAAAGCAGTCAAAGATATATTACATTTTTCAAAATCTGGGTCTGGTCGATTTCTAGCCATTTTAGAATAATTTTGAGTGATTTATTCACTAAATATGACAAGTAAAATGACAATGTCAATTCCACGCTTTTGTTTTTCCATGTTGAAGTAAATTTCATGAGTTGCTGTGCTACCATCAAATAATTACTATAATTTTAATTATGTAACTTTTTAACGTTTTTTACTTTATTTATAATATAACAGATAAACTAAAAATCGTTCAACTAGTGTGTCTTGCAATTTTTAATTTATATTTACGTTGAAAATTTTCAGGTTCGGACTAATTTTTCTTTTAAATAATAAATGTTTTTTAAAACCTTAAATCAAAAAAATATTAAAGTTTTATCATTTTAAGATAATAATAGCATGAAACCAATCAAAATGGTAACATAAAAAATTCAGGTCAGTATTTAATTTTTTTATGATAAATACCATATCTCAAAAACTAAACAATATTTAAAAAAATTGACAACGTCATTATTTTGCCCTAAAAAAGTTGCCATAGAAAGGTTTTTACAGAATAAAAATATCTTGCAAAATATGCGAGATACAAGGAATTAATAAGAATGCAATTTTTTCAAAAACTCCCTATATTAGCTAAACCACGGGGTATAGCAAAAATCTGATTACACCATTTTTAAGGGCTCAAAAAAAGAGCACGATAAGGTGCAATCAGAAAATCGATATCTTTAATAATAGCCGAGTTTCCCATTTAATCCCATCGAAAATGGGACACGCTGTACAGTCATATATCACACTGTACAATCATATTAACAGAAACTAAAATTTAAATTAACTACTTTACAGAAAATCTTTGGAAGACCAGAACACCTCCAACGCCCTTAGCCTGGACTGAAGCTGTCACCTTGGTCGGCGATATGTCAATTGAGGATGAAAATGATGTCAGAGCCACTGACATGAAAGTATGGTCTATTGCCAAATGTGCTAAGTAAGTACTATATCGTTCGTGAGCCTGCAATATCTCCTAAATAATATTTTCTGCTCTTTTTTTGCATGTCATTACCTCCTCTCTGAAAAACCAAACTACAGAAAAAAATTGAACAAACTTAAGAGGACTCTTCAAGCTTTTTTAATATACAGTTGCCTACAAAATAAATGGATCCATGACGGATCTGATACCTTCCTAGCTAGCATATCAGCACACTTCAAGTGAAACCATGATATATTAGCCTTGAAAACAGTTTTTTGTAAATATCTCAGAAATTAAAGCTCCTACGAGATTTATTGACAAACTATTGAGCAAAATGTAATGTACTATATTCCGAAAACCACATGTTGATGCGATGATCCGTTAAAAAGTTAGCATGTTTTAAATTTGTTAATTGTCAAAAAACTTCCTAATGACAGTTTTTAATAGATTTTGACCAAAATCTAATCAGCTGGTTAGTGTCGGAAGACTATTTTACCTGAAAATTTTGTGAAAATCGGTTCACCGGTTTAGGAGCTATCGTCTACAGACAGACATACACATACACAGACAGACATCACGACGATATTGCTATATATATATATATATATATATATATATATATATATAATATATATATATATATATATATATATATATATATATATATATATATATATATATATATATGTATATATATATATATATATATATATATACACCCAAATAAATTTTCGGCGTTATCTCAAAAAATATTTTTTTGTCGAAAATAGTATCTCCTAGCCATTACGGCGCGGGCTATTAAGGTATAGTCGTTTCATTTCAAAAAGCCGACAAAAAACCATAATAAAATTTGAAGTGTGAAACCCATTAAGGAATCCTAAACAAATAAAAGAGAATATGGGCCGGACTGGGAACTGTTTATAGTATATAGTCAAGTAAAATAAAACGTTTAAGAAAAGTTGCTGCTTAATGCGTATAATAATCATTAATAGATAGGTACTATATACTATGTAGCTTGCCCCTGTAATATGTGTAAAACGTTCGTATATTCTGGAACGATTTCCGTAATTTTCTACTGAGAGTTGCGCATACATATCAAAAATAATATCTTGAGGTTTCCTCGTATGTGTTTTTAAAAGTTTTGCCTTGCCCTTTGGATATTTTTACCTTCCTAGCCCGCGTAGCAATGGCTAGAGAAAAGGTATTATTTTCGACGATTTGAAATTACGCCAAAAATGTGTTATTTAAATGTATTTTGACCTATCCTAGCAATATCGTCGTGATGTCTGTCTGCGTGTGTGTATATTATAAATATAGGTAAAATAGTGTTCGATACTCTTACGAGCTTATTAGATTTTGGTCAAAATCCATTAATTTGAATGACAGTTTTTTGACAATTAAAAACTTTAAAAATGCTAACTTTTTAATGGCGCATCGTCTTAATACACTGTTTTCAAAACGTAGTAGACTATATTTTCTTCAATAATTCGTGTAATTACCAAAAACTTCGTAGGAGCTTTAGTTTCTGAGATTTAAAAAAAAAACTGTTTTCAAGGCTAATATATTATCATGGCTTCACTTGAAGTTTGATAATAGGCTAGCCAGGAAGGTGTCAGTTCCGTCATGGATCCATTTATTTTTTAGGGTTAAGGTTTGGTTTCTGTAAAACCGCAGACTCTAATGGTACCACCACTTCTTCTCCTCCTTGGTCCTCAAATGGTCTCCAAAAATTTGTTTGTGGTGTTTCAAATGGCCGCCAAAACACCATTATTAATATCACTTACTAGGTCCTTACTTATAAAAACAAACTAAAATATACAGGTTTATAATTGTTATTATTCACATTAATGATGAAAATGTCACTATAATAATGACATGAATTCAAATCTGTAATATAAACAACCGCTAACAATTTTAAAATGAGTTTGACCCTGTATTAAAGAATGCAGGGGGTACCTTTCGAAAGCCTTTGTTATATTTCGAGAAGGAATTAGGTACTTATAGAATGGTATAAGGTATGTTCGAAACTTTAATTTTAAATAATGATGTATACCTAGCCGTGCTTAAAACACAGAAATTCTTCGCAAAAATTGATATTATGATTAGGGTGGCACGCGCCAGTTTTTTGTGCGGCTTTTTGAAATGACAAAACTTTGAATATGTACAGTTTTAGAAAAAATAAACACAATTTTAGTTTTTTTTTGTCCTTCTCGATATTTGGTTTCGTTTCTATCGTTAGCCTGTACTGTATATTAAAAGTAGGGCGTTTTTGGAACGATGCGTCTGCGCACTAGCTAAATGTCATTCCCTAGGGGTAATTAACCACTTTCACTGCCCTAAGCTACGAATCCCTTTTGTTGTGGTTGTGGTTATGTTTGAAAAATTATAAAATGTCAGTTTCCAACATACAAAACATTTATTTTGTAAATGTGAAAAATTCAATCAACAACAAACCAAAGTGACATACATGAAATTATTTTTGAAAACAAAATTGAAACATATCCAAACACCATATCAGAACGACTTAACAAATACTATGTAACAAGCATAGAAAACATTATTAACTCAATACCAAATAAAAGCACAGATTCTTTTTCGAATGAAATAGAAAACACAAAACATAAATTTGAAGAAATAACATTAAATCAACTGAAAAACAAAGTTACAAATTCAAAATCAAATAATAATAAAAAAAACAATAAACACAAATCTAATGAAATAAACATTTTCGGTCATAGGATATCAACTTTTAAATTTAACTAACACGAGCTTAAAAAACGGATATATTCCAGGAAGACTCAAATGTTCATTACACCTTTACTAAATGTTAACGACAGTAAAAAAATCTTGAAAAGTTATTAAAACAAGTGGTATATGAACAGTTTTTAAATTTTATAGAAATCATCAAAATTTTAGTACAACAAAAAACAGGATTTAGGCGAAAAGATTACATTAACATTACAGAAATTGCAGTACAATTCGTTATAGAAAAATTAAAAATAGGTTTTGAGAAAAATTGAATTATAGTTGGGATATTCGTAGATTTTAAAAGAGCATTTGAAACTATTGACTGGGAAAGGTTATTAAAATAAATGGATCCATGACGGATCTAATACCTTCTCAGCTAGCCTATTGGCACACTTCAAATAAAGCCATGATATATCAACCTTGAAAACAGATTTTTGTAAATATCTCAGAAACTAAAGCTCTTACGACGTTTTTGGTTATAACACAAATTATTGAGCAAAATGTGGTCTACTGTATTCCGAAAACCGCATATTAATACGACTCTACAATAAAAAGTTAGCATTTTTAAAAAAAATAATTAATAAAAAAGCTTGGTGTCATTAGCATCAATGGATTTTGACCAAAATCTAGTCAGTTTAAGTGTATCGAGCACTATTTTACCTGAAAATTTTATGAAAATCGGTTTAACGCTTTAGGAGCTATTGTGTTGGACAGAAATAATATATACATACACAACATCACGACGATATTGGTAAGATAAATAAAAGTATAAAAATCTTCGAAACTAATACCTTAATTACAATTACAATCGAAATTTTGTGAAATTTTGTTGGTTATACCAAAAAATCATATTTTTGTTTTTAATTTTGACACCCTGTATCTGAAAAACAAACAGATTTGATGCATAACCTAGTAGGAAAAATATCCTCCGTTTGGCCCATCTGATCATCCCTTAAGGTTTGGTACATCATTTAAATTACACCATGTATAATAAGTGTGAAAACTACGATATTACCACTATAAAGCGAGCCGAAGTTTGCAATGACGCGAGGGCGGTTATAACCATGTACCACACGTATTTTATACAGTATTTTTTCTTCAAGCGTGCGGTATAGTGTACTTTACAATCATTTGTCTACATTGTAGGTATACGTTTTTTTCAGAATGTTTGCAGACAGCGTAGCTCAACTTAAACAATTGCTGGCAGACAAAAGCTTCCTGGTGTGGGACAAGGACGACAAACCGGCAATGGATTTTGTCACTGCCTGCGCAAATATCCGAGCCAAGATTTTCAATATCTCACAAAATTCCCGGTTCCAAATTAAATGTAAGTGACTATTAAGTTTATGGTTCCATGTACGGTCGATCGGTGCAAACTTTCTATTCGAGGAAAACATACTTAAATTATGTGTAGGATTTAGTGAAGCGTTTGCGCTTATGCTGTGAGTGAACGATGAATTTGGTCACACTAGACTAGTCTTATACACCATAAACGGTGCGAGCAAGTAGTCCGTCGTAGTAGGTTTACAGAAAAACCACAAGATATACGTTTTAAAAGGAAGATATAGTCTAATTCGGCCCCGAGCCAGCCCTGGGGATATCATACAATGCTGCTAAATCAACCATATTAAAATGGATGGAGAATAGCTTCCAACAATACTGGATAAATATGCCAGAACTGGCTCACTCTAAAGAGTTCATTAAAGGACCTTGTAGAAACAGAGCCAGGAACATTATTGGACTTACCAGACAGGAGATACGTATAGTGACTGGTCTTTATACGGGTCACTGTCGACTGAGAGTACCCATGCACAGAATAGGACTAACAGAAGAGACCGAATGTAGACTCTGTATGGAGGATGACGAAACAGTCAGACATGTACTGTGCGAATGTCCGGCTATTGCACGTTTACGTCAGAATACTTTCGGTAAACCTCACATCGACTCAGAAGATCTGAACAGTGTCTCACCCAAACTGATAGCCGGAGGATTAGGCATACAGTGGTGAGAAACCACTCAAAAGTGAGCCACAATAGACCCACTGGTGGTCGCAGTGGAAGGGCTGCAAGGCCCACTCACATATGAATCATCATCATAGTCTAAATTATACGCATTTGTAATGACGTCACCAGGTAAGAAAAAAACGTATGGCGTAGATATTTTTGTCAATCAATGTTTTTTGATTGACAGTGACGGATACTTCACATAACCAATTACCTACCTATTTAAATCATAAACACTACTTTTTTTTAAAAAGTTTATTGTCACCGCTGTTTATAATATACCAAACAAAGATAAACAAAAATGACGTCATTACAAATGGGTATAATTTGAACTATACCCAACATCGAAAAAGTGGACTAACCTTTTTTTTAAATCAAGTTTTTGGGGTACCTCCCCCTCCACTTTTTTCAAAGTTGGGAAAAACGAAAAATGTCTTCTATAGAAATTATAGCAAAGTTCTTATTGAGAAAAACCAAATCGGAATCGGTTCAGGCGTTTTTGAGATATCAGCGTTTTTATGTAAAACTTTCAAGGGTCATATCTCGAGAACTGATGGAAAAAATTTCTTAAGA
This sequence comes from Aspidapion aeneum, assembly GCA_963576565.1. NCBI lineage: Eukaryota > Metazoa > Arthropoda > Insecta > Coleoptera > Brentidae > Aspidapion > Aspidapion aeneum. The sequence goes on from OY755043.1 coordinate 98,893,070, forward strand.
TAGGGCCAGAGTCGTAAGGGTTCTATCTCTATCAGAAAAAACCAAACCTGTGTTCTTAGATGTTACCCAGTGTCCAAATAAGCGCGCAACCGACCCTCATGTTTTGCAAAAAGGATTTTTTTTTTAATTTCAGTTTTTACGTTATATCTCGAAATGGAAGCGCATGCAAATGGATAATAACCAAATTGGTGTGGCTTACTAAGACTAACTAAATCCAAAAGCAAAAATTTAAATCGGTTTAGTAGTTTTCGCGTTAATGAGGAAAAACCATCAAAATTTGGCCAAAAGTGGGGCTAATTTAAAGTGTCATATTTTAAGACGACGACAATTTATTTTAATTATCTTGACGGCTACAGATGCGCTATTGTATAGGCTTGCAAAAAGAAAAAATCATAAGTCATTACCGTTAAAAAATTTTTCTAGGTGTAAACTAATTATGCCATGTCAAATTTTCTGTTTCGATATATTTATGCCTATAGCGAGGAGTGGGGGGCTCAAATCGAAAAAATGCAAGAATCCATTTAGATTTAGTCTGTCGATGCCTATTAGTGTGCCAAATTTCAAAGCTCTACGACAAGTTTGAATCTCGAAGAAAAGGACTCGCTCGCATCGTTTATGTAGTGACGTCACCAAGACAAAATATAAAATTTTTAAAAATCTTAATATATTAAAAGTGTAGTGCCTCTTTCCATATCCGTTTTATTAGTCGAAGCTTCGCGTTGCTTCTCATTTTATAACGTCGGGTTTCAGGGTCTCGGTAGGGGCCATATATAATGCGCAGGATTTTTCTTTTAAATCTTCTTAGAAGTACCGTATCGCGAACTCTCAGGGTTCATAGTTCACTGGCGAAGGTTGTATTATTGTTTGATATATTACGGTTTTTGCAATTCTTGGGACATATTTTGATTTTCGCGGGGTTTGCAGTGCTAATGAACATCTATTTGCTTGTGTGATGCGATGTTTGATCTCTTCATGCATATTATTGTCTGCCGTTAGCACTGCATCCAGGTAGTTAAAGTTTCGCACATGCTCGAAGTTATAATCATCAATCATTACGTTTTGTCTTACTCTGTCTCGCGTAGGGTTAACTGAAAACTTCTTTGTTCTGCATTATAAATGAAGCTACAATAAACTTTCGTTTACGTCAATGCGACTCCTTATGCAAAACTTTAGCTTCATACCATTATTTAACCAAGCTTGATCTGTTAAACCCGATTTTTCAATGTCCCCTAATTGGGTAATTTTTTATGTTCCTTTATTTATTTGCAGCCATTGCTGGAAACATCATTCCCGCTATTGCCACGGCAAATGCAGAAATCGCTGGCTTGGTGGTGCTTTACGCTTTTAGAGCTCTGATTCAAGAATTCGAAAAATGTCCCTCAATCTACCTGCGACAGAAATCGGTTCATTCCAAGTTCGTTTTGGCAGCTGACAGGTATTTATTTATATGTATATGCAGGGTGTGCCACTGAAAACAAAACAGACCATTTAATAAAAACTGCAATTTAAACAAAAATTGCTAGTTTGATCAGGGTTGGCAAAAATGATATGATATTTGTTATAAATATCAAAATATCATGTATACTTATACGAGAAATATCGGATGCCAATTTTTGATATACATATAAGGTGTTATCGAAATGGTTAAATTATTTTAAGGGGAACATAGTACTAATTAAAAAAAGTTAATATAAACATGCATAAAAAGAGAATTAGGGTAGGTTAAGTCAGGTTAGGTTAGGTTGGAACTTGGTGTTAGCAATTTAAGGAGTACTATTTTCCTTCGTTTAGTTTAGCAAACTCCTTGTCCTTAATTTTCTAGAGAATCTTTGCTCTGAGCCACTTTCAACACGTGTACATTTTTTGTGGGGAAAAATGCGTAGTTTAAAAAAACTCAAGTTGTAAGAAAGCGATTTCAAAAAAATATTAAAAAAAAAAGATCCCCTAACCGAACCTACCTTTTCGATTCAGCAAAAAATGTCTTGTCTTTTTCTCTCGGTGAAGTCAGTGCGGTGCATATGATGATCCGCGCGGTAAATGACAGCATTGGACATAATCTGACATAACATTAATCGCGCGTTTAAAGACCGCGCAGTCCATTACAGCGCTATACCAAATCCGCGTTCTTATTTAGCAGGTCTAACCTCTAACCGCGCAAATGTAGCTTTTAACTGACAAAATGTCAATTTTTATTCTTGTCGCTTAAACGGGTTGCTACAGCGCGTTATGAAGTTCGACCTGAGCGATGTTGGCGACGTGAAATTGTTACGTTTTTATGGGGTCGCGGAATTTTTTTCTGAAAATCAACCTAACCTAACCTAAGTATAGGTAGTTTGACTAAGGGTTCCTAACCTATTTTATTTGTCCTTAAATTAGCTCTATCCTCCTTTTGAGAGGTTGAAATCAGAGTTTACCGCACCTTGTTCAATTCATTGCAAACGTATCCTAACCTCGCGATCAATTGACCAAGGTTTGGTTGACATCGATTTCGAATTCCCAAAAGGGGGACAGAGAAGCTAATGCAGGGAAAAAGAAGTTAGGTTAGCACACATTAGTCGAACTATACCGAGAGGACCACGCAACTAGGAACATAGGAATCGTTTCTCCCAATTTACTGTCACTCGACCTCCCCATCTGCCGGCAACTTTGCGCGTTGGTTAGTGTAGGGAGCTAGGGAGGCCAATAATCATTTACTTTTTATTAGTGCCTTGTATGAGAAACAGATCGGTGAGTTTTTAAACTAAAATAATACATTCTTTAAATTTAAACTGGAGGTTTATCAAGTTGCCGAAAAAGTTCAGATAGTCAAATGGTAATTCAAGGCAGATCATTGCGACGTATCTATAAGCAAGTCACAAAAGACCTACCGTTTCAAATGAACCGCAGGAAGCTCGGGATATCATTATTTGCGCTGCAGTGCAGGAAAATCGTCATTGCCGAAGCAGTTGCTACGTCTTGAACCACCGTGAAAAGAATGGTTATCAATCTTACAAAGCGTCAAAAATCATGAAATTTTTCCTGATGACCAATACCGTCGTATGGAATTTTGTGAAACAATAATGAAAAGAACTAATTGTGATTTTATAAGATCTGTTTTATTTACCGATGAATGGGCTTTTCAATTGTTTAATCGACATTGCCCAACACAAATGCGATATTGTTCAAAGACAAACTTGCATTTGCACTTTGACGTTCGAACACAATATCTGGAAAAACTAAATGTTTTCTTTTTGTGGAGTTAAGGCATTAAAAATAAAGTTAACGGGGAGAACTTCGAAATAAAATTACAGAAGCATTTCAAACTATTACCCCTAACATGCTCCTAAACGCAAGAGTTAGTTTTTATAGTAGGCTTGGATATTCTTTTATTTGTTCTTCGCTATAAGAATTATAAAAGTTTCTCTTCGGCCTTCTTTAATTTCACTTGTTGTTTATGGTTTTAGGTCCTTGCATTATTTGCAATTTGGTATTTGAAAATTATATTGGCAGTCGCCCATTGCGATCAGAGATTTTAACACACGGAAAACGTGATCTCATGTTTTCGGACGTTGATACTTTACGTCTAATTTGAGTTTTCATACCTTTGACAGTGGGAAAGAAGAATTATAAAAATCAGTTGAATTGGCTTGGTCGAGTTAATACCCTGAGGATTTCTCGTTCTTGTATTGAGACACCACACACATGCATTGGTAGAAGTTTTTCGAAAATTTATGTATGATCTTTGGTGGCTTAATGAATGAGCGTTTGCGTACAGAGCAAGGGATCCGGGTTCGAGTCCCCGCCGAAGAGAAACTTTTTCATAATTATTCTTTCTTTAATTTCACTTGTTGTTTAACGTGACCTTGTTATATTATTTATACAAATTTCTTAAGATTGGATCTTGTGATAGGGTCTTCATGAGAAATACTAATTACTTTGTTTAGAATTTGTGCGGACAAAATAAAACGTTCCACCCAGGAGCTTTATTCCTCTTAAATGCCTTAATTATTTCTTTGATTTTACGAGATCAGTGGTTCTCCAGTTAATTATAAATATTTTAGTTTAGTTTAGTTTAGTTTATTTATTAAACAGATAGCACCATTTTACAATTTTGAATTACAAAATATATAAAAAACACTCAGGAAATAAAAAATAAACATTTATTGTGAAACATTCTACAAACATGAATTAAGACGATTTTTTAGCACACTGATAGAGTCGTTAAAAATATCAACTTGTCCTGAGAGATTATGTGCCAACCGAAGAGATCTACTAATGTTATAATATTGTTACAAATTTAAGTTATTTAAATTTTATAATTGGAATTTATTTAGGTTTAGTGTAGTATTAGGTCGATTTATCTTAAGCTTGTATTCTTAGTCTAGGTTTTAGTTGCGTTGTCTGTAGCTTGCGGTCGCGGTAGTGCGGGAACTTTCCGGACGTCGAAGGCTGCCGGAAAGTTCGAGAGAGATAGACGATCCTATATATAAGGCCGGACGTCGTGCATCAGAGTCAGTCAGTCACAGATAACGTGGTCGTGAGATTAACACGAAGTTAATAGACCGATTATAGTAGTGAATTATTAGCAAGTTATTACTAAGTTTAAGTGCGTGTTTTTGTACATAATTTGTCGAAATAAATTGACGTATCGTTTTCAACAATTGCGAGTTTTAATTTGTCGTTGTGAACCCGTAACAATATGCATAGTTTGGTCCATGATATTCAATATGAAACAGGTTACTAACCCGAGTATGGCGAGCAGCATTTAATCCTACACAATCAAGCAAAGTTGAACAGTCGATCTCACCTTTTATCAATTTACTTATAAAGCATAAATCAATTACTATCCTACGATTCCGGAGAGACTGTATATTTAAAGTTTTTTTTATGCAGCTATACTCATATTCGCCCCTAATGAGGTTTATTTTGTACCTTTTTCAGACTTTCTATATAAGCATTATAATGATTCCAAATGAATTAGGCGTACTCCAAGACAAATCTAACAGTGATCAGTATAATACTTTAAAAGTTGTATAATTAAACGTTGATTTGCTGTCAACCAATATTCCCAGATCTTTAATTTCATCTTTTCTTTTAATAACTTGGTTTCCTAAGGTATACAAATTAAAAACTGTGTTATTTTCCCAAGAAAATGAAATACAATAACATTTATTCACATTCAATTTATATAATAATATAAACCAATAGTAAAAATTTTCCAAACAAGTTGTAGATTATATATGTCAAGATCTGAATAAATTATTTTATATAATTTAAAGTCGTCAGCAAAATTTAGGGCTTCAGCATGCTCTATAACTTAAATAACATCATTAATAAATAAATTAAACAGGAGGGGTCCAGATTAAGAGCCCTGGGGGACACTAGATGGTACATCGATAACCTCAGACAAAGAACTGTAGATCTTAACACTCATCTTTCGGTCGGTTAAATAACTATGAAGCCATGATACCCAGTAATCTGAAAAACCCAGTGCAGTTAACTTATGTAGAAACATCCGCAAGTTGACTCTATCCAAAGCTTTGGAAGAGTCAGTATAGAGAGAGTCAACCTGCAGTTGATTCTCAAAGGCCGAGATAATGCGTTTTTGATACACTCCTATTACTTCCACCTTTCCCTGCCTTCGTCTGGGTTATTTAACACTTCCCTTGTCTTTACTTATACTTTGTCAAACCCAATTTATTAATAGGCAAATGACCAAAGCCAACCCTACATGTTACGTGTGCAGTCCAAAACCATTCGTGAATGTCTTTGTCGACATCAATAAAATGTTGGTCAAAGACTTTGAAAGTGAAGTCCTCAAAAAACATCTAAATATGGTCGCCCCTGATGCAGTTCTGGACGGAAAGGGAGTGGTGGTTATTTCGTCCGAAGAGGGAGAAACTGAGGTATGTTTAACTTATTATAGGCTTTACTAGAGTAGCAAGGGCCAGTTGGTGTTACTTCAGATATTTAGTGGGCTGGCTTTTAGAAAAAAAGTGGCATTTAATCATAGGTCCACCTTGCTTACACATTTCTTTAAGTAAAAAAGAGTCGATTTTATCAGTTGCAGGTCTTTTCAAGGCTGGCAGACTTACAGACTTAAGAGGGAGATGATGAATAAATTATTTTTGTTTTAAATATGTCAAATAAAATAAACAAAAATATGTCAAATACTTTATTGCTGTATCTGTTGCGTTTCCAAAGAATCTGCAACAGTGGTCGTTTTGTTTGCCCATTGTCTTTACGTAATATTTCATTAGGTAGTATTTGTTAAGCAGTCCGACTTCTTTGCTGATATGGTATGAACCGTTTTGATTTAAAGTTTGTCTCCAGCATGTGGGGAAACGGGGTTCTAGCTCTATTTGGGTAGTAAAACACACGATGTTTGTTGGCAGATTTATATATTTATTTTCGCAACCAAAATATTTTTCCTAACAGAAAAACCATGTCCCAAAATTCTAGACCAGCTTCAAGGTTTCTATGCCCAAGGACCTATAGTCTTAATTACGCCAGAAGGCTCTAGAATAGTTCAATGGCTCATGTGTTGCCTGGTTTAATTCGCAAAAGTAAAGAGCTTTAATAATTATTTTAAAAGTGCAAAGCAAACACTAAAATATTTATTCTTTGTAGCTTTTGATGGGTTTGAGCTGTGAAATTTAGTACCAAAAGGAGATTAATTGCGCCACAGTCGAAAATTTCTTAAAAATAAAGTAGATTTTGTGAAAAATATTAAGTAAGTGACGCTGCATAATCAGTTTTATGTCTGGATCCGCCAGTGGGCTAACAGTTAATCTCTTAAAATTGACAAAAAAGTCAATTTTAAAAATTAGTGTATTTATCTTTAGTAAACGAATGCACTTTTTATGTCGGTTTATTTATTAAAGCAAGGCCTAATATTTTGAAAGATAAGCTGTCATTTTGCAATATAAAACTGTCAAGATACTGCCTTAGACTATTACTACCTGCCTTGATTTTAATAATTCTCTAAGAAGATAAAGTATTTTCTGAATTATCGTGACAGTTTTTAATTTCCGTTTAACAGGCCAACAACAACAAAATTCTATCAGCACTGGGCATAGTGGATGGCAGCATCTTGAAATGCGATGACTTTCTCCAAAATTACGAGCTTACTATACACGTGAATGCGTACGAAGCAAAAGAAAAGGACGACCCGCCATTCAAAATCGTCGCCAATCCTGAGGATCTCAAAGCTAAAGAAAGTAAAAATGGTAGGTTACAACGTAAATTGAACAATTTACAAAAAAAAAGCTGTTTTAATAATGTTGATGTTAATTGTACTAAGTGGGAACTCTGCGCTACTCTCAGTGCATTAAGGGTGGAATTTATAGTCGTTCCTTGAGGAGTCCTCGGCACTCAAGGCCGTCTTAAAAAGCCGAATGCACTTTATAGTCCCGCTTGAGACGTTCTCAGACTCAAGGCCTCCTTAAGAAGCCGAATGCATCTTATAGTCATTTTGAGGAAGCCTTAAGGTAGAGCCGAGGCTAAGGTAGCTCTGGACTTACCTTAAGGAGGCCTCCGAGGGTATTTTTGGGTTATATATTTGGTTAACAAGGCAATTTTGTTTAAAGATTAAAGCAAATATATTTTCTAAAAGGAAGCATCATTTTAGGAATACGCCTACTGAATACATAAACTTTAAAACAATGATAAGGGCCAGAAATAACAAGTTAATTTTGTAAAGTTTACATACATTAGGTAAAATTTTGAGGCGTTAAAACGTAGGTAGAAATAATATCAACAACTAAAAATGTAATTAATTGTGCGGTGTTATAAAAATTGAAAAAGCAACAAGTAAATAATTACTTGAGGAAAACAATTTGGTTTTTCCTTTAACTAGTAGATAAAAAAGTCAAGCGGGCTGTTGAAAAAATTCACTTTTAAATCTTATAGATAAAGAAAAGAAGTTATGTTACTACCTAAATTTCAAATATTGCAATATTAATGAAAATTTAGACAGAAATTTTATTAAAGTCTCAGTAATATATAGGTACAAATTTTTTTTTTCTACGTATAGTTCTTTCAGTTTTATGTTCTTTCTTGAATTTTTGCCGCCACTAGGACTTACCGCCCGTGGCGTACTGCCTTGCTCCACCTTCCACCCTAATTACGCCACTGGGTTAACACGTCCTCTTTTACTATTATTCAGTTATATTTAGAATATATTTCACAAATAACAAATTGGTATGTAATAAATTTATTAAAATTGCCAATTTTTCTTGTTCTTTCCTAGCTTGCATTGTGCAACCAATAATTTTTAGTAATATTCTTGTTTTTTTACTGAGTCTTCTTTAAGAACTAAAAAAACACGATAAAGCGGAATACATACAATTGGTTATAAAACAATATACAAGGTGTCCCAGCAAAAACTTACATTGGCATATATCTTAAAAACGATAATGAATTTGGAAAAACCCTCGGACACGTCGATTTTGTTTGCGACCTGGACTCTTTTTGGCTATCTTAAAATTTTTGTAGCACGCACCCCCGAGGGGTATAGTTTAGTATATTTTGAATACCGAAAGTGGGAACCGAACCCGTGTATAATTTTGGTAAAACATTTACATATAATACACCATAACCTAAGAAAACCAGATTTCGTACAAATTATATTTTAAGTAAATATTCAACTGCATTAAAACTTACCTTATTTAATTTTAACATTTTCCACTAATTTGGTATTTTTCATGATAATGAAAAGGCTTTCTATATAAATTTCTTGATCATCAAATTAATTTTCTTGCAGACCTTTGTTTTTCCTGCGTTTTTTCCAGTAGGTAATTCCATATATGTGTTTTTAATTTTGTAGGATTTTTTGTTTTAACCATTCTTCACAATCATACTTTTTCGTTATAGCTTGTTTTACACAGATAAACTTTTATCAAAACTAAAAAAATGCGTTTAAAACCAACTTTGATGGAATTCGAAAAGATGTCATACATATCAAAATTAATATAAATATCAATGTTGCCATCTCATTCGCTTCCAGCTCAGCCTTTCTTGAGGAAAGCTTTATAAAATGAAAACGCTGAGAAATCTCCGAGGACGCGTCGCAAACGGCCGGCCTCAAGGCTCGAATATAAATTCCACCCTAAAACGTGTAATTTTTTTTGTGTCTTAGGTCAATTGCTTTAATGTACTGAGAGTGACGTAGTTTATTAAAAAAACAAACTCTCCTTCCCAAAACATCTTTATGCCAAAAGAAGTCACCAAACCCAAAAATAAGCACCTGTTGTATTTTATACATCAAAAAATATACAGGGTGTTCCATTATCTTTATGTACATGGTAATCAATAAAACAAAATTGTTCAAGCAGTGAGTTTCCACTTAAATCACTTGTGAGACCACTCCCTTCATATTTGATAATAATTAAACTTAAAAACTGAATTTTTTTGTTTTTGGTTGTTCTTTTGTTAGACTTTCACTGATTTATTGATTGCAGGTGCTAAAAACGGCATCGCAGAAGAACAAGAACCAGAAAGCGAAGAAGACGATCTAATGGTGGTGGACGAGCCGTCTTCGGACGATCCACAGGAAGGCTCTTCCAAGAAACGAAGAAAAGTCGAAAATGTTAGCGATGATGAAATCGTCGAGGTTCCTATGTAATTAATTCAAGCCGAATAACGGTTATAAATTACCGAATTATCAAAAAAAAAAATCTGAATTTTCTAATAGTGTATTTATCGGGTCTACTATGTTGGTCATTTAAACGGCACTTATTAAAAAACACATTAATTTTGAAGGGGGGCTGGGTCAATAGCGAGCCGGACTAATGCAGAACCAAATCAAACCAAATGAACGCGGACAAATGCGATACTTAAATTTCTTTACGCGCAGAAAAATACGCATAATTAATAACACACAATCAAATGCATATTTTTATAATAGGTTCAAAAACAACTCCTGCAAATGCGCTAATAAATCGAATTACCCGTGGTGGCGCAGAGGGCGAAGATAGTTAATAGATTATCTGGTTAGGTCGTAAGTATCCTAACCTTTCCTTTTTTTTGATATACTAACCTTACCTGGTCAACTATCCTTGGCCCCTGGTCCTCCTTGGCTGGACAGGGCAATTCGTAGGGACTTGTTTGTCCGCGCGCTTTTGGATGTGCGCGAATGACTTCAAGCAAATGGTTGCGCGCATTTGTCCGCTTGCAGTTGACCCGTGCGCAAATGTCCTGAGCGCTATTGGCTAAGCGCCTTTTCTAAATGAACGTTTTTTTAAATAATGATAATTTTAGGTGTTTTATACTGATTTAGAATTTTAAGACTTAACTGAAAATACACAAATATATCTATATAAAGATCTGTGTAATACATAATCTGTGACTGATGTGATGCTTGGCGGCTGACAACCGACTGACAGCTTAAAGAGATGGTCATTTAGCCAAAAAATAACACCAAACTATCTGCCCAGTGTCTAGAAAAATAGTTATGCATTTTTTCTTGGAAATGTGACACATTATTTTAATAAGGTTAAAACTCTTTTGTTTTCGAGTTACAGATTATCAGTTGACACCTTCTTTAAAAAATATATAAAATTTAATGAAGTCGCATATCAAAATAGAAACAATAATCAGATATAAAAATGATTTTGAAAAAAAATATTCGGGCAAATTTTTGAAAGAAAAACTGTTTTTTTTGTCATAAATTTTGACATATCACTGATATTTTTTTAAAATTTTATGTACCGAAAATAAAAAGTTTTATTTTTTTTCTTTACCCATTTTTAGAGGTAACTTTGGCAGCCTTTATCTCCTCAACTCGTCATTTTATCAAAGAAATTTATATAACATTTTTTAATTACAATTAGCCAAATAATCATTTGGTGGTGGCAGATTTTCATTTTTGCTAAAACCCTTTTTTCTCCCACTCCTCGCACTTTAAAAATTCTATATCTTGTTGACTCCCATTTTATGTTAACTTTTTTTCCTATTTTGGTCTCCTCTATTAACCATTAAAATTTAGTTTAACAGTTCATATAAAATTGATCTCCGAAATAGACAATTTTAATGACAAAGTAATTACAAAATTTGTGAACAGAAAATAACCTAGATAAGTTTCTTGCAAAAATTGCAGAATAACACTATTTTACTACGAGTCGCGTCTGTGACCTGACAACACTCGAAAAATTCTAATTTTGTTCATTTTTTAGAAGAGAGAAGGGAAAAATAGGATTTTGTTGCAAGAATATGTTGAACGATGGCAGAAAAACTTCGGTAAATAACCATTTGAATATTAGATTCCTCAAATATATTGTGAATAAAAATATGTTGAAGGACCCAATGAAATTTCTTATTTCGTAGTTTATGAAGAAAGAAAAAGCTCCTAACCCTACAAAAAAATAGAAAAAACATAACGCTTTCAGTGGACCCCTAAAAATATTTTTATCGCGATCCGATCAAAACGAGTATGAATACACCTTAAGAATCTTACCAATTTTAATGTCATGTAATCTAAATTTGTAATCTAGGATGTGATAGAGACCCCAGTATGACATATTTCATTTTATAAGAGACGCGTCCCAAAAGATGGCAGGACTGATTTTTAGCCTGGTTTATTACACTGTAAATAATTTATTAAAGATTGAAATGTTCAGAAAACTTCACTTTTGAATTGAATTGAAAAGTTTATAATAAAACTTGAAACAATTATAACCGCTAAGGGTTGGCACTGACAAGTTTAGCACGTCTATTATGAAATGAACTGTCATATTGGATTTCTAATCTAAGCCTCGAATTATTATATCAAGTCACTCAAAAAAATTGAAGTAAACCAAATATTTTTAAGGCATTGTATAGCAAACTAAGCCATAACTTTGGAGGTTTTAACACGCAAATATTGTAGCAAATACAACCTTTCTCACTTTAGTTTCACCCACCATTTATTTTCTGTGTATTTCATATTTTAATAACGTCAAAAATGACAGTAAATGCAGTCTGAAAAAGTATACTTAAATAGGAGAAGACGGGAGGCTTTCAGTGTGTAATTTAATTAAATGATGCACCAAACACCAAGGGGTCGTAGAAAAGGTCCAAAGTAGACAAAAAGTTCAAATAACTTTTGTTTTTTAATAGCATTTGTCTGATCAGTAAGGGAAAACTGTAAAATTTAAAAATGACAAATTTGATGATGATTTGATTTTGTAATATATTATGATCAAATAAAGTTATGTTCTATTGCCGTTTCAAAAAATTATAGGCTATGGAGATACAGTCTGGTTATCAATTTGTCGATTTTTAGCTCACACATATACTATACTATAGTAGTGTGAGCTATGGTGATCCTAATTCTTTCGAGAAAAAAAAAGTTACTCCGATTTCAAATTTTTTTATATATCTTTGCGTTTCAGATGATTTTGAAACTTTTTTGTTGCGCCGTCTGTCTGTCTGTCTGTATGTCTGTCTGTATGTAACGACCAACGCGCATAACTCAAAAACCGCTTGGCCGATTTTAATGAAATTTGGTACCTAGGCTGGGTCTTGGGTCGAGATGGTCCCATTTAAAAATGAACAAAATCCACCGAACACAAGCCAAATAAAAGGGTGGGGGTAGATTTCAAAAATTAGAGTTTATATGAAAATATGGCGTGTGTGATATCAAACGAAAGGTAATTGAGTCTGGAGTTAAACAAAATATATTTCAGTTTTTTTTTAAAGGGTGAGAGTAGATTTCAAAAATTAGAGTTTACGTGAAAATATGGCGTGTGTGATATCAAACGAAAGGTAATTAAGTCCGGAGTTAAACAAAATACATTTTAGTTTTTGTTTTTTGTTTAAGGGTGGGGGTAGATTTCAAAAATTTGAGTTTGTCAAAACATGGCTTGTGTGGTATTAAACGAAAAGTAATTTAGTCTGGAGTTGAATAAAATATATTTCAGTTTTTAGTTATATTAGCACGTACACTATAACTATAGTACCTAGTGTGAGCTTAGGCGTCCATATATTGGCAGAGTATTTTAAAAGCTACTAAATTTACAAAAAAAAAGATATGTTTTTGTACTTTTTTGAAGGTCCTTTAACATCTATGAAAATAGTAATATTAGCACTACATTTAATTTTAAAAATATTAAATTTATTGAAAAAAATAAACAGATTTTTGGTAATAATTTGAAGTTTTACACTCAACTACAAAGGTAATACCTTTAATGCATAATTCCACAAAATTTTGATTGTCTATTGTAAGTTTTAAAGAAGTTATAAGACAAATTATAACTAAAATATATTTTTGACACCATGTATGTAATGTAATGTCCATACAAAAAATATTATTTATTTGTTTGATTTAGCGAAAATAAAAAACTGGAACCCAGACAACTTTTTTTTCGCTGGCTTTTACTGGTTGCTATGGTAACTGTCAAGAAGTTGTCTCAAAAATGTATAACAACGAATTTTCTAGAAAAAGCCAGTCAATCTTTAAGCGTCACAAAAAGTCAAGCGTCCGCAAACTTATACAGAACTTATTTGGTAAGTACAAACTACTAGAAGAGGAAAGATAGCATTTTCTCCGCAATATGTTCTCTCTACAAAAAAATATCCCATATTTTTGTCACGCTTTTTCTGTGTGTTAGGATCTATCGAGATCCTATAAAGGCCCTAGGTAAACTGGATTCAGAGTTCCGTGAAGTAAGTGGTATGAAAGTAAGAGGTAAAAAGTAAGCAGTAAGGAAAATGGTTCATAGTTAAAAAACGTAAGAAGTTACCAAACAAAATATTTTTTCTGTGGTTATGTTGAGACAAATGTCATTCAAATGTCAGTGATTGCTGTTCTAGGGTTAGCCATTTTCTTTCTGTTTGGCTCTAAAAACGATAACAAAGTATAAAAGGCAACTTTAGAGGGGTATAGTCAACCACGGACACCGGTGTTTCGGAAAAAGGCATTTCCATCCTCAGCGTGGCTTGTCTGACAGAAAGTAGAACACACTGACTACAAGATACTTTGTGTCAGGCAAGCCAGGCTGAGGATGGAAATGCCTTTTTCCGAAACACCGGTGTCCGTGGTTGACTATACCCCTATAAAGTTGCCTTTTATACTTTGTTAACTCATTGTTTTCGGTTTCAAACCGATACCGTGGAGACGGTGATAGGATGGTCTAGTTGAACTGTGACAAAATATCTTTCTTCCTTATAGACCGGTGGACGTTTTCGTCCCGCCATGGACTTAGTTTCCTTGGTTCGCTGTCGTTTCACTCGTAGAATAAAAAATAGGTTTTACCTATTTTTTCATTCTTTTTAATTTATCTAAAAAAGATAAACAAATATTTCACAAAAAATTTTTCAAAAATTAACCCCTTACTGCATACCGTTCCATATATGAGACAAGCAAAATACTATTTTTTAAACAGATATAGTCGTTTTTCTCTTTATTTCAGTGCAAATTGTGCCATTTTTGGAACAATTTTGACACTAGGTATTAATAATAGTAATTTTTATAGACTTATACGTACCTAAACTATTGCATATATAAAAATTTTAAAAATCATGCAGTAAGGGGTTAAATATCACTGTTACATAACTTTAAAGTCAAAAGTACCACAAAATATATTTTGATTTATTCGCAAATTCAAATTTCGCGGGTTTTTACACGTCTCTGATTGAAAGATGTGCACGATTGCCTCCGAGTATAGCCGATTCGGTAAGCCGCAATAAATGAAAATAAACCATTTCTTGCGTCTTACTTTTTACCGCATACTTCTTACTTTGTGTGAACCATATTATAGTTATATTATGTTTATAGTATAGCTTATTTTCGTGACGTCTTACTTCATACTGCTAACTTTACGGAACTCTGAGGTCAGCTGTTAGCAACTCTTTTTGACAGTTGTTAGGAAACTTTGCCGTATGAACTCATCTGATTTTACAAAAATATAAGTCTACGGACCTAGTTATATTGATTTTTATAGCCAAAACACATTCATCAGATAAACCAAAATGAAATTAAGTTCAGAATAATTTATGAAAGATATCTTTATTAAAAACTAAATGTTGATAAATTTCATGACAGCATATAAATTATCTTAGGTCACATACACCTTTTTAAATTTACTTGGCAGTGTTATTGTCACCATTTTAACTTGTCACTCTGCATCATTCTCCACGCCTAGTCGTTTTTAATTCAACCCTACGCGATGGCGTTGTCGCAGCAGGAACGACACCGTTGAAGACTTCATCTTCCGCCGCGTTAAAGGTGAAGCACAATAATTAAAAATACAAGTTACTAAATACTACTTTAAACAAATACTGCAATTACAAAGGTCCATATTAACTAAAACTGTTGTTTAAATAAAACAACGCTAAAAGTATGGTAATATGCAACACGCAGAGCGCCAATAGTAGTTCAACTCGTTAGCTTCGCGGGGCACTATTCAAATGTCATAAATTGTATTTAGAGCTTGACTGGTGTGAGATTTAAGACTTATTGCAATAAGGCCAGGCAGTAATAGTGCCGGGTACTATTCTGACATTTTTCCATTGAAAACTGACAGTTGATCTTTCAAAATTGTCATACCAAAGTCGAATTTATAAATCTAGTCGGTTATTTTTCATTTATAATGGCGGCACTATTAATTCCGGCTCTTATAAGTCACAAAGGCCCAATTTTAAAAGAAGACAGCTGTTCTTATAAAGCAAAACTGTCAGAATAGTGCCCGGCACAATTACTGCCTAGCTTTATTGCAATAAGTCCGTAATAACATTTTAATTTTAACCTAAAATAATCCAAACGTCAAACTTGAGAGGGCAATAAGAATTGAAGGGGTTCAAGTATGTACAAGTGCCAAAATTAGAAAACTGTTTTTGAAGTCTGTGTAACAGAGATATTTAGAAAAACCTTTACCAATGCATAGCAACTCGATGGGGGGCGAGCTTTAACGATAGCAACCACGTATTTATATAGATGTACTATTAGAAAATTGAACTAGTCAATGTTCGAAGGATGTACTACTAAAGCCAAATACATTATATATATATATATATATATATATATATATATATTATTAGTTTTGTTGGTTTCTTGAGGATGTGATTCATTAATAAACTAGCAAATATAGATTTGCATTTATTGACGTTTCGGTCTAAAGACCTTTAGAAATATTCATATTCACACATTACATTATGTCACGAAAACATTATAAAATTAAATAATAAACAACTACTACAAATATTCTTTGGTTACTTCTTACTATATTTGTATTAGTTGTTTATTTATTTAATTTTAAAATGTTTTCGTGTAAAAGTGTGCCTGTCTTTTTAAAACTGTTTTTGACATAATGTAATGAGTGAATGTTTCTGAAGAAGGTCTTTAGACCGAAATGTCACTAAATGTAAATTTATATTTGCTAGTTTATTAATGAACCACATCCCCAAGAAACCAAAAAAGCTAAAAATATAAAATATATGGTTCAAGAAAAAAGAAAAGTCAAATATATACATATTATATAACTACGTGATTGCAACACAATACATGGCGACCTTGGTATTTTTTGAGGTAACTTCCGATGGTTGTTATTGGACACCCTTTAATTGTCCACCTCGGGAAACATCGGTCAAATGTATCCAGGGCCTTTAGATATATAGAGATCACTGAATCGGAGACTACTAACAAAACATTAATATAATGTCAGTGTGAACCCCCCAGTAAATCTTTTTAAATTAATAACTGTTAATTTTAAGTTATCTGTGTAAGATTGTGTAAGGTTTCGATTTAATTACCTCTCTATATATATTTTTTTCCAGTATTTTTTGTAGGTATATAAACTATTGTCAATGTTGCTATAACAGTATAAAGAATTCATTAAAATTTGATGTCTAACTAATTAATCGAGTTTATTTTTTGCTGCCTTCCTCATTTCATATTAAAACTACTCTAAGAAAATGATTATCTAAATAAATATATTTTCAAGTTATCTATTTTCACTTGTTTTTCAAATTTTTATATAAAAAATTATCGATAAATTTTTATCAAGAACGGCCATCATGTATCTATACAGGATGTTTCATTAAGTGAAGTTCAAATTATGTAAATTTTTTTAAGGAATACGCGATTATGGTATAATTTCGCTGCCTGAGAATTACTAAGGTTCTCCTCCTCTCCTCCTTTGCTACAGAATGAATGGATAAGAAATAAAACAAAAGTACGGGATGTCAGAGCAGGAGAAGTAGCAAAATTAAAATCGAAATTTGTCGGTCATAATATATCAGACAGAAAGACGATCGATGGAACAAATGTATTGTAAACTGGAGCCCAAATGAGATGCGCGGATTATTTGAAGGAACATGCGGGAACTAAATGGATGACCACGGCGACAGACAGGGCAGAGTTGAATATATTGTGGGAGGCCTATGTCCAAAGATGGATCGAAGAAGTTAAATAGATACATAGATGTTTGCATTAAAATAAGCCTATGTTGAACTCGAAAGTAGATACCCTGTATGTATGACATATTTTTACAAAAATATGTCATGCATACAGGGTATCTACTCAAAAGCAGCGATTTGTGTATGTCGATTATGAAATTTCGTTAAAAAATTAAATGTTTCTAGTCGGAAGTAGGGTCATACTGCATCACGAAGACGTCGTGTCTTCAGACTTCCAGGATGCAGTGACCGTAGTCGGGAGATGCCATTACTGTCCCCTAGCTGGAAACTACAGAAACAAAAATATTTTATGTAAATTCGCAAGGCGCGATTTTGTTATAATTTTTTTCTTGTAGTAGCTGTAGTAATGGAACACCTTGTACTGGGTGGACCAAAAAAAAACCGCCATCTTAAAGTCCAAGATTGTTGTGTTGCGAACATGTTTTAATAATTTTTTTAAATTAGTATCGGTTGAGTGGTTCTAAAAAAAAATTTAGTTTCAACCATTATTTTGCATAATATACGATTGCCGTGTATTCATTTCCTTATAAATTCATTACTACTGAACCGATTTTAATAAAATAAAAAATGTCCTGGTGAGATTTGATTGCTTTTTAAAAACCATGATCAAAGTTTATCGCCATCTTAAAATTAAGATGGCGGACAAAATCATATACTTGATTCTTTATAATGGCGTGTTTATTCTTATTTTAATCTATAGAAAAGCACTACTTTTCCCAAACACCACTAGTTACAAATTAGTAAAATCGATGTAGTGGTTCTCAAAAAAAATCTATTTTTGTTTCAACCATTGTTTTACAGATCATAGGATTGCATTGCCAATCCTGTCTGCATTCATTTCCTTATAAATTCGTTATTACGAAACCTCTTTAAAAATATAGAATTTGAGAAGTCGGACAGAATCATACTTGATTCTCCAAAATGGCGTGTTTATTCTTATTTTCCGGAAATGTTTTGTTTTTTTTTTTAATTTATAGATAAACACTACTTTTCTCCCGTTCAAAGAAGAGGTACAAATTAATAAAATCGGTGTAGTGTTTCTCACAAAATCTGATTTTGTTTTAACCATTGTTTTACAAATTATACGATTACAATGCCAAATTCAATTCTGTCTGCATTAATTTCTTTATAAATTCATTATTACTGAACCGATTTTAGTGAAATAAAAAACATGGTGCACACTGATTGATCTTGAAATTGAACCTAAAACATTTTCGGAAAATAAGAATAAACCAAGGCCAACACAAAAGTAGAGGCCACGACCCTGAAAAAATCAGCTGTTCTCCCGGGGCTGAATTTTACATTGGGTCTTATGGGAGGTCAGAGGTTTTTTTATGGTATTTTCAAAATGGCACTACAGATTTCCGCAAAATTTCAGTGAACTATTCTCAGACACCATCCCGATATTCCACCAAAGGTTTGTAAAGAAGCAACATGATTAAAAGGTTAAAATCTTCAAGATTTAGCATTCCTTATTTTGAATTCAAATTACCCGCCATGTACCACATGCCAACTGTTATATTTGACATGTATTTGACTTTGTCATTTGTGATTGTCACATTCGCTTCTGCTTTAAACTTAATTTTTGTGTGAGCTAATGAAGCGGCTATAAAAAATTAGGGATTACTATACGTTAAAAAAAAATTGTTCTGTCAGAATAAAGTAAAAACAATCTCAAAAGCGGATTTATTTTTTAAAAAAATCAAATATTCATTCCAACTTCAATATTTTAAAGACAATCAGCTGTGTCGTAACGTGACCATCAAAAATAAATCAGCCCCGGATGTGACGTCAACAAAGTGGAGGATCGTGGCCCGTCCATTTTGATAGCCCTGGGTGAGCCAAGGCCAGGTGAGCTAATGAAGCGGCCATGAAAAATTAAGGATTACTATACATTTTAAAAAAATTGTTCTGCCAGAATAAAGTAAACATAATCTCAAAAATTACTTTATTTAAAAAAAAAATCAAATATTCATGAACCGTCATTCCAACTTCAATTTTTTAAAGACAATCAGCTGTGTCGTAATGTGACCATCAAAAAAAAATCAGCCCCGGATGTGACGTCAAGAAAGTGGAGGATCGTGGCCCGTCCGTTTTGATAGCCCTGAATAAACATATGCTTCTTTGAAGCGTGAGGTATGATTCTGTCCGACATCTTAACTTTTAAGATGGCGGCAAATTTCGATTATAAAGGCCTTCACACACACAATTTACGTAATCCGTAGCATGGCGCATAGCGGGCTTTCAACCAATCAGCGATCGATTTACGTAAGAAAAGTCCATAAGGTTTAACTTCTTACGCATTATGTTTTTTTGTGTGTGATCGGCTTAATCTTTAAAGGACAATCAATCAATTCTTACCATGATTTTTTTAATTTCTTACCAAGATCGGTTCAGTAATAATGAGTTTATAAGGAAATTAATGCAGACAGGATTGGCTATGCAATCGTATAATCTGTAAAACAATGGCTGAAATAAAAATAGATTTTTTGAGAACCACCACACCGTTTACTAATTTGTACCTCGTTGTGCGGGAAAAAAATAGTGCTTTTCTATAAGTTAAAAAAATACTAAATCATTTCCGAAAAATAAGAATAAACACGCCATTTTGAAGAATTAAGTATGATTCTATCCGCCTTTCTTAAATTTTTTAAATTTCATCAAAATTGGTACAGTAGTAATGAATTTAAAAATACATAAATGCAGGATTGGCAAGGCAATCGTATAATATTCAAAACAAGGTTGAAACAACATTAATTATTTCGTTTAGAACCACCGAACTGATTTTGCTGATTCATACCCTGCCTAGCAAGAATGCAGATTTTTTAATGATTTAAAAAAATAATTAAAACATGTTCACAACACAAAAATAAACGAGCATCTTTGAAGGGAATTTAATTTCGTCATCTTGGATTTTGAGATAGCGGACAAAAAAATATATTTAGTCAAAACACTGATTAGTTCTCTGCCAAGTGCAGTTTGTCCCTTTAAAATCGACGTATAGTGCGTATAGTTCAAAAGTTATAATGAAAAAAAAATTGACCGGTTTTTTTAGCCCACCCGGTATATATTAATTATATATAAAAAAATATCAATTAGCATTTTTTTGATTTTTATCAAAAAGCAAAATATAAGACTGCCCGAGGTAGCATTCTATTCTATATATTTAAAGTTGCCACAAGGACTGATGATCCATCTGTCCCTGATGGTATACCAATTATCCAAAATTTTTATTTCCATCTTAAAAGGCTATCTTTTAAGTTTGACTAGCCGTAACTTACAAACGATTAATTGCAAGAAAGTTGTGAGGACGGCGTTAAATGTAATTACTATTTAATGAACTTTAAATTTTTACTTGGGTGCCCAATTTTGCAAAATACCCTCATAAAAAAAATGTTAATTTAAAAGTTTAAATATCATTCAAAGAATAAAGCCCATATACATTTAGGGGGGGGGGGGTAAACATTTTTTTAGCATAAAATTAAGCCCTTTTATAAAATCTTTTTTTGACCAGGGCGCTATTAAAACGGACTTTGGCGTCTGGCTCTCAAAATTACACGCCACTGCCCGCTTGCTGCTCAACTAAAATTTTGTTACAAAAAAAAATTTGAATGATGTTGCTGACGCGTGTTTTTAGAAATTGTGAAAAAACTTTTTTTTAATGATTTGGAGTTCTAAAAATTTTTGCTGCGTGTTTGTACCCTGACTATTGCTACAATTTTAAATCTCCCGCTCTTTGCAAATTTCGAGACCTCCCTTTTTTCCCAGCCGCAAGAGCCGTCAAATCTGTCACCATTTCCGCTACAAACGCGGCAGCCATCTTTCTTTTTTGTTGGCGAAGAAAACATGGTAAGAAGTTTGAGATGATTTTTTCGAATTTTTCTTGATTTGGGTCTAAATAATTAGCGAATAAATTAGAAAAGGTGATACTAACGTGACGGATATGTGATCAATAAACAGTCTTGTAATTTGGAAATTTTTCCTAAAGTTTGTTCTCACATGGCAAATGGGGGTTAGATTTTTAAGGCCTGTTTATACAACTACTTTAAATAGCGGTTTTTTTTACTTTACTATCTGCGTTATATTATTGATCTGTTTATTTATAAAGCTAGAACCTAATTTGTATTTTCTTTTGTTTTAGCCTTTTCAAAGGTTTGTTCAGACAGGCCGTGTGGCTGTAGTGTCAGATGGCGCAAACAAGGGTAAACTTGTTAGCATTGTTGATATTATTGACCAAACTAGGGTAAGTAATCCTTTTCTATTGAATGCCTCAGTTACTAATCTTTTAAGCACTAATTTAGTGTTAATTTTGTGTCTCCCTTTTATCAAACTAATGAGGTAGACATAGTTAATAAATTTGGGAACAATTAATACTAAATTTGTGCTTAAAAGATGGGTAAATAAAGCATAAGCATTTTTTGTGTAGTTTATGCATCTCATTAGTAAAAATAATATCTAACCACACTATAAACTATTTAAATCTATAAAATAGTGGTTACATAAAAAAAACATGATGATCCTTGTTTTTGATAGGAATTGCCGGCTGATACATACATGAAGCCAAGCAACATTCACTGATTCATGCAATATTTCAGTTGTTTTCTTGATATGTATTATTTAGTCTGTAAAAATTTGTCTTTTTTTGTAGGTATTAGTTGATGGGCCAGAAACTGATGTTCCCAGAAGTCAAATTAGGTTAAACCAATTGCACTTGACTAAATTCCGACTTAATTTCCCATTCACAGCCTCAACCCGTGTTGTCAGAAAAGCTTGGAAAGATGGCAAAATACAAGAAAATTGGGAAAACAGTGTTTGGGCACAAAAAGTTGCTGCAAAAGCCAAGGTTTGTTAAATTTATAAATTACATAACCGAATTCTTGTTCAGTTTTTTTTTACAAATTATGTTACTTTGGTGTTCTATGCACAAGAAAGTAGTTTTAAATCTAGGGATGGCTAAAATAATATATTACAAATAAAGGTAATAGAAGTATAAATCCAATACTAAAGCTTTCCATGACATTTGCTTAGGGAATCTTTTTCTCTCTCCTCTGCCTAAGGTATTTTCTGTAAGTGGGTAACTGTTGAAAAATAATGCAGAAGCCTTAGTGGTATATCTTTGATCCAAAGTGTTAAGCCTAAATCATTTATTGTTGTATTCTGCAGAGTGTTTTTATGTGCTGAGTGAAAAAAAAAATATGCCACTGAAGTCAAACTCAGTATGTAGGTATGAGGGCATGATAGCACGGATCACCTAACAAACAGATAGGGAACTCAGGTGGTGGGGGGTGCTACGCGCATCTTTCAAGCAGCCTGCCATGTTGGGGTCAACCACTCCAGAGGCGCATTCTGTATTTCAATATTTTTTAAACTTTTAGTACGTGTTGAGCATTAGTGGTGTGTAGATGTGGTTTTTGTATTTGATATATGTTATTTTTGATTTTAAACAATGGGAACGGTTTCTGCCGTAAGAGACTGTAAATCCACGCGACGGTATACTCTTAATCGAAGTAATTTTCGATTTCCGCAGGATCCTTTAAGGCAAACTTATACATTATTATTATTATTATAATTATCTTTTATTTTATTTTTATTTATTCTGATTATCTTTCGATTTTTTAAAACTTTTGCCATATCCTATACAAGGCGTTCAATAATTAAATGTCCTATGAGATGAATCTGTAAATGATTTAAGTACAAAGAGTTCTTAAGGACATATAGATCTGCAACCCCTTTGATTTTGTTTTTTTATTTTTTTTATACTTTTGCAGGATTTATTATATTTATCTCAAAGTTAAAAATTCGCCTCCATTAGATCCTAAAAAACAAGATATAAACTATGCTTTGTTTAGAAAGTTTTTGGAGTTTTTTATGAAACAGCGGCATAAGTTCAGTTTGTAGAAAAGGGAAATATGTAGATTGGTATTTTGATCCTTAAATTAAGCAGAGGTTCACAAATTAAAAGGGTAGGGGACAATTCGCCGCAGCCAATTAACCGCGGCCGATTCGCCGCGGCTGGCTGATTTGCCGCGGGGACATTTCGCCGCCAATCAAATTGCCGCGGGGACAATTTGCCGCGAGAACAATTCGCCGCGAGATTTTTGTTTCATGATATTACCATTGTTTTATTTACCTTGACTTCATATAATATTTTTTTATAAAAATAATGTTTTCAAACTTTCCAACTATTTATTTGGTGGTTACTATACAATCCAGCATTTTTTAATTGGAAAAAATAAATAAAATGGCGGTTTTTGCCATTTATGAACCGATATGCATCAAACTAGAAACTTTAGGATCTTTCAGGGCGCTGATTATTATTTTTAACTTAAACTTAAAAAAATCAAAATGGGAACCGACCTGAAACACCCAAACTTCTGAATTTGATGCATATCGGTTTAAAAATGAAAAAATCCGCCATGTTGTATCGCCATTTTGATTTTTTAAAATTTTTGTTAAAAATAATGATCAGTGACCTTAAAAATCTCATCAGTCCAAGTTAGATACAAGTCCGTCCATAAACGGAAAAATCCGCCATTCTGGATCCGCCATTTTGGATCCACCATTTTATTTATTTTCCTAATAAAAAAAATGTTGGGAAAAAGTTATAATCAAACAAATATATAAGAAGTCAAGCTAAATACAACTGATTAAACAATACCCAATGGTAACATCATAAAACAAAAAAATCTTACGGTGAATTGTCCCCGCGGCAAATTGGATCACAGCGAATTGGCCGCGGCGAATTGTCTCCTACCCATCTAAAGGGCCCTTAATAAAAAGAGAAAATAGTCATTTTACCACTAAATTTATTAACATTTTTAAAACAGATTTTAGTGTAATAGGTTTCAAAATTTTTAGATGGTTTTGAATAATTTTGAAACTTAAATATTACCGTTTTGGTAATGCATAATTCCACAAAATTTTAATGGTTTTAAGAAACGAACAAAAAATCGAAAAAAAAAATGCTAAGTTTAACACCCTGCAAAAATAAAGAGGTCTAAATGTAATGCGAAAAAAATCTTTGTTTTTACCATTTCCACAACCCCTTAAAGTTTCATGCATCATTTAAATGAAACCCTGTATAATACACTATTATATAACATTTGGCCAAGAGTTTTTGACACAAATTTGTTATAACTTTTTATTATGCTACTATTTACACTTTTAAGAATACATATAAAACAACTATTTTTTTTTAAATATTGGATTTTACTAAATTTTAAAATATTAATTTACCGTGAAGCAATTTTGTGCTAATTGTAAAGATTATTTGGTCACCCTGTATCTCCTTAAACTTTCAATTTTTCGAAAAAACTAATAAATAATATCTGATTCCAGTAAATTAAGAAATCACTCTACAATGTCAAACTTCTTATATTTAAAATTCACAATTTTACTCCTCTTGAAACTTAATAAATGTTATCCCAATACAACAAAAAAAGCAATCATTTTTTTTTATTTTGTGTTTGGCTGTATGCTGGAAACGACAACATGCTAACTTTTCTGAACGAAGAAGAAGACCTCTTTTTGTGCTTCCCATATCTCTTATTCAATAGAACACATTATTTCCATAGTCCCCTACAGAAGACAAGATATAATATTTTTTCGCGCCCGAGAATCTAAAATTCATTTTAGCTCCCATTTTTAGTAAAAATATTTTTTCGCATCAACAATCTGAAACATTCATATTTTATGATAAATTTTTAGTCCGGCTCTGAGTTTGATTCCCAATGCTCAGCCATCGTTGAATTCTCCGAGATCAAAGACGGCCAGCCGGCTTATTTATCTGTTTGTTAGGTGATCCGTGATGATAGATCCATATGTGGTTGCAGTGCATGGAGGTCCAGTAGGGCCTGCCACCACTTTTGAATACATACAATTGTTGGAAACAAAGACCTATTTATTTATTTTTTGCAAATGAAGGAACCAAATGATGAGCCTTATTGATAGGAATTGCCGACTGATACATATCTGTAGACATTTAATATTCTGACACCTTCAAAAACATAGGTACCTGTGTAAGTGATGAAATCCCACCCCTTGTTAATTCAGACTTTTCTTATTTCAGCGTTCACGACTCTCAGACTTTGACAGGTTCAAACTGAGAAGGGCTCGTTCCCGCAGGAACAAGATCCGTACAGCTACCTTCCTTTGCTTAAAAAAAACAGCCTCAAGAAATGGTACTCTTTATGGCAAGAAGAAAATGGCTAAAGGTGGTGACAAACCAAAAATCACAAAGAAACCCAAACCGGAAAAAGTAAAGAAACCTGCTTCCAAGAAATAAATATTTTTTTATTTTAAGTGACAAATAAATTGTTTTAAAAAAATACTTAATTTTAGTTTCTTATTTTAATTTCTATAAATCTTGTATTGGAAGTCTATTTATAAGAAATAAGCTCCCTCTTACATAATTTAGAATGGTTATATATTTTTGAAATAAAAAAAAAGTGTAAAAACTAATCTGTCCATTATAAAACAACACAACAGAGGATTCAGTAAATTTTTTTTATGTATACTAAATCACAGATTTTAGGGACATCTTTTTTTCGTTGGCCGATGATACTCCTATAGTTGCGTTCGTTTATGTACGATCCGTTTCCTCTAGTCGTTCGTTTATTAATCCAGGGCTATCATTCCGTCACTTTGTTGACGTCACATTCGGGGCTGATTTTTTTTTGATGGTCACGTTACGACACAGCTGATTGTCTTTAAAATTTTGAAGTTAGAATGACGGTTCATGGATATTTGATTTTTTGTTAAATAAAGCCTTTTTTGAGATTGTTTTTCTTTATTCTGGCAGAACAATTTTTTTTCTAATGTATATTAAGCCTTAATTTTTCATAGCCGCTTCATTAGCTCACACAAAAATTAAGTTTAAAGCAGAAGCGAATGTGACAATCACATATGACAAAGTCAAATATAACAGTTGGCATGTGGTACATGGCGGGTAATTTGAATTCAAAATAAGGAATGCTAAATCTTGAAGATTTTAACCTTTTAATCATGTTGCTTCCTTACAAACCTTTGGTGGAATATCGGGATTGTGTCTGAGAATATTTCACTGAAATTTTGCGGAAATCTGTAGTGCCATTTTGAAAATATCATAAAAAAACGTCTGACCTCCCATAAGACCCAATGTAAAATTCAGCCCCGGGAGAACAGCTGAGTTTTTCAGGGTTGTGGCCTCTATTTTTGTGTTGGCCTTGATTAATCGAGCGAATTTTTAGGCGTTCGTTTATGCCGTATTCCATTGGGGAAATGAGTGCAGCACTAGTGCACAACTGGCTCGGTGTTTGCATTCCATTGACATGCACTTTTTCAGTTTTCGTATTCCATTGAGGAACTTACGAATTCAGTTTTGCACTGAGTGCGGCTTTTTTGACACCGGCTCTGAGGGCTCGTGCCGCACCGAAAACTTTTTCTCGCCATTAATTTTAAATTTTAAATGCTTATTATTGTCGTGGGACGTAAAAATGAGTGAAAATAAAGTTGTTAGCGATTTTTTATTATTTTCTTCGCTGCTACTACGTAGCAGCGATGAAGATGAAGAAGAACAGTTCTGTACAATAAAAACAATGAGAACGGAACCCCAAAAATAAAAAACTTTATTGAAAATGTGGTTTACCGATTTAACAACAAACAGGTAAGTAGATTTGTATGGATTTGGTTGACTGGGGCCCTGGGGCTAATTTTCCGACAGTTGGGGTTTTCTGACAGCTATGATTATAAGTAAAAATAAATATATTTTTTAGTTCAAGAAACACTTTCGGCCCGAAATGAGCACTGCAGAATTTCTCATAAATAAATTCAAGTAGCCTCAATTTTGTCCAAAAAAAGAACAAGGGGGACGAAACCTCATTAGCGCTGAGGCACATGTCTTGCCATTTTTATGGTATGTTAAAACACCCTTACGTTTAGCTGTTAGGTTAGGTTATGTTATTGTTGAATGGAAATTTGTTCAAAAATATTTTTTTCAAAAACTTTTTTGAACAATTTTCCTTATGAAAAAAAAATTACTTTCAAAGAAAGTGTTTTTGAACAAAAATTTTTATAAAATGTTTTCAAACAATTTTTTGTTTGAAGGAAATGTTTTTAAATCATTTTCCTTTTCAAGAAAATGTTATTGAAGTATTAATATTACTTTCGAACAAATGGATTTTGAACAACATATTTTTGACCAAATTCCGCAAGGCAGGAAAGTTAGGTTTAGTTGAAAGAAACTTGTGAAATATTATATATGTATACAAGGTGTTTCGAATACTTATGTTCAAATTTTGGGAGCATAAAGTACACTTCTGGTTAGGGTTTTTTGAAAAACAAGCGCGAAATATAGATAACTACTCTATCTGTTGGTATACGAGCACAAGCCTGCATTCAACAAGAAGGTGGGCATTTTTAAAATATTCTTATTAACTTTTTTTAAATAAAATCATTATTTATTTATTTGACGAATTTTATTTATCTTAGGATAATATTTATCGGCGTGTAACTTTGAAACAAATAAAAATGGATATCGTCGTTGGCCTGATAAAACTACAGGTTGTGTGACATTTTTTTCAAAAATGAGATTTTTGCATAATCAATTTGCCCTATTCATAATGGATATACTATAAAAAATTATTTGCAAAAAATGTTATATTAACGTTGCTTAAAGCAAGAATAAAAAAGAAGTTCTACAGCTCATAATGGCATACCACACTAAGGTCACTATATCACGATGTTAGGAACTTCGTAATATAGTGACCTTATACCACACGAGTGCGATTTTTGATTTTCCGCGTGTTCCATTGAAACTGCACTCGGTGCAAATTTTTGACAGCACTGTTTCAGTGCCAGTGCACCACCAGTGCTGCACTAATTTTCCCAATGGAATACGGCATTAGACCACGGTGGATAGAATAGACCGGTGTTCGGATCTTATAAATATATCGTCGGCGACACCGCAAAACCAAGTAACTGACAAAAATTCCAAAATTAGATTTAGATGTAAGTCCGCGGATGATTTTTGATGTTGAAACACACATTATTTTCTTCGAATTTTAATTTTTGTGTAAAGAGAAATGAAGCGGCTAAAAAAATAACGACTGGTATGTCTGAAAAATATTATTTTATAAGAATATACTAAAAAATAGTAGGAAAATTGCCTTAGGTTTCAAAAAATATTAGTTGTTCATATCATATCTAACTTTTGTTTACAAAAATCAACTGGACCACCAGTGACGTGAAAATTCGACATATATTTATAAGATCCGAACACCGGTCTATTCTATCCACCACGTTTAGGCTGGGTGTCCACGGAGTGTATTATCCGCGCGGATTTATCTTTTCTAGGGCTCTGGGACCCAATTCTTGAAATAAATCCGTATATGGATTCGGCGAAACGTATACGGATAATCACCATTCGAATTCTTAAAAGCTCGTATACGAGTTTTTCGTTCGAAAATAGAGTCGAGTGGTAAAGTCCACTCGAATCTCAATTTCCGTATACGAATCTCAGTGATCTAACCTAACATTCTTGTTTACGTTAATATATTTTTTGGTGTTTGCTTAATTTTTCTTTATTTAAAAAAAACTGGGAGGTCTTCTGAAAAAAGACGCGATTTGGCAATAAAAGGGCTTGAGGACGCAAAGAGGTGGAAGGGGGATAGCCTCTTGTGACACTCAGTTTTTTGTAATTTCTTGTTTTCTTGGAAATGCCTTACGACTGGGAGTGTGAGAGTGAAAAATCCTGAATTTTTGCGTTAATAATTTATAAATGAACAGCTCTAAAAAAGAAAAATAATTAAAAAAATTACAACTTTGTAACACATTTTCAAGAAAAAATATATAAAAGGAGCGTTTTCGGGAGGGACGGGGGGATTAAAAAGTTTGAATAAAAATTTAAGTATTGTGCAATTTTTTGTCTTATTTGTGTCTCTTTTAACACACTTTATCAACTATTTTGTGGGGCATTGATACCTCTTGATTCCCCCCTGGGTACAACGCCTTATCTTATTTTGCATAATTTTTGGATAATATAAGGGCCCAACTGCTTCAAGTAGGAAAATCCCCTGCATGTAAATAATAAACCTAATCTTATACTTTTACCAGTTTCACTATTTTTTCTGACTTTTTCTATGTTGGCCAAAAATAAATATAAAATATAAAAACAATATTTTTCTTTATTTACATTTCAAAGTACATAATAAGTACTTACTGTCAAGTGCATTAAAAAACGCTATGCAATATGACTACAGTGTGAGAATAAGCAAGTTGGAATAAACTTGCTAGTCGGTTAAATTTAAGTTTTTTGAAAAAATCTAAACACATATTAACTGAGATTTTTAACCGGCAATATTTTTACAGAATATTTTTTGGACAGACCCCCAGAAAGGGGTCCACTAGCATACAACTTATTTTTTAAGATGGAATGACCCCACTTAAGGCACCTTGTTAGAAAGGGTATCAAATAATTTTTTTAAATTAGCAAAAAGAAAATTATTTCTATTTTTTTGTAATTTTTAGAGAGTATAAGTGTCATTTAAAGTGAAACCTATAATTTTATTAAAATATAGGTGGTGGACCCCTGACAAGAGGTAATACCAAAATTTTTTTTGCAACTGGTAGACTCAACTTGTAGCACTTTGTTCAAAAACTAATAAAAAATGATTTTTTTTAATTTGGCAGATTTCCAAAAAAAAGTGGCATGATTTTGGTTTATTCAAAAAAAATTTAATTTCACCTGCTAGAAAATGTATTCCAACTTGCTCGTTCTCACTGTATAAGCTTTTATGTAAGAAGTTGTATAATCTTTTTTACAATAAAACTACAATAAACTTTATTTTACTTATAATTTATTTAAAAAAGTTCTTTAAAAGTTAATAGATCACCAAATGCATCTGAGTATTTCTAGTAGGATCATCATTGCAAAAGGACCGCTAGGCAAAAACTGCTTCACACCTCAAAAATGATCTTCATGTCTTCTCTGAGAAACCTGTAACAAAAAGTTTTTTCATTGAGTGTACCACAGCAGACCTCACTGGATCCGTATTACTGGCAAGATTTTTATATTTATATTTCCTTGTTTATAAATTTTGAAAAAGACATCTACAAAAATAATGTACATATTAAAATCAAATCATACTGATCATATGAGGGCTGCTTTAGTCTACAACAGTTTTAAATTTTTATGGAGTTAATTGACAGGTAAAGATATTCAAATTAAACAAAAAAATGGGTTTTTTGAACAAAGGTTACTGATTTTGTCAATTTTTACTTGAAATGTTTATTATGCTTATCGGCCTAAAAGGCAAAACTGTTCTACTCAAAAAGAAACTGAGAAAAAACACTGGGAGCAAAAAATTAAATTGTTTCTATACTACAGACAAAATGCAAACTCCAAATGTTTCAGTAAAAACCCCTATGTTACTTAACACTTGTACAATTTTTGTCAAAGCATGATGTATGCAAGTTCGTCAAACACTGGCCACTCATTACAAACAAAGCCTCAAGTTCAAGACACCTTTAGAATACTTATGAAGTTTATTTGTTTTCTTTTAAGCAGTCTCAAAATTCAACTGCGAATTTCACCCCCAAATTTCCACACTTCAAAGAGGTTAGATGCCTCTAGGCCCCAAATTTCCATTACTATAATTTGGTACTTACCGTTACCAATGATTACACAATAATTGCCTTTACCAAAATAAACCACAGCTTCTTTTTTTATTAAAACAACAACATATATCTAGAAAATAAATCACTTTTTAAAAAAAAATTGCAAAAACAAAGGCGGTAATAAACTCTATATCATAATTTTTGAGATAACTTTTTGACAGTTATCAGCTGTTTACCATAACAAATAGCATAGGCCAACGAAAAAAAGTTGTAAAAAGTAGTCTCAAAAATAACGATATAGAGTTTATGTCTATCTACTGTCGACTTTACTTCATCGCGGCAAGTTTAGGCGGACGTACCGGCGTTGGGTTGGTCAAAATTATACTAAAACAGCGTTGCCAAGTAGTGTAGTCGAAAAAAAAAGTCGTACACGGAATTGGCGTTCGAGTGACATTCAAGAATAGCAATTTTTTCGAGCACTCGAAACCACCATTCGAATTTTACTCGTATACGACAAAAAATCCGAGTGGTTCAAGAATTGGGTCCCTGGTTGATTCAAAAATTTCTACCAATCAAAGCCTGAGAAAAAAAAATCCGCGCAGATAATACGGTCCATGGACAGCCGGCTTTAATTTTCAGTTTAGAAGTCATGACAGTTTGACATTCACTTCACGCTTGTCATTCTTGTCAAAAACCCAAGCGGCCGCCATTTTGTCGATGTCTTTGGAAGAAAAGCGACGTGTTTGTTGTGTGTGATATAGTTTTCTCTAGAAAAAAGCTATCTTCCTTTTTGTATTGGTCAAAAATTTGTGTTTTTTACAATGGATCCAGCGAAACTGAAGGTGGTCGAGTTAAGAGAGGAGTTGCAGGCGCGCGGTCTGAATACCAAAGGCGTGAAGGCGGAACTCGTGCAGCGTCTCAAAGAAGCCCTTGAAAAGGAAACCCAAACAAGTAACCTACCTGAGCATTTCAGTTTTTCTTGTCACAATATTCAAGTTTCTTGGATAATATTTAGGCTGGCCATATTTGTTTAGTGAAAAAAATTTTATGAAAAAAAAACAAAGGGTCCTTCCACCTGTGATTAAAAATCCAGACAAGCCCTTTTATTTTGCAAACCACCAGATAAAAATAAAGCTTGACTAGATATTTTAATTTTGTCCAAAAGGTTAGAGTTGTCCTCCTTTATCTGAAAGTATGGTCACCCTAATATATTGCAAGTTTAGAGTAGTATATGTATCAGGGTCATATCTACACTATTGGTCCATTTAATAGCAATTTAAAGCCAAAAATGTCCCTTATCATGTTGACTGCCGCCATACAAAGTATAAATACATATGAAGGGTCCAGTGGAAAAATGATGAGATTCCATTTTTTAAAAAGTTGTGTAAAACGAGTGCAAGTCTCATCGTTTTTCCACAGTGCTGCCTATCTTTAGCCATAGCTTTTAGTGGAATCTCATTGTTTATCCCCTGTAAGGTTTAGTGTGTTACTACTTCATGTTACAAGCTATTGCATGGTGTCAAAATGTCAATTTAGGGAGAAAATGGAATCTTATAGTTTTTCCACTGGACCCTTCATATGTATGTCCATTTTACTTAAAAATAACAGCCAATAAGTGCAGAATGGTAACAGGTTCTTCTCCTTTCTTTTTACTAATTACATCTGGCAAACACTGAGTTTTATTTTGATTGAAATTTCGGGGCCTGTCGACTTAATGGACACGAATTTTGTGAAAATTTTTTTGCGGATTATGCGGTATTTTTTGAAAAAAATCTAAAAAAAGTCTTATAAAATGAGCTGTTTAACCTCACTTTTTTCAATAACAATCAATAACAAAAGCATGGCTGCCAACCAAAATACACCTGAAATATGTTTCAAAAAGGCACTGTTGCCAGATTGCCACAAAAGTCTTCAAAATTAGGGAAAAAATAGACTTACTGTGTGGATAAGATTTATTTAAAAAACTTACTTTAAAAACATTATTCAAACATCAAAACTGCATAAAAACTTAAACACTACACTTTTTAACTAAACCTAACCTAAGCAAAAAGCATATTTGAACTAGAAGTAGTACTCGCGTGTCACTGTCACATCACCGCATTTTTACGAGACCACAAAAAAGTAAATTAAAACTAAAAAATCACAAATTTAATTAAGCAAAAACAAATTATCCTGTAGCCAAGAGGCTTTGGCACCAATGGCAGTATCTGAAACCCAAGTAGGGTAAGAAATAACAAGGAAAATCTAAAAAATATATTTTTCAGTTTTTATACAAACAGCTGATGATAGACCCACCATTTACGAACCATTTTACATGCCAGCTGACTTGCGTCAAAACAAAAATCAGCTGATACTCATCAAAACAAAGATCAGCTGTTGGGGTATGCTCACAAATTCGACCAATTGAATTATTTCTCAAATTGAGTGGGGACAACGGCCAACAAAAACAAAGAAATAAATAAAATAAAAATTAACAATACAAATAATCATGACGCAACTAGTTTGTATTGAATGTAATTGTGAATGTATCTTCAAAGCAAGACCTAAGGGTGAGGAGCTGTTTGGGGCCACTTGTGACCAGTGTGGACTATGTGTTTGTCGAACAACAACAGAGTGTCATTCAATAGCCCTAGGTCAAAGACAGGTTATTTTCTTATGCAAACAATGCAGGGAAGACCTCAAAGATCTTCCTAAAATAAAAGAGATCAAACAAAAATTAAAAAAATATTACAACAAATCAAAGCAGATTGAAGTTGAATTGATGGCCATTAAACAAAAATGCATTGATGAAGTTTCTGGCCTCAAACAAAACATAGAAAAATTAACTGAACAAACTACTGCTTTTCTTGGAACAGGAGAAGTGGAGCAACATTGAAACTTCTTCTGGCGTTGAGGAGAAGTACAGCAGCTTTTTCAAAACATTTTTTTACTATTTTGATACTTCATTTCCCCTAAACACTTTTAGGATGAAAAATAGGCCCCATTGGGTGAACAGAGAAATCAGGGAGTATTCCAAATATATTGAAGAATTGTACATTAGGTACAAAAGAACTAACCTCAATGAGGATCTTACCCAATACAAACACGAAAGAAAATTATACAAAAAATTTATATCTAATATAAACAAAGGAATTAATGATAACAAAATTCTAAACTCAAAAAATAAAGTAAAAACAGCATGGGGTATTGTAAATAAAGAAACTAACAGAATTAATAGAAAACAAAACATTCAAATTAAAGTAAATGACAAAACAATAATAGAAGACCCGACAACAATAGCTGAAATGTTCAGTGATCATTTTAATCTTGACTTCTCCCCAAATGATTCTTACTTAAACGACATTAAAAATGAATATCCCTCATTGTTCTTTCACCCAACGGATCCTCAAGAGATATTTAATATCATAATGGGATTACCCAATAAACAATCGGCAGGGCAAGACGAAGTTCCTGTGTTCCTGCTAAAACGAGTAGCTCACACAATTAGTTTACCTCTCAGCGAGGTGGTGAATGAGTGTTTTATAACAGGGGATTTTCCTTCAGCATTAAAGCTAGGGAAAGTTATACCTGTGTTTAAAAAAGGAGACCCCCAATTACTAAAAAATTTTAGGCCAATCACAATCCTTTCTTCCTTTTCAAAAGTTTTTGAAAGAGCAATATATAACAGACTAATGAGATTTATTGAGAAGAATAATATTTTAAGCCCCACTCAATTTGGCTTTCGACCAAAAAAATCTACACAATTGGCAATTTATCAGGCTATCCAATATATTCTGGAGGGGGTTGATAGGAATGAAGGAGTTGCTGGGCTTTTCTTCGACTTATCAAAAGCATTTGATACAATTGATCACAAGACACTTTTGAAAAAGCTGGACAAATATGGTATGAGAGGAACTTGTAATAAACTTATCAATTCTTATCTTTCTTCACGAAAACAATTTATTAGTATTTTATCTAATAACATAAGTTACGCTTCAAAAAAAACTCAAGTTGAGCAGGGAGTACCGCAAGGGTCAGTTCTTGGTCCCCTGCTTTTCCTTCTTTATGCCAACAGTCTATGTGATGGGTTTGTCGTGGGACTGATCTGCCAGTTTGCTGACGACAGTACGGTGCTGCTGACGGGTCGGTCTGCCGAGGAACTGTCCAGACTCTGTTCGCAAGCCACACAAGAAATGGAAGAATGGTGTAAAAAGCATAACCTAAGACTAAATACTGAAAAAACGGGACTCCTGAGTTTTCAAAAAAACAAAAGTAATAATGCATCTTTATATGTTAGGGGTAGCCTAAGAACGATACCAATAGTAGAAAATGTTGACTTTCTTGGAACACAACTTGATCAAACACTTAGCTGGGTTAAAACAACTGAGAAACTAGTATCAAGATTAAGCAGCAGCTGTGCTGTTATAAGGAGGTTGCGAGATAAATTATCTCATGAAACAATTAAACTTTTTTACAATGCAATTGTACAATCTGCAATAAGCTATGGTATCCTCTTTTGGGGCTCCTCGACCGCTGCAAATCGTGTTTTTATAGCGCAAAAACGCATTATAAGATGTATCTATAATTTGCATCCCCAAGTGTCATGCGTGCCCTACTTTAAAAAGCTTGGAGTACTTACAGCTCCATCTTTGTATTTTCTAGCTCTAGTAACATTGGTTAAAAAAAACCCAGAATTATTTGTAAAAAACTCCAGCCGATATAATAATATGCACATTTCCACAAGATTCAGAGATAACCTACGAATTCCAGCTCATAGCTCCACTTTCTTTGAAAAGGGTCCCCAGTACAGAGCAATAAAAGCTTTTGAAACTTTGCCATCAAATATTAAAGAAATACAAGACCATCAAAAATTCAGAAGGGAAACTGTTGAGTACCTAAATCTTAAATGTTATTATGACTTTAACTTTAATTGAAAAAAAAAACACATTTTATTTAATTTGTATCTACTATTTTAATCTGTCTTTTAACCTTTGTATCTGTCTTTTTAACCTGTTATTTATTTGTCTATAAGCCAATATTTTAACAATAGTGACATTTCATACAGTTTATTTGTGTCAACATAGAATAAATAAGTGAAATGTAACAATTTTTTCTAGAATAGATTTAGGCTTAGATCCTAGTTTTAGACGTTGTCTGTGTGATTGTATTGATCATCTTTTGGACAATAAAGAAAGTAAAGTAAAGTAAAGTAAAGTACTGGAACTGGACAAATTAAAGAAGTAAATGAATTGAAACTACTAAATGAAAGCCTGCAGAAATCTAATACAAAACTGGAAAATGAATTGAAAAATCTGGCAGAAGCCTACAGGAGCCGAGAAAAACAGTATGAAGTGAAAGAGACTGAAACGATAGAACTAGTTGAGTACATGGTTTCCTTGCGTAAAGAGAACAATAATGGATCTATGCAAATACACAAACTAAATGATCTGTTGTCACGAAGTGAGAAGCATGTCAAAGAGCTAATACAAGATCTGGACAACTTTAAATTGCAGGTGACACCGAAATTTCTACAAAGGATTGAATGGTCCAATAGCAATTTTGGCAACATTGAAGACATGGAAGAAAGGTGTGAGCAATGTAAGATTATAATTCCAAACAGCTACACATGGCAGAAGATATGGCTTGACTTAAATCTAGAAATATGTCATCAGGACCGAGAACTAGAAAATATATTGAAGGAAAATAAAAATCTGGAAAACACTATAAACAAACTCAAAACAACAATAGATAATTTTAAGGAGCTTCCAAGCAGTTCAGAAAAGCATACAGCATCCTCAGATAGAAACCAAGTAAGCAAAATTCTGGTGTTTACAGATAACTTTGGCTATCGTCTATATGACAATCTGATAGAAAACATAAATATCAAAATGAGACAAACATTTCAAGTCTCTGTTATAAGTAAAATGAATGCCACTTTTGAACAAGTCATTGAAAGCATTAAAACTGAAGCATCTGTTTTGGGTAGAGATGACTATGTTGTGGTACTGGCAGGATCAAATGGTGGCCTATCCTATGGAAAAGTCTATGACTTAATAAATAGCTGCAAAAACACAAACCTTTTATTATGCTCTTCACCATCTGAATTTTGGAACAAGGCTACTGAAATGGAGATGAATATTAATACAAACAATGCAATATTACGCAACATTGGATATTTTATAAAAAACAAGCTTGACAATGTGTACTTTTTGGATGTTCCTATTTTTCTTCAGCGCAAGCACTATGGTAAATATTACAGCAGGATTAACATCCATGGAAGGAAGTGTATTGCGTCAATGATCACCAACAGTATCTGTAGATTTAGAGCTTATCAGATAGAATCAGATGAACTTTACGAATTATTGATAAGCGTTCCGACCCCTAAAAAATTTAGCAACAGTATAGAAAAGCCGAACCTAGAATTGAATTCACCAAGAGGACTAATAATGGATACTACTGAAGATCCCACTTTTTCTCATCAATACGCCTCTTCACCAAAAAAGCCTTTGGAGACAAGAAACTTTCAAAAAAACTTTCAAAAAAAAAACATCCCAAAAACTGAATCTAATTAAAGATGTGGTGATAGACAAGAGACAAACAAAAATTAAGGAAAAGAAATTGAAAAATGGGGAAATCGGATTAAAAATATTTCATGTCAATTTACAATCAATAATTAGTAAAACCAATGATTTTGAGTGCTTCTTGGTAGATAGGAGATTGGATGCAATATCATTACAAGAACATAGGATGAAAGATGAAGAAATAAAAATTTACTACTTACAAGGTTACAAAGTAGTGGCTAGTTCCTGTAGGACTACACATAAAAGCGGTGGTGCGGCTATATTTGTAAATTCTTTGGTTGAGTATAGGGTATTGGACTTTATAGAGCAATATAATATTGAGAGACACTTTGAGATATGCGGTACCTACCTAAAAACTCACTGAGTTTGCTTTATTTCACTATATAGGCCCCCCAAGGGAAACTTTGATATTTTTATAACTCAAATTGAAAAAGTCTTAGTAAAAGTTTTAGAAAAAGTTGGTACAACAACTAAAATATGTATGTGTGAGGATTTCAATGTCTACTTTGGTACAGACGATATACGGGTCTCTAAACTATGCGATGTAGTGGGTTCTTTTGGTCTTAAATATTATTTTACTGAGTATACAAGGAAGTTAAAGTGTCTAGATAACATATTTTTGAATTTTGAATTACAAACATATAATACTGAAACAATAGAAACGTGTATGTCTGATCATAGAGGGCAGTACTTAGAGATCTTTTATGCTCTGCAATGTATTGAAAAACCTAAATCAAAAATATGCAGACCTATAACAGAAAAGGGTAAAAACCTATTTTTTGAATCTGTTCAACAAATCGACTTTGAATTTATCAATAATAAACATTTTGACTCAGATAAAAAATTTAGAAGTTTATTCGATAAATTAATATTGGCATATGAAAATGCATTTCCATTAAAAACATATCAAAATAAAACAAGTTATGAACACACAGTGAATTGGTTTAATGAGGAACTTAGAAATCTACGCAGAGTACTTCATTTTCTTGTTGATTTCAACAAAATTTACCCATCCATCAATCTGCAAGACAAAATCAAAACTTTTAAGCAAAAATATCGGCAAAAAATAAAAAAAGCTAAAATACAAGCAAATGATCAACTCATAAATTCTTCAAATAACCCCATAAAAACTATGTGGGAAATTGTAAATCGATATAGAGGCCAGAAGAATAATGAAAATTGCAAATCAAATATAACCCCTGATGAGTACAACCATCATTTTATAAACACAGCTAAAATTACTACAAATGGCAATAAACCCAATGAAAATACCGCGATTTTGTATGCAATAAAAGTAAAAAATATACCAAAAAATTTGTTTAAATTCAGAACGGTAACACAACAAGAAATCAGAGATGCTATAAATGGACTTAAAAATAAAAAATCAAAAGATATCTATGGGTTTACTACAGAACTTTTAAAAGTAATTAAGGATGTGATAGTTTGTCCACTAACTGATCTTGTAAATCATTGTATAACAGAAAGCATTTTTCCAAACATCTTACGTCGAGCGGTTGTAATTCCTGTGTTTAAAAAAGGGGACATAAATGAACTAACAAACTATCGACCCATTTCCTTATTGCCTGTTCTTTCGAAGGTTTTGGAGAAAGTTTTAGCCCTTCAAATAACAGAATTTGTTGAAGCAAATGATCTCCTTGGTAAAAACCAGTATGGCTTCAGGAAAAACAAAAACACAACCATGGCTATCCTAGATCTAGTTGAGGTTTTGATGGCCTCTTTCCAAGAGGGGAAATATGCTGCTTCAACTTTCTGCGATCTTACGAAGGCTTTCGACTGTGTGCCACATGACATATTTCTAAAAAAACTTGCAGTATATAACTTTGATTCAAATAGTATAGCCCTTATAAAATCATACTTAGATGGGGGTATGCAAATAGTGAAGATGGGGTCAGAATCGTCAGCAGAAGCAAGTACAAGCTCTTTTGGGGTTCCTCAGGGATCCATATTGGGCCCACTATTTTTCCTAATATACATTGCTGATCTACCAGTTAACCTTGACTTGATTCATGCAGCACTTTTTGCTGACGATGTAGTTACTACTGTGAAGGATTCTTCACTAGAGAATGCCATGATGGTGTCGTGTGACGCACAGAAGAGGGCGGAAGATTGGTTTGCGGCAAACGGCTTGGTGTTAAATACAACAAAAACACAAAATGTTACTTTTTCATTAAAAAACATGCCAAAAGATGATAATGAACCAGTAAAATATTTAGGAGTTCTTCTTGACCGCAAGCTGCTGTGGAGGAGCCACATTCAATCTGTTTGCAAAAAACTAAATATTAATGTGTTTGTTTTGAGAAACTTGGCTAATTGTGTCACAGAAAGGGTACTTAGACAAGCCTATTTTGCTCTGTGCCAGAGTAGAATTGAATATGCTCTAATGGTTTGGGGTCATGCAGCTGGGGCTACCGAGGTGTTCAGGGTTCAAAGAAGGGCGGTAAGGGTGATGGGTGGTCTAAAGTATAGAGAGGATTGTAGAGATGCATTCAGAAATCAAAAAATTTTAACGTTTCCCTCACTCTATATTTTTCACTGCCTTTGCTATATGAAGTCTAATTTGAACTTATATTATACACACATCAATACTCATAATTATAATACGCGAGGTAAAAATAATGTAAGATCAATCTATAATAGATTAAAAAGATGCCAAAATTCAACAAAGTACTGGTGTGTCCGTTTTCTGAATGTGCTTCCTCAAACAATAAGAAATTTACAACTAAAATCGTTTAAAGTCAAAGTAAAACAAATATTGCTCCAGAATGCCTTCTACTCGTTTGAAGAATTTTTAAATCATAAATTTGAAACTTGAATGTTTAGTGTTATTTGAATGTTAAGTGTACTGTTAGGATTTTAATTTAAACAAATTTTACCACTATTTTATTACTTACTATTTCGAGAGATAAAGAAAAAAAAAAACTGACTTGTGTAAACATTGTTATATGTAAAACACCAATAAATTTTTACTATTTTACTATTTTAGAACTTGAATAAATCAAACCTAACCTAACTGAAACTTAGCCTAACCTAATCAAACATATTTTATTGTAATGAAACCTAACCTAACTGGATCAAACATAATTTATTGTAATGAAACATAATCTAACCTAACCGGATCAAACATAATTTATTGTAATGAAACCTCACCTAACCTAACCTAACTGGATCAAACATAATTTATTGTAATGAAACCTCACCTAACCTAACCTAACTGGATGAAACATAATTTATTGTAATGAAACCTAACCTAACCGGATCAAACATAATTTATTGTAATGAAACCTAACCTAACCTAACTGGATCAATCATAATTTATTGTAATGAAACCTAACCTAACCGGATCAAACATAATTTATTGTAATGAAACCTAACCTAACCTAACCTTACCGGATCAAACATAATTTATTGTAATGAAACCTAACCTAACCGGATCAAACATAATTTATTGTAATGAAACCTGTTTAGAATATGAAACTTTAGCATCTAATACCAGTCCAAATCAAAATGAAAAAATTAAAGAAAATTTTTACCTGCAGAGTCCTCAACAGGCCGCCTCGTAGCTGATTTCCATCATAGCTGTAGTATCTACTACCAAAACTGTAGAGGCTTAAGAACAAAAACTACCAAAATATACAATGAAATCTGTAACTCTAACTATGATATAATAATTCTGACAGAAAGCTGGTTAAATGAATGTATAAACAGTGAAGAAATCTTTCCAAGCAGCTACATGGTCTACAGAAAAGATAGAAATCAGTTTATCTCAGGTAAAACTAGAGGAAGTGGAGTGGTAATCGGAGTAAAATCTACCTATCAGTCTTCTGTCTATAATATTCCCGAAAAGTCCATAGATGAAATCTATGTTGGTGTTCTTATAGATAATACACATATTATAGTTGGTGCTGTGTACATTCCACCACAATCACAAGAATCAAGTTATGAGGACCATTTTAGTTCGATTAACAGCATCTTTGACAATCAACCTAACAGCAGATTCTTTATGGCTGGTGACTATAATTTACGAAATTATCTTAGTTCATTTGTAACATTAGAAAATAACTGCACATTGGGAAACACCGATGATAATTGTGTAAACTATCTGAATAACAATACTGACAATATTATTTTTATGTCCAACAATAATAAGGAAAAACTGTTATATGACTGTATAAGTTTTCATGACCTTATACAATATAATCACGTTGTAAATTCTAACGGTGTAGTACTGGATTTGATTTTCTCAAATTTCTTAAATATTACAACAATAAGAAGCCAATCACCTCTCACAAAAGTTGACGAGCATCATCCACCTCTGGAAATTGTTGTACCGATCTCTGATGACAACTTATTTGAGCTTGAGGATCACGCATTTAGTTATAACTTTTTGAAAGCCGATTATAACCTCATTAATGACTATTTTGAGAATATAGATTGGAATTTTCTGTACGTAGATAACATAGATGTGGACAGTATTGTCGATCGATTCTATACAGTTTTGTTGATGGCCATAGAGATGATGGTACCTAAAAAACTCAACAAAAATATGAGGTTCCCCACATATTTCTCCAATAAAACAATCTCTTTAATAAAGCAAAAAAACAACATATACAACAGGTACCGTAAAAATAAATGCAACACATTGGAAGAAAAATATAAAAGATTGAGATCCTTGTCAAAAGCATCAATAGATTACGACTACAAAAAATTTTTGACATCCACACAACATAACATTCTAAGCAATGTTAAATCTTTTTGGTCTTACATCAGATCTAGACGTAAAGTAGTGGGGTACCCTAAACAAATGAAATTCGAAGGTTCATGCATGGATGATCCTCAACAAATTGTTAATAGTTTTGCCGATTTTTTTAAGTCTGTGTACAACCCAATAAGTCATGGTAACTCAACAGTAAACTTAACTGATAACAACAACCTAGATTACAATATTTGTATATCTAATATCGAGATCAATAGCGACGTCGTATTTCAAAAAATGATAAATCTTGATCACAACAAAGGTCCAGGACCAGATAGTGTTCCTCCGATGTTCTTAAAAAATTGCAGTCCTACACTATCCCTTCCGCTCTCATACATTTACAAACTTTCCATCGAATCAAAAATATTTCCCCAAATATGGAAAACTGCTAATGTTACACCTATTTTTAAGGGAGGAGACAGATCAGAAATTGCAAATTATAGACCCATCTCAGGACTAAATATAATGGCTAAAATCTTTGAATCGATTGTATGTGACGAACTTACAACAACTTTTTACAATGTTATATCGGAGGAACAACATGGTTTCTACCGTGGACGTTCTTGTCAAACCAATCTTGCACAGTTTTGTAGCTACATAGCCAGCGCGATAGATGATAACTCTCAAGTTGACGTAATTTATTTTGACTTTAAAAAGGCGTTTGATAAGGTCGACCACGATATATTACTGGACAAATTAAAATCATATGGTGTATGTGATCCACTACTTTCCTGGTGTTGTAGTAACCTGAAAGGTCGAAAACAAATAGTAAAAATAAATAAATACAAATCCAAAGAGATCGAAGTCACATCAGGTGTAGCTCAAGGATCACATCTAGCTCCACTTCTGTTTGCTTTGTTTGTTAATAATATCCCTAAGTGTTTCAAGAACAATCCTTGTCTGCAGTTGGCTGATGATTTAAAGGCTTACAAAAGAATATATAGTCAAGATGATTGTAGAGCTATTCAAGAGGACGTCTTAAGCCTCTACAGCTGGTGTGAAGAAAACAAAATGGAGATAAATTTCTCAAAATGTAAAGTTATAACCTTCTCCAGAAAAAAAAATAAAATTTATTATGAATACAAAATAAATAACATAACTATACCCAGAGTAGATGTGGCGAATGATCTTGGGGTTATCTTTGATTCCCAGTTTCGATTTACAGATCACATTGATAATATTGTCAGCAAGGCTTTTAAGATGTTAGGATTTATTATCAGGTCCAGTAGGGAATTTAAAAACATTGAGGTTTTAAAAATACTATATTTTTCGATTGTTAGGAGTCATTTGGAATATTGCTGCCTGGTTTGGTCGCCATATTATGAGGTGCATGTCACAAGACTAGAAAGGGTTCAACATAAATTTGTCAACTTTGTAATGTATAAACTAAATATAGACAAATCGCTATACAGTTATGAGGAAAAATTGAAAATGATCAACTTTGATAGTCTGCACACTCGTCATGAAAAGCAAATACTTAAATTTGGCCATAAATTAATAATTAATGAAATTAACTGTCCATATCTTCTATCCCTTTTAAATTATCATGCACCTATGAGACATGGCAGAAACAATAATACATTTTATATAAATTCAAGTCGAACTGATGTTGGTAAAAACAGTATTGAAAACAAAATAATGGTTTTACTTAATAAATATATCCCAAATGATTTTGATATATTTTCATTTTCTAGTGAT
This sequence comes from Aspidapion aeneum, assembly GCA_963576565.1. Classification (NCBI taxonomy): domain Eukaryota; kingdom Metazoa; phylum Arthropoda; class Insecta; order Coleoptera; family Brentidae; genus Aspidapion; species Aspidapion aeneum. The sequence goes on from OY755043.1 coordinate 98,937,068, forward strand.
TTGTTTAAACGTAGGTTGGACAGATTACTGTAATAATAAAGGTTTCTAATATGTAAGTATTAATTGTTTATAGTCACTTATTTCTTATCTTTTCTTAGGTTACCTTACTTATTTTTACCTAATTAATTTTGTACCTGAAGCTTACCATTTTATTGTTTATAGTTTTAAATTTTTTATTCTTTGTTATTTATTTTCTGTTTATTGTGTATTTTTTATTAATGTGAAATGATAGATTAAAATTAAACATGTACCAATTGGGGAAACTCTCTGTAATGTGCATTCTAAATAAATAAACATATCTAAACATAACCTAAGCAAACCCGAGCTAATCCAACAATTCCAAACCCAACTGAACCAGTTATCAACTGTTTACCATAACAAATAGCATAGGCCAACGAAAAAAAGTTGTAAGAAGTTGTCTCAAAAATAATGATATGTACTGTAATATCTTTCACCAATTTGTGTTGTTAGATTTAGGATGTGTTCATGAGCAGTTTGGCAACGGCGCACAATTTTTGTTTTTCTTTTTTCCAATCATAAATTTATTTCGGGGTAATGTCACCTGTAATGTAAACAAAATTAAATACAAGTTTTTGCACACGATTTTCCGTATAGTTTAGATTTTAGCAAAACCTAATAAAAAAATTGTGTTTTTTGATATTATCCGCATCTAAATATGCTTAAAAATATCTAAATTAGTGTTTGCAAGTGAAATCGCGATAGAAAAATATTTAGTTTTTGTGTCTCTTAAGTCGACAAGAACCTAAATTTCTTTATGCTGGTCCCATGGGAGCAGTGGGGCTTCACAAACAAAGCAGCAGCCAGGCAGATGATATTTGTAAAAACTCAATGCAGCCACATAAAATCATAAAAACTCATAAAACTTGAAGGGAAAAGGGGATTTCTAGTTGGACTTGGTCTTGGTTGCATTGTTTTGACAGACATTCTAAAATAATAAAGTCATATTGGTTGCACTTGAAATTCATAACCTTAAATTTGTGTTTTATTTTGATACTAACTTTTTCTGTTTATAATAAAACTTACAATTTCTATATTTCCATTTCATTCAGGAAACTGAGAAAACAGCAAAAAAACTATTTTTTTTTTAAATATGGGATATAGTTACACCCACAGTGCTGAACCAGTCTCCAAGGCTGGATGTGGTTATCCTACACCTGCTACCAAACCTAAATAGAAATTCACTAATAGTCAAAAAATTTCATGTCAGTCATAAAACCTGTAAAATTAATCATAAAATTCCATAAAAGTGATAAAAAATATTATTTACAATTTTTTTTCAAATTATGCAATATTTTCTAAAAACAAAAAAACTAGAAAATACACAAAACCTATATCAGTTGTTTAACCTTACTTGTGTGCCTTGTTCATTAATTGTCAACCAACATAATGGTCCAAGACTAATTAAAAATTTGTGAAAAATCAGGAAAAAACATCTGAATCAATAAAAAATTAACTTACAAATTAATTATAATTATTTTTTTAGCCATTCCAGATACCTCGATACTTGAGACATCCACTGAGGAAATGGATACTTCACAAACTGAAGAAGAAACCCCTATAAAAAAAGAGCAGGAGACACCCAAAAAAGAAAAGAAGCCTTCAGTAAGCTATCACTTTTTTTTATAATACATTTCTTGATTCAACTTAAATCCTACAGAAAATTTTTTAATAATAAAAATGTATTTTTTTATTTGTCACATAACAGCTGTTACTCAACTACAGTTTCTCTTGACTCAGGTCTTACTAAGTTTTATCTTGACAGAGCCCTGCCAAGTCAAGCCCAGTGAAGGGCACTCCTCAAAAAACAGTTGTCAAGGCAGAGGTCAAGAAAGAGGAACAGGAGAATGGAGATGAATCTGAGCAGGTAATTTTCTTTATTTTAAAATCTACTGTCTAGTCTTTTGGGTTAGAAGACAATGACAGAAAGGAAACAATTAGTTCTTTGAAACATTTCAAAGATTCTATGTTTGCTTTATCAAGACTAAAAAAAAGAGAAAAGGCACAGGCTAAAAAAAAGCAAAATTTATGGAAGATTTTTGTCAGACTACTTACTCAGAGCTGTAGTTTTCATTTCAACATACTGATGATGGCATTAATATTGGCAACATTTTCATGGTTTAAAGGTCTTTTTTGCTTTCACTGTAAAAATAAGTTAGCTGTTCTGCTTCCTTTTTTGAAATTGATATTAAACAAAATTATAAAGTGAAAAGACTGTGTCATTCAATACTTCACATATGTATACAGGGTGTCCCATAACTTAGGGGCCACAGTGCAGCAGTTGATAAAGGAAGTTATTTCTGAAAAAAAAAGAGAAAATCTGTCACAGCCAGCGGAATACTCAGCTAATTGTAATTCAAAAATTTTGTACAGGCTGTCAAGATAACCTCCAAAAATGTATAATATTTTTTTTTCAAAAACATTGATTTTTGCTTACTTATATTTTATTATTATATCTCACTAGAGACTTGTTTTTATTGACAAAAAATATAAAAAAAAAACATTGCATTTAATATGGCATTTATAAGAGTTTATACCAAAAAAATAGTTTTTTAAAAAAAAAAAATTGACTGCATATTTTTTTTTATTTTTATTTCAAATTGTTGCTTTTGTTCTGATACATGACTTTACCAAATTTCATATTTGTACTGTTTCTTTTTTTAAGTTATTATCAAAAAAAATCCAACTGTGATGCTCTGTCTTTCAACAAAGAAAGAGTTCTGAGCCATGCATTATAGGAACTTTTTTATCAGATATTACCTTCTCTATCACCTGTTGCCCTATGGTCCCTAAGTTATAGGACACTCTGTATAAAATCTGTCTGTTTTAATTTTTTTTTATTTTGAAAAAATGGCATTTTGGCAAAATATATTTACTTTTAGTAGTTTTGGACAAAATGTGAGCCATTCCACAATTAAATTTAAAAATTTCAGAGTATTTTAGTATTATATTAAATAATACACATAGTACACTCTTGACTCTTGACTCAATGTATTACAACATATTGTTATTCTATTTTTTACCATATTAACAATATCTGTTGCATTGTTAATGTCACAAATGCTAACTTTCAATATTTTGTTATAATTTTTAAAGCAATGGTTAACAAACTACACCACCATTCACAATTTTATAAAAGTTTAGCTCAAAAAAATATTTATTTGAAGTTAAACTAAAAGCTAACCAAAATTTGTATATTTTATCTTAAAAACAATTACTCTCAAGATGTACCCTCAGTTTAGTTAGCTAAACAAGTATCTTTTATGCATGTAGGAGAGCAGGGGTAGGTCTGCTTGTGTTATAATTTTTTTCAAGTCTAAAGTTAAAAAAGAGATAAGAGTCAAGCATATACTAAAATTGTTACTGCTAAAAAAAATTCAAATAATGCATAATAATTTATTAAAACCCTTAAACAACCCAAGCAAAAGTCAGGCCCATCCATCTTACTGTTAGCTAATTAGGAGGGAAATTTGTGTGTTGTTTTGTTCAGTTTTGAACATCAGTTTTATTAGTCCACGGTGGACCATCTGAGTTGCATCCTATAACAAATAGTGCCACTAAATAGGTTGGTCCAGCTAGTCGTTACCAAAGACAAATGGTGCCATAGTAAACCATGAACTATTTTATCTTTGTTTAAGTCAGTCAGTGGATGGTCTGCTCTGGTTCTTAACACTTTAATTAAATTGAGGGTTGAGATTTTTTACTTTTAGATTTATACTGAAGCCACCAACAAAGCAATATTAGTTTTTACAAAGGTTATTTTTTTGGGAAAATTACCAAATAAAAAAAAACAGGCTTCTAATAAAAGTTTACTTACCTCAGCTTTGTTAACAAGCTTGTCTTTTTTTTACAAAATATTTGCTTAACTCTAGGTTAAACTTTAACATATTTATGGTGCAAAATACCATTTATTTTTTTAATAAAATTAAAGTCTAATTTATGCTCCCCAGTTCTACATGGACACCATTTCTGCCTTTGTAAATCTTAGAAAGAAATTTAGTATAAATTGTTTTAGGGTGATGATGCTGAAAGTGATGAAAACCAAGAAAAAGCTGAGGCTGAAGGTGAAGAGACAAAGACAGAAGGAGAAAAAACTGAAGGTAAATAGTTAATGTATATAAAAAACCACTAAAATCATGATGCATTTTCAATAAAATAAGACAATGTATTTTGACTAGAATATGGATGCTTAAATTCAAATGCACTTTTTTTTGTCATATAAAACAACTCTCATGGGGTTGTTAAAAAAGGTTATTTAATACCCTACCAAATGTATGCTGTATTTTTTTACAGTGTCAGTGCCTTTAAGATATTGACATAATTTACATAAAAATACTAGAAAACTTTTTATTAAACTATATATAAAAGTGTCAAGTGGCAAGTTAAGTCAATTCAAACATTTTTGGCAACCAGAGTTCAGATTTATATATTTTCCAAAATTAAAAGGCACAACTAAAATTTCAATGTTAAGGAAAGAACAATCATCATCAATATAAGCAGGCTTTCCCTGCTATTATTTTTAATTTGTTTTTTTTTTTATACTGGGACTTTCCATCCATAGCTATGATCAATCGTCCAGCCTTTTTAGCCAAATTTTTGCTGAGATATGCATTGTTAGGACGTTACAAAAACAACCATATGCCGAGGTGGGACTCACAAGATACGCAGCGCGCCAGACCACGCGCGTTCAGTCCAGTCATATAGCAAGCACTGCAGTCATATGCACGAACCAACACGCTAAGTCGGTCGGCCACGGTTCCCATATCTTTCTAAAAATAAAACAAGATTTAATTAGGCCAATAAAAAAAACAATAACAGTCACAACTATAACACATATTTACCTATTGATTGTTGCTTGCCCCCCCCCTTTTTTTTCCAGAGAACTCAAATTATAAGAGGCACATTCTGGCATATTACACACCTAAGAAAAAAAATTGTGTTTTGTTTTAACCATCTATGTTTAAAAAATCTAAACCGATCTTTTTGAAATTCTGGAACCACTGTGCCATGTGTTTTTAAGAAGCTCTTTTCGTAGCCACATCAAAAAAGACAAGGGCTTTTCTGAACTCCGCATTTTTTTCATATGGTAAAATTGTTTCGAGTTTTGCAAATTGTTTGCCGTTTTTTATAAAGGTCATTGTTACTCTAAAACTAAGTAACCAATTTAAACCAAATTTTCCACATTTATAGCCTTGGTAACTGTATTAATATTAAAATTTTGTTAAAACTTTTATTTCATTCTAAACTACTTATCTTCTATTTTAAAATAATTTAAAAAAAGTTTCTCAACACAATGTCAATCGTAGAAGGAAAGTAGTAGTACTTTCATAGTAGTAGTGTAGTAAAGATATAGGTATTATTGTTTTTCCTTCTTAAAGGCTTTTTAAAGTGGTAACACAAGTGGGGTCTTCTCATTAATTAAAAAAATATGTAAGCCATCAAAAATATACCTCATCAAATATCTCAGTTAATGTGTTTGTAAAATAATAAAAATATTCAATCGCAAGTGGCAGCGTTTCAGTAAACACAAACGATTAGATTTAGTTATATAGGTATTAATTTTGACAGAAAATGTCCCTAAAAGCTTTTTAAAACAATGTGCCACACATAGTCTACCTAAATAACCCGCCAAAAAGTATAACTTCGCAACAAAAGTTTAGAAAAAAACGGAATACAGTCGAACCTCTATAACTCGAAGTTAACTGGGCAACCAAAACAGTTCAAGTTATGGAGAGTTCGAGTAAAAGAAAAAAAAATCATATATTCCAATAAAAAAATTTATTGCATTAAAACAGTTGAAAAGTACAAAACTAACTTAAAATAAATGTATAGATACTTAAAAACTTGAAAAATAATTAGTTATTAATCTCAAATTTTTTCGTATTTCAAAGATAAGAGACAAGTCATTATTTGTTGTGGCTCTAAGTTTTCGTGGTGCCGACATCTTGCTCGTTAGTCTACTACAAGATTCTAATAGTATGTATTATTATTTTCACTTGCTTAGGAAAATCCCTAGGGTAGCTATTCTGGGTCTTAAAATTTTAATAACTTTAAAAATAGTTCTCATCACATGCTTTGGCCAATAGCAAGCTTTAAATTAGCTCCGAGCCGTCACGTGCTCTGTGAAAATACCTCTAGTGCGCAAACTTTTCCTACGATCCGACCTAGAAACATTCAGTCGGTACGGGTCAGGAGAACAGATTTCGCTTCTAACCCTAAAGAGCGGGCGACTATGCTTTATTTTACTGTTATTGGTCGAGACAAGTCATTTTGCACAATACGCGACCGCTCAGAATTTGCTATTGGTGTAAAATGGATGGTCGCATCGTTCAAGATACAGAATAGCTACCCAGGGGAATCCCAAAAGATCACACAATGGCGGCTCACGCTTGATATTCCAGTCCATATCCAAACGCAAAGCGATTGGACGGTCAATTTCAGCTTTAATCAATTTCAAAGGTTCGTCTTAGAGAGATCTTTATGCTGGCGGGACTGGGAATACGGTTCGAGTTATAGAAATTCGAGTTAAAGAGGTCAAAATACCTATAAAAATTGAAAAATGTGCAGGGACCACTTAAAAGGTTCGAGTTATAGAGAGAGACTGTACCTGAAAAATGCTTTATTTTGCTTTTATTGGGATAACTATAACTATCACACTGCATTCAACTGTATTTTTTGCATACAAACTTGCAAGCATAGAACAAAAAAGTCTGCATTCTTCTGAAATCACAGGCCCCACTAAATGCATATCTAAACTCACCTTTAAACAAACAAAAGATGAATGAGAAACAGGTTATACTTATAGTCGTTTAACTACTTTGTGCCACAGAAAAACTGCCATACAAGTGCCACACGAAACACTAATTATAATAAACATTTTGGGACTTTCAGGAGTATGAGCAAAAATTAAAAATTAATTTGCAAATGTTTTATGTATTTCTAATGTCTTTAAGTAACAGGTTCGAAAGAACATAATCTGGTAAACATGACTAATCCCTACTTGTAAGGCGTAACAGGCTATCGACAAGTACTTCCTGCACCCTTTAACAATGAGTTTCACACTTCAAATATAATGACCTTTTTTATACCGCAAATAACAACAGTACACTTTTACACATTTGCTTCTGACACTTTGCAGCTGGAAATCTATTTTTTCTTCCATTCTCTATGCCCTACACCTTGGAGAGCAAGACGCCTGTATTTGAAATGAATTATGTTTTGTGGGTTTTGGGAAGTTGAAGAAAAACAACAATTGATTTTATGGCGACACTTTTTAAGCCTCAAAAGTGTTAGTTTCAAACACGAAACGTCGCCATAAAATCAATGGTTGTTTTTCTTCAACTTCCCAAAACCCACAAAACATAATTCATTCATTACTAGGGAAACGAAATGCCTAATTATTATGAAGCGGGTTTCTTCTCAAGCAACAGAGAACGGTTTGGACAACAAGCATTCATTTCATGTAAAAAATGGTCAAGACATACCATAAAATTGAAATCTTGAAATAAAAAGAAAAGAGAGCCAACGTTTATGTTTATGTGATTACTTACACTTACCAAACGTGTAAGCCTCACGAAATTCCGTTCGAAGCAGCGAGCCTGTGAATATTTCTGTTTGAAATTTTTGAGATTTTGGGCGATTTTTTTTGCATAATTATTTGTTATTAGATATTTAATAAGGGCTTTAATATTAAAAAACATAAAATATCTGAAATGAAATGCCACTTTACCATTTGATCAATTTGTATACATTTTTTAAACAGATGAAAAAGCAGGCAAACTTGGAGAGAAAAGAAAGAGAGATCGTGATGATAATGAACCAGCGAACAAGAAAGAGAGACAAGAGAAACAACCTATAGTAGAAGATGAACCTGAGTATGACGCTGAAAAGACTCTGTTAAGTTGGTGTAAGTATATTATTTCGTGTCAGTACAGACGTGCCCTCCTTTAATTTATGAGCAGATGATTCAAAAATAACTTAAACGCTTTCGCGGCGACTCAGTCGCACTTTGTGAATTTTCGCCAATTTACCTAATAATGAAAGTGTAAAATGTTGTCCAAGAATTTTTTTGTTTTTAACATTTTTTCAAATTTAAATGAGCTTAGTTTTTAATCTCAACAAAAACATCTCATGTAAAAATGCCAAGTATGGAAAATGATATTCTGAAAAAAGAATTAAGATAAAAGTAAAGCCAAGTTCTCCAATACAAATTTCAAAATGAAAGGTTCTTACTAACCAAGTATAAAAGGCAACTTCATAGGGGTATAGTCAACCACGGACAACGGTGTTTCGGACAAAGGCATTTCCTTCCTCAGCGTGGCTTGCCTGACACAAAGTAGAACAAACTGACTACAAGATACAAGGTAAATCAAAAAGAATGAAAAAATAGGTAAAACCTATTTTTCATTTTATGAGTGAACGATAGCGAACCAAGGAAACTAAGTCCTTGGCGGGACGAAAACGTCCACCGGTCTATAAGGAAGAAATACTTTTCGTCACAGTTCAACCAGACCATGCTATCACCGTCTCCACGGTATCGGTTTGAAACCGAAAACAATGAGTTAACCAAGTATAAAAGGCAACTTCATAGGGGTATAGTCAACCACGGACACCGGTGTTTCGGAAAAAGGCATTTCCTTCCTCAGCGTGGCTTGCCTGACACAAAGTAGAACAAACTGACGACAAGATACAAGGTAAATCAAAAAGAATGAAAAAATAGGTGAAACCTATTTTTCATTCTATGAGTGAACGATGGCGAACCAAGGAAACTAAGTCCTTGGCGGGACGAAAACGTCCACCCGTAGCTACCTTTACCTCTGAGGTCTTGCCCGTGAAACTTTTTTGTTAAGACTTTATACCTCGTGAACTTCCTTCAAAATATAACAATATTCCAGAACAAAATAACAGTCTTATTTATCTTACTTCCTTGTAATAAACTTTGTTTTAGTTGGGAATAAACCAGTTATAATAAAAATTATTATAAATATTGTTTGACATAAAATGTGATAAAATAGTGATATACTCCCTGTCCCACTGCAATGCTTTCATCTACAAATCCCTAGTGCGAGAGATAAGATATTCAATTCAAAAGTGCATAAAACGGATAGCCAGTCAGCAACAGCCTTCGCTACCTGCCTTTTCATTGGATGCTTAGATCATATACCTTCATATACGTTGTCTTACGCACTCGTGTATTTTTCAAATAAAGAATTGAATTAGGACACCCTGTATGTAATTATTTGACTTATTGCTTACATTATTTTTAGTTGATTCTGACCTGCTTCTGCAAATAAATAAGGAAAACTTTTTGTCTGCTAAGCCTGTCAATGAAGGAGCAATGGGTTACATTTGGAGTGGTGTTAGGGCCACACAAGGCATTTCTTCGGGAAAAGTAAGTTACTGCTGCTATGTATAATTAAATAATAATGGTATCAGCTTAATAGGCCCTATATACAAAAGATGTGAACAAAGAAATTGATTCAATTTTTCATAGGCATCACTAGTTCTTTGATAGTTTCGTGCAGAATCAGAGATACACTACTATTTTATTTTTTATTTTTTTTAATTTTTTTTTCACCGGTCTTGCCATTTACAAAAATTAAAATCACAATAGTATGAACTATAACTAACATTATTATGTAGTAATAATTATTGAGCAAATTTTTTCACAAACTTGTTGAATTGTTGTAAAGTTACATTAAATAAATCTACATCGATTTTATTTAAAGAATTTGCCATTCTAGTAAGAGGAGAGTTTACCCATGTGCAGTTCTATGAAATTGCACAAACAATAAAGAATAATTTCTAGTCTGTCTTTGTGGAACTTGAAAAGAGATCATTTCTAATAAGTTAGGACAATCAACATTATTATTTGTAATTTTAAACAGTAACCTGGTATCCATCATAAACCTCCGCTTTTCCAAAGATTGAATACTCAATAAATTCTGTAGAGATATGTAGTCAATATGATCTTTTGGTATTTTTAGTTTGTAGTTTATTAACCTTAAAAACCTACACTGAATTTTTTCTAACATATCGTAACATAACATATAATTATGTGACTTCTTGAAATTTCCACAATTTACTATAAATTTAAAACAAATTTACTGCTCTTTGTTAATTATAAAATAATTTTTATTAGATTTGCTATGAAGTGAAACTTAAAGAAGCCATGAAATGGAGCGACTTGACTGAACGTTACACCCTGCCAGAACGTAAAAGATATGACAGGAGAGAAAGGGATGATAAGAGAAAAAAGGACTCCAAGAAGGAAAAGGATGAAGAAAAAAAAGATGACAAGGATGAGGCAAAGAAAGATGGAGAAGGTATTAATAACAAACTGATTTCATTTGTTTAGGATATTATGTTCATTATAAAAATTTTGTGTCAACGTTTTCAATTTTGATTCAAAACTTTTATTTGAAGTAAATTTAAAACAAAATATTTATTACATCTAATTTGAGTTTTACAATTTACTGTTATTAAAAAAGGGGTTCTAGGGCTCAAATGTTCAATACAGCACGTTTCAAAATAGCGCGTGTTCGGCCTGACCAGGTTGCCTGCAGACCTAACCTAACCAGTTTAGATTAGTATACTTACCTAACCAGGTAGGTTAGTTAGGTACTCATAACTAGGTTGTTGTTGTGTTTTAATATGCGCTAATTTTAACAGGCGCTGTTTTAATATGTGCTATTTTAATACGCGCTATTTCGTTACAGAGCCGCACTAGGAAATTGATCACAATAAATCTAAAAACTGTCAAACTTGTTATTTTTTAAATTCACAATTTGCACACCTTAAACCACAACCTCATGTGTCGAAGTCTGACAGATCTTAAATATAATACATTATTTCCTTAACACTTCTGGGTTTTAAACTTATTTAAAGAAAAAACACTTTCTACTTTCAATTATAGCTGAAAAAATGGAAACAGACGAAGCTAAAACCGAGCCAAAAGAGGAAAACGGTGATGCTAAAGAGGAAGAAACTAAAGAAGAAGCCAAGAAAAGTGACAAGACTAAGGAAGAAGAGGAAAAGAAGGATGCGAAGGATGATAAAAAAGAAGGCGATGATGAAAAAAAAGAAGGAGAAGAGTCCAAGGACAAGGAGGAAGAACCCAAAAAGGTTTGTGTGGTATTATTATTGTTTTTAGTATGCTGTTACAAGTATGGTATCTTATTCTATTCCATTTTTTAACAAAATTAAAGATTTAATTTTTTTATTTTTAACTCTTGATCTAACATTAACATAAAATTGGCAAATAAAGCTTATTTATTTTATTAATTAATTTTGGTTGTAATGTTTTCTACTATCTTAAAAAAATCTAAACCTGAATGGCGCTGCTGCAATAGGGGTTTTCACACATTTGTTTTTAACTAGGAACCAAAAGAGCCCATTCCTACCCACTTTGCTCGAGTCGGCTTTTCTGTCGGCGGCACGAATCTGCAATTGGGTGAGAACCAGTTCTCATATGGGTACCAGAATACTGGAAAATTCGTCAATAACAAAACCGTGGTCGACTATGGCATTACCTTTGGTGAAGGTGATGTTATTGGTGCCTTTTTGGTAAGTTTTTAGGTTCAACATTATTATGATGGTCAATATATCTTATATCCCATAAAAAGTAAAATCCATTGTGAAATAAAAGTGGTGGCCTTGGCATCGTAATTAAATTAAATTTCAAATAAAATAGTATTTCATTTTAAAGTTTTTGTGACTTATATTTTATTTATTTCTAAATAGAGCATTGATAAAAAGGAACTATCAATCAGCTACACCGTCAATGGCGCAGTTCAACCGGTGGCTATTACCGTTCCTTGCTCTGAATTGCCTGAGAACTATGTTTTGTATCCCCATGTTTCAGGTAAGAACCATTCTTTAAAATTGTTAGAATTTCCGCATTTTAGTAATATTTTATATTAGTCGGTTATTCTTTCATTAAAGTCTTTCTCTGAGATGCCACCGAACCAGGTCATGTGTTTGTTTTTGGTTGTTATTTGTACCAAAGATTATAAAATTCTTCTTTTTGACACGATCACCATAGCTCACACTACTATGTTATAGTATATGTGAGAGCTAATACATATGTTACACCAGAATCATTTGTTATAATACATTTTGATTAAATTTATTTCCTTTTTTTTAAATTTTGTGTTTGCCAAAGTAATAAAAAACATACAATTTTGTCAAATTTTATTTCACTTCCTTTACATTCTTCTTTTATTCACATTTTTTTAATTATTATGATAAATATTTAAGCACTTAAAAGTATTAAAATTACTAAATTGAAAAGTTGTACTTATAGTTTACAAAAAATGTATAATATGTTAAAAAGTTTGTTTTTCTTGAATCACTTAAATACAACTATTTTATGTTTCTTTAAACAGTAAGAAACTTTGAAATTGAGTTGAACTTTGGTGATCAAGAAGAACCGTGGTTCCCGATTCCCGAAGAGCTTAGCAGCTATCAGTTCTTATCCAAGTTCGAGAATAAAATTGCGGGACCCAAGAGTCCTGCAACCAGAAAAGAGTGTGAGGTGAGTTGATGTATTAAAGTATTAATATAAAAACATTGACATTGTTTGTCTGCATATTTGTATAACCATTTCTTGTATCATTGATGTGCATGTTTTACTGATTTTCTCCAAACCATAATAAAGAAAATAGAGACAAATTAAAATGTTTATCATAAATACTGCAAATTAACTTTCTTGTAGAAAGTTGTAATGCATCTTGCTAATAAATTATATTTTATAGGTTTACTTGATGATTGGCTTGCCAGCTTCTGGAAAAACCCACTGGGTGTGTGAACACATCAAAAACAATGCTGATAAGCAGTACACAATTATCGGCAATCATAGTCTTCAAGAAAAAATGACGGTAAGAATTTTTTATGGGTTTTATGCATTATACAGGGTATCCTAAATTAATGGTACATCCGAAAGTAGGGGATTCTTTGGCTTATTTCATAGCTAAAATGTTATACAAACATGGGACCGAAAAAGCCTCGTTTCTGAGATGCAGAATGTTAATGGTAATTAAATGGGTTATGTGTTTCCAGAAATGTGCATTAAAATGATTTTTATTTTTTACTCGAAAACAGTGCACAGTACAAAAATAAGTTGAGAGACCCAATTTGCTCTAAATTAGACGGAGATTTCAAAAATAATTTTTATTTAAAAAAAAAGCAGTGGCGCACCATTTTTTTCTTTAAAAATATTAAATCCAAGCCCCACACAGACGGCACTGCTAAAATTTTTAAAAATTATTTTACAGCAAAAAATACTTTTTGGTGCAGAGAAGACGTGTACCAAATTTAAAAAAAAAATATTTAGAGTGGTTTCAAAATGTTAATGCAAAAATATTTTTTTAATTAAAACTTTATCTAGGAAACGAAGCTTTTTCGGTCCCATGTTTATATAACATTTTTTTAGTTATGAAATAAGCCAAAGAATCGCCAACTTTTGGATGTACCATTAATTTAGGAACACCCTGTATAATTCAGTTTTCAGGATGTTTTTGTTGTCAAAGAGTGCATCCACATAGAACAAAATTAGTTAGTTGGTGAAAACGTTTACAGGAAATTATATTGTGTTATATTTTTTTATGGTCATTAAAATTTCCTTTAAAATGTTGTATAACATGGCCAGATTGGTTTCATAATTAAAACTTTAGGGACGTCCGCAAATTAAATCAATTTTGAAAAATCAGAAAATAAGCCATTTTCGTTTCAAGTTTTATCTAATTTTCTCAGAAACTAAGCTTAATATGAAAAAATATACACTATGCTTTATTGACAGTAAAATTTTCTTTTCAACAATGTGATACTCGGTGGGGTTTGACGTATAACAAACTCTTCAGCGAGATTCGTAAATGGGGCTGATTTAAAAAAATCATAAAAAAACATGTTTTTCAAACGTTTAATTCGATTTTCTTAAAAACCAAGCTTTTTATCCAATAAATGGATCTATGATGGATCTGATACCTTCCTAGCATATTAGCACACTCCAGGTGAACTCCACGCTATATACAAGACGCTAGCGCTACCAAGTCCACTTTCAATCCCTGGCATCGCAAGCGCAGATCTACCAATATTATTTACCTCATGTCTTAGAATAGATGCATACAGGGTGATTTTCACTTGAATGATTCTAACCACATGAAAATAGAAAGTTTCAAAAACCTAACCTAACAAAACCTAATCAAATCTAACTGAACCGAAGGAAACTCAACCAATAATTTTTTTCAAAAAAAAAACTTTCCTGACTTCCTGCCCGGGATCATAGAGGATGTGAATCCGAACCGAACCAAACCGAACCTAACTAAACTGAACCTAACCTAACCAAACTAAACTACAACACGTACTGCTAATTAGGTTTAGTTGGGTAGGGTTAGGTTTGGATAGGTTCGGTTCGGTACGGTCCGGTTCGGATTCACATCCTCTAGCATCCCAGGTAGGAAGTCAGGAAAGTTTTTTTTTTTTTTTTAATATTGGTTTAGTTTGCTTTGGTTCGGTTCGGTTAGATCTGATTAGGTTTCGTTAGGTTAGGTTTTTGAAACTTTCTATTTTCATGTGGTTAGAATCATTCAAGTGAAAATCACCCTGTACATCGATTCTAATACATGAGGTAAATAATATTGGTAGATCTACGCATGCGAAGCCAGGGATTGGAAGTGGACTTGGTAGCGCTAGCGTCTTGTCACGCTATATCAGCCTTCAAAACAGTTTTTCGTGAATATCTCAGAAACGAAAGCTTCTACATCAGCCTTGAAAACGGTTTTTCGTAAATACCTCAGAAACGAGAGCTTGTAAAAAATAATCAAACAAGTTTCGTGGCTAATCGGGCAAAAAAGAGTTTTTGTTTCCCTTATATTTTTCCGTGGGTAGCCTGAAAGCTTAACCTCACGGGGGTCCAAGATCTAATGGACACCTAATAAGTGTTGACAGTTAACCGTTTCGTCATGGGACTCCTCAGAACACTGCTGGTCAATGTGACAAATCTTGCGAAGTTAATCAGATGGTTTTGTCTCTAATTAAATGTAATTAGTGAGCGAACTATAGCAAGAGGCGCCATCTACCGAGATACGAGAGAAACAAAAAACCAAAAGCAGGCGAACACTGCTATACAATATCGATCAATGAAAAGATCGAATGCAAATAAAAGAAAACAACTTATAGTCCGTGACCTACGACAGCTCTTTGTCTTTCAGGCCGGATCAACACAGATTGCATTTTTACCCGTCTTCAAGACAGTGAGCGTCAATCAACGGAATTTTTAAGCCAAATAATACTAACAAACGTGGAATTTCGTACCCGTGAATTTAAAAATCAAACAAGTTTCGTGGCTAATCGGGCAAAAAGGAGTTTTTTTGTTTCCCTTATATTTTTCCGTGGGTAGCCTTTCAGGCTACCCACGGAAAAATATTATTTTGTTATTGTGTTATTTGGTTTGTATTATTTGGCTTAAAAATTCCGTTGATTGACGCTCACTGTCTGGAAGACGGGTAAATATGCAATCTGTGTTGATCCGGCCTGAAAGACAAAGAGCTGTCGTAGGTCACGGACTATAAGTTGTTTTCTTTTATTTGCATTCGATCTTCTCATTGATCGATATTGTATAGCAGTGTTCGCCTGCTTTTGGTTTTTTGTTTCTGTCGTATCTCGGTAGATGGCGCCTCTTGCTATAGTTCGCTCACTAATTACATTTAATTAGAGACAAAACCATCTGATTAACTTCGCAAGATTTGTCACATTGACCAGCAGTGTTCTGAGGAGTCCCATAAGGACGAAACGGTTAACTGTCAATACTTATTAGGTGTCCATTAGATCTTGGACCCCCGTGAGGTTAAGCTTTCAGGCTACCCACGGAAAAATATAAGGGAAACAAAAAAACTCCTTTTTGCCCGATTAGCCACGAAAGTGGTTTGATTTTTAAATTCACGGGTACGAAATTCCACGTTTGTTAGTATTATTTGGCTTAAAAATTCCGTTGATTGACGCTCACTGTCTTGAAGACGGGTAAAAATGCAATCTGTGTTGATCCGGCCTTAAAGACAAAGAGCTGTCGTAGGTCACGGACTATAAGTTGTTTTCTTTTATTTGCATTCGATCTTTTCATTGATCGATATTGTATAGCAGTGTTCGCCTGCTTTTGGTTTTTTGTTTCTCTCGTATCTCGGTAGATGGCGCCTCTTGCTATAGTTCGCTCACTAATTACATTTAATTAGAGACAAAACCATCTGATTAACTTCGCAAGATTTGTCACATTGACCAGCAGTGTTCTGAGGAGTCCCATAAAGACGAAACGGTTAACTGTCAACACTTATTAGGTGTCCATTAGATCTTGGACCCCCGTGAGGTTAAGCTTTCAGGCTACCCACGGAAAAATATAAGGGAAACAAAAAAACTCCTTTTTGCCCGATTAGCCACGAAACTTGTTTGATTTTTAAATTCACGGGTACGAAATTCCACGTTTGTTAGTAAAAAATAATGCTCCGTTAAAAACTTGTATATTTTTAATTTTTAAACTTTCAAAAAACTGTCATTAGCATTGATAGATTTTGACCAACATCTAAAATTAGCTTGTTACAGTGTCGAACACTATTTTACTTGAAAATTTCATGAAAATCGGTTTAGCGGTTTAGGAGCTATCGTGTTATGGACACACACACACACTCAGACAGGCGTCACGACGATATTGCTAAAATAGGTCAAAATGCACACTGCGCGAGCTAGAACTGTAAAAGTGTGTTCCGTACTTCATAGCAGACAATAAAATTCCCTTTCAAATGCTGTATAACAAAGTGGAAGTTATTCCATAGTTACCGCTCCAGTGGTGTCTTTAATTTAAAGTAATTATTTAGAATCACCAAGCTAATATAGGGCATAAAAAATTGAAAATCCTAAACAAAATATGCAACATTTATACCCTAATATGCTAGATTCCGTGTTTTTGAGTCCTGTAAGTGAAAGAGAGAGCATATATCGACTCTTAAAACTAAATGCGCTCTTGGCTATGACAACATATTGTCAGTGCTGATAGAAAGATCTCAACATTATTTAATTAAGCCGATAGTTCATATTTTTAATTTGATATTTTTAACTGGAAAATAAAAAAGTATGATACAAAACTACAGACCTATAGTCTAATTCTTTTTCTCGACCTAGCAATAGCTTTTGACACTGCCTCATCAAAAACTCCTTGATGTTCTCCAACACTGTGGAATGAGAGGCATAGTGTCCAAGGCCTTTGCCGACTATTTTTCAAAACGGCAACAAATGCCCAAAATAAACGATACACAAAGCGACACACTTACAATTGAAGTGGGTATTTCACAAGGTACGTTTTTAGACCCGCTACTATTTGTGCTCTACATAAATTCTTTGTTGAAAATGAATGGTATAGAAGGAGTAGTTATCTCATATGCAGATGACATGGTGTGTATATAAGCTGAAACTTGGGTTGTTGCTAAACAAAAGCCAAAAAGGGACTATTTCTAAATGTTGAGAAAACATGTATCGCTTTTTCATTAACAAATCATAATAGACCGGAATTTACCACACTAACAATTAAAAGCTCTAGCAATCTGCAAATTAAGGAAGTTGAAACTACAAAATATCTGGGAATCCAGATCGACAAAAATCTGAAATGGCATAATCAGGCGCAAACAAATACCAAACGGTTAAGACGCTTTATACATAAATTCTACGAAGTGCGAAAATTTTTAAATAAAAAACATTTAATTATAGTATACCAAACATTTGTGAAATCAATAATAAGGTATGGGGTGCCCTACATGATAATGTAATAATGCATCCTCTTAATGTCATTCAAAACTATATACTGAAAATCATTCTAAAAAAAGATCCAGACTATCCAATTAATTTACACAACATTTTAAATATCAGAGTACTCTTATTTTCATACCATATTTATGTTTTTCTATAAAAATCCGAAACTGAAAGTCGTACTTAAGCACAACTATAATACCAGAAAGAAACATAACTTAAATACACCACAGCATGAATGAACCACTGCAGGCCAAAGATTTGTCACTTTTATTGCACTAAAGCTATACAATATTTTGCCAAAAACATTAAAAAATATAAAAACAATAAAAAAATTCTCCAGATCTTGAAATAAGCAAATTATATCTAATAACTTCAGTTCATTTTGTCTAATGTTAATTTTCTTGTTTTAATAGAAAATTATAGAAAATTATTTCCTTGTAATACTCCTACAAATTTCACAAGGAGAAAGGACACATACAGGTATGCTTATATCTAGGTGTCCTTTATCCCTAAATTTAGTTATGTGCTTCATTACTTAATTTATAATAAGCTAGTTTGTAATGTATATAAGCAATGTAATAGGTGTTTCTAAATTAAATTAAATTAATCAATTTTTTTACAGGTTTTATCCAATTTTCTTAAGAACTATGCTTCTTACGACAATATAAGTTATTTACTTTAGGGTGGATAATGAAATTTCCTTTTAAACGGTGTATCACAAAATGTGATAAAAAATATGGGTAACTCTCGAGAGGCGTCCGTACATTTGTACGCTTTCAAAAATTACCAAAAAAAAAAAACATTTTTGTCAAATTTTCATAAAAACTAACGTCAGTAGGTAGAATAAGATTTAAAAAAATCTTAAAAGCTTATTCTTTTTGAAACTAGATAAAATATGTAGGAAAAATTTATTATTATTTATTAATTATTTTGGTTATTTTTAAAAATTTATGTAAGTACGCCCCTGGAGACTTATATGTGACATAAACCCCACATTATATTACAGCGTTTAAAATAAAATTTTATAAAACTAATAAACACTGAAGATCAACTTCCTTCTAACCTTATCGACCAATACATTGTTGGTAAGGGAATTTTGTTCTCCACAAAAAAGTACTGTTGTTTGCAATTTTCGATAAACAGGTTAATTTTCGATAAACAGGTTAGTTTGAAAATTGAATAAGACTAAAAAAAAACAGGCGTTTGGGGGGATTTTCTCCGTCGCACAGAGGGGCAAAATCAAGAAAACATGCGATTTAGTGCAGAACTCATTTATCTAATATATGAGATATTTTTACGGAAAACTATTTGTTAATAATCGCTTTACCATAGCAAGTTAGCTTCGGATAGTCAAACGTCAAACAAATGAATAAAACACCTTGTCAAAGTTGGCGTGTTTTGAAAACTGATGTTGCGTAGTTGTTTTAAGAACACAAATGAATCAACTTTGCCACAATTTTTAATGTTGATCAAGTTTGGTTAAGATATTTTAATTATATCAGATAATCACTATGGTGAGTACATTATTCTCGTATAAAAAAAATGCAAAATTTTTTGTTGTTTTTCTTCAAACTGCCATTTTTGTAAAATCTTTCAAAAATTTATTATTTTCTTTAATTTTAAAAATATACGTGGACACAAAGTAACTTGTCGCGGGCCAGTTTTAACATGTCATTTTTTATTGAACCTTCCTTTTTAAAATTATGCCACATTTAGCTGCTAGTTTTTGCCAATAAGGCCGGAATTAATTTTTTATATATTAACATTTTTCTCCAAACTTAGCGAAATATGTGTTTAAATTGTAGTATAGATACTTAAAATATAAAGTACTAAAACATATACATCTACACATACTATTATTATACTCATTATATATTAAGGAATAAAAGTCACACTTTATCCCGAGGCAAAAAGTTTGTAGCCTGAGCGTAGCGAGGTATATAATAAGCCAATAGCTAACAAGACACTAATTACGAATTTTAGGAGATATTTTTTAAACTTTTGGATTTTTCTGCCCTAAAATTAAATTATAATTATAATTATGTGGTTTTCAGCTACTTTACTAAAAACATAATGTCTGATAGAGCCTTTTATTTTGAATTTTAAGTATAAAAAGTGAGTTTTATCGCTAAAATCAGGATTTTATTTCAAGGTAAAAAGTTTTTAGCACGAGCGTAGCGAAAGCTACAATTCGTTAAAGGATAAAAATACTCTTTTATAACGAGGTTTATACGTTAATTTTACACTTTCCGACCGATCTTTTTTTTAAACTTATTATTTGACTTATTAATATAGTTAAATTATTTTTTGTTTTGCTTAGTATAATATATAAATATGTTTATTTATAAACAAAGAAAGCTTCCAGTGGCGTATATAGAAAAATGTCTTGGGATGGGCCCGAGACAGTTTTGGGGAGAACCGAACCCCATGAGTCCGTTTTTATGCTGTTTTATGTTTGTATTCATGAAATATGTGGAAAATATCTAGAAAAATCTTAGCTTCGGGGGGGCCGGGCCCCCCAGCCCCCCCCCCCCCCTTATATTTGCCATTGAAAGCTTCTGTCAAGTCGTTTTAAAAATGGCGAAAGTCAGTCAGAAGAAAAGTGTGCAAAATTTTATGTTGGATCCATAAAGTTTTTGGGGGGGAGGTTAGGAAATATTTTGAAGCTTATTCGACCACTTATACCTCGACTAACAGCTCGAGGTCACTTTTTTTTTATTTTGGATCACTAAGTAATTCATTTTAAACATTCCTCACTACAAAGGAATACATCCATTGCACTGTGGGACTTTATCGCATCTTTTTGTGCTTCTGCCCCACTGTGCGTCGTCGATATTTCGAGTTGACAACCGGGATATTTGGATTCA
The DNA here is from genome assembly GCA_963576565.1 of Aspidapion aeneum. Classification (NCBI taxonomy): domain Eukaryota; kingdom Metazoa; phylum Arthropoda; class Insecta; order Coleoptera; family Brentidae; genus Aspidapion; species Aspidapion aeneum. The sequence continues at coordinate 98,957,743 of OY755043.1, forward strand.
GTGGGGTGGAAGTAGGGGGAAATGCTCAGAATAGGATGAGAGGATATAAGATATAAGAGGTCAATGATTATTTTAGGTTGATGGTGAATCGATCAGACAACGTTTCGGCGGTTCCTGGAAGCTCCTCAACGACAAACTCCAAAAAACCTTGAACAGACTCACCGACATAGCCACTGCAAGAAGACGTCATTTCATCATCGATCAGGTATGTGTTAGAGGCTTAATAATATTGAGTTACAATTTGTTTCTTCTAAGTTGAAAAAATATTAAGCCAAATTTCCTTTGTTTGAAAATGTGTTAAAACGCCACAATGCTTTTGGGTACCAAATTTTTGAGACAAAAAAATCCTTGGGTTTTTCAGGAGAAATTTCATTTGTATCCATTCTTTAAGGTAAAGTCTTAAAACTGATATCAGCGCAACTAAAAATATGAAGTGTATAAATAGGAAACCTCGTTAGTATTATAGTTAACCCCTAGCTGTGTAAACTCCGAAATAATATGTACAAAATCATACCTTAAAGTGTATTATTTTACATGAGATAGTTCCTAACTTTTAAAGTGTTCCAAAGTCCCTATCTAAGGATTGTAAAATATTGCCTTAACCAAATCATATTTGGCCCACTTAAAATGGAAATTTAAATAATTTTAAGTTTATTATGGGACGTCAATCGAAATTATAACAATCTTAAAGGTACATGAAAGTTTAAGGTTCCCACGGTTCCTGAAAAATCTTGAATTTTTCATAATCAAATTCCAGGCTTTAAATTTACCTTGAATTTCAGAAAAAAAAATGACTTCTGTGGCATTTGCTTAATTTTCCTGGAATTTTTTGACCTTTATGATAACGAAAAAAAAAATATGGGTGGTAAATGAGAATAGGAATACTCTTATTTGTGAGATTATTCTGTATGGATATTAATTGACAAGTTTTTGAATATTTTAAGGTGGGACAGTTACTTAAAACTGACGTTTGGTTGTAGTAGCTGAATGGTGAAGATATTTGTTTGTGTTTTTGGTCTGTAATTTTAAATGTAGATTTCAGTATAGATGAGGTTAATAACAATACGTTTTTGTTGCGATAAACTGTTGGGACGCGCTTAACTTTAACGTTAAGAACTGTCACTTCATGTTCAACTAACTCCAAATTGTTTTTTCCTCACAACTGTAAGAAAATCATTTCTTATTCAATTTTTGGTTAGTATGTCAGTAGCAAAAACCATAACATCAATATAAAGTTAGCGCTAAATCTCTGTAGATAACCACGTCCGTTATGGTTATTAAAAATAACGGCGTGATGGATTGCTACTTTGTCGACTCAGAATAACGATAACCACGACCGAAGTGAGAAATGTACTGGCCAAAAACTCCCTAATTTTTCGACAGTAGCACCTACATAATTGTATCGTTAAATTTTAGCTCAGACTACTACGATACTATAGTAGTGTGAGCTATTATAGTTATCCTAATTTTTTAGAGAAAAAAAAAGTTGCTCCGTTTCAGATGATTTTGAAACTTTTTTGTCGCGCTGTCTGTTTGTATGTCTGTCTGTAACGACCAACCCGCATAACTCAAAAACCGCTTGCCCAATTTGAATGAAATTTGGTACCTAGGCTGGGTCTTGGGTTGAGATGGTCCCATTTAAAAATGAACAAAATTCACTGAACCCAAGCCAAATAAATATGGCGTGTGTGATATCAAACGAAAGGTAATTGAGTCTGGAGTTAAACAAAATACATTTTAGTTTATTTTAAAAAAAGGGTGGCGGTAGATTTCAAAAATTAGAGTTTAAGTGAAAATATGGCGTGTATGATATCAAACGAAAGGTAATTGAGTCGCTTGGTTATAATTAATTCTACCCACTATAGAGAAGGATGAAATATGCAAATGAACAAATTTGTGGAAAATCGACTTTAAGTAGTAAAGGTTTAGTTTTTTCAGAAAGCTGTTATTTTGTTTTCCGTGCTCTTCTTATTTTATTTTCCTTTGGTCTTTTTGGACATGGCCAATTGGCCATTAACTTAAGGTATAGTCCAGACGCAGTTACACTTTTGTCACTTTGACATCAAATAAACATATTTCCTAACCAGAAATATATTAAAACGTAAATATGTCATGTTGATATAAAATTAAAACTAAAACTGTCATTGTCTGTGGATAAAAAGATGCTGACTGTAGGTTGACAAAAAAAACGTACAGATGAAAACAACTCAAAGACATGCCATTTTTCAGATTTTTTTGTTGCTTTCAGTATGCATATGATAAATAAAGATGTTGGAAATGTCACAAAAGTGTAACTTCATGAGTGTAATGAGTGAAGTGTGTGTTTAGGTTGTGACGTCCGTGAGAGGTAACGGTGAGAAAAACGAGTTGGGGGTTGGATTATATTGGGTTGGTAATTGGATATCCTTACATGCATTGTTAAGCATCATTAGAAGGGGAAGAAGTACTCCCTCCCTCACTTGATTTTCGCCTCTCTTTTTAAATAATAAATCATACATACAATACGAACAGCAACGTTACAAACAATAGTATTTAAATACCTAAGTACTTAATAAATTTCAAATAAAGTAAAGTAAAATACATAGTATTTAAATACCTAAGTACCTACTTAATAAATTGTAAATAAAACAAAATAACAACATTTTTATATTAATTATGGCGCGCCACTTCACACGCCGTGTAAAGCCGCGGATGCCCGCATTTCTTGTTGCGAGGCCAAACGAATGCCTCGTTCTTGAAACGGGCCGAGTGTGTAATAGCGTCTTCGCTAATGAGCTATGGAGCTACTCAATCGGACATCTACTGTAAACAATAGGGAGCGCGAGAACAACAGAGCGTAATTTCAGCTGACACAGTGAGGTGGGGGATCGACCCTTAATGGGTATTAAAATGAAAGAAAAGGAGCTAAAAAGAGTTATTTTTGAAAAATGACTTACCTCGATAGTGTTTTCTTTAGAAGGAAGGGTACCAGGGAAATGGAGTAATCCTATCTATGATGATGTCTTCTTTCGGCGTTGTTAACTCTTTTTTAGTTTTTATATGTTTTATGGTTTTAACCGCACTAATATATCTTTAATGCACTGTTATGCTTTTGCGCGCGCGCGGCTTAACGATTTTGAATTTTTGTTTAATTATGTTTAGTTTAACACTAATTAATTCGGCAAGGGCCGTAGATTGATGCCACAGGGCGGCTATGATCAACCCTTTTTCAGTATGCGTTTGGCAGGGACAAACGATTAAAGCACACTAACTATTTTATATTTTTTCGTTGTTTTCCTTTCTCGCTCCTTGACTCCACGTATATAGGTAGGTACACTCGGTATTTTTTAATGGGTCAGTTTAAAGGAAATAGGAAAACGGAATATCAGGTGTGATAAACAAGGACACATCGAGATTGGTGTGTATTGGAATGGCTCCAGTTTTAATTTTAGTATTTTAAAATCAAATAAGCAAAAAACATATCTGGTTTTCTTATCCCAAGGTACCGAGTGTTATTTATTTTTAACACCGGGTTGAAATCAAATTTCAAAAAATACATAAATAAAATAAAATAAAAATGTTTTGTAGTTCAAAAACTTAACTAAGGGCGTGGAAACAAACCAGTTCTCATTCAGTTTCAAGTGAATAGGCGAACAATACTCAACTGAATGCTCGTTTGAAGTTCCCACTGTGATCGGATGGTGTCGCATGCCGCGTGTCCATGCGTGTTGCTGAGGCATGCGAATTCGGCTTTAAATGAATACGCGCTTTAATGGAAGCTTATAATGAACGGTCTTTTTAAAACGAATAAATCATATCTCCTTTTTAAATACTTTGCACTACTCCTCTACCCTCCAATTAATAACATTGGTGTAACAAATGAAAGAATCGGATGAAATATGCCGAAAATACGTATAACCAATATGCTGGTCCCGCAGCCATTAAGTTTACGCTGTCTGCCATCCCTAGTATAGAAATCCCATAACTTAATTTAAATGGACGGAGGAAAACCAATGAGTGCTGCCATTTTGACATCAAATATACAATATACTTGCTAGTTGCGGAAAAATGTCGAAAGCAAACCAAACCCATACAATTGAAATGACATATCTTAAACCCCATATCATAATTTTTGAGATAACTTTTTGACAGTTATCAGCTGTTTACCATAATAAATAGCATAGGCCAACGAAAAAAAGTTGTAAAATGTTGTCCCAAATATAATGATATAACCTATATAATGTCGACACTATAGCGTAATCCTCCATTACCTACTCGTATTATTTTACGTTTATATTCATGATTTAGTTGCCTGATATTGTTTTAAGATGTTACAGTGGATACAAATAAAATTTTTGTAAAATTTTGGATATACAGATATGTACATACGTGGTTATTTGAAGTATAAGATTTAGTGAAAATTGTTTTTAATGTAAAAAAGGTGAGTAGAAAACTTGTTCCTGAATAGCCAGGATGCAGCAAGAAAATAGATTGGTACTTCTACAGAGGTAAGAAAATCTAGATTTAGGATAGTCGGTACATCGTGGGATATTTTCCTCAGCAAGCTTTTTCTTTAATTTTCATTATTTTCAATTAAAATATAACAGATTATCTTTTCTTTCAATTTGATGTTATCTCTAAAAATGATGTACTGGAAGATGATGTAGCGAAAATCTAAAAACCGCAGTTGACCCTAAGATCAAATAAACATCCAATATTAAAAATGTTGAATATGGTACGTATATTTGGTAGGTTGATTACCACGCCCTCCACACCTTTAATTAGCCTCCAACACTCTTTCGCTGTTAAGGGTTAATGAGGAATAAATACTAAAAAGGTAAATATGAATTATAGATCCAATCTCCCCTACCACTCTTTCGCTGTTAAGAGTTATTGAGGGATAAATATTGGAAGGTAAATATGAACTTTGAGTTTTGTGTGGTTTTTCACATTACATATTGAAGATATCTACAGAAATGGGAACATCTTCGCTGCAATAAGATAAGGATAAAAATAAGTTGATTCTTGTGGTGACTTGGTATATATCTGCATTGCTTTAGATTCTATTTTTTTAAATATTTTGCTTGCTGGGGAAAACTAGTCTGTAAGAGACCAAGGTAAGTGATTGTCATACTTTTGATTGTGGCAGTTGACATGGATTTCAAAATTGGTATTATAAAATATGCAGGGTGTTATGTCGTCATTTTTAAAATTGGTGACAGGGCTGGCCAAAAGAAGACGATAGGTTACATGAAATTTGATAGTGGCAAATTATATAGTTAATGGCTACTTTCTTAAGTGGAGAAGAAAGTAAAACCTTGAAAGGTTGAAATTTTTAGAATGATAAATAATTACAGAAATAAAATCGATATATGTACCTAGTAATTTAAGTGCTACAATTTTTAGTACAAAATTTATAAAATTTAACAGAAAACCAAATTAAGTTTTCTGTTTGTTCGACTGGTTGTTCAGAACTAATATTTAGGAATGGAGAAATGGATTGTGATGTTTTACATTAACGTTAGTTTACAAATGATTTAATCGAAACATATTTATTAGTCCTAGCCAGGAATATTTTCAAAGAAGTTCCGGTTGATGCCACTCTGGAACCCTTGATCATTTTGAGAGGCTTAAGATTGAGACCGTTTAGGGATAATTTTTTTAAAATAATAATTAAAAATTAAATACAAAACTGAGACTAGATGCAATCAATAGCTATTGGAGTTCCATTAAACATAGTAAAAGCCCCGACCCCTTTCCCTTTAGAAATATTGTCAAAAGAGCGCCGCCAACTTCGATTTTTGACCATTATTTCCTTCAATATCCTTTTACTCACAGTCTTAATTTTTTAAGAAAAAAATTAGAAATTAAATTTAAAACCCATTAGAAAACCTATTAAACCGAACCGAGATATATGCGAGCTACCTAAGTACTAACCTTGCAAAGAGACGTACCCTTAGTTTTACAGAAAAAAGGGGATTCCAGTTTATTAACATATGTATTGCATTAAGTAGTATATGATTTAAGTCTACAAAAAAGTATGCAGGAATAAAAGGCTTTGTTTTTAAAAAATTGGTTAAAGTAAAAAATTTTGGTGTCTTATTTCTTAGCCATTTTTACAATGTTCCTAAAAGGACAGGTTTCGTGGCTTTTAATATGTTTATTGGGACCCCATAGCTATTGACTGCGTCTAATCTTGGTTTCATTTTTTTTGTATATTTCAAAATGCTTAGGAGTGCAAGAATTGCAACCAACCGGATTCCTCAATTAGAGCCCTTCTACTACCAAAATCAGCAATTAAATATCCTATGTGCCTCCCCAGGCTAGGCCCGATTTTTTCAATTCTATTCATGACAATATTAAAGTTTTCGTGTCTATTTTGTCCTACCCAGTCACCATTTTAAACGAAATAACACCTTTTTGTGAACAGTAAGTTCCATGTCACCAAAATCTGCCATCAAAATTTAGCTTAGTTAACAAAGCTTAAAAATTGAAATGAATAGAAAAACAAAGTGGCTTTGCGGTGGTGCATTCCGTATTCCCAAAAAGCATAATACAACGTCCCATTACTGGCAAAGTGTTCAAGGTGGAAATATTGCAGCCTAATTTAGGTTATAAGTTGGTAAAAAATCTACATAACATCTAGGTTAACCCATACACTTTAAAAATGCGATATTAGGAATGTGTGTATCTGTAACGACCCCTAAGGAAGATATATTACATGAAATTGAACTATTATATTGGTAAAAAATGAACTAATATATTATTAAAATGGCATTTGTAAAAATCCTAGAATATGTGTGCAAAATATATCAGTATCAGCAACCCTTTTCGCCAATAGTCGGTTCAACATTTTTGCCACTTGTTAAAACGGGCGTTAAGTGTTTAAGATACATTATCAACTATTGCAAGGCTAAATGAGTCAAAGCCTCCAGTCGCGAAAAATGATGGAAAGCAATAAAAAACGGGTAATACCTTTGTTTACTTTTAGTTGCCATATTAGGCCAGACTATCTAGAAAATCCTTATAGGGTGAATTGGGAACAAAACAACAAACATTTATCGTCGGCGTAAATGTGATAACCGTTAAAGTGGTTCTAAATTGGATCTGAAACGCAGGATTCCGCAGAGAAATCCGAGCCCCGAAAGATTTAAAAACGTTTTATACAGGCCGAACTTGTTAAACGGTCATTTCAAACCAAAAGAGCAAACCGATTTCAATATAATCCATTTTCAATTTATTGAAAAAAACACCTAGTTATTTCGTTTAAAGAACAAAAACGGACTTTCGTTTGGAACAGGTCATTCTCGGTATACAGCTCAAAAAAATCTGATACGACTGGAAAAACTGGTCTTTTATTTTAAGCAGTATGTATATTATATTATATCGGGTTAACATTTACATTTTACAGTAGTGTTATGACGTCCAATAAGAGGAGTGTTTATTTCGCTTTGCATGTTTATAAAATAAATAAAATAACACTTAATAAAAACCAGCTAGAAATATATTTTGGTCGTTTTTAGAAATAACGTGCTTGTTTCTTTTAAATTAAATTTAAGTTTGGAATTGAATATCTTTATTGGCTTTGCTAAATAATACATTTAAGAAGTAAGTTCGGTCTTTTTGCTGCAGTTCAGCACCTGACGTTTACTTTGCTTTGCTCTCTCGAAAGGGTCATTTTAGAGTACTCGAAGTAGCGCCTGATCTTCGCGAACTTGACTTACTTTTGGCCTGCCAGATCATCCTTGTTTCCTTTTAAGTGATTGTTCTTTTATCCATCTTTTATTTATAGAACAAACTGTTGTTCGGCTTACGTTAAAATGCTGGGCTGCCGCAGGCAGGGACCAACCATTTTCCAAGTTGGCTTTTAGCTCTTTGGCCGTATGTAAAGCCATTTTAGGATTAAATACCATGTTTATGTATTTATTATTCTGCAACTGATGACAATGTTATTATTTTTTACCTTCCTTGCCCGCGCAGCAATCGACGAATTTTTTTTTTGAGAGAGAGAAATGTGTTATTTGTGTGTATTTTGACCTATCTGAGCAATATCGTCGTGATGTCTGTCTGTGTGTGTGTATGTCTGTCCGTAACACGATAACTCCTATACCGCTAAACCGATTTTCATAAAATTTTCAGGTAAAATAGTGTTCGACACTGTAACGAACTGATTAGATTTTGGGCAAAATCCATTAATGCTAATGACAGTTTTTTGACAATTAAATTTTTAAAAAAATGCTTACTTTTTAACGGAGCATCGCATCAATATGCGGTTTTCGAAATACAGTAGACCAGATTTTTCTCAATAATTTATGTTATTACCAAAAATTTCGTAGAAGTTTCCGTTTCTGAGATATTTACAAAAAACTGTTTTCAAGGCTGATATATCATGGAGTTCACTTGAAGTATGCTTATCTAATAGGCTAGCTAGGAAGGTTTCAGCTGATGTGGCTTAGAATACACTGCTCAAATTTTGGAAAAAGTACTTTGAAGAGTCGTACCAGTTTTTCTTTAAAGCAGCTGTACAATGCGGACAAAAATTAACATTTTAATTGTTTTTCAAAAAAGTTTTTTTTATAGTGTATGGTAAATTGTAGTCTAAATATTAAAACAAATAGATTTTGATATAGAGGGTATCCCGGATAAAAGTAGCTACATGGGGATATCAGAAACGGTTTAACAAAAAGTAAAAGCCGTAAAAAAATTTCGATAACGCCATTTGATTGGCCGTAGTTATTATTGCAAAACTACCAAATTTTATGAAATTTGTTGACAAGATGGCGAAATTTCAATTTTTGCGTTAAAAGAATAAACTATTCACTGTCTAAAAATAAATCGACGAGTTTCCAGATTTTTTTAAAATTTTTCATAGATTTTGTATCGCTCCGTTGAAAATTTTGAGGTAAATTCTCAAAAGGAAATCAATAGATTTTCGAAATTTTTACACGATTGTAAAGATAGGGATCTTCGAAACAAGGTACCACTTCACCCACTTTTATCATTCAGTATACATATTGTTAGAAAATTCAATAACATAATTCTAATGCTAAATTTCTTTAGTGATTTATGGACAAAAAGTTTATATAAACATAGGTCCACAAACGCTTAGTTTTCGAGATAATATTTTTTTGTTGATTTTAATATATTCGCCATTTACCCAAATACGTTAAAGCATAAATATGCCCCCATTTTAATACTTAATGTTCCTTTTTCCGGTGGACAGGATTTCGGTTACTGCACATGCGTCAGTTTTGGTGGTTTTGGAACGTACTCCGTTACGTCACTACATTATTTGACAATTATTGTCAAAAATTTAGGGTTATGTCTAATTCTTTTCTAAAAACTAGTTGATAGTGGCCCGGATTGGTTCAGTGGGAGTGCGTTTGCTTTCCAATCAGAGAGTGTGGGGTTCGATTCCCATGCCTGTCACTACAAACTCGAACCTGTTACCCGTTTGTGAATACAGATTTACCGGAAGTAGGGGTAAAGTCTGTCTTGGCCGAAGTTTGGATATCAACGAAGTAGGCAAAGTTGATGAATACAAGGCTGTGATTCGGAAGTCACGTTAAGCCAGTGGTCCCGTGTTAAGAGCGTAGATGGCGCTAGCACGATAAAAACCGTGGGGCTCTATATGTGGTATCGTTGTTTGATATCTCTATCAAACTGTGGTATGAATGTAAGTGTGTTGTGATTGTCCAATTCAGAAATCAGAGCAAAATATATACAGTGTGTCCCAACGAAAACGAAACAGAGGCGTTTTTGGGTATTTAGAATATTTTTTCGAAAAATTCCTCGGACACGTCGATTTAGTTTTTGAGGGGGACACTTTTTGGCTATCTTGAAATTTTTGTAGCACGAACCCCCTTCGAGGGGTGTACTTTACCCCTATATTTTGAATAGGGAAAGTGGGTCTAGTGATACCTTATTTTGAAGCTCTCTTGAATATCTTTACAGCCGTGTAAAAATTTCGAAAATCCATCGATTATTTTGAAGCTCTCTTGAATATCTTTACAGCCGTGTAAAAATTTCGAAAATCCATCGATTAGTTTTTGAGATATTTGCCTTCAAATTTTCAAATTTAACATGGAATGATAAAATAAAAATTAAATCCGAAAAATAATAAATTTCTAATTAAATTTTTATTTTATCAGTCCATGTTAAATTTGAAAGTTTGAAGGCAAATATCTCAAAAACTAATCGATGGATTTTCGAAATTTTTACACGGTTGTAAAGATATTCAAGAGAGCTTCAAAATAAGGTATCACTAGACCCACTTTCCCTATTGAAAATATAGGGGTAAAGTTTACCACGGGGGGTGCGGTTTGGTTGGTTCGGTTCGGCTACAAAAATTGTGTGAAAAGTGCCCGAGCAAACAAACCCGACAAGGGTTTTTTTAAAAACGTACGACAAAAACCCGAAAAAACCTGTTTTTCCTTCTATAAAAAAAAATCGCGATACTCATTAAATAAATTAGTAGCAGCTAGTAGCAAAAACGATTGATGTCACCATTTCAAAAGACTTCTCAGCCAAACCGATATTTCTCCAACAGGATATAACATTTACGCGAACATTGGATTTACAAATAAAATGGTAATTTGGGCCTGAAGTAATGTGATTACTTGTTAGGTTCGGATCTTCAAGCTGTTTCATTTAGAATTTAGCTTTACTGTCCATAAATATGGGCATAGGGTTGCGATACGGCTTCTTGAACTTTGAAATTTCTACTAATATTTATTTCCACATATTTATTTTTTCTATAGATTGTCTTACATTTCGCAATAGACTTTTGTGAAATTTCCATTCCAATATCCCATTTCCAATACCTTTTTGTCCTCTTGATGTCAAAGAGGCCACATAAACTTTTAGAAAAATTCGGCGCTGAGTGGATACTATATATAGTTAGATTGATAGTAATAACACAGGGCACCCTCAAAAGCCAGTGGCTAGTGCTAGTAGAGTCCTTTGGCCTGGGGATGTATCTAAATTGATTTTAGTGGCAAAGCATTCGCTCTAAGATGGATGAGAAACCCCCAAAGCCTCTATTTACCGGTAAATATACGAGCCAACATAAGCGACAATTCTTCCTAATTCAGTTGTTGGCAAAACTAGAGCTAACAGCTTTTACTGCCTAGCATGTTATTTGCATAGATTATGAAGAAACTTGGATTAAAAACGAAAAGGATATTTTAGTGATTAGTGAAAACAATAATGAACCGAGCTTGTAATACCTATGTATGTATATCTAGAATTAGGAAAATTATTGAATAAAATTTGAAACATTTAATTATGATATAGTGCCTTTGTGCCCTTCGAGACAATCTGTAGAATAAATAACTTTAAATGGGAGATATTTTTTAATTTCTTTGTATTGGTATGTTTTGCACACATTTCCGGATTATTACGTACGGAATAAAATTAAATTCTGACCCAGAATAAACATATGATCAGCCTTCTGAGATTAAAAGGTTGCTCCCTGAATTGCATTGGTATAACCCCATCCTAGCCTAAAATTAAATTCGAACAAAGCAGTATCTACATTATGTTACTGCGATATATCCTATGGTAATATGAATAGGGCATTCCCTGATATAAAATTGGTAACATATACCCTATTCTTTCTGTGGCAGCAATCAAACTATTGAGGCAAGTATATATGCACTTGCCCAGCCTGTGCCTCTGAGCGTTAATAATTTACTACAACCCAACAGTTTATTATGACGGTACACGCAGATACAAATTTGATTAAGTTGGACCCTATCCTCCCTGTTGCAATAAGTAACATATTGAGCCAAATATGCAATTGTCCACCGCAGGCTCTGATATCCTGATATAAAGTTGGTAACAGTAGCTCTATCCCTCCTGTGGCAACAAGTAAAATACGGTGACCTGCCTCACTATAACCCAATATAGTAAGTAAGAATACACCCTGATTCCCCTATATAAAATTGGTAACATAGACTATCCTCCTTGCGGCAACAATAATATTATTGTGCTTGTGCCTATGCCCGTTAATGATTTATTATATTATAGTAGGAGCATACCCTGATGTAAAATTGGTAATATATTAAAAAAACACTATATCTCCTATGAGTATAAGTTAAGCAAAGGCAGATATGCACTTCTCCGTCTTGTCACTCCGACCGTTATAGTGAAAAATTACCTTGATCCCCTGAGATAAAATTGGTAACGAAGACCTTTTCTATTTCAACAAGTAGAATATTGTGATATACACTTGATTAACTATAATCTAATATTAATATTAAGAGCATACCCTGATTACCTGAGGCAACAATACAATTATTGAGGCACATATTGACTTATTCACTCTATGATTCCTGATATAAAATTGGTAACATAGACTATCCTCCCAGCGCAACAATAAAATAGTGGCAAATATACTCTTATCCACGGTTCCCTGATATAAAATTGGTATAAACTATCGCTATCGCCCCTGTAAGTAAAATAATGACGCAAATATAGACCTGCCAACTTGTTACTACAACCTTGAGTATAGGGAAAAACACCGTCATTCCCTGATATAAAATTGGTAACTAAGTCCCTTTCCTTCCGGTGACAACAAGCAAAATATTGAGACGAATATACGCTTGATTAGCTATTTATAATCTAATATTAATAGTAAGAGTGTACCTTGATTTCCTGATATAAAATTGGTAACATAAACCCTGTTCTTCTGACTATGATTGATAACAGTAATCTTATATAATGGAACACAACCCTGAGACCATTATAGAAAATGTATGATATAAAACCTACTTTTCACGTGGCTGCAATGTAACCACCCCAGAACACTCTGCCAGGCCCCTGAAAAGTGTTTAGTACCCTCCTTGCTGAAAATCTAATATCCGACCCCTTGAAAATTGACACACCATAGATAAAATAAAACTAAAAACCCTCTAATATTTATCTATGGCTACATTGAGAATAAATAATTTTTACAAATTCTAATTGTGGCACCGCAGACAAACTTGTTTCAAGCTGCGCAGAGGCGCAAAATGCGAGCTTTCGAGGGCTACCAAAGGAGGGCAGTGGTCGTCATACCCGAAGCAGAGGAACAGGAACGCAGGCTGAAACAACAAGTAGAGAGGGACGGTAAATCAATACCGGAACAAACCATTTGGGAACTCAAAGGTATAAACGACTTCATGTTGGTAAAACTTTATTTCTTTAGGCGACATCTACACTATCAATAATATTGTCAATATTTCACCATCTTAATTTTAAGATCTCATATACTTTTCTGCTTTTTTGTTATCAAGACCATATAAAAATATTGACAATAATACTGACCATCTATGGGCGGCCTAAACCGTTTAAAGCATTAAATTTTTTAGGCAAACAATACGGTTACTAATATACAGTGCGAATTTTTTATCACGGTACATAGGGAATTCATATGTAATAAAAAAAACTTGAGTTTTTGGAAATGGTCCATACCTACATTAGGTATATAATAACTTTGACAAAAATATCATAACAAATAATACTTGCTATGGACTGTTTCCAAAAACTCTAGTTTTTTTAATTGCATGTGAATTCCCTGTGTACCATAGTAAAAAAATCGCACTGTATGTAGGTTTTTCAGGAAGAGCTAGTTGTAGCTATAAGGAATGTATCTGGTTTTTTTCTGGATAACTTTGCACTCATCCGTATCTTGCTTAACTATAAACTGGTAGAGTAGTAATTTTAGGGGTTAAGTTTCGTATTTTCTAATGCCTTTGACGAATATAATTTATCAATGTTTAGCAACCAGATACGAAACTGATGTATCATAGACAAAACCATTACACATTTGTAATAACGTCATTTTTGTTTATCTTTCTTAAACTTTTAATTGGCGGTGATAATTTTTTTTTTTAAATCATTACACATGTGTTTTAATTTGTCTATATTAATTTAACTTGGTCATTTTTATAGTTTAAGTTTCTTATTTTGTGTATTCACCCTTAATATTTACTGAGTATTTTTTTTTGTTGATAATTACATTATTTATAAATTTTTTAAAGGGTAAAATAACCACATATATTTTAATTGGTTATTTTGTCCTATTTTATTGCATTTTCTTCATGACATTGACATTACTGTCTGTGATATAACCACACAAATAATTCTAAAAAATTAGAGCTTATCACAGAAGGAGTACTTTTGGTTGAACTATTTTCTTAATCTTGTTTGGCAGTGACGGATTTATCCCTTATATAAAACTTATTTTTTTGTTTCTGTAAAAAACAGCAAATACATTAACCGAATTTTTTGGTGTTTCCATGCGATACTACTTTTTTTTACAAAAATTACTTAAATCACCTACCGCGCATTTTATTTGCCTTTGGTGCTAAATTTCAAAATCTTACCTATCGTTTTTATCAAAAATACACAAAGTCTTATAAAAGCGTTTAACCAAAATATTTCTTAGGGCCGTCCATAAATATGTCGATTGGATTTCACGAGAAATGTGCTATTTACTGACTGATCACTGCTATTCCTATTTTTTTGTTTGATTTCATGCAGAGCTTTCCTTATAAGCTTTCAATCGATGTATGTTTCCTAAAAATTATAATTAAAAAAAAATCATTAAATAAAGTTAAATACCAAAATTTTTTGCGCGATTGGATCTTATCCCGGTTTATTAAGCCTGGATCTTGCATGGGCAAAGGTCATGTGTTCGAGTATAGACAGACAGAAAATGAAATAAGGAAAAAAGAGACGGGAATTGGCATAGGTTGCCACAATGCAAATTAATTTTTTTTCTGATTTTGTATTACAAATTTTTCGTTGGGGTAAAAATAATATTTTATCGACTTTTCTAAGAAATTGCCATCCAATGTTGATACTCTTTCATCTTCGAGTATGTTCCTCCCGAGTCCCCTCAAAAAATAGAAAATTTAATTTGTGAAAAGTTTTTTAAAGAAATTTAAAACCTAGAAATCAAAATTCGTAAAAATCGAAATTAACGAAAACAAAATTTCTAGAGAACTGAATTTATCAAAATATATTTCATAGAAAAGTAAAAACCGTAAAGTATAGAAATGGTTCACTGTTCTACCGGTAGAGGCCACCGTCAGCTGCTTTAACTATGGCCTTAGATGAAGAAGGAAATGGGAGACTCTTTTATCACGTAGCGCTATGGAGAGGGCCGGCTCTTTACTGTTGCCAGTTCTACGTGTATCAAAGTATAGGATTTAAACGATAAAAATATTTTGGCGGAATTTGTAAATTGTATCTCCCTTGTCCTCTAGTGAAGTCGAAATCGGTGTTAACATAAAGTATAACCTAACCGTGGTCAATTGACCGCAAACGGATCCTAACCTGGGCATGCCTGGGCAGGTTAGGATCCGTTTGCGGTGATTTGACGGTAAGCCTAACACCGATTTCGACCTCCCAAAAAGAGGAAAGGGAGGCTATAATTAAAAAAATACCAAAAATAAATTAACTATTTCCAATAAATTTTGGAGTGGAGTCATATCCTTACGTATATTATACTCTAAACGCCTTTTTTTTTTCAACAGCCACAGTTGACGCAGTTGTCAGCGCTCTCCACCGGTAGATGACTGAACCATTTCTACACTTTACGGTTTTTACATTTTGATAAATTACTTTTTGAGTTTTGACTTTACTTTTTTACGTTTTATTTTTCGTTCGATCACATTTTTTTTTTGCTTTATTATTTCTACTAAATATTTTTTTACAATTTTTGTTTTTATATTTTGCTTTTCTATAAAGTATGCGCACTCTTCCACCCGTTACAAAAATAGAAAAAACCGCATGTAATTTTTTTACATTTTGGGATTTTTTAGGTTTTGGTGTAGAAATAAACCCTGTTTTTTTTAAATAAACAAAAAACTTCACATGCGGATTTTTGCGGTAGAAAACATTTGAATTGGCTTAAAAAAATCGGTGTAGCATTGATTTGTTTATTTTAGCTTGGCGTAGTATCGCAAAGATGGCGCTATAGCAGTAAAAAAAATAATTAAAAGGTCTGTAGTTTACAGACCAAGACTTTAACAGGAAGAGTAAGGACATTATTTTTATTGCAACCGAAGTAGAGAACTGGCCGCCTTGCACAATATATCTGGTTTTCTTTGACCCGTACAAATTTTCCCATGCAAGATCTAGGTTTGGGAACCCTGTATAATATTTTATAATGGTTCGGTTTATTGTCAACTAATAAAGTGTGTATTTATGGACGGCCTCTGTTACTGTTACCAATCAGTTGACTAACTTTAACCAATAATTTTTTAGCGGGCATGGAAGTACCAGACAAAGCCGACTGGTTAGAGGAGACCATCTGGCCCGAGTTAGATGAAGAAAAGGCGAAAGAGGTTGTCAAAAAGTACAACGAAGATGCCAAGGCTAAGGGCTATTCAAAGAGGTTTCCTAGAAGACAGCATCAAGGACGTCGTAAGTACAATTCTAATAGTCTGAGAGGACAGTGAACTTTTTTGGAACTTATTTTCTTACTCAGCAAACATCGATAGAATTGTTCATTCATACGCGGTACGTTCGTTCTTAGTAATAAAAATAGTTTTCTGAGTAAAAGTTGAGTAAAAAAATAGTCTGGCTTATTTATACGTATAGACAATATGCCTGCCAAGTAAAAAAGGCAATAAAATAATGCTCTTACATTCTTACTTTAGAATAAAAGCTTAAAATACAGTCTATCATTATTTGCCCGACTATTTTAATGCCCGCTGGCGTCGATTTGGTAAATTCGATTATACTGTTCTTAAAACCCACATACAAATGAGAAAAGTTTTTATGAACAAAGATAAGTCCCCAAACGCTTCGATCCCAATCTTCAGTGTTGCAATTTCTTTTTTTGTTTAGTTTTTTAACCTAAACTTAAATTCTTTATCAAGCCACACGACGCACTTCATTGGGCATTCCAAATAATTATAATCTACAGGGAAAATTTTTTTCAGGGCTCATGCTTCTTTTTTCCATTTCCCCTGAGAAATTGGTAGATTCTCAAACACAAAATTGTATTTTTTTATTTAAAAACTTTTTGGTTTTTTGCAGGATTTTTGGATCTGTAACCGTTATCGAGTACAAAAAATTAAAAACAATCTGTTAGATTGGATTTTAGAGAGTCTGGCGAGGCTTTAGTGGTTTTAAATACCAGCCAGACTAATTTTTTCCATAAAATTATAGTATCATCTATTAAATGATATAATTTCAAAACTAAGAAAATAATTTAAAAAATGTACTGATTTTCCAATTTTGAAAATCAGTGTTTTTAGATGATAAAGGGAAATTTCAGTTTGAAGATTGGGAAAATAAAGCCAAAATCAGTCCAATTTTCGGATCTGCAAATTTTTAGCCAGACGTATTTTCCTCTAATTCAGATGAGATTGCTTTTCTTATCATTATAAAGTTCATGCCCTCTTCTTAGTGTAAAAGATTTTGGACTATGAAAATAAGTCGACCCGTGCCATTCTTTAATATTTTGAAACCATGGATAATCATTGCCAGCCAAAAAACATTGTTGATTAGTAAAACGAACACTAATTCATAAACATCGACTAAGATATAAGGTAGAATAAAATGTCAATAAATTTTAAAATCGAAAGGCGTGTGCTAAAAGGTCAACTCCAAAAATTAAGAATCTATTTTTTACTAACCCTAATTAATATATATACTGAGTTACAAAAATTAAAGTTCAAAATGTTGGATTGATTTGAGGATTTAACAAAGTATAAACGGCGGCTTCAAGGGGTAGTCAACTACGAACACCGATGTTTCGGAAAAAGGCATTTCCATCCTCAGCGTGGCTTGCCTGATTACAGTACTCAAACTGACTGCACGATACAAGATGAATTAAAATGAATAAAAAAATTATTCAACGAGTGAAACGATAGCGAAGCAAGAAAACTAAGTCCATGGCGGGACGAAAACGTACACCGTCTATAAGGAAGAAAAACATTTCGTCACAGTTCAACCAGACCATGCTATCACCGTCAGTCAGTTTGATTACTGAACCGACGCCGTGGAGACGGTGATAGCATGGTCTGGTTGAACTGTGACGTCACATATTTTTTTTTGGAAAACATCCCCCTGCAATTCAACCCCCTACACAGAGTCTCCGCACGGGAAATCCTGAACGTTCCTCAAGTTAAATTGACCCATTTGGGTCTTAAGAGCCAAACTGTGGAAGTCTGTTGCTTTAATCACAAAGTGACACGTTTTTGTAAATATTCACTGTAGGCACAATAATAACAATTATTTGATATTGCAGTGGGCTAAGAAATATGGAGAAAGCGAACTTTTTTGCATCGTGTGCTGTAAGGCCATACCGATCTCAAGAGGTTTTTTTCTCCTTGCAACAACATTTTGAAATAGGAAAGTGAAAAGCATCAAAAAAAAAATGTGCGGCGAAACTTCAGTCTCAAATTCGTAACGAGTGCCGGTTGTCTCATCCTTCATTAAGCCTCACATTCTACCATGGGGTATCTGAATGATTCTTCTTCCTGTCAGGGTGGGCACGTTTTTGACTTATACATGTCACGAGCAGACTTGCCCAAAACCCCGTGTAGCTTAAAAACGGCATGTTATATCAAAATGCGGCTTTTACCTTGCAATAACATTCTGAAAGTGAATAGCATAAAAAATATTGAGCGGCGAAACTTCAGTCTCAAAATTTGGTTTTGCAAAGATATGATCTCGGAATAGGTATTTAAAGAATACTTAAGACTGTTTTCTGTGTTACTAGATTTATTTAATGAGCCTTGTTTTTATATGGCAATAACCACCCATCCAGGCCTCATTCAAAACTCCTCACTGAAAATTTAGTTGTCCCATATCAAACTTTACTTTTCCATACTCAAAGGTGATAAAAATCTTTTTTTCTATTAGATGATAGATATGATAGACGTGACAACAGAGGATGGGGCAGAGACCAGAGATCTGGAGGCGGATATGGTTCCTGGGGTAGACAAGGAGGTGGTTGGGACAGACGTGATAGAGGACCACCAAGACAAGGAGGATGGGGAGGTAAGTTAAAAGGCATAGTTATAGACAATATAGACTATGACTAAAAGTTATAGGGCCGATGGGGACAACTCTGCGCTTAAGTCAAAGGAATGTGATATAGTGGTTTCAATAAGTTGGTAGATTTTTATTTGGGTTAATACAATTTTTCATTGCCTGCGATATTTTTAATTTCTTATTGATCCTGGCCTTATGCTTTACAAACACAAAACATAACCTTAGAACGATATATTACTATTTTCTAAATAACACGAAAGCTAGCAGTTTTTCGAAAATCTTCCAAGCAAAACTTTTAAGGCTATAATTATGTACCTGAGAGTCATCTTGACTTTGACATTGACACATTGTTTGTAGATTATTTTGGGGTCAGATAACTTTTTTTAACGGGAAACCCCAATTTATTTTTCAATTCAATTCAATTTCTGGATTTCAATGAGATCGCGTCTCTTCTGAGACGGCCTCCCAGCTTTACTTGGGTTGAAGTTCTATTAATGTCTGCTTTGAGCTTCTTCCTTTTAACGACTTCTTCAAAATCTGATATCGTTGCCTTTCTTGATGTAGCTTCTATTTAAAAAAAAGGATAGGAAAAGGTTAGACACACTTCTCGCTCTGAGGCTACCAGAGCATTAACACACCAAAGCCTAGGAAAAAAGGTAGGTATCTAGCTAAAAGATACGCAAAAGCGAAAATAAGATAAAAACAAAACAAATAAAAAGCCAAGCAAGTTAACTATTACAACATGCTATTTTATAATTTTATGTTGTTGATTTTCAAGTTATGTGTTATTTCTTCTAAAATCTTATGATTTGGATCAACTAGTATATTTTCAATGCTAACAGGCCCATTATATTCTTTTGCCGCTTTTTGATACAGCAGGGGACCAATCTGAAAAGTGTTCGGACAATCAAAAATAATGTGGTTAATATCTCCCAGTTTACCACAGCTACAGTCTGGGCTATTTTGTATCCCAATTTTGTGAAGATGTTTTGGTGTGAGACAATGGCTAGTCCTCATACGACATATTGAGGTTATTTGCTGTCTATTTTTATACCTTGTTTGACTAAACCAGGGCTTTGACATTGGAATACTCTGAATTCTTGCATAATAACTCCCTTTATTATCTGGCCAACTTTTGTAATAATTTTTCCATTTTTCCCAGATAAATTTTTTTACATAATGCAAGAATCTTGTGTGATGGATAACATTAGGTTGTGAAACATTAAGTAATTGCCTACCCTCATTGGCAAATTTATCAGCTTTCTCATTACCTTTAATTGCAGTATGACTAGGAATCCAAAGAAGTTGAATATCATAATTTTCTTCTAGAGCTTTAAGAATTTCCTGTTTGGTGCTTAAAGTGATATAGTCATTATCCTTTTGAATCCCAACTCTCGCAATTGCTTGCAGAGCACTTAAAGAATCAGATACTACCAGAATTCTATTACTTTTAGTTTTAAGTATCTTCACAGCTTCTCTAATCGCCAGAGTTTCTGCAGTACAGATTGGGGTGTGATTATTCAGTCGACGAGAAATTTCTACTTTTGGATTGCTACAATATATTCCTATCCCACAGGAATGTTGTTCTGGATCCACTGAGGCATCTGTATAGACAATTGCGTATTGGCTGTATTTTGTATGAATTAAATCCTGAAATTCCTGTTGATTATTAGCGTCTTTTTTTAGTGAGGTTTTTTCGTATCCAATCTTTTTATTTTGCATGTTGTAGGGGAACTGGAAACATGGTAGAGTTTCAGCTTTGTAAATAAACTGAGTGTGTTGCATTATTAAATCAAATCCAGCTATGATTGAAGGCGTTATTTCTACATTCCAATAACGATTGTTGCTATTATATAAAATATAAAAGGACAGAATATTTTTAAATATTTGATCATTTTTAAGACTTAATAATTTTCCTATAAATTTTGCAGCCAGCCACTCTCTTCTAATTGATAAAGGTTGTTCACCAGTTTCAGCCAAAAGTGCTCGTATAGGGGTTGATCTCATAGCTCCAATAATTATTCTTAGGCTTTGGTACTGAACTCGGTTTAGTTTGTTCCAGTTTGCTTTAGACATTTTAAACATACATGTGGAACCAAAATCTATATGGCTTCTCACAAGCCCTTTATACACCATTAACAGTGTTTTTGGGTGAGCACCCCACCATACTCGACACAGAGCTTTCATGGCATTTATACCTTTTTGGGCTTTTACAACACAATTATTGATATGTGCTGTCCATCTCATTTGGGTGTCAAAAATTACGCCTAGGTATTTGTACTCGTTAACCCATTCTAAAAGTTTTCCATCTAATTCTATGGGTTGAGGCCCATTTCGTGGTCTACGTTTGGCAAAAAGCATACACTTTGTTTTGGAATCAGAGAGTTTGAGGCCATGGTTAGTTAACCACTGATTAAGTAGATTTAAGCACTGTTTTACTCTTCTAACCATTATTGTTAAATTTGATCCTGTAATGATTAAGACAATATCATCAGCAAACTGTAGTATTTTTACTTCTCCTGTCTTCAGATCATTTATAGTCTCTGTATACATATTATAAAAAATTGGACTAAGTGGAGAACCTTGAGCTAAACCTTTACTAGTAAATCTTGGGCCTATCAATTCTCCTGTGTCTGGAGACCTAACAAAGACTTTCCTATTTGTCATAAGATTTTCTATATATTTAATGATTGTGCCATTTATATCCCATTCATCTAAATAATTAAGTAAGATGTTTTTTACTACATTATCATATGCTGAGGTGACATCACAAAAAACTACAATTGCTCTCTCGCCCTTAGTAAAAGCTCTGTAAATTTCAGTTGACAGGTATACACAATTTTCCATGGTACCTCGTCCTTTTCTAAATCCATTTTGCAGACTGCTCAATTCATTTTTTGCCTCTAATATAAAGTCAATTCTTGCCTGAAGGACATTCTCCAAAATTTTGCCTATACATGAACTTAGTGCTATTGGTCTATAGTTATTAAAATCTGGAAATAGGAACTATAATTTGTGTTTTCCAGTCATCTGGTATTTGGACCTCTTCTAGTAATATCTTGTTAAAGATATCTACTAAGTTGTTTAAATAATTTTCTGGAAGGTTTTTAATTAAACTGTATGTCATTTCATCTACTCCAGGTGCTGAATCCTTTTTCTTCTCCAGTACTACTTTAACTTCTTCTATTGTGATTGGTTGAAATTCAGAATTATTGTTGAATTGCAGAATCCTATCTAATTGCACTGGATTATCTGACTCTGTCAGTTTTGCTAATATATCATTTAAATAAGTTTCTGATTCCATTCTATGAGGTCTCTCTCTAAATGTGTTTGAGAATTTCCTAAATGTATTCCACACTGATGATATTGATGATTGCCAAGAGAGGTCGTTAGCAAACTTTTGAAATTCAATTCTTTTCTTTTTCTTTAAAAACCTTCTTGTCTGAGCCTCAATCCTTCTGAAATTTATAAAATTCTCTGTGCCTGCATGCTGTTTGTATGTTTTAAAAGCTAATTGTCTTTTTTTTACACCATCAATACAAGACTGGTCCCACCAAATTGGTTTTTGCACATATTTTGTCCTACCTTTGGTAATACAAGTTTTTGGAATGGACTGTTCCGCTGCATATTCAATTTTCATCAACCATTCATGGTAGTTGCTTTCATCATCCAGCTCGGCTTGACCAAGTATTTCCTTATATTGATTCCAATTGGCTCTTTTAAAATTATACTTAAATTGTGGATTATAAAATGTTTCGGCTTCCCCATCAACGTAAATAAGAATGGGTATATGATCACTCATGGTATCTTCCATTGTTTTCCATGAGCATTTTGTGGCTAATTCATTGCTTACCAAAGTTATGTCTGGACAACTTTTACCCTCAGCTGTAATTCTTGTCCTACTGCCGTCATTCAAAATGACAATGTTATCTTTTCTTGAAAGTGCTTCCACAAGATTTCTTCCAGATTGGTTGATCCTTGTTGAACCCCATAAGTTGTGTTGAGCATTCATGTCTCCCGTAATCACTACAGGCCCATCAAAGTAGTCTATTAATTCTAGATAGTCTTCAGTTTGAATAACAACATCTGGTGTGCAATAAATATTTATAAGCTTCCATGAACCAATTTGTATACCTTGAACTTGAGCATCAAGGTTGATATTTATCTGGAGTTTCTTAAACGGTATGTTCTTATTAATAATTAAAGCTATTCCCCCATATCCTGAATCATCTGGTCTATCTTGTCTGATTACTGTATAGTTCCTAATTCTAATTCTATCCTTTTTTTAAAAATGCGTTTCATTAAGAGCTAAAATATCTAGTTTCTCATCTGCTATCAATTACTGTATCTCATGTTGTTTTTGTTTAATACCATTAAGATTATAAGCTAGGATTCTTAACATTATTTACTAATCTAAAGCGTTAGATTTCTGAGAAATGTTCGATATTATGGAACATTCCTCTGTCTCCATTCCAGTGATTTCTTGTTGTTGATAGTTTTGTTTTACGATGCCTAATGATTCGGCAAATATGTCTTTTTCCCCACTATTTGTTGCTGTCTCTCCACTTAACATTAGTAATGCTTCTGAGGCTGCGACTTCTTGCTGCTGGTTTTGCATGTACTGCAAAACATTTTCTTGACTATGAGGTGTTCTCATTCCTGATGGGTATGTTAGTTGCTTTAAAAGTTTATTATCTACTGGTGGTGGTGATATGACAGGTTGTGTTGGTTTTCTCTTGCTGCTATTTGCAACATGGGCATATGTCACTCTTCTTGTGAACGGAGAATTATTTCTTGGATTAAATCTTAAATTTGGTTCATTTCCACTTCTGGGTTTCCATGTTGGAAAGTCACTTGTTCTAGGATTAAATTGTTGACTGTCACTTACATAATTTTTAGATGTGGTATAAGTTTTTGGGCATCGTTTTCTGGCATCAAAGTATGAAACATTTTCAGAGGCCATCACAATTTTAATATTTTTTTGTCTGGTAAACTCAGGACATTCCCTGTCAAAACTACTATGATTAGCATCGCAGTAAGCACATGTGATTGTTACCGTTGAGCATAAAGTTTCTTCATGTTCCTGTTGACACTTTGGGCACCTTCTTTTACTTCTACAAGTAACTTCCAAATGTCCGTACCTTAAGCAATTTCTGCATTGTGTAACTGGTGGAATATAAACATTAATTCTTGCATTGTAGTGAGCTATATCAATTTCTTTTGGAGGAATTTTGCCTTCAAAAGTAACAACAAATGATTGAGTTGGGATATATTCTATGGTTCCATTATTATTAACCCTCCGGTTAAGTCTTCTTGCTGACAAAGCCTTTTGATTATTTTCGCCTTCTTCATTCAAAATTTGTACAAATTCAATTGGTGTAATTTCTGTAGGGATTCCTCTAACCACTCCTTTGGAAGTGACTAATCCTGTTGGAATTGTTAAATGAAAGTTATTCTTCTTTGAAAAATCTGAAGCTAGGAAGTTATTAGCAGTATTAACTGATTTAAATTCTATGCCTAAACGGTTTTTTCCCTTTCTAGATATTCTTGCAACACCAAGAACTTGTTCTTTATTTAAAAGCCTACCCAGTTTTATAGGGTGAATGTTTGTAATATCTTCTGAGTTACTTTCTGCTAGTACTAGGAAAGGTCCTGTATCTCCATATTTATATCTGTCTATATTAAACGTGTTATATGATAGTCCAGTGCGTGGGGGAGCCCCCGAGGGCCCCCCAGAATTTAGAGACATGAAGCGTTCTATGCAAGCTTAGTTGTTAGATTTAGCTAGAAAGTACAAAGGAATAAAGCAGGAAATGGTGCGAAGCAAGCTACAGGCGTGGACTTACCACCTTTAAGGAAACTCTGGTGCAAGCACAGTCAAAAAAATTTGGTAATATCCGCAAAAGAATTAAATAATTTCGAGAGCACTCTTGAACCACGTGTGATCACTATTGGCGCCAAGAGCAGAATCCCCAATTTATTTTTCTTGACGTTAAAAGACGTCAAAATTTTAAAAATTAAAATACGTTTTGGTATGGGAAATTCAATTTTGTACAAAAAAGTATACTTATATATAGTATAGTTATTTTGAAAAAAATCAGAGGATTCTTTTTCAGTACGTTCTCAAAAACACACCTCTGAATTTGGTAGCACTTTGTTATTTAATTATTGTTAGGTGTGAATCCAACATAAACTTTAAGGCATTTATTCCTCACAGACATATTCATATAGGATAAATCAAAATGATTTCAATAAATACTTTTTTTTTTACATTATTAACTTTTGTAAAGATTATGGTAGCCGCAACGGACGTCAAAGTGGCGGATACGGAGGTGGAAATCGAAGAGATGGAGGCGGCAGCGGTGGCTGGGGCCAACAAGACTGGGGCTCCGGTCGCCAGGGCGGTGGTGGCGGATGGAACGCACAGGTAAATACTACTCTCTAATATACAAATATTTTTGAAAAATCATTCCGAGTTCTTGAACAAGATATTAAGAGTTTTACCAAAATAAATGATTTTGCCATTTTGTATTGTTCCTTTAATTTGTGTAAACAATATTATTTAGTCCATAAAAAACTTTACGTTTTGTTTAAAATTTGAGTTTAAGTTGATGTTTATACATAACCTTAATCTACCGGTAGCAGAGAATATGAAATTGGCGCAGTGTTTTTTTGAGGTGATACTTTTGTTTTGCCTTTTTTGCAAAAGTGGTCGTGAAAACCATCGTCTGAGTCCTTGTTTCTTTGTGTCAATCAACCAATTGAAAAACGTTAAGGCGCCCGCAGACTGACGCAAGATAACGTAGATGCGTAAGCTGCTTTCGTGACTTAAACTAAGTGCGCTTGCGTACCTGTCAAATCTCTCTCACGTTTACTTCAAATACGTAGCACAACTTAAACTTGTCTATTATCTGTTGATCCGAAATGCACTCAAAACAAGAACGTCCGCCTCAAGGATTCTTTATTGTTTATGTAATAGAAAAATACCAATGAATTTTAACAATTTTTTATTTTAAGAGAAGGTGGGGTAAACCACCTTCTCTTAAAGTTCATTAAGTTTGCAGATGTGTAGCTAAAGAAGTTGTATAGAATTTATAAAATGGGTTAAAAGGTTTTTTTAATTTTTGTTTCTTATAAACGCCAGTGTTCTTCAGTGTCCTTAATAAACCAACAAAAAATCAAAAGGTTTGGTTTAATATAACTCTACTTCTGTGTCTTAAATTTAAACAAAAATTCTTTGTGGTATCTCGAATTAATTAAGAAGAACAATCTTTCAAACTGTAGTTTCTGCCAAATGTTCTCTACCAATGGTTTTTCTTAAGTAATGTATTATGTATAATTTGTGTGCCTTGCAGCCCTTCCACTGCGACTACCAGTGCCTTTATTGTGGCTCACTTTTAAATGATTTCTTATCACTGTATGCCTAGTCCTCCAAAAAAGCTGGACATCAGTTTGGGCGAGACACAGATCTTCTGAATCGTAGGTTTCGTCATCCAAACAGAATCTGCATTCGGGCTTTTTTGCTTTGTTAGTCTCATTCATTCTGTACATGGGTACTCTTAGTCGGCAGTATTCTCTAAAAAGTCCAGTCACTATACGGATCCAATGATGTCTCGGCTCTTTTACTACTAGATCCTTTAATGAACTCTTTAGAGTGTGCCCGTTCTTGTAGATTTTTCCAGTATTGTTGTAAGTTGTTCTCCATCTATTTCAATATGGTTGATTTAGCAACGTTGTATGCTATCTTTAGGGCTGGTTCAAGGCCGAAAAAAATTACAGATGCCGCTTTCTTCGCTGCTTGATCTGCGCCCTCATTTCCCTTATGCCCAGAATGCCCCGGTAAAATACTAATTATACATTGTTAGTGCTATCAAGTCCCTATAGCTCCTCACGGTTCTCGAGACCGTATAGGAGTCAAGCACTTTTAAGGCTGCTTGACTGTCGGAGTAGATTTTTATTGTTTTATTTATCCAGTCGTTGGCTACAAGCTACGAGTTCGGCCTGAAAGATGGTAGCCAATTGGCCGAGATTATGGTTAATCTCAAGTTTTTTTTGGATCTTAAAAATTACGCTTAAGGATCATTCTTAAATTACGTAACGCTCAAGGTGGTGAGGGAACGGTGCGTTACTCTTAATGTTTTTTCATGTATTTTTTCTTGAGGAGGATGAGGGGGGTTCAAAAATCCTGAATCTCTGCGTTACATAATTTATGAATGTTCTCTTACTAAGTAACTAAAGTATCAGATAATGATGCTAATTTTTATTAACCAGATGTACGCCGGTTACAAAAATTGGAACCAAGGTAGCTGGGCCGGAGGCCATGGCGGCCAAGGAGGCTGGGGCGGCCAAGGTGGATGGGGCAATCAGAGAAGCGGAGGCGGTCAAGGCCAAGCTGCCAACGCCCAAGCATGGAACCAATATTACGCCCAGTACGGACAGGGTGGTGGATGGCAACAACAGGTAATATAAATCAAACTATTAGTTTGGGAAAAATGTATTAAGTTAAAATCATTAATATATAAATATAGTCCTTGCAATAGACAGTTACACTTTTGCATTATCATATGCATAACGCCAGCAACAAAAAAATATTCTGAAGACGGCATTTCTTTGAGTTGTTTTTAGCTGTGCGTTCTTTTGTCAACCTACAGTCAACATCTTTTCATCTAAAGACAGTTCAACAAAGTCACAAATGTGTAACTGCATATGACAAGAAGTATAAAAACAAATGGAATGCTAATGGCGTAAAGCTTACACAGATAATGACCGATAAATGTATGTATATTGTATAATCAAGGCCAACAAGTAAATCAAAGGCCTCGCAAAATATGTTTTCTCAGGTTTCATTACATGCGCTCTTATGGACGCTAGGTTTTTCGCGATAATTAATGAATGTCCACCAAGTTTAAGTGTAACATATTGACCATCCCGATATTCCACTAAATACTTTTTTAAGGTTATATTTTGTAAATGTATTTTTTGTCGATTTAGAAATATAAACAACAAATCAAAAAAGAGGAATAAATTCAATAAAATTTAAACCTTAACGCATGGCTTGTATTTTCTTTTTAAGCATATTTAAGAAACTTTCAATAATCGATTTTAAGATAAAAAATTCTCAAAAATGTTTTAAAAAAACAAAATATTAAAGTCAAAAATACACAACCTATGATTGTTATTGGCAGCGAGCTAATCTTCTTCCGTTTGCAATGGTCTAGTATGTAAGTAAGTAAGTAAGACGTTTATTATTCTTCTCAACAGTTTTACACATATAGTACATTATATAGAAAAATATTACAAGCTAGTGTTGAGGGAATAATGCGCTGGTTTGCAGCATCTTAACCCAGAAGGTCAAGCGCTGTTGGAGCGCTTAGTTTTTACATTTCTTATAAGCCCTTAACACTAAAGATTCTTAAGACTAGGGTGAATTAAATGATAAAAGTAACCTAATAATTTCAGAGAAATGTGGGGGGGGAGACACGAAAAGAAAAAATAATAATAAGAAAAAGAAGAAATGCTAAGCGGGTTGAGCAAACATTAATAAATAATTAATGTTCATTTTTATAGTTGATTTGGCAAAAGGTGACTGGTAATAGCTTTTCTTGCAAATTTTTTAAAGGTAGTGATGGATTGCGTTAGGTCAAAAATTTTAAAATGTTGGTTAACGGTAGAAGCGATACCATAAGAAAAACTTTTCTTAAAAATGTGTTTATTATGCTTTGGTATTTCTAACAGGTTTCTATGGCGAGAGTTGCGATTATGAATTTGATTGCGGCGGATCGCTTTGTTGCTAAGATAGGAGGGTTTTTTATTTTTTAGAATTTTAAAGTAAAAACAAAGTGAGTGAAAGGTGCGACGATCGAACATATTTAGCCAGCCGAGGTCAAAGAGTTTATGAGAAATTCTCTGTCTACGTCTTATACCGAATATAAATCGAATACAAGAGTTCTGAACTTTCTGGACTCGTTTTTTTGTGATACAATCAAGAAAAGGGCCATAGACCGTATCGGAAAAATTAAAAAAAGATAAGACAAGAGAATCACACAAGAGTTTTTTAGTTTTTTGGCATAAGTAGTGCCTATGAGGATACATAGACTTTAATACAGAGTAGGCTTTCTGAAGGCAAGCATTAATGTGGTTGGTAAATTTTAATTTTTCGTCAAAGATCAAACCAAGGTTTCTAGCGGTACTCTTGTATTCGACAGGAGAGTCTCCGATGATAAGCTGTACAGTCTGTTTTAGGTTTTCTCGCACCTCATCAGTACAGAAAACCATGGCTACACTTTTACTTGGGTTTATTTTAAGAAGATGATCATTTGATGCTGACAATATGTTTCTAAGGTCGGTATTGATTTTGGCTTGTGCTGTCAATGCCTGAGACGGTTTAAAAGAAAATTTTAATTGCACGTCGTCACAGTATAAATAACATTTGCAGTGTTCAAGATTTTTTACTATGTTTACGGTATAGACACTGAATAGAAGGGGACCAAGAATGCTACCCTGGGGACAACCTGAGGTCACATTAACCGGCTCCGATCTTTTGTCTTCAAGAACCACTCTCTGTTGTCTATCGGTAAAATATGATTTTATGACTTGACTTGCGGAGTTATCAAAGCCTATGTATTTCAAGATAGCGAGTAGAGTTGTAGGATTTACCATATCAAAGGCTTTGGAGTAGTCCAGTAAAACGAGAACCGAGGCTTCTCCCTTGTCAAATGAACTAACAATGTCATCAGTTACATCAGCAAGGGCTGTTGCGCAACTGTAACCAGAGCGGAATCCAGATTGTCTAGCGGGTAAAATGTCGTACTTGTCCAGAAATTGGCGCATCTGTAGTTCCATTGTCTTTTCAAGAATTTTAGAGAGAGTGGGTAGAATTGAAATTGAACGCAGTTGGCCAAACTCAGTAGGTTTTTTAATTTTTGGAATGGGCAAGACATTTGCGAATTTCCATTGACATGGAAAGTAGGATTGACGAATGCAACAGTTCACTATATGCAATATAAATTGAATTACAAAAGGGCAGCATAGCTGAATAAGTGTTATATTTAAATTATCAGTGCCTATAGCTTTACTTTTAGCTTTCAGTATAATGCTAGCAATGAGCTCCTCTGAGACCTCTTCGAATCTAAATTGTTGTTCCGTGTTTAGAGAATTATTATTATAGAAATTTATTAGATTATCAGATGGGATATTATTACTAGCTGCGAGAGAAGAAAAAAATTGGCTCAATTCGTCAACAATTTTCAAATTATCTGGAATAGATTTGTACGGTTTATTAATGATATTCATTTTATTCAACTCTTTCCATTTATCTTTATCGCTACATGTTTGAAATTTGTTATTAAGATAAATTTTCTTCTCTCTCCTGATGGCTGTAGTTGTTAAATTTCGTAGCTCCTTGTAATAATTATAATGCTGCTGACTCTTGGTGCGGCGATATCTGTTTAAGGCCTTATTTCGGAGTTTTTGAAATTGCTTTATGTTATCTGTGATCCATGGCGCATATGGCCTCGTTTTTTTTGTGCAAGTTATTATTGGCGCATGTTTATCAAAAAGGTTAAGTAAGGTTGTATTTAAAAAAAACACCTTGTCGTCAATGGAATTTATAGTAAAAACTGACTGCCAGGGGGCATTTTCCAGATCTGACTGAAACTCAACAGTGTTAATTTTATTTAATGCCCGGTAACTGAAGGTGGTTTTTTCAAGAGGCTCCACATTAAAGCTTAATTTACACCAGACTAAAGAATGATCAGATATATCTAGATGTGTTACACCAGAGTCTACCACCAAGTCGCAGCTGCCACATACAAGATCCAGCAGGGTCTCCGAATTCTGTGTTATTCTCGTGGGTTCGGTAATAAACTGTTTTGAGTTGAAAGCATCTAAAATATTTATTAGTTGTGTAGTGTGTGTAAGGTCTTTTAGCTGATCAATGTTAAAATCACCAAAACAGACAATATTGCTAGAATGGGCATATAGTTGAGGAAGTAAATCCTCGAAATAGCTCAAAAAGTTTTTTTTACTAGCAGATGGCGGTCTGTAAATATTACCCACGATCAAAATATTGCTCCCCTGTTGTATTTTGACCCAAATATGCTCGACCACATCCAAACACTCTTGGAGTAGAACCGTGTATTTTAAATTATAGCAACCCCGCCGCGATCACTTGCTACCCTATCTTCTCTTATTAATGAATAGCTATGAATAGTAATTGCATGATCATCGATATGGGGCTTAAGCCAGCTTTCAGATATACCAACAATATCATAATTTTCACCTTGTAAATGATCTTTAAATATATCAAAGTTATGTAATAGAGAAGCAGTATTAATATGGGCACAACTTAGCATTTCTTTTCGTAGGGGGACGGGAGGGAGACTTATATAAGTACCTATAAACTAAAAAGAGAAAAGTCATAAAAAAACACTCCCGCACACTGGTAGGCTAAATTTCCGTACGATTTAGCTTAAAAACAAAAAATGTGGAAAGCTGAGGGCTTTCTTTTATAGAAAATTTTATTTTTAGCACACAGCTATAAGTATTTCCTTGAGTATTTCTTTAGGAACTATAAAAACAAAGAAATTTACCTAGCATGAAGTGAATAAGAATGAAATGTACATATTTTTGGAAATATATCAGTCAATCATACTTTTACTATATATTATTAACCTTGTATTGTTGTTTATTTATTCATTCTATTTTTTATTTAATTTAACTTAATGTCCCAAAGAGATAATAGGTAAATATTAGTTAGACATAATGGATAAAAAATTGTCCGAAAAATAATATTAGTATTTATAAGTAAGATGACACACGCATAAATATTTTTTTTTAAATGTGACAGAAAGGATTAATATTAATTGCTATGTGGTTTTACATGCTACTTGTCAGCAGAAAACAAAATATGATCATAGTGGTAAATATTTCTCAAAATGTTACCTTATAGATCCTTAGATTTTTTGGTTAATACCACTCTTTTCACTCCATAAGATGAAACAAAACACAACCCTTGTTATTCCACGCACTGATTTTATCTTAATTAAATAATATTTATCATTATTTTTTTTTTTAACTTAGAATTGAACTCACGGAACAGAGATTTATTATTGATTTTTTTTTTTTGCGAGACCTATTTTTAGTCGAGATCACTGACACTATAAACACGATTAACTACCCCATTGCGTTTGACATAAATATTGCCATGTAGTGACCAGGCGTTTTTCATTGTAAACTTGTCAATTGCTTTTGATAACAAATTAACACGGTATTGGGTCAAGTCCTCTTGAATAGAAATTTTAGATCCTTTTAGTTTTGACCGATTTTTTAACACATCCGCGCGTTTGTTTATGTCTGAGAATTCGACAAATATGCCCCTTGGCTTCATATTATTTGTGTCGCTGTTTTTTGCCGCGACCCGATAGCAGCGTTTGATATCGGAAACTGCTACTGAACTTATTTTTAAGTTGTTTTTAATTATTTTTAATAACACGTTGGGAATGTTTTCACCTTGCTGCTCCGGTACGCCAAAGATGCGAACGTTGCGCCCTCTGGACTGCTGTTCCATGGCTTCAACCGACTTTTTAAGGGTAATGTTTTCCGTTTCGAGGGTGGAAATTTTTGTGTTGAGAGAAGAAATCTTCCTATCAACCTCTTGAAATATTTCTTTGTATTTTTCTTCTATTTTGAGCTCTATAGTCTGAGCAAGTTTGTTGATAAACTCTTGCCTGTCAATACTGTCATTGACAAGCTTCCTGATATCTTCCAAATCGGTCCGTGTTAAGACCATTTTTCCCCTTTGGTGGCTTAGTGATAACGCAAACAAAGATGGTATTTATTGGTAGGTACTACTAACTATCACTTAGCCAAAACTTTACTATTAATTCTTTTATTAAACTGCGTTTTAACAATTTTTTTACTCAGCTGTCCAAAACACAACAACACTACTCAAGCGCCATCTCGCCAAACTAAACTGTATGAGAAAACGGAATTCTCTATGACGTCACCAAAGGGGAGGATGCCCGTTTGTTTTAATAGCCCTGGTATAAGGTCTGTTTTTGTGAGAGTTAAGGTTAGTTGGTATTTCCAAAATGCCCCTAAATTGTTGCCAACCAAACCAAATAAATTATTAGCATTCCATTTATTATACTTCCCTGGGCCCCATTTATTATTAGCATTCCATTTATTATACTTCCCTAAATTCTAATTCTAATATACCAATTAAAAAGCGCCACAAGTTGATCCACCGTTTATTAAAATAAAAATGAATAAAAAGCTGTGCTGAAATAAAACTAAAGTAAAAAAAAAAGTTGGACGGCTTTTAAACATTTGGTTTATTTGGTGTGGCTTTGGCTAAAAAAAGACTGAAGTTCTACTACAGTTCTGCATGATTTATAGAAATTCTCTAAAAAAATTTTATCTTTTTTTTTTAGTATTAATCACCGAGGCGTAGCGTCGTGTCAAATGTGTCAGACTGTAAATATTTTGTGCTGTATTTTAAATATTTCCATATGTGCTTGTGTTAGAACTAGATAGATGGTAGTACATAATGTTATATACCCAAAGACCGGCTCACTCTTACCGACATAGCAACGATTTTAATGCAACAACACGGAACGCATTCTGACCGCATCTTATTCCTTTATGTTATTTCGTTGTCATGTCGGTAAATTTGAAAACGTCCAAACTGTAGAACATTTTTTAAGTGGTTTTTGATTTGACAGCACAATTCAGAAATTTTAACTGCATTGAAAAGTTAAAGCTAGGACAATAGATAGAAATTCCTAAATAAGGCTATCAGTAATAAGACAAAATGTAGTGCCTGACATGCTTTTTATACGACTGTCCCTTATTTTTAGCTTCACTAGGTTTTTTATGTATTATATTATCATAATCAAAAAAAAATAATAAAAATGCTTTATTATTTTTCTTTTGTATAAAACAAAAAACAGAAAAAACCATGCAAAAAATATCTGTTATTGAACATCTCACCAAAAGAAAACAAACATAGATTGCAAAATGGTTAGTTCAAGAAAATGACTCCTCAAGTGAGAAATTTCAAAAAACCGTCTGGCATATTGTCTCACAGGAAACAAAAGCCAAAAAAGAAAATCATTAAAAAACCGTCAAAATAAGGCCAAGTTACATAAATACTGCATAACTTTATTCGTGTAGTAATAAACTGCGCAAGTGCAAATGTCAAAATACTGCTAGAATTATGTCTGCTAGACCTTATTTCACTTACAGTCTGTATTATTATAAACAAGCATCTGCATCAATTTTAAGGTTCAATTTGGCAGCGTGTTGGTCTTTTGGTGGTAGCGTAAATTTGAAGCGCCCTCTCATGGTGTTACAAACAGCTTATATATCACTTACAACGGTCTATCTGAGAAATAGCATTAAGCTTCGGATCCACTTGCAACTGACCTGCGCAAGTTGTTTACGGGGTAGTTGCTCACGCGTCGACATATGACATATTTGAATTGTTTTTCAAATTGGTTGCTGCAAATATTCGAAAATACATTGGAAACTGTCTGGTGAGTCGCAATTTCGCTCGAAAGATGCGTTTACACGTTCCAAGTGACTTGCTAGAATAGTTTGCACATATTTACTTGCAAGTACATACGAGGCCTTTATAGGCCAGTTTTATTGAACATCCCTTATAATTTAATTAGGCACTGCTGGGTTGAAGAAAGCAAAATAAGTCATACTTTAATTTTGATCTTTCAGGCTGGTGCACAACAACAAGCAGGCTATGATTATTCAGCAGATGTATAAAAATTTAAGATATCTCTACCTGAGTAAGTCAGTGTTGTAAGATGTACAAACATAGTTTTACGAATACGTACCTAATGTTTAAGGTAAAATTAAACAAAAACTTTCAGTTAGGTAGTAAATACCTAAAACTTATCTTCGACATTATAAAATTTTTGTTCATTTTTACCAATAAATTGTCTCAGTTTTACCCTTTAATACTAAAACTAAATTCTCTTTTTGTAGATTAACAAATGTATGGACGAAGGTATATTGTATAAAAATATATTATTTTTCACACTTTAATTGTCAATCAATTTATGACATATAGTGTAAAAAATACTAGCAAAAAAATTTCGGAATTGTGCTTTTATCAGTTAGAATAAACTTATAAAGGATTAATTTACTGAATTTAATATTAAGAAAAACTGCTTTTTAATTAACTTCACTTAATTACTTAAATTGTTTAGTTATTTAGAAAATAGTATGACAAGGGGAATTAAGGTTATTTTTGGGGCGTGCATATATTTAAAGAAAAATAACCGATATATTCAAGGTCAAAAAAGACCTTAAACCCCCTGTACCTTTATTTGCCTTTTTAGTTTTGTATACATAAATAAAAGTTTTATCTAAAGAACACGTGTTATATTTTATTAAAACCCAAACTGCTAGGTAATTTATTTTGAATTTAAAAATTGTTCTCAGGAAATACTAGATTCGCGTTGTAACAGATTACTTACAGAATCATAAATGTAAAAATTTTATTTGGACGCCAAATTTTCCTAAACAACTTAAAAATGTCTCGATTTTACTATTATTAGGTACAATCTGTTATCCTCATCCTCGAATTCTTTTGTGGATGGACTTGTAGAATTGTACCCTTATTACCGGTTGAGCCAAAAAAACCGGACCAAATGGTTTTCCTTATAACTTTTCAAATACCCTGTATTTGACCGAACCGTCCCAGAAAAAAATAACTATGGGGATTTCGGTAACGGTAAGAGATCGATTTTGGTCAGCATCTGAACGGGCTATTCCAAGCCCAATCAGATGCTGTATCGAAATTAAAATATCTAAAAGAGTTTTTTAAAATATTGAGCAAAAACTAAAAAATGCTTTTCGAAAAACATCGTCGCCCTCTTGAAAATAAATTTTGTGAAATTTGGTAGTTTTGAAATAGCATCTACGGCCAATCAAATGACCTTAACGAATTTTTTTTACGCCTTTTTGTTTTTGTGGAATTCTTTGTTATTTCTTAACTATCTTTATTTGATTTTTTTGTTAAACATTTACACCAGTATTTACTAAAGGGTCTACAGTGCTAAGTGCT
The DNA here is from genome assembly GCA_963576565.1 of Aspidapion aeneum. Lineage (NCBI taxonomy): Eukaryota > Metazoa > Arthropoda > Insecta > Coleoptera > Brentidae > Aspidapion > Aspidapion aeneum. The sequence continues at coordinate 98,993,804 of OY755043.1, forward strand.
ACAATACTAGGTTTAAAAGTCTACATTTTGGTTGAAGGTTTAACTTATTTTTCCCATGAATGCAATAGTTTTTAATATTTATATAAATTGTTCATAAATACCTTGCGAATTGGTCATCTTTTTTCTTTGTAACAAAGAATATAAATAAATAAAAAGAATATTTTGGTTTAAAAATGGTAGCCATATTTAAACCTCCAAACGTCTCTAGGAAATGTCGAATAAAAACGGTGTAAGTCAGTGTCAGTTGTCCGCTATATTTTACATGTTAATTTTTTAGACAAGTGAGCGACGATTAAACCGATGGTCGATTGTTTTGGTGAATGTGTAATTGAAAAGTATATTTAGTATTTAACAGTATTTAAATATTGATACGTATAATACAGTAATGCATCTACAGATACAGTTTTAAGTTATTTATGTATTATTTAGCTTTGAATATTTTTGTATATAAGTTTTTTGTCAATCATGGATTATTTCTATTGTTTTTCGAACTTTAAACCACCCCCCAGGGGTGGTACTACGATTTGAGACTATTTTTAACGAGAATCCTACGACTGCAGGGACTAAATTTCCCAAAAATGATATTTCCTAACAAAATTTTTGTGGTTTTTCTTTATTTCTAAAGTTAATTTGAATTGAAATGAGATGAAACTCACTGAGAAATGCTTACTATCCATATTGCACATTAGGGTGAACCAAGCAGGTATTCGACCTGTGAGTATTAAAAAAATACACTTAAACCGGTCGGTATCAAGTCTATAGACTTGATACTTAAACCCGGTCTACAATGCTAAGTCTTAAGTCTTAGTAAATACTGATGTTTATTTTTCGTTTTAGCTCACACTACTACTATACTATAGTAGTGTGAGCTATGGTGATCCTAATTTTTTCGAGAAAAAAAAATTGCTCCGATTTCAAAATTTTTTATATATCTTTGCGTTTCAGATGATTTTGAAACTTTTTTGTTGCGCCGTCTGTCTGTAACGACCAACGCGCATAACTCAAAAACCGCTTGCCCGATTTTAATGAAATTTGGTACCTAGGCTGGGACTCGGGTCGGGATGGTCCCATTTAGAAATGAACGAAATCCATCGATCACAAGCCAAATAAAAGGGTGGGGGTAGATTTCAAAAATTAGAGTTTATGTGAAAATAAAGCGTGTGTGATATCAAACCAAAGATAATTGAGTTTGGAGTTAAACAAAAAAAATTTTAGTTCAAAAAAAAGGGTGGGGGTAGATTTTAAAAAATAGAGTTTAAGTGAAAATATGTCGTATGTGAAATCAAACGAAAGGTAATCCTGGAGTTAAACAAAATACAATTTAGTTTAAAAAAAAGGGTGGGGGTGGATTTTAAAAATTAGAGTTTAAAGCATGGCTTGTGTGGTATCCAACGAAAGGTAATTGAGCCTGTAGTTGTATAAAATATATTTCAGATTTAAGTTATATTAGCTCACACGAACACTATAACTATAGAACCTAGTGTGAGCTTAGGTACCCATATATTGGCAGAGTATTTTTTTACCTTTGGCAAAAAAATATTGCAGTTTATTAAAATGTATATTTAATTTATGATACTAAAGTTAACAACTGAAACATTCTTTAGGATTGATGCAAAACAAGACCAATCGTATGATATAAGAACTTTATTTTATCTTGTTTGGCAAATATTAATTTTAGCTCACGTGTATACTATAACATAGTAGTATGAGCTATGGTGATCGTGTCAAAGAAAATACTCTGCCAATATATGGGCCCCTAAGCTCACACTAGGTACTATAGTTATAGTTTACGTGTGAGCTAATATAACTTAAAACTGAAATATATTTTATTCAACTCCAGACTAAATTACCTTTTGTTTGATACCACACAAGCCATGTTTTGACTTAAACTCAAATTTTTAAAATCTACCCCCACCCTTAAAAAAAGTAAAAACTAAAATGTATTTTGTTAAACTCCGGACTCAATTACCTTTCGTTTGATATCACACACGCCATATTTTCACTTAAACTCGAATTTTTGAAATATACCCCCACCCTTTTTTAAAAATAAATTAAAATGTATTTTGTTTAACTCCAGACTCAATTACCTTTCGTTTGATATCACACACGCCATATTTTCACATAAACTCTAATTTTTGAAATCTACCCCCACCCTTTTATTTGGTTTGTGTTCATATTTAAATGGGACCATCTCGACCCAAGACCCAGCCTAGGTACCAAATTTCATTAAAATCGGCCGAGCGGTTTTTGAGTTATGCGCGTTGGTCGTTACAGACAGACGGCGCAACAAAAAAGTTTCAAAATCATCTGAAACGCAAAGATATATAAAAATTTTTGAAATCAGAGCAACTTTTTTTTTCTCGAAAAAATTAGGATCACCTTAGCTCACACTACTATAGTATAGTATAGGTGTGAGCTAAAAAAAGTTGCACCGATTTCAAAAGCTGATCTTTGCGTTTCATATAATTTTGAAACTTTTTTGTCGCGCCGTCTGTCTGTAACGACCAATACGCATAACTTAAAAACTACTTGCCCGATTTTAATGAAATTTGGTACCTAGGTTAGGTTTTGGTTCTAGATGGTCCCATTTAAAAATGAATAAAATCCACCAAACATAGGCCGCAAAAAAGGGTGGGGGTAGATTTTAAAAACTAGAGTTCTGGGAAAATTATTACTTGTGTGTTACAGTATTAAAGCAATGATTATAAGACAGTGTATAATCACTGATTAGAGGTAACTGTATACCCTTATCTCCTTGTTTTTAAAGTCTCAAATGTGTCAAGATAAGCCATTTATACCAGCAGAAAAACTCTTGGCAGATTTTAAAGAATATGATTTTATTCTTCTGTAGTCATTGGTCTTACGGATCTTGACATTTTTTTTTGGGATTATGTATTAATCGTTCTTGTTAACATTGGGAGTTGCAGTGTGGATGGATAATATAGCTGTAACTGGAGTGAATTTAGAGACACATATGCGTAATCTAGAGTCAGTTTTACAACGTCTAAAAGGGGCGGGACTTACAGTACGCCCAGACAAGTTTACTTTCTTCGCTAAAGAGATAGAATACCTGGGGTTTAACATCTCAAAGGCAGGACTCCGTTAATGTGACAAAAAAGTAAATGCCATAGTAAACGCAGAAAGACCAGAATCGATAACACAAATTAGATCATCTTGTGGTCTCGTACAATATTTACGATCTCCTGAAGAAGTCTGACAGTAACAAAATAGATTGGACAGAAAAATGTGAGAAAGATTTTCAGAAGATTAAGGAATTGATTAAAGAAGATATTACCTTGGCTCACTTCAACCCAGAGGAAGAAATAATTTTAGTGACAGATGTGTCAGATGCAGGTTTATCAGCAGTGCTTTTGGGCAAAAATAAGCACGGCACAGAGCGACCTTTTGGGTGTGCGTCAAGGACTTTAACACAGTCAGAAAAATCAATGGCGATTATTGATCGAGAGGCTGCCGCAATCATATTTGGTTTAAAATATTTTTCCCAGTACTTAATTGGTATTCGATTTACAATTAGGTGTGATCACAAGCCATTACTAGGCATTTTTGGCGAAAACTAGGGAATAACAATCAGAAGTAGAGACAGATTGCAACGCTGGGCAATTTTTATGTCTGGTTTCGACTATGAGCTAGAACACACAGCGGGAAAAACCAACTTCATGGCAGATTGCTTGTCCAGGCTTCCAGACAGCAAACATAAATATTCCCCTGATGTTGGAGAGGAAACCGTGGACAAGTCACAACAGAGTGGCCAATTGACAACAAAAAAGTAGAAGAAGAAACTAAAAAAGATAAAATTCTCAACCAGGTACTTAAATTCTGTAAACAGGGATGGCCCAAAAGGACAAATGACGAGACATTGATGCCATATTTCAGATTAAAAAATGATCTTTATGTAGAAAGCGAGTGTGTCATGTGGTCTCACAGAGTTGTCATTCCAAGTTCTTTAAAAAAGGAAATGTTAGACCTGATTCACGTTAGTCATTTGGGCATCGTAAAGAGCAAACAACTGGCAAGGTCATATCTATGGTGGCCAGGCATGGACGCTGAGATAGAAAGAAAAATTCAGGCATGTATACCATGTTTAAAAACAGCCTCAGCTCCACCCAGAACTAAACAAGTTGGCCAGTTGCCACCTGCCCATTCCAACGTATCCATCTCGATTATTTGGAGTTGAGAGGCAAACATTTTTTGATCCTGACAGATTCTCATAGCAAGTGGCCTGAGGCAATTCAAGTGGCCTGAGGCAATTCAAGTGGCAAGCCTCACTTCCACAGAATAGATTAAACATCTAAAACGGATCTTTTCAATATTTGGACTACCAGAACTAGTGGTTTCAGACAACGGAACCAGCTTCAGTTCTCAAGAAACCAGACTTTTCTTCCAGCAAAATGGAATAAAACATGTGATGATTCCTCCTTACAATAGTGAGAGTAATGGAGCGGCTGAAAACGCTGTCAGGACATTTAAGAGAAAAATTACACTGGCAATGGAAGATCCCAAAAATAAAAACATTGGTTTAGATGTTTTGGTTCCCAGATTCTTGCTTACTTACCGGAATACTCATTGCAGCACCAAGTTTCCACCAAACGGGCTAATTTTTGGCAGAAAAACTCGTAGTTTACTGGATTTAGTAAAACCAACACAAGAAAACAAAGTAGAAAATCCAATAGCATGTGACAATATGAAAAAAGCACAAGAAGTGCAAGCAAAGCATAAAGGTGGAAGAACCAGAGAGTTTAAGGTGGGAGACGGAGTCATGGTAAGAGACTACAGAGTAATTAATAAGAAAAATTGGACTGAGGCATCCATAGAGAAAAGAGTGGGTAAGACAGTATACCTGTGTCGTTTAAAGACTAATCAGCTATGGAACCGTCACACGAACCAAATTCTCAAAAGATCGGAACAGGAACAATATGTTATCCGAGAATAGGTGCTGAAAAGTCCAAAAATAGCAACAACACTTGTGCTTGTAAGAGAAATGGGTCAAAGGGTAACAAGCACACCGAGAAGTCCTTTGACACCAAATCAAAACTTTTACAAAATTCAGAGACTGAATTGACTTTATAGTGAAATAAACTGTACCATCGTCCGTCCGACACTTCTCTCGCCCTTTGTAAGTATTATTTTACACTTATCAAAACGCGTTTTGTTTACATTAGGACAAAATTGAATTTGATGTGGTTTTGGTATCTTAAAAACAAAAAGTATGCATAAGAATCTACAGAATGCATCAAAACACATGAAGTCCCATAGTAATTTAAAGGTAAAATCAAGCAGTCACAGCAAAACGCATTATGTCCAACAATAGGCATATTTAAAAACGTTCGTAGAAGAATCTATAGAACTGAAGATGCCCTTTTAAGAGAACGGATCCATTCAACTAGATCGCAACTCGCACGCACAGACAAGGAACTACTCTCAATTTTCACCTAGCCAACACCATGCACAAAGCAGACTGGGACAAAATTGATGCTATTTCCTACAGATCCATGGAAAACGAACACCACAGAAGTACGGAGAGGCAGAAAACCAAATACCAGAGACTAACTGACGACAACAATAAACGGGAAAACCAGCAGCCCATCCTTGATTCTACAAAAACTGTCATCAACCTATCGGACCGCCCGCTTTCTCAAAATGAAGTCTCAGTACTCTCTAAGGGGGGGGGGGGAACTTTGCTGTTGCACCTAGGGAGGTTCCCAAGGAGGAAATAATTGCCAACTTAGAATCTGCTATTAGAAAGTTGCCCGAAGATCAGGCAGAAGAAATACGCACGGAGTGTTCACAGATTTTGCGAAAAGCCAAACCACCAAAACGCAACATTACAAGGATGAAAGAAAAAGCCATTAAGGATCTCAACAAGGACGAAAACATTCTGATACTGCCTGCCGACAAATGAAACGCCACTATAGTATTGAACAGGGATGACTACAACAGAAAGATGGTCGATCTTTTAGAACCCTCAAGAAGCTAAAAAGAGATCCTACACAACCCGCAATTAAAAAAGTGAATCACTTAATTAAGATTTCTTCATTGGAGGACCCAGTCAAGAAGATGCTATGCCAAAGTGAAGCCCTGACTGATTGATTGGATTGTATGGACTACCAAAAATCCACAAAAACGATGTGCCTCTTCGTCCCATTGTCAGTACTATAGGCTCACCAACATACAAACTTGCGAAACATCTTGCTTCCCTCTTGTAACCCCACATCGGACTAACGGATTTGTATGTAAGAGACTCCACCCACTTTATTGAGAAGATCAAAAACATCGTCATGGACGAGAAAGACATCTTAGTTAGCTTTGATGTTGTGTCTTTGTTCACGAAGGTACCTTTGGCCGAGGCAATGAGGGAACACATATTTCCGAAGGACATCACCGACCTGTTTGAAATCTGCCTAACGACATCATATTTCACCTTCAATGAACAAATTTATGAACAGATCGATGGAGTATCAATGGGTAGCCCTTTATCGCCAGTGATTGCGAACTTTTTCATGGAGAAACTAGAAGAGAATGCGTTGAATAATGCCCCTCATAAACCCAAAGTCTGGTTTCCATATGTAGATTACACTTTTGTCGTTTGGCCTCATGGTAGAGACAGCCTTAATGAAATTCTCAACCACATTAACAGCATACACCCCAGTATACAATTTACAATGGAAACAGAGAACAACAGAGAATTAGCATTCCTTGACGTACTAGTATCGAGGAAAGAGGGACGACTAGGACATACCGTATCCAGAAAACCTACTCACACAGACCGCTACCTAAACAACACATCTAACCACCACCCGTGCCAACGAAAACGGGTAATAAGAACATTGGTAGAGGGCGAAAAGAATCTGCGAACCAGAACATCTAGACAAGGAATTAAACCATCTTAAAAACGCCCTCGTAGCAAATGGGATACACTCAAAGCGATATAGATAAATGTATACGACCAAAGCCGAGCACTAGAAGTTACTTCAAGAGCCTTTCTGCCTTACATCCCTAGAGTGACGGATAGGATCGGACGTATTCTGGGAAAACACAACATAAAAACGATCTTTAAGCCATCTAAGAAGATCGAGAACCACCTCAGATCTGCGAAGGATATAAGGAACCCACTAAGTTCTTCGGGCATATACCGCATTCCCTGTACCTGTGGAAGTGTCTACATCGGAACAACCAAACCGTCCGTAAACACAAGAATCAAAGAACACAAAGCCAACTGTCGACTCGGACATACGGAACAACCGCAGTTGCAGACCACACACTAAACAATGAAGACCACCGAATAAAATTCGAAGACACACAAGTTCTCTGCCCTCCTCTTCATACTATCCAAGACTCTATAGAGAAGCAATCGAAATTCATAAACACCAGCAGAACTTCAACAGATTTGAAGAAACTCTTAAAATTAACAGAACATGGGTACCGGTTCTTAAAAACACTAAACGGCTCGCTTACAACAACAAAACTGAATCTCGGGAAAGTGACCAATCACCGACCAGCTCTGATATACGCCTCGCCCACCATAGCGTATATAACCTGCGCCCGCGACAGACTTACCACATACCTGGGGTTAGTTTTCGACAAGAAACTAACCTGGAACGACCAGGTATCGAACGCACTTCAAAAAGCAAGGGGAGCCCACAGTAGGCTATACCCCTTGTTAAATGCCAGGAGCAATCTACACCGGAGAGTAAAATTACAAATATGGAGGCAAGTCGTTCGCCCCATACTAACGTATGCAGCCCCATGCTGGAACAAGGTATGCAAAACACAAATGGGAAGGCTACAAAGCTTTCAAAATAGAGTCGTAAGACAAATAGCGGGAGCCCCTTGGTTTGTGCGTAACGTACAAATCAAAAGGGAGCTCAACATTGAGAATATCTCAGAAACGATCCAGGAGCAGAAGGATCGTTTCATGAGACGGGTCGAGGGGCATCAAAACCCCGTGGTACAGGATGCGTTCCTGTACCGGCCCGGAGACAGGCCAGGGACCTACAAAAGGCCCCTGGATGTCTTAACAAAGTTGCGCCACAAGGGCGCCAAATTAAGGTTTTTGAAGCTTAGGTAAATCCACATGGAAAAGTATAGACTAAAAATGAAAGAGGTACATACCTATCATGCACAAGCATTATATCTTAGTAGTAGTAGACTTACCACCAGTCTTCGAGAAGCCGACAAACAGTCAACATCTCCTAAAGATGCCATCCACTCGAGATGGCGAAACGTCGAGAACGAATTACCAACGACGACGGCCGAACAACCCGAAAGCACACCCACCATTTTACAACGATTTATCAAACTTTTCTGGGACACAAAAATAAGTTGGGAAAATTCCTACTGTTTCTAAAAAAAAATTGAATATTTAAACTTCTAATTAGGCCACAGTAGCTTTTAAGCCTTGCTGATACATGATTTGTGTGAATTTCGGAAAATGGGGTTGAATCCAAATAGATTCCCAGAAATATTACCCAGTACTGCTCGATTATGGTTTTCCCATCGACGGCCACATAGAGAGACTCCTGAGTCCTGCCCTTGCTGAATGTCACAAATTCTGTTTTGTCAGTATTTAGTTTTAGATTTTTTTAACACACAACTCAAAACCCACTGTCTTATTATGTATTTAGTACGTGTTGCACCACTGTTTCATTTGCTCTGCTGTTGCTGAACATTTACGTGACAAGAGGTGCGTTGATTGCTCAGATGCAGACGCAGAACTGTCATCATCGAACTGACAGAGTAGATTGTTCACATACAGCAAGAACAAGAGTGGTCCTTAAATGGAACCTTGAGAAACCGCCTGCTATACAGACACAGCTCTCTAATAGTGTTTGTTGCCCAGATCTGTAATGCATACTATTGCTTTCGATGAATTTAAGTAAGATTCGATGATTCCATATTAGTGTCGTTGTTCCAATGAGGATTTCATGGTCGATTGTGTCGAGGGCCTTCGACAGATCGAACTACAGCCCTGTAACTTTTAAATTTCGATTTATTTGTTCCATAATATGCTCAATTGTTTTTGTTTTTAATCGTTGAAAACCATACTGTGAATCAGAAAGTATGTTGTTTGTTTTTATGAAGTCCACTGCCCAGTTGCATATTGATCTCTCGAATCGATCGAACCTGATGGGAGCATAGACACCGGTCTGTAGTTGTTTCTCAGTTGTCGGTCGCCCTGTTTAAAAACAGGAACTACGTTTGTCAGTTCATGAACCGAACCGAACTACTTTTGTCAGAGACATCATGATGTCGTATTTTATGCTGTTTTATTTTTGTATTCATGAAATATGTGGAAAATATCTAAAAAATCTTGGGTGCGCCCATGTCAATCCGCTGCGATAAACATTTTCTGAGATATAAAGCATTTAAACCAAATAAATGTAAAGTGTACATGCCTAGAATCCTAATGGAGAAATAATGCCTTATATCTCAGAAAATGTTTATCGCAGCATTACATATTGTATACTTATGAAATCAGAACAAAAAGACCAATTGAAAAATGTGAAAAGATATATGTGCTCAATTAAAAAAAAACTAACCTTAATGATGCATAGTGAGATAGCAAAAAAACTGTTGTAGCGATAAATTGGCCATAATTTACCAAATGGGCCAGCTTTTGTTTGAACTTTCTACTCCCAATAATAACTGAGTCAGTGGCGGATTCAGGCTTTCCTGGAGGGAGGGGCCAAAGTGGCAGCAAAGACCAAACTATTAATTTTTGTGGTTTTTCACCAGGTCTGAGCTGTCAAATTTAGCGCGAAAATTTTTGAAAACTTAAGTAGGTTTTGTTAACAAATACAAACAAGTGATGAGTCAAGAATAAACTTTGGAAGGGGGGCGGGGTGCTCGGGCCCCTCCTGACCGCCACTGAACCGAGTTATAGCGATTTTGCAATTATAAAAAATTCCCTTGTACATTTTAACTGAAGAATTTCTTTAGGATGTTACCGCAAATTTTTGACATAATCTACAGCTGATACAAAAAAACTAATTTAAATTTGACCAGTGGGATAATGGGTCAAAAAACAACACATTTTTTACCCATTATGTCATATGACTAGATTATGTCAAAAATTTGGGGTAACATCCGAAAGAAATTCTTCAGTTAAAATGTACAAGGGAATTTTTTTAAAATTTCGTATAAGCTTTGGTTTCTGAGATATTTACAAAAAACTGTTTTCAAGGCTGATTTCACTTGGAGTGACCGTCATGGATCCATTTATTTTAATTTTGCAGTTTCGCCGTGTGACACTCCAAAAAACTGAAATATCTCAAATACTGCTTGCACTAGAACCATGATTTATGGCTTTTTGGAAAGTCCTTTTAAATGCGGTTCAAAAAGTGTATCCCAAGTGTTTATTAAAAAGAATTGCAATTAAAAAAAAATTATAATTATTTCTCAAAAACACTCCTTTTAATTTTAATTTACACAGCAAAGTTGTTAAAAAATATGGTTATAACAGGTTGTCCGTAGCTACACTACAACAGTATTGGTCATTTCTATCCTATTGTCAAATAGTTTTAACGCTAACACAAAATATATAAAAATAGATAATCTAAAAACTATCCTAAGAACTCGTTAATCGAATAAATACATTTTTCAACTGGGTAAATCTGTAATGCTTTTTTAAACAATTTATTAGAGGTGATGCATTTGATGTCGACAAGGATTTTATTAAATATATAACTACAGAAGCATTTTGAGCTTTTTCTAATAGGTAGTTATAATTTAAATTACAATGTTAGAATTCTGTCGTGTTAGATATGTGTGCAAAGTAGATAGGGCTGGAAATCTATCTTGGTAACGCTTCACAAACATTCCTGCTTATAGTACTAAGAGTCCTTAAACTGTCAGAGTTCCGTTATTTTTCAAGATAGGGTTGCAGTAGTTAACTTGACTTAGTTAATAGATTTTTTATGCAGAATTATTTTTTGTAGTATAAAAATGCGATCTATATCAAAGGATTGTTCCCGATACAAAAGCATATACTTAAGATGACTGTAAACAGTGTAAAGCAACGCATAATACACACTATGAGCTGCTTAATAGAAAAAACACTTTTTAGATTTACAATGGCAAAGTAAACCGAATTTGATTTCTTTGCCACATGCTCAATGTGGCCAATCAGGTGAGCTGAGTGTATAAATAGACCCAAACATTTGTGTAGATCCACTCTCTCAATGACAGCCCCATTCATTGACAGTACAAAATCAGGAATTACCCTTAGTTTGTAAAAACCATGTATTGCGTTTTTAACTCATTGACAGTCAATTTGCTCAAATGGCACCATTCTGTGAATTTTTTAAGAATGATATTTGGGTGATCTATAATTGTTTGCAAGTGTAAAATATATTAAAAAAATATTTTATTACCTTAGATCAAAAATGATTCTAAGAAAGTAATAAGGTCATTATAAAAACAAAACTTTATCTGGGTCTTACACCACTATTAAGAAAAATTTTTAAGTAAGAAACCAATGCGTTTTTCCTCGAAAAAGAAAAATGACTAATTTGCCAGTGTTTTATAAAAAAAAAATATTTGTCTAACAAAATTTGAAAAACTTTTTTTTTTTGATAATTGTGTGTTGACATCTTTTCTGGTCTCAAAATTTAAGGATAGTAATGGGAAATTCCCTTTTTTTATAATAACTGACTTTCTACAGGGTGTTCTCAAAGTTGAGTCATTTATTTTAACAGGTTGTGGGACTCGTAAAGATCAGTAATTGTACCAAAAATCATCTATATAAAAGTTGCAGAATAAAGAAGTTTTAACAATTCTAAAAATGTAAAATTTAAAAACTGTAAGACCTGTAGTTCGGGGCCTAAGCCGGAAATTTAGGGGCTTGTCTGCATTTTCGCGTACCGTGACGAAATTTGGCACAGAGGTAGCAGACACCTAGAAATGCCATTCTAGAAGTGGTGCTCCGATGGAACCCAGTGCAGGGCCAAGATACAGGGGGGTACTTAAGATGGGAAAGGAAAAATTTATAAATTAAATATAAAACTAGTTTCGCGTACACTTTTTGTTTCGTTAAGCTTATTGCTACATATGTAGCTTATAAATTGAAAAAAAAATCTATTAAAATTAAACGCTGGAAATAAGGTTTTTTTTGAGGGGAGAGGGAGTAAAAGGTAGGAGGCTAAATTGTTAGAATCTTATTCCGTCTAAAATGGTCGTGTGGGGTATCGATTTCTAGGTCATTTAGTATTCTAAACCAAAATAAATATTAATTGAGTCAATACGTCAAGCTGTTCACATGATATGTCAAAACTGACACCTTAATCTGGTTTTACCCGAGAAGAGCCACCAACTATTCTCGGGTATTACGCCCGGGATTATTAAAAATACCTGACCAAGCCTTAATAAAAATTGATAACTTAAGTGAAAGTGGAATCAAGTATCTAGAATTTTTAACATAATCTGTCATTTCGTGGGCACCAAACCAAGCAACAGGCATAATTGCATCCTGTATGAGATTGGTTGTCAGAAGTGATGATTAAATAGCTATTTAAGAAATAATGATAATGCACAATGTAAAAATAATTTTTTATAAAATTAAAGTTACTGTGTTTTTCATTAATAACTTTTTACTTAAAAAGAAAAAGTTATGACAGCTTTTTTTATATATATATCTAAAAAAATCGATTGCTGGTAATGTATACTATGTGTATCTATTAAAAATTATTTTTTTTACTATAACTCACCCACGCGTCGTTTAATTTTATTCTTGTTCCTCAATTTAGTGCAGAAAAAATATTATTATTTTGCCTAATAACTTAACCGAACTTTTTAATAAAAACAAAGTTAACAATATTACCGACTTTAATTCGAACACCCTGTATGTTTTAAAGTCTCTAACTAATAGCTACATAGGTGATTAAGAGTTTAGCTATCTACTGTATATTTTCTAATTTTATAGGTGCTGGAAATAATTTTTAACGTATTAAAACAAAATTATATATCGACAAAAGAAACACCCTGTATTTTCTTACAATTACAAAGCCAAATTAAACAATGTACACCATGTGAGAAAAGCGTTCTTCTCGTTTTAAAAAGTTGTAAAATTCAGAAAGTATCTTAAACTGCATAACCGGTATGACCCAAAGTTTGAGACTACTACTTTTTACATGATTTTTTTAATATCACCTTGTATCTCTCAGCATATTACAAAATTACAAAAATATTAATATTTGTGTCATAGCCTGTAATAAGCCGACAAATTGTGCTAAGTTTCATTGCAAAATTCTTATTACCGCAGTAGCTAAACTAAATAATGTAAAAAACAGTAAAAATGACAGCAAAGTGGTTGTCGCCCAGTATATACATTCAGAAAAAGGTAATGATGTAGCGCTTATCACAAAAATAGAGCACGATAAATGGTTTATAAAGGAGAATATAGTGATTGCAATGAGATGTTTGACATATCTAGAGGTATTTGAATTTTCAGCACTAAAATAGTTAGTTGTCTAGTTACTTTTTAACACTCTGTACAAAATTTTTTATTTAAGAAAATGAAAGCTGTACTAGTATTGTTGAAACATGCTGACTTTGAGTTTTCCATGGTGATTTGTAACGTCGTCATAAAAAAACTACTTAAACTGATCATAAAAATGTAACTTATTTTTAAAAACAGCCTGTCTTTTTAACAGTTTAACAAAATTTTAATTTTCTTTTCGTAAAATATAAATAAAAGCTAAGTATCTTTTATTTGGTATTTATTTTTTGAAAATATCATTACGTCTAAGAAATCCACATACCTTTCTATCTTTTTAGATTTTTTCAATTTACAATTTTTAATTAAAACTCCCCTGTACTCCGACCCCATATACGTCACACCAGTCTAGCAATACCTACTTGTTTTAAAGAGAAACAAAAGTAAATTTTAGCAAGTTATCTTACATACCTAACCGCCTGGAATTTTTTTTTCTACTCAACACGCACACCATAAATTAAAAAAAAAAAATATATTTTGTTATTTCTTGGAAGAAAATGAAACAATATAATTTTTTTATCGCTTAAAATAAAAACGTATATGTCCTTATAATCGGTGCCGTTTCATTGCTCTAGCTTTACATTTAAATTTTTTACAGAATTTTAATGAGATAGATGCAATTAAAAATAAAACACTCTGTATCTTTGCTCTGCACTGGGTTCGGGATGAGCACCACTTCGGAAAATAATACCATAGTGTTGTATTATAATCGTGCCAAGTTTCATTACGGTACGCAAAAATGCAGACAAAAGTGGCTCCGGACTACTGACTTTTATCAATGTTTTGTTTACTGGTGATACTGGGTATGCCTCATTTTTTTGTAGAATACAAATTACTCATCATTTATTCATTCATTGTACGGTTTTCAGTGAGAATTTCGATTTGACCGGTAGTAAATAATTCGCTAAAATGCGTGATATTTTTGTTTTTTGGGTATTTTATGAGATAAAAATGGCATACGTATATGAAAACAGTAAACTAGTGGACATAATATTAACTTACGGGGAGTGCCAACAAAATCAAGCTGCAGCATGTCGTTTGTGGAAAGTTTTAAAATTTTACATTTTTTGAATTGTTAATAACTTCTTTGTTCTGCAACTTTTATATAAATGATTTTTGGTAATTACTTATTATAATTACTTATTTTTACAAGTTCTACAACCTGTTAAAATATGACTCAACTTTGAGAACACCCTGTATATTATTTGAGCGTTTACTTTATTAAAAAAATTATGTGGCAAAAAATAACAGACTTATATTTTACTATAAATTCCTCACTAGCACATGCCTGGCAATTTTAGAAGAACGCCTTTTTAAGGTTTTGCCCCAAGATCCACACACGTTGTCATAATATCGATTTTCCAAGAATACTCAAAATTTTTTTTGGGCCAGCACTCACTTTTTTTGAATCATATCTTTACATTTTTTTATATACAGGGTAGGCACTTTAACTGGTTCAAATTCGCTGCAGCTTTAGGGTGAAGAATGTGGATAAAACGCAAAAACACGTGGATTGAGCAAAGTTTTTGGTCGGACCCCGGTAAGGGGTTTACTTAAACACAACTTCTTCTGATGGAATGACCCTCTTGTAGTACCTCGTTTGAAAGCATATAAAAAAAGAAAAACAACGAAATAATTTTTACCTTCCTAACCCGAGCAGCAATGGCTAGAGAAGGTATTGTTTTTTTATTTGGACCTCTATCTTAGCAACCTTATCGTGCCCTCTGTCCGTGTGTGTATGTCAATTTTTTTCATGAGATTTTCGTGAAAAATAGTGTTTGACAATGTAATGAGCTGATTAGATTTAGGATCAAGTCCATTAATACTAATGACTATGTTTTTTGACAGTTAAAATTTTTAAGTGTTAAGTTTTTAACGGAGCATCCCATCCATTAATGTGCGGTTTTCAATAATTTGTGTTACAACCAAAAACTTCGTAGGACTTCGTTTTTAGGATAGTTAATAAAACCTGTTTTCAGTTCTGACTTGTACTTGAAAGAAAACCGATAAATATTTTTTAACCCTATGTCAAATGTAAAAAAAAATAATGACGTGTTTTATTTTTTTGTCAAAAAAAAAAATATGCCGTTTTTTTTTCATAAAACTTAACCACATATAAAAAACAATTAAAATAATTTTTTTGAGGTTTTAATTGAAGTCAAACAAATTATACCGTTGTTTTTCTTTTTTTAGCTTTCAAACGAGGTACAACAAGAGGGGTCATACCATCTGAAAAGCAAAAGTTGTATGTGAGTAGACCACCTTTCGGAGCCCGGTCAAAAAAAAATTACGTCAGGAAGAAAGCCCGTGAAAAATCTCAGTCGACGTGTTTTTGTGTTCTTCATTCTTAACGTTGAAGCTGAGCGAATTTGCTCCAGAGTCCCCATTTTGTATTTGAATGTTGGTTCTATCCCTGTTTTGTTTATTAATCCATCTTCTAATGATCGATACTGCGGGTAAAACAATTCCTTCATTTCTTAGGTACTTGTAGGCCTTTGGAGATTTATAGTAAAAAGCAAGGGAAAAATCCAACTCAGTTTTGGACCACTGCGTTTTTTTTTGGCGAAATTGCATAGTTATTAAATTTTTTGCCGCAGATGATAACACCACAGAAAATAGGAGATTTTGTAAGGTGTTCTTTATGTTTATTTTTGGGATAATTTTTCTTCGGTTTTGTTTCATTATGATTATTCTCTTTTGAAATTGTTTAATTTTTTTTTTCTGCAAAAAAATTTTTCTTTTCATTTGTGCTTCTCTGAGTGTTATAGGTGCTGTTGGCATATCGATGATTTTCGCCACAAATTGTTCATCAGTTTTGAACTGTCTTTCAATAAATGTAGAACCTAGTTCCATGGTTTCATCCATCGTAGGTGGCAAAGAAGGTTTGCTTTTCTTTGTGTATGTCCGCTGAGCAGTGTTGTTTGTGTATGTCCGCTGAGGAATGTTAACAGGAATGTGCTCAAACTTATAATATATTGGAACGGCGTCAGTTTTTAAAAAGTGTTTTTTTTGTGTTCTGAAGTCAAAATCTTGAAAGTGGTCTCCACACACAGATTTGTTTTTGTAAAGTTCTTCGGGCGTCAGTTTACTTAAAGCGGGGTTACCTGTAACAAATTCAGTATTATTAGGCTAGTTGGCAGAGCATATCTACGACTGCCCGCAAAGTAACTACTTTGCATACACTTTTTTGAACGCAAAGTAGCACTTTCCAGCACACTTATTTTAAATCAAAATTACCATTAGTTTAGGCAATTACTCATCATTTTGAGATTTGAGCGAATACTGTGTAATGACACTTTGTATGGATAGACATGAGACTCCGTCTAACATTTTACTAGGGCGAACCACCACCTTCCCCGATTTGCTCTACGTTTAGGGGTTGTGGGTATGTTACTAGAGACCTTTTGCATGTCCCCTTTTTACTAAAGGATAGTGTTGACCTTACTTGTGTTCCAGGCTACTAATTCCTTTATTTGGAGACAGTGTTGCCGCGCATATAACGTTATGTCAAAATGTAATGTAAATTTAAAATATTTTTGATACCAGAGAACTTTTTCAAGAGCTACCAATGCGACTAACAAGAAAGACAACAAAGACATTTTGGCAAGTAAGATGGGATCGAGGATCCAATACGCATCCGTGGTCTGGTGGCCGGGGGCAATGAAAACCACTTGAAAGCATGCAGAGGCTTGCGACCTTGAGCATCACCGGAGCTTTAAGGTGTACCCCTAACATAGCCCTCAATACGATCCTCGGTCTCCCATCGCTGTCCACCTAGATAAAGAAGGAAGCGATGGCAGCATACCTTAGGATAAGAGACGCGGGCGTGTGGAGAAGGAGCGGTGGACAAAAAGGACATTCGGAGATCGCGACTGTGACGGAAAAGGAGATTCCTTCATCGACGTACAGGCTAGCGATGCCAGAGAAGCGGTTAAGGGTGAAAAGGAGATACCGTGTAACCATACCGCCAAGGGATGCATGGAAGGAGGACGGGGTTGAATTCCTTAGCGATGCCACAGACGGCGCACAGAGGAACGGCTTAGTATAATATCAGACATTAAATTATAATTAAATTCACACAATTATTTAGAAAGAAGTCCATTTATTATCATTTTATTGTAATTTTGGGTGATAGATATCTTGATGCGTTAAATTTTGGCTACAAGTGTGTTTAATTACAAATTTTACTACTGTTTAAATGAAATGCCAATAAAAAGTAAATACAAAAAAAAATCTAGTATAAAATGTTGACTTTAGTAAATATTTTTGTTATATGATTGTCTAATACTGATGAATGGATTTTTGAAATTTTTACATAAATAAGTCGTCTTTTTTATCAGAAATATAATAATGTTACAAATTTAAGTTATTTAAATTTTATAATTGGAATTTATTTAGGTTTAGTGTAGTATTAGGTCGATTTATCTTAAGGTTGTATTCTTAGTGTAGGTTCTAGTTGCGTTGTCTGTGGCTTGTGGTCGCGGTAGTGCGGGAACTTTCCGGACGTCGAAGGCTGCCGGAAAGTTCGAGAGAGATGGACGATCCTATATATAGGGCCGGGGTCGCGCATCAGGCAGTCAGTCACAGATAACGTGCTGTAGTGGTCGTGAGATTACACGAAGTTAATAGACCGATTATAGTAGTGAATTATTAGCAAGTTATTACCAAGTTTAAGTGTGTGTTTTTGTACATAATTTGTCGAAATAAATTGACGTATCGTTTTCAACAATTGCGAGTTTTAATTTGTCGTTGTGAACCCGTAACAATTGGTGTCAGAAGTGAGATTAAAATAAATAAATAGTGCAAAGACTATCCTTACATATTACCACCGGATAGGACAATTGGACAGAAAAACAGTAAGTGATTTTTCCAGAATATTCGAAGAAGTTCGATATTGTTTTATTCAAAAACTAAAAGAGATATTTAAGAACCGACTTCGACATTAACTTTACAGTCCAAAAATTGATAATTAGAGAGATTTTCTAGAATTTTCTATAACATTCTACGACGTTCTATTCAAAAACTAGAAGAGATATACAAATACCGACTTCGACATTAGATTAGTAATTTTAAAAGTAAGAATCAGAAAGAATTTCTAGAACATTCCATCACTTTCTACGACGCTCTATTCGAAAACCAGAAGAAATATCCAAAAAGAGACTTCGACATTAGCTTAGTAATTTCAAAAGTAAGAACTAAAAAGAATACTACTACTATACTACGACGTTCTATTCAAAAACTTTTTTTTTTTATTTGTCAAACACACTGTGTTTTTTTTTATTACAATCTAGTCAGTAAGACTAATTAGCAATTTTGTTTTAACTTAATTTACTAGAAAAGTCAGATTTAAACTTAGGGTTCACTCAACAGTTCTCCCCGCTTTGTTTAGTCTGTAACTCACAATTGTGTTGTGTTTATAGCATTATTTTGTTTTATGTGTAATTCACTTAGTTTACTAGCTCTCAAACGGCTTCACTCTTTTTAGTCGTCGAACTAGCATAGTATTGTCTAGAAGCTGAATTGCTTCCACATTCACATGCCGATGGAGTCTATCTTCATGGCTTTTTGCATACTTTTTTATAGTCTCTGCTACAGTTTCGATTTTTAGATCTCGATGAAGGTCACTATTTCGAACGTACCAAGGTGCATTCACAATGTTTCTTAATACTTTATTTTGAAATCTCTGTACAACTAGAATGTTACTCTCTTTAGCACAACCCCATAGTTGAATACCATATGTCCATACTGGTTTCAGTATTTGTCTACAAAGCAGTAACTTATTATGAATTGTTAAATTGGACTTCCTTCCAATTAGCCAGTTCATTTTTCTATACCTTATCTCAAGTTCTTCTTTTTTTTTCTTAACATGTGCTTTCCAGCGCAATTTGGCATCAAGTGTCATACCTAGATATTTTGCCTGATTCGAATATGGTACTGGAATGTTGTTAATTGTTATTTGTATGTGATTTATATTTTTGTTTGTAAAATCAATATGAATTGATTTGGTTTCATTTAATTTTATTCGCCACTTTGTGGTCCAACTGTGAATTTGGGTGACTGCATCCTGAAGTGTTTCTATGCATTTTTCAATAGATTTTTCTACCGTCAATAAACCAGTATCATCGGCAAATGTTGCTAAGTGACAATTTTCTGGCTTTGGGATATCACAAGTGAATAATAAGTATAGATAAGGGCCTAGTACGCTACCCTGGGGCACGCCTGCTTGAATTTCTCTTAAATTTGAGTATGAGTCTTCCTGTTTTACTATAAAATGTCTATCAGATATGTATGATTCCAAAATATCCTAATATTGTTTTGGCAGAAACCTTTTTAGTTTAAAATTAAGGCCTTCATGCCACACTTTGTCAAATGCTTGTGCTACATCTAGAAAAACTGCAGAACAAACGTTTCCCTCTTCTAGTGCTTTTTCTATTATATTAGTAATTCTGTGTACTTGATCTATCGTGGAATGCTTGTCTCGAAAACCAAATTGATGAGATGGAATAATTTCTTGTCTTTCTATGATGGGTTTTATTCTTTTAAGCAATAATTTTTCATAGAGCTTGGATATAATTGGCAGCAAAGATATTGGCCTGTAAGATGACACGTCATGGAGTGGTTTTCCCGGTTTTGGAATCATGATAACTTCTGCAACTTTCCACAGTTTAGGTACATACCTAAGCCTAAAAGACGCATTAATTAGGTTGCATAGTTTTACGATAGCTTTTCTGGGGAGTTGTTTTATGACTACCCCGTTAATAAGATCATACCCTGGGGCTTTTTTCGAATTAATATTTTTGATTTCTGTTAATATTTCTTTTGGTGATGTAAGCTTAATATGGTCCTCGATTTGATGGGGTTCATTTAAATGAAAGTGTTCTTCTGGTGCTTCGTGGGGCTGAAATGTTTTTTCTAAATGACTTGCAAAAATATCTGCTTTTTCTTCGTTACTCCTTGCCCACTGGTTGTTAGATTTTCGTATGGGTGGAATTTGGATAATTGGTCTTTTAAAATCTTTGGTTGCTTTCCAAAGGGAATAGTCGGTATTTTTATCATCTGTAAGTTCATTAAGAAAATGGTTAATAGATTCATTTTTTATTACTAGAATTTCTCGCCTAATGCGCTGCGTCATGTTGTTGAGATTTATTTTGTCCCGAGGATCACGGCTTTGTTGCCACTTTCTTCTTAGTTTCCTTTTTTCCAATATAAGGTCTCTAATTTCCTTTGGATAGTTTTTTCCCTTAAAAATTCTCTTTGGTTTTGGACTGTTTTCCCAAGCTGCTTGTTGAATATTTGTACACACACAAAATAATCAACTTCTTTATCGATTTGTTCTGGCGTTTGCAATGGTACTGATAGGTTTATTTTTTCTGACAGACTTTGTTTAAAACTAATCCAGTCAGTCAGTTTATTAACTAGTGAGATATTTGCTTCTTTCTTTATTATGTTTTTACTAAGAGTTAGAATAATAGGTGAATGATCTGAGTGTAAATCAAAACTTTCTTCTATATCTACAAAACTTAAAGATATATTTTTTACTATAAAAAAATCAATTAGATCTGGAATTTTTCCTGGATCTGTTGGATAGTATGTGGGCTTACCAGTTGATATCGGCTCACATTGATATTCACTAATAGCTTGCAAAAGTTCTTTTCCTTTAGAATTCGTCAGTCTAGATCCCCAGTAGGTATTTTTTGCATTAAAGTCACCTCCAATTATAAAACGGTTTCCTAATTTTCTGAGAAAATTAAGATATTGATTTTTCTTTAGTAAGTGCCTTGGTGGTATATAGACAGCACTTATGACTAATGTATATGTTTTGGTTTTTACACTTACTAATGTAGCTTGAATCTCTATGGTTTTATATCCCATCTCCTCATAGTGTGATATATTTTCTTTAATTATTACAGCACTTCCCCCATGTGCAGTATTGCTAGGGTGAGTTGTATGATACACTTTATAACCTTTAAATTTAATGTGAGACTGGTTAGTGAAATGCGTTTCTGACACAAGACAGACGTCAATTTTTTCTATGTCTAGAATAACTTGCAAGTCTTGCTGATGTTGCAAGAGACCATTGGCATTCCAAGCTAGGATTCTAAGATTACTGACCATTTTGAGGCATATTGGTAGCTCCGTTATTGCTACTTTCTGGTTTAGTTAATCGCTCATCAAGTTTGTTCAATTTCTCCAAAATTAATTGTAGTGTTTGTTCCATAGTATTTTGACTACTGATATTAATATCAGGTATAGTAGCTGTTGCTGCTACTTGGCTGTATGTCCTTGTCACAGAGTTTTGTGTGACTGTGTTTCTTGTCTGTTGGTTTTGTCTATTTGTACTCACGTTTGGTATGAGATTCGGTTTCTTAGGTTTATTTTTCAATTTTTGTATTTCCTTAGCAACAAGGCATCCTCTGTAGTTAGCAGGATGCTTGCCTCCACAGTGGATGCATTTTGGCTCAGATTCTTTTGGTTTGGGGCATTCTACAGTAAGATGTTTCCCCGTGCATTTTACGCAACGTGGTTCTTTAGCGCAATATTTTTGCGTGTCCATAAGATTGGCATCTTTTGCATTGAGGGACTAACTTTGAGGTTTTTAGTGCTTTTATTTCCACTTCAATCCCAAGGATACTGGAAATTTCAAAAATTTTGTTGATATCTTCATCGTGGCTAAATGTGAGCATAAACATGTTAAGAGGTTGTCTTGTTCTCCATTTAAGTTTGTTGCTGGCCTCCAGTGCCTTAAAACCTTTTTTTTGTAGATCAGCTACAATTTTTTGTGGGTCACATGAGAAGTGTAGCCTATTCGCTATTACTCTAATTGGCCTTATTTGTTTGTTTTCGTATGAGTGCCATTGATGCTTTATTTCATTAAGCATTTTAGTAACCAGCCGATAGCTGTCTGCGTCTTGTACATTTATTTTAATATCTTCGTTATTTAAAACTTTTATTTTAACTCCTTGTATGATATTTAACTTTTCATAAATATCATTAAAATTATTTACGCCATTTACCAATTATTCAAAAACTAGAAGAGATATACAAATACCGATTTCGACATTAGTTTAGTTATTTCAAAAGTAAGAATTAGAAAGAATTTCTAGAAGATTCCCTAACATTCTACGACGTTCTATTCAAAAACTAGAAGAGATACACAAATACCGACTTCGACAGTAGCTTAGTTATTTTAAAAGTAAGAATTAGAAATTATTTCTAGAATATTCCATAACATTCTACGACGGTCTATTCGAGAACCAAAAGAGATAATCAAAAAGTGACTTCTACATTTGCCTAGTAGCAGAAAGAGTAGCATTTACCAGTATATTCCAGAACATTCCATTAGGTTCTATTTAAGAATTGGAAGAGATATTGAAAAACCGACTTCGACATTCGCTTTATAGCCCTAAAATAGACGTTTTAAGTGATTTATCAGGAAGTTGATGCTTACTAGACAAGGATCGGCAAAGATGGAAGATCTAACTAAAATGATGCAGGCTCTAGCAGCTCAAATGGCTCAAAACCAGGGCGATATGAAACACACCATGGACGATATGAAACAGACATTTGAGCAAAGATTAGATGGCATTCAAGAAAACTTCGATCAAATAAAGAGCAACTCCGAACAGCTGAGAGGAGTTCAAGAGTGCAACCGAAGATCTTAAGGAAGAAATAACTCAAAGAATGCATAGTGTGGAACAAAAGGTACAAAATAAATTGCAGAATGTAGAAGAAAAGGTACAAAATGTTGAGGAAAAGGTACAAAATGTTGAAGAAAAAGTGGAGACCAAACTACAGAATGTTAGGGAAGAAGTTTTTCAAACCATAGAAGAAAAATTCCAGGACATGTCAAAACAGTTTATACAGCTTCAGAAAGAACACAACAAAATAAAAGCTCAAGGATGTGTTGTAAATTCCAACCAAAACATTAAGCCTCCAAATTTTGATGGTACGTCTTCCTGGTCTACTTACAAACAACCGTTTGAAGCTGCCGCTGCTGCAAATGGTTGGGATGATGAAGAAAAAGCTAGAGCTTTGTTAGTAGCTCTACGAGAACCTGCTCTGGGACTTTTACGGTCCATTCCAGTCGAACAAAAACAGAATTATAATGCTTTAGTGGCAGCGTTAGAAAGAAGGTATGGAGACGAACACTTGCGAAATTTACATTGGTCAGAATTAAATATTCGTCAACAAAGACCAGGAGAATCATTGCAAGAGTATGAAGCAGATATCAGGAGGCTGATGTATTTAGCTTACCCAGAAATGCCAGAAAATTACAGAGATCCCTTCACGGTAGATCGCTTTATTAACGGATTACGAGACACGGACTTAGCAAAGTTACTTCGTCGAGAACGCTTCCATAACAGCAGTGAAGTGTTGATTCGAGCCCTTGAAATTGAATCATGAAATAATATGTCCAGGCCAAAAGTAAGAGCTGTTTCAATTCAGGAGGGAGAAGAAAAGAGCAATGGACATGAGGTCAACTCAAAAACGCTAAACCAAATGTTTCAATCACTGATAGAGAAGATTGACGATCCCCTCCAAATGTAAAGTGTTTCAGATGCGGACGTACAGGGCATATTCAACGCGATTGTCGCGTCCAAATAAGGTCTCGCTCGCCATCTAGCGGGACAGAGTACCGAAGAAGAGATCAGGAAAACTAAAACTAGTCAACGCAGAGGGGCGGGTGTTGGCTAATGGGAATAGAGCCCCCAAAATTTACTCTATTAAGAGCCTAAAACATACTGCTGACAGTCTTAACATCGACGGACTCATTAATGGGAGAAAAGTTAATATAACAGTAGACACTGGTGCTGCCATATCATTGCTTAAGTTCAAAATTGCAACGAGATAAAATTCGACCAATAGAAAAGAAAATAACACTTAAGACTGTGACTGGAGAATCCGCCGACGTGTTGGGGCAGACAGATATAGACCTACAGCTGGGAAGATTGAAGATTCGCCACACTGTATTGGTTGCCGAAATAGAAGACGAATTTATTTTGGGAATGGACTTGATAAGTAAACATGGATTTGCGTTTGATAATAAACTTAATACCCTAAGATTTGGGAATGAAGAGTTCATTTTGTCAAATAGTCACTTCAATAAAGAACCAATAAAGGTCGTGGCAGTATGCACAACAAGACTAGTCGGTAACAGTGAGACCATAATTTTTGGGAGGCTGGAAAGTAAAACATCAAGCTGCGTCGGACTCATAAGCCAACAAAACACACCCAACACCTACCTCGTTGCAAAATCACTAGTTAAAACCGATAAAGACATCCCGATTAGAGTCGCCAATATTTTCCCAAATAGTGTCAAAATTAATAAGGGGGAGGTGGTAGCATTATTTGAACCAGTACAGAAAGTAACAAGATGTGAAGAGCCAACTTCCGAGGATACAAGCAAGTTACCAATGGAGGTACTTCAGCAATTTGAGTCAACTTGGCAACATCTCACTCCAGAAGAATATAGTAAAGCGAGAGAGTTTATAGAAGAACAAAGTAATATCTTCGAAACTAGGAGTAGTTCGGGACGCACAAACCTTATTCAACATGCTATCAACACTGGCGATGCCCAACCGATAAGACAACCCCCAAGAAGACTACCAATGGCCAAGCAAGAAGAAGTTCACAATCTCATTAATAAAATGCTCAGCGACGGTGTTATTGAAGAGTCATCAAGTCCTTGGTCATCTCCTGTGGTGTTGGTCACTAAAAAGGATGGAAGTACTAGATTTTGTGTCGACTACAGGAAACTTAACGATGTGACCAAGAAAGATAGTTACCCACTGCCAAGAATAGACGACACATTAACAACGTTGGCAGGATCATATTGGTTTTCTACTCTTGACCTGAAAAGTGGGTATTGGCAAGTAGGAATCTTTGAAAGAGATAAAGAGAAGACTGCATTCTCTGCTGGAAGTGAACTTTATCAGTTTAATGTGATGCCATTTGGCCTGTGCAATGCCCCAGCTACATTTGAAAGACTAATGGAAGTTGTTCTACGAGGCCTTACTTGGAAAACCTGCCTAGTCTATTTGGATGATGTCATAGTAATGGGGAAATCATTTCAAGAACATCTAGATAATTTACGAGAAGTATTCTCAAGAATCAGGAACGCAAATCTTAAATTAAACTCAAAGAAATGTTTTCTGTTCCAAGAAAAAGTTGAGTTCCTGGGTCACGTCGTTTCCCGAGAAGGCATCCATACCGACGAAAAGAAGCTACAAGCAATAAAAGAATGGCCTCAACCTCGTGACAAACATGAATTGAGAAGCTTTTTGGGTCTGTGTACATACTACAGACGATTTGTAGAAGGATTCGCCAAAATAGCGTCTCCGTTACATAGACTTACAGAAGATAAAGCTTCTTACAAATGGAATACCGAATGTGACCAAGCATTTAGAAGACTAAAAGCAGCATTATGTTCTAGTCCGATTCTTGCATATCCCATTCCAAAAGGAAAATTCATATTAGATACTGATGCGAGCAACGATGGCATAGGAGCAGTACTCTCCCAAGTACAAGATGGAGAAGAACGGGTCATCGAATTTTTCAGCAAGAAGCTATCCAAACCAGAGAGAAATTATTGTGTTACTAGAAAGGAGCTCCTAGCCATAGTTAAATCCGTAGATCACTTTCACAAATATCTCTACGGACAAGAGTTTCTGATTAGAACGGATCATGCTGCGTTACAGTGGCTCATGAAAATGAAACAACCTGAGGGGCAAGTCGCGAGATGGATAGAAAAGCTACAACAATACCATTATCAAATTAAGCACCGAGTAGGAAGGGTGCATAATAATGCAGATGCATTGTCCAGAAGACCTTGCCCCGAGGATTGTAAACATTGCAGGAAAATTGACCAGAAAGAAGGAATTACCTACGTGCGCCAGATAAAGTTAGAACCAGATGAAGAATGGATGTCGGCTTCGATTAGAACCACACAACTTAACGACAAAGATGTAGGACCTATCTTGCGATTGAAAGAAGAGAACAAGCCACGACCATCATGGCAAGATATCGCAAATCAAGGGGTGATATTCAAATCACTGTGGGCACAATGGGATTCACTGATAGTAGAAGAAAACATCCTTAAACGTGCCTGGGAAAGTGCCGATGGCCTTACTGTGATTAATCAAGTAGTGGTTCCTAGGAGCATGGTAGACAATATAATGGCCGAATGCCATGGTGGAAAATCAGGCGCGCACCTAGGCATAAATAAAACCATGGACAAAAGTCGAAACCGATTTTATTGGGTCAATTACTTTCAAGATGTGAAAAACTGGTGCCGCCGATGTTCGACTTGTGCAGCCAGCCAAGGTCCCAAAACAAGGTCCAGTCCAGAAACTAAAAAGGGCAACAAATACATCCTTGTTGTCATGGATTATTTTAGCAAATGGCCAGTTTTTGCTTTGCCTAACCAAGAGGCCGCTACAGTTGCAGAAGTTCTGGTAAATGATGTTTTCAGCCGATTTGGCATTCCTTTGGAACTACATTCAGATCAAGGAAGAAACTTTGAATCAAAGCTCTTCCAGAATCTCTGTGACCTTTTAGGAATACATAAAACACGGACTACTGCTTTGCATCCGCAGTCAGATGGCATGGTTGAAAGATTTAATAAAACAATAGAGGAACATCTTTGCAAAGTTGTTGATGAGCACCAAACAGATTGGGACCAATATATTCCATTGTTTTTGATGGCCTATAGAACTGCCATTCACAATACGACAGGAGCTACTCCATCTAGTATCCTGTTTGGTAGAGAACTGCGTTTACCATGTGATATCATGTTTGGTTCACCTGAAGAAGCACACTTAGAGGTTAATGACTATGTCGAACGTTTAAGGCAAAAGCTGCACGAAATCCATGAAGTGGTTAGAGAGCGAATAGAAATAGCCAGTGACCGCATGAAAGCGAGATATGACCTGAAAGCAAACTCTTCAGGGTTCAAAGAGAATGATCAAGTCTGGCTATACAATCCTCAACGCAAGAAAGGAAGATCACCTAAGTTGACACCACCATGGGAAGGGCCTTATAAAGTTGTTAAGAGAATTAATGATGTAGTCTACCGAATCCAGAGAAGCCCGAAGTCCAAGATGAAAGTTGTTCATCTAGACAGACTAAAACCTTACCTGGGAAATGTTGATCGAGACGATCAAACCTGAAGAGGAGGATAGTGTTACAAATTTAAGTTATTTAAATTTTATAATTGGAATTTATTTAGGTTTAGTGTAGTATTAGGTCGATTTATCTTAAGGTTGTATTCTTAGTCTAGGTTCTAGTTGCGTTGTCTGTGGCTTGTGGTCGCGGTAGTGCGGGAACTTTCCGGACGTCGAAGGCTGCCGGAAAGTTCGAGAGAGATGGACGATCCTATATATAGGGCCGGGGTCGCGCACCAGGCAGTCAGTCACAGATAACGTGCTGTAGTTCGGTTCGGTTCGGTTCGGTGAGATTAACACGAAGTTAATAGACCGATTATAGTAGTGAATTATTAGCAAGTTATTACCAAGTTTAAGTGCGTGTTTTTGTACATAATTTGTCGAAATAAATTGACGTATCGTTTTCAACAATTGCGAGTTTTAATTTGTCGTTGTGAACCCGTAACAATAATAAAATGAACAAATTATGTAAAAATATGTCAACATCTAAGTTTTTGTATTTACAAAATTTGAGACTCGACAGGATTCGATTTACCAGTAATCTCAATATAATTGCTGGAGTATTACGATCACGAAAATATAACATTTATCTGCTACGATCTGCTACCAAGATGGGTATGGAATTAACAAACGTTGAGTGTATGGGCAAAGCGTCATTTTTTGGCAGTTCATTATAAAAAGCGCATCCGAGTTGTCAAAAAGTTTTACTAGTGCCTTATTTAAAATTCTAAAGGTTGGTTCAGCCTCATAAATTTTATTAGATTAAATTAAATTAACTTACATTAACTTACCCTAAGCCAAATTAGCCTAACTTAAGAGGAAATTTTGTAGATTTTTACTGTTTTTCTGAACTTTTTCACTTGTATTTTTTGTAAACATGTTATTTTATGCCTTTAGGAACCTTCCCAAGTAAAAAAACAAGACTTTATTCACAAAAAAAATCTCTTAAGTTAGTCTAATTTGGCTTAGGGTAAGTTAATGTAAGTTAATTTAATTTAATCTAATGTAATTTATGAGGCTGAACCAACCTTTATTGTGTGGACTCAAGATTTTTTTGGTAAGAAAATATTGAATACCTTATTTTATTACAAATTGTGAAAGGCTTTCGCGACCATCGTCCAATGGTGGGTGTGCTTTCGGGCTGTTCGGCCGTCGTCGTTGGAAATTCGTTCTCGACGTTTCGCCATCTCGAGTGGATGGCATCTTCGAGAAGCCGACACAGTCAACATCTCCTGAAGATGCCATCCACTCGAGATGGCGAAACGTCGAGAACGAATTTCCAACGACGACGGCCGAACAGCCCGCAAGCACACCCACCACCTTATTTTATTGTTATCATAACAACGACAATTTTTATTTAGAAAACTGGATCCAATATGAATTTGATTAAAACAAATCGGGACTTATTTCTAATATTAAAGGATGCCAATATAGGATTCAAAAATGGCACAAAAGCCATTAACAAAGTAAAAGAGCTTGCTAATATTGAACATTTACATTTGGGGATAGAAAAGAAGATCAAAATTTTTTGCGCAAAATTATATTGGAAGTGGAACGAATAGAGTCGAGTCACGGGTTGTGGAGGAAAATAAGAAATGGTTAAACCACCCCTTTGAGTTCTTAAAAACTCATCCTAAAGGTATTTATAAAATATGTATATACAGAGCATACGGTAAAATCTTTTTTAAATGTTTTTGTAACTTTTTTCCATTTTTAACTAGGTATATATTTTTTTCAACTTCAAAGCAATTTTTTTTATTTTTAAAATTTTTTTCAAAAAATTATCTTAAAATAGACATAGTTGTCATATGGTGCAAACTTTAACGCGGGCACTGTAATATATAGGGTGTCCCAATTGCCGTGCTATGGGCCACTATTGCTATCTCGGTAACTATCAGAACTACAAGGTTGGTCAAATAAGATAAAATGTATAGTTTTTGAAGGATATTAAAAATCTGGTTTCGCATTAAGAAAAAATATATTTTGTACCGAGCTACGGATTTTTTTGGAAAAATTGCTCAAAACTATTTTATCACATATCTCAAAAAGTGTAATTTTTACAAAAAATTCATAAGGAACATTTTTTATGTATTTTTGACGTTCTTTAATTTGGTATTTTTTATTTTTTCTATTTGACCAACTTTGTAGTTCTTATAGTTACCAAGATAGCCATAGTAGCATACTTGATTTTTTAATGTTTATTTGCCTCTGTAATTTATTTTGAAAATGGTTAGCAAATCAGATGTATATTTTTAGCTGCCTAAATACAAAATATATATTTTTTAATAGCTTATAGCTAAATTTGTCAGCCATCTTAATTGTTTATGAAATGTCGGAAGTGACAATTTTTTAATGTTGAAATACCTAGTGGCTTTTTCAAAAATGACTAAAATTATAAAAAATTCTACAAAAATATTTGAGTAAAGAGCAATTGTCAAAGACTCATTTTTGTTGAACACCCTGTCTAGTTTTTTACTGTTTTATAAAAAAATATGTTTTTATAATAAAATTAAAAGCTCCTTCTTTCCAGAAAATTCAAGAGGAAAAATTTAGATGAGATTTAAGCAAAGTTATATCCATATAAAAAAAAATTGGTAAAACGCACTATATTTTTGGGTCGCCCTGTATATGGTTTAAATCATGTAAAGTAACTATTTTTTTATTTATTTAAGACGTTGCTCTTTGTACAATATAACTGCGTAAAAAACTGATTTCTAGCTTTTCTAGATTAAAAGTTTCAAGTCAAAAACCTCATGTCCCTCTGTTCCCATAAGGTGGTTCCACTGTGCGGCGTCGCGTCGGTTCGAAACCGAAATGAATTTGTTAACTCATTGTTTTTGGTTTCAAATTGACGCCGTGAAGACGGTGATAGCATGGTCTGGTTGAACTGTGACGAAATGTCTTTCGTCCTTATAGACCGGTGGACGTTTTCGTCCCGCCATGGACTTAGTTTCCTTGGTTCGCTGTCGTTTCACTCGTTGAATGAATAAATAGGTTTCACCTATTTTTTCATTATTTTTGATTTACCTTGTATCTTGTAGTCAGTTTGATTGACCTTGAATGCCTCTTTCCGAAACACCGGTGTCCGTGGTTGACTTTACCTTTAAACATGCCTTTTATACTTTGTTAAAAATATATGTGTTTCTAGAAATTTTAAATCAATTAAAAATTAAACATTCATTTTTGTAACTTCGTAAATAAATTAAAGTAAGTAAAAAATGATTTCTGGTTAGTGTTATCCTGAAACTTAATTTTTCGAGTTGGCTTTATATAAAGTGGTGATGGGGGGCAATCCACCGTCACCTAGAGTCACTGCATCCTGGAAGCATGCCGTCTTCAGGGGTAGCGACACCAACTGAACCTGATTCTTCAAAAAACTCAAATATGACACGGTTACAGGCGGCGATTTAAAAAAAATGATTCTGACGATCACCCCCGGCAAAAACATAACTGATGTGAGTTATTTTTTCGATGCCCCCGGTACGTATATTTTGGACTACTTTTGACTGATGAAAACAAAACATCAAACGATTATATTCTATAATCTTTGATCAAACCAAATACGTATTTTTCTTTGTAAATATTTCCATGAATCTATTCCCGAACGTTTTTACCTCTCCGTTCAAAAATCATCAAACACTATTAAAAAATGAGTAGCCATTCGCGTGTTTCCATCTGAGCGCTTATACCGCGTGAAAAAGTCCACATCTAGGGACCTTAGTGCGGTACACACACGCGTTTTTCTGTGTGTGTACCGGCGCTCACAGACCGCAATTGCGGTAATACTGCGGCACCGCGTTACAGAAAAACGCGTGTGTGTACCGGCGCTTAATTTCCATAAGAGGATAAAAAACAGATAGAGTATAGCATGTATTAATAAGAGACCGCGATACGCCCGATTCTCGTCGAAAGTGCTTCAGCGTTGCCCAAAAATTCCTTGATGAATTACTACAGACGCAAGTGGTCCGTTACCTACGAAGCTCGTAGGTAGTAAGTGGTCGCAGTCGTCAAGGGGCGGACAACCTGACACATTTCTTTAGGGCGAGAATAATTACATGACTTGTTTTTTAGTCCAATATACAAAAGGTGGACTATTAAACGTAAAAATAATTACTTTTACTAAATGTGAGTTTTAGGTCTTAAAACACCGAAATCGGCGAATAAAATAAATTGTCTATTTAAATACACGATAAATCAACACATCAAACAATTTTAACCCCATATGATACAGAAAGAAGTCTTTTATTTTGGTTAAAAAGAAAGGGGGATTATTACTATTTAAGCAATTTTACTTTATAAAACTATCAGTTATGCACAATGTATCGATTTTTGTTTAAAAATGTTCTTTTTGTAATTAAAACAAAAAGTGCATCATTGTTCTAGAAATATAAAAAATTTTAAGGTTTCTGTTTAACTTGAAAAGATTTTTGGTACCTGCGGCGTATTTTTCCGGTTTCAAACTTTTTTCTGTATGTTTTCAATTATCAAAAAAATTCCTCCAATATTTTCTGAAAATTTTCCTGTTTTCAAATTTTAATTTGTGGTTTAAGAGGGACTACTACTAATAATTTTGATATTTGTCTAGGAAAAGTACTCAATCAGATCAGCCTACCTACTTTCGAGGCTTCATACAACGTCTGCCGCCCCCTAGGGTCTCGCCCCCCTCCCAAGTCCACTACCCACCCTACGTCACTGTGGTCCATCATTACCTTTTTTTTTATGGTTGGACTAAAAATGTATTACAAAAACTAAAATTAAATAATAGGTAGCTTACCTGTAGACTGGTAGAAGGCAAGGTAGATGTGAAACGAAAATCAATAACCAGAATAACACTTTAAAATACTGCTTGTTTGTTTTGTAAAAGTAAGTAAATTATTTACTTTTAGGAACAAGCAGAATTTTAATGTATTATTATGGTTCTGTATCACCCCGTTAAATGAAGGCACTTACATAAAACTGAGTGAATTGACCTTTCACGAATTGAGTAGCGGCTTATACTGATCTTTTCGCTAACCCGGCAACGTTGGTTTTACGCTTTTCTGCTTTCCCATGCAATCCTTATGGCCCATACAAAAATCCTACCCCTAGATAGAAGGCTGGCCTGGTAACAAGAATAAATGGAATAATTTCTGTATACTTAAGGATTGCTTTATGTAAAGTTTGGATTGATAATAATTAACGCGCTCACTACTCCTGAAGACCAAATGGGTACGCTCTGAAGAAACTACAGTCTATAGTTTAGTGTTACTTGGCCGTGGTATACAAAACTAAAGGCAGCCTACAGAGAAAACGTCCGCTGCTAAAGGTATCTAACAAAAAATTTCATGTTATGAAAGTCAAATTATCTGCAAGCAATAAAAATCTGTAATTTAATTTGTTTAATTTTAGCTCACACTACTACTATACTATAGTAGTGTGAGCTATGGTGATCCTAACTTTTTCGAGAAAAAAAAAGTTGCTCCGATTTTAAATATTTTTATATATCTTTGCGTTTCAGATGATTTTGAAACTTTTTTGTTGCGCGGTCTGTCTGTATGTCTGTAACGACCAACGCGCATAACTCAAAAACCGCTTGCCCGAATTTAATGAAGTTTGGTACCTATGTTGGGTCTTGGGTCGAGATGGTCCCATTTAAAAATGAACAAAATGCACCGAACACAAGCCAAATAAAAGGGTGGGGGTAGATTTCAAAAATAAAAGTTTATGTGAAAATACGGCGTGTGTGATATCAAACGAAAGGTAATTGAGTCTGGAGTTAAAAAAAATATATTTTAGTTTAAAAAAAGGGTGGGGGTAGATTTCAAAAATTAGAGTTTAAGTCAAAACATGGCTTGTGTGGTATCAAACAAAAGGTAATTGAGTCTGAAACTTGAATAAAATATATTTAAGTTTTTAGTTATATTAGCTCACACGTACTCTATAACTATTGTACCTAGGGTGAGCTTAGGTGCCCATATATTGTCAGAGTATTTTTTTCAGGTGTTTGCAACAAAAATTTATTAAGAGCAGAGGAACGTATTAACAACAAAAGGCCTTCACACACACTTCCGTAGCATGGGGCTTTCAACCAATCAGCGATCGAATAGCAGCGGTCATATTGGTTTTGCATAAGAAAAGTCCATAAGGTTGAACTTCTATGCGCCATGCTACTGACTTATTTCAGCCAGTCAGAGTCTGTGAAACCGAAGCGATGTGGAAGCGGCAAAAAGTGCAACATAAAGCCGGTTTATATTCTAAGCAAACCTGCAAATCAAATTGAGTTTTTTTTAAAACTTATCTTTCACGTTAACAAAATATTAAATATCTGTAAAAATTTAACAAAAATAAATACCGAGTATTTGTACAATAAAATGAAAAAATTCAGACACACGGCTTAAGTATTTAATAATAATAAATAACTGACTTATTTTGCCCAGAGCCTGTGGAACCGAAGCGATATAGAAGCTTCAAAAGATGCAACATAAATCGTTATGAAGTAATTTAAAAAAAAACACTTCAGAGTAATAGGACCTCCTATCAGACAGGGATGGCATGTTAAACATCTCCAGTAGACTTTCTTCATGGTAACCCTGGGGAGGATAAGTATGCGTTTTAAAATATAGTAATTTTAAAAATCTTCTCTGGATTCTTTCGAGATCCTCAATATGTGTGTTGTACTGCGGTGACCAAACTAAAGAGAATAAAGTTTTAAGAGTTGTAATGTTTTGAAACTCATGACTTAGTCTAGCAATAAATCCAACAGTCTTGCATGTTTCTGAGATAATGGTAGATCATAATGCTTTGTAAATGATAATTTGCTATCAAAAGTTACATTAGAAAAAACAGAAAAACCGAATTACAAATGTCACCCTAGCGGGAACTCAAATGCTTGGTATGCAAGTTTTGCTAAGGTGTACTACATATAAGCTGTTTTGATCGAGACTGTAAGGAAGGAGTAAAGATCAGTGAAAAACTATGCTACTGCAGCAAGGTATGCCAAGAGAATGGTGAGATATAAACAGAAGAGCTGAAAAAGATTAAAAAAGACAACAACACTAAATGATAGGTTAAGCCTAGAACGGAAAACCACAAAAAACCTATACTATCTGAAGTAATCGCCCTGAGACAAAGCAACAATTGAACATGATTGAAACTAATCAAAAAATACTTGGAAATGAGAAAACTGTTGGAAATAATGTTCAGCAACCACCTTTACAACGCCAAATAACTCAAGGAATGAATCTACCTAAAAATATAAACAAACAAGTACCAGCTCCCTCGGAATGGAAGGGAAATAGGAGTAACTGGGTGGAGGACTTACCCAGCAAAAATAGAATGAATCAAAATGAACCAAGTTATGAAGCTAAACCTAGAACAGATTCAACTTAAAAAATTAATAACCTGATTTATATGGAGGACAACAATGAACAACATGATTAGAGCAGAAAAAAACAAGAGCACACAGATCAAGAGGAATTTCAGGTTCCAAAGTACCATAGGAAAAGTTATAACAATCCCTCTGGGGACTGGCGACAATTCAGCAACCGCAGGACACAAAATCAGTTAAGACCAACTAAACAAACAATTACTAAAAAGAACATGGGCACTGCCATAGGTTAAACAGGAGGTTTCGCTGGAGTCCTAAAAAACTTTGGCTCTATCTTTATCGAGTACAGAGAACTGTACAAGTGAAACTATAGGAAAATACATAAAGCAAAAACCAGGCTATGTAACACTTGAAATAGATGTTAGTGAACTTCCAATTGAAGAAACAAAAAATAAGTGCTTCCGAGTGTGTGCACCATATGAAAAAAAAAGAGGAGCTTTATGATACAGCATTCTGGCCTCATAACGTGGGAGTCCAGAGGTTCGACTTTCGGCGACAAAAAAGCTTTAGAGGAAATTTTTAGATGCTGAAATCAGTATACGGTCAAAAATACTGGAACTGGAACCATCAGTGAAAAATTATGATGTCCGATGCTTTAGCGAGCATTGGCTAGAATATGGCGAGGCAGAATCTTTCCAAATCGATGGATACCAAACTAAAAGCGATTTTTCAAGACAGATTCACAAACATGGGGATGTAATGATCTGCATAAAAAACAATCCTAGTCACAAGTTTGTAGCACGCCCTGACATAACACAGAAGTCTATTGAACTCCACTTTGAACTCACAGCAGTAGAATCAAAAGAATTAAATCTATTTATTGTGACAGTGTGACGTTCATCAGCAAATGGTGATGTAAACATATTTCTTGTTTGGTGGTGAAATTCTTGAAAGTATCTGTAAAAATTCAACAAAAATCATTCTAGCAGGCGACTTCAATATTCCTAACCAAAAATAGAAACCAAAGGTTTATCCAAACACAGCTACATAACAATGACTCTCCGATTACACAAGAACTTGGAGGTAACTGAAACAATAAAATACATACCCATAACATAGAAAGGCTTAAAAAGTTTCCAGGAATATGTAGAGCTGGTTGACTGGTTATTTGTTAGTGATTGTTGCCTTCCAATAAACTCAAAATTTGACATGTTCCTCAAAATTCTTCAACAGGGGCTAGAGAATTGCTTTCCAGAAAAGCTAAAACCTGTCAAATCCAGCAGATCACCTGTCAGTTGGTACACAGAAGAACTTAGACAGATGAGAGAAGCATTACATTTTCTATATGATATATCTAAGGTATACAAAACACCAGATATACAGAACTGTATAAAAGAGAGGCGAACGCACTAGCTGCAGCAAAGAAAAAGGAAAATGACAATCTCATTTCAAATGCTTCCAACCCACAAAAGGCAATGTGGAGCCTTGAAAAAAACTCAACCAAATAGAAAAACCTAGACACAGATCTGGGCCCTGATGATTTCAACAATTTTTTCTGCAATATGGCAGATACTATAAGAAGCAGTATTCCTCAGGATATACTTGGAAATGAAGCAAACATCCCAAATGATCCAGTGACTGATTCAGTGTTTTCTTTTGTGACGGTAAATTGCACTACTGTGAAATGCGCAATTGCAAATCTAAAAAATAAAAATTCTCTTGACTGTTACTTGATGAATGCAAAAATACGAAAACATATATCTTCTACAATAATTTTGCCTCTAACAACACTCATTAACCAATGTATATCAGGATCACTCTATCCAAATAGCTTGAAACTATCGAGAGTTACCCCAGTCTACAAAAAAGGTTCAAAAAATTACCCTTTTAGCTACAGGCCCATATCCATAATGCCTGTAATTGGCAAGGTATTTGAGAAGCTATTGCTGTCACAGCTTACTGCTTATTTTGAAGCAAATAATCTATTAAATAAATTCCAGTTTGGTTTTAGACCCGCCAAAAGCACAGTTGATGCAATAAACACCTTGGTAAGAATAATAAATCAAAGTTTTGACAATAAACAATACACTGTGAGTCCTCTAACTTCACATCAGCAATTTTCAGTGCAAAACAAAAAATCAAAAAATACTATGGAAAACAATAAAAATTTTAGGAATTTCCGAAATAGTCCCAAAAGATCACTAGCCCCGCCAGCACATGGTTTTACCCAGTCCCAGGTGGCTAAAGGGATAAATAAAGCTCTTGCCGTGGCATCTTCAATGAGTTTTGCAGGGCAGCAGTGTACTGTTGATCAAATTGTGGTTCCAAGGGAGAGGCTAATCAAAGTAATGAGACCTTTCTGAGAAACGTCTTACAGAGTAATTACATTTCTGTACCTCAACTGCAACAATCTAGATTAATTAACCATGTCCCGATTACAACAAACAACCAAGATGAAAATACAAGTAGAAAATACCCTAAACAAACTCAACGAGGTTCAGGGACTAATTTCAATAATTTTAGTGCAGCTCCACAATCAAAAATGTGGCTTTACATTGGCAGATGTGCACAGACTGTTCATGTGAATACTGGTAGGCAGCATATTACAAGCAAAATCAAGATCCCACAGAAAATGACCTTGTTGTCAAAAACAACTCAGGACTGTGGGGGGTACTAACTCCTTCAAAGTTGGAATCATTCCACAGTTGTATGGGGAAATATCGAAGTGCGAATTTTGGCCAAGGGGAGTCATGTTCAGGAGGTTTAATTTTAAGAAACAGTACAAATACTGCAAGGGATTTCCCACAAATAGCCGTCAATCAGGCGTAAAAAATAAAGGTATACTATCAAAATGTAAATGGTATAAGGACCAAATTTAAAGAGTTTTCATTATCAGTGAATGTTGAAGATGTTGATATTATAACGATTACAGAGACCTCAATTTTCTCGGATTTTAATAGCTCAGAATTAGATATACCAGAGTATAATGTTTATCGTCTTGATAGGAATACCAGCACTAGTATACACACAACTAAAGGTGGATCAATGATTGCCATTAACAAATGTCTGCCCTCAGCCAGTATTACATGTAGTTATAAAAATATTGAAGCAGCTTTTATGCAGCTAACTATTGGCTCAGATAAAATCCTTCTGGCTTGCACATACATTCCGCCTGATGCTGGAGAAGATATTTATATTGCCTTTGCATTAGCAGTGGAGGAGATTATCCAGGGAGAAAAATATACAGCCATATATCTGTGTGGGGACTTTAATCTACCATCTACCAATTTGGGTAAATGATGAATATGGAAGTAAGAATTATGGTATGGTTACAAAAAAGAGTGAAACCATAGCTGACCTTGCATCATATTTAAACCTAAGACAGCTTAATTCAATACCGAACTGTGTAGGAAATTTTCTGGACTTGAATAGCAGATTTTCCTCTTGTAAAGTGCGATAAGTATCATACGGCAATAAAGTTTGACATTCAGATTGAAAAGTTGAATACTCTTAAGTATGATTATTGTTATAATGATTTTAAAAATGCAGATTATGTTTTAATTAATGATTTTTTAGGATCTTTTGATTGGAATGATTTATTGAATATTTGTGATGTTAATATAGCTATAGACATTTTATACATTTTAAATTATGTAATAAAGGTGTTTGTCCCAAGTAATTGTTGCAAAAATAGGGTTTTTCCTAAATGGTATCCTCAGGAACTGAAAGAAATGATCTTAGAAAAAAAAAGGCACACAAAAATTACAAAACTGGCAAATCATTGATTATCAAATTTTTTCTGATCTCCAGAAACCATGTAAAGATTTCTATATAACCTGTCACCATAACCATTCGTTGGATTGGTTTGGAAAGCTCAATAACTAATAAACAAGAATTTTGGAAATTTGTTAATAATAAAAGAAAACATTTTGAATTACCTAATTTAATGCAGTTTAATGATTCAACTAATCCACAAAAAATAACAAAGTATTTATTTTAAGGAATTCTTTGCTTCTGTCTATACAAACTCTGAGAATGCTGACTTCGGATATGTGCCAAGTTCTGAAAGGAGTGTTGGGGTGGGTTCATTTCAGAAACAGACATGTACATCTCTCAGGTAGTCCTGATAACATTCTCCACTTTTTATTTTTAACTGTAGATTTATTTTATCGATATTTTGAAAAAAATATTTAAGCTTTCACTTGATACAGGTATTTTTCTTTAAAGTGGAAAACTAGTATTGTGGTACCTATATTTAAAACTGGCAGTAGGTCTGTGATTGAGAATTACCGACCAATTTGCAATATAAACATTTTTGCAAAAATATTTGAATCCCTGGTGGCTTCCAAGATATATCCTCTCTTAAAAACAACTTTAATACAAGAACAACATGGTTTTGTTAGTGGTCGTTCAACTGTCACAAACTTAACAATCCTTTCAGAAAGTCTGCTGGAGGCCTTGGAGAATAGGTGTCAGGTTGATGTGACCTACACTAATTTTTCCAAGGCTTTCGATAGGGTTAATACGAACTTCATGATAGATAAGTTGTCATCGGTGGAGGTTTTTGGAGGGCTGCTCACATGGTTTCATAGCTCACTGACAAATCGTGAACAACTGTCTTCACTTCTGTTTAACATTTTTGTGAACGACTTTGTTCATTGTTTTAAAAATTGTCAAGCATTGGCCTATTGTGATGATATAAATTTTTTTTGAATTATAAAGAGCGTATATATTAATACAGGATGATCTAAATCGTTTTTGTCAATGGTGTGCTGGAAATGAGCTTAATTTGAATATCAATAAATGTAAAGTAATGGTTTTCCATCGCAAGGAAAATCCAATTCAGTTTAACTATAATGTCGATAATATAAATCTGGAGGTAGTTACTTCTATAAAGGATTTAGGAGTTATATCTGACCCTACACAGAGCACTTAAAATGTTGGGATTTATGAAACGCAGCCTTTCAGAATTTGGAAATGTGTTTAGTTTTAAGTTGTTGTTTTGCTGCTTGATTAGAAATGTTCTTGAATATGCTTCGACCATATGGTCACCATTTTACCAAACTCATAAAGACAGCATTGAAAGAATACAGAAAAAATTCTTAAGATTTATTGCCTATAAATTAAATATTCCTTCTCAACAAATAGACTATAAAGAACAAACCACTTGAACTTCCAACTCTGGAAAATGGAAGAAATTTTCTTGATATTGTCTTTCTGTTTAAAGTAATAAACAGTATTATCGATTCACCAGAAATTTTAAATAGTCACTTTATCTGTCCCTCAAATAAACGCAAGGCGACATGAGATCTTTAATATAAATTTTCACCGAACCAATTATGGTCAGAACACTCCTGTTCAACGAGCTTGTAGACTTGCAAATAATTTGGAAGCTGAATCTTGATTTTTTTAATCTTGATCTAAATTGCTTTAGATCAAGGTTGAGGAAATCTATTTAATGATGTTATTACTATGTTATATTATACATTCATTGTGATTTTATCTGTGACTTAAAATTTTAGATAAAAAAAAAAAGAAAAATTTTAAACTTTATTATTTTTTATAGCTTGTGTACCTTGTTGTATTTTAAAATGGTTTTGCCATTTTTACTTTACTTTTACATCTGCGACCTTACTAAAGCGTTTGACTGTGTCTCGCCTAGGTTACTCATACACAAGCTTCATAAATATGGATTTGACACATCATCTAAAACTTTATTAAGCTCTTATCTTACTAAAAGACATCAATATGTCAACATAGCCAACAAAAAATCTTCTACCCTTAAAATGTCACTGGGAGTGCCTCAGAGCTCTGTGTTGGGGCCATCATTGTTGTGACCTGCAAAGTAGGTGTGTAAGGATATTAGACAGGATAGGTACAGGGAGGACTGCAGAGAAAGATTTGTTTATTTTGTATTCGGTAAAATTTGTTTGTTACAATAAAACTGAGAGGGAACTGCGAAATTTCAATATATTTTTGGTAACAATTTTCGCTGCTTGATTTTTCCGATAATAACTTTTTCAGCGATCTTTCGTGCTGATAGTTGTTCCTTCTCCGAAACGTTAACAACTTCCATTTTATCATGTAAACTAAGAAGTTTTTGAAGTGTAAACTTCTTTAGGCGCGTTTAGCAGTTTTTGTGGGTAGTGAATTGAACTGAGCCGCCAGGCTCGGCTATATAACGCCCATTCGGGTGAAATCGGCTCGAGTCGACTAAGTGTGAGAAACATTCAGCGAGCGATATGATGATGCAGATGAAGGCCAGTACACAGAAGAGTTCGGTTCGGTCCGCTTTGCAGAATATGTTATGGGCCAATATTATTAATTTCGCCTTGTTGAAGTTTACACTTCTGCCGTGTGGTCTTAAACACACACAATAATTTTTTTACTATGTACTATTTCAAAGAGATCTATTACTACCCAATTGAACAATAAAAATTAAAGACAGCAGAACCGCCCCCGCCGAATAAAATATGTTGTAAATACGACAGAAGTATTTAGTATCCACATTAAAATGGAAAGAGGTAATTCCCCGACTTCAGAGTGCGTTTGCCAACATACTACAGAATATTTGTGCCCATGTTGTGCAGCGCTCCGTCCCGTTGTCAAAAGTCCGCGTCCGGTTAAGGGAGGTTTCAAAATTTTTTAACGAAAAAAAATTGTCCGCGTCCGGTTATTAGAGTGTCCGGTTATAGGAGTGAATTTTATATGTAAAGAAATTGGGAAAAGCGTGGTTCCAAAAAATGTGTCCGCCTAAAGGGAGTGTCCGCGTAATAGAGGTGTCCGCAAGGAGAGGTTTCACTGTATATATATATATATATATATATATATATATATATATATATATATATATATATTTTATTTATTTATTTATGAAAAATAGTATCTACAGCAAACTGCCAATTACAGACACCAACTTAAAATAGTCACAACAACTTTACATACTAAGTAAGTACTCCAAACATTGTCAAAATATATAAATACTAATTGATACATACCACAATATAAAGATAAACTAATTATTTAGGTATTACATAGTTTTTGATCTAATATTGTCTTAAAATTTTTGTAGCTGATTATGCCAATATCAATGTCAGAGGCATATTCATTAAATATGCTGCACAAATTAGTTAATCTAGACAGATATCACTGAAATTGTTATTTAGAATTTTGTCAACTGAATAGAAAGCCCTCGAGAAAGCCTTTAGTATTAAGTATTTTTTTATGATTCTGTGAGCAGCTTTGGGAGGAAGATCCCTTAGTGTGTTTGTTTAAAAATGCTTTAACTTTGCTAAAACTTTGCGAAACTGGGCGATTGATTCTGATTGGATGGAAAGTCCCAGTATAAATAAATAAAAAAAAGATCCCTTAGTTGTGAGGGTAAATTATTGAAAACTTTTGGACCATAATATGAAATACCAGTTCTGGTTTTTCCCAGCCTATGATAATCCAATTGTATGTTATTGGCATGTCATGTATTTCGGCCATGTATATCATTATGTGTTGTGTCTCAACTCAACTCAACTTTATTGCCATATATCCTATAAGAATACAAACAGCAACATCAAACTTAAAATAGATATTTAAGTAAAAACTTAATAAATATAGTTAACATATTAATAAATAGCAAACATACAGACACACATATATATATATATATATGAATGAATGATATTAATATATATATATATATATATATATATATGAATGAATGATATTAATATATATATATATATATATATATATATATATATATATATATATATGTGTGTCTGTATGTTTGCTATTTATTAATATGTTAACTATATTTATTAAGTTTTTACTTAAATATCTATTTTAAGTTTGATGTTGCTGTTTGTATTCTTATAGGATATATGGCAATAAAGTTGAGTTGAGTTGAGACACAACACATAATGATATACATGGCCGAAATACATGACATGCCAATAACATACAATTGGATTATCATAGGCTGGGAAAAACCAGAACTGGTATTTCATATTATGGTCCAAAAGTTTTCAATAATTTACCCTCACAACTAAGGGATCTTTTTTTTATTTATTTATACTGGGACTTTCCATCCAATCAGAATCAATCGCCCAGTTTCGCAAAGTTTTAGCAAAGTTAAAGCATTTTTAAACAAACACACTAAGGGATCTTCCTCCCAAAGCTGCTCACAGAATCATAAAAAAATACTTAATACTAAAGGCTTTCTCGAGGGCTTTCTATTCAGTTGACAAAATTCTAAATAACAATTTCAGTGATATCTGTCTAGATTAACTAATTTGTGCAGCATATTTAATGAATATGCCTCTGACATTGATATTGACATAATCAGCTACAAAAATTTTAAGACAATATTAGATCAAAAACTATGTAATACCTAATAATTAGTTTATCTTTATATTGTGGTATGTATCAATTAGTATTTATATATTTTGACAATGTTTGGAGTACTTACTTAGTATGTAAAGTTGTTGTGACTATTTTAAGTTGGTGTCTGTAATTGGCAGTTTGCTGTAGATACTATTTTTCATAAATAAATAAATAAATAAATTAATAAGTTATTCACAGTGGTGCAACAGAGTCTAATTATTCTTTCTTATTATTATAATTATTATTATTTTTTATAAAGTATTTTACAGTATTTTACAAGATAAATTTGCAATAATTAGTATAATTAACTTTTTAAACTTAAGGTTTTGTATGGATGACATGTGCAAAAGATCTTTGTATTTTAATAGCATGAATAAACTACTACTACTACTAGTTCTCCTAGGTAGTAAAAAGAGTCTGTTCTAGTTAAAAATGCAGGCTTGCACCTCATAGCAATGTACCAATATACAAATATTGTAATTAGTGAGAAAAAAAAGGACAAAAATATTGTAAAAAAATATATTACTGTACTCAAAATTAGCCGGTGCTGCAGCCCTATTGAATATAACCGCTACTGACTTTATTTATTTATTTATTTATCAACGAGCAATTGCACAATTAAAATACAAAGTTAAATTAATAAGTAAGATCATAAACCTAACCTATCACTTTAAAGATAATAAAACATGAAAATGATAACAATAACATATTAAAAAATGTATAGCATAATATTAACATAAAACAAAGTAAAACCTACACAATACTGAAATTGAGTAACATAATATATTAAAAAAAAATTAAATTTATCTTCATCTAAGGACAATAAGTATCACATCGTACAGGATTTTAACTGGGATTTAAAAATTTTTTGAATATCAAAACAGTCCAATCTGTCAGAATACTGATTAGCAAATCTAGCTGACCTTGATAGAAACGAGTTATATCCGTAGTTTGTACGATGTTGTGTAATTTGGAAGGGCTGAATAAGCCTTGTTTGTCTAGAAGGGACATGAATATTGATTTTGGCCAGTAGCTCTGGACTAAAGCTATATGAGTGCAGTAGATTATAGAATATGGTAAGATCTTTGTGCATACTCCTGATCTGGAGAGTAGTAATATTAAGAGAACTTTCAACATGTGAGTAATTGATATCTTCAACTCCTTGCTGTTCCTTGAATGAAATAAATCTTAAGAATTTATGCTGAACTCTCTCAATAGCCCTTGTAATGTGTCATTTTTGCGTTTAAGGCAACGTTACATATTTGTTTATTTAGGTAAATAATCAAGGCTCTT
The DNA here is from genome assembly GCA_963576565.1 of Aspidapion aeneum. Lineage (NCBI taxonomy): Eukaryota > Metazoa > Arthropoda > Insecta > Coleoptera > Brentidae > Aspidapion > Aspidapion aeneum. The sequence continues at coordinate 99,038,451 of OY755043.1, forward strand.
TGATTCGTCTTTCTGTACGCAAAGTAAGGGTATTTTATAGAGCTAGGTTTGGAGGTTATATAGTGTCTAGGAAGTTACCTTAAAAGGAGGCATTCCATCGAATTACTTTGGACACTACGCACATCGCATTATCTGGACATCGTAATTGGAATTTAAGATCACAGGCTTCGGGAAAATCACAGAAAACTTTTGATTGTTTTGTTTATTTCTGTAGTTTCGTCGTTTACTTGACGCTCATAAAGTTAAACAGCTGTTATGCTGGGGAATGGCGGCGTTGCCGCATCACAAATGGTTTCAGTAACAGGAAGTAAACATTTAGATGAACACTTCATTCCCTTACGTTTATTTTCGAGGATATTGGGACAATCCGAACCTCATATCCTTCACGGATTAACTAGTTTTGATAGTACGAAAACATATTTGGGTTGACCAGTAACAACCGAGGCTCCGCCCCTTTGATATCTTTATTAATTTGATGAGGAGAAGATAAAATAAATACGAGTTATGCACTTTTGTAAATGGGAGATAAACGAGGGATAAAAACCAAGACTAAAAGAGTAAACGAAATCGTGTGAGTTAATATCTGAACACTCTTGTGCCTTTAAGCAGTAGTTCAGTGTGTATTTTTGGGTTCAGGTTCAGAAACAACTTTATTACTGTAGAAATGTTTTACAAAAATGGCGTTAAACCATATGAATATTAGAGAAAACATTTATAAAGAGCGAAGGAAACTTTTGACTAAGACTGTAACTGAAGTACAACTAAATTCTACACTTAGTATAGCTTTACTCATATGGGAATTGATTGAGTGTTCGAATATTTCTGGGTTTGATGCAAGTTCTGATCTCCAGTAATTGATTTTACAGTTGATGGTTTCAATGCTGAGCTTCTTATAGTCCGTCTGGTTATTTTCCTTCTACTTGCTATGTCGGCAAGGGTCCGGTAAGCAAATGTTCGGTCTATGTATGGAGGGTGTCTCGACGTCCTTGTTATAAAAATTTCAACCGTGGGAATAGATCCGACAACACCTCAATGCACGTTTTACATACTTTCAATGTCCCCTTGGTCAGTGCTGGCCCCTACATACCGGTATGGAACTATTGCTGTATTTCCTCATTGGTTAGTTTGAAAACCGCGGGTCTTTTCTTCCAGTCTCGTTTTACTGTCCCCACTCCCCACCACATTTGAAAAACGGTTTCCGGCCACTTCATTTTTTGTGTTCTGCCTGGTCTGTTGCTAACGAATTTTGGCTGGGTCGACAACAGTTTCTGGGATCGCCTTTGTTTTTGGTTTTTGGCACTGCAGCGAATTGCAGGAGATATCCCAGAAACTGTAGAAGTGAGTCCGTCGTGTTTAGGCGAAATCTAAAGTGACGCTCATACCCTTTTGAGGGGATTTTAAGTCGGCCTACGCCATTTGTACGGGAAAGAGCATTGGTAAGTTCGATTTTATTTTTTTCATTTTTTTTATTATTTGAGGACTCTTCAAGATAATATTTGCCTCCCAAATTGTAATTATTTTTCGTGTGAAATGTACTTTTTTTTTGACAAAAGACGTGGGGAATTTTTGGCGTTTTTATATTTTTCTTTTAACCACGTGTTGGATAAAAACTATATATTGTTTTTCTCCTTTGTCTACAGCCCTGTCCATTCCATCGACAGCGGTGCTGGACGCTGGTGGGAAGCCGGACGAGCCAGTTGTAACCCTGGGAAAGGTACGTTAGGCTTATTTTAGTTCATCTGTTTAAATCTACTTTATTTTATTGAGTCGACATGGGGTTCTCGATTTAAGTTAGTGTGTAGGGGAACTTCGTGCAAAATTGACGAATTCCAGGAAACTGAAACATTTCATTTTCCACAGGGTTCTACGCTCGGGCAAGAATCCCACAACCTTTCTACAACCATGTGCTGCCCTAGTACCATGTGCTAAGGGATCTTTAGGGGAGGCGCGGGCAAACCAGGAGCAGCAGTAGCAGTGAGGAGGTGTCTGGACAACTCCAGGTTTACAAACTAGAACACACATTTATACATAAAATAATCAAGGACCAAGGTAGGAGCAAGCCTTAACTATAATTTTTTCCATATATAATTGTCACAATATAATTTAGACATAATCTTTTCCAATATAATTTTTACTGAACATTTTTAATTTTTTCGAAAATATTTTTTAAATATTTTTTTTAAATATTTTTTTTTAAGGAGAGAAACTTGATTTTCTTGTTGGACATTTTTTCCTTGGTGCATAGTAGTACCTTGCCTCTACAATGGTTTGACCAGTTTATTTAAATATTTTTTTTGCTGAATTAAAATATAATTTTATTTCGAACCCTCACGTTTTAACAACCTATCATCATTTGTTTTAATTTTTTTTTCTTCTCCCTACTCCAAACCACCTATCAGAGTAGAGTAATTTTTGAAAATTCTAGTGAGTCACTAATTAATTTTTCTTATTATTGGGCTACTGTGGGCTTCACCAAAAAAAATTTTTTTTGGGCATCTTTCGGTACGATCCTAGGGTCTTCTTGACCATGGTTTGCATCAATTTAGTTAAAATGTTGGGAATTTCATTTTAACGATTATTAGAGAGTTGCAGTCCTACCAAGACGTTATTTGTGTAAATTTTTTATTACCATCGGTAATTTTTTTTTTTAATTTTCTTTAAATTTTTTTTTAATTACACACAACGTCCTTACTAGTCTAATTCAACGCAATTTCAGCGAGCGGATTTTTTTTTAATTGAGCATATCTTACGATTTCTATAACATGAACATCTGTTCCGATGCTTATTGCGTTCTCTTATATATTAAGGGATGATGTGACCTTAAGCAATGCAAGTTTCGTGTAGACTCAGAATAGGTAAGCAGGTTAAAGTGGGTTTTGATTTTTTCTTTTTAGAAAAATCATTGTATACGGCGATTTGGATTTTTTTTTGGGGGAGTTTATTAGTGGAGCCGTTCTGCAATAGCAGGAGTATACCCTAGCGTTAACTGTGTACAACAGCTTTGGGATTTTTTTTGTTATAGGTAGTCTGTTGTACGTTCCATTTAGGGATAAATTTACCTATTCGGTTGCTGAGGTAAACAAACATCACTTAACTTTAATTTAAATCCAGTTCAGCTAGGATAAGCGCAATTATTTTTTTTTGATTTTACTCACGCAGGAGTGGAACATAAGACCTAAACACTGCCAAAACTCTTGTCTCTCTTTTATTTTTTAACTTTTTTTTTATGGCTACTTGTTAATTCTAACTTAGGATTTAAGTAGTTATTTCTCTCTGCAAGGTTGGACGTCATAGTTGGTTGTACAAATACTTAACATAAATTATGATTACATTTTTAAATGCAAATAAATTTTATTTTCTTACTGCTCCGGTGTTCTTCGATTTTATTCGCGTCTACCCGTATTTAAGTTTTATATTTTCTACATTTGTGAGAAAATTTATAGTGATTTTCACTAGTGAGTTTAAAGTGAACTTTGTGTTTGTTATTGCGTGGTTTAGTTTTATAATTGGGGGGTATAATTAACAGTTTTAATTAAAGTTTAAAGTTTGAATATAAAAGGCACCATGGCTATTTCTTTGAGTCGGTTGTCTGACATAAGGTACTTAGTCAAGGACGAATTAATCTATGAGTTAACATGGAGAGGCATAGCCATTGGATCGGTGGAAGAAATGAAACAACAGCTTATGCTGATTAAGCAAAGAGAAAAGACTGATACAAGTATGAGATACCCTCCGTATCCCTTTAAATTTGGCCAGGATGCTTTTAGCTGCATGAAGAAGCTAGATAGTCCAGTACCGCTGGTAGAGAAGTTCTCTGGTACGAGCAAAGGGGGAGAGTTTAGGAAAATCGCTGTAAGGTTGGAACATGTGTTAGCCAGGATAAATAACATGAATCCGTCTAACTTTGAAGAAAGTCAAACCAAAGGCATACTGGTTGCGGAAACCTTGAGTTTGATTGGGAGGTTGCAGAGCCAAGCAACAGATTTATTAAGAGTTGGCGTGACCTCAGATGATGATGAAGCATCTGAAACCCAATCAACGAGTCGAAGCTCAGACCACTCGACAAATGCTGGCAACACACCTAACCAGTCTCATTTCCCGCAACCACAGCTCTCAAGCACACAAAGAACAGCTCAACAGCCCACAAACCAACCGTCGGTCATTGCTCCATTGCAAATGCAAGTGCTTACAAACCCAACTCAAACATCAGTACAAGCACCACTCCCTATGCCGATTGAGAATTACGGTACAACAGCTTTTCAGTATCAACAACCGTCTACCGCTCCTTTGAGTTTAGCTGCCCTCCAAAGTAGCATTGCACCAATTGCTCAGTCACGACCATTTTCATGTTCGTCGCCAGTACCAATGTCAAGTGATCCTGGTACCTCATATCATGTTGCACCTGTACCACCACATAAGTGGAACTTAAAGTTTACAGGTGAGAGGGGTACAATCTCCGTCACCGCATTTTTCGAGAGAGTGGACGAGTTGAGTCAGGCTAGAGGAGTCAGCAAAAAGGTTTTACTGAATTCGGGCATTGATCTTTTTGAAAAGTCAGCTTATACTTTTTACAAAGATGTACGTAGAGAAGTCCATACATGGGAACAGCTGGAACAGAAGTTCATGGCAGAGTATCTTCCTTCTTCATATGGCGAGAAGCTATTGAAGGAAATTCAAAAACGTAAACAAGGCCCTGGAGAGTCTATATTGCTGTCATGAACACATATTTCCAAAGACTTGGCTGTCCTGTTTCTGAAGAGGCAAAATTAGCTATCGTCTTCAGAAATATCGCGGACATCTATAAAAATGAGTTAATTGCTACTGAGGTCAATAGCCTATCACATTTAAAGGATCTGTGTCGTAGAATAGACCAGAGATATGGTTTAGAAGAGGAGAATTTTACACCTAGGAAAACCAATCTATTGAACCTGACTTGGCCTACGTTGACGTAGAGAGCGACAGTGACGATTTTCCAACAGGGGTTGATGCAATTCAAATATCAGGTGCCGGGACATCAAATCAACAGAATTTGAATATTCCTGATAATAGATTTAACAGAGATAGACAGCAGCCAGCAAGCAGTTTCGCTGCTAGAGCTGATAGAGACAGACAGCAACCAGCTAGTGGTCAGTCTAGTGTAAATGACAGAGATGGACAACCACCACAGGGTATTAGACCTGGTAGGGCGAATAGGGACGTTGTTTGTTATAGATGCAACCAAACAGAGCACATGGCAATCGGGTGCGCATTACCTAGAGGTAAGCAGTGTTATTCGTGTGGTCAGGCAGGGGTAACAGTCAGAGAATGTCGTAATTGTAATCGTCAAGGAAACGGACCCAGGCGCTCGTAGGCGGTCGACCTTCGAGTCAGCCTGAACAAGCATCGACCGATAGGCTAACGTACGTTTTAGATTATGTGATAAGTCATGCCCGTAAAGATGAAAGGCCTTATTAAGAAGTGGATGTGCTCGGAAATAAGTTGGATTCCGGGGCTTCACGTACCTTTTTAGGGAATCATGGTTGGTCAATCATCGAGAGGTTTGGTTTTTCACTTGATACGACAAAGAAGACGAGTTGTATTGTGGCAAATGGTCAAAGCACGAGTAGTATTGGGACAGTGCAGCTTCCTATGCGAGTTCAGGATAGATTTAGGTTAATAGAGGTCGTCGTCGTTCCTGAGTTGCCGCACACTTTGATTTTGGGATTAGATTTTTGGATTTCGATGGGTATAGTACCGAACTTAAGTACTAATGAGTGGCACTTTGCCGATAATAAAGATGTGATTTGTTCTTTAGAAACATCAGACCAACAAACTACTCTTACGCCTTATGAATCAGAACGACTAGAGGAATTGGTCGATAAATATAAGACTATTATGGGTGACTCACTAGGATGTACAGACAGGGTAGAGCATAAGATTACAACAGATGCAGCACCGATAAGACAACGTTCATATAAGGTCTCACCGGTCATTCAGAAACTTATTGATGACGAAATCGACGAAATGCTGAAAATGGATGTGATAGAACGTAGTAGTAGTTCATGGGCTTCACCAGTGGTAATGGTACAAAAGAAAAACACAAAGAAATATCGTTTCTGTGTAGACTACCGCAAATTGAACTCAGTGACGGCGCGTGATAGTTATCCTTTACCACTCGTATCCGAGACTCTTGACAAGTTGAAAGATGCTAAGTACTTGTCAACTTTAGATATCAAAAGCGCTTATTGGCAAGTACCAATGGGAGAATCATCGAAGCCACTAACAGCATTCATCTGTCGACGAGGTCTCTTCCAATTTAAGCGTTTACCATTTGGTCTTCATAATGCACCTGCAACTTGGCAGAGACTCATACATAGCATCATAGGGAACGATTTAGACCCCTACGTGTACGTATATCTCGATGACCTCGTAATTGTCACACAGAGCTTTTCTGAACATCTTAGAATTCTTGAGGAAGTCCTACGAAGATTGCAGAATGCAAAGATAACGGTAAGTTGGGAGAAATGCCAACTGTGTAGGCCAGAAATGACGTATTTAGGATTCGTAGTGGACCGTCGAGGCATCCGAGTTGACCCTAATAAAATTAGAGCCATGTTAGAGCTCCAGAGGCCAAGAACTGTCAGAGAAGTTCGTAGAGTTGTAGGTACAATATCCTGGTATAGACGTTTCATAGAGAATTTTTCAGCGATAATAGCTCCAATTACAGCTCTAACTAAGAAAAATCAAAAGTTCGATTGGACTCCAGACTGCGAAAAGGCATTTATTAAGATTAAGGAACTTTTAGTGACTGCACCGATTCTTACATGTCCAGATTATACCAAAGAATTTGTCATTCAAACAGACGCATCAGGATATGGAATAGGAGCATGTTTAACGCAACCTTATCCTGAAGGAGACAAGGTCATATGCTATTTGAGCCGATCTTTGACTAAGCAAGAACGTGTTTACACGACCACCGAGCGAGAATGTTTGGCATTGGTTTGGGCGATAGAGAAGCTCCGGCCTTATATTGAGGGGATCTCATTTAAGGTCATTACAGATCATTTTAGCTTAAAATGGCTTCATAGCTTAAAAGAGCCCAGTGGAAGACTTGCTCGTTGGTCTGTAAAACTGCAGCAATATGACTTTGAAGTAATCCATCGGAAAGGGAAAGATTTAGTTGTCCCGGACATGTTGTCTCGTGCAGTACCTATGATTGATACAATTTCGCAGCCCAGAGATGTTTCAACAACAATAAAAGATCGATGGTACCAAAAGATGGTAAAGAGGGTCGTAGAATCACCATTAAAATTTATGAATTGGAGATACACTGATAATAAGTTGTATAAATATGTCAAACAAGAATACCCTCAACTTTCACCATCTAATGAATATTGGAAAGAGGTAGTCCCCAAAGATCATAGGCGTAGAATTATTGGAGAAGCTCACGATCCTTCTACCGCAGGGCATATGGGTGTGTATAAAACCTTCCACAGACTGGCAGAAAAATATTATTGGCCAAAAATGCGCCAGGACGTGGCAACTTTTGTAAAGAAATGCTTTGTCTGTGCAGCTCACAAAGGTGATACACAAGGTGTATCTGATCAGATGATATCTCACCCAAAACCAACTCGTCCTTGGGAAATTATTTCGACTGATTTATGTGGACCTTTACCTCGTTCGACAAAGGGTAATTGCTGGATTCTCGTCGTTACAGACTATTTGAGTAAGTTTTCCTTAGTTTTTCCAATGCGAACAGCCCCTACTCAAGCTGTTGTCAAGCATCTCGAGGAGCAAGTATTTATGGTCTTCGGAGTACCCCGTTTGATACTTTGTGATAATGGCCCTCAGTACAAAAGTAATGAGTTTAAGCGTTTTGCTGAGAGTTATTAGGTTAAAATTCAGTATAATCCGTATTATCACCCCAGAGCAAATCCAACAGAAAGGACGAATCGCACGTTAAAAACCATGTTATGTTGTTATGTGAAAGACAACCACAGGAAGTGGGACGAACAAGTACATAAACTTGCCTGCGCGATTCGTACTGCAACCCATGAGACAACCAGGATGTCTCCTTTCTTTGTTAATTTTGGTAGGAATATGTGTTTGTCAGGAAAAGATTACTCCAACCCAGTTTTGTTATCTGAAGAGAATGGTGTACAATCCGCAGCTGGAAGTAAGAACGAAGGTTTCCGGAAGCTCTATGCTGATGTTAAGAGAAGGTTAGAGGTGGCTGGAGAGAAAAACGTAGTTCAGTATAATTTGCGTACAAGGGTACCCAACTTTGTTGTGGGTCAGCGTGTTTGGAAGAAAAATTATGTTTTGTCGGATGCTGCGAAGTTTTTCTCGAAGAAGTTAGCACCGAAATTCGTTGGTCCTTATGTGATTAGGAATAAAATTTCTCCATGGATATTTGAGCTTCAGGAACCATCGGGTAAAGTACTGCCAGGGAGTTGGCATGCCAAAGACCTTAAGTCTGCAGCGGACCTCTCCGATTAACCTTTTTAGGTTAATCGTCTTGAAGTTGGGGGGGGAGGATTATGTAACGTGTCATTTTTGCGTTTAAGGCAACGTTACATATTTGTTTATTTAGGTAAATAATCAAGGCTCTTTGATTCGTCTTTCTGTACACAAAGTAAGGGTATTTTATAGAGCTAGGTTTGGAGGTTATATAGTGTCTAGGAAGTTACCTTAAAAGGAGGCATTCCATCGAATTACTGTGGACACTACGCACATCGCATTATCTGGACATCGTAATTGGAATTTAAGATCACAGGCTTCGGGAAAATCACAGAAAACTTTTGATTGTTTTGTTTATTTCTGTAGTTTCGTCGTTTACTTGACGCTCATAAAGTTAAACAGCTGTTATGCTGGGGAATGGCGGCGTTGCCGCATCACAAATGGTTTCAGTAACAGGAAGGAAACATTTAGATGAACACTTCATTCCCTTACGTTTATTTTCGAGGATATTGGGACAATCCGAACCTCATATCCTTCACGGATTAACTAGTTTTGATAGTACGAAAACATATTTGGGTTGACCAGTAACAACCGAGGCCCCGCCCCTTTGATATCTTTATTAATTTGATGAGGAGAAGATAAAATAAATACGAGTTATGCACTTTTGTAAATGGGAGATAAACGAGGGATAAAAACCAAGACTAAAAGAGTAAACGAAATCGTGTGAGTTAATATCTGAACACTCTTGTGCCTTTAAGCAGTAGTTCAGTGTGTATTTTTGGGTTCAGGTTCAGAAACAACTTTATTACTGTAGAAATGTTTTACAAAAATGGCGTTAAACCATATGAATATTAGAGAAAACATTTATAAAGAGCGAAGGAAACTTTTGACTAAGACTGTAACTGAAGTACAACTAAATTCTACACTTAGTATAGCTTTACTCATATGGGAATTGATTGAGTGTTCGAATATTTCTGGGTTTGATGCAAGTTCTGATCTCCAGTAATTGATTTTACAGTTGATGGTTTCAATGCTGAGCTTCTTATAGTCCGTCTGGTTATTTTCCTTCTACTTGCTATGTCGGCAAGGGCCCGGTAAGCAAATGTTCGGTCTATGTATGGAGCGTGTCTCGACGTCCTTGTTATAAAAATTTCAACCGTGGGAATAGATCCGACAACACCTCAATGCACGTTTTACATACTTTCAATGTCCCCTTGGTCAGTGCTGGCCCCTACATACCGGTATGGAACTATTGCTGTATTTCCTCATTGGTTAGTTTGAAAACCGCGGGTCTTTTCTTCCAGTCTCGTTTTACTGTCCCCACTCCCCACCACATTTGAAAAACGGTTTCCGGCCACTTCATTTTTTGTGTTCTGCCTGGTCTGTTGCTAACGAATTTTGGCTGGGTCGACAACAGTTTCTGGGATCGCCTTTGTTTTTGGTTTTTGGCACTGCAGCGAATTGCAGGAGATATCCCAGAAACTGTAGAAGTGAGTCCGTCGTGTTTAGGCGAAATCTAAAGTGACGCTCATACCCTTTTGAGGGGATTTTAAGTCGGCCTACGCCATTTGTACGGGAAAGAGCATTGGTAAGTTCGATTTTATTTTTTTCATTTTTTTTATTATTTGAGGACTCTTCAAGATAATATTTGCCTCCCAAATTGTAATTATTTTTCGTGTGAAATGTACTTTTTTTTTGACAAAAGACGTGGGGAATTTTTGGCGTTTTTATATTTTTCTTTTAACCACGTGTTGGATAAAAACTATATATTGTTTTTCTCCTTTGTCTACAGCCCTGTCCATTCCATCGACAGCGGTGCTGGACGCTGGTGGGAAGCCGGACGAGCCAGTTGTAACCCTGGGAAAGGTATGTTAGGCTTATTTTAGTTCATCTGTTTAAATCTACTTTATTTTATTGAGTCGACATCGGGTTCTCGATTTAAGTTAGTGTGTAGGGGAACTTCGTGCAAAATTAACGAATTCCAGGAAACTGAAACATTTCATTTTCCACAGGGTTCTACGCTCGGGCAAGAATCCCACAACCTTTCTACAACCATGTGCTGCCCTAGTACCATGTGCTAAGGGATCTTTAGGGGAGGCGCGGGCAAACCAGGAGCAGCAGTAGCAGTGAGGAGGTGTCTGGACAACTCCAGGTTTACAAACTAGAACACACATTTATACATAAAATAATCAAGGACCAAGGTAGGAGCAAGCCTTAACTATAATTTTTTCCATATATAATTGTCACAATATAATTTAGACATAATCTTTTCCAATATAATTTTTACAGTATAATTTAACACCTCTTGTAAACGCAAGATAAGGTATGACGTCATAACCCTAGTTTTGCGGCATATTTACTACATTGACTTGTTTCCTTCATTTCATTTATTTAAGATAATTTAAATTTAAATTTAAAGTGCCTTGCTATTTTGGCCTATTTAAAGTGCCTTGCTATTTTCTCCCTGACTTGTTTGGTATTTTTCTTAGGTTTTACAATCAAAATATACAAGATGAACTAAATTTCTGTGTTATTTGTACAATCCAGTGAACCAACTTTGCAGAGACAAAAGAGAGATGAGGTTATATTTTTTTTTCAGCAGTTTCCTTACATTGTTTTGCCTCATGGGGTAGATATCGGACTGGGTTGCTGTCTGTCTCATTCTACCTAACATAGAATGATGACAGCAGATATTTGGTCCAGATCCCCCCTATGACTCAGATGTAGGTACACTATGACCTGTTAAAGGAGTCCATCTACCTGTAAAGTGCTTCTAGTTTTATCATTTTGATTCAGTTAAAATCTTTTAGAATTTTATCTCGTTTATTAGTCAATTTTTTTTGGTTTTTTAATTACACAAATACTCTGGAAGCCTCGGAAGTAGGTAGAATTTCATTGTTTAGCTACAACGTTTGGGTTGAACTATATTTTATTTAAGATCTTCTTTGTAAAACATTGGTATTAAATAATGTGGCGCACTTAAAATTTTCTTATTTCTGAACCCCCCCTTCTCCACTGTATAAAAGTTACCGGGCATATCAATGTTTTACCTAGCTGGAAAATACAGTTCTGCTTCCAGATATTCGTTTAATTATTCAGTGGGTTTTTTGTGTCACAAAATGGCGGCAACGTCTTTAAGCTGCCACAAATGTCACACAACACATTTTAATAGGCCACACCCTGATATGAACAATGTAGTGGGGGGACCAGACACAAGAACAGTAATCTAAATGAGGCCTAACAAGTGAACAGAATAATATTTTGATGGATGCTATATTAAGAAAATCTTTAGCACACCTTTTAATAAAACCTAGCATTTGAAGTGACTTTGATACTGCCATTGATATATGAGGTATGTAAGATAAGTTGGAATCTAGGACTACACCTAGATCTTTAATTTGACATACAGACTTGGAGTACTTCAAATGTACTTGAAGTACTTTGAATGTACTTGAAGTACTTATAATGTACTTCAAGTACTTTACTTGTCAAAATCAAGTACATTTCCAGGTACATTGTTAAAAGTACTTCAAGTAACAATAAGGTTACCAGATGTCCAGATTAATCATTACATGTCCGGATTTTTACTATGTCTGGGTGGGTCAGGCCAGATTTTTCATAAACGTCCGGATTTTAAAGTAGCCGCCTTTATAAACATCAAATAATGCAAAATAAACATGTTTCAAAAAATGTAATTAAACAATAATTGTCGATAACTTTAGCAGTGTGAATTCACCTTTAAGTGGGGTCTTCACGTAACGTTTTAGCTTACATCTTGCCTGTTCAGTCAAAATGCATCAAGTAAAACTTTGTGTGTAGACGGACAAACTGACATTTTACTTGAACTGATTTAAGATGGAAGACCGCCTAGAGAAGTGACCGGATCACGCATTGTTTTCCAATAAAACCATTGTTTTGTATCAAAAACTGATCTAAAAATGTATGTTAAAATTATCAAGTCACTACGCTAGTCTTTCAACCATCATACTTGACCCTTTTGACTGACAGGCAAGATGTAAGGTAAAATGTTATGTAAAGACCCAGCTTAAAGTAGTATTATTAATTTCGCCTTGTTGAAGTTTACACTTCTGCCGTGTGGTCTTAAGCACACACAATTTTTTTGATGAAGTTTGTAATCTAAAAAAGTACATATCAGACAATTTTACTTCTGATGACCACAATCTGCCTACCCACGAAAAATGGGCAAAATATGTTAATGCAAGTATTTCTACCCAGTAGACCAAAAAAAGAAATTGGCTGCTTTTATCTACTGTAAAAGGAATACTCATGACTTCATACAATTTAAGAAATATGAGCTGCTCAGAATTTTACGATTTTGTACTTCTGCCTAAAAATTCAATGCTGTTGAATAAAATACACAGCAGTGAAAAGTACCTATAAAATAGTAGGTATACTATGTTATTTGGCATCGAAAAAATTTTGACATTCCAGATTTTCTTGACGGCTGGTCCTGGTTAGAGACATTTTCATCTGGTAACCCTAAGTAACAAGTACAATTACTGGATTGTAGATGTACTTCAAGTACAGTACTTGAAGTACAATTTCAAGTGTACTTGAATTACCTGACAACTCTGCCTGGGTACACTTACCACAATTTCTTATCCATTTATTGGACAGCTCCTCACTTTTGGGAAATTTAAATAGCCTCACACGGCCAATACTACAACTCCTGGACTTTCCACAATTAACATACACACATTTATTTCCAGAATATATGGGTTTATTCATTTTAATTAAGTAAAAATCCTCAGAGTATATATTATTATTACTCTAAGGTTTTGCTAGACGCACAGATTAGGTAAATAAGTATGCTAGACGTTAGACACACAGATTAGGTAAATAAGTATAAAAAGTTAGACAGCCCTATCCTTGCAGCAGGTCGGGGTTAAAACAAAACAAACAGGGTTGCCACAGACCTCTAATTTTTGGAGCGAAATTGTCTGCCAAAAACGAGCCAGCTTTTTCAGAGTGCGTTCGAGTAGGCAACCCGGGCGCCCCGAGGACCATTTTTCCGTTCGAGTTGACGCTCGGAGCACGCCCTTTTGCGTTCGAGATGCCACCGAGTGAACCCTCGGGGCACGCTCGCTATGACCCGAGCTTGAGGATGGAGAAAAGCGGGCGTATTACATAACCCTTCTTTTTTATACTTTTAAACTTTTGTTTACATTTTTTTACGACTGTTTTCTTACTGTTTTTTTTTGTCAAATAAAATACATGGACGCAGTTCAGTTTGCTGTAGAATTATGTTTCCAAGATTTAGAAGAAAGACGACCAAAGAGCTCCAAATTTGCCGCGATGCGGAGCGCTAAAAATTATCCGAGATTGCCCAGTGAGGCTTTAACCATCGGCCAGCGGATCTGTATCCAAGTTCTGGTGGGTAATGGCAAAGGGGCGATTATAAATATGGGTACAGGAAAAAATCACGTAGGAAAAAAGCGCACAGAAAATATCCACACAGGAAAAGAGCGCATACATAAAAAAACATACGCACTAAAAAAACAGGAAAATTATACCTAAGATAAGAAGTTTTGGCTAATAAAAAAATCATGAAATAAAATAAAATAAATAAATTATCTTAACTTTGCCCATAAAAAGAGGGGAGTTATATTGAATATTTCCTTCATAAAAATATTGACCAATAAAATCAATGTGACTGGAAGATTTGGACCAAAAGGGAACGAATTACAGCGATAATTTGTACTAGAGGAAATTATCGGTAATTTGCACTAAAACAAATTAACGGTAATTTGCAGTAAAGCATAGTATCACTGTATTCTTCCATAAAAAGTCAATTTTATTTAAACTCATTTTTCAAACTTTTGCGTGAGATCCAAATTGGACACTTTTAATAGAAAATGCCCAATTCCAGAGGAGCTAAAAAAAACTAACATATGTTACGGTCCCGAATTTCATAAATTAATGCCGAAAACCGCACATCGATATCTTGAACTACTTACAAGATATAGGGTAAAAATTAAAGATAATAAAGAAATAATCTGAAAATTAAATTGAAGATCATTTTGTTATCCGTCACCGTCCGCCCCAAAAACCATTAGTGGCGGATCCAGAGGGGGGGCACCAGGGGCAAGTACCCACTCCGAGAAATTTTAGCTATATATACCCAATATTTCTAAAAATTGAAAATTTTACTGCTAAAAATGAAAGCGTCTTTATTTTTATTAATATTGTACCACTTAATGGTATATTGGTTCAAAATTATGTATTTGTCCAGAATTTGTAGCTTAACACTGCAACATTCTTTGTCTGAGCTGCCACAAACTACCTGTCAATATAATAACAACAAAGGTAGAGGGAACGGGGATAATTATACTATTTCTACACAAAAATACTATAAGAATATACAGCTTTTTTCGCCTTTTAGATAAAAAATTGTCATTTTCATCTCAGAGCAAAAGTAAAAAATTAGGGTTAAAAACTGACAGATCATAAATAAAAATAATAGAGATCTTTTAATAAAAGAATCTAATGCTGGGTTTATTCAGATAAAAATTAAAATAAAAGTTGACTCAAGGCCAACACAAATATACAGGCCACGACCCTGAAAAAATCAGCTGTTCTCCGGGGCCTGAATTTTACATTGGGTCTTATGGGAGGTCAGACGTTTTTTTATGATATTTTCAAAATGCACTACAGATTTCTGCGAGATTTCAGTGAAATATTCTCAGACACCATACCGATATTCCACCAAACTTTTATTGTAAGGAAGCAACATGATTTAAAGGTTAAAATCTTCAAGATTTAGCATTCTTTATTTTGAATTCAAATTACCCGCCATGTATCACATGCCAACTGTTATATTTGACATGTATTTTACTTTGTCATCTGTGTTTGTCACAGTCGATTCTGCTTTAAACTTAATTTTTGTGTGAGCTTATGAAGCAGCTCTAAAAAATTAAGGATTACTATAGATTTCAAAAAATTGTTCTAAAAGAATATGTAAAAAATTCTCAAAACCGGCTTTTAAAAAAAAATCAAATATTCATGAACCGTCATTCAAACTTCAGTATTTTAAAGACAATCAGCTGCGGCGTAACGTGAACATCAAAAAAAAATCAGCCCCGGATGTGACGCCAACAAAGTGGAGGATCCTGGCCCGTCCGTTTTGATAGCCCTGGTTGACTATATGGGAATCGGTGTAAGTGTTTATACAGAACCAGATGAAAATAAAAAGTTGGCCAATTTAAGCGCCGGTACACACATGCCTTTTTCTGCAGCGCGGTGAGACCGCGGTGCCGCAGCCGCGGTCCGTGGTGCCGGTACACACACGCGCTTTTCTGCAGCGCGGTACCGCTGCGACATCGAGCTGCAGAAAAACGTGTGTGTGTACCGGCACCACATAACGCAATTGCGGTAACGCTGCGGCACCACGGCGTCACCGCGCTGAAGAAAAACGCCTGTGTGTACCGGCGCTTAGGGTAAGAAATTTGTAACACTACTAACTTTATCAACCTAATCTGTTGCCATATTCCATTGAGAAAATGAGTGCAGCACTGGTGGTGCACTGACACTGAAACGGTGCTGTCAAAAATTTGCACCGAGTGCAGTTTCAATGGAACACGCGGAAAATGAAAAATCGCACTCGTGTGGTATAAGGTCACTATATCACGAAGTTCCTAACATCGTGATATAGTGACCTTAGTGTGGTATGCTATTATGAGCTGTAGAACTTCTTTTTTATTCTTGCTTTAAGCAACGTTAATATAACATTTTCTTGCAAATAATTTTTTATAGTATATCCATTATGAATAGGGCAAATTGATTATGCAAAAATCTCATTTTTCAAAAAAGGTCACACAACCTGTAGTTTTATCAGGCCAACGACGATATCCATTTTTATTTGTTTCAAAGTTACACGCCGATAAATATTATCCTAAGATAAATAAAATTCGTCAAATAAATAAATAATGATTTTATTTAAAAAAAAGTTAATAAGAATATTTTAAAAATGCCCACCTCCTTGTTGAATGCAGGCTTGTGCTCGTATACCAACACATAGAGTAGTTATCTATATTTCGCGCTTGTTTTTCAAAAAACCCTAACCAGAAGTGTACTTTATGCTCCCAAAATTTGAACAAAAGTATTCGAAACACCTTGTATACATATATAATATTTCACAAGTTTCTTTCAACTAAAACTAACTTTCCTGCCTTGCGGAATTTGGTCAAAAACATGTTGTTCAAAATCCATTTGTTCGAAAGTAATATTAATACTTCAATAACATTTTCTTGAAAAGGAAAATTATTTAAAAACCTTTCCTTCAAACAAAAAATTGTCTGAAAACATTTTATTAAAATTTTTTTGTTCAAAAACATTTTCTTTGAAAGTCATTTTTTTTTCATAAGGAAAATTGTTCAAAAAAGTTTTTGAAGAAAATATTTTTGAACAAATTTCCATTCAACAAGAACATAACCTAACCTAACAGCTAAACGTAAGGGTGTTTTAACATACCATAAAAATGACAAGACATGTGCCTCAGCGCTAATGGGGTTTCATCCCCCTTGTTCTTTTTTTGGACAAAATTGAGGCTACTTGAATTTATTTATGAGAAATTCTGCAGTGCTCATTTCGAGCCGAAAGTGTTTCTTGAACTAAAAAATACATTTATTTTTACTTATAATGATAGCTGACAGAAAACCCCAACTGTCGGAAAATTAGCCCCAGGGCCCCAGTTAACCAAATCCATACAAATCTACTTACCTGTTTGTTGTTAAATCGGTAAACCACATTTTCAATAAAGTTTTTTATTTTTGGGGTTTTCGTTCTCATTGTTTTTATTGCACAGAACTGTTCTTCTTCATCTTCATCGCTGCTACTACTTAGCAGCGAAGAAAATAATAAAAAATCGCTAACAACTTTATTTTCACTCATTTTTACGTCCCACGACAATAATAAGCGTTTAAAATTAATGGCGAGAAAAAGTTTTCGGTGCGGCACGAGCCCTCAGAGCCGGAGTCAAAAAAGCCGCACTCAGTGCAAAACTGAATTCATAAGTTCCTCAATGGAATACGAAAACTGAAAAAGTGCATGTCAATGGAATGCAAACACCGAGCCAGTTGTGCACTAGTGCTGCACTCATTTCCCCAATGGAATACGGCATGTGTTTGTAACAGGTGAATGCCTTTTCCGTTCCAGTCGAAGCGCGAAAACCAGGGCGTTCAGTCCGTGACGTCACTATGCCCCGCTCGCTCGACGGGTTTTCTACTCTAACGCACTCCAAGTAACGTCACCTCACGGGCCGTCAAGAATAAACCAGGGCTATCTGGGCTATCAAAATGAACTCCAGAGAACGCTTATCGCAACATCGCATGACCAGCGAAAAAAAAATACGACTGACAAGTTGTGACTGCTGCTATAAAAACCGTTTATTTGAAACCTTAAAGGCCCTTGCATATTCTAAAACACAAACCTAGCGATTTTAAACAGCAAGTGAAAGTGTAATAGCCCAAGTCATTAATACACGTAAAAACTGATTTAAACAATCAGAGTTATAAAATAAATACAAAATTACAAGGTAAGTTCTTTATTATACACATTTTAAATTACGTAACGCTTAAGGGGTGAAGGGGGGGTTTGGCCTTGCGCTACACTAAATTTTATTTTAATGTGTGTTTTTTAATATGTTACAAGGGGGGGTGGGGTCAAAATTTCTGAATTTTTGTGTTACATAATTTAAGAATGCTCCCTTATGCACAATGGACAAATTTACTTCTCCATCTTCAGTGTTGCCATACCAATCTCTCGGTCATCACTATTTTAAATAATGCCGGGATGATTTCAATGAGAGAGACATCAAAATATATTCCACTATATTTTTAAATTAAACAACCTATACCTATTTCTTCATTAAGATCCTATACACATCATATTCATTTGGTTGTACCACTGTCTACCAGCAAATTTTACCAGAGTAGTATTTACTCAAAGAATATATACAGGGTGTCCCCTAACTTAGGGGCCATAGGCCATCAGGTGATAGAGGAGGTCATGTCTGGTAAAAAAGTTCCTATAATGCATGGGTCAAAACTCTTTCTTGGTCGAGATACAGAGCATCAAAGTTGGCAATTTTTTAAACTTTTTTGATAATAACTTTTTAAAAAGACTCAGTAAAAATATGAAATTGGGTAAAGTCATGTACTAGAACAAGAGCAATAAACTGAAATAAAAATTACTTTGAAAAAAATTACAGCCAATTTTTTTTGAAAAACCTATTTTTTTAATATAAACTTTTATCAAGGGGTGAACAGCTCTCACAATTGGTGTACACATTTCTCACAATCTTCCCACAATCCTTCACAATCTCTCCCAATCACTCACAATCTTTACACAATCCCTCACAATCTTAGCAAAGATTGTGGATTTTCACAATTTGTGTACACATTCTGGGTTAGCTGTTCACACCTCGGGTGAACAGCTCTCACAATTGGTAATTGGTGTACACATTTCTCACAATCTTCCCACAATCCTTCACAATCTTTCCCAATCACTCACAATATTACCACAGTCCATCACAATCTTTCACAATGCCTCACAATCTTGCCACAGTCCTTCACAATCTTACCACAGTCCTTCACAATCTTTACACAATCCCTCACAATCTTAGCAAAGATTGTGGATTTTCACAATCAGTGTACACATTCTGGGTTAGCTGTTCACCCCTCAACTTTCATAAATGTCATATTAAACACAATGTTTTTTAAAATATTTTTTGTTAGTAAAAACAAGTCTCTAATGAGAAATAATAATAAAATATTATTCATATTTTTTAAAAGAATAAGTAAGCAAAAAATTAATTTTTTTAAAAAATTATTATTTTTGTACATTTATTTGGCAGCCTGTATCTCCTTAACTTGTAATTTTATCAAAAAAAGGAATAACCCATTTTTGAATCACAATTAGCTGAGTATTCAGCTGGCTGTGACAGATTTTATTTTTTTTGTAAAACCCTTTTTCCCCCCACTCCTCTAACTTTAAAAATCCTATATCTTAAAAACAGATTTGTGTTGACCCCCATATATATAAACTTTTTTCTCTGAAATACCCTCCTCTATCACCTGCTGCACTATGGCCCCTAAGTTATGGGACACCCCATATATTCTTTGTATTATTGAAAACTTTGGAAATTGAAAAAAATTATATGCTCATAATTTGCCGTTAATTAATTAATAATTAAAAAATATGGTGTTCTGCAAACTTTATATAAAGTTAACAGAACACATAAAAAAAATATTTAACAATTTACTTATAGAAATTAGAAAAATCCAACTTCACAAAAAGTTTAGGCAAAAAGTAAAGGAGTTTTTGGCTAGTAAGGCTTTTTACCAATTAGATGAATATCTGCCTTCATAGAATATTGGTAATTGTCATGTAATTTTTTTTAATTTGTATTTCATGGTTTAGTATGTTTTTATGTTTAGTCTAATGCGATTATTTTTTAAAATATTGTTTTGTTTCCTTTTTATTTGTGGATCCTTACAGAAATCTTAGTAATTTAAACTTATTTTAGTACTTGGGTGTAATCTAGTGTGAATAATTGTTTGATCATGATTTTATTTATATATAAAATTTTTTATCAATTTTAATCTACTTGGAATCATTTTATGCTAGATTAAATTATTAAATTATTCAACTTTTAAAATTTTATAAATTTATTTTTAGTTTAATTTTAATTGTTTTGTATTTTTATAAAACTAGTTTAAACTTATTTTAAGACTTTTTGTGTAATTATTTGTTCCATGTTTTTATTTAAATGTATATCCTCTTCAGACCAAAACCATCAAACATGTTATATGTTTAATGCCAGCGGCGTAGCGTGGGGGGGGGCGCGGGGGGTTCGTCGCCCCCCCCGCCCCGAGGTTAGTGGCGCCCTATAGGTGGCCGAAGCGCCCTCAGCGTTATTAAGTCGGGCCGGTAATGGCCAATTGAGTGGGTGCCAAAGGAAACGACCTTTTTTTTTTTGCTCACAAGATTCGTGAGAGGCGCCCTTGTGACGTATTGGCCGCCCCCTCACACATGATGACCTTTTTTTTTTTTTTTTTTTTTGTTTTTTTTTTTTGGGCGTAAGATTTGTGAGAGGCGTCTTTTTGACATTTGTGTTTTTTTTTTGCCACAAGATTTTTCAACACTTTTCAGAGGCGCCCTTTTTCGCTGTGGCCCCCCCGCCCTTTCGGGCACGCTACGCCGCTGGCCAAACAAAAAATGTGTTATTTTTTAAATATGTATATATTTTAAATATTTGTGGTAAACTTTAAACTAGTAACTGCAAAGAGTGGAGCATTGTGCTAACTAACCTAATCTAAATTTACATGTACTTCTCTGGCAAAAACATTCAAATAATATGTACACAAATGTGGATGTAGGAGGATATGCATTTTCTTATATGTAGGTTTATTTTGCTATATTTTACTATAGTTACCTATTTTCTATTAGATAAGCAAGGCTTTGTCAATGTATATTTTGAATATTCTAGGACAATAAAGCTACTTTTGAATTTGAATTTAAATTTCATATAGAAACAATGGATTTATCTAAAAAAAATTTAGTTCACAATTTGCAGCTAATTATCTGTACATTAGTTGTGAAAACAAAACATTTTCTGTGCCCGTGATCTATAGAAAAAATGGATTTATCTAAAAAAAAATTAAAACCAAACTCTCTATGAATTAAAAAAAATTGTTTACAATTTGCCATTATTTATCTGTAAATTAGTAGTGAACATAAAAAGTTGCTGCCCGTTTAAAAAAAAATGGTGTTCTGCTAACTTTATATAAAGTTATTATTAAACATTAGTTGTGAAAACAAAAATTTGCCATGCTCGTTTTTTGAAGAAAAAAAATGGTGTTCTGCTAACTTTATATAAAGTTAGCAGAACACATATAGAAATAATGGATTTATCTAAAAAAAAAATTTGTGCACAATTTACAATACTGCTAATTATCCATAAATTAGTTGTAAAAACAGAAAATATGCTGTAGCCCTTTTTAAAAAAAAATGGTGAGTTGCTAAACTTTATATAAAGTTAGCAGAGCACATATAGAAATAATGGATTTATCTAAAAAAAATTAGTGCACAATTTGCTGTTAATTAGTTGTAAAAACAAAAAATATGCCGGGTCTGTTATTTTTTTAAATGGTGTTTTATAATTTATAAAAATGTTTAATACATTCATATTAAATTTAAAGAAGCCTTTTTTTTATCTATAAGTTTTAGACAATTTAGGTGGACCTAGGTGCCTGGTGCTGAGTAGTTTAAAAATTCTTCTGTTGAATAGAAGCATTTTTCTAGTAGAAAGTTTCTAAGGCAGTTTTAATTTTTTTCATTTTTTCATTCTTAAAAAGGTTTAATTGAAAAATTTGATTTCCATATGGATGATTCTACAAAAATGGTGCTGTGGAGTGGGAATGCATATTTTTCAAAACTGCAAATGAAGCATAGTTTTAGTTATAAGATTTAAAACGAAATGTTTTCTTTATGGAGCATTTGAGTTTAATGTATAAAAAAAATTGCAAGTTTATAATTTTTTTTATTACAAAGAAAATACCTCATTTTTCTGGTGTAGTCCCAAACCAAATATTAAAAACTCAAATTGAAAAAAATATCCTAATAAATAATATTTAACCAAGTCTTAACTATTTATCCAAAAATTGATAAAACTTAAGTTTGCAGTCATATTTTTGAAAATCCGAATTTACATCTCCAGAAAATTTTACAATTTTAAACATGCTCCATTTTTAATAACACAATATTTGTGAATGCAAGCGGTTAATTTCTATAGAAAGAGACGGCCCTGGATATCTAATTTACTTGTGAGGGTGACAAGTTGTTTTTTTTTTTTTTTTATTTGTCAAACACACTGTGTTTTTTTTTATTACAATCTAGTCAGTAAGACTAATTAGCAATTTTGTTTTAACTTAATTTACTAGAAAAGTCAGATTTAAACTTAGGGTTCACTCAACAGTTCTCCCCGCTTTGTTTAGTCTGTAACTCACAATTGTGTTGTGTTTATAGCATTATTTTGTTTTATGTGTAATTCACTTAGTTTACTAGCTCAAACGGCTTCACTCTTTTTAGTCTTCGAACTAGCATAGTATTGTCTAGAAGCTGAATTGCTTCCACATTCACATGCCGATGGACTCTATCTTCATGGCTTTTTGCGTACTTTTTTATAGTCTCTGCTACAGGTTCGATTTTTAGATCTCGATGAAGGTCACTATTTCGAACGTACCAAGGTGCATTCACAATGTTTCTTAATACTTTATTTTGAAATCTCTGTACAACTAGAATGTTACTCTCTTTAGCACAACCCCATAGTTGAATACCATATGTCCATACTGGTTTCAGTATTTGTCTATAAAGCAGTAACTTATTATAAATTGTTAAATTGGACTTCCTTCCAATTAGCCAGTTCATTTTTCTATACCTTATCTCAAGTTCTTCCTTTTTTTTCTTAACATGTGCTTTCCAGCGCAATTTGGCATCAAGTGTCATACCTAGATATTTTGCCTGATTCGAATATGGTACTGGAATGTTGTTAATTGTTATTTGTATGTGATTTATATTTTTGTTTGTAAAATCAACATGAATTGATTTGGTTTCATTTAATTTTATTCGCCACTGTGTGGTCCAACTGTGAACTTGGGTGACTGCATCCTGAAGTTTTTCTATGCATTTTTCAATAGATTTTTCTACCGTCAATAAACCAGTATCATCGGCAAATGTTGCTAAGTGACAATTTTCTGGCTTTGGGATATCACAAGTGAATAATAAGTATAGATAAGGGCCTAGTACGCTACCCTGGGGCACGCCTGCTTGAATTTCTCTTAAATTGGAGTATGAGTCTTCCTGTTTTACTCTAAAATGTCTATCAGATATGTATGATTCCAAAATATCCGAATATTGTTTTGGCAGAAACCGTTTTAATTTAAAATTAAGGCCTTCATGCCACACTTTGTCAAATGCTTGTGCTACATCTAGAAAAACTGCAGAACAAACTTTTCCCTCTTCTAGTGCTTTTTCTATTATATTAGTAATTCTGTGTACTTGATCTATCGTGGAATGCTTGTCTCGAAAACCAAATTGATGAGATGGAATAATTTCTTGTCTTTCTATGATGGGTTTTATTCTTTTAAGCAATAATTTTTCATAGAGCTTGGATATAATTGGCAGCAAAGATATTGGCCTGTAAGATGACACGTCATGGAGTGGTTTTCCCGGTTTTGGAATCATGATAACTTCTGCAACTTTCCACAGTTTAGGTACATACCTAAGCCTAAAAGACGCATTAATTAGGTTGCATAGTTTTACGATAGCTTTTCTGGGGAGTTGTTTTATGACTACCCCGTTAATAAGATCATACCCTGGGGCTTTTTTCGAATTAATATTTTTGATTTCTGTTAATATTTCTTTTGGTGATGTAAGCTTAATATGGTCCTCGATTTGATGGGGTTCATTTAAATGAAAGTGTTCATCTGGTGCTTCGTGGGGCTGAAATGTTTTTTCTAAATGACTTGCAAAAATATCTGCTTTTTCTTCGTTACTCCTTGCCCACTGGTTGTTAGATTTTCGTATGGGTGGAATTTGGATAATTGGTCTTTTAAAATCTTTGGTTGCTTTCCAAAGGGAATAGTCGGTATTTTTATCATCTGTAAGGTCATTAAGAAAATAGTTAATAGATTCATTTTTTATTACTAGAATTTCTCGCCTAATGCGCTGCGTCATGTTGTTGAGATTTGTTTTGTCCCGAGGATCACGGCTTTGCTGCCACTTTCTTCTTAGTTTCCTTTTTTCCAATATAAGGTCTCTAATTTCCTTTGGATAGTTTTTTCCCTTAAAAATTCTCTTTGGTTTTGGACTGTTTTCCCAAGCTGCTTGTTGAATATTTGTAACAAAATAATCAACTTCTTTATCGATTTGTTCTGGCGTTTGCAATGGTACTGATAGGTTTATTTTTTCTGACAGACTTTGTTTAAAACTAATCCAGTCAGTCAGTTTATTAACTAGTGAGATATTTGCTTCTTTCTTTATTATGTTTTTACTAAGAGTTAGAATAATAGGTGAATGATCTGAGTGTAAATCAAAACTTTCTTCTATATCTACAAAACTTAAAGATATATTTTTTACTATAAAAAAATCAATTAGATCTGGAATTTTTCCTGGATCTGTTGGATAGTATGTGGGCTTACCAGTTGATATCGGCTCACATTGATATTCACTAATAGCTTGCAAAAGTTCTTTTCCTTTAGAATTCGTCAGTCTAGATCCCCAGTAGGTATTTTTTGCATTAAAGTCACCTCCAACTATAAAACGGTTTCCTAATTTTCTGAGAAAATTGACAAGTTGTGACAGATAATGTCAACTTTAGTTTGGTTTAAGTTATAGATCTTTTTATTTTCGGCAGAAAATTAGTTTTTTTCGGAGAAATCAAAAATGAACGCTTCAATTATCATTCCTCTGGTAAGTAAATATTCGACTGATATCAATAGTATAATTTTTTTGTTGATTGTTTTAAAATTATAAGTATAGGAACTTTGTTTATATAAAACTTAAGTTAAGTAGTCTAAATAGATTTTGATTTAAATTGGAAAACCATTAAAAACTCATTCCTCTGGTACTCATCCCTCTGGAATTTTTATGCAATAATTCCTAAAATTTGGGAAAATAAATGTTTCTTAGCTTACAGCTAATTAGTTACATAAATTTTAAAAAACAAAATTATTTACTGTGCTGTACTGTTATTTTAAGGCAATGACCAAAAATGATATCCATATAGCCCACTTTTGGTAGAATCATCCATATATACTAGAGAGTTTCGGCAAGTTGAGAGACAGCAAAAGAACCAAAATTATACCTGCAAATCAGTACTAATTGAGTACTTCTTACTTAAATACTAATTGAGTACTTCCTACTTAGTACTTTGCCATTATTTATTTATTGTTACAGGAAAACTACTGTGTTTATTTTTGACTAAAAAAGTAAAAAAAAACTAAACTTAAAGTACAGTATTTTTTGTATTAAAATATATACTTGCTGGCCTGGTTTAGGCTGTTGTTTCAAATAAAAACTAAACTGTAATCCAAGTTTGCTGGGACTCTCAAAATATAAGCCCACACTTCTTATACTGTCAATACTGAGCATTGAAGAAAATGGTAAAATATACTACACTGATTATGAAAAGGCACAAGTTTCCCAAGAGGATTTGCAACTGTAATCTTTATTTTCCATTTGATCATAATTTACATATTGGACATTGTCAGGACAACAACTCTCAATACAAAAACCTTTATCTATTAAATCTAAACTTAGAAACACTCAATTGCCAGGTTAGAATTGATGACATTGACATTGTTAAACAATTTAAATATCTTGGATTTATATTTGATGCCAAATTTAATTTTAATTATCACTGAGAGTACATAAAGAAAAAAATAGCTCAAAAGTTGGTTTTTTATATAGATTACCTAATAAAATTTCAATCACAGTATACTAATTTCTCTGTCATTCGTCTATGGTTTCAATGTTTTACACAACTCACAATTTATAAAGCAATAATATCTCCTCAACTGGATTATTGTGGTTTATTTAGATAGAATCATTGCCAAAAATACAAAACAGTGCAATGAGAGTCATTTTGCTATACAAAAAGAGAACCTCCAATCAAAATAATGCTATAAAACTTAAATTTTCTTAATGTCTCCCAAAAAGCGGCATTTAATGTTTTAAAATCTGTGTACAATTTATTTATATTAATTTTGAATCCATAAATTATTCTACACTTTTAATTTACACAATGTTCTGTGCTGCTGTAGGCTTTTAAAGTACAGGGTGGTCCAACGAAAAGTTTGCACCTAGCTTTTCTCTTTTTTATGTAATTAAATTCAAAAATGCTCGGACACGTCGATTTTGCTTTTGAATCAAAAATGATAATCTTTCTGGAAATTTCTGATTTTTTAAAAATTTTTGTTTCACCCTGTAACTGACATCATTAGATACCTTATCAAAAACTAAGATAGGAATGTCAAAGTAATTTTGCTATAAGTTAAACCGTTTGAGTTTTATACTGCCGTCCTAAGCGTAACTCCCGTATTTGAATTTTATATGAAATGGAGTAAATCGCGTTTGAATGTTTGAAAATACATAGTGCCTTATGGAAAAATGAAAATTTTAAGTGACTTTTTAAATACTTTTTGTAGTTTTTCGATTTGTTACATTAGTATAAACAATAGAGTATATTATTATAATTTGTCTTAAGCAACAATCGCATTTTTGGATTTTTTTCAAATACGGGGGTTAGGCTTAGGACGGCAGTATAGGCCCCTAAAGTGTCTAGAATGACATTTTTCATGGGGCTCTAACTCGAAAACTATTGACAATAGAGCCATGGTGGCTGAGATAAAATTACTTAGAATTATTGGTGGAATCCAAATATGTAATAAAATACAGGGTGTCCCATTTGAAAAAATAAAGTTGACATCGGTAGAGCCTGTTTGGCACCACCTGTACAATAAATAGCCAAATAGGTGGGCACTTTTAAAAAAAATGAAAACTTGGGCGGGTTTAACTTTAGTTTTTTTTAATCCATTATTTCTCAGCATTTTTGAACATACTTCAACCATCTACCTCCCATAGGGGGGTCAGCAACCTTAAAATTAGGTCTTAAAACGTGTTTTTTAATTTTTTTAAAATTTTTGCAAAAAACACCCTTGAGAAATGAATGCTATAAAACATAGCAGGCGCGCTAATAAGTACAGGATAAGAGCTTTAATTCGATGTATTGCTTATCTATATCATCATAAAAATAATAACACCTGTACAGAGTGTCGAATTAGGGCTAGTTTCTTAAAAGTAATTTTTTTAATTAAACAATTTTTTCTGAAAAACATGCGTTTTTTCCAAAAACTTGTAGAGACCAATCTTGTAGAGATTAAAACTGCCTACAAAAAAATATATAGCTTAGCTTCCTAGTTTGAATTTGTAACTATCCAGGACAGCTTCAATTTGTGACTTTATGAAAAATCAATGTTTTTGAAATATAAAACACAGATTTCTGGATAAGCAGTATGAGATACATCAAAGTTAGTTATGAAGTTTTTAAAAGCCCGTAAAATTTCCAATCCAATGATGTATGACATAGCTACATAGCTATATTAACACAATGATGAGCAACATTCTACTTTTTTTGCTGCTTTTTTTTAAGTAAAAATTTATAAACGAATAGGTTTATTTGATAGCGATGGATCAATTATCTTTCAAAGGGATGTGCTTAGAAGCTATGTAGCTTATATACGTATAGCTGGCTTTAAAATTTTCATGCGCGGTGACAACCACGCGGCACTGTATTATATGTGCTGTGAAGAAATACTTTTGAAGGCGACGCTCACGGCCGATCGTTTACCTACTGTGTTGTGATAATAAATTATAAGAATTATTATTTAGTTTTATGACAACCACTTTATTAATTCATCAATGTCCATCAGATGTCAGAACATTCAATATCAACATATAACTAATAAGGACTCTCTACATCTCCCCTTTCACGTTCTGATATCTTATCATCTCTTTCTTTCTCCACTTCCTTCCTCCTTTTTTGAAAAAGCTCGACGAAGGAATCTCCTGTTTCTGATATAACATTTTCCGCTTGGAAATTTTACAACATACTTTCTGTTTTCTCCTACTTCGGTTATTTCCCCAATTTTATCCCATCTTTTGGTTTGGTAATCTTGTAGGTATACTTTGTCCCCTATTGGTAGTGTACTTAAATCTTTACAATTTTTGTCGTAAAAATACTTCATTTGAAGTTTTTGGTTCATTTTCTTATTTCTAATGTTGGCAGCGTCTTTCCATTTAGAACAAAAAGACTGTAGTCTAGCCGGCACCAACGATCTCAACGAATGACCATACAAAATTTCTGCTGGGGAACTTCCATCAGCTTTTGGCGTATTACGAAATTCAAGTAAACCTCTGTTGTACTTATCCTCATTAAGTTTTCCATTTTCCATGCATTTTAAAATTAGATGTTTAATAACTTTCACAGTTGCTTCTGCATGCCCATTGCTCTGTGGATAGTGAGGTGTTGCAGGAGAGCACTTGATGTTCCAGTTCTTGAAAAAATTTTGTGTTTCATACGAGCTAAATTGAGGTCCATTATATTTTTTATATTTTTATTTCCAAATTGACCTATTATTGGCCAACCAGATAAACGATCGACATTCACTATAAAATGTTTCCCACTACACGAAAAAAAATCGGCTGAAACATCTTGAAATGGGAATAACGGAGATTCTTCACAAATCATTGTCTCTTTTGGCAAAGAAGGCTGAAATTTCTGACAATTCACAAGCTTCCACAGTGTTTTTTATGTCTGAATTGACAGCAGGCCAAAATACTGTCTGTCGTGCTCTAGATTTAGTTTTTTCAATGCCTAGGTGTGAATCGTGTAGTCGTTCTAAAACTGTTTTTCTCATAGATTTCGGAATAAGAATTTGACCACCTTTCACGATTAACTCATCTTCAATGCTCAAATCATTTCTTACATTCCAATACGGTTGTATAATTGTTTCTAAATTTATTCTATTTCGAGGAAAACTGTTTGTTATTTGATGTTTCGGCTTTTCATACTCTTGATCATTTCGCGTTGCTTCTTTTATTGAATTCAGTAAGGAATCTTCCAAGTGACATGTTTTAAGACCATCTTCAGTATTATTAACTAATGATATTTTGTGAATAATCAAAGAATTTACTTCCAAATGTGTATCTTCTGCTAACAGGTCATCTTTTTCTGGAACATTAACAGGATTTCTTGACAAAGCATCTGGTATAAGATATTCCTTTCCTTTTTTCCATAATGCTTGAAATTGGAAACCTGCTAATTTTTCTTTAAGCCTTTAAATACGTGGGTTCTCAATATCATCTAGAGTTTTTTCATTCAGTATTGGGATCAAAGGTTTATGGTCTGTAAAAATTGTAAAATTATATAAACCTTGTAAATAAATTCTGCATTTAGAAACTGCCCAAACTAACCCCAGCAATTCGATTTCTATCATGGCATATCGTGCTTCTGTTTCCGTTAAAAAACGAGATCCACACTGAATAAGTTTCCATTCGACATCATGTTGCTGTAGTAAAACATATCCTAAACCATTAAGTCTTGATGCGTCAGTATGAATAGCAGTAGGTTTGGTTGCATCAAATTGTGTAAGAATCGGTGGTTGGGTCAGTAGATATTTCAAATTTTTAAAAGCTTCATCATGTTGATTGCTCCAGACGTATTGGTTTTTCACTTTTAACAGGCTTCTTAATGGATATGCAAACGTACTTATCTCTGATGAAAAATATCCAAGCTGGTTTACTAAACCCATAAAAGATCTTAATTCTGTTAAATTTTCAGATTTTTTGAAATTCTGTATAGCATCTATCTTTTTTGGATCGGCTTTCACTCCATCTCTTCCTACGACGTAACCCACAAAAGAAACATCTGGTTTTGCAAACACAAATTTGTTTGCGTTTAGCGTAATCGATTTTTTTCTACAAATTTCTAAAATTTTGATAATTTTCTGAACATGATCTTCAAATGTCTTATCGTGGATCAGTATATCATCAACCACTTTTTCTAAATCTTTGATTTCTTGTAGTGGTTCATTCCCTCTTCTGCAAAATTCATCTCCCGAACTTACAAGACCCATGTAGAAATGTGGTGAGTTTTTGACTGTCAGAATCTAAAGGTAACTGCCAATAGCCGCTTGTTGCACCCATGATTGAGAAAAATTTTGAATTTTGATCTATATTAGAAACTGCTTCCCAGGGATTTTTGAAAGGGTGTACTGGCCTTTTTACGAATTTATTTAATTTTGTAAAATCGACACAAATTCTAACTTTACCATTAGCTTTAGGAACAACCACTAACGGACTAACAAAATCAGTGGGTATATCTTCAACTGCCTTTATAATACCTTTTTCAACCATTAAATCGAGCTCGTCTTTAACTTGTTGTCTCCAGGCAAATGGTATTTTTCTTGGACAATTTATGGCATACGGAACTGCATTAGGTTTCAAATGAATGTGTACGTCCGGTCCTTCCATGGGTTTCAATATTTCCGTATCAAATACATCTTTGAAATCTTCTACAAGTTTATCCCTGATCATTTTTATTTCATCATCTGATGGATTTTTTGGAATCTTATCTATTAAGACACTTTGTATGTTCTGATGAATGGGTTTAGGAAAATTGTTATGTATAATACCAAGTAATTTTAATGATTCTTTGTCAATCAACAAAGTCTTAAATCGTTTACAAATATAAACTTTCATTATTATCTCTTTGTCTTGGTAAAGAATTTTACAGTTTATGTAACCAAGTACAGAAAAAGCTGATGAATCACCAGATTCAAGTTTAATGTTATCCTTTTTCAAGTTCTTGATATGTATTCCAAGTTTTTCCATAAAATCTTCCCCTGCAACTGATACTTCTGCACCTGTATCTGGAATAGCTTCATACCAAATATATTTTGTATTATGATGTCCTACTGCATAGACTTGAACTGACATAGTTTTTTTACTATTTTGTGGTCTCTGAGTATCTTCAACTTTATTAACAGAAACTATTCCAACCTTTTTACGATTATGATAGGCAGATTGTTCTTCCTGTGTCACTAGATTAATATTTTTGGTTCTACAAAATTCTGTAAGATGTCCTTTAATATTACATTTTTTACAGATAAAATTTAAACTTTTGTGCCATCCATTACCACATCTTGGACATTTTTTGTTGATCTTAGATTGGTCTTGTACTTGTAAAATATTTTTATTTTGATTTGATTCTTCTTTTCTTGTTATTCTTCATTTTCACATAAAGTTTTGATATCTTCAATTTTTGTTGAATCAGGAAGAATTCTACATTTCTTTCTTAATTCGGCATCATAAATTGATTCTATAAGATGATCGGTAAAACATTGTTCGTAGCAACTGGAGCATGGATCAGATAATTTAAATAATTTCAGTTTTTCTCTATAGAAATGGGTAAAATTTTCTCCTTCCTCTTGCTTCCTGTTCATAAATTGACTACGACGAATTCGACTATTTTCTTTATTTTTAAAATAGGTCTCTAGTTTATCAAGAATGTCAACTACTTTGAAAGTTTTTATTATATCTGTTATTTTCAAAACAAGTCTTACAGTGTCGCTAATTTCTCGATCAAAAAATGTACTTAGTAACACAGATCCCTGACCATGTGAATTCAAGTCCAGATCTTGAAATACCATATAATTCTCAAATTTCTACCTCCAATCTCTGAATTGTCCCAAATTTAAAGACTCAATAAGTTTTTCTGGCCCAGGTATACAACTTTGTAATCGAATTTGTTTTTGGAAACCATGAAATTCTTCTTGAATATCAAGAGATTTAGAAGAAGATGAACTCACCATTCTTTTTGAATTTTCAGTTGAAATTTGTTGTTTATTTCCTTGCAACGCAGAAAAGATAACATCTTTAAGGCTTGTAATTTGTGCTTCTAGTTTATTTTCTAAGTTATTTATTATATTTTGGGTGTTTTCTTTGAGTTTTTGTATTGTGTCTTCAGTATGACTTACAACTTCGGAATTTCTCATCCTGAACTTTTTCTAGTTTTCTTATTGCTCCTGGGCATCTTTGTAAACTATTATAGGTTCGTTCTAAGCTGACTGCGCCATGTTATGATAATAAATTATAAGAATTATTATTTAGTTTTATGACAACCACTTTATTAATTCATCAACGTCCATCAGATGTCAGAACATTCAATATCAACATATAACTAATAAGGACTCTCTACATACTGGTTAGACACTAACCGTTTAGGCACAGACCTTTAGCCGTAAGCAACAAAAAATAATAATTCCTTGACGTTTTTTGGAACGACTGTTTGGACACCTGCTGTTTTGGTGATTATTGGCGCCTAAAAGGTCTGCGCCTAAACGATAAGTGTCCTCAACCAAAACAAATCGACAGGCGCCCAAACAATCTTCGCAAAAAAGTGGGTGTCAAGGCATTATTATTTTTTGTTGTTTACGGCTATTGCCCAAATGGTCGGCGCCAAAATAGCAGGCGTCCAAACACTAGTCGCAAAAAAAGAGGGTGTCAAGGTATTATTATTTTTTTGTTAACCGGAAGTTCACCGAAAATTTCGATATTTAATTGACATATTTGCGCGGCGCAAAAGTGGCTTAAAAGTATAATTTTTACTATAAAATTACTGTTCGTACAAAACAAAACTTGCATATTTATCAAAATGTTTCTTAAATCTGTCCCCTTCTAATGTATTTTACTTTCAATTTTAGTTCTAGTATTTTTAATGGTCCTAAGCTGTTTCTGATTCAGTTTATAATAAGAACAGCTGGCTTGCAATGTCGACTAGACCACCACCAGGGAAAAATCCTCTGTTAAAAACTGAGGCTTCAATAAATAAAGAAAATCAGCATTCTAGAATACCCCATGTTTTTGGAAAAAAAGACTCAAAACAACTAAAAAATGTACACCCAACAAATAAGACTGCATTGACTGAAACCAAGGCACAAACACAAAATATTCAACAGGTTCAAGAAAAAGCAGACAATGAAAAGGAAGCTATTAAGGAACCACAAGTTCATGTAAGAAGCTTGGTAACTATTACTCCATTTAAATATTTTTGATCCAACTTTTTTGAAACTTTTGAAGGCTCTCATAACAAAACATGATAATGATGATTCAGTTGTGTGTGGGCCACTACGAACCCTTCCACGTCGACCACCAGCGGGTCTATTGTGGCTCGCTTTTTAGAACAAACCATGTACAGTGAATTTCGCTTATAACGATATCAGATATTACGACATATCGGTTATAGCGACGACATAGGAAGGTCCCGATCGAGTTCTATATAGAACCCATTTTGTTATCTTTTTTCTCTGTAACGATGCTCGGTTATAATGACCGAAATTAAGCAGTCCGTTCAATGCCGTTATAACCGATATTCACTGTACTAGACAGGAGCATCTATGCAAACCCACTTTTATCAATTTTTTCTGTTTTTTTTTTTTAACTTAATTTTCTTTATCGTCATTTCTATCGAGTACTGTAGTGACTTAGTTTAAAAACGACTATTTCCATGTAAAAACTACATTTGAAAAGTACGTTTTGGAGGAAAATCGGCCATATCCAAGTTTTTACAGCAAATCCGCCTATATACAATGGGCTTTTTTACAAAAAATGACATGCACAGAAATGAGATGCAGTCATAGTTCATGCATTAAAAAATCTGTGTAGTGCGAGTGTGATGTCGTCAAGTGTGAAAACGTTCAATAAATGGTAGGATTATTACAGGGGCGTGCGGTCCATGTAAGCAATAAATTGTTAATAGTTCACTATTAAAACCAAAGCAATATATTTTCCGCGTATTTAAGTACTAGAAAACCCAAACTGATGGCCGGCCTTTTTGGAGGATTAGGCATACAGTGGTGAGAAACCACTCAAAAGTGAGCCACAATAGACACACTGGTCGCAGTGGAAGGGCTGCAAGGCCCACTCACATATGAATCATCAAGTACTAGAAAAGCGGCATCTTATGTTATATATGTACCTATTTGTATAATATTATAATAAAAGGACGTAAAAGACAAGACAACCATGTAAGAAGTCTTTGTTGTACGCGTAGAAAACGAATAAGAATTCATTAAGTGTCGGTCTTGATTTAAACCGAGAGCAGCATCGCTTTCAACAACCGCTGGCTCCTCGCGCTCTACACGGCAGATGCAATTGCTTCTTTCGTTATGTAAAATACAGTGGGGGCCAATGCATGCAAGCCCAATTCGAGAATTCAGTTCGCGTCCTTTAGCTTTGAAATAATCAGTCTGTTCGATTTAGTACATAAGCGTTTCGAAATGGCGTGTCTAGCAAGAGGCTTCCGTTTCGGTAAAGGATATTAGATAGTTTAAGTTGTGCTATGTATTTTTACGTAAAACTGCACGTTAAGCGCTCTACGTTTTGTTCCAAATTTGAGTTTAAGTTGAATGTTTTTACGTTACCATAACAAGTCTACTAATAGCAGAGAATATGGAATTCGGCACTGTGTGTTTTAGATGTTACAATTTTTTTTTGTCTTTTCAACTACAGTAGGAATAAATTTGCAAAGAATCGTTTGTACTGGAAGCGGAAATTATCGTCTAGGCCTCATTTTTCGATCGGTCAATCAACCAATTCTATTCTTTGGTAACGTTAAGGTGCCCG
The DNA here is from genome assembly GCA_963576565.1 of Aspidapion aeneum. Taxonomy (NCBI): domain Eukaryota; kingdom Metazoa; phylum Arthropoda; class Insecta; order Coleoptera; family Brentidae; genus Aspidapion; species Aspidapion aeneum. Next base: position 99,073,155 of record OY755043.1, read on the forward strand.
CAGACTGCCGTAAGCTAACGTAAATACGTAAGCTCCTAACGTGACCTTGACGACGGTGTGACGAAGTGCGCTTGCGTAACTGTCAAATCTCATGCTTACGTAAAAATACGTAGCACAACTTAAACTATCTATTGCAACGGCCGTTAAAGCTATACAATTGTGTGACTGTATAATGTGTTTTTTGATTGACAAAAAGTTTTCTTTCCAAAGTTTTAATAAAAAGATAAATAGGTATCTTAAATAGCGGTAGGCTAAAGCAAGAAATTAAAGTTTACCGAAAACTAAAAAGAATAGAAAAAAACAAATAAGCAAGTTAAAAAAAAATTGCTTCCCTTGTCTCAAATTTCACCGCATGCCCCTGGTGTATTAATATAATGGGTTAAGAGATAGACATGGGGTATATGGCACAAGGGCCTACTCTCACCTCCTTGCAGGACCATGGGAAGTTTTTGCCGTTGTTCCAAAATTTTACCAATATGGATAAAGTCGGGTTTGCATAAATACTCCTTAATTTACCTGTCAAGGCTAGGTTAGCTTATATCAAATCCACATTTTGTTATTACTTGGAACTGGATAATATTCATAAAAACTGACATCTAAGTTGCGCAAATGTTCCAGTTTTTTTCAGCGGACCTCAAAATCGAATCTAATGTATGGAATGAACCAAAAGGGAACTGTGCAACGCGATTGAGTTTTTTAATTGTTTCTTCTATTTGCTACTGGCCTTAAAAATAGTTATACTATTGCCCTGTAAGTTTATGTTCAGTCCATTTAAATAGGCAAAAATATCCAAAAAGTATGCCAAATATTATTTTTAATTTTTTAAGGGTTTAGCTCTCGCGGACTCTCAAGGGGTGAAAAAATAAACCGTATAATCCCAAAATACAAAACTTATAATACACACACACACATAAAATAAAAAAGCGTCAATATTATAAAAATTACCAGGAAAAGTGTCTATTATTATAGTTTTTAAAATTTATACTAGGTTCAAGAAAAAGCTGTAAGCTCTACCACAACATATGAGACTGATGTTAAAAAGACTGTTTCTACCCAACCTCGGTCTGCAATCATCCAAGGACATCAGCAAGAACAACAAACCAAAAAATGGACCTTGACCGACTTTGATATTGGAAAGCCTTTAGGCAAGTTGTTTGATTTTTAAGATATTAGTATTATCCAGTTATAAGCAAAATCCAACAAAAAAAATCAATTTCCTCAGTACACGCTTGTTCTTGACAATTGTGACCATATCTAGCTAAGAACTAATTTTTTGGAAAATTTCTATACACCAAAGAAAGGGTTTTTTTCATGGAGTAAAAAATAAAATAAGACTGAGCGGGCTGATGCGGCATGATTTCGATCGGCACGATTCGCTTATCTTTCTTTATTTTGACACCTTAATTGAATTGTTAGGGTATAGGGATTGAGTTGCGAAAAAAACTCTCTTTGGTCGGTATTTTCAGGGTGATAAAACTTGATGGATTTGGTGCCGAATGTAGACTAGGTTCTGTTGGCTTTAGTCTAAACTTTTTTCATGTTAATGGATAGGAAAGTTAAAAGGATCTTATTACCAGACTGTCAGACAGGACAGAGCACTTACTTACCAAAGCAGAGGTTAGTGTCCCTAAATAATTTGACAGTTCTTACATTTAAAATTAAGATCTGTCAGGTTATTTACGGACACTAGCGAAGGTTAGTTAAAGTTACTAGAAAATAAAATAGATAGAACCTTATTGCCAGACAGGACCTGTTAGACAACTTAATTTTTTTTAAATTTATACAGGAAAAGGTAAATTCGGGAACGTATATCTGGCCAGAGAACGTGTGTCAAAATTCTTGGTGGCCCTAAAAGTTCTGTATAAGAGCGCTATAAAGGACTTTAACAACGAGCATCAAGTCCGACGTGAAGTGGAAATTCAGTCGCACTTGAGACACCCGAACATTCTAAGATTGTATGGATATTTTCACGACGAATCCAGAGTGTATTTGATTTTGGAATACGCTCCACAAGGTAAACCAATGCATAGATATTTTCATAAATAACATTAGAAAATTTAATTTGTTGTCTTATACATGTACAGGGTCATTGCGGTTATATTTGCGTGGCCTTTATCATGGATTAATGTAGGTGATAGAAAAACACTTTAAATACTAATATTTGGCTTGCATTAATACCCATTTATAAATAAATAAATAAATTTGTCAATATTTCGATGTGATATGATTATGCATTACCTTATTTTTGTTATTTTTTTTATGATTTAGGCATTAGTGGTGGTGGGGATAAATTTACATTACTTTGCATTAATATTCGTTACTCACGTTCTTACAATTTAAAAAATAATAAAAAACATTTTTTTAAAAAGAGGTTGGGTTTGGCTTAACCCCCCCTTTGGAAGACAAAAAAACTAAATTTTTTGTTCATATTTTTTTTCTTGATTTTATATTTTTATTAAAGATTTTCATATTTGCCTGTGTATCTGTTGAGACTGAACTGAATTTATCTTAAAAAGACAATGAAAAGTCAAAATTATAAAATTTTAGTTCGTTGACCACAAATGAATTTAAAACCATAAATCCTTGTTTTGTTTTAGGTTCGGTCTATGCCGTTTTATTAAAAAAACCGAACAAACGTTTTCCCGAGGCGGAATGCGCGCAATACATCCGTCAAGTTGCCGACGCTCTTCACTACTGCCACTCAAAAAAAGTGATACATCGTGATATAAAGCCTGAAAATTTACTAATTGGTAAGAATGCGGTTTAACACTTTGAGCTCCATGTGTACCATTATTGGTACACAAAAAGTTATTGAAATGGACCATGTGTACCATTTCAGGTACACGGATTATTGATCAATATTTTAAGGTTGTGATAACGCGGGGCTCCCGGATTGCATTGATTCTTATGAATAGGATTGTTGGTCTGGTTAAATAATTTTGTGACTAGGTTTTGTGAAGAAATGGCACGATGAGGGCATTTTGAAATCTGAATCTATTTGTGCCCGCGAATAGCAATCTATGAACGTGTGGTCCAAATCGAAAAAATTTTTAATTAGTTTCTATGAGAGGGAGTCAAAGTGTTCAAGCAGGGATAAGACTAAAGACACACCCCTTAAATATGGGTTTATTAACGTATTAAAAAAAAAAGTTAAAAAAAAACGCTTTTTTTGTTTTAAACTACTTATAAAGTTTATATAAATTTAAAAATATAAAATTTTTGCCTGTGTACCCCAAGGACTACAAATAATTTTGTTTGACAAAGCAAATTTTTTTTTTCACTGTTTTTTTACCAGGGGAAAAATTAAGGAACAAAAAATGATAAAAAAAAGTTTCCTGTGCTTCGGCCGGTCCTCGCACCCGGAACCTTTGGCTTGATACGCCAAGGCCTTACCAATTGGGCCACCGAAACCATGATTATAATTTTCAAAACTTCCTATCATGGTCAGTGTCACAGTACAGGAGCTATTTCTCAGGGTATTAACTCGACCACACTCAATCTGAGGTTTACCGTTGTTAGGTAGGCTGTGCCGAAAGTCTTCTGACGTAAACGGGCAATGGCAGGACATTCGCACAGTATTGTTTCGTCATCCTCCATACAGAGTCTACATTCTGTCACTTATGTTAGTCCCATTCTGTGATGGGTACCCTTAGTCGACAGTGACCCGTAAAAAGTCCAGGCTCTCTTTCTACAGGGTCCTTTAATGAACTCTTTAGCGTGAGCCAGTTCTGATATATTTATCCAGTATTGTTTGAAGCTGTTCTCCATCCTTTTTAATATGTTTTAGAATATGTTTACTTGACCCAATTGGTAAAATCAATTGATTTCACACTTTAACAGTGGGAACGTTTTTTAAAATTAGTTGAATGGCTTTGTCGAGTGAATACTCTGAGAACTAGCGTTCGTATACTGTGCGGAGATATAAGAACAGCTATAGTTGATATTGTATTAAAGTGACACCGCGTCATCAAAACCTTGATGGGCGGGAAGGAAGTAGAGGGGTACATACAGTGGCACGCACTTCCTTTAATTTTTTTATTGATATTGATTCCCAAAATGAGGCACTGCACTAATTAGTCATTATCTTACTATTTTACTTGCTTTTTATTGATGTCTTCTAAACGATTTCATTAGAAAGGAACATATATACTCTTATCTGGTTGTTACCAACATATTATTGATTTAGCCGGGCTTTGACGTTTTCTATTTGTTGCTGTTTTGACTGTTTATGTCAAACAAATTATGACGGAGCTTTTTACAAAACAAATTACCGTTTTTACAACTAAATCAATATTTGCGCACATTTTAATATAATTTTGGATTCTCTTTTATGTTTCGGATCTTTATTTATTAGGTACCTAAGTACCTATTTGATCTCTCCTTTAAAAGGTCTTAGTATTTTATCCTTCGAACATTAAACCCCGGGCGGCACACTGCATGTACAAAGTGAAACACAAATTTTTTAGGCTTCTTTACTTAGATTTTGCCGCAAAATTTGGTTTACCATAGTTATGACGCGGTGCCACTTTAATACAATATCAACTATACAGATTAGATTTCACAACCAACCAAAATAGTTGCGTTTGACATTCTCCATCCATTTTAATATATGTTTTAAAATATGTTTCATTGACCCAATTGGTAATCTCACACTTTAACAGTGGGAACGAAGTTTTATAAAATTAGTTGAATGACTGACGATTGAATACTCTGAGAATTAGCGTTCGTATACTGTGCAGAGATATTAGAACAGCTAGAGATTGGATTTCACAACGAACCAAAATAGAAAGAGTGGGTACACCATGCGTTTGATATTACCCTTAAAAACATGGTAAAAATAGTTGAGTACTGTGGGTAGTCTAACCAAACCTGCTTATACTTTGATTTTATCACTGCCTTGTCAAAATAGCGGAGACTTCGTTGTTGTTATTTTTGTTGTGTTTTTGTTGAAAAATAAAGATTTTCTCGGACTTTTCCTACTCTAATGGAAAAAGTGATGTCTTAAGATCCTGAACAATTTTTAACAGTTAGATTTCATCCCAAATTTAATTAAAAATACGGGCAAAAAAAAATAAATAAACAAAAACAGCGGTTGACAAGCCTTTGACATTTCTAAATCAGAGATCGAAATGTCAATGGTTAATTGGTGTATAAAGCCAGAGCTGTTTTTCGAGCCCCGGCTAAATCACTTGAATAGAATAGAATAGAAATATATTAGCTTAAAAACATGTACAATAGTTAACAACTAACATTGTCACATTATGGCGTCGTCATAAACTATTTAAAACAACAATATCACTATTCATAATACAATTAAAATAAGTAGTTAAAAATTATTATTAAAAGTTTTATAAATCATAATAAAACCTACTTATAAGATAAAATTTATTTTATTATCAAGAAAAAAAACATTTTGAAATCAGAAACACAGACATACATATATAAACACACTTAACATATAACACAGACAGAGCAAAAAATCTGAAATACTTAAATTTTTGATTAAAAATGTTTCTAGGTCATAAAAGGCGTTCTGACAAGTATTGATTAATTTTAGTTTTAAATTTATTTAATTTTAAGGCTCTTATTTCCTTTAGCAATTTATTGTAAAAAATTGGGGCATAATAGTTCTTACTAAACCTAGAATGTTCTAACCTGGTAAAGGGTAATTGAATCTTTTTATAATTTTTTGTTCTATAATTTCACCCCTGGTTTGAAATTGTTGTTTACGGTTTTGAGTAAAACCTTGCATTATTGCACTAATGTATTTAAAAATTTATTGTACTTGTTCTGTACACTCGTGGTCATAAAAATTCCGTACTTGGTAACTTGTAATAGGCTACTTATATTTTCTTAATGCTGCTTGACATGGAGCAACACACTTGCAGTTGCATGCAAGATTAGTGTCCCTGAATGAGAAATATTTGTTTGTTTATTCAATAGATGTCATATCAGGCACCCTAATCTTGCATGCAACTGCAAGTCTATTGCTCTATGTCAAGCGGCCTTTAACTACCAAATGATTTTAAAAAAATTGACTCGGACATTTTGGATGTTACGAAAAAATTAAAAATGCCAAGACATGTTAGCTGGATTTATTAAACAAACTATTAATTCAATTTTCCGTGTCCGGGATTTTTGTCATCTAAGAACTTGCAATTAATATATTAAAAGACAAAAATTGACGCGTCTCTGAAATTGAAATTGGATAAACCCTGATCTTCCAGTTTTATGTATAGGAAAAGAAGGAGAAATAAAGATCGCTGACTTTGGCTGGTCAGTACATTCACCATCGTCCAGGCGGACTACGCTGTGTGGGACTCTGGATTACCTTTCTCCCGAAATGGTAAGTATATGGCAAATAAATTGGCTAAAAGTAGAGCAACTCCCTAAAATTGTATAAAAAATCTAGTCCTGTACTTTCACAGAACAAGTGGTGGAGTTGAAAACCGAATCCAGGTCTCAGGTTACATGCTTTGACCATTTTCCTTACAAATTCATGTAGTGCATTTTGTCACGTTTAGAAAATCGCAAAAAAAATTGTGTGTAATTTTAGGCAAAAATGGCAAATAGCATTCGAAAGAGACGTAAAAAGGTGGCCTGGATATGAAATTTTAACATTGCTAAAAATAATCAATATTTCAAGATTTTTTTGTAATTTAAAACATTTATATCCAGACTCTCTCTTTGTCGAATTGTTGTAAAACTTTCAGGAATTACATTATTTTTACGTCTCTTCCGAAGGTACTTTTGCCTAAAATTTATCAGAAAAAAAAATTGTTTTTCGCTTTTTTAAACGTGACGAAAAGGCACCACATGACTTTATAGAGAACATCGCCGAAATACGTGAGTCGAAACTAACGAAATTTTCAAATATAAATTAAACTTGCCTAGACTTCTCCCCATAGTCACTTGCAACGCATGTCAACAGTAGCGCTAGAGAAAAACGACGCATAAACCGCTTACCCATTTTCATGAAATCTTGAGGTTAAATTCAACATTTTTATTTGGATTTTCTTTATTTTTAAAGCAAATTTGAATTCTTGCGAGATAAAACTCCATGAGAAATGCTTACTATGCTATTGCACGTGAACGTGATCAAATCTTTGCAGCTATTTGACCTGTAAGCATTAAAAAAATACACTTAAACCGTTCGGGATAAAGTTTATAGACTTAGTACTTAGACCACGGATCATTTGTTAAGGTGATCCGTGTTTAGACCCTGGTATATTTAATTATATAAACATTATATTTTTAAAAAAATAGTTGAGTGAACTTTGCCAATATAGGGCTTGTTAGAGTCCCTGTATGTTGACATATTTGGATATATTAATATATCCAAATATGTAGTACTCTAGGGCTTGTGATACTACAATTTTTGCGTTCGATTATTAGGTCTGAGGACGTCATGCAGCAAAAAGGCGTTCGGTTAAAATTCGATCGCTTTTTTCCCGTTTCTTTATCTATTGAGCAAGCAAATTAAGCTGCTTGATACTTTTTGAGCAAGTTTTTCGAGATTGTTAAATTTATTTGAAGTTTTTGTTTTTACCCCCTGATGAAATAAACGAACGCAGCTAATATTGCAATATTTTTCAGATCTGTGGTAAAGCGCACGACGATAAAGTGGACTTGTGGAGCTTAGGCGTATTATGTTACGAATTTCTTACTGGAAAACCCCCGTTCGAATCCCAGTCCTACGATGATACATATCGAAGGATTAGCAAGGCCATATTTGGGTAAGTACTGTATGAAAAGGTTGTAAAATTAAAAAGTCTTACATTATGAAAAAAGGATGTTTGTGCAATGAGTAGTAATTCATTCAAGGGTTAGTCAGTGCTGGATGGAACAACGTGTTTTTGCCGTTCGTCGGTTTATAATAAATAATGAGATAATCGTCCAAATTCAACGTTCTTCACTGTTAAGCGGCTCTCACACGATCAATAATATTGTCAATATTTTTATATGCGTCTTTGTTAATACCATTTGAACGACAATGACAAGAACAGAAATATTGACAATATTATTGATCATGTGAGGGCCGCTTTACTGTCAATCTCTAAAGTTATACGCCATTTAAAAGATCCATGTTCCTCTGAAATCTGACGAACATTTTTCAACCGAACCGAACCCACCAACTTAAGTTGCATTTTAGCTCACACTACTACTATACTATAGTAGTGTGAGCTATGGTGATCCTAATTTTTTCGAGAAAAAAAACGTTGCTCCGATTTCAAATTTTAGCTCACACATATACTATACTATAGTAGTGTGAGCTATGGTGATCCTAATTTTTTCGAGAAAAAAAAATTGCTCCGATTTCAAAATTTTTTATATATCTTTGCGTTTCAGATGATTTTGAAACTTTTTTGTTGTGCCGTCTGTCTGTCTGTCTGTAACGACCAACGCGCATAACTCAAAAACCGCTTGGCCGATTTTAATGAAATTTGGTACCTAGGCTGGGTCTTGGATCGAGATGGTCCCATTTAAAAATAAATAATTAAATAAAACCAAATAAAAGGGTGGGGGTATATTTCAAAAGTTAGAGTTTATGTGAAAATATGGCGTGTGTGATATCAAACGAAAGGTAAATGAGTATGGAGTTAAACAAAATACATTTTAATTTATTTTAAAAAAAGGTGGGGGTATATTTCAAAAATTAGAGTTAAAGTGAAAATATGGCGTGTGTGATATGAAACGAAAGGGAATTGAGTCCGGAGTTTAACAAAATACATTTTAGTTTTTTTTTAAAGGGTAGATCAAATCAAAAATTTTAGATTAAGTCAAAACATGGCTTGTGTGGTATCAAACAAAAGGTAATTTCGTCTGGAGTTGAATAAAATATATTTCAGTTTTTAGTTATATTAGCTCACACGTACACTATAACTAGACATCTGAGCCGTGAAGGGGAGAAAAACTAGAGATATCCCAAAAAAAATAACCCCAAAGTTAAATTCGCCCCGCCTGGGAAAACAGAGTCTATTAAAACTAAAAAACAAAGGAAAAAATCGGCAACACGCTAGAAGCTTACCTTCTGTAATTCTGTAGCAGTCCCAAAATTTCACTGGCGGCCGCGGCCCTTTCTTGCGACTGGAATTTCGGTCTTTAACCCAAAAACACGTGGGACTTCTTTCAGTTTTTTGTCGGAAGTGATTTCTTCATTCCCCTGTCACACACAGGGTGGCGCTTCAAACTCCCAGCGTGAGCAAAAAATGCGCATGATTTTACCAAAATGATCAGGTGATCAAAAAGAAAATAACTTTCAACAAAGAGAGAAATTATCACCTGATCGGAATTTTTCCCAAACAGGACTTTCTTTTTTGAAGGTTTTTGCAGAAAGCCCAAAAATATCAAAACAAAGAGAGAAATTATCACCAGATCGGAATTTTTCCCAAACAGGACTTTCTTTTTTGAAGGTTTTTGCAGAAAGCCCAAAAATATCAAAACAAACTTTAAGGTTAGGTTTTCCAAAAAATTCAAAATAAAACAATAAAGAAAAATAACTGGCAGCATTAAACAACTTTAGTACCTAGTGTGAGCTTAGGGGCCCATATATTGGCAGAGTATTTTTATATATCTTTGCGTTTCAGATGATTTTGAAACATTTTTGTTGCGCCGTCTGTCTGTCTGTATGTCTGTCTGTATGTCTGTCTGTCTGTCTGTATGTATGTCTGTCTGTATGTCTGTCTGTATGTCTGTCTGTATGTCTGTCTGTCTGTCTGTATGTATGTCTGTCTGTATGCCTGTCTGTATGTCTGTCTGTCTGTATGTCTGTCTGTCTGTCTGTCTGTTCGTTATGTCTGTCTGTATGTCTGTCTGTCTGTCTGTATGTCTATCTGTATGTCTGTCTGTATATCTGTCTGTATGTCTGTCTGTATGTCTGTCTGAATGTCTGTCTGTATGTCTGTCTGTATGTCTGTCTGTATGTCTGTCTGTATGTCTGTCTGTATGTCTGTCTGTCTGTATGTCTGTCTGTATGTCTGTCTGTATGTCTGTCTGTATGTCTGTCTGTATGTCTGTCTGTATGTCTGTCTGTATGTATGTCTGTCTGTCTGTATGTCTGTCTGTATGTCTGTATGTCTGTATGTCTGTCTGTCTGTATGTCTGTCTGTATGTCTGTCTGTATGTCTGTCTGTCTGTCTGTCTGTATGTCTGTCTGTCTGTATGTCTGTCTGTCTGTCTGTCTGTCTGTATGTCTGTCTGTATGTCTGTCTGTATGTCTGTCTGTATGTCTGTCTGTATGTCTGTCTGTATGTCTGTCTGTATGTCTGTCTGTATGTATGTCTGTCTGTATGTCTGTCTGTATGTCTGTCTGTATGTCTGTCTGTATGTCTGTCTGTATGTCTGTCTGTATGTCTGTCTGTATGTCTGTCTGTATGTCTGTCTGTATGTCTGTCTGTCTGTATGTCTGTCTGTATGTCTGTCTGTATGTCTGTCTGTATGTCTGTCTGTATGTCTGTCTGTCTGTATGTCTGTCTGTATGTCTGTCTGTATGTCTGTCTGTATGTCTGTCTGTATGTCTGTCTGTATGTCTGTCTGTATGTCTGTCTGTATGTCTGTCTGTATGTCTGTCTGTATGTCTGTCTGTATGTCTGTCTGTATGTCTGTCTGTATGTCTGTCTGTCTGTATGTCTGTCTGTATGTCTGTCTGTATGTCTGTCTGTATGTCTGTCTGTATGTCTGTCTGTATGTCTGTCTGTATGTCTGTCTGTATGTCTGTCTGTATGTCTGTCTGTATGTCTGTCTGTATGTCTGTCTGTATGTCTGTCTGTATGTCTGTCTGTATGTCTGTCTGTATGTCTGTCTGTATGTCTGTCTGTATGTCTGTCTGTATGTCTGTCTGTATGTCTGTCTGTATGTCTGTCTGTATGTCTGTCTGTATGTCTGTCTGTATGTCTGTCTGTATGTCTGTCTGTATGTCTGTCTGTATGTCTGTCTGTATGTCTGTCTGTATGTCTGTCTGTATGTCTGTCTGTATGTCTGTCTGTATGTCTGTCTGTCTGTATGTCTGTCTGTATGTCTGTCTGTATGTCTGTCTGTATGTCTGTCTGTATGTCTGTCTGTATGTCTGTCTGTATGTCTGTCTGTATGTCTGTCTGTATGTCTGTCTGTATGTCTGTCTGTATGTCTGTCTGTATGTCTGTCTGTATGTCTGTCTGTATGTCTGTCTGTATGTCTGTCTGTCTGTATGTCTGTCTGTATGTCTGTCTGTATGTCTGTCTGTATGTCTGTCTGTATGTCTGTCTGTATGTCTGTCTGTATGTCTGTCTGTATGTCTGTCTGTATGTCTGTCTGTATGTCTGTCTGTATGTCTGTCTGTATGTCTGTCTGTATGTCTGTCTGTATGTCTGTCTGTATGTCTGTCTGTATGTCTGTCTGTATGTCTGTCTGTATGTCTGTCTGTATGTCTGTCTGTATGTCTGTATATCTGTCTGTCTGTATGTCTGTCTGTATGTCTGTCTGTATGTCTGTCTGTATGTCTGTCTGTATGTCTGTCTGTATGTCTGTCTGTATGTCTGTCTGTATGTCTGTCTGTATGTCTGTCTGTATGTCTGTCTGTCTGTATGTCTGTCTGTATGTCTGTCTGTATGTCTGTCTGTATGTCTGTCTGTATGTCTGTCTGTATGTCTGTCTGTATGTCTGTCTGTATGTCTGTCTGTATGTATGTCTGTCTGTCTGTCTGTCTGTCTGTCTGTCTGTCTGTATGTCTGTCTGTATGTCTGTATGTCTGTCTGTATGTCTGTCTGTATGTCTGTATGTCTGTCTGTATGTCTGTCTGTATGTCTGTCTGTATGTCTGTCTGTATGTCTGTCTGTATGTCTGTATGTCTGTATGTCTGTATGTCTGTATGTCTGTATGTCTGTCTGTATGTCTGTCTGTATGTCTGTATGTCTGTATGTCTGTCTGTATGTCTGTCTGTATGTCTGTCTGTATGTCTGTCTGTATGTCTGTCTGTCTGTCTGTATGTCTGTCTGTATGTCTGTCTGTATGTCTGTCTGTATGTCTGTCTGTATGTCTGTCTGTATGTCTGTCTGTCTGTATGTCTGTCTGTATGTCTGTCTGTATGTCTGTCTGTATGTCTGTCTGTATGTCTGTCTGTACGTCTGTCTGTATGTCTGTCTGTATGTCTGTCTGTCTGTATGTCTGTCTGTATGTCTGTCTGTATATCTGTCTGTATGTCTGTCTGTATGTCTGTCTGTATGTCTGTCTGTATGTCTGTCTGTATGTCTGTCTGTCTGTATGTCTGTCTGTATGTCTGTATGTCTGTCTGTATGTCTGTCTGTATGTCTGTCTGTATGTCTGCCTGTCTGTATGTCTGTCTGTATGTCTGTCTGTATGTCTGTCTGTCTGTCTGTCTGTCTGTCTGTCTGTCTGTCTGTATGTTTGTCTGTATGTCTGTATGTCTGTCTGTATGTCTGTATGTCTGTCTGTATGTCTGTCTGTATGTCTGTCTGTATGTCTGTCTGTATGTCTGTCTGTATGTCTGTCTGTATGTCTGTCTGTATGTCTGTCTGTATGTCTGTCTGTATGTCTGTCTGTATGTCTGTCTGTATGTCTGTCTGTATGTCTGTCTGTATGTCTGTCTGTATGTCTGTCTGTATGTCTGTCTGTATGTCTGTCTGTATGTCTGTCTGTATGTCTGTCTGTATGTCTGTCTGTATGTCTGTCTGTATGTCTGTCTGTATGTCTGTCTGTATGTCTGTCTGTATGTCTGTCTGTATGTCTGTCTGTATGTCTGTCTGTATGTCTGTCTGTATGTCTGTCTGTATGTCTGTCTGTATGTCTGTCTGTATGTCTGTCTGTATGTCTGTCTGTATGTCTGTCTGTATGTCTGTCTGTATGTCTGTCTGTATGTCTGTCTGTATGTCTGTCTGTATGTCTGTCTGTATGTCTGTCTGTATGTCTGTCTGTATGTCTGTCTGTATGTCTGTCTGTATGTCTGTCTGTATGTCTGTCTGTATGTCTGTCTGTATGTCTGTCTGTATGTCTGTCTGTATGTCTGTCTGTATGTCTGTCTGTATGTCTGTCTGTATGTCTGTCTGTCTGTATGTCTGTCTGTATGTATGTCTGTCTGTATGTATGTCTGTCTGTATGTATGTCTGTCTGTATGTCTGTCTGTATGTCTGTCTGTATGTCTGTCTGTATGTCTGTCTGTATGTCTGTCTGTATGTCTGTCTGTATGTCTGTCTGTATGTCTGTCTGTATGTCTGTCTGTCTGTCTGTCTGTCTGTCTGTCTGTCTGTCTGTCTGTCTGTCTGTATGTCTGTCTGTATGTCTGTCTGTATGTCTGTCTGTATGTCTGTCTGTATGTCTGTCTGTATGTCTGTCTGTATGTCTGTCTGTCTGTATGTCTGTCTGTATGTCTGTCTGTATGTCTGTCTGTCTGTCTGTCTGTATGTCTGTCTGTCTGTCTGTCTGTCTGTATGTCTGTCTGTCTGTCTGTATGTCTGTCTGTCTGTATGTCTGTCTGTATGTCTGTCTGTATGTCTGTCTGTATGTCTGTCTGTATGTCTGTCTGTATGTCTGTCTGTATGTCTGTCTGTATGTCTGTCTGTATGTCTGTCTGTATGTCTGTCTGTCTGTATGTCTGTCTGTCTGTATGTCTGTCTGTATGTCTGTCTGTATGTCTGTCTGTCTGTCTGTCTGTCTGTCTGTCTGTCTGTATGTCTGTCTGTATGTCTGTCTGTATGTCTGTCTGTATGTCTGTCTGTATGTCTGTCTGTATATCTGTCTGTATGTCTGTCTGTATGTCTGTCTGTATGTCTGTCTGTATGTCTGTCTGTATGTCTGTCTGTATGTCTGTCTGTATGTCTGTCTGTATGTCTATCTGTATGTCTGTCTGTATGTCTGTCTGTATGTCTGTCTGTATGTCTGTCTGTATGTCTGTCTGTATGTCTGTCTGTATGTCTGTCTGTATGTCTGTCTGTCTGTCTGTCTGTATGTCTGTCTGTATGTCTGTCTGTATGTCTGTCTGTATGTCTGTCTGTATGTCTGTCTGTATGTCTGTCTGTCTGTATGTCTGTCTGTATGTCTGTCTGTATGTCTGTCTGTATGTCTGTCTGTATGTCTGTCTGTATGTCTGTCTGTATGTCTGTCTGTATGTCTGTCTGTATGTCTGTCTGTATGTCTGTCTGTATGTCTGTCTGTATGTCTGTCTGTATGTCTGTCTGTATGTCTGTCTGTATGTCTGTCTGTATGTCTGTCTGTATGTCTGTCTGTCTGTCTGTATGTCTGTCTGTATGTCTGTATGTCTGTATGTCTGTCTGTATGTCTGTCTGTATGTCTGTCTGTATGTCTGTCTGTATGTCTGTCTGTATGTCTGTCTGTATGTCTGTCTGTATGTCTGTCTGTATGTCTGTCTGTCTGTATGTCTGTCTGTATGTCTGTCTGTATGTCTGTCTGTATGTCTGTCTGTATGTCTGTCTGTCTGTATGTCTGTCTGTATGTCTGTCTGTATGTCTGTCTGTATGTCTGTCTGTATGTCTGTCTGTATGTCTGTCTGTATGTCTGTCTGTATGTCTGTCTGTATGTCTGTCTGTATGTCTGTCTGTATGTCTGTCTGTATGTCTGTCTGTATGTCTGTCTGTATGTCTGTCTGTATGTCTGTCTGTATGTCTGTCTGTATGTCTGTCTGTATGTCTGTCTGTATGTCTGTCTGTATGTCTGTCTGTATGTCTGTCTGTCTGTCTGTCTGTCTGTCTGTCTGTCTGTATGTCTGTCTGTCTGTATGTCTGTCTGTATGTCTGTCTGTATGTCTGTCTGTCTGTATGTCTGTCTGTATGTCTGTCTGTCTGTATGTCTGTCTGTATGTCTGTCTGTATGTCTGTCTGTATGTCTGTCTGTATGTCTGTCTGTATGTCTGTCTGTATGTCTGTCTGTATGTCTGTCTGTATGTCTGTCTGTATGTTTGTCTGTATGTCTGTCTGTATGTCTGTCTGTATGTCTGTCTGTATGTCTGTCTGTATGTCTGTCTGTATGTCTGTCTGTATGTCTGTCTGTATGTCTGTCTGTATGTCTGTCTGTATGTCTGTCTGTATGTCTGTCTGTATGTCTGTCTGTATGTCTGTCTGCATGTCTGTCTGTATGTCTGTCTGTATGTCTGTCTGTATATCTGTCTGTATGTCTGTCTGTATGTCTGTCTGTCTGTATGTCTGTCTGTATGTCTGTCTGTATGTCTGTCTGTATGTCTGTCTATCTGTATGTCTGTCTGTATGTCTGTCTGTATGTCTGTCTGTATGTCTGTCTGTATGTCTGTCTGTATGTCTGTCTGTATGTCTGTCTGTATGTCTGTCTGTCTGTCTGTATGTCTGTCTGTATGTCTGTCTGTATTTCTGTCTGTATGTCTGTCTGTATATCTGTCTGTCTGTCTGTCTGTATGTCTGTCTGTATGTCTGTCTGTATGTCTGTCTGTCTGTATGTCTGTCTGTATGTCTGTCTGTATGTCTGTCTGTATGTCTGTCTGTATGTCTGTCTGTATGTCTGTCTGTATGTCTGTCTGTCTGTATGTCGGTCTGTATGTCTGTCTGTATGTCTGTCTGTATGTCTGTCTGTATGTCTGTCTGTATGTCTGTATGTCTGTATGTCTGTCTGTCTGTATGTCTGTCTGTCTGTATGTCTGTATGTCTGTATGTCTGTCTGTCTGTCTGTATGTCTGTATGTCTGTCTGTATGTCTGTCTGTATGTCTGTATGTCTGTCTGTATGTCTGTCTGTCTGTCTGTCTGTCTGTATGTCTGTCTGTATGTCTGTCTGTATGTCTGTCTGTATGTCTGTCTGTCTGTCTGTCTGTCTGTCTGTATGTCTGTCTGTATGTCTGTCTGTATGTCTGTCTGTATGTCTGTCTGTCTGTATGTCTGTATGTCTGTCTGTCTGTCTGTCTGTCTGTCTGTCTGTCTGTATGTCTGTCTGTCTGTCTGTCTGTCTGTCTGTCTGTCTGTCTGTCTGTCTGTCTGTCGGTCTGTATGTCTGTCTGTCTGTCTGTATGTCTGTCTGTATGTCTGTCTGTCTGTCTGTCTGTATGTCTGTCTGTATGTCTGTCTGTATGTCTGTCTGTATGTCTGTCTGTATGTCTGTCTGTATGTCTGTCTGTCTGTATGTCTGTCTGTATGTCTGTCTGTCTGTATGTCTGTCTGTATGTCTGTGTGTATGTCTGTCTGTCTGTCTGTAACGACCAACGCGCATAACTCAAAAGCCGTTTGCCCGATTTTAATAAAATTTGGTACCTAGGCTGGGTCTTGGGTCGGGATGGTCCCGTTTAAAAATGAACAACAAGCCAAATAAAAGGGGGGGGGGTAGATTTCAAAAATTAGAGTTCATGTGAAAATATGTGTGTAATATCGAACGAAAGGTAATTGAGTCTGGAGTTAAATAAAATACATTTTAGTTTTAAAAAAAGGGTGGGGGTAGATTTCAAAAATTAATTAATTGAGTCTGGAGTTGAATAAAATATATTTCCATTTTTAGTTATATTAGCTCACACGTACACTATAACTATAGTACCTAGTGTGAGCTTAGGTACCCATATATTGGCAGAGTATTTTAAATAATTTTCCAATTTTTATGATACTGTCATACTGTCTGTATGTCTGTCTGTAACGACCAACGCGCATAACTCAAAAGCCGCTTGCCCGATTTTAATAAAATTTGGTACCTAGGCTGGGTCTTGGGTCGGGATGGTCCCGTTTAAAAATGAACAACAAGCCAAATAAAAGGGTGGGGGTAGATTTCAAAAATTAGAGTTTATGTGAAAATATGTCGTGTGTAATATCGAACGAAAGGTAATTGAGTCTGGAGTTAAATAAAATACATTTTAGTTTTAAAAAAAAGGTGGGGGTAGATTTCAAAAATTAGAGATTAAGTCAAAACATGGCTTGTGTGGTATCAAACGAAAGGTAATTGAGTCTGGAGTTGAATAAAATATATTTCCATTTTTAGTTATATTAGCTCACACGTACACTATAACTATAGTACCTAGTGTGAGCTTAGGTACCATATATTGGTATTTTAAATAATTTTCCAATTTTTATGATATTTTATGACCTTGTGACAAAAAAACAAGCTAAAAGTGGAACTCTACATGAAAATTCAATAGTTAATATTCCAATATGCAAAACGTGTTCGCTTGCGTGCCAAGAGTCGTTTTCAAATTTTGTTAGTAATACATAATTCCTAAAGCAGAACTAGGGTGCCAAAAAGCTGCGCATTCCAGTATAGGCAGATAGAAACTGACTCGAGAAAAATGGACATCATAGGCCACTACAGTTTAGAAGTAGTGTGTGTAGGTAACACAATCCTAACGAATTTTTTTTTAAATTTATATTTTTACACGTTTTAGGTTGCTTTTTTTTAGCAATTTTTGTTTGGAAATAATGAAAACCTTTCTAACCAAGTTTCATCCATTCTTAATACTCCTTCAACTCCGAGTAAAAGTCGAAAACATTGAATTGATTGCTTTATGCGTTCGTTATTTTAAATTCGAAGTTAATCGCAGAAATACTAGAATTTAAAAAATCTGCACGACGCGGATTTTGGTTTTATCATATTTATTCGATCAGTTCGGGGCTATTTGCAAAGATGTAGCTTGAAGTTAAAGAAAATGTAATTCGTAAGAAGAACAACTTGTATGTATGACATATTTTTAAACAAATAGAGACGCGACAAACTTATCAAAGTTAAATTTATTTAAGTCAATAAGAAAGCAGTGAAATATCGGTCCTCTATACTCTAGTATTGGTTAGAGCGAGATGCACTTTCCGTCCTTGTTAATTCATAAGCGTCGGAATATAAATAAATAATTTTTGACAAAACATATAACGGGGGTGACGGACAAACGTGTTTGTTTAAATGTTGTATGATGATTGATGTCACTCACCACTGACAACTTAAATTATTTTAGTGAAACGCCAATGAACTTGACAAGAATATAACATAACCAAAAAATGTGAGTATCAGTGACTTTGATGGGTTTGTCGCGTCTCTGTTTCTTTAAAGGGTCTCTACGCTCAGCTACGTTAATAGCATGGTTTTAAGTAAACCACCTACTCTAAAAAGAAATCTCTGAGGTTGAAAACACGTAAATTAGATGTTCAATTTTGTCCCGTTTGGCCTTCACAATATCCCGACCGATGATAAAATTCTTGGGTTCTAGCAGCCAACATTTCAGTAGACGAATTGGCTGCTGTATCGCAGGCATTATTTTTCATTTCTCTTACCAATATCGTAAGATAAAAGTCTCTTTAGCTTTACAAAAGTGTCACATTGACCGTGCAATGTTCTGAAGAGTCCTTTAAAAACGCAACAGTTAACTGTCAACACTTAATATGTGTCCATTAGATCTTGGACCCCCGTGGGTATACAGCTTTCGATCTGCCCACGGAAAAATACAAGAGAAACAAAATCTTTCTAGACCCGCTTAGAATTGTTGTTTTCTTTATTCACGGGTACTAAACTTTACGTTGTAATAATTTATTAAGTTTGACGTCATGCAGAGTCGGGATTCGAGGACGCCATCTAAGAGTTATTCTCAAAAGTTTTGTAAATCAAATACTATGCTAGTCGAGTAACGTCATTATTTTTAATGCAATTTGCAGCATTGCGCCATATTTCTGTTCTGTATTTGACCTTCACAAATTCTATGTAGCATATCTGTAACTTGTGATATTGCTAGATGCTACTTTATGAACCTTGTATACTCTTAATTCAACTTGTGTGTTTAATTTTTTTAAGCTAGCTGGTTTATGAGTTATTCGCAGTGACTACAGATGGCTTTTTTTGGTTACAGATTTCCTCCTTTCGTGTCAGAGGGAGCCCGAGACCTCATCAAAAGGCTTTTAGTCGTAGACCCTCAATACCGTTTAGACTTAAACCAAGTACTTAAACATCCCTGGATCGTACTTCATCAAAATCAAAAAGATGGTAAGGCAGCGCAGGAGACGACTGCACCTTAAAATTATTGTGATATAGATAAAATTGTGTTTTGTTTCTTGAGAATGAAAAGTGTTCATAATTCGGGCAGTGCCGCGTGTACATTTTTAGCTTAGTGTGTGCCAAAACAGAATTGTACCAGATAAGCGCCTAACTACGTTCTGGAGGGACCAAAGCAAAACAAGATAATTATTTCTTAAAATACCTATAGATATTAAATTTAACACTAATTCTGGGAAAGTACAGGATATCCTAAATTCGTTGTTTTTAAGGGGTTTTGGGGTATTTCTAGATAGATTAAAAGTAACCCTCACCTGCGAGCTTTATATTTTAAGAGACACCTAATGGTGGAATCCTCTTCTTGATATAGCAAGTCATTGTGGGAGGGGCCTGCTAACTTTTTTATTTATAAAAATTTTATTTTTTTAAAATGCTTTTTAATAAAGTAGCCAACTGTTAAATTCAATATCATATGACACTGTTAATTTTTGAGATATTACAGAAAGTTCCTATTTTTTTATGAAACCTCGTTTTATTCAGTTTTTTAAATCAGCATCAAATTTTGTTTAAAATGACACAACCTGCTCGCGTTTTTGCTTGTAAAATAGTGAGCAAAGCGAGCAACTGCAATTATATACACTAAGATTTTTTGTACCAAGAGGTTTATAACTTTTTTATTTACTCAAAATTTTATTTTAGTTAAATTTCTTTATAGTTTTTTAGTAACTGTTAAACAAAATTTGACCTGTCCCTGTTAGTTTTTTTGATATTTCGGCAAGTTTCCTTTCTTCTTACATCCTTATTTTTTATAAATTTATTAATTTGCTGTTAAAAATATTTGAAAATATAAAAATAAAATAAATAAAATGACCAGTGCAAAAAGCCAAAAAATGGAAAAATTAGTAATGGCATGTAAACTATTGGAAATTAAAAAAAAATATTGCCGCCATGCGCCAACGGGAAATAAATATTAGACTTGATTGGAGTGAAGAGGGGTGAACTTTTAGGGGTGGTAACGGTCTTTCACGGTTTTTCGCGAAACTAGACCTCCCATCGCAAAAAAATAAATACATAAGTTATAGGTAATAAAAAGTACTAATTTGTCAGGAAATACGAAAAAGTGGTGAAACACGGTGAAAATCAAAAATAGCACACAAAGGATTAATTTAAATTATATTGCAGCAATTTTTTAAACTGCTTAAATCTGTTTCCTGGCAAATTTTTTCATAGTGATGTAATTACACCACCTAAAAAAATTACCGCTGGTTTTATAAAAACATCTGCTTCCAGCGCAATTTCACGTAAAAATGGGGCCTCATTTTAAATCAAAATAAAATGTTAAAATCATTATTTTGATTTAAAAAATTACAATTTGTTTAGGACACAAGAACTAAATTTTGTCAAAAAACACAAAAACATTTGGAAGATAAAAATCAAAAATTAAATAACCGGTTTTTTCGATATTTCTCAAAAAGTAGTTATATAAAAAATGGTTTATACAAAAGTTGTAGACCTTTTTAAGCACTTTTAACTTTTTTCGATAGATTGCTGAATTCACTCCAATAGCTAGGATCGAGTCTAATTTTTATTTTCCTCTTGGCTGCCATAGATTTTCTTTCCTTTTCAATGATTTTCATGCTGTTACTAATTCCTTGCAAAATGTAATCAGCACTGGTCTAATAATTCAAATAAATAATAAACATTTTAAAAATAAAGCATTTTTAAGGAAATGTGACTCTGATTTAAAAAATCAAATAAAGAGGGCAGACGTGTGCGCGTTTAAAGCGTAAGAAAAGCGAGCAAATTTAGATAATATATAAAAGATCAAACAATTACCATGGGAAAATTAAAAATCACAAATTTATGCAAATTTGAGTATGTTGTGGCCTTTGATTTTCTGATCAAATTGTCTCATGGCTGGTTTTTGAGATACAGGGCGAGTTTGTGAAATTGTTTTTGCGAAGAAAGCTAAATAATGGCTATAATCGGGCCAGATCAAATTTTATACACAGGTTTTTTGTAAAAAATCTATAGTACTGTTGAAAACGAGGTAAAACGTACTTAAAATATACCTTTTATTTAAAATATACAAAAAATAATGGCAACAACGTTTGTATAATAGCCAAACTAAGTTTACCAATTTTTCAAATGTTGTCTTTATTTTACATAGTTTTTAAATGGAAGGTACGAGTATTTTTTGATTACCCCTTGTAGACCAGCAACATTTAATATTTTTACAAAAACCTGTATATCCCGATTTGGCGCGAATATAACCATTATTTTGTTTTTTTTCGCCCTAGGTCTCGGTAAGCAGTTATATGATATTTTTATGCCCATGAGACATTTAGCTTTTTTCCACAAAATTTATTTTTGACTAAGTGATTTTTCAAATAAATTTTAATTCTTTTGACTATTTTTGCTACCAAATGTTTTTTCTACCAATACTCCGCCCGCCACCTACCTAATGCACTACCGACTCAAACGACTGTTGCTACATGACTAAGATAACTAAGCGTTCAAAATTTTCAGCATTGTTTCACAGTAGATGACACTACATTACGCTAATCATATTTGGCTTCTATCATTAGAGAAAAATTAACTGTGTTTTTTCACAATCGCGGTTAAACAAAGAAATAAAACAATTTAACTGCATGTAAATGCATTTTTTTACTTACACGCCGGCGCCGATTAGTGACCACCTAAAATTATCAAATTTTTAGTTGAATTATTTTGTGTTCACAGGGATTTTTCCTTGAAATTTTATATTTTTTAACCTAAATCTATTTTTAGTTATAATTATTGAAATACAAGTTTTAAATCATTATTTTATTTGTAATTTTTCACTTATTTGTTATTAATATATAATATATTGTGGGAATTTTATTCTGACTATTCGTTTTATTATTTTGACAATACCGAAATCTTAAAATTAAGCTAATTTAGTAAGATAAAGGCATTGGCGCATCGAGGGTAATAAAGAGTTTGCTCCTAGACACTGTCTTTTGTGTACCTCTTTTTTGCACACGGAGCATTCTATTTCATTAATTGATAAACTAAACAGGATTCTCAGGCACCCAGAAATTTAAATTATCAAATATTTCTCTTTTTTTAATTACCACAGCACAAACTTAACGTAAATAAACCATAAATTTCAGATTTATAAACCGATTTTAAATGCATTATTTTATTTCTGAAATTCCGGATGTAATATTTTGTGGCATAAGATTTTCTTCTATACCTTAAAAAATTCAATATTAACTAGAATTTTTTAATTTTTAAGTGAGAATCCTGTTAAACAATGCCAATCTCCTTTTATCCACAAAAACATGCCTCTCATGTTTGTTGGTACTACATTTTTTTTAATAAAAAAGCAACTTTTTTAAAAATAATTTCCTTTACATAAAGAGAACTATAACTAATATATACAAAACAGAAAGTCATCGCTGACTTTTCTAACTTATTGGTAAACTCGTAATAATATATTTATAGGGTTGGAGATGGTCAGTTGATCGCTAGTTAAACGGTCAAATTTGTATAATCAAATTACCATTATCTGTAAATTAGTAATGTTTGTTTCGTATTTGTGATTGATTACCTATGAGATATTTTTTAATGGACACTTATTTTATTATATATATTTTTTTTTTTTTAATTTTTATCGGTAAATTGACCAAAAACTGTTTGACCGGTCAAATACACAACGCTATATAGACGGTGCTTCAATGAAAACTTAACTGAGATTAGACCCGTCAATATTGTTTGCGAGGGCAAATATCTCAAAAATAATTCAACAGATATTCAAAATTTTGACTCGGCTTTAGAGGCTACAATTTTTTTTTTAATTCCATAAAAAACATACGAAAAGGTCTCTGTTAAGTTTTTGTTAAAACACACCGAATGTATGATTAAAATGACGTAATAATTATTATCAATTCTTTTCTAATGAAAAATAATAAAGAAATATTCTCAAAAAAATAACACCCAAAGTACACACGTTTTTTTTGTACAAAAGTAGCATACATCTTTAATAGCAGTATAAAGTATTGTTCAATTTCTTTTTTTAAATCTAATTATCTAATTAAAGGTTAATAACAAATTTTATTACTAAATTTAATGTTTTTCTAATTCGGGTGATATAGCCTGCACTGCTAGCTACTCATTAAAATAGGCAATGCAAATTTGCCAGTGTACTTCATAGTGCTTAGAGACTGCCAATTAAGGGCGTATGTAATGCTCTTTTGGTTTTCCAGAAAGAGGTCTGCACTGCTAAATATAGGAATAGATGTAGGTTACTATATATTTTGTGTGTTAGTTTAATGTTGTCATTGCACATATTTAATTTATTAGCCTTTAAATTGTAGTCTAAAATATACAGTATAATCATTATTTAATTAATTTAATTAGCCTTTAACTTATAGAATAAGAAAATGGTAAAAAATTAAATTTTAAAACATTTTGGGAAAATCCAAAAGTATACCAAAACTACATGGAGTAACTAGCAGTACAAGTTATACAGAGTGTTTTCTAAACACACGGTGTTTTCTTGTATCATTTTAAGAGTATTTTGTTTTGTATCATGATAATTAAAAAAAACGCTTTGTTACCGTGCTACGGAGCTTTAAACTTTTTACTGTCCCTGTTTTTTTTTACAGTGCGTTTTAAAATAAAAAAAGAATCCTGCTTTTTTAAGAAACTTTTATCTGATATCTTTATAGAAAAAAAATAAAAATAATTTTTTTTTACTAGTCATTTAGCAAATGCTTTTTTTTGCTCGATAACGGTAGCAGGTCCAAAAAAACTTTATGAATCAAAAAGATTTCTGGATAGAACAAAGAATTAATTTTGTATTTTGAAATTCAACAGTAGCGCACCGAAAAAAAGTTTAGGAGATGAAAAAATCCTGGAGAATTTAAACTAAAACTTTAAACGAAAATTAAAAAACTAAAAAATTTGCCAAACCGAAGCATTTATTCAAAAATTATACAAGAAATTACTTTGTAAATGTTTTGCCAATGTTTAAGAAACACCCTATATATCGCAAACTATTTAGACAAAAATCTTAAACGAATGCGGCTATAAAAATGCTACATGACATGTTTTGGCACAGTAAGACTCAGTAAATTTTAAATCTTCTTTTGAATGCCCTTGAAATGTGACTCGAATTTTTAACCGGTCGACCTTTAACTCGGTATTTAGGCTAAGGGCTCCACTCACCTCGTCCTTTTCTGCCTTTTTATCCAACGGTTAAAAACGTCAGGGTAAAAATTTCTTAAAAACGAGGTTTATGAACAAGAACGTCATTTTTGCACTGCGTTACAAAATTTCGAGGTATGCTTTTTGTTGGCTTTTGTGCCAACCGTTCGGGTAAACAGAGGTATATGGCCTTAACAGTTTAACTGGTTGGGCATTTATCAGCGAGTGACTAATTTTTTTGATCCGGTTTTTCACTGTTTTGTGTTAAAATTTTAAAACTAGTCTGAAATACCGAGTTTGTAGTCGATCGGTCTAAAATAGTTGATACGAGGGAAATGTTTAAAAATGTGAGGAATATACATTGAAAAAAAAACCCCTTGAAATACCAATTTTGGATTGATACGGAGTATTTTGTAAAAACGTTCATTTTTTTCAGTTTTTATTTGAAGCGATTTCAGATAACTACTTAAATTTAAGCAAAGAATTTCGTTAAACTTCTTCAAGCGGCATTATAGCCCCTAGTGGGATTTAGCCTAATTAACCAGACATTTTTCGTTAAACTAAATTATTTATATTTTTAAAGTTTTTCTGGATTCCCATCTTGGATAGTTCTTAGTTAGACATTTATACTTAAATAAATAATTAATTTAGTTACACTGGGTTACACCTTAAACTGTGATTTTTTTTTAAAAATGCGTTTAATCGAATTTTGTTGTTAAAAGTTTCTAATCAACTGCAAATATACAAGGTGTATGGAAATAATGTCATTTATTAAAATAGGTATTTAGAGAGCGTCACAGGATTAAAAAAAGTTCAATAAAATTTAAGGGAAAACAATTTTGTGTTTGAATCAGCAAACTACAGTGTCTCAAAGAAATCGGTGTGCTGTTGTGTATCATTTTTTAAATTTCATCTTGCGACAAAGAAAGCTATCAAAATTATCACACTCTAAGTAAAAAGTCTTGTTATTGATATCTTAAATGCTTTCATATTAAAACATTTTTTATTTTTCTTATGCAGATGTGAACTGCCAAAGGTTAACCGCATGAATCCTTATTAGAAATATAAAAAATAAATCTGGACACTATAAAAAGGGAAATTTTATACAATATTCAATTTAATCTGCGATTTTACTTTCTTTCAACAAGGCCAGTAGCCAATCCGACAGTGAAGACTCAACGAACTGCAATCAAGAAAAGTAAGATCCTTTCTCGCTTTTCCTATTATACTCTTTAAATTTCTTACTAAAGGTTTGTTTTTTTCCTTATATTTTTTATACATATATTTTTTTTCAGAAAAGATATTCTGTTACTGAACGGTGACCATCTTCCACTTTTTATTATTTTTAGCTATTTTCTATATTTTAATTTACAAAAAAAATAGAACAAACTGATTAATAAAAATTCAGTCAACGCTAATAACGGTAGGGATGTGTTATAACTAGAAATCTTAATAATGTTGACGCAGGTGGAAACATAAGAAATCATATGAATACACTTGCGGAAGACTATTTTTCCCTCAGCTTTAATTTCTAAACCCTTTGAAAGGCACGAAGTATCTGAATTTATCTCAAACTGTGAATAAACATTTAAATTTGCTAAACCTTCACAAATTGATCCATTATTAGCTTTTCCTTTTTCAAAAATAACTGGTAGCGCTAGGCGCTGGTTGTTGGAAAGACCTTTAAGATCTATTAATTCAACAGTATTCTGACTCCAAGCATTACACCCAACTAATGGAGGAGTCAAATACGATTAAACAATCCTCGAATGAAAACATACTAAGTTATTTATTATTTTTTTTATACTTTATTAGGATCAATCGCCAGTTTTGCAAAGTTAGGGCAAAACATTTTTAAACAATGACAGACAACCAAGTACCTAGCCAGCAATCTAACCCGGACCGCCGGTGTGTGAAATATTGCTACCACTACACTACAACGACGACTACATTCTAAGTTATTATATTCATATTGACCGGTTGTCGACTCGTTTTCTTACTTCTATTTATTAACTTTGAGCAAGGTGAGGAAATTATAGGTAG
The DNA here is from genome assembly GCA_963576565.1 of Aspidapion aeneum. NCBI lineage: Eukaryota > Metazoa > Arthropoda > Insecta > Coleoptera > Brentidae > Aspidapion > Aspidapion aeneum. The sequence goes on from OY755043.1 coordinate 99,099,310, forward strand.
AACTAGCACTCCAGCATTTTATTTTACATTCAAATTCAGATATTTCGATCAAAACAATTATCGTTTATCTAAAATTCTCATTATCATAAAATCGAATCGAATTTCACCCCTTTTGAGCTTATCTTTGAACATAAGATTTTAATACCACACTCATTAACATCGAAACCAGAATATAACTACAATATGACGATTACTATTTAAATCTAAAACTAAAAATGAACAGTTTTCAATAGGCTAGAGAAAATATCTTAAAAGAAAAAGAAACATCAAAAAACTATTATGATAAAAAAATCCACGAACATAAACTTAAAGAAGGCGACTGGTAGACATTTACCTAAAAATAGTGTTTAATTAAACATAAGTTAAAACAAGACATGTAAACGTGACAATCTATAAAATCCGCGAAAATGCACAATAGACATTTTTTGGTTCCCGCAACGACTCGGCAAGAGAAGGGAGTCAAGAGTTGATCACAGAGCTCACGAAGAGACACATATGTGAATCGAGTATCACATGAGAGCGCTCGATAACAGGTAAACATTAATACAGTCCATTCAGTCTAGTGTCGCGATATCACTGAAAATCGTGACCAGCGACTTCTTTAAGAAAATATGGTAGAGCTGTTTCCGCGAGAACTTGGCGGGGCACTGCCGTGCCCCCAGATCCGACACATTTAATGCAGTAGCTGCAGCAAGGGCAAATGGACAAGTGGAACGTCTAAATAATAGAGTACTTGTAGCCCTATTACCATGAATCACCATGATCCGTGGTATTACCCTCTGTACCACAAGTAGAACTCTGAGGTGAGCAGGTCCGTACAGTTAAAGACACCTAGCCAATTATTATTGACCACAAAACTTCGAGCTGTATTCGATGCTTCTTCCCTAGTTCGACTGGTTTCTCTCTAAATAATTTGCAAATGGTAGGTCCAACCATACAGCAAGGCCTGTTTTCCATCTTGATCAGGTTTAAGCAACATCGCTTTGTTGTGTCCGCTGACGTTGCTAAAATGTATAGATGCGTAAAAGTTGATCCAGAGCAGTGGCCTCTTCAAAGAATATTCTGGCGTTTTAGTTCGAATGATCCATAAGTCTTATTCAGTGAGCTGATGAAAATTCTAAAGATCACCCAGATATTACTAATTTGATCAAGTCTGATTTTTATGTTAATGTGGTTGTTAATGAATTACAAGAATATCTAAAGTGGTAAGTGGGATTTTAAGCCCAAATAATGCCGAAATTCGAAGGCGATGGCGAGAAAAATTATCGTGGAACGAATTATTACCAGCCAGAAATAATTCAATCTGGGTAGAATTCAAAAAAGATTTATTGATTGGCCTAAGAATCATCTAGATGATAAATGTAGAATTACCCGACATGCCAAATATTTCAAAAAGTGTTTCCATAGTGGAAGAAAATAGATTTAACATTTTTGAAATATTTTTAAATCTTAAAACTTTAAAAGGAATAGTGGCATATCTCCTTAGGTTTTTTACAAATTTACAGCTTAAACTTCAGAAAACCGCATTACTGGTCATGAAAGTTTCAGAAATTAATACGCTTTCAAAATTTTAGTAAAGCTACCACATGTATTGTATTCCGAAATATCATGTTTGAAAAAGAACAAACCTATTGCCAATAATACTAAACTTTTAGAGTTAAATCCATTTTTGGATGAAACTAGTTTGGTGGAATACTTGACTATTCGGAATACAATTTTGAGAAAGAACATCCTTTAATTATTTCAAAAGATCACAACTTAACTATACTTATAGTTAGAGCTCAGCATCTAAAACTATTTCACGCAGGCGTAGCATTTGTTGGCATCCATTAGGGAAAATTTTTTACCAATTTCTGGAAGATCGATTGCAAAAAAGATTGTTCGCGAATGCGTAAAATGTTTAGGTTTAAACCAAAATTTACTCAACCAATCATGGGAAATTTACGAAGCAACGTGTAAAATTGACGCACCCTTTTGATATCTGTGGGGTTGACACGCAGGCCCATATGAATTAAAAAATCAAATTGGAAGGGGTTATAAAACCTATAAAACTTATATAGCTCTATTTATTTGTATGCAAACTCAAGCTATCCATTTAGAGTTAGTAACATGTTTGAGCAAGGAGGCATTTCTCTTGGCTCTTCGTTGTTTCATTAGTCGCAGAGGAGCACCAAGTCAAATGCTTTCAGACAATGGCACAAATTTTGTTGCTGCTGACTCAGAATTGAAAGAATTAGGCAGGTCTATTAAAAACAACGAAAAAGAGTTGGTTCAGGCGTTTGCTTATATTGAATGGCAATTTATTTCATTACAATCGCCTCATTTAAGGGGTCTTTGGGACACTGGGGTGAAAAGCATGAAATTTCACATGAAAAGAACAGTTCGAAACACAAAATTAACATGTTTATACGTTGCTGGTTCAAATAGAATTAATTCTTAATTCCCGACTAACCTGTTTCGTTCAGCGCTCATGACCTATATGCTCTCACTCCTGCTCATTTTTTAATGTGCCAATCATCATCCATGACGATTCCCGAATAAGACGTGCGAAGCATACCGTTGAACAGACTAGCTTCATATCAGCACATTCTTGAAATGACGCAAAACATACGGGACAGATGGAATAAGGAATATATTTCTGAGCCACAAGTTAGAAACAAATGGATGAAAACCCAGTCCGAGCTCCATGAGAATGCCATAGTACTCATTAAAGATGATAACAAGCCACCACTTTGCTTGAAACTGGGCAGAGTAATTTCGCTTTACCCTGGAAGGGATGGAGTATCCAGAGTAGCAGACTACTAGCGGCATAATAAAACAATATTTTTCAAAATTATGTCCGCTTCCAATAAACATAAAGTAATGTTAAAAGTGGTTGGTTTCAAGGTTGGGGGCATGTGGCTGCGTTTGAATTTACCGCCTTCGAAGCCTCGACACCGCGCCACTTGTGGCTGAATAGAGGACTACACTACTGCCAAATTGCTGTTAAAACCAAGATAATCAAGCATTCATATTTTGTTTAATTTAATAACAATTAATCAACAATATTAGTTTAGCAGTTTCCTGAATAACTCACAATCCAGAAGCCGACAAAACCCAATAGTAAACAAGAAACTAAGATCAGTACATACCGTTTTCGAAATCCCTATGAATTACCTTTATCTGGGACACCCTGTATAGTGAAAGCAAAGCGGAAAGAAATTTTGAGTACACCAAAGTTTGAGATAAACTTTTCTAGTAAATTAAGTTAAAATAAAATTGCTACTAGATTGTAATACAATAAACACAGTGTGTTTGGCAAAAAATATTAAGGTTATGTTATGTTTTAAGTGATTTTCATTAATTCGAATTAAGTTTATACATGTCATTTAAATGATGCACCAAACTTTAAGGGTTGGTGGGGAAGGTCAAAAGTAGACATAAAATTTAAATAACTTTTGGTTAAAGTTTTTTTGTTTCCAAGTTATAGCATTTGTCAAGCTTGAAGAGTGAAGGAAAACTGTGAATTTTAAAAATGACATATTTGACAATGTCAAATAATTTTGTGATTAATTATGATCAAAAAATGTTCCAAATAACCATTGGAATAGATATAAATTAATAATAATTTTTAATATTGAAAAATATTTTTGTATATATCTGCTCCTTAATAATTACAGAAAATAGTAATATAAGCACTATATTTTATAACCTTTTTTATTTGTAGAAAACAAAAATGATTTTTTGTAAAAATTTTAAGTATTTTTTTTTGTTTAAATTATTTAAACACTTAATTATTACCTTTATTATAATGCATAATTCTACAAAATTTCGTGTCTGTTATAAATTTTAAGCAACAAACAATCGAAAAAGAATTTATCAGTTTTGACACCCACCCTGTATATGTATGTGTATCTACAAAAAAGAGGTTTGATGCAAATTGCAATAGAAATTTTTTTTCTTCTTTTAACCTTTTCTACCACCCCTTAAAGTTTGGTGCATAATTTAAATTACACCCGGTATGTTCAATATTATTTCCATAACACCTGTACAATGCAGGAAAAAACTATTACATAGTTTGTTACCCTGTAACTATTCATTTTTTTTCAACATTAAAGTGAAAACTAGCAATTCTACATGTATAACTAACTCTAAAAACTGACAATTAAAAAAATGCCTTACCCTTCAGTGCTACTTCAAATCTATATCCTCCGCCATCTTTCTCTTTCTAGCCTTGACGTTTTCGGCAATTTTACCACTTAGAAGATGGTCAATTTGCGAGAGAAGTATCCTGTAAAAATTACTTTGTTTAAAAGGATTAAATTTATAGAGAATCAAACTGAATAGAGCATTAAGCTCTTCCACAAGTGCGAAACCAAATAAAATAAATATATATCTCTATCATTTGCTTTATTGCCTCTTAAAGTTTGTAAATAAATAAAGGATTAATACAATTATTTGCTAAAAATGTTATCCTGAACGAGAATTTTTAACGGAAACCTTAACATGAAAAAAAAAAGGTTTATATAAAAGTGTTAGACCTGCGCATTGATTTAGAGGTATAGATAAGGAAACAGAGAGAGAGAGAGTGCTGAGCAAAAATCAAATCTTCTGTCTTATGTGACGTATGTATTTTTTAACCGGCAATGAAGATGGAACACGTCCCATTGCAGGCACGATAGAGAAGGATATAAAAATAACAAGAGCGAAGTAAATTTAATTTAATAACTTATCTTAAAGGGTCGAGACAGTTTGCATCTTTGTCAAATCCTCCCGCTCTGCATGCGAAAGAGATATCCAAAAAGCACTATTCTGAAAAGTGAACACACGCGTAGTAAATATTCGTTTAGTAGTCATCTCAAAATGCGCCGTATGTCTTGCATCTCTCTCAAACCCTCCCATATCGAGCGGAAAAGAGACACAGCGGGCCAAAATGTTTTTTTAAACTTAACCTAACCATTTTTACCTTTTATTTGTAGCGGTTTTAGTTAGTAATCTCATCTGTCGTTAAAACTATACTTACTTAGTGGCCATTTGACTTCCTTGGCGGACGTTTTAACTATAACATTGTCAATAATATAAAAAGGGTACTAAATCTTAACTTTTCGACTAAAAAAAGGATCAAAACATAGAATTTAGATGACCAAGTATACAGGGTATATTTTAAATGATGCACCAAACTTTAAGGGTTGGTGCAGAAGGTCAAAACTGGAGAAAAAGTTCAAATAACTAGTGGTCAATAGTTTTTTGTTTTCAAGTTAAAGCATTTGTCAAGTTTGAAGAGTAAGGTAAAACTGGGACATTTAAAAATGACAAATTTGACATCGTCAAATAATTTTCTAGTTCATTGTGATCAAAAAATTTTCTATTCCTTTTTTGGTCAAATAACCTTTGCAATAGGTATAAATGTGTAAATTTTTGTAAGAATTATTTTTTTTCTGAGCTATTATATTCACAAAACAATTTTGAGATAGGCTTTTGTAAACATGTAAAGGCCTCTTAATAATTATAAAAAATTGTGATAATAGTACCAAATTTAAAAAGATTTTTTTAAATTTTTTGAAAAAAAAACAGATCACAGTCATAATTTTCAGTAATATTTTTTTGTTTAAATCATTTTATCACATAATTGTTACTTCTATTGTAGCACATATCTCCAAAAAATTTTGATTTTCTATTGCAATTTGTTATAATAAAAACTCGAAAAAAAATCCTTAACTTTGACACCCAGTATCTAAAAAATAAAGAGGTTTAATGCAAAGTGGACTGGGAAAAATATTCTTCTTTTGACCTTCTCTACCACGCCTTAAAGCTTGGTGCATCATTAAAATTACCCTCTGTATTTTAATATTTTTATATAAGTTATTTATTGTTACAATTCTAATTTTGATTTTTGAAGATGCCAAAGTTCACCAGTCACAAATATCAGGCATCGAAATTAGTAGAAAAAATGCAGATCAATATCATAATCAACAACAAAAATATATGTATAGATCCTGTCAGTCCTTATTGGTCCTGTTCAGGTTTAAAAAATACCTAACCAAACCTTACTACAATTTTTATATTCCTGCTGAGTTCTTAAAAGTAAGTCCTACCAGGTCCTGATTCTTATTGGTCGTTAACAGTATTAACATATTGATCAACCCATCGGTTTATTTCTTCGGTGCAAATAGTTGTTTTGCATTTAAATATTTTGGGATAACGCTTCTAAAAACTTTTTTTACGAAAAACCTTCAAATTTAAAATGATAAATTTTTTAAAAAATTCTTAAAACCTAAAATTTCTCAGAATATATTTCAACACTCGACTCAATGGACTCAGGTCTACTACTGACTACAAATAGTTAGCAAAGTCATATCGCAAGAAAATTGCGTAAAGTATTTATTAGACATTTTTGAATAATCTGTTTTTTAAATATTTTATCAAAAAAAGTATAATCAAAAGCCGAGTTGTACGGCGCCCAATGTTTTTTTAATCTAATTTGTCTATAAAAGACGTAACGGAGATGAGAATGATAAAAAAAATCGTGTTAATTATATTATTTATAGACTTCCTATGTTAAAAGTCAGTTTATTTATTTTTATTTTACTTTTATTTTTATTTTACTCCGCCACTGCCTACATCTACGATTAAACCGCACCTATCACAGACATACGTAGTAAAGCAACAACCCGGCGTTGCCGTTTTGTATCTCTTTCCCACTCACTAAATTTTGTTTTGCATACCGTTCCAAAACAAAAATGAATTTATGAATGTAATACGAGCCTATTCCAAGTCTACTACTTGAAGTTAATGGACCTGCGCTATATTTTCTGTTTTTATTTTTTTAAAAGGTATCTGGTTTACTAGTTGGATCAAAAAACAGTGTGAAATTTTGGTGACAATGTTCTGACTACTAAAATTCCCGGACCTTAAAAAAATCTAAACTCACTTTGATTCTCCTGGATTCTGGCCACCCTTATCGACGTTAAGAATAACTTTAGGCAAGTTATCGCAATCTTGTTTGTCATTGGTGGTTTTTTCGAAGTTGGCTAGATCTGGAATTTTTATTTCAAAATTCGCGTCGGTGCCCATACTCGTGCCCTCCTTGGGGCTGCGCTGACGTTTTACGGGTACTTCTGGCGACAAACGGTTGATTGGTTTGCGTTTTCTCTCAAAATCGAACTGTAGATGGGTTTTGGGTAGTCCTACCTATTAAAAAATCCATCAAACTTGATTTTAAAAAATATACAAGTTGAGTAGCTTATAGTCAAAAATTGTGCCCAGTGGGATAGATGTGTAAGATTTTTTTTATACGACTGTCTTGTAAAAGGGGCTTTTGCGCACGGTGAACACGATCTAAAAATGGCATTTTGCGCACGCTGTGTGCAAAACGTTTTGCACACGCTTATGTCATTTTTGCGCACGCCTATGTCATTTCTGCATACGGGTCTCCCGTCATTGTGATTTTTGTTGTTGTCACCCATCAGTTGGCTTAGTTCCGTAGCAACCGTCACTGCTCGTATGTTTTGTTGATTAGATACGTCAAAAAGTTGTTGAATTTTTAAAGTTTTGTTGTAAAAATGTCGGAAATAAAAACAAGTTAAATTAAAATTTGATTTTTAGAGCAGTCGTATAAAAATATTGTAAAAAACTCGTTTGAAAACCTCTTTGCACACTCCCTCGACTTGTAGACCTTGCCTTCGGCTCGGTCTACCAAACTGTCTGGATCGTGTGCAAAGAGTCGTTTTCAAACCTTGTTGTTTAAATAACTATTTTAAACTACCCTAGATAGGTAATAAATTACACAATTTTAGGGCACCGCACATTTGCATCCAGTTTCAGAAGGAGGGCCTGTGTGAAGTCATAAATCCAAGATTGCGATTTTTTCCATGTTTTTTTACACACTTTTGACTTTTGCCACAACTTTTTTAGTTTTGGAGATATTGTGACGTATAAAAAGCACGTTGGGTGTCAATTTGTAAGACTTAAAAAACGTTGATCGACATTTGCGACACTGTCCAAGCACATTGGTGACACTTATAAAACGTTGTAATCACTCTATTAATTACTGAGTAATTAAACAAATATCTGGAAGCAGAACTGTATTCTCCAGCTAGGTAAAACATTGATATGCCCGGTAACTTTTATACAGTGGAGAAGGGGGGGGGGGGTTCAGAAATAAGAAAAATTAAGCGCCACATGTGTTTTAATACCAATGTTTTACCAAAAGGATCTTAATTAAAATACAGTTCAACTCAAACGTTGTAGCCAAACAATGAAACTCTTCCTACTTCCGAGGCTTCCAGAGTATTTGTGTAAGTAAAAAGAAAAAAAAAATGACTAATAAAAGATTCTGAATGAATTAAAATGACACAAACGATAACAATTTATAGGTAGACAGGCATCTCCAACAGGTCATAGTGTACCTACATTTGAGTCAGTAGTAGGAGACTCAATTACCTACCTAATGGTTGTTAAAAAAAATACACTCCAAAATCAATCCATCATAGGGGAGATCTGGACCGAATATATGCTGTCATCATTCTACGTTGGATAGAATGAGACAGACAGCAACCCAGTCCGAGATCTACCCCATGAGGTAAAACAGTGCCATAAAAGCACTAAAAAAATAACTCTATCTCTCTTTTGTCTCTGCAAAGTAGGTCATTGGGCTGTAAGACCCTTAAAATTTACTTCATCTTGTATATTTCAAATTGAAAGGCTTTAACACCGGAAAACATGAGGAAAATAAAGGAAATTGATGGAAAACAACTCAGGGCCAAAGTAGCAAGGCACTTCAATTGTACAGTAAAAATTATAAATAACTATGCCGCAAAATTTTGGGTTATGACGTCATACCTTTATCTTGCGTTCACAAGAAGTGTTAAAATTATATTGAAAAATTTATATGAAAAGATTATATCTAAATGTTTACTTGCTCCTACCTTGGTCCTTTGATTATCCTTTTTTTAGTGTTGTGTTGCTGCATTTCCTCACTGCTGCACCGGCCCCAGTTCTGCATGCGCCCTCCCTCGTGCTTACTTCGCACATCACGCTAGGGCAGCACATGGGTCTTAATATTGCTGATTCTTGCCCGAGCGTAAAACCCTTTCCCTGGGTTAGTGCTACAACCGGCTTCACACCAGCACGAACGTCCAGGTCGATGGTGGACTGGACAGCACAATTCTTTTCCAGTAGAAATGGCGTAGGCCGGCTTGAGTTCCTCAATCAGAGGATGTGAGCCGTCACTAAAAATACGCCAAAAACGACGGACTCACGCTTCACAGTCTTTGTAAAAAACCTGCATTCACTGCAGTGCCAGTAATCAAAAAAAAAATCAATGGCGATACCAAAAGACTGTGCTGTTGGCCAGCCAATTCTTTAGGAAAGAGAGAGGAAACCTTGTCCAAAAAAATGAAGAAGCCGGAAATATTTTGTTAATTTGGATGGGAGAACAGTACCAACCAAATTTTCCCGGTAAAATTCAAATATGAATGCAAACTCATTTATAAAAACACTCGCAACCAAAAATCCCCTAGCGGTCAGGTTTGTAAGCCTGCCCCAAAAGACCGCCAGCTTTACCCTATCCAATGACGAAGCACACTAGTACTTCGGTACAAGTCTGTAGGGGGCAGCATTGAGGTGTTGTCGGATCTATTTCTACGGAAACTAATTTATATAACGGACCACTGCCAACATCGAGAGTAGGAGAAAAATAACCAGTTAGACTATAAGAAGTTTAGTATTGAAATCATCAACTGCAAAATCAATTACTGGAAATCAGAGCATGCATCAAACCCAGGAATATTCGAACACTCAACCAATTCCCATACGAGTAAAGCCATACTAAGTGTAGAATTTAGTTGCATTTTAGTTATATTTTTAGTCAAAAGTTTCCTTTGCTCTTTATATATGTTTTCTCTAAGGTTCATATATTTTGACGCCATTTTTGTACAACATTTTTACATTAATACAGTTGTTTTTGAACTTTGAACGTGAACATACGCCATCCAACCACTGCTTAAACTCAACATGACGATGCTCAGATGTTAAGTTTTCCCACCACTAGCCAGCCCTGCATAACCCTTCGATCCGACTGAGTAACAGTATTCGTTCGATCGCAGTTCAGTACGGTTATATTGCATCGTACCTGCATGATAGTGCTAACGAGGTCAAAGTCGAAGTTTGTTTTGTTTACAATAAACCTCGCGCGCGCTAAAACTTTGTTAAAAATCTATATACAATGTGTATTATAAATAATATATCATGTTTAAAAGCAAAAAAAGTGTACCATCACCTGTGAAACTTGTTTTAAAAATTAGCGAAGAGCCCAAACAAAATCAAGAAAAAATGGATAATGCCGAATTATTTCAGGATAGCCATGCTAGAACACAAAATTAAGAAGTTTTATATAGCGAATGGAAAAAATCCCAAAACGAAAAAAATTCACTTAGTGTACAAGTGGATTATCTCCGAAGTCAACTGGAAAGTATGCAAAGAAAATTTGCAGATTTAGAGACAAAAGTCACTAAAAAAGAAGAGTCTGACATGGACTACATTACTGATGAGGACGATCTGGAAAGAGAAACTGAGTGGATCAGACAAAAAGGAAAAGGTTAGAAAAAACGTCGAATGGATACTTCACTCTCACCACCACAACAAAGCTCGTGCACTGGAGAGCCCTCCAATAAAACACAAAATGAAGAACCCCCAACTAAGGTTAAAAAAGCTCCATTACCTCCACCGATTATGGTAAATGGCGTAAATAATTTTAATGATATTTATGAAAAGTTAAATATCATACAAGGAGTTAAAATAAAAGTTTTAAATAACGAAAATATTAAAATAAATGTACAAGACGCAGACAGCTATCGGCTGGTTACTAAAATGCTTAATGAAATAAAGCATCAATGGCACTCATACGAAAACAAACAAATAAGGCCAATTAGAGTAATAGCGAATAGGCTACACTTCTCATGTGACCCACAAAAAATTGTAGCTGATCTACAAAAAAAAGGTTTTAAGGCACTGGAGGCCAGCAACAAACTTAAATGGAGAACAAGACAACCTCTTAACATGTTTATGCTCACATTTAGCCACTAGGAAGATATCAACAAAATTTTTGAAATTTCCAGTATCCTTGGGATTGAAGTGGAAATAAAAGCACTAAAAACCTCAAAGTTAGTCCCTCAATGCAAAAGATGCCAATCTTATGGACACACGCAAAAATATTGCGCTAAAGAACCACGTTGCGTGAAATGCACGGGGAAACATCTTACTGTAGAATGCCCCAAACCAAAAGAATCTGAGCCAAAATGCATCCACTGTGGAGGCAAGCATCCTGCTAACTACAGAGGATGCCTTGTTGCTAAGGAAATACAAAAATTGAAAAATAAACCTAAGAAACCGAATCTCATACCAAACCTGAGTACAAATAGACAAAACCAACAGACAAGAAACACAGTCACACAAAACTCTGTGACAAGGACATACAGCCAAGTAGCAGCAACAGCTACTATACCTGATATTAATATCAGTAGTCAAAATACTATGGAACAAACACTACAATTAATTTTGGAGAAATTGAACAAACTTGATGAGCGATTAACTAAACTAGAAAGTAGCAATAACGGAGCTACCAATATGCCTCAAAATGGTCAGTAATCTTAGAATCCTAGCTTGGAATGCCAATGGTCTCTTGCAACATCAGCAAGACTTGCAAGTTATTCTAGACATAGAAAAAATTGACGTCTGTCTTGTGTCAGAAACGCATTTCACTAACCAGTCTCACATTAAATTTAAAGGTTATAAAGTGTATCATACAACTCACCCTAGCAATACTGCACATGGGGGAAGTGCTGTAATAATTAAAGAAAATATATCACACTATGAGGAGATGGGATATAAAACCATAGAGATTCAAGCTACATTAGTAAGTGTAAAAACCAAAACATATACATTAGTCATAAGTGCTGTCTATATACCACCAAGGCACTTACTAAAGAAAAATCAATATCTTAATTTTCTCAGAAAATTAGGAAACCGTTTTATAGTTGGAGGTGACTTTAATGCAAAAAATACCTACTGGGGATCTAGACTGACGAATTCTAAAGGAAAAGAACTTTTGCAAGCTATTAGTGAATATCAATGTGAGCCGATATCAACTGGTAAGCCCACATACTATCCAACAGATCCAGGAAAAATTCCAGATCTAATTGATTTTTTTATAGTAAAAAATATATCTTTAAGCTTTGTAGATATAGAAGAAAGTTTTGATTTACACTCAGATCATTCACCTATTATTCTAACTCTTAGTAAAAACATAATAAAGAAAGAAGCAAATATCTCACTAGTTAATAAACTGACTGACTGGATTAGTTTTAAACAAAGTCTGTCAGAAAAAATAAACCTATCAGTACCATTGCAAACACCAGAACAAATCGATAAAGAAGTTGAATATTTTGTTACAAATATTCAACAAGCAGCTTGGGAAAACAGTCCAAAACCAAAGATAATTTTTAAGGGAAAAAACTATCCAAAGGAAATTAGAGACCTTATATTGGAAAAAAGGAAACTAAGAAGAAAGTGGCAGCAAAGCCGTGATCCTCGGGACAAGACAAATCTCAACAACATGACGCAGCGCATTAGGCGAGAAATTCTAGTAATAAAAAATGAATCTATTAACCATTTTCTTAATGACCTTACAGATGATAAAAATACAGACTATTCCCTTTGGAAAGCAACCAAAGATTTTAAAAGACCAATTATCCAAATTCCACCCATACGAAAATCTAACAACCAGTGGGCAAGGAGTAACGAAGAAAAAGCAGATATTTTTGCATTTAGTCATTTAGAAAAAACATTTCAGCCCCACGAAGCACCAGATGAACACTTTCATTTAAATGAACCCCATCAAATCGAGGACCATATTAAGCTTACATCACCAAAAGAAATATTAACAGAAATCAAAAATATTAATTCGAAAAAAGCCCCAGGGTATGATCTTATTAACGGGGTAGTCATAAAACAACTCCCCAGAAAAGCTATCGTAAAACTATGCAACCTAATTAATGCGTCTTTTAGGCTTAGGTATGTACCTAAACTGTGGAAAGTTGCAAAAGTTATCATGATTCCAAAACCGGGAAAACCACTCCATGACGTGTCATCTTACAGGCCAATATCTTTGCTGCCAATTATATCCAAGCTCTATGAAAAATTATTGCTTAAAAGAATAAAACCCATCATAGAAAGACAAGAAATTATTCCATCTCATCAATTTGGTTTTCGAGACAAGCATTCCACGATAGATCAAGTACACAGAATTACTAATATAATAGAAAAAGCACTAGAAGAGGGAAAAGTTTGTTCTGCAGTTTTTCTAGATGTAGCACAAGCATTTGACAAAGTGTGGCATGAAGGCCTTAATTTTAAACTAAAACGGTTTCTGCCAAAACAATATTCGGATATTTTGGAATCATACATATCTGATAGACATTTTAGAGTAAAACAGGAAGACTCATACTCAAATTTAAGAGAAATTCAAGCAGGCGTGCCCCAGGGTAGCGTACTAGGCCCTTATCTATACTTATTATTCACTTGTGATATCCCAAAGCCAGAAAATTGTCACTTAGCAACATTTGCCGATGATACTGGTTTATTGACGGTAGAAAAATCTATTGAAAAATGCATAGAAAAACTTCAGGATGCAGTCACCCAAGTTCACAGTTGGACCACAAAGTGGCGAATAAAATTAAATGAAACCAAATCAATTCATGTTGATTTTTCAAACAAAAATATAAATCACATACAAATAACAATTAACAACATTCCAGTACCATATTCGAATCAGGCAAAATATCTAGGTATGACACTTGGTGCCAAATTGCGCTGGAAAGCACATGTTAAGAAAAAAAAGGAAGAACTTGAGATAAGGTATAGAAAAATGAACTGGCTAATTGGAAGGAAGTCCAATTTAACAATTCATAATAAGTTACTGCTTTATAGACAAATACTGAAACCAGTATGGACATATGGTATTCAACTATGGGGTTGTGCTAAAGAGAGTAACATTATAGTTGTAAAGAAGAAGAAACATTGTGAATGCACCTTGGTACGATCGAAATAGTGACCTTCATCGAGATCTAAAAATCGAAACTGTAGCAGAGACTATAAAAAAGTACGCAAAAAGCCATGAAGATAGACTCCATCGGCATGTGAATGTGGAAGCAATTCAGCTTCTAGACAATACTATGCTAGTTCGAAGACTAAAAAGAGTGAAGCCGTTTGAGCTAGTAAACTAAGTGAATTACACATAAAACAAAATAATGCTATAAACACAACACAATTGTGAGTTACAGACTAAACAAAGCGGGGAGAACTGTTGAGTGAACCCTAAGTTTAAATCTGACTTTTCTAGTAAATTATGTTAAAACAAAATTGCTAATTAGTCTTACTGACTAGATTGTAATAAAAAAAACACAGTGTGTTTGACAAATAAAAAAATACCGACTGAGTAAGATAATAACTTTATTTAACTATGATTATATATTAATTTATATAATATCAAAATACGATTCTGTTTATTCTTTTAGTCCTAGTTTTTTTATCCCTCGTTTATCCCCAATTTACAAAATTGCATAACTTGTATTTATTTTATCTGATTAAAGTAGTAAAGATATCAAAGTAGGCGGAGCCTCAGTTGTTCCTGGTCAAACCGTGGACCTAAATATGTTTTCGTGCTACAAAAACTAGCTAATCCGTGAAGAAGGAGAGGTTCGGAAGAGAAATCATTGTCCTAATATCCGCGAAAAAATAAATAAACGAACGTCCAAAATAAATGAAATGTGTTCCGACTGTTCCTGAAAACATCGTGAATGGTTTGTGATGTGGCAACGCCGCCAAGCCCACAGTTTATACCGGGTAGATTGGATTAGAATGCTCTTCTCATTTCGTTTATTTATTGAACGTACGCGGTCGCTAGCAAACAGCTGATTATTCAATTCGGAACGTAAATAGACAAAAATACCCAACTTCAAAGATGTTTTTATGTGATTTTTCCCGAACCTGTGATCTCAGATTCCAATTACGATGCCTAAATAATGCCGCACAGCCCTTAAAGTACTACGATGGAATGCCTCCTCTATAAGGTAACTTTTTGGACAGTATATAACCTCAAAACCCAGCTCTATAAAATACCCTTAATGTGTGTATAGAAAAACGAGTCGAATAGTTTTGGTTATTTACAGAAATAAAACAAATATGTAACGTGTGCCTTAAACGTAAAAATGACACGTTACAATATATAACGCTAATTTATTCATTATTTTAATAGCTATTTTTGAACAGAACTTCTTTTAAAAGATTTTTGTTAACTTAATATAGCAAAAGTTACAAGAAAAATTTTGTAAAAAATGGAAAATACCGCCATTTTGGATTAATGACTATGATACTCAAATTTAAGGCAAACAGCTGGCGACTTCATATTAAGTGATCCATCACCAATCGATCGAGGTTTGTCTAAAACTTGCTTTCTCATTCTTAAGTTTTTGAATATTTAAAAACCCAACAATATCTTTTTTCGTTCTTGAGATATAAAGCTCATTTAAATGACAATTAAAATGGAAAAAATCGCAAAATTGGATTATGACGTCACACAGGCACCCTTACTCAAATTTGGGGCAAACATCCGGCGATTTATAATCGAGTAATCCACAACCAATCGATTTGGTGCGTCTAAAATTTCCTTTCTCAATTGTTTTTGGGTAAAAAAAGTTACTATTTTTTAGTATTTTCAAAAAATATATATATTGGTTAGTTATTAAAATATAAAGCTAATTTATTTTCTAACTTAATTGGTGTTCTATTGCAATCGAAAGCCGTATTTACAGTTTTTCCGTGAAACTAATTTAGAAAAAGTTATAAGCCCAAGTTTGTGAAAAAACATGAAAGAAGCCGCCATCTTGGAGTTATGAAGTCACTCTCACGTAAATTGGAGGAAAACACCCGGTGACTTAAAATTGTGTGATCTATTACAATCGATCTAGGGTAGTTTTAAAAAATCTTCCAAAACTGTCTTACGGGATACCGTAGGCCACTACCCCTAACAATGCTGCTCGCAAAATCTTTTACTACTGCTTGTAGCCTTCGAACACGAGGGATCAGTATTTTATAGATTAATCATGAAGAAACATGAAACTAACTTATACGTATTGGTAATTCTACAACCCCTGAGAAGACTAGCGCGCATGTATATTTTTTGACACATTGATTTATTATGATATGAGACGTTTCACCACAAAAAGCTATGAGATATTGAAAGCAAGGGCCACCCCTAGAAACTCGATGTGGCATCGACAGGCGGAGCTTAGTATGAACACAACGGGGGTTCAGGAGAGGGCTTATGCTTCTACTCTTATCTTAATACCATACAAATTAATTTAACAGGCTTTCCTATGGACAGTAAAGCTTTTACCAATATGGTATATGGGTGAATCCGCGGAAAGTGTGCCCTTTAAAAGTAATTTTTGACTTCTTATAAAGTAATTCCTGTACTGAGACAAACAGATTATTTTTAGTTGTTTATATGTACCTTGTTAATATCTATTAATGAGCAAGCTCATTAATGTATATTTTTTAAAATATAGCAGTTTTTTTAAAGTAAGCCAGCGTAATGAGGATGCATGCAGCGGAATGATAAAAAGGCCTTGTTTTGTTTTATTCTAATAATTTTTTTTACCAAAAATAAGAATAATAAACAAATATACTCTGCTAATATATGGGCACCTAAGCTCACACTAGGTACTATAGTTATAGTGTACGTGTAAGCTAATATAACTAAAACCTGGAATGTATTTTATTCAACTCCAGACTCAATTACCTTTCGTTTAATACCACTCAAGCCATGTTTTGACCTAAGCTCTAATTTTTTTAATTTACCCCCACCCTTTTTTTAATTTTTTTGTTTGTTTGTTTGTTTAACTCCAGACTCAATTACCTTTCGTTTGATACCGCACAAGCCATACTTTCACTTAAACTCTAATTTTTGACATTTACCCCCACCCTTTTTTTAAAATAAACTAAAATGTATTTTCTTTAACTGCAGACTCAATTACCTTTCGTTTGATATCACACACGCCATATTTTCACCTTAACACCAATTTTTAAAATCTACCCCCACCCTTTTATCTGGCTTGCGTTCGGTAGATTTTGTTCATTTTTAAATGGGACCATCTCGACCCAAGACCCAGCTTAGGTACCAAATTTCATTCAAATCGGACAAGAGGTTTTTGAGTTATGCGCGTTGGTCGTTACAGACAGACAGACGGCGCGACAAAAAAGTTTCAAAATCATCTTGGGTCAAGATGGTCCCATTTAAAAAGGAACAAGATCCACCAAACGCAAGCCAAATAAAAGGGTGGGAGTAGATTTTAAAAATTAGAGTTTATGTGAAATTATGGCGTGTGTGATATCAAACGAAAGGTAATTGAGTTTGGAGTTAAACAAAACACATTTTAGTTTTTTTTAAAGGGTGGGGGTAGATTTTATAAATTAGAGTCTAGGTAAAACATGGCTTGTGTGGTATCAGACGAAAGGTAATTGAGTCTGGAGTTGAATAAAATATATTTCAGTTTTTAGTTGATTTCCCTGTCACATTTCGACAGCGAAATGAGAAGACAGCGGAATGAGAATTGAACGGTTTTTCTCTATTTATCAGATCAAATAACAGAAACACACAAAAAAGAGTAAATGGCGAGATACTTTACGTTTTAGCCTATCACAAGACCCTTAAATAAATGTTTTAAGGGTGACACAATTAAAGGTTCAATCATATGTTACTCACCATGGTAATGATAATTTAGCTTGCTACAGCCGTTTGCACTTATTCTTTAAGCAAATTTAAAGAAAAAATGAATTAACACCTCTTTTAAAACTCCTAATCAAGAAGACTAAAACTTAACCTATACACTGACACGTCGGTTCGAGCGAGACTGTGATACCCCTGCATTTTGTTTACTAATATGTACAGTTGCAAACAAAAGTGATGATATCTGAGACACTTAATTTTTTAAGAATTTCGCAAAGTCCATACAAGATGTTTTTAAAATTATTTGATAAATGTTTAGATTGTGTAATAGTACATCAAAACTTTTTTTAAAAGTTTTTTTGGATCCTATGTACTTAAAAATTCAATCAAATCATAAAATTTATGTTTGGGACAGCCAGCAGAGTGAGAATTTTAGTCATTTTTTGGGGTTTGAAGGTTGAATTTATTTGAAAACTGTATGTCCAAAAGAAAAATGTATTGTCAGTCAAGTTATAATTTCATGAACTTTGCAGAAATATAATATTTACCACTACATCTATTTTATACAAGTAGTTGCAGGTTGTCTTCCTCAAATAGCACACTTTCCACGGATTCACCCATATACAGTGTGTCTCAAATCACCCGTCCACTCCTTTTAAAACCTAAAGGATGGCTTTCTTTAATGATCTAAAAAATTATTATATATCAAAAATGAGTACGATCTCTCGTATAGTGGTATTTTCAAATTTCGGCGTCAATGCAACCCGAACTGGCCTATTCAGGCCTAAAGTATGTTTTTTGAATAAGAATGGGCATAATTTGGCAACGGATGCGGATTCTACGCAAGAATAAGTTCATTTTATTTAAAACATTTTTTCTAAAACGTCATAATTATTTTTAATTTACGAAAACGAACTTCAGGCCTAACTTGGTCAGGCCTAGATAGGCCACGTCCGATCGGCACCGGAAGTTGAAAGTAGCTACCACTAATCGAATGTTAAAACTTTTTTGAAAAACATTAAATAAATGGATTCATGACGGATCTGATATTTTCCTAGCTAGCCTATTAGCACACTTCAAGTGAAGCCATGACAAATCAGACTTGAAAACAATTTTTTGTAAATATCTCAGAAACCAAAGCTCTTACGAAGTTTTTGCTGACAACACAAATTCTTTAGCAAAATGTGGTTTACTATATTCCGAAACCGCATATTGATGCGATGCTCCGTTAAAAAGTTAGCATTTTTAATTGTCAAAAAACTATCATTAGCAATAATGGATTTTGCCCAAAATCTAATCAGCTCGTAGAGTGACGAACACTATTTTACCAGAAAATTTTATGAACATCGGTTCAGCGGTTTAGGAGCTATTGTGCTACGGACAGACATATACACACACACACAGACAGACATCACGACGATATTGCTAAGACAGGTCAAAATACACCCAAATAACATATTTTCGGCGGTATCTCAAAAAAAAATAAAAAAATCGTCGAAACTAATACCTTGCTGCGCGGGCTAGGAAGGTAAAAATATATTAGAAGATAAAAATTGGTTCCTTACCTGTGACGTTCTTGGTTTGATGTTCGACTTGTAACAAGGTGGCGTGACTACGGGCAAGATAGGAGGGCTATGTAACACGGACGGTGTCTGAGGTGTGGTGGCAGCTTTACGCAGAATTTCGTCCCTGGCTCGGACTAGTTCTGTCGTCAGATCATTATACTTCTGTTCCCATTCTTCGATGTGTCTTTTGATCTCCGCGATTGTCGATTCTTGTTCTCTTCAAGATTAAAATAAATGGCAATACTTCAAGAGCAATTTAAAGGCGTATGTTCAATAATTTACTCTCAGCTAGACTGCCAAGCAATTATTAACTGAAGATATCTATCAAAACTGGACCAATAACAAGCTAAAAATGGCTACATCGACCTAACTCCAGACTAAATTACCTTTCGTTTAATACCACACAAGCCATGTTTTGACAAACTCAAATTTTTGAAATCTATCCCCACCCTTAAAAAAAACTAAAATGTAGTTTGTTTAACTCCGGA
The DNA here is from genome assembly GCA_963576565.1 of Aspidapion aeneum. Taxonomy (NCBI): domain Eukaryota; kingdom Metazoa; phylum Arthropoda; class Insecta; order Coleoptera; family Brentidae; genus Aspidapion; species Aspidapion aeneum. The sequence continues at coordinate 99,119,127 of OY755043.1, forward strand.
CATTACCTTTCGTTTGATATCGGACACGCCATATTTTCACGTAAACTCTAATTTTTGAAATCTACCCCCACCCTTTAAAAAAAAACTGAAATATATTTTGTTTAACTCCAGACTCAATTACCTTTCGTTTGATATCACTCACGCCATAGTTTCACATAAACTCTAATTTTTGAAATCTACCCCCACCCTTTTATTTGGCTTGTGTTCGGTGGATTTTGTTCATTTTTAAATGGGACCATCTCGACACAAGACCCAGCCAAGCTACCAAATTTTATTGAAATCGAGCAAGCGGTTTTTGAGTTGTGCGCGTTGGTCAAAAAAGTTTCAAAATCATCTGAAACGCAAAGATATATAAAAATTTTTGAAATCGGAGCAACTTTTTTTTTCTCGAAAAAATTAGGATCACCATAGCTCACACTACTATAGTATAGTATATGTGTGAGCTAAAAATGGATACATAAGGGCTTTAACACCCTCTAGTAAGACTTATTTATATCCATTGGTAATGGCGCCATTCTGGTGGCCAAAAACGTTCAGTTTTCTATTTAACACGCTAATTTTGTTAATTTTTTTTGGTCGCAGCCACGCATGTTGACATTTAAGTGAAAATATACAAACAAACATGTCATTTATAGCTTTAATACAAAATTAGCTTTTTTTAATATCTCAGGACCTAAAACTGTTTTTTTTTAATTGTTAAGGAAACTATATGTTAAAAATCCGACAGCTAACCTCAATTTCTTTTTAAGATCCATCCGAGGGATATAAGATCAAAAATTTTTAAAAGAATTAGGAAATAATAAAAACTAACTACTCAAATAAATTAGCACTTAAAACTACAACTGAATGTGAATTTCACTTATTTTTTCTTTAATGGAAAATAAAATGAATTGAGGGAATGTGAACAAACTTTCACTTTTCTAAATTAGAAACCCCTGCGGACATTGATTGTTTGAATTGTTTTCACAAAAATTATGGTAGTTAACAATTAGAAACCTGTGCGGAAATTGACTGTTTTGTTTTCACAAAAATGATGGTATTTAAGAATGAGAATACTAACCTGAGTTTACTTGATTGGTGCTGGATTCTCATTTCCTGCTTTTTGAGCCTAAGGTGCTGTTCCCTCAGTAAGTTTGATTGTCTCCGTAGCTAAAAAGAAAAAACTACTCTTATCTTATCTCACAATTGGGCAATAAGCCAAATAGCATGTACGAGTTTTTCTCATATATATATATATATATATATTTATCGGTTTCACAACGTTTTACGTCTTCCGATACCCAATCTTCACTCGTTTCTGTTTGCCCATAATTCATCATCTAGGCCTCTTATTCTTATTTCACTGTCTATTCCTTCCCTCCAGCTTCTCCTTGGCCGTCCTCGTTTTCTTCGGCCAGTTGGTTTCCATTGTAGTATTTGTTTAGGTAGTCTTGCATCATTCATTCTTTGTACATGTCCGTACCACACCAGTTGTTTTGTTCTTATATCATCCACTAAAGTACGTTCACCCACTGTCATAATTTCTCTTATTCTTTGATTTGTAACTCTTTCTCTTTTTGATTTCCCTGCTGCTAATCTCCAATAGGCCATCTCCGTAGCGGAAAGCATTTTTTCTGTTCTATCCTTGATTGACCATACTTCTGAGCCGTATGTAATAATATTTTTTACAATGGTGTTATATATAAGCTTTTTGTTATGTTTTGATATACTTTGGTCCCAAATTATTCCATTTAATAAAGTTATTGCTTTTCTTCCTTGTACGTTTCGATCTTTTATAGCTTTGTCTAGTGTTCCGTCAGCTGTAATTTTTAGACCTAGGAATACGCTATCATATGCCGTCTGCAAATCGACGTAAAGCAGATGCCGCTCTTGTCCGTATGCCAATTTCTTTTTAATAACTTGGGTTATACAAAAGAGATGATCAGAAGTCGATCTACCCGCCCTAAAAGCGGCTTGTTCTTCTGCCTCCATGTCTTTATATTCGCTTTCCACTTTATTTCTTATTATTTTACAGTATATTCTGCTTAGCGTACTAGTACAGACATACCTCTATAATTGTCACATATATCTTTCCGTCCTTTTTTGTGTATTGTGGATATATATGAGGTTTTCCACTCAGTTGGTACTACAGTTCCATAAATATTTTTGGAAAAGATTCCGTAATCTCCAAAACAGTTCTTCAGTGCCATATTTAATAAGTTCAGGTGGAATATTTCCGGGTCCGGCAGATTTACCGCTTTTTAAGGTTGTGCACACGTTTTTGACCTCAGAGATTGTGAGGGGTACTGGAGATCCCAATTATATTGTCTCTTTCTTCTTCCTTGAATTCTGCTCTATCTTCAGTTAAAAGTTTGCATCCACGATTGATCATTCTTCTCACCTTTGATTGCGCGATTTTGTATTCTTCTCTGCTTCTATCTGTCTTTTGGGATAAGTAGGTGTGATATAATTTCCTTTTTTCCTCTATTTCACTTTCAATCTCAGCATCCCACCAGTATGGTTTTGTTCTTTTAGGAGTTTCTTCCACTAATCCTAGTGCTTCTTTTGCAGCTTGATGGATGCTTAATGTGATACTTTCGTATTCCTCATCTGGGGTTTCACCTGAACTTGAATTAAGTTTTTCGTTCAGTCTCTTTTTGTATAAGCTTTTTGACAGTGATTAATTTCCTCATTCACTGTATCATCAAGATGTTGTTGATGCAGGCTTCGGCCTTGATAAGGAAAGAGAATTTTGGTCTCCAGAAAATAGTGATCACTTCCGCATGTTAATCCACGCTTTGTTCTGACATCTTGAATTTTCAGTTTTGTCTTTTGTTTGGTGATAAGATAATCAATGACGGATGTCAGGTTTTGTGAGGGTTTGGTCCAGGTATATTTGTGTATTTCCTTATGTTGGAAAAAACCGTTTTGGATTTTTAGGTCTAATTGCTCACATACTGTAATTAGCTGGTTTCCATTGTCATTAACAACATCTTCTCCATATTGGCCAACTGTCAGATCATTTACTCTGTTACCTGTTCTACTATTTAAATCTCCCAATATTACAATTTCTCTAGATGTACTTACTGCTGATATTTCATTGTGTATTTCTTCAAAAAAATTGTCTTTCACAGCTACATTTGCATCGTCATTATACGCATAGATCCCAAAAATCGTAACTTTCATTCCTTTTATTGTTATATTCATTTTAATTAGCCTTTCATTTACTGCTTCCCAGTTGGTGATACATTTTCTAAATCTTTTGTTGACCAAAATAAATACTCCTTATTGAGCATGTTTTTCTTTTGCCACTCCGCTATAGAAATGGTCTTCAATGATTGGCCATAGGGGGATATGTTTTAAAATTCGGTAGCCTAGTGACGTTATGGCGTTTAAAGTTGACCACTGGGCGAAAATTGTAATATAACCTTCTAAGGCTTGGTTTCCTCAATGTTTACATAAGTTTTAGAAATCTCAGTGACTCAAAGATAGCTGATGGGCGAAAATGTAAAAAATGTGTCACCCAAGCATTGATCCTGGCTTTATACAGTATCAAAATTTGTATGATACCTTTACGCCTGGGTCCCCACAAAAACATCGAAATTTTTTTTATCAAAACGTAAAATGGTAAAAAAAATGTCGAACCGTAATTTGGTCGAAAATATAACAATCGAAAGTAAAATAGACGAAAATAATTTAAACGAAACGTAGTTTTGTCCATCTGTAAAATTGTCGAAAATAATATAGTAGGAAATAATTTAGACAAAGCGTAATTTCGTCGATCCGTAAAAATGTCGAAACGTAAAAACATCAAAACGTAAAATCATCGAAATGGAGTTAAGTTGATTTGCAGAATGAACGAACTGTAAAAAAATCGAATCACAAAAAGGGCGAACCGTGAAAATAACAATTCAAGGAAACGTTTGCCGAAATTCGTATTTAGTCGGTATTTCAACGCTCCTCTTTCTATGTTTGCAGTTTCAATTGGAAAGGCGCGCGGCGGCAGGAACCTCTCATGTTTTCCGCGTGCAAGCTCTGTATTGTTATATATTAATATCGCATGGTGCGGATATATTGTAACAACAAAAAAAGGTGGCCTATATTGTAAGATATTTATGAACAATTATATAAATATTAAAAACTGTTACATTCAAGGCACGCGTTAAACCTTTAACCAAAATCTAACAGAGTTTAAAGGACTTTGGTAAATACTGGTGTGAATGTTTTTAATGCACGTTCGTGGGTTTTCTGCGGATCGTGAAAGGGTCGACAATCAACTTTTTTTTAAATAAACGAAATTATTTTTATTTATAATGATTTTAGCAAAAATTACAGTGATCGTAAAGACTATTGAGATTTTTACCTTTATACTTAATACATACGTAGCACAGTTATAAAGGATGGGGCACCATTAACATGAGAAAAAAAGGTCTCGGTTAAATTAGCTAAAATTTAGGTATAATCTGGTTCTTTTAAGAACATATAAAAAAATTAAACAATTCTATCTAGCCATTTTTGAGATACAGGAATTGATTACATTTCCATTTATTTAAAGATTTGTACACTTAAATGCGTAAATGATACAGCTCGCTAAACTAGTTTTTTTTTTAAATATATTTGGTTAGCTAATATACTACTTATCAAAAAAATTTGTACACCTGCAATATAAAAACCCATGATAGGTGTACGATTTTTTTTGAAAAGCAGTATATATACATAATGTCCAAAAAGTGTTTGTTTTTTATTTTAATGCGTTTAATTAAAAATCTTACAAGAATGCACCTTCCAGCAGCTCACTATATCGTTTTAAGACAGACAGAACTACTAGCTTGAAAATAGATTCAGTTTCAGTTTGGAGGAAAGGGGCGTTTTTTACGGGTCCTCCAATCTTGACATTTTAATAAAAGTGTAACTGTAACATGCCTCAATATTTTAAAAAAAACAAGGGATTTTTATCTTCACACTACTACCGAACCGAACCCCAAAACAATTAAGAACATTTTTTTTTTCATTTTGTTAACCACAATTTTTTGCACTCCACCATCAAAAAAAAATCTGATAATGGGTATAAGGTGATAGTCTATTCTACTTATAAAAACATATATATTATTAAACAACAAGTGAAATTAAAGAAAGAAAAATAAGAAAAGAGTTTTCTGCTTCGGCCGGGGATCGAACCCGGGATCTCTTGCTATCTAGGCAAATGTTTGCGGGTTCGATCCCCGGCCTAAGCAGAAAACTCTTTTCTTATTTTTCTTTCTTTAATTTCACTTGTTGTTTATAGTTTTAGGTCCTTGCGTTATTTGCAATTTGGTATTTGATAATACATATTATTATTATTTCCTCAGGACAAGTTTGTCCCTTACTGTCCCTATAACTTTTACATTTACACCTCTGTGCGGCGCGCGAGCGGAGCACTTTGGTGTGTACGCACGTTAAAACTAAAATCTTTTCATCCCATACTTATATAGCTACCAACCTTTAAACTTATTCTCCTTGAACTATGCGTGAGATGGGTAATGTGTCCTTTGTGAATCTTGGTGGCCCTTTTGATCTTTAATATTTCATTCGTGATAGCATGCGGCATTTGTTGAGCTTGCGGTAACAGAAGTCTTGCGCAACGGGAACTACTCGGACTTATGTTCTTCGTTATTATATCTAAAATATTTGCTTACAATCATACAACCATTCTCTATTAAAGATTCAACAGTAACATTTAAGCAGGATGGTTTCTCTATTGGTTCATTTTTGCAGTGAACTAAAATAACATTATATGTTGTAAGGAAGATTTATAATTTTGTACTTTTCCTATAAAGAGTTTATAAAGGTTGTGTATACAGTCATTACATTTTTATAAACCAACAGATTTAACTTAATACAATACTTGGTTGTCAGAAAATTTTTATTGCCATTGTTATAAAATCATTGCTCAAAATCATTTGGATAAACGTGTCAGAAAGTTGCAATTAATACTTTCTGCGCCCTTCTTTATAAAACCGTTAGAATAAAAGTTTAGAAAATTTTCAAGGAAGCATGGAGGATCTCTTAAATCTTTCTTATAAAACTGTAAACTATAGTTTTATAAAAGAAGGTGGTTTTTTTAAAGCCTAAGCCTCCAATTTTTTTATGAAGGTTGCCATAGTTTTATTAAAAGCTTGCATGCATTTTATAATAAAAAATATGTGTGGAAGACATGTTTTCAAAAATTTATTGACAAAAAAACAAAATATTACTAAAAAAATGCGTACAATTCAGGTATCTTTAGAAGTAATTATAAAAATATTGTTTTTAAATAATTCTAAAAATCTAGTGTTAGGTTTTGACCAACAAAATCACTTTAAAAAATTGTTACACTTGCATATTTACTGGGATTCAAGAGCCTCGCAATTTTTTATATTTTTATGCGATATAGTGTGGTTGGCACAAAAATGGAAACTTTTTAGCAACCACTAAAAAACCATAAAGTTAGCTTTAAAATTGAGTTAAAAATATTGACAATTCTGATTACATAAATTTTTTTTTTTTTTTTTTTATTTGTCAAACACACTGTGTTTTTTTTTTATTACAATCTAGTCAGTAAGACTAATTAGCAATTTTGTTTTAACTTAATTTACTAGAAAAGTCAGATTTAAACTTAGGGTTCACTCAACAGTTCTCCCCGCTTTGTTTAGTCTGTAACTCACAATTGTGTTGTGTTTATAGCATTATTTTGTTTTATGTGTAATTCACTTAGTTTACTAGCTCAAACGGCTTCACTCTTTTTAGTCGTCGAACTAGCATAGTATTGTCTAGAAGCTGAATTGCTTCCACATTCACATGCCGATGGAGTCTATCTTCATGGCTTTTTGCGTACTTTTTTATAGTCTCTGCTACAGTTTCGATTTTTAGATCTCGATGAAGGTCACTATTTCGAACGTACCAAGGTGCATTCACAATGTTTCTTAATACTTTATTTTGAAATCTCTGTACAACTAGAATGTTACTCTCTTTAGCACAACCCCATAGTTGAATACCATATGTCCATACTGGTTTCAGTATTTGTCTATAAAGCAGTAACTTATTATGAATTGTTAAATTGGACTTCCTTCCAATTAGCCAGTTCATTTTTCTATACCTTATCTCAAGTTCTTCTTTTTTTTTCTTAACATGTGCTTTCCAGCGCAATTTGGTATCAAGTGTCATACCTAGATATTTTGCCTGATTCGAATATGGTACTGGAATATTGTTAATTGTTATTTGTATGTGATTTATATTTTTGTTTGTAAAATCAACATGAATTGATTTGGTTTCATTTAATTTTATTCGCCACTTTGTGGTCCAACTGTGAATTTGGGTGACTGCATCCTGAAGTTTCTCTATGCATTTTTCAATAGATTTTTCTACCGTCAATAAACCAGTATCATCGGCAAATGTTGCTAAGTGACAATTTTCTGGCTTTGGGATATCACAAGTGAATAATAAGTATAGATAAGGGCCTAGTACGCTACCCTGGGGCACGCCTGCTTGAATTTCTCTTAAATTTGAGTATGAGTCTTCCTGTTTTACTCTAAAATGTCTATCAGATATGTATGATTCCAAAATATCCGAATACTGTTTTGGCAGAAACCTTTTTAGTTTAAAATTAAGGCCTTCATGCCACACTTTGTCAAATGCTTGTGCTACATCTAGAAAAACTGCAGAACAAACGTTTCCCTCTTCTAGTGCTTTTTCTATTATATTAGTAATTCTGTGTACTTGATCTATCGTGGAATGCTTGTCTCGAAAACCAAATTGATGAGATGGAATAATTTCTTGTCTTTCTATGATGGGTTTTATTCTTTTAAGCAATAATTTTTCATAGAGCTTGGATATAATTGGCAGCAAAGATATTGGCCTGTAAGATGACACGTCATGGAGTGGTTTTCCCGGTTTTGGAATCATGATAACTTCTGCAACTTTCCACAGTTTAGGTACGTACCTAAGCCTAAAAGACGCATTAATTAGGTTGCATAGTTTTACGATAGCTTTTCTGGGGAGTTGTTTTATGACTACCCCGTTAATAAGATCATACCCTGGGGCTTTTTTCGAATTAATATTTTTGATTTCTGTTAATATTTCTTTTGGTGATGTAAGCTTAATATGGTCCTCGATTTGATGGGGTTCATTTAAATGAAAGTGTTCATCTGGTGCTTCGTGGGGCTGAAATGTTTTTTCTAAATGACTTGCAAAAATATCTGCTTTTTCTTCGTTACTCCTTGCCCACTGGTTGTTAGGTTTTCGTATGGGTGGAATTTGGATAATTGGTCTTTTAAAATCTTTGGTTGCTTTCCAAAGGGAATAGTCGGTATTTTTATCATCTGTAAGCTCATTAAGAAAATGGTTAATAGATTCATTTTTTATTACTAGAATTTCTCGCCTAATGCGCTGCGTCATGTTGTTGAGATTTGTTTTGTCCCGAGGATCACGGCTTTGTTGCCACTTTCTTCTTAGTTTCCTTTTTTCCAATATAAGGTCTCTAATTTCCTTTGGATAGTTTTTTCCCTTAAAAATTCTCTTTGGTTTTGGACTGTTTTCCCAAGCTGCTTGTTGAATATTTGTAACAAAATAATCAACTTCTTTATCGATTTGTTCTGGCGTTTGCAATGGTACTGATAGGTTTATTTTTTCTGACAGACTTTGTTTAAAACTAATCCAGTCAGTCAGTTTATTAACTAGTGAGATATTTGCTTCTTTCTTTATTATGTTTTTACTAAGAGTTAGAATAATAGGTGAATGATCTGAGTGTAAATCAAAACTTTCTTCTATATCTACAAAACTTAAAGATATATTTTTTACTATAAAAAAATCAATTAGATCTGGAATTTTTCCTGGATCTGTTGGATAGTATGTGGGCTTACCAGTTGATATCGGCTCACATTGATATTCACTAATAGCTTGCAAAAGTTCTTTTCCTTTAGAGTTCGTCAGTCTAGATCCCCAGTAGGTATTTTTTGCATTAAAGTCACCTCCAATTATAAAACGGTTTCCTAATTTTCTGAGAAAATTAAGATATTGATTTTTCTTTAGTAAGTGCCTTGGTGGTATATAGACAGCACTTATGACTAATGTATATGTTTTGGTTTTTACACTTACTAATGTAGCTTGAATCTCTATGGTTTTATATCCCATCTCCTCATAGTGTGATATATTTTCTTTAATTATTACAGCACTTCCCCCATGTGCAGTATTGCTAGGGTGAGTTGTATGATACACTTTATAACCTTTAAATTTAATGTGAGACTGGTTAGTGAAATGCGTTTCTGACACAAGACAGACGTCAATTTTTTCTATGTCTAGAATAACTTGCAAGTCTTGCTGATGTTGCAAGAGACCATTGGCATTCCAAGCTAGGATTCTAAGATTACTGACCATTTTGAGGCATATTGGTAGCTCCGTTATTGCTACTTTCTAGTTTAGTTAATCGCTCATCAAGTTTGTTCAATTTCTCCAAAATTAATTGTAGTGTTTGTTCCATAGTATTTTGACTACTGATATTAATATCAGGTATAGTAGCTGTTGCTGCTACTTGGCTGTATGTCCTTGTCACAGAGTTTTGTGTGACTGTGTTTCTTGTCTGTTGGTTTTGTCTATTTGTACTCACGTTTGGTATGAGATTCGGTTTCTTAGGTTTATTTTTCAATTTTTGTATTTCCTTAGCAACAAGGCATCCTCTGTAGTTAGCAGGATGCTTGCCTCCACAGTGGATGCATTTTGGCTCAGATTCTTTTGGTTTGGGGCATTCTACAGTAAGATGTTTCCCCGTGCATTTTACGCAACGTGGTTCTTTAGCGCAATATTTTTGCGTGTGTCCATAAGATTGGCATCTTTTGCATTGAGGGACTAACTTTGAGGTTTTTAGTGCTTTTATTTCCACTTCAATCCCAAGGATACTGGAAATTTCAAAAATTTTGTTGATATCTTCATCGTGGCTAAATGTGAGCATAAACATGTTAAGAGGTTGTCTTGTTCTCCATTTAAGTTTGTTGCTGGCCTCCAGTGCCTTAAAACCTTTTTTTTGTAGATCAGCTACAATTTTTTGTGGGTCACATGAGAAGTGTAGCCTATTCGCTATTACTCTAATTGGCCTTATTTGTTTGTTTTCGTATGAGTGCCATTGATGCTTTATTTCATTAAGCATTTTAGTAACCAGCCGATAGCTGTCTTCGTCTTGTACATTTATTTTAATATTTTCGTTATTTAAATTTTTTATTTTAACTCCTTGTATGATATTTAACTTTTCATAAATATCATTAAAATTATTTACGCCATTTACCATAATCGGTGGAGGTAATGGAGCTTTTTTAACCTTAGTTGGGGGTTCTTCATTTTGTGTTTTATTGGAGGGCTCTCCAGTGCCCGAGCTTTGTTGTGGTGGTGAGAGTGAAGTATCCATTCGACGTGTTTTCCAACCTTTTCCTTTTTGTCTGATCCACTCAGTTTCTCTTGCCAGATCGTCCTCATCAGTAATGTAGTCCATGTCAGACTCTTCTTTTTTAGTGACTTTTGTCTCTAAATCTGCAAATTTTCTTTGCATACTTTCCAGTTGACTTCGGAGATAATCCACTTGTACACTAAGTGAATTTTTTTCGTTTTGGGATTTTTTCCATTCGCTATATAAAACTTCTTCATTTTGTGTTCTAGCATGGCTATCCTGAAATAATTCGGCATTATCCATTTTTTCTTGATTTTGTTTGGGCTTTTCGCTAATTTTTAAAACAAGTTTCACAGGTGATGGTACACTTTTTTTGCTTTTAAACATGATATATTATTTATAATACACATTATATATAGATTCTCAACACAGGTATCTCGCGCGCGATGTTTTTTGTAAACAAAACAAACTCGACTTTGACCTCGTTAGCACTATCATGCAGGTACGATGCAATATAACCGTACTGAACTGCGATCGATTGAATACTGATTACATAAAAATGAAGCAATAAAAGGAAGTTATGAAAATCATTAGAAAATCTGACATTTAAGTAAGATAAATCAAAAAGAATGAAAAATATAGGTAAAACCTATTTATTCGTTCAACGAGTGAAACGACAGCGAACCAAGGAAACTAAATCCATAGCGGGACGAAAACGTCTACCGGTCTATAAGGAAGAAAGACATTTCGTCACAGTGCAACCAGAATTTGCTATCACCGTCTCCACGGCGTCGGAACCGAAAACAATGAGTTAACAAAGGCAACTTCAAAGGGGTAAAGTCAACCACGGAAACCGTTGTTTCGAAAAAAGGCATTTCCATCCTCAGCGTGGCTTGCCTGACTACAGTAAATCAAACTGACTTCAAGACACAAGGTAAATCGAAAAGAATGAAAAAGATAGGTGAAACTTATTTATTCATTCAATGAGTGAAACGACAGCGAACCAAGTTCAACCTGTGACGAAATGTCTTTCTTCCTTATAGACCGGTGGATGTTTTCCTCCCGCCATGGACTGAGTTTCCTTGGTTCGCTGTCGTTTCACTGGTTGAATGAATTTCACCTATTTTTTTCATTCATTTGATTTACGTTGTATCTTGAAACCACGCTGAGGATGCAAAGGCCTGTTTTCGAAACACCAATGTCTGTGGTTGACTTTACCCCTTTGAAGTTGCTTTTTATACTTTGTTGGTTTAGTTAGAGTTGTGCAACTGTGGACAGTTAAAAAATTTTAAAAAATGATTTTAACATTTGCTATTACATATTAGGTTGCGCCAACCTTTATCAAAAAAGAAATGTTAATAGTGTGGGTAGTCTAAAATTCCATAACACTTCACCTTTCAAATACTAACAGAAAAAAACGCATTAAAACCTATAGATATGTATAAAAACCAAACGACTTTTTTCTTTAGGTTACTAATCACTCATTTGACTTACTCAATATGGCGTCACGGTTAGTAACATTTCAAAGTAAATTTTCAGTAGCAAAAGACAGCCTTGGTCACTTCATCTTTCAATAAAAAGGTGAGACAAAATGTTTTTCAAAATCAAACTTTGTTCTTAAAAATTATTTTATATTTTTTGTTTTTTGAAATAATATTGTCGATTGTTGACTTATGATATTTTTTGAGAACATAGATGTCACCGAGTCAAGTATTGGTCCACCCTTTAAAACTCATCCTTTAATCTACCTTGCTTTCTGATGTTAGAACTGCTCAATAAACCCTGCAGTTCCTTTGAAAGTTTGTAAGGTGAACCTGCACCACTATTTGGAAGAAGGGTCAATTGGATGTCCTCTTCCATCATTGCTAGTAGATCAGCTAAATGTGTAAACAACTCAAAAGATTCAAACATTCCAATTTTAATATTATTATTGAGAAATATTAATAAAGCCTAAGACACAAGTCCATTTTTGCAAAATGGTGCATATTCAGTTCCAGTTAAAAAGAACTCTTTTATTTTAAGATGCCACAAGACTGCACCTTCACCTAAAGGGTAAAAAAAATAAGCAAATACAAAATTTACAAGGTGTTTCCTAAACATTGGTCAAAAATTCGTGGTGTGATTCCTGGAGTATTTTCATGAAAAAAAGTTCCTAGAAACATTTGTCGAAAAATGGTTCCTAGGGGAGCTGCGCCCCTTTAAAAAGGGAACGCTGAAGACTGTTTTTTCTCAATATTTCCGAACACTTTTGAGGTCATAATCGAATTTGCCGTCAAAATTTTATGCCGTGTACCAAATTTCATGATGTTTTTATAAGGGGTTTCGAAACTATTGAGGAAAACTCATCTTGAGGATGTTAATGCATCAATGTCGAAAATTGTGATTTCCTGGAAAACTACGCGCCCTATCGATATGAACTAAGAGCACCTTTCTTATGTCAAAAACCTTCAGGTATCATATTCTAAAATCTCAATGTGAAAAAACTACCATATAAAAAATGGGATTATTTTTACCCTTAACCCCCCTGGTTTAATACGCCCCTGATTAAAAGTTTGCAATTCTGAGCTGAAATTCTGGTGCAGCTTTAAAAGTTTATACGTTGTACCAAATTTCATGATTTTTGCATGGACGGTTTAGGAAATATTCAGGAAAAACAGTCTTCAAGGTTCGGTTCGGTTCATTTCGGCCCTTTTTAAAGCTCCCTTAGGAACCATTTTTCGACAAATGTTTCTAGGAACTTTTTTTCATGAAAATACTTCAGAAATCATACCACGAATTTTTCACCAATGTTTAGGAAACACCCTGTATATTACATAAGCCCGAGTGTACGTGTTAACACGAAATAACTAGGTTGTCTAATGTCATTAATTACGTCAGTTCCCGACAAGAGATTCTAGAAGAGAGATTGGATTTCACAACCAACCAAAATAAAAAGAGTGGGTACACTATGCGTTTGACACTACCATTGAAAAAGCTGAAATACAAACAAGAGTAGATGGGAACTCATAGGCGATCCGTTAGGTATCCCAACCAAACTTATTATACTTTGTTTTTATCGCGGTCTTGTCAGAATGGTGGAGACTGTCAATTGTTGTTATTTTTGTAGTGTTTTTTTGGAAAAGAAACAAAATATCGAACTTTTTCTACTCTAACAAAAAAAAGTAATATTTTGAGATCCTGAGCAATTTTTGACAGTAAAATTTTATCCCAAATTTATTTAAAAAACTAGCAAACACACAAATTACGCGACAAAATACGTTATAAACAATAATAATGTTAATATTTTCTGTAAAAATTTTAAATGTTTAAGTCCCGTTTTATGTTTTTTAAAGTGTCAATGTGCTAATATTAAGTCAACTAACTGAGTAAGTATCTTTTATAAACTGACAAACGGGGCTGTTAATGAAGTATGTCCGAAAGCGCTTGCCTGCTATTCCCAATAAATAAATTCTGCACAAAAATACAAAAAAAGAAGATTTTTCAATTTAATTCAATTCAATCCAAAATAAGCTTTATTGTCCAAATTTTAACAAAAATCATTGACAAAGCAAAATTTACAAAACACTACAAAAATTAAACTCAATAAAATTAGGACAAAAATGTTATAAATTGTTTCACACATCCATTGTACCGGGTGGGCCAAAAAAAACCGGACATTTTTTTTTCATTATAACTTTTGAATTATACCATCCATTTGAATGGGACAAACTGCACTTGCCAGAGAATTAATCAGAGTTTTCAATAAATAAATTTTTTTGTCCGCCATTTCAAAAGCCAAGATGGCGGACGAAATAAAATTGTACCTTTCAAAGATGCTCGTTTATTCTTGTGTTGCGAACATGTTTTAACAATTTTTTTAAATCACTAAACAAGTATGCATTAGCAAAATCGGTTCTAAAAAAAAAGATTTTTGTTTTAACCATTGTTTTGAATATTATACGATTGCTTTGCCAATCATGACTGCATTTATTTCTTTATAAATGCATTACTACTGACCCGATTTTGATAAAATAAAAAATTTAAGATGGTGGACAGAATCATAATTGATTTTTCAAAATGGCGTGTTTAGTCTTATTTTACGAACGCCCGAAATTTCAGCGGGCTTTAACAACTTATTCGAAATCATGCGGCTTGGCCTAGCCATACAATATTTCTTAGGAATCTTTAAATGTGTAAAAAACAAGATGACCTTAAAAAAGTGGGCGAGTGTACATAACATATTATGTTTTAATGCAATTTTTTTGTTAGCGTTTGGGTGAAGATTTATTCAAGTAGATATACCTAAAATAACAATGAAATACAGGGTGTCCGAAAAATATAGCGACAAATTGTAAGGGGTGGTAGGAGCCATCAAAACAAACATTTTATGTCCAAAAATGTTTGTTTTGATGGCCCCTACCACCCCTTACAGTTTGTCGGTATATTTTTGGAACACCCTGTATGTACGTTAGATTTACCTAAAATAAGGCGGAAAAATGTATACGTTTTATTTCTAAAGTGCGCAAAACAATATTTTACCTTGGATACTGGTGTAGGGACGTCCCAATGATCCGGCTACGACCTCGAGTTCCTTTAGAATTTTTTCTGGCGAACCTGTAAAAATAATACGAGTTGAAAATAAACTTTATAGGCAAGTACACAATAAATTAATTTAAATTTGGTTTGCTTTGAGTCTGGATTGGTAAAAACTTAATATTTACCTATACAGTGAGTGCGGTTTTATTTTATAAGTAGGAAACGTTACAGATCACCTGATTTACTTTGGTATTTTCTGAACCTAGACATAAATATCGACAGAGAAAAAATTTAAAACAAACCGTATCGTAAACATTAGTATACGTCAAGGCACCGTATTAGGACTCAATCTTTTTATGATATACAGGGTGTAATTTAAATGATGCACAAAACTTTAACATTAAACCTCTTTTTACATAAATGTAGTGATAATTTTACTATTTTCTGTTTTTACTAAGCGGCCTTTAAATCTTTAGATATCTATAAATATATATCCTCAAACTTTTTTGTAAATTTAATAGCTAATAAAAAAAATTATTCCTAAAAAAATTGACAAATTTAATTTAAAAGCATTGAGTTTTTTCAACAGAATGAATCACAAACTTGACAAATGCTATAATTGAGAAACAAAAAACTTTTGGCCAAAATTAATTTGAACTTTTTGTTTATTTTGACCTTCCCCACTATTCCTTGAAGTTTGGTACATCATTTAAATGAATTATTAAATTACTTGAAAAAACCACCGAAATTTGGCACTTTTTTGTTTTTTGCTTCTAGTTCCCTTACAATGCCCTCAATCTCAAAAAAAGTTATTTACAAGTTTATAGAGAAAAAAAATTATCTATAATATGGTTCGGTTCGGTTTGAGCTAAGCAATGCTTAAAAATCATTTTCTTGTGTGTGTGTGTGCGTGTTTATTACTAGATATTATTTCTGTCCGTAACACGATAGCTCCTAAACCGCTTGCTCTTTGACAGTACTGTACACACATAAGTATAACATGGATGCATATGAATCTGAAAAAAAATTCCAGACTCTCAACAGCAATTGGTACAAAAAACGTAACTGATTTCAATGTTCATTCACCTTTATTTAAAAAAACAGTCGAAAGTCTATATTCAATCTTCGTAGGACCGAAATTGTTAAACAAATGAACAAAAGGCCTATCCATCTCAAAAAGATCAAGTACCATAAACACTTCAAAAAAGAACTAAAATATTTAATTCCATGAAACTCCCACATATCTCAATCTAGTCTACTGTAAACCAATTATTTACCTATCTAACGTTTCCCGTTTGCCTTTGCCCAGTACTTGAAAATAATTAGGATTAAATGGAAAAATTCTAATTTACTTTAATTACAAAACATACACAGGTATCTACAACAAACAAAACATTTGTTTTAATTTAAAAAATTATACTTTTTCACTTTTATATATTTTATAATTTTCTTATTGAAACACAAAGTTAAATTGTATTGGGAAAATAAATAATACTTTACTTTACAGGTAAATGGTGTTCCCATGATTAAGTTAAAAATCATACCATTCCTCTCCTCAAGCTTTTCCTTAACCCCAGGCACAATAAACTCATCAAAATGCTCCATGGCCATGCTGCTCAGATCTCTCAGCTCCTGTAAAAGCTGGTGCGTCCTGGGAGGTTGTCGATTGCTTTGTACCAGATTCAGGACGCTTTGCATTTCGTCTAGAACCTGTGGATAAAATAACAAAATTTTACTTCTTGCAGTGCATATAACACTACATATACTGTGGCAATTAGTGGCGGCCGCTACAGGGAGGGCAACGGGGCAGTGCCCTCCCAAAACTAGACAACAAACAGTATTTTTAATTGTTTTATTTAAATATACTCTGCCAATCTATGGGCACCTAAGCTCACACTAGGTACTTTAGTTATAGTGTGAGCTAATATAATCAAAAACTGAAATATATTTTATTCAACTCCAGACTCAATTACCTTTCGTTTGATACCACACAAGCCATGTTTTGACTTAAACTCAAATTTTTTTAATCTACCCCCCACCCTTTTGAAAAAAACTAAAATGTATTTTGTTTAACTCCAGACTCAATTACCTTTCGTTTGATATCACACACGCCATATTTTCACTTAAACTCTAATTTTTGACATCTACCCCCACCCTTTTTTTAAAAATAAACTAAAATTCATTTTTTTTAACTCCAGACTTAATTACCTTTCGTTTGATATCACACACGCCATATTTTCACATAAACTCTAATTTTTTGAATCTACCCCCACCCTTTTATTTGGCTTGCGTTCAGTGGATTTTGTTCATTTTTAAATGGGACCATCACGGCCCAAGACCCAACTTAGGTACCAAATTTCATTAAAATCGGACAAGCGGTTTTTGAGTTATGCGGGTTGGTCGTTACAGACAGACATACAGACAGACATACAGACAGACAGACAGACAGACAGACAGACAGCAAAACAAAAAAGTTTCAAAATCATCTAAAACGCAAAGATATATAAAAATTTTTGAAATCGGAGCAAGTTTTTTTTTCTCGAAAAAATTAGGATCACCATAGCTCACACTACTTATAGTAGTAGTGTGAGCTAAAAGTTAAATCTTCCTGTAGATTCCAGGTACTCTCCGACCCGGAGAGTAAGCACCTGTATAGGGTCCCTTTCCAGGATTACGGGAGAAGACCACATCGATATGAAAGGCGGAGAGAATGGACCTCGATACGGTGATTTGAAAGTGTAAAAGACTACAGCTGTTGCCTTACAGTAAGGCGTTGGCTCGTCAAAGGCTAGAGGAGAAAAACCTTGATTAAAAATCCTGGCCCTCCAAGTAGGGGGTTGAGGCATTAGACTGGTTCTCTAATACTTGTAAAACAAAACAATTACCAAAAAGACTAAACAAAGCCTTGGAGCAATGGATACAAATTTTCGAAGACGAAAAAAGCAAAGACAAAGGACTATGAATGTAGCTACATGGAACGTACAGGGAGTGAATCAAAAGTTGGACATTATTGCAACCGAAGTGCAGAATTGTAAGATCGATATTATTGCAGTCACAGAGAAAAAAGAAAGGAACAAGTACGAATACTGTCGGTAATTTTGTCCATATATTCACTGGCGTCCCAAAAGAAAGGAGAGCAGCCAGAGGGGTATCCCTAATAATAAAGAAAAACCTCAAAAATAAAATTACAGATTACGATTGCATTAGTGAAAACATACTTCGAGTGAACATGAAGATGCTTGGACATAATATAAGCATAATAGCAGCATACGCACCATCAGATGACGAAAGAGTAGCTACAAAACAAATGTTCTTTGATCAACTTGATGAAACTATCACCAAAATCGGTAATACCAGAGAAATAATTATGCTTGCCTATTTTAATAGCCGAACTGGTAGACAAGCCCAGAGCAAAGTGATAGGACCATTTGGAGAGGAAGTAACAAATGATAATGGCTTAAGACTGATGCAATTGTGTGAAACCCACAACCTCAAAATAAATAATGGCTTTTAAACATAAGGATATTCATCGATATACCTGGTTTCAACCAACAAAAAATCTTAAATCAATCATTGATTATGCTATAGGTGGACAACATTCGCAATTAAGGTGGTATGATTTGTGAGCACTTCGTGGTGTTACCTGTGGATCTGACCACCATCTGGTAAAAGCAAAAATATTATTCCCTTTAAGAAAAACAAATAAGGACGAAAGTATTAGAGAAAATGAAAACCTAGAATGCATCGAAGACAATCAAAAATACAACTTTAGAAGTCTAGAAATCGAAAGTACCCAAAGATTGTATCAGAACTGATTAGATGAAAAATTAATAAACACAAATCACTCATTTGAAGAGATATATACAAACATAATAAAAAGCTTGAAGGAAGCAAGCAACGAAGCTGATGGATACCAAAATAATAGAAATAACAGGAAGATGTGGTGGACGGAGAAAATACAGGAAATGGTCAAAGAGAAAAAACGCACATACTTGAAATGGCTCAGTACTAAAGAGCAAAGAGACCTAGAAATCTACAGGGAAACCAGAAGACAGCTAAGAAATTTGATACGCACAGAAAATACTCTGCCAATATATGGGCCCCTAAGCTCACACTAGGTACTATAGTTATAGAGAATGGACAAACAATATCTCCATGCAATGAGTACGTATACTTGGGTGTCACATTTGATAAGACAGGAACAGATTGTAAAGAACTGGAAAAAAGAATAGTAAAAGCAAAAAAGGTTATTGGATGTCTTACCAGTATTTTATGGAGCAGAGAGATAAAAAAGAATGTAAAATTTAACATATATGAAACAATGGTGAAAAGCCCGCTGTTGTATGGAATAGACTTGTCGCGTAACAGAAAAATACAAATCAAAAATGGAAAGTGTCGAAATGGATGCAATAAGAAGATCAATGAGAATATCTAGAATAGATCACATAAGAAATGACATCATAAAAGAAAGAATGGAAATCGAGGGAAGCATAACGGATGACATCACTAAAAGGCAACTGATTTGGTACGGCCATGTACAACGGATGAACGAAGAAAGATTACCAAAGCAAGTCCTAGAATGGCAACCAATAGGGCGCAGAAAAAGAGGGCGTCCTAAACTAGAATGGCAACAGTCAATTCAAAGATCAATGAGTCAAAAAAATCTAAGAGAAGATGATTGACAGGATCGAAGGAGGTGGAGAATAGGCGTCGGACAACGTAGAAAAACGTTCTAAGCCGACATAGTAGTAGTAATAAATCTTCCCTGACATAATTGTCTAGTTATTTTTACTATCTGTGGTTAACAACAAGCGATTAATTGGGTGAACTTTTTAGCGTAAATAATTACAAGCCGGCAGCGCCGCGTGGGGCAAGGTTTCAATTTCACCCGTTTTTCAGCGGTGTATGGGTGGCTGTTCTCGCGCGGGGGCGGGACGAAGGTTTGTTTTAGTTAGCGTCAGCCATATTCATCGCGTGAAAACGTTCGTTGCCCTTTCTAGTGTTGCCGGTTCTATCCTTAATGAAGACGGATGAATTTGTTTTGATTTGGGGTTTGTCAGTAGTAAAAAGCCTTGCCGGTCGCTTGTCATTGTTTGTTTTGATTATTGTTCGTTAATAAAATGGAAATAAATACCGTCGATGACATAATTAACTGTGCAAATTTAAATACGTTGACATATGAACTTTGATTACAAATAAAATCTTTAGACATAGAGCGGACCTAAAAATTAACCAAAATAAGATATAATAAGTAATGGCGAGGAGTGTTCCATAAAAACTTATAATAGAATATTTAATAAAAAAATATACGATGCTGAAAACTGGTTGTGCGGTTGTGACAAAAGAAATGCTTTTTTTTGCTTTGTCTTGTTATGAACAATCCACGAAGTGATCTTGCGTGCAAAGGGAATGTGTGATATCAAGCACTTTAGTAAAAAGTTAAAAAGACACAAAGTGGTATTCATTTAAATAACCACATAGAATTTTCTATGCTAGCCAAGACTGATATTAGGTGCCAATTGAATAGTGCCAATAAGCAAAACATTACCGAACATAATGAAAATGTGACAAAAATTAGACATATACTTAGTAATCATCAAACGAATTTTATACTTCACACAAAGGTGTGTGTGCCTAACTTGTGAGTGTCAGAAAGAGAAGGAAGTTGTTTTTGGTTGTTTTCCTACTTACACAAGGTAGCATCTCTAGACGTGCGTTTCTATGTGTTTCACGTCATCAGTAGAGAACAGCTGACCCAGGTAAGCCAATTTTAACCAAAACCAACTCCTACATATGAAATACTCGCGTCCGTGCAATGCGAGTAAACTCCAAGGTGTAGCGCCATCTAGCGAAGTGGCTCGAGCACTCGAAAGTTTAAGCACACTGGCATCGTCTTGTCTGAGACGCATTCGTCCATTGAATGTGTAAAACCACGTAATCAAGTAGCAACTAAAAGGCCGTACATTCAATGGACGAAACTTGGTCCTCTCAGGTGACAAAATGGCGTCTGACAACCGCCATGTTGATTCTTCTTTAAAAAAATATAGCCTTTAGTACCTTCAGGATCAATAGTAATTCAACGACCTTTTTGTCAAAATTGGTTCAGCCGTTTAGCCTCTAGCGCGACACAAACATACATATTTACATACATACATATTCCAAGGGAAAAACATTACCCCTCCTTTCGCCGTGCTGCAGTTGGGTAAAAAAAGAGACGGACATAGACCGATGTTGCCCCTACTTTTTAAAAATATTGAATTTAGGTAACACAATCAAAATTATTTTTTTTCTGATTTTGTATTTTTAAACATTTTAACTGGTGCTTTTTTACCCAACTGCAGTACGGCAAAAGGAACGGTAATGTTTTTCGCTTGAATTATGTATGCTCCCATCCTTTCACTCCCCTCCACCCTCTTAAAAAACCATATTCACATAATTTTATCAAATATAGGGCGATTTCAAAAATTCTTTCTGCACACCCTTTAAGACTTTTTTTCCAACACCATTTTACTGGTTTCTCCCTCCCTCTCTCTCTCCCTCCTCCCCATCCTCCTTATTAGTAATAGGTGTATCTATAACTTTCACAAATATAGTATAAAAATTCTTTCTGAACACGCTTTAAGACTTTTTTTAATACTATTTTACTAGTTCCCTCCTCCCTCTCTCCTCACCCACCTTCAGTCAATCAAAGTTAACGCGTTTTAAACAATCAAACTTCTTATCAGTTACATACATCTGGTGATTTTAAAATGCAGTTTACTATTGAAAAGACGATATTTATTATTAAAAATTTCCTTTTTTACTATTAGTGCTATCTTGGCGAAAAACAGCAAATTAAAACCAATTTAATAATACTGTAATGACGGTATTATTATTTTTTATAAACTGGTCTGTTCATTGTTAGTATTTCTGTTAGTTAAATATCGAATTACCTATTATATCTTATTGGAAATATGAATAGACGATAACATCCTCATTATAAATATGTATAAATTTGACTATTCCGGGTGGGCCAAAAAAAAAACTGGATTTTTTTTTTCATTGTAAATTTTGAACAATACCATCGATTTTAATGGGTCAAACTGCACTTGACAGAGAATTATTCAGAGTTTTAACTAAATATATTTTTTTGTCCGCCATCTGAAAATCCAAGATGGCGGACGAAATCAAATTGTACCCTTCAAAGATGCTCGTTTATTCCTGTGTTGCAAACTAGTTTTAATTATTTGTTTAAATCAATAAAAAAGCAAAACAAGGTACGAATCAGCAAAATCGGTTCAATGGTTCTAAAAAAAATATATTTTTGTTTCAACCATTTTTTTTAACATTATACGATTGCCTTCCCAATCATGTCCTTATAAATTCATTACTACTGAACCGATGTTGATGAAATAAAAAACATCCTGGTGAGAATTGATTGCTTTTTAACGAGCATTATAAAAATTTATCGCTATCTTTAAATTTAGAATGGTGGACAGAATCATATTTGATTCTTCATAATGGCGTGTTTTTTCTTATTTTCTGAAAATGTTTTAGTTTTTTTTAATCCATAGAAAAGCACTACTTTTCTCCCGCTTAACAAGGTACAAAGTAATAAAATCGGTTAAGTGCTTCTCACAAAATTTTTTACAGATTATACGATTGCATTGCCAGTTCTGTCTGCATTCAGTTCTTTATAAATTCATTATTACTGAGCCAATTTTAGTGACATAAAAAACATCATGGCGCAAGCTGATTGATTTCTAAGGTTTGCACCATGATTTTTTATTTCACTAAAATCGATTCAGTAATAATGAATTTATAAATAAATGCATGCAGACAGGATTGCCAATAATTTGTAAAACAATGGTTAAAACAAAATCCGACTTTGTGAGAATAACTACACCGATTTTATTAAATTGTACTTCTTTATGTGGGAGAAAAGTATTGTTTTTCTATAAATAAAAAAAAAGTAAAACATTTTCGCAAAATAAGAATAAACACGCCATTTTAAGAATCAAGTATGATTCTGTCCGACATTTTAATTTTCAAGATGGTGGAAATTATTGATAACAATCTTTAAAGAGCAATCAATTCTCACCACGATTTTTTTTTATTTCACTAAAATCGGTTTAGCAATAACGAATTTATAAGGAAATTAATGAAGACAGGATTGGCAATGCAATCGTAGGATCTGTAAAACAGTGGTTGAAACAAAAATAGATTTTTTTGAGAACCACTACACCGATTTTACCAATTTGTACGTCGTTGTGTGAGGGAAAAGTAGTGATTTTCTTTAAATTAAAAAAAAAACTAAAACATTATTGGAAAATAAGAATCAACATGCGATTTTAAAGAATCAATGAGCTTTAAAAAGCAATCAATTCTCACCAGGATGTCTTTTATCAATGAAGCGATTTTGCTGCTGCGTATCTTGTTAAGCTTAGCAAGGATGCAGCTTTTTCACTAATTTAAAAAAATAATTAAAGCTTGTTCGCAACACAAGAATAAACGAGCATCTTTGAAGGGTCCATTTTAATTTCGTCTGCCATCTTGGATTTTGAGATGGTGGACAAAAAAATATTTAGTCAAAACTTTGATTAATTATCTATCAAGTGCAGTTTGTCCCATTAAAATCGATTATATATTTCAAAAGTTATAATGAAAAAAAAATTGTCCGGTTTTTTTTTGGCCCACCCGGTAGTGTCGTGGAACCACGCCCAGTCGATGTGATGTTGGGTGGAAACAGCAACTTGGCGAAAATCCAATACGAAGTCTACTCAAGTTTTAAGCCTCCAAAAAAAAAACAATTTTTAATGATGTTCATCAATTTTAAAGAAACACCGATAATTTCTATCCGAACCCAAAATGTGTGAAGAATCATATAGGTAGCTGATAAGAATGAAAATAGTTGATTATTGATTAAAGTATCTAAAAAAAATCTTTCTTAAATGTCTATGAAAAAGACCAAAACCACGGTGAACCCTTAAGCTAATAGAAAACTAATTGACCTACCTAAAAAGAAGCCATTATGGACAAAATAGTAGACGGGGCTGCCGATGAGAAATCAAAGGTGAATCTAAATTCATAACCGGCCACAACAGACCGGCCTGTTAGCACTTATATGCGAAAACAAAGACAGTAAACAGTGGCTGCAGAACCTAATCGGCTCCATAAAACCCTGGAAAGAGGCACAGTTGCAGATTTCCAGGTAGTCAGGACTATGCAACAAAACAAGTCCTCAAACTAATTCAGGGGCAAAACGAAGGCCTCAATATTATGAGACGCACAGGTGAAGGACACCTAGTCAAACTAACCCTTTCCATCGACAGCACTTAAACTAACAAGCTAAAGCAGAGAGGCTATTAAGTCAACTACAAGTTTGGCCACACTAATATCAGGCCATAAAACAGGCTCGACAATGAAGAGCGCGCTAGTAGCTCAAAACAGGAGTCACAAGCAACAGCCTGGCTCCACAGAGACTAGCGACCCAAAGGGAGAAGCCTAAGAAACTAATGGCTACCACACACTTAAAAACTAACATGCACTATAAAGTGCATCCAAATAAATATCCAACACTCAAAAGCTGCAACAAGCGAGCTTAGGTTCTTTGGACAAGAAATAAACATTGGGTTCCTACAAGAGCCCTGGTTACATGGAGCAAGCATCAAAGGCCATTAAAACATGTAAGTTAATCTATGTTAGCGACCATGACAGACCACGAGAAGCACTGCTGCTTGAAAATAACATTAAATTTTTACCTGTTCCAGAATTCGTAACCCAAGATTTGGCAAGTGCAATTGTAGAAGTGCCAACACAAGCAGGCTCAAGCAATATTGTCATAGCCTCAGCCTACTTTCCAGAGGAACAGAATGAAGCCCCACCAGAGATGGTTATTCAGGTTAAAACTCACCAAGCGTTGTAATGTCACTTGTTTACAAGATGGCGACGATATTTCAATTAAAAAGAAAACAGTTTTTAGTTTCTCACGATTATTTTTATTGGGCTAGAGGCCAATTTTTCCTTTCTCTTGTTCAACCCACTTTCCTGGAATGAAGCAAACAACTTTGTACCGAGAATAAGTCATATTCAATTAAGTTTCAACTCCTTGCAGAATATCGCAGTGTTTGGCTAATAATATTAGTGAGAAATGATCTACCCGAATTAAGGCATCAATGGGCCCAGGAATATGAAAATGACCATCGGATAAAGATAGATTTTTCAAATAAGACCACTTTTCTTGCGAAAAGGCAGTACTGAATAAGTTCTTTTTACCTACTGGACAGACTGTACAGGAAGTTATACCTTTTGAAGGCACAGATGTCAAATCACCTAAGCCTAGGCACATTTAATTGAGAACGACTTAGACCCAACTGTCAGATAAGAGAGAGTGAAAGTTACCATGAACGTCTATCAAATTAACGTTTGCAGTTGCCAGAAGAGGAAATTAACCATTAGAATCGGTTAGGTTTACTGAGGCAGTACCACAGAGCCCGGGATCAGTTCTCGAATCACTATTTTGAGAATTTAGACCATTATTATTTTGAGCCACAGGGGGCTGCAGTGGCAACAGAGCGGGTTGTTGAGACGGTGGAGTTAGCGGGGATTCAAATGTAAAAGACTGTGATGGCGGCTGTTAGGATTGTTGCAAGCAGAGCAAAATTTATTGGAATTGCATTTTAGTAATTTATGTGAACTTGATAAACAATTTACATAGTCGATGACGTGACAAGCAAGTAACGCTAAGGAGGAGATTTACTGAGAATTGGTTGCCATTAATAGGATTCGGTGTATTAACACAAAAGTTATTAAAGCGTGACCAAGAAGGGCGCGAAAAGCGCCACTTTTTCCTTTTCCGGTCTCTTGTTCAACCCACCTTTCCTGGAATGAAGCAAACGACTTTGTTATCAATGTACCGAGAATAAGTCATATTGAGCATGCTGATTCGAGTTTCAACTCCTTGCAGAATATCGCAGTGTCTGGCCAATGGATGGGTTTTTCTTTCTGACTCCCTGCAACACAAAAAAATACTTTAACCTTATATCTTAAGACCCGTCTTTAAGCACTAAGCGTATAGACGTAATCTTGACCGGGTTAGGTTTATTTTTTAATA
Source organism: Aspidapion aeneum (assembly GCA_963576565.1). Taxonomy (NCBI): domain Eukaryota; kingdom Metazoa; phylum Arthropoda; class Insecta; order Coleoptera; family Brentidae; genus Aspidapion; species Aspidapion aeneum. Next base: position 99,145,103 of record OY755043.1, read on the forward strand.
CAGACACAGGTCAAATAACTGTAAACATTTGGGTTAGGCTAACGTACCGCAGCATTACAGGCACTTCCCGGAAAGTTTTTTCTCACAAAAATTCAAATTAACTTTAACAATAAAGAAAAATGAACTAAAATTTTTATTACGATATGTAATTTTTTTTGGAAATTTTATCTGTGCTGTCATAGGATTCCGCACAAAATAATCTCAAATAATCACCCACTAAGAAGTGATTTAGAATTTGTAAAACTATCGAAATGTTCAGTATTTTTTTTATAGATTTACATTTTTAGAAGCGAATAATATATAACTTAAAACTATCTCTGTAGATGTATTACTGTATTGACTACGAAGTAATATTTATTATTATAAAAAGCACCTTGTATTGGAATCCTGTCTCAGTAACACTCTCCCGAATAATAGTTGAAAAATTGTTCGACAACCGCCAATTTGTTTTATTAATTAACATATCATATATCGGGACAATTTTTATTTAATTAAAACTTTTGAACTATACCATCGATTTTAATGGGACAAACTGCACTTGGCAGAGAATTAATCAGAGTTTTGACTAAATATATATTTTTTTGTCCGCCATCTCAAAATCCAAAATGGCGGACAAAATTAAAATGTACCCTTTTCAAAGATGATCGTTTATTCTTGTGTTGCGAGCATATTTTACTTTTTCTTTAAGGACTAAAAAAGCTGCATTCTTGCCACGCACAACAAGGTACGAATCATCAAAATGGGTTTAGTGGTTCTGTTTTTGGTTAAATGTTAAGATGGCGATAAACTTTGATCATGACCTTTAAAAAGCAATCAATTCTAAGTAGGATCTTTTTTATTTCATTAAAATCGGTTCAGTAGTAATGGGTTTATAAGGAAATAAATGCACACATGATTTGCAAAGCAATCGTATAATATTCAAAACAATGGTTGAAACAAAATTTTTTTTAGAACCATCCAACCGATTTTGCTGATTTGTGCCTTGTGCATGGCCAAATAAATTATTTAAACATGTTCGCAACACAAGAATAAACGAGCATCTTTGAAGGGTAAAATTTAATTTCGTCAGCCATCTTGGATTTTGAGATGGCGGACAAAAAAATATATTTAGTCAAAACTCTGATTAATTTTCTGCCAAGAGCAGTTTGTCCCATTAAAATCGATGGTTTAGTACAAAAGTTATAATTAAATAAAAATTGTCCGGTTTTTTTGGCCCACCCGGTATAGCGGGCAGCTATTCAATGGTGCCCACTGTCTTACTTCAATTTTATTCCACATCCCCTAGTGACGTTTGGAGGTTTAAATACGGCTGCCATTTTTAACCAAAAACATTATTTTTGAATTATTTATTTGTAATTTTCTTGTGGATAATAATGTTATAACAACAATAAAGATGGCTTGCCCACAGGTTACCCAACAATTCGGTGATAAGTGGCTGGCCTATAGTATAAGGTAATTACACGGATCACGCACCCATGGGTAACCTGTGGTAATTATATGTCTCTCTAAAGCCGCGTATTCATTTGAGGCAGAATTCGCATGCCTCGCTGCGAGACCAAATGAATACCTCGTTTGCATTCACGCTCAAGTGAATACGCGCCTTGACGAACAATATTCAACTGAATACTCATTTGAAGTTCCCACTCTGACCAGATAGCGTCGCATGCCACAGGTCCTGCGCGTTGCTGTTGGCCACGCCTACCAGGCATTTACACATACGTATGCGCGTTCCGCCTTACACCGCCTTGATAGTGATGAAACAAGCCTATTATCGTTATTTACATCACCTTGAGCCAATATATTAAGATATTACGGCTCCAGATTTTAAGATATCTGGAAATAGTCCTGTTGAAAAGCATAAATAAATATTATATGTAACTGGAGTTTGTTTTGTTATTTTTTAAAGAGTTTCAGCCTTTATTTTATCAAAACCAAGTGCTTTTTTTATTCAAGCTGTGGACCAATTTTTCATCTTTAGATAAAGTGGTGTCTGAAAGAATTTTTTTTCACGCAATTAATTTAGAAATTCAACACCCTGGATTAATTCTTAGTCTTCCATGAATAGAATATGCTTAAAATTATTTACCTTCGAGGCAACGCGGACTTAACTCTCTTGTAGATGGTATTGTGACGTCTCTCTAATAGATAAAACCCTCTAGAAAGAAGCTTGCTTCCTGTCTCGTTGAATGTTTTACATACCTGCAAAAAAAGTTTATTAAAATATCAAAGAAGTGTCAAAGGCGAGCAATTCGAAGAAGTGGAAGAGTACACTAATCTTGGAACTACAGTTACTTGTAATCTACGTTTAAAAATGAAAGATCAAATTTTAATAGCAAAAAAGTCATTTTACAATAGAGACCATCTTTTTTTATACTGGCACTTTGCTATCCATACTTGGACCAATCGCCCAGTTTGTAGTCAAAGGTTTTGCATTGAAAATTGTTTTCTCCCTCCCTTGGCCGTTACGTAATTTAAGATTGGCCCTCTTAGCACACACATAATATGATAGATAAACTGATGCTATTTTGTATATATTTCATGAAAAATTTCTAATTTATTTAAAAAATCAAAAATTTGCCTTAACCAATAAATCGCCAATGAGTGAAATAAGCTTCTATCGTGAAAGTGGTTTCTTTTGGTCGAAGGAAATAAATAGTTTGAAAGTACATCACAAGGATAGTCAGCCCCGCCTGTTTCAAAACACTTACGCAATGCGTTTGCTCGCTGTCTTTATTGGTAGCGAGTGCTTGACCATCTCTGTCTTGCATGCATACTTAGATCATTACACTTGTGATTTTTTTTATTAAATAATTTACAGCCCCCTTACATTATTAATTTGAGGGGGCTGTGAATAATTAAAATTGGAAACCTGGTACAGAATATTATGGCTAGAGAGTGTTATTGAATAAGTTTCTAATAATAATGGAGGTAATTCTTGAGTTCAATTTGAGAAAAAAGCTTATTCTTATTGTTTGATGAGCAAATCTTACCTCTTGATTTTTGTTCATTTGACGTATGTACAGTTTTCGCTAGATCCCTTACGCGAAAAAAGCAATTTATTATAGAATAAAAATACCGAAAACAATTCCCGCTTTAATGTCACTGGTCAAAATAAAAATACATGTAGATACATTAGAAAACGCCTTTTGATGAATAGATTTTTTTAAAGCTTAAACACCCTGTATCTCAAAAGTTAAAAGTTTAGTACATATCGTCGTCTTAATGTCTAAGTGATAAAACGTCCCCACCATCCGCCCGACGAATTTAAGCGGTCATACCTCGACTCACGCTGAGTCAAACTAAAAAAGTGCTCTCCTGTAAAAACTTAATTTTGTGACTTAGTTCTGCATTAAGGCGACGATGTTCAAATGAAGTTTTCTCTCAAAATCGACCCAAGAATGACCTCCTTCAATATTAGCATCTTATTCAATATTACGCTGTATATTATAGAAAGATTTTAGTTAAAATATAGTAAATTAAAAGGGTTGATTCTTCATAAATTTGGGTTTATTCAAATCCAAAGAAGCATAAATATTAAAAAGGTAACTGTTTTTTCATAAATTTGGGTTTATTCAAATCAAAAAAAGCATAAATAACTAAAAAAGTTAAATTAAAATATTTATTAAAATTATAAAGCATAACTAAAAAATATATATACAAATTAGGTAACTATTTACATTCATAACATTGCATAAAAATCTAACTTAAGCTAGGATTCCCTCCATGGTCGCTTACAACTAAGTCACTGCGAATCATCACACTGCCACTGGTTGGAAAGAGATAGTTAATAATGGTATCTCTTTCTAATCAAAGGGAGTCGAATAATTCGCCGCGACTTAGTCTTATGCGATCGTGGAGGGAATCCTAGCTTTAGGTGCAGATTTATAAGAAACAAATTCGTTCGGATAGTGTATAGATAAATGTGAGCAAACAATTTCGTTCTTCTTTGCTACCGTTCGCTCACTCAATTTGTTTGGATAGTATTTACAGGGTGTCCCAAATTCGATGATTTGGAACAAGGAGCTTAAAAGTGATATAGCAAGCCGTTTTTAAGCTACAGGATGGAGAAGGAGGAGGGGGTGTTTGAAAAGTCTGTATTTTGTATGTACATTCTTTCTATTTGTTTATATTTTTTGTTTTAATTTTATATTTTCATTTGTTAACTAGGTTTAAAATGGTTTAAAGTGATTAAAAAATCTAATCTAAAATAACGAGGTAATTAATAAATACGTCATTTTAAAGGAAGCTTTGCGCTGATTTGAAATATCGTATAAAAAGAAGGGCGTTCCTTAAGAAAAATACCAACTTTATGTAATATCTCCAAAACTAAAATTGACAGTTGGATTCTTTATGACAAAAACTTGAATGAATTTTTATAAACTAAAAAGTTATGGGTTCGGTTCGGTCTTACCTAAACCTCAGAATTTTTAAACCCTCTCTTTAGCTTAAAAACGGCGTGCTATATCACCAGAAATACCTGAAACCCCCCAAAACCATCCAGTTTGGGACATCCTGTACGTGTGGCCGTGACGAATACATTCGGTCAAATTCTTTTGGCTTATGAATCCGCACGCTATCTCTAGATAATATTAAAAATTTTTATCAAAGATTTTGTCAACCTAGAATAAAATGAAGTGTAAAGAAAAAATCTGAAAGATACCCCAAAACATTTCCGAATAGGTAAAAAACCCTAAACAAATTTTAAATTAAATAAACTTTTTATAGCCCTGTCCCGATTTAACTCAAGCGCCATCTTCAGGCACCAACAAATCCAAATTGGCATCTTTAGCATCCGCATTGATGAATTTTTGTTCGCCACCTCTGATGGATAGGGAGTGCTGGACCAGGGCCACTTTTTCTTTCATCATTCCCGTCCGTTCCCATTTGCCGCTACCGCAGTTTATGCAGGCATGCATGGGAATTATTTCCAGACTGACTGTGCGATTTTGACAATTACCGCATTTGAAGAAACGTTTCGTTGCATCAAATACCTAAAAAAAAATATTATTGGAATCATGAGAAATAAACGGAGCCTGACAAATCTAATACTTTCTCAGGATTTTTTAAAGTTAAGATTTTGAGTTTTTTTAATATCTCCAAAAGTAATGATTTTAAATACAAAATCGTTTTTAAGAAAATCATATTATCAGCGTTTGAAAATACAATTATGATATTCGTCATCACTTAAACCATCTTTAAAATTTCGTCAAAATCGATTTGGTTCGCTAGTCATACAGCTTTCGGGACGCAAAGATAATCAAAATTTTTAACGAATATCAAGACAAGCTCTAAATCATTTCAGTGATTTTAATTATAGGTTACACCAAAAAATATATTGTGTCCCATACCTACATATAGGGTTTCAAAAGTGGGATCTAGAAGTGAGATCTTCATAAGCCAAAGAGAATTGCTATAAATCTTGTGCGGTCAAAGAAAAACCGATATATTGTGCAATGCTGCCAGTTTTCTACGTCTGTTGAATTTAAAATAATTTTCTTACTGTAGTAGTTAAAGTAAATTTCTTATACTGCTATTTTTTGCGATAAGAAGTCAAACTAAGCAAACCGAATAAATTCGAATCAGAAGCCTGTACAGTCAATCGAGATGTTTTCGATCTGGACATTTTTTGATATTTCGGCTCAAAAACACAATTTCGCATCTGTAAAAAATGTTTACTTTTAAAAATAAATTATAATTTTCTTTTCTTAAAAAACCGCAAAACCTAATTTTACACCAAAATATCAAAAAATGCCATCGTTTAAAAAGACGCCTTTTTTAGAAGAAAAAAAGATTTCATCATTTGCTAAGAAAAATCAACAAAGAACATTTGTTTTTATCGAAACATTAAACGTGTGAAAATACAAATTCAGAAAAATAAGGAATTTGGATTGTGATACTAACATCCTATAGGTGTGATCTGTAATGGCAACGCCGGCCTATGATGCATTTCTTAGTAAGTTCGATATCACAAAAATTCAAATTAATTTTATAAATAAAAAAAAACCGAATTAAAATTTTGTACGGATATGCCATTTTCTAAAAATCTAGCACGTACAGTGATAGGATTCCCGTTAAAATAGTCTCAAATTCTAGTACCACCCCTGAGGTGTAATTTAAAGTTCAAAAAATATAGAAATAATCCATGATCGATAAAAAAATGATTATACAAAAGTTTTTACCGTATTAAATACGTATTAATATAAAAATACTGTAAGATTTGTTAGAATCCTTCATCCGTAAAACTCTACCAATACCAACAATTGAAAATTGGTTTAATTATCGTTAACTTGTCTAAATAATTAACATGTAAAATATAGCGGACCGATGTCACTAACTTACTCCGTTTTTATTCGACATCTAGTGACGTTTGCAGGTTTAAATATAGCTGCTATTTTTAAACCAAAATATATATTTTTTAGTTTTGTATAAATTATATAAATAATAAAAACAATTGCATCCAAGGAACAATGGTGATGGTGATAATGTAATACCCGTTTTTTTTTCTTCTTTAATATTAGCGACTAAGGAGATACATAATCAACTATACCAAACAATTTTAAAAATCCAATATAAGATTTTATTGCAATTTGATTTTTCTAGACCCTTTTTAATAATAGTAAATGTCATTAACAATAAATTAAGTACAGATTATTTTCAACTTAGAGGTTAATAAAATATACAATTACCCATAGCAAAGAATTTCAAAAAATCCCAGATATGATTTTATTACCACCTTTTACTAATAATAAATTAGCATTACATTTAATATTAATTTTGAGAAAATCTAAAAAATAAACAAAATTTTATTAATTTTTGCCTTATTAATACATAATCCCACAAAATTCTGATTTTCTGTTCTGAATGTTATGGCAAAAAATCAATATATTATTTACATAAAAATAATAATGTATTATGGGTATAATTAGTTGGAAACGTTTTTTTTTTCAAAAATGAGCATTGGGAACATCACCAGTTTTATTTAAAGATGTTGCCAGATTGAACAGAGATGCTAATACTTATCTGCTTTACTACTTACCCTTAACGGATGCCTTTCTGATTTGCACAAGTCAGACGCCGAGAAACTCGTGTATTTGCATTTCAAACATCTAACAGCCTTGCATGCGACCTTGTAAGTAGACGTCATTTTCTCCTCCATTTTTTCTTTGACCTCAAGTTTTTTAAAGTACTTTTCTTTTTCTTCATCATAGTGCTGTTCGATCAGGTCTTGATGTTTGGAAGTGGCCGCCATCATTTTTTTCCATCTGGAAAAAATAACTGGTTAGTCTGCCACCTATTCCTGCCTGCCTCCACTACAAAATATACTTTTTAAGTACACTGGAAAACGTGCTAAATTTTTACTCTTTTACATATCATTATGAGTATCTGTAAAAACTGCTGCTGCGGCACTGCTAGCTACTCAATGAAGTTAACAGTGATAAGTTCTCAAAATACCACTAAACATTAGACACCTAATTAAAATGGATATAGGCATTTTATATTGTGTTTTCGTTTTCTGCTTGATACATACACTGGCTGGCTTGTAAAGCTATGGTATACTAACTGTACACTTGTTTGGCAGAGACAGGTCTATGCTTAAGTATTTGATAGAGTTGAGGATGGTCAACTAACCGCGGTCAATTGACCGTCAATCACCAAAAGCCATTTGACTAGTCAAATTCGTTCAAAATATGTAAAATTTGTTAATTAGAGCTCTGTCAAGTTACCGGGGCTGCCAGATTTTGTTGTTTTCTTTTTTTGGCGGGACAATTGTTCACCGAATCGTACCGCGTTTGCTCATAGTTTTATTCAAATACCTATAAGCAGCGGTTGCCCTGTGCTATTTTTTTGTAAGATCCCAAAAATATTTATACACATTTTTGACCTCCCCATTGGAACCCCCTAAAATTACAATTTAACAACAACTCCTTAAACTAACACTTAACTCAAAAAAAATATTTTTATGGGGTACGCGGCTGCGACCGCGAAATTTTTACCACGCATGCGTTTAGTCGGTGACCTCAACTTTGCTTACATTGTAGGCGTTTGTAGTAATAACAAACTGCGCTTAAGCGGTGCTTTACACCAAATATTTCTTACCTCTTCATGGTCAGCCAATTACTTGAGCTCACCTGATAAAGGCAGGTCAGGTGCCACCAGTCAAATTAGGAAACGGTTGAAATAGCTGAGTTTCAGGAAAATTAGTGTTAATTTTTCGTGGTAACAGCGGCGATTTGAAATAAGTTGCATTTTTATATAGGCTCAAAAATGTGTCACTTTGTCACACTTTCATGGAACCCTTCCTCGCCCTGTCGCGTGTAACGTAATTTATGGACTAGCCCTAAACGTAATTGATCAATCAAATACCTAACCCTAGTATACGGCTGGTCAAATACGAGGGTGGATCAAATATAAACAAGCCTCTGTTTATAAACTAGTTATTTAGAAACATGACACAAAACAGAAATTTTTTCTACGTTTCTACACATCCCCCTTCTCTTCTTTAATACACTTTTCCCAACAGTTTGACAGTTTCTTAATCCCGTTTTCATAAAAGGAAGCTGAGCGGGTATCTAACCAGTTGCGCACGAATGCCTCCACCTCTTCATTGGTCTGAAATTGCTCGCCTCCCAGTGAATCTTTGAGTGGCCCAAACGTATGAAAATCGCAAGGTGACAAATCTGGACTGTATGGAGGGTATTCCAGCACAGTCAGCTGCCGTATCAGGTCTAACGTTGTCATGCAGGAGCAACACGTCTTGGATGGGGTGTGCTCTCCTCTTTTGGCGATAATCAAGCTTTACCTGGTCGGTTAAGTTGCAGTAGTAAGCCGCGTTTATTGTTATTCGCTCGTGCAAAAAATCGACTTACAAAACTCCTCTCCAGTCCCAGAAAACGGTCGCTAAAACTTTGCCTGCAGATATGATGGTACGCGGACCACGAGGGTGACTCACGTTGTCGACACGCTCACAGCCGTCGTTAATTTCTTTGCACCAAGTTTTTACAGGTACCCACGAAAGCGTCTTATTTCCGAACTGTGCTCGCAATCTGCATCGAATTTCAGCAGGTTTCACGTTTTCGCGTGTAAGAAATTTAATGATTATTCTTTGCGCAACACTGCTGTGTACCTTCTTCTCGCTCATTGCGATTGCTCCTGGCCAAATGAGCATCGCGACACTACCAGCCGTCTATATGCTGCTGAATATCCCTACTACAAAATTATAACGGCCACGTTCATCTTGAATGATTTTTCCGTTAGTAAGTTTAAAAGGCTTGTTTATATTTAATCCACCTAATAACAAAAGTTATTAATAATAATATATTTTAACGAAATACAGTATATTTTACGGTGTACGAGGGCTGTCTTTTATATTTTGCATATAGGAACATTGAAGGCGACACTGATCGAATGTCGTTACTAAAACTTAAGCTCAATCTTTACCTAACCTAAATTCAAAACGTCAGTGCGATACATATAGTTTTAGACCTACAGTGAATTGTTTTAGTTCAACAAATCAGTCGAAAAATGGAATTAAACCGAAAACATTTTTGAGCTATAATTTTTTACAAATTTCGAAGGAAATTATCTCAACCAGAATGCCTTACCGAGTTCATTTGTTTTCGGTAATGAATCACCATATCGGTTGACCGTCCCTCGTTGGTATGGTAAATTCAAGCGTATACGGATTAGCCTTCCCGACGATCCAAGGCCCGGTGAACCAAAAACGGCTGTCACCCAGGAAAACATCGATGCTGTGCGCATGCTCATCACGGAAGATGGACATGTGACATATCGCGAGATTGAGGTTTCATTGGGTATTTCAAAAACCTCAATTCAAAAACCTTAGCATGAAGAATTAGAAAACAAACAAACAAAATTAGTTTCCCGCTGGATACCGCATCTGTTAACCGAAGAACAGAAAGAAGCTAGGGTCAATTGGTGTCAATTGGAAAACTCTAGACCGCTTTAAGGCAGGAAACTCGAAAATCTTGTACACTATTGTCATCAGTGGTGATGAATCGTGGATTTACTTATATGAACCCGAAAATAAATGTCGTCTGTTTGGTGCCAAGCTGAAGAAAACCCAACAAAAGTCATCCGGTCTCGAAGTGTATCCAAAAAGATGATCACATCTGTCTAAAAAGCAGGTCATGTAGCAACAATTCATTGACGTATCCCAATACGTAGGCATTTTTTAAACAGCGAACCTGATCAATGAGGTTGCGATTTTCCCTAGTTACGATTGCACCAACGCGGATTTTAAAATTACGTTTAAAAGCGATCTGCGCTAAGGTTAAAATTAGCACTTTATTGGAGCCGAATCAGAAGTTTTTTGTTATTTTACGCTGATAAAACATCTTCTTTTATTTACCAGTAATCAGAGACAATAACTGCAAGAAAAATAAAAATTAAGTAATTGACATATTTGCACTTATAATTGATCGGGCTATCTCCTCAAAACTCAAAAACTTAACCCTATTTTGCTGCAATATGCGTTGTGAGGACACACGCCAACATCTCATCGGAGTTGCGATGACCTTTTACGTTGTGAAAACCACTTTCCAGACCTCGCAACGTCAAACCCGTTTAACACTTATTTCGATATTCTCCGTAAGATTTCCAACATTTTGATATAAATAATTCGCATTTTTTTTGTATTTGTATTTTTTGATGGTATTTACTAGGGCTGGGTATTTGACTAGTCAACCTAATTTTTGGTAAATTGAATAAAAACGTAACATACTTGTTTGCCAAATTAGTATAGCTACGCTCAGGGGCCTTCTATAAATAACAATACGTGACGGGAGCGGGGAAAGGGTCCCTGAAAGTAGAACAAAGTTATACGTGGGGGGAGAGGGGGATTTACGACTCTTTTTTACATAAGATTTTTGAACCCACATAAAAACAATCAGCTGCAACTTATTTTAAATTGAAGCTGCTACCGCGAAAAATTAAGGCTTATTTTGAAAATCAAAATTCCTGACCTGATCTTTCCTAATCTGACCTGGTCGCATCTGACCGGCATAACGTGACAGAATTGATTGCATTATTCAATCAGTCAGCTTAAGTAATTCCCTATCCATGGAAAGGTGAGGAATATTTGGTGTCAAGCACCGCCTAAGCGCGCTACCGCCTACTTTTTTATTACTATACAAACCTACAATGTGAGCAGAGTTAAGGTCACCTACTAAAGATCAATGTAAGCACAAATGACTGTCCGCTGAAAAATAAATAGACGCATACTGATTAGCGAGCAGTAATTGTTGCATAGCAACCGTTAGGGTTTGTTTTTATATTACGTAACGCACTAAGAGAGATCCTTGAATGAATTACAGAGAGACGGGTAGTGGTTTTTGCGTTATTCAATTTAAGAATCACTCTGCCGGCACCAGATTTGCGATCATGCTTCGAGCCGCTCGCAGTAAGCCTTTAAAGAGTGCGATAAATGCTTCCGTTGCGCTGCTTAGTGCATTTGCGGTAAATTGTACTTTGCGCTCTATATGTATGAGAGGTAGCTGTCGCGTACTCCATTAAAAAATTGGTATTGGTTTTTGAGTTGAGTGGTGTTAGGTTAGGTGGTTATTGCGAAACTGTTACGTAATTTTAGAGGGTATACAATGGGGAGGTGTCAAAAATTGTGTAAAGGAAGTGTTGGCCACTTATTACTTTTTTTTTTATAGCGCAGGGCGAGCGCTGCCTATAGGAACTTAAATAAAACTATGAGCAAACGCGACAGGCAGATAGTAGAGTAAATTTGTATGGTATTTCAAGAACACCCAAGTAACATTATTACCACTCAAGGTTTTATTAATTTGGTTCCTAGGTTATTTAAAGGGTGCTGTTATGGGTTTTAGGATCAATTTGGCTACATAAAGGGAATTTATATTACCAATTACCTAAAGGGGTGTTATACAACCAAAAAGTGATTTATAAAGGGAGTATAATAAAACTGATATTCCTTCTGTTCCTTTTAGATACTTTTGGTTTTATTGATTTCTTTATAAAGATGGTCTTATAAAACCATTTTACCTAAAGTTTTTAAAAAGAAATAAATATAAACTTTGGTCATTTAGTTTTTTTCATTACTTTAGGTCATCACAAAAGTGTTATATAATAAAGCTAAAAGGTTATCTTATATCCTTTTGTTTTTATAGTTACCAGTAGTTTAAAAGTAAATATGATTAGATAGGCGGCCATATAGAACCTAGTTTCCTTAAGGTTTTTAAGAGTGGTAAATATAAACTTTAGACTTTTGGTTTTTGCCATTACTTTTAGGCATTTTAAAAAGATTTTATAGGAAAGCTTAAAGGTAAACTTAATTCTTTTGTATTTATAGTTACCCATAGCTGTATATTAAATATTTAAATAGGCGGCCATATAAAACCTTGTTTCCTTAAGGGTTCTAACAGAAGTAAGTAAATACTTTCCTGTTTTATTTTTTTAGGTATTTCTTGTAAAAATAATAGATATACCTAGGTACAGATTGGTACATACCTACCTATTGCAAGATTGATGATTTAAAGCCCAATAATTAATAATTGTTGACAATAATTAATAATTGTTGAGTTTCCGTCCTCCTGGGTAGGACACCCAGGCCTAGATAAGGCCTGTTTAGACGACCTATATAAGAGGTTGCCCTCCACCCTGCAGGCACAACGAATATCATTGCACTGGCCCTCTCGATTGTGTCGAAATTGCACGATAAAAAACATTTAAAAGTGTTAAATTATACGCTTTTAAACACTTTAAAAACAAATACAAAAAATTTAAGTGAGGTTATGTTGACTATGTTTACATGGTTTTTTTTTGTTGGTTTCATAAGGGCACTCAAAAATCCTTTTTGCGATACAGTAACAAATAAAACCAAGTGACCACTATAAAACCATAATGGCGTATATAAATTTATTTAAAAAATATTGAAAAGAGAAAATATTTATCTAGTCGTTTTAGCAGTGTTTTTTAACAATAATTTTACTTTAATTTTGATTTATGTAAACCAAACAGACTTTTTAATTGGTGAATAGTGTAAATGATTTTTTTTAAATTTTAAATATTTGTTATTTTGTTATCAAAAAACTATTAAAAAGCATTCTTGAGCCGGCGTGCTTGTTTTGAGAGCTTTTCAGATACCATTTTATCAGAAAAATAAATCTGGCAGGCAATTTGATCATCAACAAAACGACAAACTCGGTATATTTTTATGTGATTAAATAATTATGGGACTCTTGACATTTTTGGCAATTTTGTGACCTAAATTATTTTATATAGCCATTGTGAATCTAAAATGTCGCCATAGGAAAACTTCTTTACTCTAAAGGTATTATGGTATTCAACAGAATCGCCAGGATACCAAATTACCAAATCTAGTTTTCTAATAGGATAGAGGACGTTTCTGAGTTGCTTTTAGAACCTGGCATAATAGCTTTAAGCTCTAAAAGGTTCTATACTGGTGGAACCGCTAGAGGGCGAAGCTGGAGTTTATTTCTTATGGTTTTATAGTGAGTTTAATACAAAGGTTGCCACCACCAATTGGGGAGTCCCATTTAGGAGGTCTAAGGGGTATATAAGGGTAATAGGAACGTGCTAGCGACCAAACATTGAAACTAATGGTTTTAAGGAAAGGCGCTGGCAACCTTTTAGCTTCTGCTATAAATAAAGAAATGTTACTTGGGCAAGCTGCAAAAAGGGTATATTTTTTTATATTTGGCATGGTGGTAGCTAACATCAAGAGCTAAATTTTCAGTCAAGGATCCCTTATTTTCCGACATCAGAATCCAAGATGGCGGCTGCCAAAGTTAAAAAAAAATAATTCCCTGTTTTAAGAGAAATTAAATTAATTTTGATAAATAATAAAATAAATGTAAAAAAAATTACATCTGTCATTTTAAAACAAAATGGCGGCTATATATCTGCGCATCGATAAAATCCAAAAAAAAAAAATTTTTCTAATTTAATTTGGTCTACAGGTTATAAAGGTCTCTTTTATTTTTGACATATTAAGCGCCATCTTTGTGTCGGCTGGGAAACTTATAATTTTTTTTTTCGGTAGGTTTAAAGAGGTCAGTGGCTTTAATATGAGGTATTAAACATAAATATCGCTCAAGAATTAAAGAAAATATCGACGAAAAACCATTCTTTTTAATAAGCCATGTTTTGTAAAAATTTATAAAAAGTTAAAATGTGACATTTAATATGAGGTATTAAACATAAATATCGCTCAAGAATTAAAGAAAATATCGACGAAAAACCATTTTTTTTAAAAAGCCATGTTTTGTAAAAATTTATAAAAAGTTACAATGTGACATTTAAAATTTTAAGATGGCGGCTGAAGTTTAAATAAAAAAGTTATTTTTTTGTTCTTGTTTGACACAACTAGTAATGCCGTGTAATATATCGATTTATACTAAATAGGGGTCGCCAATTTTAAATATTTCATAATAAATGACACATGCCTATTATTAATCAAGATGGCGGAATTCAAAATATAAAACAACAGTATCTTCTTGGTTTGGTAATTTTTTTTCCAAGATATGTAGTTTTATATTACTTTTAAATTATAATGTACAAAAAAAATATAATTTATTTATTTTTTAAAGACGGCGGCCGAAAAAGTAAAAAAAATCATTTTTGTTTATTTTTTCGAAATTTAACAAAAAAACTGGAAAAAGCAAAACATCTCGTTAAACAAAGCATAGATATTTTAAAAATGTCAAAAAGTTGACGAAAATGCAAATATTTCAACAACGGCTGGACTAAATGTCAACATATTATATATTTTTGAAATCAGAAAAGGGAGCCCTATCAATTTAAAAAATTATATACAGGGTGTTTTATTTAAAAGAATAAACCATATGTCAATAGTTTGACAAGTGTATGACATATGTTATTTTTGACATCAGATTCTGATGATTTATGAAAAATTATTTAACTTTGCTAATTTAAACGCTACTGTTAGATCAATATTAACGGAGATAGCTATTAAGTAAAATATAGTCAATTTATTCAAATCACCCGGCACGTGACATATGTCAAGTTTTTTGATATTTTTAAAATATTTGTGTTTTGTTTAACGAGATGTCTTGTTTTTTTTACTTTTTCGGACGCCATCTTTAAAAAATAAATAAATTACATATTTTTTGTACATTTCAATTTAAAACTAATTAATGTTAATATAAAACTACCTTGGTAAAAAAAATTACCAAACCAAAAAGATAATTTCGGCGACCCCCATTTAGTATAAATCGATATATTACACGGCAATACTAGTTGTGTCAAACAAGAACAAAAAAATAACTTTTTTTCTGAACTTCGGCCGCCTTCTTAAAATGTTAAATGTCAAATTGTAACTTTTTATGAATTTTTACACAATCTGACTTACGACTGATAAAATCCAAACATTTTTTTATAAAAGTTTTATTTGGTCTACAGGAACAGGATGAAAAGGTCCGTTTTATTTTTGACAAATTAAGCGCCATCTTTGTGTCGGCTGGGAAACTTATAATTTCTTTTAAGCATGTTTAAAGAGCTGGTCAGTAGCTTTAATATGAGGTATTAAAAGTAAATATCGCACAAAAAATACAGAAAATATCGAAGAAAAGCTATTTTTTTAAAATATAGCCGCCATTTTGTTTTGCAGTGACAGGTGTAATTTTTTTTACATTTTTAAATTAAGTAGGTCCCACTTAAAGTAAATTTATCAAATTAAATTTAATATCTCTTAAAACAAGGAAATCATTTTTTTTCTTAACTTTGGCAGCCGCCATCTTGGATTCTGAGGCCGGAAAAACGGGGATCCTCGAATGAAAATTTAGCTTTTGGGTTTAGGTACTACTATGCCAAATATAAAAAAAATATACCCTTTTTGCAGCTTTATTTTACAAAGGATATTGTCACGAATAAAGGTTGGCCTGGGTTGGTTACAGGTAAATGGGGAGTTGGCTATGGGGGCGTTCATAACCGAACCCTTATTCGTTATTAACAATTTGTTTAAATGATACCGCGCCGGTCGAATCGATCTAACGGAGTTATTTCGATTCGAGCCGACGGAGATCTTTGTTTAAAAACTAAGGGATGCAGATTAAATAACACCTGTAGGGGGTTAAAAGATGTATTATAAAACTAAGACCCGAATAAATAATACAGCAAATGTTGGGGAGTTGGCTAAGGGGGCGACACCCGGACTTACCTGGAAACAACAGAATTTGCGGCCGGCTAGTTATCTAGGAACCCCAGTTCACGCCCAAATTGTCGTCAGTCGATTACGTCACTCGATGTGACCGCCCGCACTCACCCGGTCTTAACGTTCAGTATAAGGAAAAAAGCCGAAACTTTAGTTCCGCGAGGCGACGCCTCGCCCCGCGGTATTTAGTGGTCCCGAATCTCTGTCACCAAAAAAGCCCGGAAATATGCATTGCCCGCGAATTTATAAACTATTTGTGCCGAATTGCAATAATAGTTATTGACGTCAATCGATTTATATCGACTTATAGGTTGTCCCAAAAGTTAATACATCTAGTAATTTATTAAGTTCCTTTTTAATTATTCGGGAAATATTGGTTTAACTTTATGTTACGCGCCCTTCGTGACAATATGTCACTGGGCCCATTATTCCTGGCGATCATCAGATTTCGTTTATATTATAACATGCTGTTCTCCTCTTTCAAACAAGCATTTTTTGTAAATGATATTTTTGTGTGAGCCTTCTCAGTAAACCATAAATCGACTTCAAAGTATTAACATTTTTGATATATAGATCAGTGCAATATATGGTTAACTTAATGCTACTGTATATTTCTCTAACCTGTTTTTAGAATGCAATCTGAGAAACAGTGCAAACTTCCGAGAAGATGGTTAACAAAACATAACTGAAGTTCCACAAACATTCTACTTTTGTAAGATTGCATGATACGTGATATATTTAAAAATCGGCCGCCATTCTGTTTGTCAAAAAAGTTATTTGAAACGGTTTAATTTGCCTCTAACTTGTTGCGACGGACTCGCCGCCACCGCAAAGTTAAATCGCAGATGAGATAATTCGCCGTAAGTCAGGTTCAGTCACATCAGTTGAGCCGACGCTACGTTCGCTAGAAGACGCAACGTGTTGTCCAAGATCCTCTTACTCTCTATTTACTGAACGGTAAAACTATTTCTACGGCAAAACCAACATAGGCCCGCAAGGATTTTGGTTCTCGCTGGGGCCCATTTGCCCTCAACTTTAAATATACGATAATATTTTTCCTTATCTTTGGATAATCTTTAACATAATCTTACTACCGTAAAAAAGCGATGACATGACTATGCACAGGATATCGGAAATATAGTTTGTTTTTTATTTTTATTTTGGCGGTAACGTCATAATATATTTGCATTAGTTTAAATGATAAAAAGCCGATGACGAACCGCCATTATACAAAAACTGACTATAATAGTAGCTACATGAGGTCTTATTCGGATTTCTGAATCGGTAAGATATAGAACTATGGTTAAAAGGAAAAGACGCCCAATCAGATGTTACATCGAATTTAAAAATAACTAGAAGGGTTTTCAAAATGTCTAGCAATAAACAAATAATAAGATAGGCATTTAACCAAAAACGATAACTTTGATATTACTTTGTTTATTTGGGTAGCTGAATTGTCACCAGTTCTTTAGCTATAACTATAAATATTAAAAAAGGAATGAAGAAAAGTTTTTATTTTTGTAGATTTTTTTTTAAATATAAAAAAATTACGAAAACCAAAACTGAGTTGATAATTAAACACACTGCATAGGAACTGCTATCGGATCTAACCTTTACGATGGATCATCCTCCATTTCCAGTACGTGTAATGTTCTATTTCAACACCCAAGGCAGACTCTTGACTCATCTGCAATTACTGCACTAGGTTGACGAAATCGGGTTCTATGGAGAGCATAAATTGCCCGTTTTGTATCCTCGCTCTTATCGTAAATGCCTATTAATCACAAGCGAGCATTTTGCTCGTTGCAAACAAAGCAGTTTACCATTTTTTGTTTTTTTTTCAAACAACATGGCAATTCACGACGTTTTGCTATACCTTTATAATAAATCAAATTGTCAAAAATATATAATTTAAGACGTTTAAGGGTTTTAACATAAACAATGACCTTACGGTCAAAACCACTGATCTATATATCAAAACTGTTAATACTTTGACGCCGATTTCTGCTTTACTCAGAAGGCTCACACAAAAATTTCATTTACAAAAAATGCTTGTTTGAAAGAGGAGAATAGCATATTTTAATATAAACGAAATCTGATGAACGCCAGGAATAATGGGACCAGTGCCATATCCTTTACTCTACTAAGAGACAAGTGTCCCGCTTAAAAAAATATAACAAAATCTGGCAGCCCTGCCCTGGTAACGTGACAGGGCTTTACTTTTATATTTAACATGTTTTGACCGAATATGACCGGTCAATTCGGCTCTGATACAAAATAGCGCATGACAAAATGGGGCAGGACAAAAAACTGCAGGAAAAAATAGAGCAGGCCAAAATAGCGCGGGACAAAATAGCGCAGGACAAAAAGGCGCAAATAGCGCATATTTCAAATTAACTCACCAAAAAAAATAATAAAAATAACCTTTACCTGGTTTGTTTTTCTAGAAATCGCTTGCCAAACTTAACTCAACTCAAATTTATAGTTCGAAAAAAAAAACCTTTCCCTGACCTCTTTTTCAAGATCCTAGAGGGTATGAAACCAAACCGAACCGAACCCAACCAAACTGAAAGTAAAAGGTTCAAGTGATTAAATACGTTTTCTATTAACTTAAGTAATAAATATTTCAAATAGATTTGTTTAATAACCAAACACTTAAATGGTTTTTATTTTAAAAAATCACCTTTTTTTTGTCTCTTTTCTTTTTCCCAACTCCTTTACTTTTCTTGGTTACGCTGTTTACTCATCAACGATCAAGTATTTCGGGTCGGTTTTTTGAAACATAAAACACTCGGTATAATATTCCTAAGTGAACATTTTTGTTTAAATAAAAAAGTCAATTTAAACACTTTTTTGTATGTTTTTACGCTATTTTTTGGTCCTGCGCTATTTTGTCCTGCGCTATTTTGTCCTACGCAATTTTGTACCAGAGCCGCCAAATCATCCATAACCTTATACTTAACCATATGCCTATGTATCAGCTAAACATGCGGACAGTAAGGATACCATTGCTTCACATTAAGTGACCATCCTTAAAATACGTAACGCTCAACGGGGGGAGGGGCAAAGCGTTACACGCAATTTCTTTTTAATGTGTTTTTTATTCATAATTCGTTACGTAATTTAAGGACGTTCGTTAACAAACCAGTGCAAGTGTCAAGCACAAAATGAAAATGCATTACGAATTGCCTATCCATTTTAAGTGTCTAGTGCTATTTTGGGAAATTAACACTGCTAACTTTAATGAGTTGCTAGCAGTGCAGACTATATTTTCCAAACTAAAAGAGCTTTTAAATCGGAAACGTGGCCCTGAATTACTAACCTGTCTGATATAAACTCATTCTCTTGAAGCTTTGACTTTTTGACAGGATTAGAAGCTTCTCCATTCAAAATCTCTCCCATAGGCCTCTTTTTACCACTACTTTTAGTACTGTTTGGATCTACCTTCTTTATTGGTCCATGTTTCTTGATAAAACTTATTGCATTAAGTTTAGCCCTATTAACATGGTGTCTTGTTACCGGAGCACTTAAATCAACCATGTCATTTTTAGAAAAGCCTGACAAAGTTGGTCCAACTGTGTGGTTTGTGTTTTTCAAAGCTGGGGATTGTTGGCGATTTATAAGATTGGGCGTGATTTTTGGCGAATTGTTTGATAAACTATTTTTATGAGTAGAATCTTTGCTATCACATTTGTTTGAAGATGTAGGAGTGCTACCTGTACCTGATTTTGACACACTACCTGCATTTTTACTTTTTGGTGTAGAATTATTTAAAACAGATAGGTCAGATTTTAGAGCACTACCTATGTTTGATTTGAAAGTAGTGGTGGATTTTGGTGTAGAAATATTTGAAGTCTTAGGTGTACCAGATTTTGGAGTACTACATAAATTTGAGTTTAGAGTACCACTTGAATTTTCAAACGAACGTGATAATAAATTATTTTGTGCTGAATTACTTGATGACTTAGGTCTACTTGATGGGGAAGACTTTAAAACTGCTCTTAAATCTTTAGTACTTGACTTTGGGCTACAATCATTTAAAGTTTTATCTAAAATTGATTTAGAATTATAATTTAGGCTATCCATATTTGCTTTTTCTTTCTCATTACTTTTTTTATCATCTTCGCCTTTTTCAGTAGTTCTGTCTTTTGAATTTGACTCAGAAATAGGTTTAGAATTAGATTCCTTGTTCTTTTGTATATTTTTATCACAGTTTTTTCGCATGATAACATTATCAACATCATCATCGTCGTCGTAATTAAATTCATCACATTCAAATGCAGCAAGCATTTCCTCAATGTTTTGTTGTTCTTCTTCGGTAGGCGCATTTTCTGTTTCCGTACTTTCAATATCTTGATTCTTAAAAGCATTTATAGCCTTTAATCTTGAAATTACGGAAACAGCAGTACTTTTTGCATCTTTCAAAGTTACGTCTTCAGATATTTTGCCAGCAAAATTTGTCTTTCCTTCTACAGGTAAATCAGTTTTTATATTGTCCTCGTCGTCATAATTAAACTCACCACATTCAAATGAGGCAAGCATTTCTTCAATATTTTGTTCCTCTTCTTCTTCAGTAAGCACATTTTCTTTTCCCTCGCTCTCATTAGAAGTATTTTTAGCCTTTAATCTTGATATCACAGAAACAGCAGTACTTTTTGCTTCTTCCAAAGTTACATCTTCAGATATTTTGCCAAAAAAATTATTCTTTCCTTCTACAAGTAAATCAGTATTTATATTAAACTGACTTGATTTTGGAATCTCAATGTAGTTTTTCTTTGTTTTTAACTTATTAATAACACTAGATGCGGTACTTTTTGCACTTTCAAGACTGACTTCTGAAGAATGTGTCCCAGAAAAGTTTGTTTTGCTCTCTATCCCACCACCCAATTTTTTCAATAGTTCAATATCTCTAAGTCTTTGAGCAGGTGATATATCTAGTTGTCTTGCAGCTCCTCTTTTTTTTGTATTTGCATTTTTGGCTTTAATTATCGGATTTGAATTTACATTGATTCCATTTAGTTTATTTATTATTGACTCATCTTTTGCGGCCATTTTTCTACTTTTCTTTGCTGGTACAGCCATGTACGATTTCCCAGCATAAAAAACCTCATTTTTGCCCAAGACTTTATTTCTTAAAGCTGTTAGCCCTTGACCAGCAAAATTGGCCTGTAGTTCAGACCTTTTGCTGCATTTCTGGTACTCTTGTTTAATATGGTAAATACAAAATTCACATATTGAAAGGTTGATTATTGCGTTGCATTTATCTCCATTCTTTTTAGTACTTTTACACAGACCATAATCTTTAGACTGGCCAAAAATCATCACTTTTTGAGCATTGTCTATGCTTAGTGTAGCCTAAAAACACAAATACCTACATCATTTCTATAATTATTCAAATAAATAAACTGAAAAACGTTTTTTTATGCATAAATACAGGGCGATAAGAAATAGTATACAGTAGGGAAAAAAGGTCGACTTCGACGAGACGAGATAAAACAAGCAATTAACTAATTTAGCATTACCATGGTTCAAGGGCGTATCCAGGGGCGACAATGGGGGCAAAATTTCCCCTTTTTTTTAAATCAGACAATGAAATGCAAATAGATTATGAATTTCCCCCCGTAAGAAGGCCATTGAATACAGAAACCTGCCCCCTTCTGTTTTAAGTTCGATATGCCCGCACTTGCCACGCTTTCCAAACATTACCTTGTCAGTAAAAAACATGGATCAACCATATTAAAATGGATGGAGAATAGCTTCCAACAATACTGGATAAATATACCAGAACTGGCTCACTCTAAAGAGTTCATTAAAGGACCTTGTAGAAACAGAGCCAGGAACATTATTGGACTTACCAGACAGGAGATACGTATAGTGACTGGTCTTTATACGGGTCACTGTCGACTGAGAGTGCCCATGCACAGAATGGGACTAACAGAATAGACCGAATGTAGACTCTGTATGGAGGATGACGAAACAGTCAGACATGTACTGTGCGAATGTCCGGCTATTGCACGTTTACGTCAGAATACTTTCGGTAAACCTCAGATCGACTCAGAAGATCTGAACAGTGTCTCGCCCAAACTGATAGCCGGCCTTTTTGGAGGATTAGGCATACAGTGGTGAGAAACCACTCAAAAGTGAGCCACAATAGACCCACTGGTGGTCGCAGTGGAAGGGCTGCAAGGCTCACTCACATATGAATCATCATCATCATCAAAAAACATGGATGTAAATGATTTCTGACATAGTAATGTGTAGAGACCCTGTATGTGACATATTTTAGGAAAATAGAGATGAGAGAGAGATACTCAACCATTGTTTAGAGAGAGACGCACCTTCCGTCTTTGTTAATTCATAAGCGTCGGACAATAAAAATAAACAATTTTTGACAAAACATATACAAGGGGTGTGCCACAAACGTTTTGTTGATATGTCACTCACCGCTGACAACTTAAATTATTGTATTTCTGAGATTGTTTCCTGCCATTTAAGTTTCCTTGCACAAAATACTTTGACAAAAAAATCAAAGGATCCCGCCCGGAGCTTTCCGTTGGATTTCTTTTTAATTTCAGTATGTTGTTGATCTTGATGCCCTGATGAAAAGCTATCATTGTCCCATCGCCGTCCGACCTATAGTTTTTAAGATACAGGGGTTCCAAATTTCAGTTTTTAGCTTTTGTGCATTTGTCACAAAAAACTATTTCAAGTTATTTATACCTATTCTGAAAAATGATATTATTCTTTGTTATATATCAAACGTTAGGTCACAAGTATAGCTTAATATCCAAATGAAAAAATTGGTCCTAATAACAGAACATAAAAATTATTAAAAAGTATTTATTCAAAAAACGATGCTTTACAGAATTAACTACAAAAAAAAATAAACGGTGGATTTTTTTTGTTTCCTCCTGTCTTTTAGGAATCTCCAAAGGAAACCAGAACATGTATGGGTTGTTCTTAAAATATGGTAACATTTAACTTAATAGTTTTCAAAAAAATAAAACTTGATTTACCACTTTTTAAATGATTACAATATGTGGCTATGGTCGAACATACTAAGATGTGATATGTGACCGAGATAACAAATCTTTAGTTTCTGAGTTGTTTTTGTTTTCGTGTTCACATGAGTGACAACTGTATCACACCACTGACTTTTATAAATATACTTGAAACAAAAATATCAAAAATTCGAAATATTTTATTTTAAAGAGTTAAATTATTTATTAAATATAAAGATACAACCAAATAAAAATAAATGGATCCATGACGGATCTGATACCTTCCTAGCTAGCCTATTACACACTTCAAGAGAAGCCATAATATATTGACATTCAAAACAGTTTTTTGCAAATATCTGAAAAACTAAAGCCTCTACAAAGTTTTTTGTTATAACACAAATTATTGAGCAAAACGTAGACTACTATATTCCGAAAACCGCATATTGATGCAATGCTCCGTTAAAATTTTAGAATTTTTTAAATATTTTAATTGTTAAAAAACTGTTATTAGCACTACTGAATATTGAACAAAATCTAATCAGCTCGTTAGAGTGTTGAACACTACGTTACCTGAAAATTTTATGAAAATCGGTTCAGCGGTTTAGGAGCTATCGCGGACATACATACACTCACACAGACAGACATCACGACGATATTGCTAAGGTCAAAATACATCCAAATAATATATTTTCGGCGTTTTGTTTCTAAAAACGATTGATTTTTTTAATTAAGCTACCCATTTACACACAGTCTGCCTGCGGTCCCAGCCCCTGTTTTGTGTGCTAGTCAACGAGTCTGCCCGATAGTTTCTAGTACACACAACGGACAGTCTAGGAATGCAGGTGGACTGTACATAAACGGGCACCCTTACAAGCCAAAAAAATGTCACTAATGTAATATGATTTCAAAAGTGTTGTCAATAAAATATTCTAAAAGATCACACCAGTGATGTTCACACAAGTGACAGTTAGCTAAATGTCTAAATAACAAAAAAAAACAGTTATTATTACTGTATTTCACTGTTAGTAAAATACCTCCTTGTTATATTTAAGGCACAGTTTTGAAAATAAATATTTTACTATTTACTCCTTATATTTGTAGGAACACGTGTGACAGTTATCTCGGCCAAAACGTTAAATTTATTTTAACATCACTAAAACTTCACAGAAACTGAATTATATAACGCATTTCACTGTACATCCTTAAACTGTACCTTTGGTGCTGTCCCGTTTTCAGGTAAATCAGATGGGTAAAGTCAGATGGGTAAAGTAAGCAGTGATGGCAGATTTTTAAAAAAACCTGTGACTTCATGTGATCACGCCAGTGGTGGATTTTTTGTTTTCTTGTAAAAACTAAAAACTGATATCAACAAATATTTTTTAACAATTGAAATTTTTGAGTTTTGGTCCACTTTAATAATCCCCAAAATCAATTTTATTATTTGAATTTTTTTTTCTTCTATTTAAATCTATTAACTTTGAAAATTACAGATCACACCATGTGACATGTCACATAGTGTGAACAGTTTTACTTCCATGGAGACATTTTGTGGAGAGTTCATTGCTGCTGGAAAATGTTTTGGGTACACTAACTATAAACTTATTTTGATTTCAAAAGAATAAGTGGTTTTAAATATACAATCCAATTACATGCAATGTTACCATTTTTCAAGAACAACCCGTATATTGTAAAAATTGGTTCGTAAAGTTTTTTACAAAACGCTGTAAAACTTTAGGCTTTTTAGGATTTTAATGTTTTTTTTTAGAAATGAAAAATACTTTCGCTGTTTTTAACGATATTTAAACAAATATACAAAGGTTAATGGAATGATTTTTGTTGCGCACAGTACTTTTTTATTTATTCAGTGGCGTGCAATTTACTAAGATGAATGTTCATAATCCTAACTTTTTTTGACATTGATTTTTTTGCGACATTAAAAGTAAAGTAAAAAAGTTTAATAATATGATCTGTCAATTTGACATTGGCAAGTTAGTGAAAAAGCTAAAAAAGCTACACGAAAAAATATTATATCTAACCTAGAAAACGTATTTTCTGGATAATATTATCTTTTGTCAAAGCAGCGGCAGCGTCTGTTTTCCAACATTATTTTATTTTTCTCGATATCTAGTTTGGAGCAGAGACACAAAAAGAGAGTCAAAAAATTATTTTCTTAAAATTAAATAAAGAATTACCAAACCTAAAAGCTTTTTCAATCAAGGATTTTCTTTCCTTGAATAAAAACCATTATTTCCTCAATCAGAGAGCTATATATTATGATATAACAAACATGACATTAATTTTCTTAAATCAAAACAAGTATTTTTGTTTTCTATCTTCAGTGTATACACTTTCGGCTGTGTAGTCATTGGTTTTCGATAAAAAAAAATTTACATAAAATGAATTGTTTCTGGGTTGTTATAGACACAGGCATCTAAGTTAAGTAATAACTTAATATACCGGGGGTGACGCTGTAACTGGTTTTATTTGGCAGGTACATGACGGGCTATTCCAGCCATCACAACTACATTAGTACCATCCTTTATGTGGTACTGGTTGCTGGTAGTGGATTTTAATAATATTTATTATACATATTTTATTAATTAAGTAATTTAATTAATTATTAATGATTTACGCTTTTACGCTCGTGTGCAATGAGTTGTTGGAAAAAATCGCTGTTTATAAGAACCTTCCTTTAAGTGCAAATGTCAAATTGACAATCATATTGTTAAACTTTTGGATGTTTGGATTTCGAACATTCATCTTAGTAAATTGCACACACTGAATAAATAAATAAATAAAAAAGTACTGGGGGTAAGAAATATCATTTTATTAACCTCATAAGTATATTTGTTTAAATATTATCGTTAAAAACAGCGAAAGTATTTTGCATTTCTAAAAAAAAACATTAAAATCCTAAAAAGCTTAGAATTTTACAGCGTTTTGGGAAAAACTTTAGAAATCGATGTTTACCATATATGCATATTCTGGTTTCTTTGGGAGATTCCCGAAAAACAGTAGAAAACAAAAAATTGTGTGTGCTTAAGACCACACGGCAGAAGTGTAAACTTCAACAAGGCGAAATTAATAAAACTGGCCTTCATCTGCATCATCATATCGCTCGCTGAATGTTCCTCTTACAGTCGACTCGAGCCGACTTCACCCGAATAAGCGTTACATAGCCGAGCCTGACGGCTCAGTTCAATTCACTGCCCACAAAAACTGCTAAACGCGCCTAAAGAAGTTTACACTTCAAAAAAAAATCCACTGTTTGTTTTTTTTATAGTTAATTCTGTAAACCATTGTTTTTTGAATAAATATTTTTAAATAATTCTTATGTTCGGAACGCCACTAATCATTTTTCAGAGTAGCTAAAAACTAAGACTTTGAACCCTGTATCTTGAAACCATACGTCGGATGACGATGGAGCAATGATAACTTTTAATCCGGACATCAAGATCTACAACATACTGAAATTTAAAAGAAATCCAACCGAAAGCCACCGCCCATAAGCTCCGGGCGGGATCCTTTGTTTATTTTTTCAAATTTAAATTAAAATAACTCGCCGTAAATTACACCATACAACTCAATGGATTTAAAAAACTAGGTTCTAAGGCTTGAAAAAGCAGAAATAAAACTGCGAAACGTGGCCAAAGAAAAAAAAAATTCTTCATATCCGTCCCTACACCCAAACTTCAGAAAACTTAAATTATTTTAGTGAAAAGCTAATGAAATTGACAAGAAAATAACATAATCAAAAAATGTCAGTTTTATTGACTTTGATGGGTTTGTCGCGTCTCTATTTCTTTAAAATATGTCATACATGGATGATTCTACAAAAATGGTGCTGTGGAGTGGAAATGCATATTTTTCAAACACAGACTGCAAATGAATCATAGGTTTAGTTATAAGATTTAAAACGAAATGTGTTCTTTTTGGAGCATTTGAGTTTAATGTATAAAATTTTTTTTATAATTTTGTTTAATTACAAAGCAAATACCTCATTCCTCTGGTGTAGTCCCAAACCAAATATTAAAAACTCAGATTGAAAAAAATACCCTAATAAATAATATTTAACCAAGTCTTAACTATTTATCAAAAAATTGATAAAACTTAAGTTTGCAGTCATATTTTTGAAAATCTGAATTTACATCTTCTCGGGAAAATTTTACAATTTTAAACGTGCTCCATTTTTACCACCGGTTAATTTCTAGAGAAAGAGAGGGTGACAAGTTGTGACAGATAATGTCAACTTTAGTTTGGTTTAAGTTATAGATCTTTTTATTTTCGGCAGAAAATTAGTTTTTTTCGGAGAAATCAAAAAGGAACGCTTCAATTATCATTCCTCTGGCAAGTAAATATTCGACTGATATCAATAGTATAATTTTTTTGTTGATTGTTTTAAAATTATAAGTATAGGAACTTTGCTTGTATAAAACTTAAGTTAAGTAGTCTAAATAGATTTTGATTTAAATTGGAAAACCATTAAAAAACTCATTCCTCTGGAATTTTTATGCAATAATTCATAAAATTCGGGAAAATAAATGTTTCTTAGCTTACACCTAATTAGTTACATAAATTTAAAAAAACAAAATTATTTACTGTGCTGTACTGTTATTTAAAGGCAATGACCAAAAATGATATCCTTATAGCCCACTTTTGGTAGAATCATCCACATGCAGGGTCTCTAGAATGGGTATATTACTAAATATTTAAAAAAGGCTAAGTTAAATAAAAATAAACATTTTCTGAACACTTTGGGGTTTATGTCCCTAACATACAAAATAGAATGCCTTTTTGAAACCTCCAAAACCACAACTTATTATCACACCATAATCTTTAAAAAAAAATTATATGTAGTTGATATTTTTTTGTAAATTTATTCTACTTAAGGAGAACTTCCCATAACTACTGTACTTCACAAAAATTTTACACTGTTTCCAGAAATAGTTAATTTTATGATCCTAAAATTTTAATTACACTTTTAAAATTTTAATTTCTAATTTCTCAAAAGCATAAGTTTGCTCAAAATATCAGCAAATGGTTGGCAATGAATCTCCCAGTAAAGAAATATTGGTCTGTAGTTGCATGGGTTTGTTTTATCTCCCTTTTTAAAAATTGGTTGAATTTTTGCTTGTTTTAGTTTTTTTGGTAAAATTCCACTTGAGAACTGGTCATTTATTATCTGAGACTAAATAGATAAGATGATTAAAGGTACTTTTCAAAATTGTTCAGGTAATATCTAATGAAGTGTGTATAACTAAGTACACTAGGTAGGTAGATAATGTGTGTAAACCTGGTAATTATCCTAAAATTGGCCTGTAGTTGCACAGGTTTGTTTTATCTTTTTTAAAAATTGGTTGAATTTTTACGTCCATAAAGTTAGCAGTGCAAGGTCAGCAGTGCAAGGATTTTTCCATGCCACAATCTAAGGCTCATTTCAGGCTAATTAAATGCTCTATTCCCAAATTTAATGCTCTTGTAGTTTTAGAGATATTGCTTGCACTGCCAGCTCCCCATAGGAGTTAGCAGTGCAGCATGTTCAGAGCGATGAACTGATGAATTCTACGATACTATAATGATTTATGAATTAGAGGCTAATTAAATGCTCTATTCCCATATTTATTGCGCAAGTAGTTTTGGAGATATTGCTTGCACTGCTAGCTCCCTAAGGGACTTAGCAGTGCAGGATGTCCGGAGCGCCAAATCCAGACAATCTATAATACAATGTTGATCTACGAATTAAAGGCTAATTAAATGCTCCATTCCGGAATTACATTCTCCCCCCCCCTTTCTTATTTAAAAAAAAAAATCAAAATCTGTACTGCTAACTTTACGCATGGCGATTTAGGGCCACTAATGGCGAAACATATGAATTGAAGGTGGAACCAACCTCTTCATATTAAAGGCTAAGTAAATGCTCCATTCCGGAATTAAATGCTCCCCCTCCTTTTTTGATTTTTTAAAAAACTAAAATCTGCACTGCTAACTTTACGCATTACGGTTTAGGGCCCCTGATGGCGAAACATATGAATTTGAGGTGGAACCAACCTCTTCATATTAAAGGCTAATTAAATGCTCTATTCCGGAATTAAATGCTCCCCATCTTTTTTTGATTTTTTAAAAAACTAAAATCTGCACTGCTAACTTTACGCATTGCGGTATAGGGCCCCTGATGATGAAACATATGAATTTGAGGTGAAACCAACCTCTTCATATTAAAGGCTAATTAAATGCTCCATTCCGGAATTAAATGCTCCCCCTCCTTTTTTGATTTTTTAAAAAACTAAAATCTGCACTGCTAACTTTACACATTACGGTTTAGGGCCCCTGATAGCGAAACATATGAATTTGAGGTGGAACCAATCTCTTCATATTAAAGGCTAATTAAATGCTCCATTCCGGAACTAAATGCTCCCCCTCCTTTTTTGATTTTTAAAAAAACTAAAATCTGCACTGCTAACTTTACGCATTGCGGTTTAGGGCCCCTGATGGCGAAACATATGAATTTGAGGTGGAACCAACCTCTTCATATTAAAGGCTAATTAAATGCTCCATTCCGGAACTAAATGCTCCCCCTCCTTTTTTGATTTTTAAAAAAACTAAAATCTGCACTGCTAACTTTACGCATTGCGGTTTAGGGCCCCTGATGGCGAAACATATGAATTTGAGGTGGAACCAACCTCTTCATATTAAAGGCTAATTAAATGCTCCATTCCGGAACTAAATGCTCCCCCTCCTTTTTTGATTTTTTAAAAATTCTTAATAATTTAATAAATCTTTTGCTCATTTGAACATAATAACATAAATTTATTGTTCTCTTTCAAATAGCCTTCTAAGGCTAATTGAAAATGTTTATTCACATTTTTCTCAAAACTACTAAAATTAAGTTAATAGGTTTTAATGTGTCATGGTAGATACAAACAGGCAAAGCTGCTTGACATTCCATTCAGAGTTCATTCTTTGCTTAATGAGCAGCTAATCTCTGAAATTTTTCTGGCAACATTATTTGGCCTATAATAATGATATTTTTTTTATATTAGGTGAAAAATACAGACCTATTTTATTTTTTTTTGGGAAAT
Organism: Aspidapion aeneum; assembly: GCA_963576565.1. Taxonomy (NCBI): domain Eukaryota; kingdom Metazoa; phylum Arthropoda; class Insecta; order Coleoptera; family Brentidae; genus Aspidapion; species Aspidapion aeneum. The sequence goes on from OY755043.1 coordinate 99,175,360, forward strand.
ACACTTTTCAATTTTTTGAATAGTTTTGATATGTTGTAGAGGGGTGCTTGAACAAACATGTTTCTTATAGCCACTTCCCTGAACCCACAAGTAAGTAAAGAGTTGAGTCAATGCATAAAAAAATATTGCCCAAAATATTTTCCAAAATTTTTTCTTTGTATTTTATTGTTTTAAACATTTTTTAAATAATTTATATTTTTTGTTTATTTTATTTGTATACTTTTATATTAGGTATTAAAATTCTTTTTTTTCTTGCAACTTTATTTTGGCAGTATTGTTTGAACAAAAATTATTAGTTTATAGGTCAGTCATAGATTAAGAAGTTTGCTTTGTCAAGAAGGTGTAATTTTCCATTGATAATAAAGCATGTTTACTACTACTACTAATTTCTGACTTATCCTGTAAAAGTTGGGGGAAGTTTAGCCCCCTTAATATCATATTAAAATTGTTTTAAAAAATCTCTGGTATGCATGTACCATAAGTAATGCAAGCAATGCAGGCTGGATATCTCTTAAACTGGAAAGAAATTTAATTTGGAAATAGGGCAATTTTAAGTTTCAAGAAAACCTACAAAATATTTAAGTATTATATTTACCTCATCTTTTGAATTATCCCTTCTATCCATAACTCCAGGGTTTAAAACTCCAATCACAGTACCAACAGAAGTCTTCCACAAATCCTTATGTGCTCCACTAAACATAAACATAGCAACAGTTTTTATGTCATTTTTCAAATCACTTAATGTCCATATGGAATATTGACTACCTTTCTGAGATGTTTTTACTGGCGATTTACCCACTACAACCCCACAAATTACCCAATCCTTTTCTTTGTAAACATTTCTCATTAAAAATCTTTGAATGGTTGAGAGTTGAACTGCCTCCCTACCTTGCATTCTTTCTACAATTGTTGAGTGTGAAATTAATGGTTTGATAATTCTTATACCAAAAAAAGGATCTATCAAAACATCCAATGGTTTGCTTTGGGCAGGATTAGAACTAGAGTTGCCAAAGTCATGTGGTTTTAGGGAGCGTAATTGTGGCTTGTGATTTGAAAATGGAGTGTTATGTTTTCCTGACTCTTCTAGAGGCTTATCTTTCCAGGTGGATACCCGCTTTTTGGGTTGTCCATAGTGGGATGTAGAGATCTAGAAATAAGTATTAATGAATTCTTAAATTACAAGCTACAATCAGTCTCAGTTCTCCCATGCAATGTTAAAACTGAGAAACTCAAATTAATAGGTTTTATAGTTGTAGGGATCTATTATTTCCTAATTTTTTAAATATAGAAACAAAGATACAGCTAGACAAAACCTAGTAATTGCATTGTTGTAAGGCTGTGCTTTTCTCAAAACTACTAAAATAAAGTTTTGATGATTTATTGTTGCATAAGAGATTTCTCAACAATACTATACTAAATTTTGTACATTTTACATACCTGATTTTGATCAACAGTCAATAAAAGTTGCTTAATTTGTTTGCCACACTCATTGTACTTTTGCTCCTCAAAATTTCTATTAGTCTCGTCATCTGAGCTATCTGTGTCTCCATCATGAAGTAGACTGGGTTGATCATCATCTTTAGGCCCAAACAAATCAAATTCTGTTAAATTTTTTCTCTTTATCTTATCGGTTTTTATATTATCCTCGATTTTCTGAGCCTCTTTATTACATTTTGGAGATACTTCCTGATTTTCCGGAGGTTTGTCAAATTCTGTTTCAGCGAAGGCTAGCAACGCTTCTAAAGGATCTTTTTGATTTCGTTCCATCTGAATTCTTATTTAAATTGAAATAAAAATTTATAGGAAAACAATAATATTTTGCTTTCGCGCGTTTTCTAGCCTCACTTTTTAATAAAACGTCAAACAGCGCGACCCACGAAAATAAATTTAGAAGGTCACTGAGTCACTAGCAGCCGCAGAAGGAAAAGACGACCAACAAAAAAAATACTGCTGCGAAAAATCGGAGAAGCAGCAATTCATCCTTACGCCAAGACCACAAAAGTACAGGGTATCCCCAATTTTATTCTAGGGGGAAAAACTGACTTTCACTTGCCAGCCCCGATTTTCAATTAAAGCTAAAAACCTCATCTTGATATACCCAGCAAGCAGTTAATTTTAAAGTGCTTATTTTGGGATTTTCGGGACAGGATAATTTAAAAAAAAAACTGTACACCAGCAAACATTTCGAAAAAATTTTATATTTTTTAGAGAAAAACAATTTGTAGGAAAAATTAAAAAAATTGCAATCTATAAAGAAACCTCTAGAAAATTGAAAATATTGCTCCACCGAAAAATGTTTGTATAAAATAATCAAAAAGAGGCGAAAATTAAATAAGAGTAAAAAGTGGTGCTGTATAAAACAAAAAACTGCAAAATTGACAAGAATCGCACCGAAACCGAAAATTTTTATAATTTGCGGAAAAAATTGCGCCGAAGAAAAAATGTGTACAAAAAAAACCAAAGTAAAATGCAATCTAAAAAAACAACAAGAAAAAATTCGACTAATTCGGTACTTCTCGAAAAAAAATTCTCCGCAGAAAATTTAAGTATGCCGATGCAGAAGAAAATTTTTGTTAAAACGGAAAAACAAGCGAAAAAAAAATAATTTACAGGATAAATGAGTAAAAAAATTTTAGGGAAAAATGTTACCAAATGAAAAGTTTGTAGTTTTAAAAGCGCCGCGCAGGGAAATGTTCACGTGGTTTGATCAGTTTGCCCTTGATCAACTATGCTCATTTCATTTGGGGAGGCTAATTTTTAAGCTTGGGGGCCTAAACCCCTTCTACTTCTGGCTAACCAAAAACAAAAGGTCTCTTGGTTCGTCGAAAAGCCGGACGAAAAAAAAGCCGGCCGTACATTTTCATTTTAACGAAAAAGCCGGACTTGTCCGGCTTTATCCGGACGTATGGTAACCCTAGATTAAGGGTTGCCAGTTGGTAGGGAGACTGGGGATACGTTGATTTTTGCTTATACATAATATTTTGAATCCTTTGACAACATAATTTTTTTATACAGGTTTTAACCATCAACTTATTGTCAAAATAGAGGCACCAAGAACCTCATTATATCAGAATTCATATCTCTGGAGAACAGCATCGCTGTGGAATAAACTCCCTGTGACAGTTTTCCCTGCACGTTACAACCTGAACCGTTTGAAAACCAACACACGGCACCAAGAACCTCATTATATCAGAATTCATATCTCTGGAGAACAGCATCGCTGTGGAATAAACTCCCTGCGACAGTTTTCCCCGCAGGTTACAACCTGAACCGTTTGAAAACCAACACACACTAACATTTCCGCGCACTTGCCGGTTCTCGAGCGTGATAGGGATCTCCTTGCGAGTGCGCATACCCGTAAAAAAAATACTATACTATAGTAGTGTGAGCTATGGTGATCCTAATTTTTTCGAGAAAAAAAAAGTTGCTCCGATTTCAAAACTTTTTTGTTGCGCCGTCTGTCTGTCTGTAACGACCAACGCGCATAACGATTTTAATGAAATTTGGTACCTAGTCTTGGGTCGAGATGGTCCCATTTAAAAATGAACAAAATCCACCGAACACAAGCCAAATAAAAGGGTGGGGGTAGATTTCAAAAATTAGAGTTTATGTGAAAATATGGCGTGTGTGATATCAAACGAAAGGTAAGGGACTCTGGAGTTAAACAAAATACATTTTAGTTTAAAAAATAGGGTGAGGGTAGATTTCAAAAATTAGAGTTTACGTGAAAATATGGCGTGTGTGATATCAAACGAAAGGTAAGGGACTCTGGAGTTAAACAAAATACATTTTAGTTTAAAAAATAGGGTGAGGGTAGATTTCAAAAATTAGAGTTTACGTGAAAATATGGCGTGTGTGATATCAAACGAAAGGTAATTGAGTCCGGAGTTAAACAAAATAACTTTTAGTTTTAGTTTTTTTTTAAGAGTAGGGGTCGATTTCAAAAATTTGAGTTTAAGTTAAAACATGGCTTGCGTGGTATCAAACGAAAGGTAATTTAGTCTGGAGTTAAATAAAATATATTTCAGTTTTAAGTTATATTAACTCACACGTACACAATAACTAGAGTACCTAGTGTGAGCCTAGGGGCCCATATATTGGCAGAGTATTTTTTTGGGGGGGCCGAAAGACATTTGACATATTCAACTTAGGGTGACCATATGGGTTTCGCGTAAAAGGAGGATGTAAGAGACAAAAAAGCCGAATTTTCGATAAAAAAGCCGGACAAAACGGATTTTAAAAAACCGTCCCTAAAAAATTTGATGACCAAAAAAACAGTCTCTTGGGACCGAAAGGCCTGAAAAAATGGCTTAACACACAAGATAAATAAAACGTTTTAATCTAGAAAAAATCCAACTATGTAGGTACTAGAAAATCGAATAAAACTAAGAAGGTACCTTTCGGGAAAAATTACGCTAGACCGAAGGATTTTAGAAAAAAAAAATGGCACCGCAGGTGAAAATTAAAAAAATTAAACACTAAAAGCACCAAAAAGTGCCGCTGTAGAAGTTCCTGCAAAATTTAAAAAAAATACTGAAGAAGTAAAAAAAATTGCGCCACAGGCACAGGTGCAGGCAAAAATTTCGGAAAAATTTTACACTTTTCAGATTAGATCGCGCTTAAAAGCATTTGTAGGAAAAAATTGCAATCTAAAAACTAATAGAAATTTTTTTAAAAATGCACTGGGGGCGAAAAAATTACACCGCAGAAAAATGAAGTATCTTTCGCAAAAAATGCTGAAGCAGAAGAAAATTTTGTTTTAGCTGGGTGGAGCAAGGAAAAAACAGACTAGGTAAGTGTGGAGTCTGTTACCCCTAGATGCACTGTAAGCACATTTCTTGGATTAGTCTCTTAATCGCGATTGTCCTTGTTGCTCACATACAAAACAACAAAGGGATGAATGGATTAGCTCAGCCTTGTTATGGTGCAACTAGGGGTTAAATCTAAGAGAGTTCTTTTTAGAGGCATCAGTCAGTTTCCATATACAAATAAATAATAAATGCGTGCGCATTATCCCCCACTCCACTTTTCAGCCGTTTTTATACTTGCATGACACAGATTTCTCAAAAATAAAAATCCAATCTTTTTAAATAAAAAGTCTTTGCATTATGTAACTGTTTCATCTCTTCAGTGAGAAGGAGGGGAAATGGGTTAAATGTATAGTTGTAGGGAATAAAAAGTGTCAATTATATGTGCCTTGCGAAAATGTCCTATAAAAATTGAATTACATAGGTCTGTGAAAAAATATCTTGTTTACTAGTTTTCGAATAAGCAAATTTATTTTGCATGTATGAGTTTTTAGCTAATTCTGTTCTTGAGTGTGGATGGGATGTTTAGCATATTTGCGATTAGATATTTGGCCAAATACAGCAAAACCGCTAACGAACATGTCACTTCAAGTAAAGTGCCGCCACAAGGAAAAAACCAAGTATGGACATAAACATCTAAATACATGAAATTTAATAATAGTTAAAGGAAAAAGATACAGAAAAAGAAAAGGAAAATAAATTTAAGCCTGAACAGGCCTTTAAGAAGTTGTTAAAAATTTTAACCAAACTGCAAATAAAATGATTTAAAAAAGTTTTACCAAACAAATCACTTTTAAGATAGACATTTCTATAATTTTCGGGCCAAAGTAGTTAAAAAACATAAATTATACAATCTAGTCTTGTTTTCCTCTACACTATTCAAAAATAGCGACTATTATTGTGACTGTGCTGTAAAGCAGAAAAAAGAAACCAAAACATCTTTATCAGTTCTGAAAACTGCTTAATGCTTCTGTAATTCAATGAGATCGCGTCTCTCCTGAGACGTCCACCCAAGTTTCTCTCAAGCTGCTGTTGGATTAATTACAGAATTACAGCAAAGACTTAACCCGATGGTGTAACAGCTGCCCTAAAATTTGTACATGAATTGCCAGTAATGCCACTGTACAGGGAATACATAGTAATGTTGTAATTTATTTTTGTACTGTATGTTGTTATTTATTTTGAATTTGATTAGTCTAATTTTGATTAGAAAAAAAATAGTATTGACAATAAAAACTAGATATTTGAAATTGATATTCTTCCTTTGTTTGAAATAAGACCAAGTGGATCAAACAATGACATAACGGTCTAGAGAACGTTTCTTTTCGTAGGTATGTTTAAAGCCTTTTTATCAAAATTAATCTTGAATAAAAATTCATCAGTTTCGGGATCCCACCATAGGCCTAAAACTCTATGAAGAGATGTACTGTCAATTATTTTCATGCTTGCCATTAAATCACTTGACTTTAATCTCATCTGTGCTATTTTAGAATTTGTCATAAAATTTACTAATTCAAACCCTCCCTTGCTAAGAGTTTGTCTTATATTTAATATGGTATCTATTACTTCATCTTCAGTATCTTTGCAATCTAAATAATCATCAACATAAAATTTTGTGGTTATGGCTTTTTGAATTGTTTCATTTGGGGAAAATTGGTCTGCTGTAAAATTTTTAACATATTGAGCACATACTGGTGAACAAGTTGCTCCGAATGTCATGACGCACATTTCATATACGTCAGGTTCTCTGTCACAATCCAAATTTCGCCATAACAGTCTCTGTGCACATCTATCTTCAATTTTAATTAGAACTTGGTGAAACATCTTTAACCTTCCAACACTTAATAGACGAGGAAAGTGGAATGTAGATCAAAAACCTATTGCAGTTGATGATGTAGTTGTGCTCATAGATGAAAATGCTCCGAGATATTCATGGAAATTGGGGATAATAAAATCAGTTTATCCAGGACCTGATCAAAGAATAAGAGTAGTGGATGTTAAAACAGCAAACGGCAATGAATATAAACGACCAGTAGCTAAACTCTGTAGACTAGAAGTAAAGGATTAACAAATTATTGTACTAGAAATCTCTAGCAGGGTGGAGAATGTTGTAATTTATTTTTGTACTGTATGTTGTTATTTATTTTGAATTTGATTAGTCTAATTTTTGATTAGAAAAAAAATAGTATTGACAATAAAAACTAGATATTTGAAATTGATATTCTTCCTTTAAAACTAAATTCGAAACCAAGAAAAAAACATTAAGAAGAAATTAGATTACTTGAACTAGAAAAAGAAGTAAGAAATGCAGAATTAGACCTAGAAGCCGTTCAAAGTTCAAGAGGATCTTTTGTATCAATCGAAGATAGAAATATTACATTACAAAAAAAATCAACGAGCAATTGACACTTTTTCCATTCTTTTCGTAAACACTCTGCCTTCATAAAATTTGGTACATAATATTGCTCCCCATTTGAAGATCCTATTAGGAAATGATTCGGAGTTAAACTCTCAAAATCATCTGGGTCAGATGAAACTCTGGTCAATGGTCTTGAATTAATTAAAGTCTCAGCTTCCGTAAATACTGTTTCTAGAATTTCATCTTTTAATGATTGCCCATGTAGAGTTTTGCCAAGAACTTTTTTCGTAAGGCCAATTAACCTTTCCCAAACGCCTCCCATATGAGGAGCAGCTGGTGGGTTAAATTTCATTTGAATGTTCTTAATAGCCAAAGTAGTTCTTATTGTTTTATAATCAAGTGTTGCTAAGCATTTTCTTAGTTCGGAGTCTGCACCTTTAAAATTTGTACCATTGTCGCATGTTATGCTTTCTGGTTGTCCTCTTCTAGCAATTAATCTTCGAATTGCTAAAATAGTTGAGTCTGCATTCATACTGTGAAGAACTTCTAAGTGGATAGCTCGAACCGCAAAGCAAGTAAATATTAGTCCCCATCTTTTTTCTTTCCTTCGTCCAACTATAACTTCAATCGGACCAAAAGCATCCATTCCTATGTTAACAAATGCTCTAACGGTTGGGGCTAGTCGAGAAAAAGGCAATTGTCCCATTATGGGAATCATCGGTTTTGATTTAAGATTTTTACAGAACTGACAATTAGCACTGGCATACTTTACAGCAGCTCGACCATTAATTATCCAATATTTTTGCCTTATTTCATTTAAGACTAGTTCAGTTCCATGGTGCTTATATTTTTCATGATAATGTTTTACTAACAACTTTGTATATTGATGCTTTGGACTTAAAATGACTGGACGACGTGCGTTGGAATTCATACAGAAAGCTGCATCTGTTCGACCTCCCAGCACCATAACCCCATTATGTAATACTGGACAAAGCGATATTATTTTACTCTTTTTGGAAATAATTAGATTTTTTTGCAATTTGTTAAGTTCATCTGGAAAAGTTTCTTGTTGTGAAATTTTATTCCATATTAGTTCAGCTTGATTTATTTCTTCTACTGTGAGTTCTGTTTTTACTTCTGGCAATTTCTTTATTTTGTTTTTAAAGTTCGTGAGAAATCTTAGAACTATGGCCGTGGATCTAACTAAACTAATCAATTTCGAAAATTTATTAATATCTGGAACTACCACTGTATCTTGTTTTATAAAAAGGAGTACGTCATTGGACTTGTATTCTTTGGAAATGTCTTGTGCATAATTTAAACATTCATCAGTTTCTGTTGGCCAATATTTCTGTTCTTTTCCCAAAAATTCAGGACCGTTGATCCAGCTGGTCGATATAACATTGTCTGTATCCGTTCTGCGTTTTGTAGCTTCATCGGCAACATTTAAATTACTAGGTACCCAATTCCAATCACGACTATCAGTTGTTTCTTGAATTTCTCCTACCCTGTGTGCTACAAATTGTTTGAAACGTCTTCCATCACCCCTGATCCAGCTTAGAATACATTGGGAATCACTCCAGAAAAAAAATTGATGAATTTTTAAGGCAAGCTCTCTTTTAAGAGAATTTACCAATCTGCTGGACATTACTGCGGCTTGTAGCTCTAATCGTGGTATGGATAATGGCTTTAAAGGAGCAACTTTACTTTTAGCACCTACTAATGCGACATGAATATTCGTTGTTGTTTGAAATCTTAGATAGATCACAGCAGCAAAAGCTTTTTCACTGCTATCACTAAAGGCGTGAACCAAAGAGTCTGAAACTAAAGAGCAATTATTTACACAACAGAAATTAGATGTAGATACAGATCACGTTTGTGCTATTAAGGACACTAACCCAAATGTTCTTCTCAGAATGGTCCACGTGAGGCTCCATGGACCTCATGGATCAAAAAAAGTTTTAGCACTTTGTGATGAGGCTTCTACAGTAACATTACTTGATTCATCCATTGCCGAAGAACTTAATTTAAATGGAACACCATTAACTTTATGTTTACAATGGACTAATGAAAATGTTAAAATTCGAGAGAAATCCTTACGCATGGATATTAAAATTTCAAAGGCAAATGACACTTCAAAAACTTTTAGCCTTCGAAATGTTAAAACAATTCCAGATTTATCGTTACCAACTCACGAAATCAACGAAGAAATTTGGACAAAATTTGATCATCTGCAAGGCGTTCCAATTCAAAAAATATCTAGAGAAAAACCCTGTTTACTTATTGGACAGGACAACATTAATTTAATAATCCCTCATCAAATAAAATTACCAAAAGATCCAAATAGCTTAGAGCCTGTAGCATCCAAATGCCTTTTGGGATGGTCTGTGCATGGTCCAATCGAGTCCAGACACGTAGAATCAACAGAATGTACCTTACATATCTGCGAAAGTGACGACAATCTTCATGAATTAGTAAAAAAATCTTTTAGTATAGAATCAGTTGGAATCACCATATTACCTGACAAATTTAGCGAGGAAGAACAGCGGGCATTTAATATAATGGAAAAGACAATTCAGAGAAAAGATGATCGATATGAAATAGGACTTTTGTGGAAAAAAGATGATACGAAACTACCTGAAAGCAAAAGTAATGCCATTAGAAGGCTTCAATGTGTAGAGAAAAAGTGTAAGAAAAATCCCTGGATTGGTCAGGAATACTGTCAAAAAATTGAAAGTTATTTAACCAAAGGATATATCAGAAAACTAAGCCAACAAGAATCTTGTATGGAGAACTCACGTACATGGTATCTACCACATTTTTCTGTAGAAAATCCGAACAAACCAGGAAAGCTAAGATTGGTATTTGATGCAGCAGCAAAATCAAATGGAATGAGTCTTAATGATGCCTTATTACCTGGTCCAGATTTGTTAAAATCTTTAGTCACAATATTATGGAATTTCAGACAGCGCAAATTTGCCTTTTGTGGTGACATTAGAGAGATGTTTCACCAAGTTCTAATTAAAAATGAAGATAGATGTGCACAGAGACTGTTATGGCGAAATTTGGATTGTGACAGAGAACCTGACGTATATGAAATGTGCGTCATGACATTCGGAGCAACTTGTTCACCAGTATGTGCTCAATATGTTAAAAATTTTACAGCAGACCAATTTTCCCCAAATGAAACAATTCAAAAAGCCATAACCACAAAATTTTATGTTGATGATTATTTAGATTGCAAAGATACTGAAGATGAAGTAATAGATACCATATTAAATATAAGACAAACTCTTAGCAAGGGAGGGTTTGAATTAGTAAATTTTATGACAAATTCTAAAATAGCACAGATGAGATTAAAGTCAAGTGATTTAATGGCAAGCATGAAAATAATTGACAGTACATCTCTTCATAGAGTTTTAGGCCTATGGTGGGATCCCGAAACTGATGAATTTTTATTCAAGATTAATTTTGATAAAAAGGCTTTAAACATACCTACGAAAAGAAACGTTCTCAAGACCGTTATGTCATTGTTTGATCCACTTGGTCTTATTTCAAACTTAACAATTCAAGGGAGAATTCTAATGCAAGATATATGGAGGTTAAAGTGTGAATGGGATGAGCAACTACCAATTGAAATTCAAATGAAATGGAAGATTCTGTTGGACGATCTCCAAAAAGTGACGAATTTTAAAATTCCTAGATGTTATTTTGCAGAAATAAATCAGAACACCAATATCCAGCTTCACGCCTTTAGTGATAGCAGTGAAAAAGCTTTTGCTGCTGTGATCTATCTAAGATTTCAAACAACAACGAATATTCATGTCGCATTAGTAGGTGCTAAAAGTAAAGTTGCTCCTTTAAAGCCATTATCCATACCACGATTAGAGCTACAAGCCGCAGTAATGTCCAGCAGATTGGTAAATTCTCTTAAAAGAGAGCTTGCCTTAAAAATTCATCAATTTTTTTTCTGGAGTGATTCCCAATGTATTCTAAGCTGGATCAGGGGTGATGGAAGACGTTTCAAACAATTTGTAGCACACAGGGTAGGAGAAATTCAAGAAACAACTGATAGTCGTGATTGGAATTGGGTACCTAGTAATTTAAATGTTGCCGATGAAGCTACAAAACGCAGAACGGATACAGACAATGTTATATCGACCAGCTGGATCAACGGTCCTGAATTTTTGGGAAAAGAACAGAAATATTGGCCAACAGAAACTGATGAATGTTTAAATTATGCACAAGACATTTCCAAAGAATACAAGTCCAATGACGTACTCCTTTTTATAAAACAAGATACAGTGGTAGTTCCAGATATTAATAAATTTTCGAAATTGATTAGTTTAGTTAGATCCACGGCCATAGTTCTAAGATTTCTCACGAACTTTAAAAACAAAATAAAGAAATTGCCAGAAGTAAAAACAGAACTCACAGTAGAAGAAATAAATCAAGCTGAACTAATATGGAATAAAATTTCACAACAAGAAACTTTTCCAGATGAACTTAACAAATTGCAAAAAAATCTAATTATTTCCAAAAATAGTAAAATAATATCGCTTTGTCCAGTATTACATAATGGGGTTATGGTGCTGGGAGGTCGAACAGATGCAGCTTTCTGTATGAATTCCAACGCACGTCGTCCAGTCATTTTAAGTCCAAAGCATCAATATACAAAGTTGTTAGTAAAACATTATCATGAAAAATATAAGCACCATGGAACTGAACTAGTCTTAAATGAAATAAGGCAAAAATATTGGATAATTAATGGTCGAGCTGCTGTAAAGTATGCCAGTGCTAATTGTCAGTTCTGTAAAAATCTTAAATCAAAACCGATGATTCCCATAATGGGACAATTGCCTTTTTCTCGACTAGCCCCAACCGTTAGAGCATTTGTTAATATAGGAATGGATGCTTTTGGTCCGATTGAAGTTATAGTTGGACGAAGGAAAGAAAAAAGATGGGGACTAATATTTACTTGCTTTACGGTTCGAGCTATCCACTTAGAAGTTCTTCACAGTATGAATGCAGACTCAACTATTTTAGCAATTCGAAGATTAATTGCTAGAAGAGGACAACCAGAAAGCATAACATGCGACAATGGTACAAATTTTAAAGGTGCAGACTCCGAACTAAGAAAATGCTTAGCAACACTTGATTATAAAACAATAAGAACTACTTTGGCTATTAAGAACATTCAAATGAAATTTAACCCACCAGCTGCTCCTCATATGGGAGGCGTTTGGGAAAGGTTAATTGGCCTTACGAAAAAAGTTCTTGGCAAAACTCTACATGGGCAATCATTAAAAGATGAAATTCTAGAAACAGTATTTACGGAAGCTGAGATTTTAATTAATTCAAGACCATTGACCAGAGTTTCATCTGACCCAGATGATTTTGAGAGTTTAACTCCGAATCATTTCCTAATAGGATCTTCAAATGGGGAGCAATATTATGTACCAAATTTTATGAAGGCAGAGTGTTTACGAAAAGAATGGAAAAAGTGTCAATTGCTCGTTGATTTTTTTTGGAAACGATGGGGTAAAGAATACCTTCCAACACTTAATAGACGAGGAAAGTGGAATGTAGATCAAAAACCTATTGCAGTTGATGATGTAGTTGTGCTCATAGATGAAAATGCTCCGAGATATTCATGGAAATTAGGGATAATAAAATCAGTTTATCCAGGACCTGATCAAAGAATAAGAGTAGTGGATGTTAAAACAGCAAACGGCAATGAATATAAACGACCAGTAGCTAAACTCTGTAGACTAGAAGTAAAGGATTAACAAATTATTGTACTAGAAATCTCTAGCAGGGTGGAGAATGTTGTAATTTATTTTTGTACTGTATGTTGTTATTTATTTTGAATTTGATTAGTCTAATTTTGATTAGAAAAAAAATAGTATTGACAATAAAAACTAGATATTTGAAATTGATATTCTTCCTTTAAAACTAAATTCGAAACCAAGAAAAAAACAAGGGTCACTAGCGATGTCGCGCGAATATTTGCTAGGTGGTTTGTCCCCTGCCCCATTACCCTGGTGAAACATCTCATAGAAGTGATTTATAGACCAGGAGTCAGAGTCGCAAGTATTACATAGTAAAAATTGTCACTAGTTTTTTGTTTGACTATCATGTATTATTGTCTAGTGGATAATTGTTACCCTAAAGCAGTGGTCTGGCATGTCTAGTTGCCCAAAGAATGAAGAAAGGTAAGTTAGCACACATCATAAAGTATTATAAAAAGATAGTTTTCTATAATTCAAAATGTTATCCCTATAGCTGTTTTAATTACCAAAAATGATTTTCAGTACGTATAGAAGAAAGTCACCTAATACATCGTAATTCTTTTAAAAACAATATGAGGCACTGTTTTTGAATTTTAGCTTAGGTTAAAAAATAAATAGACAAGAATCTACTCTACTCTACTGTCTAACCAATAGTAGGAGCATATTTATCTATCTGTTTCCTGGTCTATTACAATTTCACAAAACATGTAGGCAGCTGAGCGAAATGCTTTGATCTGAAAAGATGAAAGTGCACACTCAAGTGGGAGTATAGTTCTATTTGCATAAATTTTTAGTACATAATTGAGCAACTAATGTCAAGTTAAAAAAAAGAATCAACTATATGCTAAGAGTAATCTATATAAGGACACATATTTTGTCTGTACAGCAATGCCATGTAAATATTGGGGTAAGGCCAGGAACATATATATTTATATATATATATATTTGCCGTAATGCCTTGCTAATTTATATGGGTAATACCAAGTAATGTCATAAGCGGTTTTCATTCACCTTACCTTAACTGTTGGGGACTATCCCTATATTACATAATGCTCAAGGGGGGATAAGGTTTTTTCTTAAAAATGTGTTACAAAAATCTTGAATTTTTATGAACATATAATTTAAGAATGGTCCCTTGATATTATTTCTTGATTGTCATCATAAATGGTATGTAAATGGGTGATTCACAATTAACCGTCTTTCTAGACTGTTTCTAGAAAATCTCATATGCAAAAATGTCAACACTCAAATTTTTGCAGTAAAACGCCCAATCAAAACACACAAAAGGTCAAGTGTGGTCAATAAAATTTTGATAATGATAACAGATTCACTTTTTTCAGCTCAAAATTACATTATATCAAAGCAAAAATAACGACTGTTGGAACAATGGCTACTTACAATTCTATTTTTAGCTATTTCGTCGTAGGATAAAAAGGAAAAAATCTTTTCTAATGCCACTTCTGGAAGCTGCAGAATATAAGGATAATTAGCCATTTCGCCGCTATTATAGGTGATTTTTACTACTAGTTACGCGCACATTACATAAAAATCATTTAACGATAATCAGTCTTGATTTCCACGTTAAGTTTGAGTGAAAATTGCACTTTACATGGAAAAATCAGGAAAACTTTCAACCTTCCCCTGACAGCAAAACATAACAAACACAGAACATAATAAAGACAAAGATCAGGACATCGAGGAATTTTGGTTTAAACAATTTTCACGGCTAACTAAAAAACCAGGCATAATTTTTTTTTTCAAACTTATCACGTGTGCAGATATATAAGAACATAACAGTCATTTGCAACAACACATTTAGAGGTCACTTAGCCTAGGTGCCCCCTAAATTTTGGTTCGGTTCGGTTCGGGAATACCCAATGAAATTGAACCTCCTTTTTCTAAAGGAATACCCTGTTTCCACCAATGAAATTGAAGGGTGGGCAGAAGACTCGTGTAACCTGCGCGAACGGTGAGATTACGAGAACCGCCATTTTTATTTTACTCACAGCTGATGGTAAACAAAACATATAATTTATGAAACAAAAGCTTTTTTTGTGGCTTGAATAGGAATGCGCGCCTTCGGAGATTCGGAAGAGTATTTACACAAAGGAACAGAAAATATAAAAAAATTACAAAGAAGTACATTGAATTTATACCCACCAACTATCAAATTTATAAATTGTGCTTGTGGCTTAAATAGAAAATGAGAATGTAAATATAAAGGTGGATTTATAAAAAAATGTCTGAACTTATCCCAAGGCCAACACCTTATTCAAATACCAAGGAGGTAAACCCGAGCCAAGATTTGCACATGTATTACCAGTAGTGCTCAGAAATTTATTCAATTATTGCGATAATATCATGGGTGCACCAGTGCGTTTTTTGAATTGGGGTGGTCGTGCATCTTGACTTTATTCCTGATGCTTGCTGTATTTGACAGGCGCTCAAATTTAGTTTTTGTAAATTGGATGCTCTTTATATTATTTAATTAATAGATTAGGTTGGAATATACTTTCCAAAAATACTCCATAATATGTCGCAGTTTTTTTTCAGAGAAAACTGAAGAAAAAAAATATGGACCGTGGATTTTTTTTGATAGTTAGGGGTTAATTAAAGACCAAATGTAAAGCAAAAAGTTTCAAAAATACATAGGTCCCTATTTAACTTATAAACTTTTTTTATGAAATCTTCAAGCCCCAAAACTACAAAGGCTGGAAAAACTTTTGACATATTTTTTTAGGTCTCAAAATTTGAGGACCGTAATGTGAAGTCCCCATAAATACCATCAAAAATGGGACACCCCGTACATATTAAATAAACTTTTGTTCGGATTTATTTAAATGAGAAATTTTAAAAGAAAAAATACCTCTGTAATTTAAAAAGTCCCTGGCTGAAAGTTGGTGATGACACGGCAAATGTAGAACATATTAATAAATAATTATATCCCGAGCTACGGGGGTTTTTTGAAAAATTGCTCAAATCTATTTTATTAAATATCTCAAAAAATATACTTTTTACAAAAAAATCGTAAAGGAATTTTTTTTCGCATTTTTGACGCTTTTCAATATGGTATTTTTAAGAAAATTTGCCACGTCTAGTTTTTGAGATATTACCATTAAGTTACTATTTTTAGATACGGACCTGTATTTTTTATTCCTTTTTTTAAAAGAACTTTTGTTATGATTT
This sequence comes from Aspidapion aeneum, assembly GCA_963576565.1. Classification (NCBI taxonomy): domain Eukaryota; kingdom Metazoa; phylum Arthropoda; class Insecta; order Coleoptera; family Brentidae; genus Aspidapion; species Aspidapion aeneum. The sequence goes on from OY755043.1 coordinate 99,191,505, forward strand.
TAACGATGTATCACATGTCCATATTTGTTTGTATTTTAATGCAAAAAAAATAGCATTTAAGTTTTTTGGCACTTTTACCGTTTTATCATAGGTGGCTTGGACAGCAAAAAAAACAATTGCTTATAAAAACCTATGATGCGTAATACATCTGGTAAATTTAGTATGGTTACAAAGACAAGTTTGGTTGCAAAAAAAAATTATGGTCCAATGAAAGCCGTTTTTGCAATAATGGATCGGTTGGTACAACAGGAACTTGCAGTATCGGTATAGACACAAGAAAATGAGCATTTTCAAAGAGAAACGGCATTTCAAGAAAGATTCGGGATAAATTTGTTTTCTTCCAAGAAACTCTTACCGAATTGACATATTACAATTTTCTGACAAATACATTACAAGATTTTTTGGATGATCTGCCTTTAGAGGTTTTTAAATAATTTCAAACCAAATCAGTGGATCGGAAATAACGGACCAATACGTTGGCCCCCCAGGTCACCGGACATTACTCCTCTGGATTTTTTCATATGGGGTCTTATCAAAGATAAGGCTTATAAAACTGGTCTTTGAGATTTCGAGGACCTACTTTATAATAAATAAAGCAAGCCTGTAACCAAATCAACCCTAGGATTCCAAGCAAAATCCAAAATGAAATAACGAAAAGGGCGCATCTCTGCTTGCAACAAAATGGTGGAGATTTTCAGCATTTTGACAAGTAAGCTATTTTATTTTAAAAAAGCGTGTTAAAATAAAAATAAATATTTTTAAATACGTTTAATTTAATTAATCAGTAAAAAGTTTAAAAGTTTTAAAACTTTGAAAACAGTTTTTTTTTATTAAACGCATCAGTCTGTTTTTTTATAAAACAGTCAATTATTTTGTTGGTCTTAAATCTAATTTTTCATTATTGAAATATGCTGCCATGTTGGTTTAAACTAAATTTAACAGATATATTACGCATCATAGGTTTTTATAAGCAATTGTTTTTTTTTTGCGGTAAAAGTGCCAAAAAATTTAAATAACATTTTTTTAGCATTAAACTACAAATTAATATGGAAAATCATAAATAAAAGTTCCTTTAAAAAATAGAATAAAAAATACAGGTCCGTATCTAAAAAAAGTAAATTAATAGTAATATCTCGAAAACTAGTGGTAGTAATTTTTTTTTGAAAATACCAAATTGAAGAACGTCAAAAATGCAAAAAAAAATTTCTTTACGATTTTTTCGTAAAAACCATACTTTTTGAGATATTTAATCAATTTAATAAAATAGAATTGAGCAATTTTTCAAAAAACCTCCGGAACTTTTTTTTGTTGGCCTTGGCCGAACCAATCAACTTGAAGTTTCTTTTTCTATGGTCCGAACATATGATTTCATCAATTATGTCAAATTAAAGGCAACAATTTAATATCCTATCAAAACAAAAATTAATATTAGGTTTTTTATGATTAACTTAATGACTCGGTCTTAAATTTGCCCTTAATGAGATTTTTTATGATTATTCAGTTAGTGTAAAAGACTTTTTGTTATTATTTATTTTTGAAAGAAAGTTGTCAGATTTTTTTATGGTAAGTTAACTGGGTTTCCTATTTAAGAGGTATTTATAGTTTAGGTGTTCTCGCTTTGAATAACCAGTTATTACTTAGAACAATCATGGGTGTAAACACTTGGCATTGCCACTTAAAACATGCATTATGCAATCCTTGGCGAGCCTGTGTGCTGGCCCATATGCAACTAAGTAAATCCAACTTTCAATGCAACCACACTTATATCATAGGAAGTTGCAAATTTAAATGAGGTTTGAGGAGCATTGGCTAATCATTTTGGCTATTTGTAGTTGTCCTTTGGTGTCTTTAAACACTTTAGACTCCTCTTCTAACTTTTGAAAGGTTTTTTAATCTAAGTTATGTCAAGTTTCATTTTAGCATTGTTTTCTTTAAATTTTTTTATTTGGTTATTTTTATATCACTTGTAAAAGTCTATAGGCCAAACTTGGAGGGCATTCAGATCTTTATTTTTTGTTAAGGTAAGGTTTAAGTCTAAAAAAATATTTTGATTTTAGCATTATTAAATATAGGTACTTAAATCTTTTTAGTTTTGTGGTTTTGTTGTTTTTAACTCACTTGTAAAATTTTTAGATTAATTTTGATTCACAAATCTTTAGAGCAACCCAAGGAGCAAACCTTGAAGTGATACCCTCCATAAAATCTAATATTTTTGAAAAAGGTCCTGTTTATAGAGGGACATTCCATACCAAATCAAAAAATTAAAAATTTCAGATGTTCTTGGCCTGTATTTTTTTTAGAACTTTTTTTTTGCCTTAACCATAGCCTTGACACATACTAGTAAAAAACTGAAATATATCAAAAACTTCTTACACCAGAACCATGATTTATAGCTGGTTGGAAGGGAATTCTTTTTTTTTGATTTATTGCTAAGATATTTAAAAAAATTTTAGATGGTGAAAATATGAGATAATGGTGAAAAAAAATTGTTATTAAACATCAAGTGTTGTTAAAAATTATACTTTATTTGATATCTCAGCAAACTATAATTTAGGTATTGTCTTGTTGACTAGTATACAGTGAAGTCACATGGGTTGAAATTCATGTAAAATTCAGGATATTGTATTGTCTAGATAACACACATACATAAAGCGATTGTTGTGGGTTCATATCAAGATTTGGCAAAAAAATTTTTATAAAAAAATTGCATCAACATTGGCTTAAACTACATAAATTACTTTTAGGTCATTTTATATAAAATCAATAAAACAGGCAGAACATCTTACCAATTTTTATAACATGTATTGTACCTATAGAGAGGAAGACAAAATTTGAGAATAGATAGTTTAAGTTGTGCGACATATTTTTATGCAAGCATGAGATTTGACATTTATGCAAGCACACTTCATTATACCATCGTCAAGGTCACGTTAGGAGCTTACATATTTACGTTAGCTTATGGCAGTCTGTGGGCACCTTAACATTACCAAAGAATAGAATTGGTTGATTGACCAATCAAAAAATCAGGCCTAGACAATAATTTCTGCTTCCAGTACAAACGATTCTTTGCAAATATATTCCTACTGTAGTTGAAAAGACAAAAAACAAAATTGTAACATCAAAAAAACACAGTGCCGAATTCCATGTTCTCTGCTATTAGTAGACTTGTTATGGTAACATAAAAACATTCAACTTAAGCTCAAATTTGGAACAAAACGTAGAGCGCTTAACATGCAGTTTTACGTAAAAATACGTAGCAAAACTTTAACACCCTGTTTTTTAAAAGTTAAGACATTTAAGATATAAGTTTATATATTCTTAAATTGCAATTTCGAATGCTATAATAAACACTTAATAAAACATTTTAGAAATGTTCTCCAATGGTATTTCCTGTAATCTTCCCTTTAGCTGTATGAGTGTGACCAGAGATTCAGGCTCTGATGAATTGCTCCAAAGTAGAATGGCTAGAGAACCTGTGTTGTTAAATGTTTATGATATGTACAAAATTAACGAGTATACCTCTAATGTGGGGTTAGGAGTCTTTCATTCAGGTAGGAAAAAATAGAATTAATTAAATATATTATGATTCTCCAAAAAGTGAGTAATTTTATGTCTTCACTCAAAAAACAATATATTAGCAGTAAGTTCGAAGGTTTCTTATTTATTAGTTTCAAGCTTATTCAAAATTGCCACCTAGGAAATAAAACATATTATCTTTATTTGTATACAAGAAAACTAAATAAACTTGCTAAAAACCATGTAAATACATAATTTTTGTGTAGGTTCTCAACTTCAAAGTTAAAAGTTTTCGCTTAAAAATACAAATTAAAAAGATTGATTTTTCCCTAGTGTAAAAAATATCATATCAATATTAAAACTCCAAAATATAGTATTTTTTTCTAAAAAAATATATATTTTGTTGGTGTACAAAAACCATTCCCAGTGTAAGAATTTTTTTCACTAATATTTATTATTAAATAAGTCCTCAATCTGGAAAAAATTATTAATTTTAGAAAAGTTTATGTTTAATTTTATGTCTAATTAAAAAAAAATCCTATTTTTTATAACTTTAAAAATAATTGAATTAATGGATTTTTATATTTTATATATTTTATAGTTACACTATAAGAACATATTTTAAGGAAAATTTCCAGCTTTTCTAAATTAAATTTTATTTTTAGTTTTACTTTGGTTTTAGCAAGCTAAATTCTTCTAGCATTGAGCACAAACTCATTCTTGTTTATTATAGTTACCGGTAAATCTATTTATAAAGAAAGTTCAGGGAGGGTTAAAAACAAACAAAAATGTTTTGTGGCAAACTTTTTTTTTCTGTGGCCTGCAAGAGAAACAACACTTGCTTACCCGATTAGTCATGAAATATTTTTGATTTTTTAATTGACGGTTACTAATATTAGGCGATCCCTAGACCTACAATAATATTGCACAATATTTTTTTGTGCAATAGTATTGAATGACCCCTTGAAATCAAATGATCAATTTTTATTCTACAATAAAATTGACAGCTCATAATACTATTGACAGCTCATAATAATACTGACAGCTCATAATAATATTGACAGCTCACAAACGTCAATATTTTCAAATCTCTAAAAACTAAACAATATTGTACAATAATATCTATAAAAAAATATTGCACAACTAAATTTAAGTTTGTTCATTCTTTTACTCCATCATTGTGCAACCTGCACTTATACGGTCAATTATATTGCACAATTCCTAGTATTGTGCAATATTATTGACCGTCTAGGGGCCGCCTTATTTAATATGTTCTACATTTGCCGTGTCATCACCAACTTTCAGCCAGGGACTTTTTAAATTACAGAGGTATTTTTTCTTTTAAAATTTCTCATTTAAATAAATCCGAACAAAAGTTTATTTAATATGTACGGGGTGTCCCATTTTTGATGGTATTTATGGGGACTTCACATTACGGTCCTCAAATTTTGAGACCTAAAAAAATATGTCAAAAGTTTTTCCAGCCTTTGTAGTTTTGGGGCTTGAAGATTTCATAAAAAAAGTTTATAAGTTAAATAGGGACCTATGTATTTTTGAAATTTTTTGCTTTACATTTGGTCTTTAATTAACCCCTAACTATAAAAAAAAATCCACGGTCCATATTTTTTTTCTTCAGTTTTCTCTGAAAAAAAAACTGCGACATATTATGGAGTATTTTTGGAAAGTATATTCCAACCTAATCTATTAATTAAATAATATAAAGAGCATCCAATTTACAAAAACTAAATTTGAGCGCCTGTCAAATACAGCAAGCATCAGGAATAAAGTCAAGATGCAATTTAAAAGTAAAAATAAAAATTTCGCGAATTCGAACACAATTTTTTTTATATTCCTAGATCAATTATTAATGGTCTAAATGGGTGGGAAAAAATATAATGAGACACCCTGTACATATACAGCTTCACAAATTTTTTGGTTATATTTTCTAGCGCGGCAATTTAAAAACTGTACCATTTTTATATAAACAATGTAATAAAGTTAACTTTAACCAGTTAAGCGATAGACACAGGAAAGACGAGGAAGATAAACAGTAATCATCAGTGGCGGCTCGTTAGGTAGTGCCACGGAGCCATGGCACTACCGTATTTTTCTGCAAAAATACGTTTTCTTTATTTTTAAAACATCTTTATTGGTTTTTATTTTATTTTATGCATTTTCATTTATATATTATACAAAATTCGGTAGCCCTGTGCAATGCAGTGGATCACACTCCGACTCGATGCGACGGCGGCGCGATGAATGATGTGCCACTGAAACTCAAAGCAGCACAGCGTCAAAAACGCTGCCATTTTTCTCTTGACTCCTTTGAATAGAGATAGATTTTCTCTGCAGCCTATATGAGCGACATGCGACATGTGATAGGGTCAATGTTGGGCATTTTAGCCTTGTTTAAATAGGAAAAATCAAAGAAATTTTGTGCCTGGCACAGGCTATCTAGTCGTATTACTCGCATTGTTCTGGTGCGTGGAGTATGGATGTTTTTATTTACGCTCTTTACAATACATTTCAATTATTTTAGCAGAATTTTTTGATTTGATTTCATGGTGGAATCCGGGTGGGCATGAGTAAGTTTCTTAAAAAAAAATAGAATTCGAAACCCCAAACATAGTAGTATGTATGTATGTATTCGAAAGTGGTGGCAGGCCCTACTGGACCTGGAAAAGTGGCATTTTTTTTTTCCACCCAGTACATGAAAAAACTCTGCAGATTACAACAATAAATGGTTTAGGCTCAAGATATACCACTAAGGCCTCTGCATTATTAGCCGTAACATAGTAGTAGTAGGTATCTTTTTTATTGACTTGTGGACAAACATTTGGGCGCAACACCCCGATTTTTTTTCACTGACTGAAAATTCTGGCACTACCATGTTGTATTGACACGAGCCGCCGCTGGTAATCATCAATATAGTGATAAATTATTTAATTCATCACCTTTAGAGATTGAAAGCCGGTACCTTTGAGATTAGAATTTCATTTCTTAAACATCTGTCACTCATACCAAATACAAAGTGTAGAAAATTCACAACTCTTTAATTTGTCAACCCATTTTTTCATTGCGTTTTATAGAGTAACTATCAATTCTACACAAAATCACGCGACACGGAAAATACGTTTTAACAAGTTTATGTTGGTTAATTTCGACTAATGTTATAAGTGGTACCCATTATGGATACAACTTATTAAAACATATTTTCTTTATTGCGTCATTTTTTTGTAGAATTGACAGCTCCTCTATAAAACGCAAAAAACTATGATATTACGGGATATATTTTTTTTAGACGTAAAAAAGCAAAACCTTTAATAGTATCGTAAAAGGTTCACTGTGATTCAAACAAACTAACATTAGTTTTTCATTTTTGTCCAAAAAGGTTATTTTTAACCCAAGAAGAGTCACGTCTCTGTTTTAACAGGGTTAGTACTGCACTGAAAAACCAGCAAATCTCAGATTTGGTTTGGTTCGTTCGTTTAAAAAAATGTATAATCTCTGTAAAAAATTATCAAATGTCCGATTCACGGCCGGTCATATAGTAAAGCTTTTTGTTTATCTCATAAACACTCCAGAGTCCAGATTAATAATAGTAAATTATAAACCAAGTGATAAAAGTGGCACTTTTTATCCCGGGGTAAATAGTTTGTTTGGATTGGTTGGCACAGAGGTTGGTATTAACGTGGCAAATGTAGATCAGTTAAAAGCAATTAAATATTTAAACCATGTAGATTGAATTTTACCCCTATCTTCTGTGAGCTTGTGACTCTGCTATAGCTTGCATACCATTACAAGTTTCTTTTTAAGCAGTTCCTAGTGCGGGTCCAATGTAGTGAATATACAGCAGTTAAATAGCAATCAATTTATTTACTATTGTTAACCTTAATTTTGAACCCTTTACAAATTTTTCAGCTCTTGCTCTGCTAGTTTTTTTAGGCCAGCAGAGCAGTCAATATCTGAGAAAATACCTAGTCTAATTAGCAACTATTAAGCTGCTTCCTGAGAGCTAAGGGATGTCTGTTTAGGATTATTTTATTTGCAAAGAAAATTTTAAACTGAAACTTTTTAGGTGTTGAAATTTACAATACAGAATATGCCTTTGGGGGACACCAATATCCATTTACCGGTATTTTTGAAATAAATCCTAGAGATGAAAAAGATTTAGGAGAACAATTTAGATTTAGGTGAGTAAAAGCTTTTGGTTATTTCGCTTCCAGTTTAGCAAAATAGTTTAAAAAAACACATCTTTATGTTGAACCAAAGCAAAGATTGAAAAATTCTTGATTAATCTTTGGTTTAATAAATAAATCGTTTACTGCAATAATTGGTATTTAGATTGGACTGGGCTATTTTAACAGAGAATTATTGGAATTAAGCCAGGCTATAATAGTGCCAGGCAGTATTCTGACAATTTCAAATTGAAAACTGACAGTTGATCCTTCAAAGTTGACATACCAAAGTCAAATTTAAAACAGTCGTTTATTTTTTATTAATAAAGGAAGGCAGTATTTATTCCGGTTCATATAGTAAACAAAGACCGTATATTGAAACATCACAGTTGATCTTACAATGTGAATGTGTCAAAATACTGCCTGGTACTATTATGTGTGTGTGTGAGTTGAGTTTTATGGCCTGGAACTCGCCAACTGGCCAGCAACTATTATATTCTGGCTTTATTCCAATGATTGTCCAATATTTAATTTTATAAGAAATATTCTAACCGTATTTTGAACATTTTAGTTTTAGAAGAAAATGCAAAAAAAAATTTTTGTTTAGAATCTAGAAGATCTAATAAAAAATATTATATATAAATATTATAAAATAATATAAAAAAGTTTTTTATAGTGGGACTTCCATCGTATTGGATCAATGCCCAGTGTTCCGAAAACTCAATTCAAATGTGTTGGTAACAAAGTAATTAAAAAACGCATACAACATCCAATGGCAATGCCGGGAATCGAACGCGGATCGATCGCATGGCAAGCGGCGACTTGACCCGGTATACCACGGAGACTCATAAAAATATTGTAATAGGTACAGGATGTCCCAAATTCGATGTTTTTGGGGCGTTTTAGGTGTTTATAGGAAAGATATAACGAAACCCGCCAAGCTCAATTTTTAAGAGAAACTGCTCAAAAATAGACTGCATTTTCATATAGCAAGCCGTTTTTAAGCTACCAGGGGGTTTTGGAAAGCCTGCTTGTAGGGAGGGGGGTTATAACTATTTATTTATGAAAATTTTATTTTGGTCTACGTTGCTTTTTTATTGATTTTGCTATAGATGATCCAACTGTCAAATTGAATTTCATATGTCCCTTTCAGTTTTTGAGATATTACATAAAATTGATATTTCTTTATATAATGACCCTTTTCTTTATATTTTTCATTTCTTTATATTGTTTGTCTTTATTTTATATTTTAGTTTGTTCACGCCAAAGTAATAAAAAAATTAAAATTTTAAAAAATAATTTTTTTTTAAAATGTTTGTTACACGTTAATTTAAAGAAAATTTTATGCTGATTCCAAAAATCGAATAAAACAAGGGTCATTTCATAAGAAAAATACCAACTTTATGTAATATCTCAAAAACTAACAGTGACAAATGAAATTCAATTTTAATAATTGGATAAAAAATAAAAGTAATAGGCACATTTCTAAAATGCCGACTTTCCAAAAACACCCCGTAGCTTAAAAACGGATTGCTATATCAAGATGCGGTTTTCACCCTTAATCATCTCTTAAAATCGAGCTTCGCAAGTGGGGGTCAGTTTTTTTATACCTGCTCAGAAATGCCTAAAACCCCCAAAAACATCGAATTTGGTACACTCTGTACACAGGAGGTTCTAGGTTAGATTAAGCTTCGGTTTCCTACAAAGCGGTACCACAAAAGAGCGGCTGTAATTTGACGACGATATTCTCTTCTCCAAAGCGTTCGTTGTAAAATCTCCGCGTAGTCATTTCAACCTTTTAATAATAATATTTAGTAATGGCTTCAGCTAGAGTAATGGAACTTGGCACGCATATCGTCCTTCAAGTACTGATTCTTCAGCTGTCATAAAAATTATATATGGTCCGTAAGGGGGCAAAATGTAGACTTAAAAGCCACAGTATTATATCGCACCTTATACAATGATGGAGACTTATTGGAATAAAACCTGTCTTTATTTTAGAGCCGGATTTATTCTGACAGATTTACAAAGAAATCTGACAGCTGATCTCTCAAAATTGACATACCAAAGTCAAATTTAAAAATAAAGTCGCTAACTTTCATTTAATAAAAACAGACACTAATAAATCCGGGTCTTAAATACACAAAGGCCGAATTTTGAAAGAAAGCAGCTGCTTTTTATATGTAAATCTGTCACAATACTGCCGATTTTAAAATAAGGTCAGGTTTTATTCCAATAACTATCTAATAGGGACAAATTGTGCCGGGCACTATATTGACAGTTTCTCATTATAAGAACAGCTGTGTCCTTTCAAAATTAGGCCTTTGTGTATTATACGAGCCGAATTTAATAGTGGCGCCACTATTAATGGAAAATAAACGACGGGATTTATAAATTAGACTTTGGTATGTCAATTTTGAAAGATCAACTGTCAGTTTGTAATGCGAAACTGTCAATATAGTGCCCGGCACAATTTGTGCCTGGGTCCCTAATATCATTCAGTGACCGTAGTCAGTTACTCGTCGGCAAAACCGGACGCCAAATTATAGTCGCTCTTTTGCGATATCGCTTTTTAGGAAATCAAAGCTTTAGTGTGTTATATTTTTTCCATACATGTATTAGAAACCGTGCACAAATTACAAAACGGTCACAGGGATAGGATTGAGCAGAAACTTTAGATATTTTCCGGCTCGGCTGTGTAAGAGTAGTTAGTTTTTGACTTTATGTAAAAAAATATGAACCTTTTTTTGGGACAGGGATATTTGAAAGCGGGCAGGTTTTTGAAAATGTTACGTGAATATATTGGTGGAGGGGTCAAGCGTTACAAAACGTTATATGGGTTGTAAAAAATTGGCAAAGAGATATATTTACCACGCAAATCATACAAGTGTAACCAACATAGCAGGCTGTGAAATATTTAACTGTACCCAATTTTTTGTCGAGGCATACTGCTGTGAAATATTTAACCGGACCCAATTTTTTGTCGAGGCATACCGCAGCTGCGCCGACTTGCTGACGAATATCCTCAGGTGTTGTGTGGTTAGTGCTCCAAACGTCACGATGGCATGATAGCTGGACGACGCATGCGCAGTAGAACAATTGGGCCCGGTTAAATTTTTAATGTTGGTTACCAAAGTGTGTCAACAACGTAAATTGAAATGGCCATTATAGATCTAAAAGATATCTGATTTTCACCAAACTGCAGCACGGCGAAAGGCAGGGTAATGTTTTTCGCTTGGGATATGTATGTATGTAAGTATGTACGTAAATATGTATGTTTGTGTCGCGCTAGAGGCGTAACGGCTGAACCGATTTTGACGAAAAAGATGGCGTTGAATTGCTACTGATCCGAAAGGTGCTATAGGCTATATTTTTTTAAACACGAGGCAATATGGCGGTCGTCAGACGCCATTTTGTCACATGATGTCGGCTTTAAATTTCAGGCGATTTTATTGAAATGTCTTTGATAACCCACTGCAAATGTCCTCTAAATTGCTGTAACTACTTTGTAGTCCTCCCTGCTCCCAACAATCTTCCATCCTGTCATTCGCCCCACCCTCTGCACAGGCTTTAAGACTTTTTTTCCAACACCATTTTACTAGTTTCCCCCTTCCTCTCGCGCTCTCCCCCCCCCCCCCCACCGTATTAATAATAGTTGTAGCTATAACTTTCACACATATAGAGCGATATCAAAAATTCTTTCTGCAAACGCTTTAAAATTCTTTTCAACACCATTTTACTAGTTCCCTCTCTCCTCCCCCATCTTCATTCAATGGAAGGTAACACTGTTCTCGTCCGTAGGAAATCTACACTGTTCCCGTCCGTAGGAAATCTACACGTACTTTCCGGGTAACGCTAAATGAATGGTAAATGCATAGTGCTTACTATAAGGCTGAATAAGAAATAAACCTAAAAGTTGGAAATAAAAAAAAAAATCAATAAAAAACCACCCAACTGCTAAATCTACTTGGAACTACTTGTCGCAGTTGGGTACAAAATTACCCAATAACCTGATTCATAAAAATACAAAACTGTATAATATTGTAAATGCGATTTGGGCATCAAAACTAAAAGTTGATGCATGTCGTATATTATATACCTATCAATTTTGTACCCAACTGCGATTAGTAGGTACATACAAGTAGATTTAGCAGTTCGGTGTTTTTCTTATATATATATAAAAAAAAATCCACTTTTTTTGCTAAATTAACTGGAGTATCTCTGAATACCTAGATATTGCAAAAGTTTACTATAAGTTGGCTAACTAAAACTGATTTTTAGGCAAACAGTTCATATCGGATACACAGATTTCACAGAAGAAGATGTCAAGCGTATAATATCGGAGCTAGGAAAAGAATTTAGAGGCGATAGGTATCACCTGATAAACAATAATTGTAATCATTTCTGTAGTGCATTCACGAAGGTAAATAAACATACTATTTATAGCCCTCAAAACTATTTGGAATGTCGAAAACTTTTGTGGCTAGCGAGCAAAAGTTTTTGTTTCTCTTGTATTTTTTCCTGGGTAATTTTAAAATTATAACACGTTCCATGCCGAGCCAAAATTTTAAAGCATGACGTCACAGGCCAAAATAATTTTCTTCCATGAATTATATCTTAGATGCGTTTGATTTTATTTAAATTTAAGAACAGTCATTGTGTTTATCATTTTGGATACACCGGACCGGGCCCAGTATGCAGTGGCGTGCAGTGGTAATTAAAGCAGGGACTGCACGCACATACTAGACTACAATTTCCAAAAAAATGCGGAAAAAACTTTATTATCAAATATCAAAATAAAAGAGCATCATGTCATCGAAGCCCTTAAAAAAATGTAATGATTTTTTTTGCCATTTTGAAATCGAGATGATTTTGCCCAAAGATGGAAAAAGGCAAGGTAACTAGCAAAAAAACCAAAATGTTTTTTTTATACCAATTAATCTTAAATTAATTTTTATTTGGGGCCCAAATTCAACCGAAAAAAGTAGTATTTTACTTTATGTTACAAGACATTTTGGTTTTATTACTAGTAACTGCGTTTTTCCATATTTAGGCAGAATCAATTAGATTTTTTAATGGCCTCGATCTTTTGTGTAGCTTATTTTATTTTGATATTTAATAGTAGAGTTTTTGAGGGAGTTTTTTCGGAAATTTTTAAATTGTAGTATAGTACCTATGTGTGAGCAGTAAGTGGCAAAACATGGCCATTTTTGCCTACCGTGTTTTGATTAAGCACTACACGCCACTGCGTATTAGGGACGCTTTTCTTGCGAAATAAAAAGTAAATACGTCTCTATTTAGACAAAGCTATTTTTTCGTTTTGCAGATATAAACTGTAACCAAACGTTTTTTATGCTCTATATAATTATTGATTATTATGAAGTTATTTATCATAACAAAAACATTTCATATAATAAAAAGCCAAGTACGCGAAAATGGTATTCCGTAAAAAGAGTTGAGATAAATGTAAAGCCAAGTTCTCCAATACAAGTTTAGAAATGAAAAGTTCTTACTAGTTTAGAGATGTTTTTTTTTAAACTATTACAGCCAAACTTCTTTACGTTCAATTTAGCACTGTACCTAAGGTCAGTTGCAGCCGTAATAGCCAAGTTTAGAACAACATTTCTAAACTATTAAGAACTTTTTATTTTGAAATTTGTATTGGAGAACTTGGCTTTACTTTTATCTCAACTCTTTTTATGGAATACCATTTTCGCGTACTTGGCTTTTTTACATGCAATGTTTTTGTTATGATTTCACTCCTTTTTTAAAGGTTTTAGATAATATTTAAGTTTTAAAGTAGTAAAATCTGCGGAATATTATTCTTAACTTTTACAATGCCTTATTTAACATTTTGAGTTTTTTTAAGTTTTTTTTTTATGGTTTTATCATAGTTCCTATCAGCCTTCCAAAACTCAGCTCTCTAGCATTTCTGGAAGTGGGCCATGTTACTTTTACATAACTTTACATTTATAAGGAAGGGAAGTTAATTAAAATATTTGGGTTTTAATTTTTTCCCATAGTTTTATCATAGTCTGCCAAAGCTTAGCTCTCTAGCGTTTCTGGAAGTGGGCAAAGTTACTTTTACATAACTTTAAATTTATAGGGTAGGGAAGTAAATCAAAATTTTGAGGTTTTTGATTTTTTTCTTATGGTTTTATCATAGTTCCTATCGGCCTTCCAAAGCTGAGCTATAGCGTTTCTGGAAGTGGGCAATGTTACTTTTACATAACTTTAAATTTATAGGGAAGGGAAGCAAATTAAAACTTTGGAGTTTTAAAATTTTTTCTATAGTTTTATCATATAGGAGTTCCTATCAGTCTGCCAAAACTCAGGTTCCTAGCGTTTCTGGAAGTGGGCAATGTTACTTTTACATAACTTTACATGTATAGGGGAAGGGAATAAAGTATAATTTTGTGGTTTTTTTATTTTTTCCAAGAGTTTGGTCATAATATCTATCAGTCTGCCCAATTTTAGCTTTGTAGCATGTCTGGAAGTACAGTAGAAGTTTGATGATCATACATGAGTGAGTAAGTGGGTGAGTGGCAATTTCGACGTTTTTTAAAGTTTCGTAACTACTTTAGTACTTCATTGGAGGGGGTTCTTAACTCTATAAAGATCCATGACTGTGCAAAGTTTGAGGTTCATAGCTCATTCCGAAGTAGAGTTTTAGATAGGTCAAGTATGGGCTGAAATGTTTCAAGAAAAGATCGTACGGCCGACTCCGCGAACTTGGCGGGGCACTGCCGTGCCCCCAGATTAAACTAAGGCGTCCTAAACTAACCTGTCCAGACACGCCCCTTACATTTTTCAATCAAACAAAAAATATACGTAAGGGATAGGATACGTTTGCAATCAATTGGCCAAAGTTAGGTTAACATCAATTTAGAACTCCCAAAAGACGGATAGGGCTATAAGTTAAAAATCGTTATATAAATTAAACGCAGCAAGCATGTTTTGTGACTTTCAATTTAAAAATACAGGGGCCGAAATAGAGACTGATTTCCTTGTGCATTTGTAACTAATCTAGCAAGAAAAGCATCCCAAATGTCTCTGCGAGTTGACGTTTTTCGCGCACATTTTTAGTCGGCACTATGTAGGAGGCCAAATGAGGACGCTTTTCAAAATTAGACACGGTAGCGAACGTGGTTTTCACGAAAACAATTATATCTTTCACACAAACGTTCTATTTTTTCGAAATGTAATTGTCTTTATCTTAAATAGTTTTTAAAATGGAAGTGCGTTTTTGTTTTTTTTTTCTTTAGCTCAGTTGGAGTAACTGAGTTTTGAAAAAATTCAAAAACCATCACCAAAACTTCAGAAAAAGTTAAGAACTGTTTATAGGTACTGGCAATAAAAATTTATGTACATAGTCCAAAAAATATCTTGATTTTTCTACTATTCAGGGTGTTCCTAAATATTATGCACGAACGAAAAGAGCAATGCCGTTACTTATTTCGTGACTAAAGGTTTATATAAACAAAAGTGGCCAAACACTTCGTGAAAGAAACTTTTTGGTCACAATTGTTTTTATTTTTTCTTACTTGATGTTGGTTCCATATATAAAAAAGAGGTCAAAAAGTTTCTGGATAAAACGAGGAATTTATTTTGCATTTTGGAATCTACCACTGATGCTTTGCAAAAAAGTTCAAGGGGAAGAGATAAAATAAGATATGTAGAAACAGAACCCCCAGATATGCAACCAAACAAACTTAATAACAGCAGCGGACAGATGGCTCTGCCGTATATTCATGTTGTTCCAATGACGACAAGTGTGTTGGGTTGTGTAATCATTGGTAGAAATATCTCCCTGTAAATTCTAATTATCATTTGGCATGCCCAATGACGTAATTCCTGTAGCTTAGTGTAGGTTTTATATTTGAGCTAATCCTGAAAATTGTAGGAGCTATTATTCAAACTGTGCATTGGTAACGAACCTTTTGCAGATTTATATTCATAGGAAATGTTAGTAATAAAATGAGCCAAAGAATCACTTGTCGAAAACGCTCGGGAGCTAAAATTTTATCGAAATCCTACGCTTTTTAAAATCCCAT
The DNA here is from genome assembly GCA_963576565.1 of Aspidapion aeneum. Taxonomy (NCBI): domain Eukaryota; kingdom Metazoa; phylum Arthropoda; class Insecta; order Coleoptera; family Brentidae; genus Aspidapion; species Aspidapion aeneum. The sequence goes on from OY755043.1 coordinate 99,207,253, forward strand.
TTAAAGTATGCCTACTTCTTTAGCTTTAAACAGCTGAACTTTGAGTCTTTTTTAGATCGTCTGTGGTGTTGACATACCACCATGGGTGAACCGTCTTGCCTATATGAGCAGTTGGGTGCCATTTTTGGAACGCTGTTTACCCAAAGAATGGTAAGAAAGTGTTATATCTTAAAAACAATTTTTCCTTGATAGGGAAAAGTAGGGCAAAGGTTAAAACACGGGGCACGATGAAACGGTTAAAATTTTTTGCCTTACATAAATAATTTTAAAGGTGTGATTCGTTTTTTGTAAAGCAGCTAAGCTGTTTTAATAGCCAGGTTAATCTTATAGCCCATTTAAAAGTATGTTATATTTGTTTTGTTTAATTTGTTTCAGTGGAAATGATAGTTCCAACCAAGTTAGCTCCGTACATAGTCAAAAATAATACATACATACACACACAAACACAAACGTCACGCCGATATTACTAAGATAGGTCCAAATACACCCAAATTACACATATTCGTCGAAAATAATACTTTCTCTAGCCATTGCTGCGCGGGCTAGGAAGGTAAAAATTAGGTAATTTAAATAATTTTTGTTTAAGTCATTAGATGTCTGCCTAACAGGAATAGATTTTGTTTCAACCTGCCCCATTTTCCCCACTGCTGTCAGTGATATTACCAAACCGAAAACGTAAACCTTACAGGTTGGCTGGAGACCTGTAATTCTGGGGAGACCTGTAAAGTCAGTTTCCGGTCGTGTGTTGTAATTATTTTATTTTAAACCGACATAAACACCAACTAAGAAGCTAGTATATTTACAACTATCACAAAACCAATAGGTAGTCGTACTTTTTAGTTGGCCATTTTCTAAGTTGTACTTAGCAGTTGAGTGGCTTATAGTCAAAAATCGTGTCCCTTGTGATAGTTGTGGAAGGTTTTTTAAAACCGCATTAGATCGATTGGTAATAGTCACACAATTTTAAGTCATCTGGTGTTTGCCTCCAATTTGAGTGGGAGGGCCTGTGTGACGTTTTTTCACAATTTCACAAACTTTGGCTTATATATTATACGTTTTTTGTTTGCAAGCGAACACCAATTGATATAATGAAGAATATAGCTTTATATCTTAAAAACTAAGTTTTTCTAATCTCAAATCGATGGTTATGGATTAGTCAATTTTAAATCGCCAGGTGTGTGCCTCAAATTTGAGCAAGAGCGCCTGTGTGACGTCATAAATCCGAGATTGCGATTTTTTCCATGTTTTTTCACAAACTTTTGCCACAACTTTATTACTTTATGATTTGTTCGCAATAGAGAAAAATTTTTATTTTCTTTTTAAAAAGCTTTCACTCACGAACTAAAAAATATATTGTTATTTTTTTAAATATTAAAAAAATCTCTAGATTGAGCAAGAAAGTTTTAGACCTCTCTCTCTATCGATTGGTGATGGCGGCTTTTTCATATTTTATCACAAAATTTGGCTTATAACTTTCGCCAAATTAGTTTTACAGAAAAACTTCTGTACAGTTTTTTGTTTGCAAGAAAGCATTAAATAATGTCGTAAAGAAATTAGTTTTATACAGGGTGTCCCAGAACTAATGGTACATAGTTAAACTGTAGATTCCCTGGGTCAAAATATTACGATTTAACCACACTTACTTTAGTCCAAAAGTTCGTACTAACCGAGATACAGGGTGTTAAACTTTATTTTTTCAATTCGATTTTCTTTAATAACTTTTTTACTAATTAATATTTTTGCAAAAAATAACCATCGTGTAAGTTTTTTTGAAATTGGCAAGACGATTTCGTTAAAAATTTTGAAGTACAGTGTACAGGGTGTTCCCTGGACCACTAGCATTGCATTAAAATCAGTGACTTTTTTTGGTGCCTCGGTGTATACCAGTTTTTATGTAAAAAAGTTATACTGTTTTAAAGTCGCTCAGAGCAACGGTTTTTGAAATTTTTGCATTTAAAATTTTTATTGCATGTGAGTGATATGCCTAATTTATGTATAATACTTTCTTCAATTCATGCTACTAATTAATATTTTTGCAAAAACTGACCAGCATGTAGGTTTTTCTGAAATTTGCAAGACGATTCCGTTGAAAAATTTGATGTACAATGTACAGGGTCTTCTTTGCACCACTACCATTGCATTAAAATCATCAGTGTATTTTTTTGTGCCTCGGTGTATATTTAAGCAGGTTTTTAAACAGAATATTATTTTAATTATTAAATAATTATTACATATTTTATTGCAACAACAAATTTTTAGATAGAGAAACAAAAAAAGAATTACAATAAATATTCAAAATGGCCACCGTTAACCTGAATACATTTGTTTATTCGCTTATTATACGAACGTCTGATTTTAAAATAAAGATTTGCATTTCTGAACGCCTCTCCAGAATTTTGAATTTTTTGAAATAGATTTTCTCGGGTATTTATCTAGCCTATAATAATAAACAGTTTTTAGTTTGATTTACTATTTGTCAATTTAAAAATTTTAACTTAGTTGCTGAAATAATAATAAATAAGAAATTTAATATTTTTTAAAATAAATAATAAAATATTAGTTTTATTGATAATTAAAATTTTCTTTCAAAACAATAAAAAAATACTTACATTAATAAAGTATACGTACTTACAATTTAAAAAAAACTAATACGAAGAGGTTTTTGTTCCTCATTAAAAACAATGCCATACACAGTTACAATAACGAACAATGATAACACACTTATGATAATTCAAGAACCACCCTGTATATTTTTTAAGAACTTAATATTTCTTAAGAAAACATCCAATCCTAGAATGCTATAAAAAAGTATTGAATATAGCTAATATGTATGAAGTAGGTAAGAATTTAATCAAAAATCTTTTACGCATACAATAGAAACTTCTAATTTAAATATCTTGAAAACCGTTCCTCTAAGCGACATCTAAACGCTATAATTTTCTTACTTAAATAAAATTAAAAAATTAATGTTTTTAATAGAAACTTATATACACCGAGGAACAAAAAAGTTAGACCTATTTTAATGTAACGGTACCGACCGGGACCCAGAGAAAACCCTGTATAATATTTTTTTTTAACCAAAATTAAGTTGTCCATGCCAAAAACCACCAAACCGAATTTTTTGTGCAAAATTATTAATTAGTAGAAAGAATTGAAGAAAGTATCATACATAAATTAGGCATATCACTCACATGCAATAAAAACTTTAAATGCAAAAATCTCAAAAACCATTATTTTACACAAAAACTGGTATACACCGAGGCACAACAAAAATACACTGATTTTTATGCAACGGTAGTGGTCTAAGGAACACCCTGTACATTGTACATCAAATTTTTCAACGGAATCGTCTTGCCAATTTTAAAAAAACTTACACGCTGGTTAGTTTTTGCAAAAATATTAATTATTAAAAAAGTTATTAAAGAAAATCGAATTGAAAATATAAAGTTTAACACCCTGTATCTCGGTTAGTACGAACTTTTGGACTAAGGTAAGTATGGCTAAATCGTAATATTTTGACCCAGGGAATCTACAGTTTAACTATGTACCATTAGTTCTGGGACACCCTGTATATTAAAAACTAACAAAGATGTTATTATATGTTTTATTATGTTTAAAAAAAATATATATTTTTGTTAGTTTGTAAGATATGAAGCTAATTTCTTTACTATATTCATTGCTATTCTCTTGCGAACAAAAACCATATTTGCAGTTTTTCTGTAAAACTAATTTAGCAAAAGTTGTAGGCCAAAGTTTGGAAAAAATATTGAAAATGCCGCAATTTTCGATTTAAGACGTCATATTTGAGGCAATTCCCGGCGACTTAATATTTAGTGATTCATCACCAATCGATCGAAGGTGGTCTTAAACTTTTTTGCTCAATCTCGATTTTTTTATTTTTCTTAATCTTTAAAGTAAATGGATCTATAATAATAGATCTGATACTTTCCTAGCTAGCCTATTAGTACACCTATCAGCCTTGAAAACAGTTTTTTTGTAAATATCTAACTAGAGCTCCTACGAAGTTTTTGCTTCTAACACAAAATATTGAGAAAAATGTAATCTACTATATTCCGACAACCGCAAATTGTCGCGATGCTCCGTTAAAAAGTTAGCATTTTTAAAAATTTTCAATTGTCAAAAAACTATCATTAGCATTAATGGACCAAAATCTAATCAGCTCGAGTGGTTCGGTTCGGTTCGGTTCGGCTATACACTATTTTACCTGAAATTTTTATAAAAATCGGTTCAGTGGTTCGGGAGCTATTGTGGTACGGACAGATATACATATACACACAGACAGACAGACATCACGACGATATTGTTAAGATAGGTCAGAATACACCCAAATAACACATTTCCGATGTTATCTGAAAAAAAAAATCGTAGAAAATAATACCTTCCCTAGCTATTGCTGCGTGGGCTGGGAAGGTAAAAATAACAATATCTTTTATGGTTCTTGAGATATAAAGCTTACTGTAAAGTTGACATGGCAAAAGCTAAAAGTAAAAGTTTGAGAAAAAACATGGAAAAAATCGCAATCTTGGATATATGATGTCTCACAGGCGCTCTTACACATTTTTGAGGCACACACCAGGCGACTTAAAATTAAGTAATCCATAACCAATCGGTATGGGGTAGTATAAAACTTTCTTGCTCGCTTTTTTTTTGGGTAAAAAAAAATAGCTATTTTTTTGTAATTTTTAAAATATTAATATCTGTGTTAGTTTTTAATAAATGAACCTTATTTCTTTACCATCTTACTTGGTGTTCTATTTCAAACAAAACATATATTTACAGTTTCTCTATAAAATATCCATGACGGATCTGAAACCTTTCTAGCTAGCCTATTAGAACACTTCAAGTGAAGCCATGATATATCAGTCTTGAAAACAGTTTTTTTTAAATATCTCAGAAACTAAAGGTATTACGAAGTTTTTGGTTTGGTTGTTAGTCAGTCTACTATATTAAAAAATTTTAATTGTCAAAAAACTGTCAGTAGTATTAATGGATTTTGACCAAAATCTAATCAGCTCGTTAGAGTATTGAACAATATTTTACCTGAAAATTTTATGAAAATCGGTTCAGCGGTTTAGAAGCTATCGTGTTACGAACAGAAATAATATACACACACACACAGACAGACATCACGACGATATTGCTAAGATAGGTAAAAATACAACCAAATAACACATTTTCGGCGTTATCTAAAAATATTTTTCCACCAAAATAATACCTTCTCTAGCCATTGCTACGCGGGCTAGGAAGGTAAAAAGTTATAAGCCAAAGTTTGTGAAAAAATTTATGGATGGATTTATGACGTTAGACTAGCCCTCCTACTAAAATTGGAGGCAAACACCCGGTGACTTAAAATTATGTGATTTATTACCAATCGATCTAGGATATGAAAAAATCTTCCACAACTATCCCACGGGGTATCACAGGCACCTCAAATATAATTTTCAATATTTTTTTTAAACCGATCTAAATATAAGCACTTTTTGACCGGAAAATTTATTTTTACAGTCTCTATTTCAGTCAAGGTGGTATGACTTCGGTTGACAGTATTTAATTTGTGTTTATTATAATGGCTTTGACATTTCTAAATTAAATAAAAATTTTGTGTTTTATATTAAAAATAAGTTTAATTTGGGAAATAGTTAATTATAACGTAACCTATTGGTTATCTAAAAGTTAGAAATATACTAGTTTTTAGGTAAGTACCTTAATATTGTTACGAGGGGATTTTAACGTGACGCAACACAGGTTTGTTTTTATTAACAATACTTATAATTACTACTTACATCTAACAAAATGCGTATCCTCTAGATCGCTCGACTTCTGACTATTGTACTTGTCTTCGCTGTTAACTTGTACGTGTGGGATGTTACGTTCTCAGCTTACAACTAACTGCTAAACTCTTTTGGAGATGCTTTTATTAAACACCGTTTGCCATTGATAGGATATCGAGATGTGTTTTGTTTCCTGTATAAACATCATCAATGACCGGTCAATCGCTTATGGTTTTTATTCCGTATATAGTTTATTACACGTTTTAATACAAATTGAACCATATACACAACTTAATTTCCTTAGATTGTTTAGGGTTAATGCGCGCTTGCTGATAACTTGTGCCATTTAGTTAATAAGACATTATTTTATATCCTGACAATATTTACTACAAAGTATGCTCATGGTATTTTATCTGTTTGAAAAATTAATATTTACATATGGAGAATGTTTTTGGGGATTTATGTCAGTTTAATAAAAAATACGTACGATACACGACCAGAAACTAACTTTACAGGCCTCCTAGGTTTATATGTCTCGCCTGCGGTCACCCTGTGAATTTCGTAGGTCGACCTGTAAAGTTCGCGTTTTTCAAAATGAACACAATTTAAAAAGCAAACTTCATGACCACCTTGACTGAAAGAGGGACCGTAAAAACAGATTTACCGGTCTCTTGGTTTTATTCCGGTCCCTTAAAAGGAAAGTTTTTTCCGAAATGTCCTGCCTATGAATTGGCACCTTTATGCGTTTTGATTTAAAACGCATACGCACTTGGCAAAAAATTGGACTTCGATCTAAGGGTACTCAGGTTTTAGATGGCGCCGTCACGAGATTAATATTGGAAGCAAACAGAGAATGACCGTTTCGGAAATCACCAAGATTATTTTATCTGGGAACCCCTGTATTTAGCGTAGTGATTAGTGTGGTGGAGTCTCTAAAGGGTGTGATGTGGTGTCTGCTGTTTGTCTAATAGACTCAGCCGTCATCCAAAAATTTTAGGTTAACTCCGATGGCCCTTCAACACTCGCTTAGTTGCCGACCAGACTCAACGTGTTCCGAAGCGAGTACCCCCTATTAACGCATTGCCAAAACACTAAAGTGGAGAGAATATAAGTAAATTTTAGGAAATTTTATGGTTTTTGGAAAATAACGATGTCATAAAAATTAGTCTAGTGAAGATTAAGTATAATTTTTTTTCTCCACACATTTGTAAGCGAATTATTTAGTTAAAATCTTTATTTTCCAAAATACCTAATCTTTGAATATTATAGAGTGAAATTGTTACATTGTAATTGTATAAAAAATACCTTTATATTTTGTAAAAAAAAACTCAAGGCATGTTTGGTTAAAATTAGAGGCCCTCTTTAAATATAGCTATTGTATTTTTGTTGTTAATTTATGAACGGCCTCAATTATCAAAAAACGCGCGACGAAAAATTTTATGTTAGTAGTTTGAGTCTCTGTTGTTATTGAAAAGCCTGATAAGATAAATAGGCCAGTCCATATAATAAAAACCTCTTAGGGCCTAAAACTAATTATTAGCATAAGTGTAAATACCATGAAAATTTATTGTTTTTGGTATGTAATGCAGTTTTCCCTTGCCATCCAGAAAATCTGGAAATATTGCATTATATTAAAGTGAGTATTAGGAAAGGCCAAAAAAAAAAGGTGAAATAACTCATTGTGAATTTAAAATGTAAACGTATGGCGTGTTTTCTGTCATCACACCTTGGTTCACCAATGCCGACTTTTTTGTTCAAGATATTAAAAAACAATATTAAAAAACAAGAATTTTAGTAACAACTTTTTTTACATTTTTAATTTATAAATATGCTGTGATACATTTTTAAGGAAGTTATGATAAAACAATGAAAACAAATGCACCCTATGGCATAAAAACAAAAAGGTTTTGACCTGAAGTTAATCTAACTGTTTTCTTCTTTTGACTTTTCCAATTAAATACCCATTTAAATATTATTTTCATTATTTCCACACACCGCGATTAAGATCCATCAGATTTTACTTTAAATTGCCAATAACTATCTATATTTAAAAAATAAATTAATCGTTATTAACTTGTAGACCATATTTTTTTTGCTAAAAATATTAATGTAATAAGCCATGACAATTTTATATTTATTTTACAATATTTCGTGACTGTTTTTTTTGATAGAAGTTTGATTTGTTTTTATCTTTTGTAGCACGCATCAAAAGCCAGTAGTTGTATTTTTATTTCAAATTTATTTTTAAGTAGCCACTGTATTAAAAAAAGACTGCAAAATTTTACTCTCGTAGTTTATTATATTTCTGAATAGTATTTTTTGTCATTATAATGTTTACTTTGAGCACTGGATTTTAAAAATAACATTTTGCACAAAATATCTAAACAAAATCATATTACATACATACTTGATATTTATTTTATATTTAACTAAGGTTTAATTTACCCATTTTCAATGCCAAACGTATGAAGGACAAGATAGGTAAATTAATTATAGGTTTAGTGTGTATTTTTTGCAGAAGCGAAGGTAGGTAATATTAATGAACAAAATTTAGTATTAATTTTTTTAACAAAAAATCGTTTGAAGTATTTGAGTGTATGTGATTTTATTAGATTTTATATTATGAAAATAAACTGTTGTATTGTAAACATTTTGTCTTTTTATAAATAGTGTCATAGTAATAATACTAGTCACATTATACGTAAAGAAAAGTCAATTTGTATAAAGTGAAATCTTTTTAATTTTAAAAATATCAGAAACCTGAGCGCTTTTGTCACTTTTGTGTCATCATCAGACGTATTTTAATTGTTAATTTAGGATACGTCTGATGATGACACAGGAGTGTCGAAAGCGCTCACGTTAATGATATTTTTAAAATTAAAAAATTGCACTGAATACAAATTGCCTTTTCTTAACAATTAAAGTGCACGCAACCATTGTACATTATTCTTAGTTTAAAAGAACGAAAAGTTGTAAATTTAGGCCATAGTGGACAAGTTATACCACCAGAGCGCGAAAACATATAAGCCGGGAGAGATTAATATTAAGATATATAACTTGCTTGACTTCTTTTAGAATAAACTTTTTTGTAGTTTTATAAATCTTGACATTTTTTATTATTATTGACAATTTCTCAATTCTTCTTAAGAAAGTTTTCGTGCTTGTATGACTAATTCATAATAAAAATAATTTCATAATAAAAATAATATAAACAACTACAGCCAAATAAAACCTAGTGGTCCACTTTCACCTTATTTTAATTTAATTTCGGAAAATATTGTTTCGTATATTTTTTAAATAAATGAAGAGTTTAATTGTTTTAAAGTTATTTAATAATTTTATTTTGTAACTTTTTTAAAGGCTTTATTATTGAGTTATTTGCAGATCCCCAAATTGAAATTAGTTGAATCTGAGTGAAATAATGCATAATAAATATTTTAATGGAACATAATATTTAGCCTTATATAGTACACCCACTAAACAATATGATATCACTTTAGTGCCGGCCCCAGGCAAGTTTTAGGATAGAGTAAGGACCAATCTCCTTGCGTGATTCTATTATAAAAAGTTGGCCAAATTAGGTATTAAAAATAACAAAAATTTTTAACGATTTATATATTTTTTTTATAGAAATAGCTTTAAATTAAGAAAATAATAATAATAGTAATAATTTTAAAATGGCAATAAGCGACGTGTGATGTCTAACGGTCGCTTTGGTTGGAAGACAATAATTATGTATTTTGTCTAATTTAAATATTTTTTTATCTTTAAAAGTAGCAAAGTTACTAATAGTGAATACTTGATTCTTGGAAAATCTTGCGGCAATTTTTTTATTCTTCTTGTTACTGAGGCGCTTGCCTGGTGCCTAGACCGACGGCTCCATCGACCCTATAGTAGGGCCGTAAGCTTTACAGGTAGCGAAGGCTGACATTGATTTTCTATTTTTTGGTTATAACTTTTGACTGCTTTCCTCGGTTTCGCACTGTCGGCTCGTTTTTATTTTAACAATGTGGTTTTAACCGTTTTAACACAGTCTAACGATCTATCTACTAATAACAGAGTTTCAGGATAGTTAGCAGCAGAATTTTTTTTTCTAAATACATAAATATATATAGTTTAGATACCTTCAGACTGTGTAAAAAATTATCTTTATAACCATAAAATAGAAAATCAACGTCCGGCTTCGCTTCCTATAAAACTTGCCTTTACGATGAGTGTCCTTAGGCCGTAGGACCGACCCAAATGCCTTATGGCAAAAATACAGGCCATTCCCATTCATTTTTACACACGACGCTTGCAGCCAAGACCCCTCTTAATTCCTTATGCTCCTTGTTCGGTTAAACAAAACTTTGGTTACTTTTGTGGTGTTGGTTACTTTTGTGGTGCACCGCTGGTATTTTTTTTGCATTTGCGATCATTACATTACACCAGAAACAAATTTTAAAAAATCGTTTTTAATTTTTTTGTTCTCGATAACCAGAGAATCAAAATACAAATAAACACTTTATTAACACCCTATATTTGGGCTCTTCCTTGGGAATGGAATAGGATATGGTTAGGAAGGCGTTTGCATAGAATGGAATGATCAAGGACTACTCGAATGCGCTCTAGATATACCTAAAAAGTAAATATAAATGGAGATAATTAACGAGTCTTATTCTTCCCAAGCAAAGTATTTTTTCTGCATACTCCTTGCTCTGGTTTTTCATACTAAATTAAGTTTCGAGGTGAACCAAAAGTTTTCGTGCTTGTATGACTAATTAAAAAACAAGTTTCAAGAATAATGGTCCCAAAAATGTTTTTCCTAAAACCGTTGTTTGATGGAGAGTACCTCAAACATCGCTAAAACCAAATACGAAAAAATTTGCACCATTTTCTGTTTTAGATACTAGAGACGAAAATATATTCTCACACACAGTAGAACCCTATATGTGACATATTGACAAAAAAAAGGCGCGACAAACGCATCAAAGTCAAATTTTTTTAAATCAAAATTCATGGATAGAAATATCGGCCCTCTATACTCTAGCATTGTTAAGAAAGATACACACTTTCCAACTTATTTTAAAACTTTTTTTATTTAACAGAATCTTATATGTTGCAGGATGATTGTTGTCACTTACGGCTGAGAATAATAATAATATAAATATTTTAGTGAAACGCCAATGTACTTGACAAGAAGACAATATAACAAAAAGTCATGTCATACAAAAAAGTTCTTAAACTCACAGTTTAGCCTGATGCCTTGAGTACAATGTTTTGACAAACATATTTTTCTTTCTAGTGAAGAAAATAGTTTCTTCTTTTAAAAGGAAAATATTTCATCTCTAAGAACAACTATCAAAAATAATCAATTAGTGGGCACCTCAGCTCATACGATTAATGTATCATGTAATTTTGACCCAAAAATAACCCCTATCCGCCACCCAGGTCGCGTCCGATTGGAGATATCCGCCCCCCCCAGTGTAGCAGCAATGAAAAAACACTATAATGTACTTTTTTATATTCATGCACACTTATCTTTAATATAATACCACACAAGTAATATTTTTACCAGAACTCTAATTTTGGTTTCCCCCCCACCCCCCCCCCCCTCCCATGGGATCATCTAGAGCCAAAACCCAACCTAGGTACCAAATTTCATTAAAATCGGTCGTTATATACAGACAGACACATAGATAGCCGGCGCGACAGAAAGTTTTAAAATCATCTGAAACGCAAAGATATATAATTTTTTTTGAAATAGGAGCAACTTTTTTTTTATTTTTGACACGATCGCCTTAGCTCAAACTACTATGTTATAGTATACGCGTGAGCGAAAATTGATTTTAACAAAACAATAACAAGGAAATTCTTACACTGTGTGATTTTTAAACTCGACTGGCGTCTTGCACGAAATCTTTCACACTCGTGTTTGTGAAATGTCACTCTCATCACTCGTTATGTTATATACTATTTCTGAGAGTCGATTTTTAAGACGCATGGCTATTGCTCGCCATCATGTGACCTTTTTGTGAAGTTATCTTATTTTTCCGAAAAAAAAAACTATTTTAACCGACAAGCCGCCTACAGAAACAAATACTTGACTTGGAATATTCATCGGGTCAAATTTTAATTTTTTTATTTACCATATAGATTCAGAATATACACTGAAAAACAAAAATTAAGAAGGTATTTGAACACTTTCAAATAAAGCAAAATTAATGAGGTTACATGTTACTAGGTAGATACAATTTTAGAGATTCCTGATTTCTTTGACAGTTGCGAAATATTTAGTAGCTGTCAGATTATTCAAGAGCCTTTAAAATTAAGATTATAGTTATTTAAGGGCGCTTAGACGGTCAAATGTTTCTTTAATATTGGTCAAATTTTTTAACATTTAAAAATTACCCATTGTATTTACTTTACTGAAATACCACTGCGATTTTACTGCGTTAAAATATGTTGTTACAGCGCCGGGCTCATAATATCTCCGGTTTTGCTAAAGAATAATTTTATACGAGAAGCAAAAAATTCAAAGAAAATCAGTCAGTCAGTAGTGGAGTAGGATAGTGCTCAGTGGCGGCTGCTACAGGGAGGGCAACAGGGCAGTGCCCTCACAAAACTAGACAACAAACAGTATTTTTAATTGATTTATTTAAAAAAGTTAAATCTTGCCTTACGACATGTCTAGTTCTTTTTTTTAGTCTGTGGTTAAGAAAAGGCGATTAATTGGGTAAACTTTTTTAGCGTAAATAATTACAAGCCGGCAGCACCGCGCGGGAAATGATTTCAATTTCACTCGTTTGTCAGAGGTGTATGGGTGGCTGTTCTCGCGCGGGGGCTGGAGGAATGTTGGTTTTACTTTACGTCGGCCATATTCATCGTGCGAAAACGTTCGTTGTCCTTCCTACGTGTTGCCGGTTCTATCCTTAGTGAAGACGTATGAGTTTGTTTTGATTTGGGGTAGGTCAGTAGTTAAAAGCCTTGCCGGTCGCGTGTCCATTGTTTTTGTTTGTTTTCAAAATGAAAATAAATACCGTCGATTATATAATTAACTGTGCAAATTTAAATACGTTGACATATGAACTTCGATTACAAATAAAATCTGTAGACACACACGGACCGGACCTAAAAATCCTAAAAATTAATCAAAATTTTAGTGCAAGTAAGAAAAAAATTATACGATGCTGAAAACTGGTTGTGCGGTTGTGAAAAACGAAAGTTTTTTTTTTGCTTTATTTGTCTTATTATGAACAATCCACGAAGTGATGATGGCTGGTAGGATCCGAGCACTTTGCGCATGTAAAGGGAGGGCAAATAGACTTTATCTATAAACAAATAAACTAAAAACTACATCAAGTAGCTGTTTGTTTGTAAAATAAAATTGTTTAGGTAAGTTTTTTTATTTCCTTTTTCATGCAATATAAATATCTGCCCTCCCCCCCCCCCAATTTATAACGTCACCAGCCGCCACTGATAGTGTTTGTAGTGTCATTTAGGTTTTGAATCAAGAAAAGAGCGTAAAGGGTTGGTTAGAGTTTATATTTATGTAATTTTCTGCGACTGTGTCTTAACATTAAAAGCTAGCCGTGACACACAGGCTCAACTTTACTAAATGCTTTTTTTGCCAAATTCTAAATGCTGTCTTCCAGAAAGTTCACTTTTATCCCAAAAATGTCATTTAAAATTTGTAATATGACAAACTGAAAACTTATTTAACCGTCAAAGTGTCGTCCTTTTAACCCGTTTTCCACGTTGCAATAAGTCGTTATATTTTCATTGACGCGTATAATTGACACTAGAGGTCCTGGATATATTTGACTGGTGAGTTTCCTAAGATGTGGGTAACTGGTCCTGTGTTTCTAGCATAATCCAGTTTTACAGGTAAAACCGAGAACTAGAAATAGATAGATAAACCTTTTTATGAAGTAGTTCCCTTTAAAATTAATATGTTTTTGACAAACTTTCCTGACAAATGTAAAAGACAGTGGCTTACCTCTGTTTAAAAGCCACTGTAAAAATGTATCGAAGGCCTCTAAGCCTCACTACGCATTTTATTTTACTTCCGGCGACTTGACGCACAGTGGAAAACGGATTTTCCGCTGGATGTTCAAGATACATGTTGCTGCGAGGATTTGTCAAAGTATGATGCAGGAAATAAAATTACGAATTGCAGGGTACCAAACCGAACCGAACTACCATTGACGTCAAATCTTCGCAACGACCGTTGTCGTGGATATTCTTTGCAAACTAATCTTGTTCTACTCGTGTAAATATTTAACCGTATGTCCATAAGAAATGTCACATTTTTCACACACCTTGTACCATATAAATTTTAAGGCCTCGTTCAATTCTTTGGCGACAAATATTTACGAATTATTTACTTACAATGCAAACAAAAATCCATCAATTTTAAAAGTTTGGTATGGGTAACTTTATTTGTATAGACTTTCAGAAATCGGCCAAGTCATCTAGAAAACTTTATATAATTACATTTAAAAATGTTTAAAGAAAAATAATGAAATTGCCGTACCCTTAACGAGAGTAACTTTTTTCATTGGCACACCGGCGGGTTTCGGAACGTTTACGACCGTGTTTGCTTGTCAGACGAACGAGCGTCGTCTATTCACGACACCGTCGCCTATAAGCGACAACCGGCTTACGACAGCTGCCTATCTGCCACTGCAAAAACTCCCGTCCGTGTGCCAAAAAGTTGGGAAGGAGCGCCGTCCGGAAAGGGTTAAAATGCGAAATTTTTCTAAAAAAGGAATATTATCACAAATCAATCACTAATAGTAAAACACTTACACCAGTAGAACAAGGACAGTGCGATAAACAGCTTTAAAATTACGATGATCACATGATTTTAACACAACCAGAAATAATTAGTTTAAAAAAGTATGAAATATTTTACAATGCATTAAAGGTTTGTTAAAATATTATAAATTAATTACTCTATTTTTTATAAAATATATCATCTAGTTATTCTAGTAAGAAGATGGCTAACAATTTGAAAATTAAATGATGTGGGTAAAAATATTTTTAATGCCTGTTTAATTTTGTCCCAGAAAAAGTATCCAACTAAAGATGTGAATGCTTCGAAATAATTACAAATCATAGAATGAGATAGAATAACAAATGTGAAACACAATTGCCTAACATCGTGTGATTTTAAAACAATTGACTGAAATATATATGTACTTGAAATGGTGATTAGCCAGTCATGTAGCTCGTTGTAAAAAAGCGTTTTTTTAATTACCTTTACAGAGCTCATGTCATCCTTCTAGGGCAACAAGACAAGTGCCAAATTTTACATACATACCATACCTTGTTTCCTGGATGCAAGTGTTGCGAAAGGAAAGATTACGCTATTAAAGACCTGTTTAACAAGATCACTTGACCTATTTTAAAACCCAGAAAATTCGTAGTCCGACTAAAAGCGACCAGGCCTAGACTAGGACAGACACTAAAAGACTGCTAATAGGAATTCCAACTGGATACAACCGATTAAGGAGGTACATATGACACGTATAGGAGTCGAGACCGACACTGCTTGTCCGGCCTGTGTAGAGGAAGAAGAATCATTATGACACCTCATGGCAGAATGTAAGACCTATTCAAGGATGAGAAAACACGCACTCTTGGCACCAACCCTGAGCAAGGAACAGCTGTTTTCGGTCAAATATACCAACAATCCAAAGCTTTAAAACAAATATAAAAATACATTTTTTGGAAGAATAATAAAAAACAAATAATACCATTGGTATTAATATTTATTTATACTATATGATCTTTTTAAGTGTTTTTTTTTTTTAAATTTTGAGTTAAATAGTTTTCCTGTAATAAACATTTAAGTTGGTTGGGAAATAATAAGTTATTAAATCAAATGGGCTGATATCTGAACAAGAAGGCCCACGGAACTACCTATAAAAATCGAATGGAAGAGTGTGTTAAGGGACCTGGGGCAGAGCAAAAAGGGCCTACCTGCCGGATCTACGGCTCACTTCCCACTACTACCACTCCTACTACTATGTCAAACCTACGTTCTCTATTTTATTTCGGGAATAGAGATGCTGACTGTTGACAAGGAACGATAAGTGAAAAAAAAGCAGAGAAATTTAAAAGATGATCAAAGAAAACGACGAAGGCCAAGATGAAGCTGAAAGAAAATAATAAATAATTAAAAAATCCAGAGTCTTGGATAAGGATTTATTGCCTAAAAGAAAGTAGTGGAAACAACGGAACAGATAAAATATTGAGAAACTGATTTCTAGTTTGGAACATTTTCTGGGTTCAAAACTAAAACGAAGGAAAACCTGTATATTTTCTAACGCGTTTCTAAAAATTGTCATTCGTGACCCACTAACCTCGTCGCTTAAGCGCGTTTTAACAACTCGAAAAATGTATAAAATTCTACGTATCTAAGGTCACTAACTTCAAATACCCATTAATATTGTCTTTTTTTAAATAAATACAAGATCACTCAAAAGTTCTAATCCCCTCTCGCTTTTCTTTGCATTTGTTCAGAATGATTTTCTCTACCTAATATTTTATATAATAATATATATATTTAGTATTTTCTTCTTTCTTATTATTGATTTTTTAAATTGACAAATACGATGGATTTGGTGACGACTACTTAGTACCGTAAACATTTTATTGCTTACCATGTATAAGGTGCGGCAAAAATATCGATTTTTTAAATTGATATTTTTGAATTTCTTTAAAAAATTGTTTGAAGAATTTCTTTAAAAAATAGCAAACACCATAGTTTTGGAAATAAAGCGTTTAAACTATGCCAATATACAGTGTACTTTTTAGGCATTGGCAAAACAATTATGGAGTGATTCCTTGCGTCTTTCTAGGACTTTATTGTCTTTTAACAAATTTTGAAAGAACGCTTCATTACCGAGCTACATGAGGTTAAAGTTTTAGACTTTTTGAATTGATTCAACAAGCCAAATGCTTTCAAAAATCTACAGGGTTATATTCGTTTAGGCTCCATACCTTACGCGAACTCTACAAAATGAATTCTTTGTTTTATTAAGTTTTTGGTTTCTTGGAGTGTTTTCCTACCTGCTGTAGCTCAATAACAAAGCGTTTTAATCCAAAATTGTCAAAACACAAAAAACACCGTAATCTACAAACGTAAATTTGTGTCATATGTGTGGTTTTTTATTTTACCAAAACGGAGAGACAGAAATAAAGTAAACCACGCCTTAGTTTTTAGTTTTTAAAAATGTGTCAAATCAACCTCGCAAAAGTAATTATAAATTATAAATATTACCAGAACTACAAACAGTGACGGCTAAAAGTGGAGAAACCACCTAAAATTGTATATAAATCGGATCCTTTACCAATTAAAGAGGAAGTGGTACATTTGGAAAATTTTATCTAGTTCTCAGTTTACATGTTTCAGCGATTTTCGATACAATATCATTTAGTGCCTTTTTGTGAAATTTTAGGCGAAAATTATAAGTACGATTTAAAAGAGACGTAAAAGTTATTTTTCCTAAAAATTTCACAACAATTGTACAAAGGATCTAAATACGAAATTTTAAAAGTGCCAATATTGATCATTTTTGCCAATTTTAAAAATTTATATGTAGACTATTCTTTGTCCAATTGTTATAAAATTTGCCTTTATTGCGTCAAATTACACAGAAAAAAGTTTTGTTTTTAGCTTTTTTTAAACGTGACAAAAAGGAACTAAATGATTTTGTATCGAAAATAGTGAAAAACACATGAACTAAGAACTGGACTGAAGTTTTCAAATGTATCACGTGTTCTTTGATGGTTGGCACAAGACAATATTTATATACAATCTTAGGTGGTTTCTCCACTTTTGGCCGGTACTGTATTATGCATGCTAAGCAATAGAACAAAATTATTATAGTACTCAAGGTCCCCAATTTATCAAATCCATTAAACCTATTTGTTTATCGAAAAAGTGAATAATAAAAACAATAGGTTTTGGGATTACAAATTTTGAGCCACTCTGTAGCTGTATGATGAAATTCGTCTAAATTGATTGAACAACCCTACATAATGCAACTTGATTAATATAATATAGTTTATGAACGGAAGTGTACAGGATGCTTTTTAATTTTTAGCATTTTGTATTATTAATTTATTAGTAGAGATGTTGTCAAAGAAAAACGTCCCATTTGCGCCACCAATTACCTTTAAACTTCAAACTAAAATAACTTTAAAAGTTGTAGTTTTAATTACGTAATTGATGATGCAAATAGACTGTTGTTTTTTGAAAATATCTCCAGTAACATTTTTAAAACAGAGAAAAAATGTAATAAGTCCTTTCTTTAGGGTTTTGTAGTACAGGGAGTTCCGACCTTCTCTGCGTTTGGCTATTGGAAGATTATTATTCAAACCAGAACAGAAGTGTGAGGGAAAAAAATTAGCACCTATTTTAGTGAATTTAAAAGTTTTAAAACAAAATGATTTTATTATGCAAATCCATGTGTTGATAAAAATAAAATAAATTAAAAAATATAATTAAAATTTTGATGTGCAATTGTTTTGACTCATCCGTGTAATAATAGATTTATTTTTTTTTTTAATTACAAACACTCAGTTTTTTTTTAAATTTTTATCTCCCACAATTTTTTTTTTGTTTTTTGCGAAACTTGGTGAAAACTTGCCTTTTTATGTTCTTAACACGTAATTATTTTAAATCAAAATATTTATTTTTACCTTCTATTTTGATTTTAAACCTAAAAACAGGCAATTAAAAAAAAAGACCATTGCTTTCACCTAAAAAACTGCTTCCAGAACTTGGGCATTTTCGGATGAAAATGGGCCCTTTTTGTAGGTGTGTCACCAAATTTTGTAGTAAACATTCACTGCTCTAAGTAGTAAACAAAAAAAGTTGAAGATTTCTAAAAGGCAAAAAACCGGGTCTTTTCGGGATTTAACTCGTACAATTTTAGGTTATGTAAAAAATATTTATACTAAGTTTACTGCGGACTGTTTAGAACTTTCTTTGATAGGAGGTCTAGAATAGTTTCACTAACAACCTTATTTTTATTTTCAATAGTTTTTATGCGGTTATTAATTTTTTGCACTGGTCTAGTAGATCCTTACAGAATAATAAAAATTTGAGCTCGATTTTTAGATCAATAAAAAATGCCAAAAATTGTAAAATATCCTGTTATCTAAGGACTCTATTGACAACGCCACCAAATAGGCGCAATACGATGTGCAGCAATTAAATAACAAGACTTATGTTTTGGCAACACTTCACGAAGTGAATTAAATCAGTGCATTCATAAAGTCCATGGTATATGATTTTCGACATATAGGTTTTAAAAGTTAGGATGTTAATTAATTAATAACACATTAATTGCAATTGAAGTAGATCTTTCAATACGACCCTTAAGGCAAATAAACAGTTTGTTTTTAAGTAAAAAATCTTTACTTTAATTGCCACACCTCGTGTAGGTAATTTTATATATTATGTGTTCTATTCTAATAAAATATAAAACTTTTACCTTCAGAAACAAGACGTTAGTAAAAAGGACACGTCAAACAAATGAAATAAATAAATATAACTTATAAAATATATAAAAAAATGTTTAAAGTAGCAAAACGCTACATATGTATAAATGGATATGCCAAAAGGGGTATTTTAGTTAGCCTATACCCTCGCTATCTTGGATATGGGATAGTACACACAATATTGATCCCAAAGCAAAAATTTTACAGTTTTTTAAACTTTTACAAAAAAAACAAACAAAACCAGCAAAAAACTGATTGATAACAAATCGATTACGGCGAACAACGGGACAAAATGTAAAAAACGTCATTCTTTGATCAAACCGAAATAGAAGATAGATTTTATCTCAAAAGTAAAAAAACAGAACTGCAAAAATTTTAAAAAGCTTTTAGTTCCTACAATTTTTGCCACTCTTCTTTACTTATAATTTAAATTCAATTTTATGATAACTAAAATACCCCTAATAAAATGTTAAAACACAAAAAGAGAAGATACATAATAAAATTTCTATAAATAAGTAATCTCGAAAATATTAAAATGAATCTAACTATATTTTTTCTTCTCTTTCTTTCTATTTAAAATTAATAGTATTTTTTAAAAATAAAAATTATTGCAATACGTTAATTGACTTGAATTGAAATATGTTACACTGCTAAGAAAACTATAATAAAATAATATACAAGGTTATTTATTGAGACATAGGAAAAGTAATAAAAATAAGAAAATTAAAAAACAAAATTTACAAAATATATAAACAAAACAAAAAATAAAATAAGTACAGTGCCATTTGACTTACAGCTAAAAATTTGATAATAATATCAATACATAGATTATTAATTATTATTATTGTTTAAAAACGTTTTTTTTGTTCGCGAATCTTCGAGGTAACTACTCAGTCGGGTTTATTTTTTCAAATGTAGACGTCAGTTTTGGTCGAGAATTTTTAATTCACTAAGCGTTTGTGTCTTTTACTTTTAAAATATTTTCAGCAATTTTGAATTACCAAACAACCGGTTGTTTCTGAATTCGTACGAAGCTTGACAGGTTCTAGCATGACGTCACAATAAAAACTAATCCAACTCAACAATTCTGAGTTATTTCTAGCCCCCGAGCCATTAGCTATGCTGTCAATACATCAGTGGTACTTCTATATCATGTTATCATATGTTTTATTTAAATTTGATTTGATAATCAATTTTCGATTGAAGATCACCGTGCGCATGGGATTAAATCCGTTATTAATGTGATTCTTACCACCTAGTTGTGTTTTTATAATACATATAATGGTGATAAAAATACATTTAAAATACGACAATCGTAAATGTTTTGCAAAATGTCTTTTATATCGAGTAGACTCAAATATTTCTGGTTGTTATATGCCCTTTTTTACACTTGTAACCAATTCCGTAGACAAATTAAATTATCAAAATAAATGTAAACAAACCCTATGTCATGTCTTAGCAGAAGTTGCGAAAGAAATTAAGAAAAAAGTGATTTTCTGGTAATTTGGGGTTGCAAAAAAATATTTTAAAAGTAAACTTTTTTGTGGGAAAATTCATTACGATTGGTAGTGGTATGAACCAGAATAACAATATAATTACGCAAAGTGGCCTAGGCAACTGGGAATACTAAAGATAAAAACAAACTATCAAGATTTCCGTTTAGCCTTCTGTTTATAATTGGTAAAAATAAGACAGAATATGTAGCTTGACGTCATTTTGGCCAATTACGCACATGAAAATTTTTCGCAGAGTTGAGTTTTATAAGAGGCCATCTAAACATGACTGCAATACGCAGGCAGCCAAACTTGATTTAAATATTGGTGTGACGTCAGTTTTTGATGACGGTACCTTTGAGCCCAGCCGCTTTTAAATATAAACGGAAAGTACTACCTAAAAGTGAACTCACTCCAATAGTGGAAGTAAACAATTAGGCTAGGGCATGTCTCCTAAGAGAAAAATTAAGCTAAGCCAAAATATTGGGCAGCATTTAAATTCAATATGGGTGCCTGCATATTCCATTTATATTTATTGCTGGCGTAAATACACTTTCTTAATTTAACACGTACGTGGTGACGTAGCATAAGCTTACATGTCACTATGTCGGCAATTTCGTCAGACGACCACACCAAAAGTATCACGTTAATACCCAATTTCGGCCCGACAGTGTTCTGGCATTCGCTGATGCATATGGATTTTATTACTATCGATAAAATATTAAATGAGTTGCCTAAAATAGTTTTACCGTATCATCTAACTATCGTAGCTCGAGCTGTTGTGGTGGTCGGCTTGCGGCGAAGGTGGCGTTGACAGATTCGAGCTGTTGTTGCTGGCGATCGAGTGTCTCGGGCTTCCTTTAGGTTCCGTTGCCTACATACGAGTGAAGGGGTACAGAGTAAGTTATCGATACAGGCTTTTTTACGGGACGATAACGTTTTTGGAATGGGTTCAAGTCTGTCGTTGTTGATAATGAGTTTGAGTTTTTTAGGTTACTCCCAACAATGTTACTAAAAAAAGTTATCTACTCATTTAATTTTTTTGTCAGAACTCCGACCTCCACCTGTTTGAATGAGCCACGTTTGGATCGCATTGAACAACTTGTCATACGTCAAATGTGGCATTCAACTCGATCAAAGTATGCCAGATTTCTCCACAGTGCACGTATAGTATATAGTACGTATATTTTTGATACCTATACCAGAAGGGCCACAGAGAGGGCTAACTATCTAGGGTGGCGGGACGTATTAAGGTATTTCCACTTCCTATGCGATTAGCGCATGCGGCGAACTGAGCGACTGCCTTCGAAAATAGATTTGTAGGTAACTACTGAGCGAAGCGGCTAAGTATATGAATGCAAATACGGTTTTTAGATTGCGCCTGCGCCACTCTTTTCTACTCACGTAAATTCACTCTCTCTTCTCACGTTAATGACTTTCGTGGAAGTCGACAAGAGGGCGGCCGCCGATTTTGCACCGATCCGACAGGAGAGCTATTTTAGTTAGGTTAGGACACGTTAGTCGAACAATATAGGTTAGGTTAGTTTAACTTATCTGACCTGACTTGATCTAACCTAACTAAATCAGCATATCTACGCTTCGTTTTCAAGGTAAAAATTAGGACTAACCTAACCTAACACGGATCAGTGCAAAAGTCCGCGGCCGTCCGATAGACGCTTAAAATCTTCCAGAACGCGATTAACTTGGGAAGGAGGATACGATCCGTACCTGTAGCCCGACTGGTATAGAGATAAAAATATGCGTTCCAGTTCCCCGACCTAACTGCGTCTAAATTTTTGGGTGAAGATGTAATGCCATTTCAAAAATTGGGTGTACAGAACATGTTTAGAACCATTAAAAAATCATTCATTCGTGATGATGACAAGCATTCGCGGAATATGCTCAGAGAGCTTTGGTAAAAGGATAATTAAATGTATTTAAGAAAATGGCCACTATCTGCTTGACGTAATTTTTATAAATTAACGGGCTAGGAAAATCCTTAATCTAGTGAACTTTTTGAGATCAACCAACCAATACACTAAGACACGGTATATCAGTGTACATCCATATATACCGGGGAAGACCATTAAATGTCATTTCTCGCTTTCCGTGACATCATTTAGATGACAAAATTGCGAAATTGGTATGCTGCCAATTAAAGTATATTAAAGAAGCTTGGTAGAATTGGACCAGATCAGAAAAATGTTAGTGCCTCATTTTAAGGCTTTTGAAGTTAATACTGTAAACTCGCAAATGTCAAAAACGATTTGTCAATTTATTTCGACAAATTATGTACATAAACACGCACTTAAACTTACTATTAACTTGCTAATAATTCACTACTTACTAAGTTAATAGGCCGATTACTATTAACTTCGTGTTAATATCTGGCGATCACTACCGTTGGTTATCTTTGACTGACTTGATGCGCGACATCCGGCCCTATTTATAGAGTCGTCGAACTTTCCGGAATGTTCCATCCTCTTTCGATTCCCGCTTATACTAGCCTTTTCTAGACCGCGGACCGTCCAAGCACGAGTGTGTCATAGATAACGCAACTAAAACCTAGACTAAGAATAGAACCATAAGATCTATCAAACTAATACTACACTAAACCTAAATAAATTCTAACTATAAAATTTAAATAACTTAAATTTGTAACAATACTTTACAACTAGCCAATGAATTTAAACAAATTTTGAACAATTGTAGGCCACAACGTTGCTCGGTTGCTAATAAAAGTTTTGGTCGACCCACTATTTAAGATTGTAAACATTTTGCATATATTTCAAAAAGTCCTTAAAACTAAATACTAATATTAAAAACTGACTAAACGGTTATCAAGCAAACGTTCGACCTGCAGTTGCTTAAAATTTGGTTTAAATTGGTGGCTAGTTTTTTAAAAATAATTACTTGAAACATTGTTGAAAGTGGGGCTCAGCATGAGTTCAGAAAAACCCCAATGAGGCACCTTTATTTTTCTGATCAGGCCCAATTTTACCACGCATCTTAAACATACTTAAGCGTACATTTGTTTAAAATTTTAAGTTAATACGAGGTGTGACAACTAAATTTTAAGACTGGCCCCCATACTAACAGGTTTTAAATCTCCACGCCTCGGGCGGTTGGAGTTATTCACCTTAATGTATTTTCTACTACCGCGCGCAATCTTGTCGTCTTTTCTCTGCTAGTTTGGCTTACCCAGTGGTTTGAACTGGATCGTGCATAGCTCATTTGCCGGAATTACGACAAACGAAAAAATTGAGCAACGTATTAATTTAAAGTAAAACTCAAAAAAAGGGGAGGGTGTATGTCTTGTGTAATTATTTTTATGTGGCATAAAAGCTTTTTCGAGGGTCGTGAAGAAGTTAAAGATGATGAACGAGAAGGGCGCTCCAACACAGCGATGCTCATTGTTTTTCTTTTCGATATTAGGGGTGTTATTCTTATTGAATGGGCGCGTGAGGGCCAAACAGTTAACCAACATTTATATTTGGAAGTATTGATGTAGCTAAGGGAACGTCCAAGGAAAAAATGTCCAGATTTGTGAAAGAACAACGCGTGGCTGCTCTACCAGGACAATGCACCGGCGCACAATGCCCTATCCATTAAGCAGTTTTTAGCTAACAAGAAGATCCCCGTCGTTAACCACCCACCATATTCACCAGACTTGGTTCCTTGCGACTTCTACCTGTTTCCGAAAATGAAGAAATCGCTAAAAGGAACCCGTTTTAAAATATTAGAACATGTCAAGGAAAAAACGGCAAGACTTCTTAACAGCCTCTCTTCTGATAATTTCCAAAATTGCTTCCAACATTGGAAAAAAAGGCATGCAACGCTGCGTCGATAGAGAAGGGGACTACATTGATGGGAAACATCATTAAGTTGGATTAGTATTTAAATAAAGTAGATTTTTTACACCTCGTATGTTAATTCTTTGGACAGCAACATTAAACATTATCTATATGCCAATTTCGCTATTTTGTCATCTACCGAGTTGCTGATATACCGTGTGTTAGTGTATGTGAGATGAACAAAATAACACAAACACTTTGAACTAAGGACACTTGCATCTTGGTTAGTATCTACTTTTTTAAACAGAATCGAAGTTCAAACAGGGAACAAGAAATTTATCTGACGTTTTCTTCGCTCTATGAGATATGTCAAACAAATAATTACTATAAGTATTCAATTTTTCCTGTTAGTGGAAATTATTTTTTAGCCTTAGTCTTAAGGACCCGGTTAAAAGACTAATGAAAAATAATAAAAAAATTCACTCAAAAGTTTTTGTGACTTGAACATCCCACCATACGATTACAATATGGTGCATAAAAAAATATATATCTATAAAAAAAAAACAGTCAAATCAAACTTGTTAATAAACACACAAAAAAGCATTAGGCAAAAACACAAACCATTAAAATTTGGGTTACAAAAAAAAAACAAAATGTGAAAAACATACTGAATTTTCGTACAAAAAATGGATTGTTCTGGATGACCCTTTAACACCATACAAGAAATCTCCTCTTAATTGATCTGCTGTGTCATAATGGTGATCCCGAAAATTTTCCTACCTAAATTAGTATATCTCATAAGTTATCGACCATAGTGCGACAGGTCATACTAGAGGTCAAAATAAGATTTGTTCACTAAATCTGATCACAAATGTTAGCTGTGAAAAAGATAGGGTTGAAAGTGAAAGTTAATTTGACAACCAAGATACCGAAATCCGATTTCTCACCTTCGAAAACTCTAGTATACTAATTTTGGAGTTATATCTTTAGCCATTTTAAAAATTATTGTAATTTTTTGAAAATTACGTTTTATTTTGAACAGGGCGGTTGTTTTAATAACTAAGTCTCGCATCACCGCACCGGTTGCACCTTGGCAGATAAGTTTTGGGACACCATAAGTTAAAGATGCGATATGGTGACTTACTCTTTCTAAAACAAAATATAATGCTCTTCTAGTTTAAAAGGAATATCCTGCACAGCACGCTACTCAAGAGTAGATACTACAAGTGTAAATTTTTGGAAATACTTAAAAACTTCTTAGTAGTGCTATCAGATACCACAAATTACAGGCTAATTAAATGTCCAATCGGCAAATTAAATGCTCTTTTGCCACTTTTGGTTTTGAACTTAGCTAAATAGGTAAAATGCTATTATTGGTTTGTTCCTGTCCAGAGGAAGGTTTTGAAGAGGTCCTTCTAATAGGTACTCCTAGCTTGTGGGCCTAATAAGAACTACAATGGCTTGGCACCAGTTTTTCGAGGCCTTTTTAAAGCAATGCAATGGAGATCTGGCCCTGCCTATTCGACTGAATCTGCCAGGCCCCAGTTACACTATTCCTGGGTTTTTCCTGGCTCTGTGTTGTTAGTTTTTAGTGCCTTCAAGAGGCGCTCAACTCACCAAAATCCGTCCCAATATTTAGGCAATGGATGGATTAATGTATTTCGTAATTTCTTACATACAAAACATATTAATTACTATTAGTTAATAGTTTATGTTACCAATAATATATGTACAGAGTGGGCCAATCATAGTTTTGGTTTTATTATCGCATTATTTTTTTTTTATTTATTGTATTTAGTTTACTAGTTAAAATGCCTTCACTCTTTTTAGTCTTCAAACCATCGATGAAGTCTATCTTCATGGTTACAGTGAAGTTCGCATTTAGCGAACCCGTTTCTAATGAACACTCGCTTATAACAAACCCCATTCAAAATACCCAAAAAATTTTTTACTCAGGTATACAATAGTCCATATGTCTTCTTATAGTAAATCTCGGATAGAGCGAACCTGTTTCCATGCAATCTTCGAGTTGAGTATATCCGGACTTTACTGTATTTGCGTACCTAGTTATATATAGACTTTGCTATAGTTTTAATTTTATAGGTCTCGATGACGGCCACTATTTTAAACGTACCAAGGTATGTTGAAAATCTCTGTAAAATATACTGGTTTCAGTCCTTGTCTATAAAACAGTAACTTGTATTAAATTGTCCAACTGGACTTCCTTCCAATTAGCCAAGTTCATTTTTCTATATCCTAAATCAATTTCTTTTTTTTTCTTATTAACATGTGCTTTCCACCGCAATTTGGCATTAAGTATTAGATACTCATAGTACCGAGATATTTTGTCTGATTTATATTTTTGTTTGTAAAATCAACATGAATTGATTTGGTTTCATTTAATTTTATTCCCCATTTTTAGGTCCAATTGTGAACTTGAGTGAAATAATAAATATAAGGGTCTAGGGCGCTACCATAAGGTACGCCTGCTTTAATTTCTCCTTAATTTAAGTATCAATCTAGCTGTTTTACTCTTATTAGATATGATTTTAAAATATTAGAACATTGTTCTTGCAGAAATAGTTTTAGTTTAAAATTAAGGCCCTTATGCCAATGTTTGCCAAACGCCTGTGCTGCATCTAAAATTACTAGAAAACAAACTCTTCCCTCTTCTAGCGCTTTTTCTATAATCTTGGTAATTCTGTGTACTTAGTCTATCGTGGAATACTTGTCTCGAAATCCAAATTAATTAGGTAAATACTTTCTTGGAATGCTTTTATTCTGCTAAGCAATATTTTTTCATAGAGCTTGAATATAATTGGTGGCCTTCCCGGTTTCGCAATCATAATAGCTTCTGCAACATTTCACAGTTTAGGTACATATCTAAGCCTAAAGGACGCATTGGTAAGGGTGCATTGCGGTTATATTACCAAAGCCTGGGGCATTTTTCAAATTAATTTCTTGTTTAATCTCCGTTAATATTTATTTTGGTGATGTGAGCTTAATATGCACTCGAAAGTAACTTGTTGTATACAAATAATTTCCGTAGACCGCGGCCTATGACCAGTCTTCTAGGCACGCACAAGAAAGACACCTTTCTTTCACTAGTGCCAAAATCAGGGTTAATTAACGTGCGACGCCATCTACTTTATCATATTCCAAAAATGACTCAATGTTGATTTAGAAATATTAATTCTTAAAATAAAAGTTTAGGTCGATTACGGGATTTGAACCAGAATCCCCAAGATTAGCAGTCCAACTCAGTAGTCGACAATCCAAATAGGCCAGCTTGAATACGATTTTACTAAGTGTGCCAATGATAAGTCAAACGTTATGTCTTACCTTTATCATGTCATGCAAAGACGACATACTTCCTATACTGGCGGGATCGGGTGACGGCGAGGTGTCCGATGGCCGGGGCAGTGCAGGCGGCAGATCCCTCGGCCTGGGTGGCGCCGCCCTTTTAGCTCCGTTGTACGCAGGAAACTGCGCTTTTATCGGAGTGGGGTTGGAGATTTCTGGACGAGGTCGTCGCTCCCCCGGCACTGGCTTCGGCGGGAGGGGTGCTGTTTTAGGCGGCTAAAAAAAAACGAGTTATACATAAGAAATTCATTTTTGTATATGGATGACTTTTAGATACAAACAAACTAAACCATAAATGTAACCGTCTTTTTATTCTCTCTTATGCATATATTACTTGTTTTGTTTAAAAACCTACTGGATGTAAAGTACAATAAGAAAAAATACGAATAATTATACCATATTGTCACAATGGAAAATACTTGCACGGTTATAATACAAATAAATAAAATGACATTTTTATTTCACTTATCTTAGCAATCATATAGAAAGCTAGAAAATTACGCTCCTGATATTGTCACGAAGGTGTACCCAACCTTAAGGGATAAACCATACAGGCATAAGGGCTTAAAGACGATTTAATATTTTCAAGTTATTTTATAGCTTGCTATTAATTCTCTAAACCAAGTTACTTGAGGATTGGCTTTCTGTTAATTGTCAAGAGAATGTATACATTAATTAACGCCTTCCATAGAAATTAGCGCTAATTCAGCGACTAAAGTTTATAACTCCAATAAAAATAGGCTTTTTCGCGTTTTCAGGTGGAAACTCATGATAGTGAACTACCACAGGCAGGGTGCGGTTTTTTTCCAACACTGTCTCAGAGGTTTTCATGGTTTTTATTTATCAAGTTAATCGGTACGTACCACGCCTGTACAATAACCAAGAAAGTAAGATATTTAGGCGCCGGGCCATTTTGTTACAGCAGATACAGTGGCGGCTCGTGACAGTAAAGTTTGTGAGTTCTGCCGATAGGGTATAAAAAATGCTATTTTTTTGCAGTCTCCATCACGTGTCTATTTATAAAAAGTAAAAAATTGCCAAGTTTGGTTTGGCAAAAATTACAATGCCTAGGAAAAATAGCGTTTTTACAAAAGATTTAATTAAATAATAATACTTAAAAGAGAATTATTTTTATTGCATCCGCATATCCAGTCGTTTCTGGCATAAATTTCTTTTGTAAAAATCCTTTTATACGATTTTCCCCGGCTTGAACCACACTTTTCTATTAAAATATCGGGCAATGGCCGTCCTTCTTTCAGTTTTAGTTTTTCTTTATAAGTAAAGAGAGAGAATTTTTTTACATTAATTAAATTATCCACCACATTCATTGTGACACAATTATACAAAAACAAACAACAAACACGACCATAACCACCCGCTCATGCGTTTGGCGTCTTCTAAATAAATAAATGCGTCCGCAAACACGCAACGCTGAGCCCGCCCGCCCGGAATTGTACTGGAACTGCAGCTCTATTTTTGCCTAGATTTCGCTCTCTAAACCCGAGAGGAAGTGCGGTGCGGGGCGAAGGAAGGGGTTCCTAGTCGAGCACAGATCTCGTTAGCCGCCCAGCTACGTTGTGTTGCAATATACCAGCACAACAATGCCAAGAACTTCATTTGACCGACTGTGAAATGCGGCCTTCGGCGACGGCGCGCGTCATACTCAACACACGTACGCGATTTGAAGGCCTACTATACCAACACTGGACCGAAAATATACTGCTATTCCAATAATGTTAGAAATAAAATAATTATATTAGAAAAATAGCAGCGGCTGAAAAATAGTCAAATAATGTGAAAATTTTGGGGGTTCTGCAGCTCTGCAGCCCTTATGCACTAGCCGCCCCTGAGCAGGTCACACAAATCCTGTAGGCTCAGGTGAGTGGGTGTCTGCTTCCTGTTTTAACAACTTTATCGTTAAGTCCGAAAAACCTTATTAGCCGTAAATATAACTTTTAGTTCCACAAAGGTATTAATTTTATCTGCATCCCTTATTTTTAAACATCGATCCAGACAACTCTAATCGATATAAACCTGTTGAATCGATCTGATCGAAGCGCTATAAAATAAAATGACGAATAAGACTTGCGGTAGTGACAGGTAATTAGATAGTTTTTGGTCGTGCCAAATTTAGGCCCGATAACTTTAACGACAACGATAACTTTAACAATATTTGACAGTTCGAAATAGCATTTTTGGTAACGGTTTTAGTCGACGCCGACGGTGCGGTTATCTGCCGTTTGGGGGCAAGACTATTAAAATCGTGATATTCATTAGGGGAAGATGGGGGAGTTTTTGTCTAAAGGAAAAGTTTATTTGCAGTTTTAATACTTTGTTTGGGGTTTTTCTTGTTATAAACAAGTTTAGAATGGAAATGTTTCGTATTACCCCTTCGTTTTGACTATCGTGTGGTAATAGGAAACATTGTAATGGGGTAATAAGAAATATAATCTTTTTTGTTGCACTTTGATTTGAGTAGTAATGTTACCTTTCAAATTTCACTAACGTGCCTGTATGTAAAAATGGCAAGTTGCAGAAATATTAAATGGCATCTAACGCAAATAGTCCACAGTACAGCGGTGTATTTTTAGCTCATACTACTACTATACTATAGTAGTGTGAGCTATGGTGATCCTAATTTTTTCGAGAAAAAAAAAGTTGCTCCGATTTCAAAATTTTTTATATATCTTTGCGTTTCAGATGATTTTGAAACTTTTTTGTCTCGCCGTCTGTCTGTCTGTCTGTCTGTAACGACCAACCCGCATAACTCAAAAACCGCTTGTCCGATTTAAATGAAATTTGGTACGTAGGCTGGGTCTTGGGCCGTGCTGGTCCCATTCAAAAATGAACGAAATCCACCAAACGCAAGCCACATAAAAGGGTGGGGGTAGATTTCAAAAATGAGAGTTTATGTGAAAATATGGCGTGTGTGATATCAAACGAAAGGTAATTAAGTCTGGAGTTAAACAAAATGAATTTTAAGTTATTTAAAAAATAAGGGTGGGGGCAGATGTCAAAAATTAGAGTTTAAATGAAAATATGGCGTGTGTGATATCAAACGAAAGGTAAATGAGTCTGGAGTTAAACAAAATACATTTTAGTTTTTAAAAAAAGGGTGGGGTAGATTTTAAAAATTAGATTTTAATTCAAAACATGGCTTGTGTGGTATCAACCGAAAGGTAATTGAGCCTGGAGTTAAATAAAATATATTTCAAATTTAAGTTATATTAGCTCACACGAACACTATAACTATAGTACCTAGTGTGAGCTTAGGTACCCATATATTGGCGGAGTATTTAATTGATGACTAACAGGCTGAATTCTTGTACATAGCTTTATTCGGCCGAGACGTCTAACTTTTTTATCTGCGAAAATTTTTGAGAGTGATTCTAACGCGGGTGCAGAAATTTTTGAGCTTTGTACTAACTAAACCAAGCATATGATTTTGGGGACAATGTTGCCATTTACTTTTAAACACATAAATTTTTTAGGCAAGAGAAAAAAAAACAGCTATTAACTCTCAAAT
This sequence comes from Aspidapion aeneum, assembly GCA_963576565.1. NCBI lineage: Eukaryota > Metazoa > Arthropoda > Insecta > Coleoptera > Brentidae > Aspidapion > Aspidapion aeneum. Next base: position 99,238,718 of record OY755043.1, read on the forward strand.
CATCTCAAAGTTATAATTTACTGAGGATATTTTTTATTTTTTAATATGTAGCTTAATTTACTGAATGTTGCCTAAGCCAATCTTACTCGTCTCTTGATTTCAGTAGTTTGGTTTTATGTTTTTAGTTTAATAATTTGTCCCAGCCTAGGTATATATTCCTGTGCTTGTTCTATTTTCTCTTGGTTTATTCTGATCGTGATATCTACATCTGTGTATAACTATATTTTTAGCTGCTGTATCCCGTTCTTCCAGCATTTTTATCAGTTCTTCTTTCTTATCTGTTATTAAGGCTTTATATTAGATGGTACAAGTATTGTCCGTTTACTTTGGTGTCTACTTCTTCCCAATCCATTATTTTAAAGAATCTTGTAGGGCCTTTTTAAATAGTTTAGGGGATATTGTGTCACCCTGCTGACACCTTTTCTTATGCGGATTGGCTTGGTTCCTTCGTGGATTTTGATCGATGTTGTTGCTTCGCTATATTGACTATTAAATCTGTGTATTCGTTGACTATTAAATCTGTGTATTCGGCTATTAAAGCTATTAAATTAATTAAAGTTGCTCTTACTGCACAGTGCTTAATGCTATCGAAAGCTTTTTCAAAGTCTATAAACGCAATATAAAGTGAAATGTATTCGTTGGCTCGTTCTCTTAAAGAATAAGTATCCAGCAGTTTTTTTTTAAGTGTGAAAGTTATGGCAATATTGTTCTACAAATCATATGCTTGGTTTAGTCAGTCCGAAAAACACGAAGCATGTCTACGCCTGCACACTCTGCTAGGAATCACTTTCAAGTATTTTTGCGGGGAAAAAAGTTAGGCGTCTCGGCCAAATAAAGGTATGTACGAAAATTTATCCTGTTAGTATAATCACTTAAAAAATAGACAGGTGTGCTGTGGACTATTTAAGTTAGATGCCATTTAATATTTTTGCAACTTGCCATTTCAAAAGCTTAACATAGGTCACTTTTGTCAAATTTGAAGGCAATAAAAAATTATATATTTTTTATTGCCCCATTACGATGTTTTTTATTACCCCACGATAGTCAAAATGAAAGGGTAATAAGAAACATTTCCATTCTGAACTACTTGTCTATGACAGGCAAAATTTAAAACAATACATAGAAAGGCTAACATTTGCCAGAAAACTTAAGTATTAAAACTGAAAATCAAGTGTTTCCTTCAGACAAAAAAAAATATTATTTGAAATGGTTTGCTTGTAAAAAACAAAAGTGCTAAACCTTATTAATATTGTAGTAGAAAATTTGAAAGGTTTGTTTAGATATCTCAAATGACAAAAGACAAACTGCAAGAGTAGCAAAAATATTTCCTATTACTTATTACCCGATTATCCCCTAATTGAAATAAATGGGTTCCGCCAGAGATTGCTTAATCATCTTCCATCTCTCCCTGGTTCCGCTCAATACACGGTCTATACGGACCGTGCGCTTAACACTGCTGTGACCGGTGCAACCAAATGGCGCGGAATTTATTAGAAGCTCGCTAAAACACAATTGCGCACGTTCTACGTATGTCAAAAGTTCTATGTTAACCGTCCGTGAGTTTGCGGCGTTCCACGGAAGCCGCTAACGACCTGTGACGTTCAAATGTCAACAGTGTCAAGTTGCGTTAGTCGTCGGCCGTTTTTGGCATGACCAAAAACTATCTATATAACGAACTGCCAATACCTAAAAGCAACCCCCCTTATTTGTGACATGGTGGAGGCGCGTGGACCGCGGCTGGTTTAAATTAGAGACCCTGTATGTAGCCAAAAGAGAGACGCGACAAACCCATCAAAGTCTCTGAAATCAACATTTTTTGGTTGTGTTATTTTCTTGCCAAGCTATTGGCGTTTCACTAAAATAATTAAAAATATCAGCGGTAATAAACAAACATGTGTGTCCGCACCCCCTGTATGAGTTTTGTTAAAAATCGTTTATTTTTATTTTCCGACGCTTATGAATTGACAAGGACAGAAGGTGCGTCCCCCTCTAAACATCACTAGAGTAAAGAGGAGCGATATTATCATCCTTTGATTTTGACTTAAATAAATTTTACTTTGAAGAGTTTGACGCGTCTCTTTATCTTTAAAATATGTCATACATACAGGGTCTCTAGTTTAAATATGACCGTGTCTGGTCAAGCCTTCCCTGTGATCGCTAATTTAGCTAAAGCCAAGTGTTCAGATTTTGAATCAGCTTAAGGAACTTCTGCTCATAATTATATCATCAACTTTTTATTTGTTTATTTTATAAATATTTTAAGTATTCCTAAGTCTTTAATTGGAGGACTCCACTAGAAACGCCTTTTAAATTTACAAAGGTTTTATGTAAATTAAAAAAGTAACTAAAAATCAATAAGTTTACTAATGTTACAGGTTTCTATTAATTCAATGCCTGTCAAGTCAATTCTTATCATTAAAATTCCAAATAGTTTTTAAAATTTCTATGAGTTGACCGTTTTAGTAGCTACGCAAAGTTTTTTCACCAGTTTTTTAAAATGTGCTAATTTAGTAATTAGATTTTTTATGTAGACAGGTTCTCAAATTTGTTAGTTATTATTTTCTAATTTTAAGTTTTTACCTTTTTTTTGTGATTCTTTTAGTAATGTCCCCTGAAGATGTAAGTTCCTACTTACGAAACATGTCAGGACTATTTGTTTAAAACAAATTAAAAATTAGTGGACGAAGACAATAACCTGTTTGATTCCTAAAATAATATTGTTCCACTAACTAGCGATTTTGTCGCGTAATAGACGCGACATTTAAATCGGACGACCTTAAGTTTCTGTTAGTGAGTACAAGGTTTCGGGTATTTTTAGGGAAGTAAGAAAAAAAACTATAAGAGATTGTGGTTTTTACTTTGAAGCTTCTCTTAAAAAACGAGGCTCGCTAGTGGTTTTTTTTTATATTCGCTAGAAAGACACGAAACAAGTAAAAAACATCGACATGTTATAAATTGAAGACGATAAAGTTTTTGCTGTAAAAGGTAACGAACAAAAGTTGTTATGGTAACTTTTGAATCACTCGAAAATAGAAAACGTCTCTGAAAATATAAAACAGAGAAATAGTGACTTTTTACACATACCCTAGGTTGTGTAGGCGGCGGCGGTCCAGCATACGCCATCTGTTGGTCGGGAAGTTGATCTACTAAACAGGTTGTCAGATCAATTAGCCGCTGCTGCTGGATACTATCGCCCGGTCCCACATGACTGATGTGGTTGAAATTGGTCGGCGCCGAGATCAGTTTGGATCGCCTGTCCGGATTTCTAGAAAATTAGTTTAGGGTTGGGGTTAGGTTAGCTGGTTAGTACTACACACCAGGTTTCTGTTAAATAATAAAACCAAGTCCAGGTTAAATCTATTGTGCGGGTTACTTTACAAAAAAAAAAATTCTGAACACCGCTAAAGTTAAAGAAAAATATTCAACTTAGTCTACACACTACACCTGCATCTAGCAAAAACAGGTATTACAAATCATCAAAAAACTCTTTTGAAATTGATTTTAAAACACACACATATTCGAGCACAAGTTAGTTTGTAATGTATTTTTAGCATTTTACAACATGTCAATGCGTCTGTCTGTCCGTCAGTCTCGCAAAAGCTCGAAATGTACCAAAGCTATTTTGACCAAACTTTCGGGGGTAACGAGATTTTAAAAATTACCGATAATTTTAATCAAAGCCTGTTGTTAATAATTTCGAGTTCGAAGAACGAGCTTGAATGAAAAGTATCCGGTTAAGTTTTAAGAACGAGAACAATATGAATATTTCTTGAATAAAAAAGAACTGTTGGCCGAAAGGTTATTTGTGGGTTTTTTTGTTTATGCATTTATGTTTATTTAAACTGCTAAACATGGAATCCCCGCTCCCCGCAAAAGTTTTAATCTTTCGCCTTAAGGGCACTTTTTATATGTGACTTTAAAAATATCTTAAAGTTTATCGTTTAATTAATTTTTTTTTTGTAGCAAGTTTGTAATGTAATTAAAAATGTGATGAATAAGCCCTAAAACATTTTACATTTTAAGATATGAAAAATCGTCCTGCGTCTTGAGATTCGAAATAACGTCATTTGGCTATTTTTTGGTATACATTTTATAAAAAAGTACAGAGCTGTGACCCATAGAGATGCGAAAAAATGGTTCCATAAGTTGAGATTTACAAAAACCGTGATTCACAAAAGAACGTGGTTGAAATATGGAAAAACGAAATAAATGGACTGTTTAACCCAATCCTATTAAGTCCCTCGTGCAAAATGTTTATAATAAAGTATATAATTATTAACAAACATTTAAAACTGTGCTTAAATACAAATTTTTTAGTGCAAAAATCGTTTAGTTTTGCATCATCCCAAACCAAAATGTAAAAGTTTAATTAATATTTAGTAAGTAAAACATTATCGAAACAAATTAAATAGAATTATTGCCGTAAAACTGTTGTTGTGTGAAATCACCTTATATAATAAATTATGGGGAGTTTATTCGGTCAATTTTTGCAGCTGCTTCACACAAAACACATGCATCATGCGACGTACAATCGCCCAGAGCATTTTGACGGTCGATTTTACTCGCATGCTGCAATTTACCTAGTTGATTTTGTTTATGCGACTTAACTCATGTCGCAAAAATCGGCCTGTGCAGTAAACTCCCCATTAGACTGCATTATACTTACGAAGATCTTTGCGACCTGTGGCCTTCTCGTATTGAAAATCTCCTCCTAGGTTTGGCTATGATCCGTCCCTCTGTGTCCAAAGTGACGATATTCTCTAGATTCAGCAGCTCTCCTATAAAACCAATTATTTATTCTAGTGAGTTAAAAAAATTATTTAGTTTTTAAAAACTTTGAGTAATTTTCCTCGTGGCAGTTACTGAAGTATTAGTTTGCTATAATTAACATATAAAAATTCATGTTTTGTTTTAACAACAAGGTGGTTCGTTTCCGCGCCCTTACTTACATTTTGTGAACAGCGATACCTTTTATTTTATTTTTATTTAATTTTTGAAATTTAATTTCAACCCGGTGTTAAGAATAAATAACACTCGGTACATTGAGATCAAAAAACCAGATATGTTTTTTTGCACAATAAAATTGTAAATATAAAATTATAACTGGAGCAATTACAAGTCACACCTATCTCGATGTGTGTCCTTGTTTAACACACCCGATATTCCGTTTACCTATTTACTCTAAACTGACCCATTTACTACCTTGAATGGAGTCAACAAGCGAGAAACTGAAACTATGAAAAGATTGTGTGCAATCATCGCTGATTTGACCCAGTCATAATCATACACAATTTCCAAAATTGTACGCTCGCCAAGACGCGTTGCAAAAGGGTTGACTCTTGCCTCCCTGCGAAATCAACCAACGCCCCTTGCCGAACAAAACCTACTTGCTAATTAGTGTTAAAATAAAGCTAATTAAAAACTAAGGCGCGATCGCGCAATACCTAACAGTGCATTAAAAATAACGAAGTGCCGCCGAAAGAAGACAAACCACAATCGGATTACTCCATTTCCATGGTACCCATTTGCAAAGAAAACCATCCATAAGTGTCTTTAGCTCTCTTTCTTTCTTTTTAATACCCATTAAGCGTCGTTTCCGCACCTCACTTAGACAGCTTAAATTACGTTCTGCTGTTCTCGCGCTCCCTATTGTTTACAGTAGGTGCCCGATTGATAGCTTTAAAGCTCCTTAGCAAAAAAACTAATACGCACTCGACCCATTTCACACGGATATCATAAAAATAGGATAGCCAGCTTTTTGGCTATTGGAAATCACTGCTGACTGTTAAGAGTGTCACGAAACCAAACCACACAAAGGGAAATATTCCATTCTTTTTGTTGTTACTTCTTGGCAGTTTTGTTTATTTCGCGCACTTTTTTAAAGATTTTGTGGTGTTTATTTACACTACAATTAAAGAATTTCAGTGTTGCCAAGAAAAATTATCATGGGATGGCTGATCATACAAGTTACCAAAATTACTAGTCAATATCATCTCGGAAATACCTATTTACCTAAAAGTAGCAATCCCTGTACAAAGTTTAAGAAGTCTGGCCTATCAAACAAGCCTTCTAGAGAGTTATTTTTAGTTTTAACCTAAAACCAAATAGCTGATTCATGACACCATAATTTTCGCTACTTTGGTCCGAATCGCAAGCGCGAATTAGTACGAGGCCATCTGCCTCGGAACAAATATGATCGGGTTAAAATTTGTTATATCGGCAAAAAAATTATTATACTCACTTTGATGAACATTTGACAGGTACAATAGATGAGGTAACTCGTGCAGGGTGCACAAAGACAGGCTTCCGCTGTCGTTAAGCGGCTTAGCCCGTTTAATGTTGAGCGTTTGAACCCATTCGCCGGTCGCGCAGTTGAACATGTCTATGTGGGTCTCGCTGTACACCACCAGATGGCCGTCTCTATAACCTAAAAGGCAAATACATATCTATATTGTAACCCATAAACCAGTGGCGTTCATACAATGAAAATGGAAAGGCGTTGCCTACCCTAGATAAAATTCAAAACACTTTTTTTCATAGCATCATATTTTGAATAACTCAACTCATGACATATTCAACAAAAGTATTTATAATAAGCATTTTTTCATTAATTTTTACTCTGCGTAAGACATATTTCGATGAATGCGTATTATTTTCCTGATAGGTATTCGATAAGACTTTTATAAAGGCGGCGTGATTTATTTCTATTTGCTAGTGGGTTAAAAAAGGCTGCGGTTTTGTCGATTTTCGAAAGACGTTGTATTCTGCAGATCGCTGGCACTGTAAGAATGCATTCGTGTGCGTTGCTTGGTTAAAATTCATTCTGCCCACTATAGAGAAAGATGAAATATGCAATTTAACAAATTTGTAGAAAATCGACTTTAACTGGCAAAGGTTTACTTTTGCCAGAAAATATTTGTAACAAATAAAGTAAATTACTTTCTTTTTAGTTTGGATTTGGACGCAAAATATTAAATGATTTAAGATTAACTGGGATGCATTTTGGTGTTTTTACTAGTTACTGTCTTTTTTGATATTTCGGCAGAATGATCTCGATTTCATAATAGCTATAATAAATTTGTTTGGTTTTTTAGGAGCTTCGATTTTTCGTGTTAGCTTATTTTATTTTATTATTTGATAATAGAGTTTGTGAGAAATTTTCTTCGGAAATTTTTAACTTAGTACCTATGTGTGAGCTGCAAGCGTGGAAGTGGCTAAATAACGCTAATTTTTGCCTACCCAATTCAAATATGATTAAGATTAGGCATAAGGACTGCTTTAGAGAAAATATTTACAAATGTATATTGACTTGAATAGAATACCTATACAAACTTTTAACTCACAAAACAACAAAGTTTTTACCAATTTATAAATTTTTTACCCTTTTGGCGATTCGATAGGTATTATCCATTTTAATATAAAACATATTATAACATCCTGTCTAACATTACAAAATATGTAGTCATCAAAATGTGTTGTAAATTTTGATAATACGTACTTATTGCTGTGGGTACGGCAGGATACATTATCTCTCTATCTCTCGACTTTCGGCCGTGCTTGTCCACGTAGGCGGCTAACGTGCCGAACACCAAAAGGTACTCTCTTCTAGGAAGTTCTATTACCCTTAAAGCTTCAACTGCACTGCAGGTTATTGTCGCGTAGAGAGGATTCTCCGGGTGAAGAAGAGCTAAAAAATATTTTCATCAAAAGAATGTCATCATTCCCTACCGTCGATAAATCTTCGGTTGATAGTATTATATATTCTGATTAGTACCCTATGTTCTACTCTTAACGCGATCTAAACAAATAAATAATATGATACCTGTCAACAACGTCAAAAATTAGGACGAAATAGTATCACCCTTATAACCATATTTCAAAAGTATTAGCTATCATTATCAGGGTTGTGCATTTGATTAAACAAATTTAAAAACTCATGAGAGCAGTCTCATATATATTTTTAAATTTGAGGACACTTTAGTATGTGCTGATTGAGATGGTGTAAATCCGCCTCAAGAACATAACCTTGATGTGATATAGTAAGGCACTTTTTAATGATTTTTGACATCAGTACCGTTTTTGTGAGACTTAAAATCAAATATTGACCAAACCTTAATAATTTTAAATGAGAAGGGAGGCTGCTATATCTCAATTTACCAACATTGTAATGTTGTAATCAGCTTGTAATTTTAAAATCGGGTGAATACTTTAGAAGAAAAACTATTAAAAATATTAAACAAACGGCTGACAAAAAATGTCAGCCATCGACAGCGTTGCAATTCACAGTAGGATCAGGCTTGTTAATTAAAGGGGGCTGTAGTTTGCACATACATCTTAAAAACATTTGTACTGGGAAAGGGCCTCAAATAACTGCCTCAAGCGTGCCGACATGTTCAATTCAGGATACTGATACATGGTGTTGTGCTCTCAAAAATGTCAAGTAAGCGGCTACGTCAACTTAAGATAATGGCTTTGTCCAAAATCCAAAGAATTTTCATAAATTTAAATAAAAAATTAAAATTAACCTTAATTCTAACAACGTCAAATCACGGCATTGACAAAATTTTGTTAAAAGTGTTTACTTTTTTAATCAAAGCCATACGTTTGGGTTCAATTAAATCCAATATGGCGGAACGCTTGTAGCAGTCAATATCCATTAATGGTTTTAATAGTGTTTCCCAGTACAGATATATTTAAGACGTACGTGGTGGTTTCCCATGAGATTTTAAATGGTTTTTTCTTTAACTTACAAATAAACTGCTCGCCACCTTGTAGGTTGTACACAGTGAAACAAGAGGGCGTTCCGACGCACAGTCTTCCGTCAGAGAGCACCTGTAGGGAGTGGACTGTCACCGGTATACTTAGTTCTCTCACTCTTTGGTGTCGCGTCCGCGTCCTGGTAATTTCGTAGATTATTATTGTAGATGAATTCTAAAAAGAATCAAAAGGCATACGTCTGAATGTAAACAACATACTAAAATATTTTTGCACGAGTGTAATTAAAAAAGAAACTTCTACAAACCAAATACATATATATATATATATATATATATATATATATATATATATATATATATATATATATATATATATATATATATATATATATATAGGGTGTTTCAAAATTTAATAACATAATTTTACTGTTACATTTCTTGAGTGATATCAAGATAAAAAGTTAATATAAAGATAGGTCCACAAACGCTTAATGTTCGAGATACAGAATGTTAAAATTTTGCTTGTTTTATAGCTCTGCAGTTTTTGAGATATTTAGCTGAACTTTGGCACGGACATTTACTTTACTATTAGGCATGCCATATAGGTTTTAATTAATTTGTTTATTTTGATATACTCGCCATACCATACTAGAGCATTTTTTTTACTCTATGATAGCAGTCTTTGGTGTAACAGCAATTTTCTCTAAAACGGTTAAAAATGCGAAAAAATCGCAAAAAACAAAAAAGTTGACAAATGAAACAAGGATTTTATTTCTTGTTTTAAATTCTACTAGGGGCTGATAACAAAAAAAAATCAGACGGAAAAGGCAACATGATCCCTGAAAAAGTACCACCCTGTATAGGGGCGTTTGAGGACCTATAATTATACGAATACTTTGTCTTGAAATTCAACACGTTATATAAATAAATTTTGGAACACCCTGTATATGTTTTGTATTTTGCATATTTTATTTAAAGTCGCCTTAAGCAAAATTTTGTCTATCAAAATCTATTTTCAACAAGATCTAAAAATACTGTTTCGCTAAAGACAAAATATTAATTTATATTAAATTACACAAAAGTTATGGACACTAGGGCTTATAGGCGAACATAAAACAGAATACATGTAGGTACATAAAATCACGTAATTAGAGAACTCCAAAAAAATTTACTGTGCGATAAGTCAATATGTAAAAATTAAAATATTGTAAAAACATCCTTATTTACGGAACCATTGGAAGAAAATTACACTAAAATCGCTCAAAGCTACAGAAATGGGTTGTTAAAGAGGATAATGGAGGATATTTAAATTAGCCAACTGAAGATACCGCAAAGAAAAAGGTCCTGAATGCACTAAAGAAAAAACAATTCTAAGCGAACCGGGACCAATGGAGAGAAATCAGAAAACGACGAAGGCGTTATAAACTGATAAAAGTTTGCTTACCTGTTTCTTAATTGCTATAACTAGACAAAACGTCAACGGCGCTCTGACAACTGGTCCAACTGTCATCACCGAACATCCTTTGCTTTCTGTCACTTTAATCCATTCGGTGTCGTCACCATCCAACGCTCGGATAGGAACCAATCGGACTTGTCTTTGTTTGCCACTAGCCACAATCTATAAAACACGAATAGTAACTGATGTACTGCCGTCCTAACCGAAACTTTGTATTTACATTGTCAGTAATTTCGATTAAATCACGACATACCATGCCAAAACGATTTTAATCTCTTAAGTTCAATTTGTGTGTAAGCGATCCTATTGTAGCCTGTTGATACGTGATAGGAAATAAAACTTCATATAACATGGGGGTCAACAGAGTTAGAGCAGTGGGGGAAAGCAGGGTTTTACAAAAATAGAAAATATGCTACCACCAAATTTGGCTAATTATGATCAAAAAATGTAGTATTTCTTTTTTGATAAAAGAATACGTTTTAGAGATACAGGATAACCATTTTTTAGAACTTTATAATTTCGCTTACTTAAACCTAAAGAAAAAATATAAATAATATTTACGATTCATAAATAATATCTTATTATTATGCCTCCCCAGAGGGTAATGAATAATAACGGAAAACATCGTTTATTATAGCATTTATCAAAAGTATGGCAAAAAGAAATTGCCTCATAAATTTATCTGAATAATTTTTATCTCTAATCTTGTTCTGATACACGACTCAACAAAATTTAATCTTTACTTCATTTTTTAATGTTTCTTTTCCTATTGTTCAACCTTCCCTCTATTCCCCTTATATTAACTTACTGCCCCCCGGCAACGCCGCAACTAAAAATCAAATTTCGTTGGAAATGTAATTCTCAATATAAACTATAAAAGTTCTCGGGTTGTGATTTTTCTACAAGGAAGAGGAAGCCCTCCACTCTTACACTAGTTAAACATCGTTAAACGGGTTTTGAGTTATCGTGCAGCAGACAGACAAACAGACACCATTACAAAATTCGGTAATGAGGCCTTTTTTCACTCAAATAACTCATTTGAAGTGGAAATATTTTTTTATTATTTTGACAATCCCATTAACCGTTGGTATAAAGTCGAGTTATTCGCTTCCTCGTGTTTTTCAAATGCCCAATTTCTCAACATGTAATGTAATGCGGTGTTAACACATCCCTTTTTTAACAACATTTAAAAAAAATATTGCCTCAACAGTAAGGGGATTTGTTGACCAGAATTGCCAAAAAAAAGATGCCTTAACAACAAACTAGAACAAAAAAATTCGAGAGGTTGGGAGTACTGCATTTGCAAAGCACAAGAACGCGAATTCGGTCGATCGTGCTGGCTGTAATAAAAATGCAACATAAGAATAAGACAGCTAAAAATATATTTCTACACAAAAATTTGGTTTTACAACTTCTAATTTCATCAGAAGGAATCTTTTGAGCATTTAACCCTAGTTTAGTGCTGTGTGCGATTTTAATCTGATCGTGTTAATGTTCTGTGGTGATGATTATGATTAGTGTTATTACTTGGATTTGGAACCTAGGTTTTAACGACAAATATAAGGACAACACAAACGTAGAGTAATCTGTTTCCGTACAAGCAAATCAAACTTTACTATACTAAAATTATACATACCAATAAATGTTCTTCGCTAATATACTCTATTTGGAAGATCTTCTTGCCTTCACCGACCCTAGCAATTTCATGCCTGTCGAGGTCTATACAATATAGTCCTTCTTCAGTACCTACAAAAATTAAACCAGAATGATATTAGCTTATCTTTATAATTGTGACCTTATTTGAAATATAAATCATCAAAATTAATATTTATAGTTACTAGAAAGACTCCGATAAATTTACCAATGTAAATAATCGGTAAATTTAATGTTTAGGTCAGGTTTGGGGAAAAAATAATTAAACAATTAAGAGTTATAATTAAACAATGCAGGGTCATCGTCAAAATAGATTGCATAATTTCAAGGTTTTCCCGGTTAATTTTGGAAAACTTTGAAAAGCTGCAAATGAAACTGAAAAGTTTATTATTTGAAAGCGACAAAAAAGATATACACATTTCAAGGTTGTTTAAAGTATTTCCTCAAATTCTCAGTTTTTTTTAACTTTCTTTAATTTTTTCGAAATAAAGGTATCTTTAAAAAACTGATCAAATCAAACTTACCTAAAACTATTCTATCAGGATCAATAATCGCCGCGCTAAGGGTATTCTTGAGCAACGTTAAAGAATTATCTATTAGTTCTCTTGCCAATAAAACTGTGGTGTTCGGCAGGTTGTTCCTTTTCATAATTCGGTGCAATTCCTACAAGTAATAAAATAAGCATATTGATAATATTATTTTTCTTTACAATAAAAAAATTGTATATTTTTTGTAAACAATAAAGGGCAAAACAGTAATATCTTATGAAGTCGAGGTTAAATACCATTGATCTTAAGGCATCATGTAGCCCTATGCCGACGGCAATATTAAAGGCTTCAGTGATATATTTTCAATTTCTGTTCAGTTGTATTCATACGCTTGTTTTTCAATTTGCCTCATGATGGAATGGATATCAAAATAATCTATTTGCCCTAAATCCATTCTGATACTCACCACCACGGAGTAACCACTTAGAAAGTCTGTTATAAAGATCTTCAAACAATACTTTATAAGCAGCATTAAAAGGTTATTGGTCGTAAGAAATTCCTCCCTTTGTCAAGTTTTAATATGCGTACCAAACCAACCTCTTTTCAAACAAAAATATTTAGTTTTGAAAATATTTAACTAACCTGTAAGGCGACCACCCATTTGTTCTTCTCTGCTTCCGAATCTGCTAGCATTAAAGTGCAATTTCTTGGTCCGGGAGGTTCCATCAAAGATGTAGTAACCTAAAATTTAGAAAAAAAAACAAATTCAAAAACAAGTCTAAAAAAATTGAATTGACTTTAAACTTTTTTTTATTTATTATCTCGAAATAGTTGACTTGGGGTTGCGTGCCACTATAAATATGAAAACCAGCACAATTTTTTAAATCTGTTTAGTTGGTAGTAAATTGCTTAGACTATTATTAAAAGCAATAAAAACAGCGGATATATTGGACGTACGTCATCCAAATGTCAAAATGATTGGAATGAAATTCAAATTTGTCAACCTCGAAAACCCCCAAATTGATATACCGCATGTGTATGTTGACATATGTCGAAATAATTGAACAATGAAAAGAATTGAAATTCGGATTTGTCCATTTCGAAAATTAGAAAATCTATATATCGCGTTCGTATTTTTTGTTGTAATGTTTTAAAAAAAGCTGCAATATTAGACGTATGTCATCCAAATGTCAAAATAATAAGAGAAAAAAGGTGAACTTCGGATTCCTTATCCTCAGAAACCCTCAAATCGTAAGTTGGCACCTATTATCTCAGTGTGAGTTTCATTGGGGCTCTGCAGAGTAAGTTGGCACCTATTATCTCAGTGTGAGTTTAATTGGGGCTCTGCAGAGTTCTATATAAAAGGCCGTAGCTCCCAACCTACTCGATTGACTCCCAAATTTTTTGGTGGTTTTTAAGTCAGGATTAATAGGGCTACAGCATACTTAAATTAGAACCAAATTTACAGAGCCTGGGTTTAATGTAATTAGTACATAGTACTGTAGCAAGACAAGTCTAGATCCTGCAAATGTCTGTATTAGAAACAAAGGAATTATAAAATCAGCTGACGGTGTAAACTGAGAAAGCGGGGTACTAAATATCTAAAAATGGGTAACTTCAGAACCTAAGGTAAAAACTTCAAAAAGAAAGCAATAACTTTTTTTATGTAATTTTTTTATAAACTATATAATTGTCTCTTTAAAATTGTTTCTCAGGGACTATGCTTACCTTAAAAATGCAAGGAATATCCTTCTTATTGGCGTGTATGACGTCAGATTCCTTAACTACGCTAACACTAAACTGCGGATCGCGCATGTCCAGCACTTGTGAGACGTGAACACTGGGCAGGGCGTTGCGGTCAGCTGATATGTCATACAGGAAGAGTTTGAAGTCACATACTACGACAAACTGACGAACCCAACCTACGAAATAAAGTTATTTTTCTTAAAATTCAACACAAATGTTTTATACAGGGTGTAAAGGGTATGACTCACAATATTTTAATAGATGATAGAGGAGGTCAAAATAGGATGGGGGGCAAACACACCCGATTTCAAAATATAGGATTTTGAAAGTTCAGAAGTTGGATAAAAACGGTTCCACGAAAAAATAAAGTTTGCCAACGACAAATGATTATTTGGCTAACTATGATTTAAAAATGTGGAATTCCTTTTTTTGATGAAATGATAAGTTAAGATACAGGCTGTCCCCAAAACTTACTTGAAACAACCTAAATATTAATACAACTACTCCTTAACTAGTACAGAACACATACCATTAGGGTAATAGCTATGGAGATTCTGCTTAGAAAGAGAAAAACTAATTCAGCAAGTGTTTAGATAAAAACCCCGATCTCAGCAAAACGCGATTGTCCGTGAACAAAAAGTTAAAGAAGAGGGGAACATTATAGGCAGGTAGACAAGAGCTGATTAGGGATATCAGGGGAGATCCAACGAGGTCACGTTACGGGTTCGAGATTTTCTTTTCGTTTAAATCTGAGAAGCGAGCAGGAGGTAAGAATTGCGTTTTTATAAACCTTGCTATTTCTTTTTCGGGCATTTACTATTGAAAGAAAGGTTCAAATGTTAAAATGGTATTTTGCAGGAAACTCCACTCGGGATATAAAAAATTTGTTTATTGCTAAGTATGAGGACCGTGATATTCCTTGCAAAACTACCAGTATAATTAATCATTTTGATAAATTTGGGTGCGTTAAGGTCTGCAGAAAATGTAGCGCCAATGAAGTGGATGATGGTATAAGACCCATATCGGAACAAAGGCAACAGCGAGAAACTGCTGTTTGTGCAGCGGTTGAAGTACTCCCTCCTTGTTCAAGTTCAGCCATTGCTAAAGAGATACCTGATGATATTCATCCTAGAGCCGTTAGAAACATTTTAAAAAGACATGGATACAAACCCTACAAGTTAAAAAAAATCTTAGAAACTGTTTCCTGAGGACAATATTTTAAGGATGGATCGTGCAAATCAGGATGAAAATTTTGTCAGCTGTTGCTATGCAGTGACAACAGCAGTGTAAAAAATCAATTTTATTTGTAGGGTATGGCAGCCTAATTTAACGCGATGTTTAGAGACAATAATAAACGAAAAATGGGTACATTCATCTTCGAAATTCTCTGAGTAACTGAATCATAGACCACACCCAAACTAGGCAATTAAATATCTTTATCGGTACCAAAAACAATGCAATAACATGCATTCTGCAAAGCGGCGCATGATTCGAAAGGAATAAAGAGGAGAAGTTGCTTTTATTTTTATCTAAACACGTGCTAAATTAGTTTGTCTCGTTCTAAGCAGAATCTTCGTGGCCACTATAGCTATTACCCTAATGGTATATTGCGTTTTATATTTAATAAAAAACTTTTTCCTTAAAATCATTTTTATCTCTAATTATTGTTCTAGTTCTTAAAAACGACTTCATGTTTACTGTGTTTTTTAAAGAAGCTATAACCAAACAAGTCGAAAAAATCGTCAACTTTGATGCTTTGTATCTTAAAAACCCAACATTTCAAAAACTCTGTTTCTTATTTTGGGATCGCATATCGCTCATTAAAATATTGAGTCATGCCATTTGCACCCTCTATAGGGTGTTAGGGAAACAATCAAAATATAAATTAAAATAGGAAAGATTAAAAGGAGACAGCAGATTATCATGTCTTAAATGTAAGAATTTGAGGAAAATCCAATTCTGTATGTTTTCATCAAGACAATGCGCTTTACTATTAAGAGTGTTTTTTAACAAAATATGATAGAAATATCCACCGTACATTTTTCTGTTTTCTTTTTAATTTCTTACTGTTAACTTCATACTACGATTTTCCCCATTTACTTTCCCCATTTAATAACTACTGAAGAAATGTTTGCGTTTTGAGGGGTTACCTTTTTTGACGCCTCCTTGTTTGGGCACCTTCACATAACCTTCGTAAGCAGTCCCGATTCCTCGAGTTGGATCTATTCCTAACGGCCTTTTTGCTAAAAGAGTAGTCATGAAAAAAAAGACATTTAAAACAAAAAAACCAGTATTTACTAAAGGGTACTAAGTACTAAATCTATAAACTTAATCCGGACAGGTCTACATTTCATGATTGAAGGTTTAACTAATTTTTTCCCTTGAACGCAATAGTTTTTAATATTTATATGATTTGTTTATAAATACCTGGCAATATAGGCAATTTTTTTCATTGTAGCAATCATATTATATCGACATAAACCTTATAATAAATAATCGGAATAAATCGTTGTACAGGGTATCCCATTTTTGATGGTATAAAAGATATAGACCTGGGGATTTCACATTACTGTCCTTAAATTTCGGGACCTAAAAACATAAGTCAATTTTTTTTCAGCCCTTGTAGTTTGAGCTACGAGAGAAAATTCAAAAATCCGTAATTCTAAAAATCTGTCACACCTGTCTGTCTTTGTTATTAGTGCAGATATTTCAATTTTGTTAAAACTTCTCTACTGACAGTTGATCGTGTCAATAAAATGACGTCAAATTTTTCAAAGTCCGAGGATTCGAGATTTCAGAAAAAAAATATAAGTTAAATACGGACCTGGAATTTTTTTTTTAATTTTTTGAATTTTTCGTCGTAGCTTTAAAATTACAAGGACTATAAAAAACGCATTTTTTTTCTTGTCTCAAAATCTAAGGAGAGTAATGTGAAATCCCCAGGTTTCTTTCTTTTATAATAACTGAGTTTTTAATTCAATACCATCAAAAATGGGACACCCTGTACATCATAATAGCTGTGAGCTATATTTAACATGTTAATTATTATTTGGACAAGTTCAATTGTTATTTGATTGAGTATTACTGAAAAAGGATTCCAATATGTCGTACTTTTTACAATATTTAATTTTCTCTATCATGTTTCAAGTTATGTATAAACTAATTAGTTTTGAAAAATGTTTGTAAATGTTTATTTCAATATTTTTTCAAACTTTAAACCAACCCTCAGGGGTGGTACTACAATTTCAGACCAGTATTAACCGGAATACAATTACTGCACAAAATAGATTTAGCAAAAAATAAAATATTGTTACAAGATTTCTCATTGGATTTTCTTTAGTTTTAAAGTTAATTTAAATTTTTATTCGATTAAACTGACTGATAAATGCTTATTACGGCTATTATTGTAAACTTGTGTAAAAATATTGTCTAATTTTTTTTGTTTGTTGTTAATTAAATTAGTTAAATAAAATCTGTCAAACTATGATTTTGCCAAAAAAAGTTTTTATTTTATTCACCGATTTTTTCAAAGTTAAAACGGCTATTTTAAAAAATTTACTTTAAAGTTCGTATACACCGAACTGCTCCGCGAATGCGCCGCTAGCCCGTTGTATGTACGCCGCTCGCGCTCCGTATGTGCGCCGCTTGCCGAATTCGTTTCAACGATCGACAACAAACTGCCGATGCCGTCTCAAAGGATCTGCGAACACACAAAGAGGAGCCGAAGAAAGCTGGTTTTCGGCAAAAGGCTTGCAAGGGGCGCGCGCGCAAATTGAAAACACGAACACAGGATGAATCCGTGTTTGCGCGCGGAGTGTAAGAAGCGCGCGAGCGACGCACATACGGCGCGTTCGCGGAGCAGTTTGGTATATATGTACTCTTACATTGAAAACTTTGGTAGACTTTTTTTTGGTAACTAAGTATAGTAAGTTTTTTTAGTCATATTTAAAAAAGCTAAAATATCTTGTTGTTGCTATACTTGCGCCTATAGTACGTTGCTTTGCGAACATGGCAAAAATAAATTAATAAAATTGAAAAACCCAGAAGATAGACGACCCTAATTCTGCTTGTAAAACTAAGTTTTAATGCTGCAAAATAAGCACCATTAGGATGTCCACCTTCTGGGTTTCTTAAGTTTTTTGTTGAACTGTGTAATTAGTGGGGAAAAGCTTACTTTGGTCGGGCGGCACAGGGCAAACCCCAGGCACGTGCGGACAGCACGCGGTGTGACAAGTGAAACCGCATATCTCGCACACCATGCCTTGGCGCATCAAGCCCACCATTAAGCTGGTACAGTGACTACATTTGGTGGGACTGGAGAAGGTACGCACCAGGAACTGGTGGGCTTTATGTTTCATGGGAGACTGCGATTCATGCTAAAAAAATATTATATATAGTGAGTTCTAGGGAATAGTCCAAAGTTGCAAGATCAATTCAGGAGCTTAAAATATTACTATTTGTGCATATTTGCCTTAGTCCAAAAGTTGATAGTTTAGAAGATACAGGGTGTTAAAGTTATTTTTTAAATTTCAAATTTTGTCCCTAGCAAATTAGTTTTTTGGTGTTTAGGAACAAAAATTGGTTTATGGGTTTTTTTTTTGGGTCGAGAAATACGAATGTGGTGTTATTTTTAATAGATTTTGTAGAGGGCACCACTTGCGGTATATCTAGTGCCTTTAATTTGGTACATATTATGGGTAAAACAACAAACATAAAAACAAATTAATTTATGAACCTGATACCTTCCAAGTAAACTCCATGCTATACCAACCTTGAAAACAGTTTTTTTGTTAATATCTCAGAAACGTAAGCGGAAGAAGTTTTTGGTTATAACTCAAATTATTGAGAAAACTGTCTTCTATATTCCGAAAATCGCTTATTGATGCGATGCTCCGTTAAAAAGTTAGCATATTTTCAATGTTTTAACTGTCAAAAAACTGTATAATCAGCTCGTTACAGCGTCGAACACTATTTTGCCTAAAAATTTTATGAAAATCGAATTAGCGGTTTAGGAGCTATCATGTTACGGACAGACATACACAGAAACACAGACAGGCGTCACGCCGATATTGCTAAGATATTTCTAAATACACCGAAATAACACATTTTTGACGTTATCTCAGCCATTGCTGCGCGGGCTAGGAAGGTAAAAATTAATTGTTAATTGTTAAAAATATTGACACTACTTTACTAATATTTTTTTGGCAAAACGCAACAAAACATTTTTTGATAAGGAATCACAAATTATTTGACATTGTCAAGTTTTTCACTTTTTACACACACAACTTTACAGCTTTTTTCACAAAAACTTTGTTTAGTGCATCATTTAAATTATACCCTGTATACATTTAAGACGGAAACAAAGTAGGAACTTGTTAAAAATGTCTTTATGTATACTACTGTAACTATTTTTTAAAAATTGGCTACGGTTATAAACAAAAACTGTTACTAGCTATATTTTTAAATTATCTAGCGAATCGTTTTGAAATTGAAATTTTTCAAACATAAAATTTGGGTTAAATGGGAACAAAGTGGCCCTATTCCAAGCCCAATGAGATCGAAATTAAAAATATCTCCAGGGGTTTTCAAAATATCGAGCAAAAACTAAAAATTATTATTTTTTCAAAAAATGTAAATATTGTCTCCATTTCGTAAACAAATTAAATAAAGTTTGGTTTTATAACAACGACTATTGACAAATTTCATCTAGGCCTGCTACTATTGTTTTAGAAACCGTTTTCGAAATCTCCATGGACAGTTACTTTTATCTGGAGAACCCAAAACGTTTTTTTCTCTTACCACACTGATCTCCGACAAATTACTCCTAGAACTAATAATACTGGGCGCTCTGTTATCTTCCACGTCCGCCTCTTCGGACTCCATCGAACCACCCTGATAGAGCATGTTCTGAGACTGGGTTCCCATGGAACCGATATTGTCGTACATGTTTTGTTGGGAAGACGAATGGGTTTCCTTAAGAAACTGGTCCAGGTAGGACATCTGGGACGATGGACGTTCCAGGACGCCGACTATAGGAAAGAAAAATATGGTTTGAACTCAAGTTAATACGTAATTTTTTGGATGGATTTGTCTATATTTCAATACTAAAGATTTAATTCTAGAGAACCTTTATTGAAAACCGATTGAATTTTAAAACGCGATTTTGGTTTAAAACGCCCGCTACTAGAGTCTCGCGTAATTTCCTGACGAATGGCAGAAAATATAGAATATAAGATTTTTTCCTTGTTTTACCCGTAAAATAGGAAAAAAATCGTGAAGACAATCAAATCAAACCCCAAGATAAAACTAAAACGATTTTCGGCATTCAATAGCAAAAAATGTTGTTTTAGCTAAAAATGTTGTTAAAACTTTGATTTTCAAAATATTGTGGAAGGTCTGTCAAATGTTGTGTAATCAATCTTTAGTATTGATTTTAATATTTTAAAGTGTCAAGAATTAAAATAAGTTTTAACTACAGCCCCCTCAAATTAATAATTTAAGGGGGCTGTGGTTTTAACAAGAGAGATGAAGATGAAATTTTCAGCACTCCAAAAAAAGATGGATTTGAAATGAAGTTGGGTGTGTAAAGATTAATTCATTATATGCATGAAAATGACGTGAATCATACAAAACAAATGACGAATTAAAAAAAAACTAATGTCATATAAATCGTTTGCATAAAAACACTCAACAATTTTAGGTTATCCCGGTCGATGTCTATGTTATTTTTTTACAAATTTACAATGTTTTATTACAACCCGATCCATGTTTATATATTACACTAAAATTTAATTGGTTCAAGTAGTACGATTAATTTGTTTAGGATTTTAGAATAAGTATACTAAACTTTTAAAATATTTACCGGATATACTAATAATTTGTCTACAGCCTAGTGGGATAACCTACAATACAGTTAATGTGTAAATCCAAAAAATACAAAATTAGCTGCAAAAATAAGACGTAAGACATTAAACATTATATTAGCACTCCAAGCATGTCTACACTGGGGAAAGTCACTGAAGATGCAAGAAGGAATTTGAAACTTGAAGCGGAAAGCCTTTTAAACCCGCAGCCCAAATACCCTAAACCGACCAATACGAAGTGTGTTATAAAACGGGCTGCCGCAACCGAACGGTAGGTGTAGAAAAAAACTACATTTACCGACCGGTGCGGTCCAAAGAAAAGCTGCAAATGCTGTCTTTCAAGTTTTGCACACAGAAATATAGATAGCGACACCACTCGAATGTCACTACTAAAACTTAATTTCCATTTTAATATAAATTGAAAGTGTCAGTGTAATCTATATCAAAATCTTTACAACTTTTATAGACAATTGTTTTTTGTTGGTTCCTGTTTTTTTTGTTGTACAGTTAAGCACCACATCAGTCGACAATTTTTTGTTGGTATGGATAATTTAAACGTGGAAGGTTGAGTCTAAGCGACGATCCAAAGGCAAAAGAAAGTGCATCAAAGATGGTCCTCACACAGGAAAACGTCTCTCACACGGACGATGGCTATGGACTGCTGTGATCTCTAGCCATCATACTAAATGATGACCCAGCAGGCCGGCATGCTAAGTAACCCCCGGTAGGGAATTTTCTTTTCTCAATGAGGATTTAACTTTGCCTGATACCCTTTTTCGTACTAGGGCCATCTACGCTCTTAATACGGAACCATCCTCTTAACATGACTTCCAAACCACGGCCTTGTATTGATCATCAACTTTGCATACTTCGTTAATGCCCGAACTCCGCCAAAGACAGGCCTTACCTCTACCTCCGGTGAATCTGTATTCACAAACAGATAGTCCGGGGTGTACGAGCAGGCATGGAAATCGCCCTCTGATCGTAAAGCGGACGCGCGCCCACTGAACCATCTCTATCAGGAAAACGTCGAAACTGTGCGCGAAAGATGGACATGTGACATATAGCTAGATAAAATATAATGATAACTAAACCAACAAACGAACTTTGACAGTTGGTCTGAGCACCTGCGAATGTGCATTAATCTTTTTGGAGAATGCTTCGAAAAATATTAGTCTTCCAAAGCTATCTACTGTTTTATTGCCACCATATATGCAAAACTTGAAAGACAGCTGATTGGTTGGATCCTAATTGACCCTTGCGTAGGTTTGTCTATGATCAGCTTAAGCATTTCAAAAGTAAATGTCCTATTCTCAAATCTATTCTAATACTCTATAGTTTGGGAGACATAGCCTGCACTGCTATCTGCTCAAGAAAGTCAATGGCGGCCAGTCTTCGACAGTACTCATAAATTTATGTTCAGTATTATTAAATGGTATCCGTTAAGTTATTTAAATTCTCAAGGGATAGACTAAATGCTGTCCTAATATGTCTAATATCAATTATTTTTAGCCCAACCAGTGCATTTTTTTCCTAAAAGCACGATAAAATATAATTTTATTAGCATGCAAATTTTATTGAGTATTTTAGCAGTGCGGGCAAATATCTAATCTCCTAGCTCTCAAACAAAAACATTTAATTTGGTATTAAAACTACAAGGATAACAAGTTTCACATTCTTGCAGACCTTCAGTGAGGGTAAACATAGTGTAAGCATCAAAAATTGGCAAAATTACAGTTACCAATATGTTAACTTAATCGGTAAAACTATTAAAAGGTTGTTGCCAGGTCAATATAATAGCTAGAAAATGATAGCGCTAAAAAAATTACCCTTGGGCACGTGTCGTTTGATGAACGTCGACAATCCGCTGGCTGCATGAAAGTTTTAAAAATATTTTTTTTGCTTTTGTTTGTTTTACAGAAAAAAACGTTTAAATCGTTTTAAGTTTGTTTATTTCTAAAATCTCTCCAAAGAAACATAACAATAAATAGATCAACAAAACGAGAAAAAACAAATCTAGGACAAAAGTAGAACAAAAATAGAAATAGAAAAAATAAATCGTTTGGTTTGGTTCGGCGCACTCGCAGAATTGAACATATTCAATGTACAGCACGACAGGAATGACAATCGTGGGGCGGGGACGCAGGTTCAGTCCCGGTAGGCGACCTGCAGTTTTATTTTAAAGTGATATTTTTGCGAAGATACTATAATTTATAATTGTCTTGTTTTAAATGTGTATAACTGAGAAATATGAATTAAACTATAGTTAGCTCAAGGTCCCTAAAAACTCTGACACAGGTTGCCTACAGCAGTTGACAAGTCATGTGAACTTAACTGGCCAACTGTATGTACCTACGTCATCGCGTCGATATACGTTTTTTTTACTGTTGTGTTTTTTAATTTTAGTTTAGTTCTTCTATATAAATTCAGTGTTTGTTGTTATAAAAAGGCGACTGTGAAACATTTCTCTTGAGAACATTTTTGTGTATTATAGTGGTGGAACCGTCTCGGAAAGCACTAAAAAAATAATTTTTCAAGGATTTTTTGTTTCAGAACCTGCATACAAATGAAAGGGGAATTAATAACTATTCTCTTATTTATTGAAGGTTTTACATGTCAAAAGTATTTTAAGTAAAATTTAGGTTATGATCTAGGTTGCAGACTAAGTAAACACGATGAAGTAGATATCAAATCTGATTGCTGTGACAGTACAGTTGACAAGTTGGGTTTGATGACCTGTCAAATTCTGTAGGCAACCTGTGTAGAGTATAGCCCACGCTATGCAGGGGTAAACCATTATCTTCTCAATAGATACTTTTATACCTTTGGGCTGGTCGTCGTGACAGTGAGGTGAAGGGGTATAGACAGATAATGAGAAATTTTTTATCATGTATCATGGGGATTTACACGTAAAAATTTCGACCCTTTGATAACTATTGTTCTGCATCTAATTAAATGTTAAAATGTACATTTGTGGTATGGATTTCCTGCAACCACATAAACAAACATTTGCTTTAATTAAAACTCTAAAAGATCGTTTTAAAAATTATCAATTAAATGAAAAAAATTATTTTATTAGAGCCATTGTAAACAAAAATATTGACATTGAGTAACCTAAACATATCAGATATATATATCAAAATAAAGCAATAAAAGTTGTTTGAAATCAATAAATAGCTTTAAGAATTTTTTTTAGCGCAGAAAATTCTACTTTGCCCAACTAGTGTGGAAACATTTTTCCGCACAGAAATTTGGAAAACCTCTATTGATTTGAAGTTTCTGTTTATATTTCCTATGAAATGCCTTGGTTGCTATGGTGTAAAGGTAAGATATTGTATTTCGTTAAAACGTCAGGAATTTTTTTTGAAGTTGCGTATGTATGTTGGTTCGGTAATTTAATTTATTTATGTTTTCCTGACATTCGTAGAAAAATAATTGTTTCTAACTTGCAGAAACCTATTTTTCCGCACTTAAATGCATGCGTAGCGAGTTAAATGGCATTTGCGTGTGGAAAAATCGATTTTCTGTACTAGTTAGGAAAATAGCTATTTTAAACGAGCGTGTGGAAAATGTGATTTTCCACAATATTTTTAGTGCAGAAAATTCAACAAATTTTCCGCACAGAAATGTCAAATTTAAAAAAAACATGTATAGATTTGAAGTTTCTACTGGCAATATTGCCTATGAAATGCCTTGGTTGCTATGCTATAGTGTAAAGGTAACGCTTGCAGAAACCTATTTTTCTGCACTTAAATGCTTGACAGAACTCGCTACACAGCGTTCTGTCAATGGCATTTACGTGCGGAAAAATCGATTTTCGGCCATTGTTAGGAAAATAGCTATTTTACGGTTTACAACGAGCATTGGTAACAAAAACAATCATTTAGCATCTAGCTAGGACCCGTCTCTAAAGTTAACATAAGGTTGAAATTTTAATATGTAAATACCTATGATACATGATAAAAAAATTCACTGTATTTGAATATACAGGGTGTCCCAACTAAAAGGTAACAGAGGTGTTTTTGGGTATTTTTCGTGCGAATTTGGAGAAACGCTCAAACACGTCGGGTTTGTTTGAGTGGGGGACACTTTTAGATCTTGAAATTTTTGTATCACGCACCATCTTCGAGGGGTATACTTTACCCCTATATTTTGAATAGGGAAAGTGGGTCTAGTGACACCTTGTTTTGAAGGCCTCTTGAATGTCTTTACAACCGTGTTTTCATTTTCATAAATCCTATCTATTAGTTTTTAAGATAATTACCTTCAAACTTTCAAATTTGACATGAAAAATTTAATCAGAATTTTATATTTTTCGGATTTTATTTTTATTTTATCATTCCATATTAAATTTGAACATTTGAAAGCAAATATCTCAAAAACTAACCGATAGATTTTTGAAATTTTTACACGGTTGTAAAGATATTCAAGAGATCTTCCAAACAAGGTATCACTAGACCCACTTTCCCTCTTCAAAATATAGTGGTAAAGTATACCCCTAGAAGATGGTGCGTGCAACAAAAATTTCAAGACAGCCAAAAAGTGTCCCCCTCGCAAACAAAATCGACGGCTCCGAGCGTTTCTCCAAATTCGCACGAAAAATACCTAAAAAACCTGTGTTACCTTTTAGTTGGGACACCCTGTATAGATACTTAATTTTACTCTGTTTGACCCAACTTCACACAGATTTTGTCAGATACGCGAGGTTGCTGGTTTATTGCTTCCAGCATTACAATAACAAAAAAGTTGAAGTTTGTAATCTGTCACGTGCTCCGAACCATTTTTTAAACTAGATTTGCTCGCAAAACTTTTGTCAGATGGTGCAAGTTGCAGTAATCTAGGATCTTTTAAATTATTAATTACTAAATTAGATTCTTTAATAGAGCCAAAACCTATTTGAATTATAAGTCAAATGACAGGTGACAGCACCATAAGAACATTTTTGCATGCAAATCTACTACCGATAATAACTAATAAGAAATAAGATAAATTTAAATGTGTTTTAGTGTAGTGTGTTGGTCCACAGTAATTTAAACAAAACAATTAAGTATTGAACAAATAGTTTAAATGCAGGCAAGTCCTCATAGATTTGCTTTTTCTCTATATAAAATATTTCTCTATTAATTCACAAAAATTTGTAATATAAAAATTCTAAATTTTTCTCTTTATGTATCACACTCTAAAATTGAGTATTTACAACCTTAAATATCACTTTTAAAAGATGTTTAATGGTATCAATGTCGACTGACGAAGTAAAAAATCTTGACGATTTTATTTACAGCAAAGTAGTCCTCAAGAAAATATTTGATTAAAAAAATATAATAAAGGATTTTTAATAGAAGAAATTTGCATAAATTTCTAAATCTTTATCTGTTTAGGCTAAGGTAAAATAAACGCGGGTCGGCTATCTGTAAGTCGCTATATTTGACAGAATATCGACTTATTTTTATTCAAAACCAGCTTACGTAATAATAAATGGTATCGGCTTTTAATTTTCGTAGATATCTTCCTGTTTTTGAAATATTTATGAATCGTGTGATTTTTTTAAAAATCGATATATATCTCAAAAACTAAAAATAAATGATTTTATAAATGATAAAAAGTGAACTATGATTCAAACAACATAAAATTAGATTTAAAAAAAATCGGCTTTCAAACTAAATGTGCATTTTCCAAGTGTCCAATTTTTCATATTTGAGCCACCATCTTGTATTTAATGGCATGCCTTTGACATTCCAATAAGTCATATTCTAATCTCAAAGTCAAATACATTAATAACCAAAATTCACGGAGGCCTCTAAACGACTAGAATAATTTATTATCTTCTCCTGCGTTAAAAATGTTATCCCGAACCCTTTTTCGAGATAAAATCTAAAATTACTAGGCAGAAACTTCTCGTGTTTAGCATTTTAGTATGTCAAATGCATTTTCTTGAGGACACAGACCTTTATTCGTATACTTAATAAAAATAATCTCACTTCCACAGAAGTGAGTCTTAAAAAAACTTATTTTAAAAAAGTAGTGACTAGTTCAGAGTTTTTTTTGTGAGAAACTTGACTCATTTTAGGTAGATTTTTTATTTGGTGTTAAGTGTAGACCTGCATGTAGACCAGCATTATGCCCCAAAAACACGACGTAATTCCGATGATCAGTGGCAGCTGCTTCAACCATGAACCGACTGTCGGGTGAGAAACATAAAAATCTTGTCAGAATCGAGACTTTTAGCCACTTTACAATGAGTATGCGTATCCTCATCCCCATAAAGTAATTCGTCCTTTCCCAAAATATTAACCCCATAGTTTATCATAAAGGACAAATAAAAAATCGTCTAAGATCATAAAGGAAAATGGCATAACAGTCCTATGTTAAAAACGGAATTATTAATAACCGGACATTATCAAAAACGTCATTCTTCAAAACAAGACAAGAGCAAAATCGAAGTTCTGTATAACGTCTTTTATCAAAACCGGACAAAATCAAAAAGGACAAAATCATAAAAAGGGGCCGGGCCTAGCTTGTGACGTTCACCTAAAGAAGAGCGGTTCTGATATTGCTATACAATTGAAGCACCCTTCACTGCAATTTCTTTATTGCTATGCCTAAGGAAAACGCTGTATCTACACAGAGATTGCTAGCAAGGCCCATCCTTAAAAAAGGTCAGGTGTTGGACCCTAGATTAGGATTCATCTGGAATTAATTGACCAAGAGGTTCAGTTCGGTTCGGTTAACACCGATTTCGACCTCTCAAAAGAAGGACAGGGGAGCTAATTAAAGGAAAAGATAAATTCTTATTTTTGTATTTAGTTTTGGGTCCAAAAACAACAATATTATTTGTTCCCGATTTAAATTTGCCGCCAAACTTCCGTGAGACCGATTTATTTGAGAGGAACCAGTATACATGCTACATTCGGTCCCTTTTTATGATTTTGTCCGGTTTGGATAAAATAGTTTATACTAAACTTCGATTTTGCTCTTGTCTTGTTTTGATGAATGACGTTTTTGCTTTTGTCATTTATGACGATTGATAGAGATTCGAAATAGTAATTTATAAATACAGGGTCCTTTATTAAAACTTTTGTGATATTTCGCCTATTTTTAAAAGGAGGCTTGTAAATTTATACAGTAATATACAGGGTGTTCCATTTATAAAAACATACGTTTGCTTTAGAAACAAAAACGATTGATGTAGGGAAGTGAAAGCTACGCCCTGGATTCTTTACAAAAAGAACTTCTGTGTTCTATTAAAATAACTAACTGTTTTGGTAAGTCAAGAGAAAAAACTAGCTGAAACATCTATTTTTTCATTAACCACATACTTTATCATTGAGTAAGCTTTAGAATGTTTTTTAAAATGCTGAAATAGTAAAAAATCACACAAATAAGCATGGCACTGTTACGTCTTGTTATTAGCCTAATTCAAACGCTGGCGAATAGTTCTATTTTAGTGGAGTGACCTATGGTATCCCGTGGGATAGATGTGGAAGATTTTTTTTAAACTACCTTACATCAATTGGTGATGGACCACACAATATTAAGTCACCGGGTGTTTGCCTCCAATCTGAGTAAGAGGGCTTGTGTGACGTCATAAATCCAAGATGGCGGCCTTTTTTTATGTTTTTTTTCACAAACTTTGGCTTATAACTTTCGCTAAATTAGCTTTACAGAAAGCTGTTAATATGTTTTCTGTTTGCAATATCATCATCATCATAGGCAATCAATCGATATCGAGTATGATTATCATTATTCATTGTCGTAGTCTGTCTGCATATTCTTCCGTAGTCCCGGCACCCCCCAGTCTCCTGCGATAGCTTGACCGTTTCTATCTCGATCCTTTCTGCGGTCTCTCTTCTGCATTTCTAGCCTGTGTTGTTGTTCAAATCTTAGCAATCCTTCATGGATCAGGTGGCGCCAAGCAGCTCTATCATTTGCCACTGCCTCGAAGTTGTTGGTGTCTATCTGGGCTTTTATAATTTTGGAACGTACCTTTGTATCTTATATATGTATCGGTTTCACAACGTTTTCCGTCTTCCGATACCCAATCTCCACTCGTTTCTGTTTGCCCATAATTCATCATCTAGGCCTCTTATTCTTATTTCACTGTCTATTCCTTCTCTCCAGCTTCTTCTTGGCCGTCCTCGTTTTCTTCGGCCAGTTGGTTTCCATTGTAGTATTTGTTTAGGTAGTCTTTCATCATTCATTCTTTGTACATGTCCGTACCACACCAGTTGTTTTGTTCTTATATCATCCCCTAAAGTACGTTCACCCACTGTCATAATTTCTCTTATTCTTTGATTTGTAACTCTTTCTCTTTTTGATTTCCGTGCTGCTCTTCTCCAATAGTCCATCTCCGTAGCGGAAAGCATTTTTTCTGTTCTATCCTTGATTGGCCATACTTCTGAGCCGTATGTAATAATACTTTTTACAATGGTGTTATATATAAGCTTTTTGTTATGTTTTGATATACTTTGGTCCCAAATTATTCCATTTAATAAAGTTATTGCTTTTCTTTCTTGTACGTTTCGTTCTTTTATAGCTTTGTCTAGTGTTCCGTCAGCAGTAATTTTTAGACCTAAGTATTTATACTCATCACAGGACTGAATTCACTGCCCGGTATTTAAGATTAGATCCTGTTTCATTCCACCGATACACATATACTCTGTCTTATTGAGATGAACCTCTAGTCCCCACTTATTGTACTCTTCTATTAGTTTTCGTGTCATATATTCGAGGTCGTCATAATCCTGAGCCACTACTATCTGATCATCGGCCAAACATAAAGTATACATTTTCTCTTCCATACTTTAAGGACTTGTTCCAAGTATATCTTGAAGAGCATAGGCGAGATACTGCAACCTTGTTTAAGACCTTTATTTACTTGACAGCCTTTGGTTAGTTTTGCTTTTATTTTAACTTTTGCCTTACTATTGCGGTATAACTCTTTGATGGCCTTAATTAGTTGTACGTTTATGTTTGTGTTTTCCAACGCTTTCCAAAGTAGAATTAGTTGTATACTATCATATGCCTTCTGCAAATCCACGTAAAGCAGATGCAGCTCTTGTCCGAATGCCATTTTCAATAACTTGGGTTAAACAAAAGAGATGATCTGAAGTCGATCTACCCGCCCTGAAACCAGCTTGTTCTTCTGCCTCCATGTCTTTATATTCGCTCTCTACTTTATTTCTTCTTATTTTACCGTATATTCTGCTTAGCGTACTAGTCACAGATATACCTCTATAATTGTCACATATATCTTTCCTTCCTTTTTTGTGTATTGTGGATATATATGACGTTTTCCTTTGTATCTTAAAAACTATAAAGATATAATATTTGGAAGAAAACATGAAAAAAGCCGCCATGTTATGACGTCACACAAGCACTCTTGCTCAAAGGCCAACACCCAGTGACTTAAAATTGTGTGATCCATTACCAATCGATCTAGGGTAGTTTTAAAAAATCTTCCACAACTATCACACGGGACACAATTATTGACCAAAAGCCACTTAACTAATCTAGCAATATCCGAATAAAATTTGAGTAAGCGGCTCATTCATGTAATGCATGTAACAGTTAGGGCCCATCGCAACGACTTTTTTTCCGTTTCTTAGCCTAAAGAATGCCTTATTTCTAAAAATTTCGCTGCACCGAAATTAAAGACAGACTTATTCCTTCCTTAGTGTTGTTAAATTAAGTCACGTTCGTTACTTTACTGTTCCTTAACAGCTGCTTAAAGATAAGATGCTGGTCACATAATGTTACCCGTCTGGCATAGCCATAGCAACTAACAATACCTAGAGTGTTGTGACTAAAGTAAAGGTGTCTTTTTGTGTTTTGTAAATAAATGAAAAAATCTTAAAATAAAAAAAAAATATTTTGAAAAACTTTATTGCAAAAGATAAGGCTAGATTTTGGTTCTTTTGGCACAATGTTTTTGTTAAAAAATATACCTATGTATCAATTACCAAAAGATGTGTAAGAAAGAAAAATGATTTAAATAAAGTTCTCTCTTCTACTTTTTATTACAGTATTTTCGTCTGATTTTCGAGTTAAATGTTGTTCAGGTAAGTGTAAGAAAACCGTTGCAATTAAATTAAACTGCACTGCATAATGTAACAAGACAATTTTCCTTTCTGCCTTTACACTTTACCCTAATTTCATTATAATTTTTAGTCCTTTGGTTGTACCGACGAGGACACAAATTCCACAAAATCAAAGACTCCAAATATTCTTCCAAAAATTCAAGAACTATCATTTATTTAAATAAATTTTTAAAGGCGGCTTGACACAGAAAAATTGATGGCTTTTGACAAAACTATTTTGGGAAGTACTGGGTGTTTGTTTTTCCATGTTTAAAAATTTGGTTGGTTGAAATAGCGGCGTTGCCTGATTGGGTCACAAGGTGGTCGCATCTTAACAAAGGAGAGGAGATTTTTGCTCGGTGCAACAAATTTAAAAATAAGACTTGCTTAAAATATCCAATCCATAGTTAAGAAAGGACATTTTAAAGTCGTTGCGATGGGCCCTTAATATAGTAAATTAGTTTAAGACATTGTTTATTGATATTGGTAATAAATTTAACTAAATTAACTTGAGTGACCAACATTCTGTCTACAAAATATTAAATTAATTCAAATTTAGATATGTATTTGCTGTAAAATGTATTTATAGATATGACATGTCAACGCCATCCATCCCCAGAATTCAAATTAAAGCTTCAAAAGCCTCTAAAACACACCTTTTAAATCACTTGAAGCGGAGAACTGTCAACTGTAAATGCAGATAACCAGTTTTTCAGCACAGGACAGCTTTTGAACCGGCTAAAAATCAAGTTAAGGAGCTTAGAGTCTCCTGTCTTTTAGTAAACTTTGATTGGAAGAATTACGTTCATAAGTCCATTTATAAACATTATCTCATTCAATTAGGATTTGTTACTCTATAGGAATAAGAATACGGATCAGATTAAAGTGGTGTCATCTCGAAAAAAGGAACTTTCCTATTGCTCAAGAGTGCTAATATACACTAACGCTGATAAATTTGGAGAAGAATAATAAGTCCTCATAAACTAGTTTTGGTTTACAAGAAGTTGTGGCAATAAGGCGCTCATCACATATTTGAGCTCATTTTTCTGGGTATTTTTATTCACTTTCCCCGATCAGCTGACCCATCGGAGCCACATACTAATAGGATGTTACTTTAACAATTTTAAAAAAGCATTAACGAAAACATTCAAAATTGCAATCTTTAAAGTGATTTTTTTCTCAAGGGCAACGAAAATCAGCGTTAGCGTTATCTAAGTTATCAAACGTTGTTCGTATCAAGTGTTTTGTGTTTTGAAACGAAAATTAAAAAAGAAAACAAAAGTCAACTGAATAGAAGAAGAAAATAAAAAGAAACATCAAGAATATAAAAAAGCTGGTGTACTTACATCCTTCCGAATCTAGGCGGTTCTGGAAATCTTTAATTTGTTTTTCTTTTCGTTTAAGGTCTTGGGATAAGGCTTCATTTCGTTGTCTGTATTCACGCAATTCCCTATAAAAATAATTTTGCATAAGAAATTTGAGATATTCAACACACAAAGAATTATACGCAGATTTAGTGGGGATAAGGAAATTGTCTAGTTAAATATACTTATTATTATGTCTATCTATTTAGCCTTCTTCGATCCATCTTTGGACATAGGCCTCCCCCAATATCTTCCACTCTTCTGTGTCCGTCTCCCTGTTCATCCATCTAGTCCCCGCATGTTTCTTCAAATCGTCCGCGCATCTCATTTGGGGTCTTCCCCTACTTCTTTTATTTTCCCAAGGTCTCCAGTTTACAATGCATTTGTTCCATCGATCGTCTTTCGGTCTGATATTATTACCGGCAAATTTCCATTTTAATTTTGTTACCTTTCCTCTGATATCCCTTACTTTTGTTTTATTTCTTATTCATTCATTCCTGTTTCTATCTATTAGCTTTACATGTAACATTTGTCTTTCCATTGATCATTGGGCTTTTGTTACCTTATCCATATTTCATTTTGTAAGCTTCCAGGTCTGGGATCCATATGTGAGCACAGGAAGAATACATTGGTTATACACTTTCGTTTTAAGGTATTGGCTTGGTTCCTTGGTGGATTTTGATTGATGTTGTGTGTGTGCTCAATGTCAATATACAGTGGAATGTTGTATTCGTTGGCACGCTTTATTAGGATTTTCATGGATAGTAGGTGGTCAACTGTACTGAAACCTTTTCTGAAGCCTGCTTGTTCTTTTGATTAATATGCGTTAAATTTTGTTGTTGGTCTATCTGTTACAAGGGTAAACGAACTTATATAAAATAAAAATGCAATATAGCTTTTACCCATATATTTTATTAGAGTCTCTCACTGGCGTTCAAATGATTTTCGTTATTAAGCGCCCATAATATGTGTGCTCTCGGGTAAAATCGGGCAGCGCCGAGGGCGCTCGGTTGGTTTAATATAAGGATTATTACATGCACTTAGGGTTAACATAGTTTAAGCACAGCCTACCCAATAACACCACAGCCTACCTGTTAAGTAGGCTATGGTTTAAACCTTCACTTTGCTACCACCAACGTTTAAGGTCGTTCGTGCGCTTTGTTTTTCGTTCCTTTAGCTCTCGCTAGTGCTTGTATTACGAAATTTTTAAAATAAGGCTAATAGTTTAATTTGATATTTGATAATAGTTTATGAAAAAAATTTTTTTGGAAATTTTTTACTTGTCAGTATGTATGTGTGCAGTAAGCGGCAAGCCAATGCCACCTGTTGCCTGCCCTGCTTTGACTAGCACTGCACGCTTCTGCCCCCAGCCGTAGTTTAAGTCTCATTTCTATTTTTTGCAGATTTTAATACTTTTTTGCGCTATATGTAAGTGTTGGACAGGTAAAAATTGCCTCAAAGGTAATGTTTTCTTGATACGTATTTCGGCAGTTCTACGGCTTCCGTACCGACGCTAAGGATTAGGAAAATTAAGTAAATATTTTTTAAAAAAACAGGCGGTAATAACTCAGCAGTATTTAACCGATCTTAATGATTGATGCCATGTGTAATTAGGCGATAAACCAAGTGGACCCCAAGTACGTACGCTAAAGCGATTAAAACCATTAATGGAAAATGACTGCTACAAGCATATTGGATTCAATTGAACCCAAACGTGTGGGTTGGATTAAAAAAGAAGACGCTTTTAATAAAATTTAAAAGGGACTGCTTTTAAATTACATTGTCAAACTTGGGGTGAGCATTTATTTTTGATTTAAATTTTTTTTTTAAATTTGTATTTTGAAATCTTTCAAAGACAAAGCCATTATTATCAAATACCAAATTGCAAATAATGCAAGAACCTAAAGCTATAAACAAGTGAAATTAAAGAAAAAAAAATAAGAAAAAAGTTTTCTGCTTCGGCCGGGGATCTCTTGTTATCTAGGCAAACATTCTACCACTGAACTACCGAAGCCATACATAAATTTTCGGAAAACTTCTATCTATGCAGGCTGCGGTGTCTCAATACAAGAACGAGAAACTCTCAGGGTCTTAACTCGACCAAGTCATCCAACTGATCTCTCTAAATTCTTCTTTCCCACTTTCAAAGGTATGATAATTCAAATTAGACGTAAAGAATCAACGTCTAAAAGCATGAGATCACCTTTTCGTGTGTTAAAATTTCTGATCGCAAATGGGCGATTTGCCAATATAATTATCAAATTGCAAATAATGCAAGGACCTAAAACTATAAACAACAAGTGCAATTAAAGAAAGAAATAAGAAAAA
Source organism: Aspidapion aeneum (assembly GCA_963576565.1). Classification (NCBI taxonomy): domain Eukaryota; kingdom Metazoa; phylum Arthropoda; class Insecta; order Coleoptera; family Brentidae; genus Aspidapion; species Aspidapion aeneum. The sequence continues at coordinate 99,273,409 of OY755043.1, forward strand.
AAGTTTTCTGCTTCGGCCGGGGATCGAACCTGGGATCTCTTGCTATCTAGGCAAACAGTGGTAGAATGTTTTTTTGGAATGGAGTTTTTTAAACAAATTAAAACATATAATGGGTGTTTTTAGATTAGAAAAGAGATGACGCTAAGAGCGCACCACCCGTTATTAGTAGCCTGAATTTATCCAAGCCATGCGTTTGGGTTCATTTGAAATCCAACATGCCGGTACGCTTGTAGCAGTTATTTTTTTAGGCCCTTTCCCAGTACAGATATATTTAAGACGTACTTGACCTCAAGGTATCAACCATTTAAATGTTTGTCGCCGATGCTATAGAATCGACGATAAAGACAATTGAAATCTTGGGATTTAATATTTGTTTAACGCACTTACTTTTGAGCTGCCAAGAGGGCTTCTCGGGTCTTGCTTAGGTCTTCACTGATAGCTTGCTTTACTTGGATTTCGCTTTTCAGGGAAGACTGCAGGTTGAGCAGCTCCATTTTGTCTAACTTCTGTGACCTTCTGTTGCGCCAATTCTTTTCTGGGCCTCCTACCGCATTTGACACACCTAAAAAAATAAAAACATATTAAATTGTTTAACACTTTCTGTCCTTCCAATTATGTTATGTAACATCGAAACAATAACTGATCTGTGGTTCTAATAAGAATTATCGCAGGTTACATGGCATATTTGAGAAAAACTAATAAATAATTTGGCATCGCTACGGAACTAAGTTTTTTCCAATGCCCCAAACTATTATTTATTAGGACTGTTTGCAATGGTTGTTAGTTTCCTGCTAGACAATTCTTAGGATTCTATAAAAAAAAATTATTTTGTCGTACACAGAGCTCCACAAAAAAAATTTCTTTACAGAAACCTAACCTTAAGAAAAATCGGTCTCATAAAAGTGATTCAAAACCCAAACGAAATACTGGCCGTTAAAAGAAAAACCCGGCTTTCTGCCACTTTTCTTACGTAATCTGTTTTTCTCTCTCCCTCTCATGCAAATCGGTAAAATAGAAGTTTGACGGCATATTTAAATCGCGATAAATCACATTTTTGTTTCAGCCAAAAATAAATAAAAACAAAAATATCTAGATTGTTTACAAAAAATACTTATGGCGTGTCTGGTCAGTAGGTTAGGATACGTTTGCGATTAATTGACCAAGAGGTTAGGTTAACACTCAATTTTCTAAGGTTACCACCGATTTCGCCCTTCAAAAGAAGGACACGGAAGCTAATTAAAGAAAAAATCTAGATATGTTTTTATTTATTTTTGCGTTAGTACAAATATATTATATATTCCCTATGCCGAACTTCATTAATCCTGATTTGCATGATAGGGAGAGAAACGGAAACAGTTTACATGAGAAGAAAAGAAATAGACAGTAGCGCAAGCGCAGTTAAAAAAATTAGTGCTGATTTGCCTTTTAAAGGAAGCAAAATCATCACCCCACAACCCTATACCATTAGGTCCAAAAACCCAATAACCCTGAGTTTTAGAACCACAGCCAGGAAGAAATGCATAACTGTTATTACTGTATAATATATATATTTTCATTACTTAAACGCTCATAAGTTTTTTTTACTAGGTTATAGGGTTTTTGATTTGTGAATTTTAGCTCGGGTTTTAGGGCTTTGGGTTATGCTTCGACACTTATCTGCAGTGTGTATTTATATGCTAGATAAAAAATTAATATTTTACCGGCATGTTTTAGGTACTCCAATTCTTCCGTCATTTTAGTGGCTAAAGCTTGCAAATACGCCCTCGCGTCCTTTTCATCGCTCACCCATTGAATAATTTCAGAAAGTTGTGATTCCCATTGGCCCAAGGCGTCTTGCTTATTGCGCAGCGTTTCGTATTCGGATTCCAGATTGGCCCTTTCGGTTTGCAGACGGGTCATGGATTCTGTTAACTGCAAAAAACGAGGTGAAATCATCTCTTATTTAACGTTGTCCATAATAATATGACAGACGGATCTAATATCTTTCTAAGATTTTCATATAATCGAGTTATCAAAAATTCATATTGTATTTTCTAGAAATATTTTTTTTCTTTTTAAAAATATCTCCCAAGGAACAAAAATACAAGGTGATTCTTTTAAAATATTCAAAACATATTTCAAAGATTTAACAAGAGATTAAAAACTTGTACAAGTTGGGTAATTTCATTTATACAGGCACACACTTTTTATTCATTAAGAGCCATTTCCTCATAATAATAATAATATAAGCGTTTATTAGTAAAATTTAATAAAAATAAAATCTAATCTGATACCTTCCTGGCCCATTAGCACATATCAAGTGAACTCCACGCTATATCAGCCTTGAAAACATTTTTTGTAAATTACTCAGAAATGGAAGCTCCTACGAAGTTTTGCCTAATAACATAAATTATTGTGAAAAACGTGTTGTACTATATTCCGAAAACCGCATATTTATGCGATGCTTCGTTAAGAAATTAGCAAATTTTTAAACTGTCATTAGCATTAATGAAATTTGACCAAAATTTAATCAGCTCTTTACAGTACTGTACACTGTTTTATCTGAAAATTCGGTTCAGCGGTTTAGGAGCTATCGTGTTACGGACAGCCATACATACACACACACAAACACACACAGACATCACGACAATTTTACGATAGGTCAAAATACACCCAAATAACACATTTTAGGCGTTATTTCAAAAAATCTTTGTTCGCCGAAAACAATAGCTTATCTAGCCATTGCTGCGTGGGCTAGGAAGGTAATAAACCTTATAACTAACAAACGCTAAGCCCTCTTTGAAGCATTTAATGCTTGTAAGAGTAAAAAAAATATGTCTCTATTGGGTTTTCGAAAAGTGTTTTTCGTAAGTAGTTGGTTATAATCGGTAGTTTGGGAAAAAGTCATTGTATGTATTTTCGGACTTGAGAAGTGTTGAGTTAGTTTTGGTAAATACAATTTGGATTTGAAACATTATATTGATGTAAAAGATGTTTTTTTTTTATTTCCGCTAGTGGCGTTCGAGCGGGAAGGCCTTTAGTTTTTTTGGAGACTACACCAAAACTAAATTAAACCACTTTTTTTATAAAAATTATTTTATAATTAATTAAAATAATTAAGTTATTTACAGATTGCGTCTAAAAAGTTTTATTCATGTATTTGCATCTCGCTAGATTTACGAGAAAAAACAAATCTATTTAATTTTGAACAATAATTGGTCTAAAAGAATAATTTTTTCCCACACGCTACTGGTAGAAATAGAAACACATGTTATTCATCAGAAAATGCATCTTGATAAATAGAAAGTGTATACCAAATTACACAAAAGAAAACTATCTAAAGCAGTATCACATATAATAAAAAAGGAGATTTTTCAAAAATATTTAACTCCCTGTATTATAAAAGTAAAAGTTGAGATGTTAGGACACATGCTTATCTAGGGTTTTTTCTGATAATAGACCCAATAATTACCTCCGTAAATATTAGGACGTTACTCAATAATAGCCTGTATATATATCGGGTCTTTCAAACCACCGGTACAGACTAATTATTTTAAAAGGGAACATTATTTTAAAAAAAATTAAATCACTATCCAGGTAGTGAGATGTGGTCTTTCTGATAATGTTCTTTTCAAGGTCCTATCCTTAAAGGAAGTGTCAAAATTCCGCTCAAAGTTGATTTTTTTAAGGGAATATGTTGTCGATTTTTTTTTCCGAAAAATGTTTGCTTTAGTCTCAAAATAGATATTTAATTATTTCGTAGCTGTAACCTAGAAGTAACCACCCTGTCTTGTGTTATTTTATTCAGATTTTGGATAATTTCCGTTTTGCTTCTTGGTTATAACTACGAAATAATTAAATATCTTTTTTAAGGATCAAGCAAGCTTCTTATTTTTTTACGTAAAAGTATAGTTTTTACGTAAAAAATCCGCAATCAGAAATAGCATATTCCATTTATAAAATCAACTTCGATCGGAATTTTGACACTTCCTGTAAGGTTAGGACCTCGAAACCAATATCATCAGAAATAGCCCATCTTACTACCTTGATAGTGATATTAAATTATTAAAAAATAATGTTCCCTTTAAAATAATCGGCCTGTATGGGTGGTCTGAAAGTGCAATAAAAGTGATTTCTCGTAAATTTAAAATACTAAAAATAAAAAAATATATATTTTGAAAACCAATTTTAATAGGACCTTTGATTTAATATAAAAAAGTATTTCTTTGCCGATTTTCGTTTAGTTTTAAAGTTATTTTGAAAAAATTTAAGGACCATTTTCAACCATGATAATACATCTGCGAAATTTTATAAACGAACCCCTTACCACCAGACTTATCATAGATTTTCCATACCAAACCACACAGACAAAAAATATTTTCAGCCAGTAAAATCGAAATACGCATAAACTCAACAATAAAATAGCAGTTTTAAAAAATATGTTTTAGATGGTTATAAACAAAAAAATAAATAAAAATAAAACTCACAAACTCATTTTTGTCAGAAAGTTTCTGATTCTCCTCAACTAAAATTTGCTTGTCCCTTTCGTTTCGCCGATTCAACTCAGCTATAGTTTGTTCCGTATCGGCTATAGCTTCCACCTTTGATTTTTCCCACTTATCTTTAAGGGTTTGGACCTAGATTGGTGAAGATTTAAACGAAAAAGAAAAAAAAATAATACAAATCAAACGCTAAGGAAAATACTACAAAATAGAAAAAAAGGGGGCTATTTCATATCAAATAAACCAGAGATTTAGATTTTCGGTAAATTATTTCATTCAAGAAAGAAATAAAAAATCCTAAATACAAATTCTTATATTTTTGAAAATATTTTCAAGGCGTTTGCTGTACGGGTTCAAAAAAAAGCACAGTCCTATTTTTTCGACCGTTTATACATTTGTGTTAAGAACAAGTAAGACCCCATCCACCGAACTCCTTTTAAGAATTAGGTATTTTTAACTTTTTATCATAAACAACAGTAAAGTTTGGTCAATCAACTACTTAAAAAAATTGCGATATATCAATAACAAAGTACTTATGATTTATAATTTTTTAAAGATAGTTATAATACTGGTAAAACATGATGTACATTTGCTTAATAACCTTTTTTATGTTTTTGAAAAATCTTACAAAGTCATTTTTTATATAACAAAATATGTATAAAACATGGAGATTTCAGAAACGGTTTCTACAAAAAAGTAAAAGGTCAAATAAAATTTGCTAAAACTGTAGTCGCTTTTTATTCAAAATTGCGTTGTACAGGGTGTCCCAAATTTGAAGTTTTTGTTTGGTTTTAGGTATTTCTACGGAGACAGAAAAAAACTGATCCCCGCTTGCAAGGGTGGATTTTCAGAAGATAATTAAAAGTGAGAACCGCATCTTTATATAGCAACCTGCAGGGGTTTTTTTATGCTAATTGCTTTCTTATAGTTTTTTTTATAAAGATTTTAACTGTCAAATTGAATTCTATCTGTCCCTTAGTTTTTAATAAATTAAATACATTTTTTCTTACTTTTTATTTGATTTGTGCGTTTGAGCGTAAAATTTACAACTTTTTTTATATTTTTTAATTACCTTTGTATTTTTAGTTCATTTTTTAATTTAATCCTTTTAAAATATTTAAAACGAAGTAAAATAAATAAAATATAAAATAAAAACTAACAATACTAACGCCCTTCTAAAATGTACATGTACATAAACCCGATGCAGCTTAAAAACGTTATATCAAAATCCAGTTTTTACTTTAGGGCTTCTCTTGAAAATCGAGCCACTTTTTTCCTATCTCTGCTAGAAAAACCTGAAAGCCCCAAAAACAGCAAATTTGAGACACCCTGTATATATCGCCATTTTCTAAACAAATTTAATCGACTTTGATGGTTTCGATATCGAATAGCCTTCAGCGAATTTTTTTCTAGGACTTCTATTTTTCTATAGAAACCGTTTCCGAAATCTTCATTTGGTTGCTTTTATCTGCAACAACCTGTACATATTTTTCGCTATTATTTTGGTAACTGGGACTCATCAATTCTCCACACTAAAAGGTAAAAATCTAAATTAAATTGAAAAAAAAAATCTATTTTAACCAAAAGTACTTTTCCAAAAACGTAGTTTGCTTTACTGTAAAGTGCATGCCATAATTTTTGAGATAAATTTTGGTTATTATAGGCATAGGCCAGCAAAGAATTATGGATTCAACTGTATGTTCGTTTTCTTGGCTATCTAAAGATAAATAAAAAATTAAATTTGTATGTTTTCATCCCCTTGAGTAAAACAAATCTGCAAATAAAATCATTAAAATCGGTTCTAATAGTCCGCCAAACCTTCTAGTTTTTTGGTTTATTTGATACGAATAGATCCGGAATAATAATGTATTAAATTAAAACAAAAATATGAAAATATGGAAAATATAAACTTATGCACTAAAACATAAACCTAAACAAATAGTTTTCAAAGATTGCCAATAAGTAAGCAAACAATTACGGGGAAAAATAAACTACTTTTATACAAAGTGTTAACACAGTATGTGGTCAAACTATTCCTTCACAATTTTAAGATAAAAAGTTCTGACTGATCTACTGAATTTTTGTCAGGCCTTTCTTTTCTCCCTCTGAACTTTTCCTGCAGTGCGCCGCTAGTACTTTTATATTTCGCATATAGGAACATAGAGGGAGTAACGACGAATGAATTAGACGTAAGAAAAATTCGTTTCTCGCTGGATACCGCATCTGTTAGCCGAATAACAAAAAGAAAGTCAATTAGTGCCAGAAAACTATAGACTACTTTGAGGCAGGAAACTCAAAAAAACATGTGCAGCATTGTCAGTGGTGAATTTACTCATATGAACAATAGTGAATTTACTCATATGAACCCGAAAATAAACGTCAGTCGTCTGTTTGGGTGTTCCAAGATGAGGAAAAGCCAACAAAAGACATCCGTTCTCGAAGCGTATCCAAAAATATGGTCGCGACATTTGTCTCAAAAGCAGATCATTTTTTTTTTTTTTTTTTTTTTGTCAAACACACTGTGTTTTTTTTTATTACAATCTAGTCAGTAAGACTAATTAGCAATTTTGTTTTAACTTAATTTACTAGAAAAGTCAGATTTAAACTTAGGGTTCACTCAACAGTTCTCCCCGCTTTGTTTAGTCTGTAACTCACAATTGTGTTGTGTTTATAGCATTATTTTGTTTTATGTGTAATTCACTTAGTTTACTAGCTCAAACGGCTTCACTCTTTTTAGTCGTCGAACTAGCATAGTATTGTCTAGAAGCTGAATTGCTTCCACATTCACATGCCGATGGAGTCTATCTTCATGCCTTTTTGCGTACTTTTTTATAGTCTCTGCTACAGTTTCGATTTTTAGATCTCGATGAAGGTCACTATTTCGAACGTACCAAGGTGCATTCACAATGTTTCTTAATACTTTATTTTGAAATCTCTGTACAACTAGAATGTTACTCTCTTTAGCACAACCCCATAGTTGAATACCATATGTCCATACTGGTTTCAGTATTTGTCTATAAAGCAGTAACTTATTATGAATTGTTAAATTGGACTTCCTTCCAATTAGCCAGTTCATTTTTCTATACCTTATCTCAAGTTCTTCTTTTTTTTTCTTAACATGTGCTTTCCAGCGCAATTTGGTATCAAGTGTCATACCTAGATATTTTGCCTGATTCGAATATGGTACTGGAATGTTGTTAATTGTTATTTGTATGTGATTTATATTTTTGTTTGTAAAATCAACATGAATTGATTTGGTTTCATTTAATTTTATTCGCCACTTTGTGGTCCAACTGTGAATTTGGGTGACTGCATCCTGAAGTTTCTCTATGCATTTTTCAATAGATTTTTCTACCGTCAATAAACCAGTATCATCGGCAAATGTTGCTAAGTGACAATTTTCTGGCTTTGGGATATCACAAGTGAATAATAAGTATAGATAAGGGCCTAGTACGCTACCCTGGGGCACGCCTGCTTGAATTTCTCTTAAATTTGAGTATGAGTCTTCCTGTTTTACTCTAAAATGTCTATCAGATATGTATGATTCCAAAATATCCGAATACTGTTTTGGCAGAAACCTTTTTAGTTTAAAATTAAGGCCTTCATGCCACACTTTGTCAAATGCTTGTGCTACATCTAGAAAAACTGCAGAACAAACTTTTCCCTCTTCTAGTGCTTTTTCTATTATATTAGTAATTCTGTGTACTTGATCTATCGTGGAATGCTTGTCTCGAAAGCCAAATTGATGAGATGGAATAATTTCTTGTCTTTCTATGATGGGTTTTATTCTTTTAAGCAATAATTTTTCATAGAGCTTGGATATAATTGGCAGCAAAGATATTGGCCTGTAAGATGACACGTCATGGAGTGGTTTTCCCGGTTTTGGAATCATGATAACTTCTGCAACTTTCCACAGTTTAGGTACGTACCTAAGCCTAAAAGACGCATTAATTAGGTTGCATAGTTTTACGATAGCTTTTCTGGGGAGTTGTTTTATGACTACCCCGTTAATAAGATCATACCCTGGGGCTTTTTTCGAATTAATATTTTTGATTTCTGTTAATATTTCTTTTGGTGATGTAAGCTTAATATGGTCCTCGATTTGATGGGGTTAATTTAAATGAAAGTGTTCATCTGGTGCTTCGTGGGGCTGAAATGTTTTTTCTAAATGACTTGCAAAAATATCTGCTTTTTCTTCGTTACTCCTTGCCCACTGGTTGTTAGATTTTCGTATGGGTGGAATTTGGATAATTGGTCTTTTAAAATCTTTGGTTGCTTTCCAAAGGGAATAGTCGGTATTTTTATCATCTGTAAGTTCATTAAGAAAATGGTTAATAGATTCATTTTTTATTACTAGAATTTCTCGCCTAATGCGCTGCGTCATGTTGTTGAGATTTGTTTTGTCCCGAGGATCACGGCTTTGTTGCCACTTTCTTCTTAGTTTCCTTTTTTCCAATATAAGGTCTCTAATTTCCTTTGGATAGTTTTTTCCCTTAAAAATTCTCTTTGGTTTTGGACTGTTTTCCCAAGCTGCTTGTTGAATATTTGTAACAAAATAATCAACTTCTTTATCGATTTGTTCTGGCGTTTGCAATGGTACTGATAGGTTTATTTTTTCTGACAGACTTTGTTTAAAACTAATCCAGTCAGTCAGTTTATTAACAAGTGAGATATTTGCTTCTATAAGCAGATCATGTAGCAACAAAAAGAACTGTTACTGCCGATCTATACATATAAAATTAATTTTATTTTTGGCCTTTGTGGATAAAAAATCGAACCGAACCGCATTTCAGGGAAGTGTCACACAAAAGTTAAAAATCGGGATAAAAAATAAAAAACAGTTTGAATTTTTACTTTGTAAACACGTTTGCTCATAGTAACCATTTACAGAGGTGCCTATTAATCACGTGGTATTCATTTCACTTTAAGAAGAGTACCTGAATGTGGCATCGTCATGCGTCAGTATGATAATTGCTTATGACTGGATGAAAAAGAACTCGGAAATAAATTCAAAAGTGCGAAATAGTATATTACATGTTATGTATGCAAAGTAATTAACAAATTTCACACGAGCGTGAATGTGGTGAACGAGGCGCTACCCGAGTGAAACAAACACGCGAGTGTAAGAAAGTTACTTTCTATCGAGTTGTGTATGCTATTATTCCTACGAACACTGTTGAACTATACTAATTTTAGTAAAAATTGCTCTTTAATTTTGCACAAATCAAATTAAACTGCCGTTCCGCACATGTGTGGAAAAGTACTTTGCAACACATGTGCGAAAAAGTATGGTGACAGTTAACGTCATCGTACACTTTTCCATACATGTGTAGAAAAATTTCTGCACACGGCTGAAATTGAACGTTTTCTGAAAATGCAAATCGTGTGAAATCGTGATAGTATATTAATTATATATCAAGGGATAAAAGTGCCACTTTATATCACGAGACGAAGTTTGCTCGTTGAGGAATAAAAGAACACGTTTGATACGCCATTTTTCGCACTTTTTGCCTTTTTTTATTCAGGTTTTTGTGTTTTCAACAGGATTATTACTTTTTATGTGTTAATATATTACTTTTGTCCCTATTATTACTTTTCATGATGAAAAATTACACGTTTATCCCTAAGACAAAGAGCAAAATAATATGAAAAATATTAAAATTTTTAATAAACGTATAAATAAAACGTCAATATTTTTTTGGTTCCCTAACAAATCATAAGAGACCAAAAAGTTTCGAAACAATGAAAATTATTTTTTATAGGACTACCTTAGAAAATGAGGTTTTGCGCACAGCAAACTCGATCTGAAAACAGTATTTTGCACATGGTTACGTCATCATTGCCCACGCTGCTTAAATACGTAAAAAAAGTGTGTTAAAGTTTTTAGAAAATGTCTAATAAACAAGAAAAACTACGAATAGTGTTTCTTATTGGTAGTCGTATAAAAAGTATAGTAAAAATCTCGTTTGAAAACCCCTTTGCACACTCGCTCGACGTACCACCCAGAAGTTTGACCACATACTTTAATAACCTTGCATTTACCTCTCTTTCTAAAATGTCCCTATGCGACTCCGCTTCCTGCAGCTGTTCTCTGAGGGAAGCAACTTCTAAATTATATCGACTCTGTTGCTGCATTAGGCTTTCGTTATACTGGACCTAAAAACCAAGTTATTACGTCATTAAGTGTGGTCAACCATGGTCAACTAGCAAGGTGGGAAAACGTGTTGGTGGCCTTACGACGCACATTGAATTTTCCCGTAGACAAAAATCAAATTCCGACTTCATGAAACTTAAACTTTTTTTTGTAAATAAGAGTCCAACACTTTGTATGATAAGTGGCTTTTACCTAGCGGGTAAAATTACTGGCTCCCTCCCCACCATTTTGGAATTTTTACGTGCGATGTGCATATTTGTTTGAAATGAAAGTATTGCGTGTTTACGATCTAGTACCTGTGGAGTTTACATGCCCAGATATGTACTTTAATAATTTAATATGATTATGTTCGTGGTTCAAGTTTTTCTTATCCCCAAAGCTGTTTATCTGATATGCTTAAATTTTATGCGTCTGCCTGCGAGTTACGTAGTTATGAATTTTTTTTCAGGCGGAAGAAACTTTATTAAAAATCTTGATACCGCCAAAGTGTGCTTCAAGAGCAAAAACTATGATCGTTGTTGTTGCACAGCCGGAACAGATGAATATCGAGATAAATTCTTTCAGTAGATTATTTTGCTTGAAATTACCCTCCAAAAAAGTTTAATATTACTTCACCTTTTTTCAAGGTATATGTGACGCCTTTTATTCTAGCAACAACTGTGGCTTAAGGACCAATAAACAATGCTGCCAATTTTAGCTAAAATCCGTCACACAAAACGGAAAATATATTTTTTTTCCACATTTCCATATAGTTCCAAAAAAATTTTTATGAACCTCACTTTTTTTACCCCTTAGTATCAGCGATCCTTTTTATAGTAACCCGAAATATAGTTGAAAGACTATCAAAAATTGTTGCCAAGTTTAGCTAAAATCCGTTTAGCAATTTTATAAATTATGTCCGGTATTCTCATATATTCCAAAATACTGTCAAATTACGTCACCTTTTTTCTACCCTTTTGGTTAACCGATTTCTTTTATTATAGCAATGATTGTAGCTAAATGGCCAATAAACATTGTTGCCAAGTTTAGTTAAAATCCGCCAAAATTCCCATATATTTCCAACAAAGTTTAAATTAAATTCACCCTTTGCAACCTAGGTATCGCGACCCCTTTTACAGTGGCATCAAATATAGCCAAAGACCAGCGAAAATTGTTGACAAGTTTGGCTAAGATCCGTTCAGAAATTCTAGATATTTATTCCACAATTATTAGTCCCGTATTCTCATATTCTCCAAAATAATTTAAAATTGCTTCTTTTTTGAACCCTTTACGTATAAACAACCCCTGTTCATTATATAAGCTACAATGTTCCTAATAGACTAAAAAACATTGTTGCTAAGCTAAAATCAGCCAAGCGATACTGATAATATGATTTTTGTTTCCCTTTCCCGTATACTTCCAAAAAATTTTAAATAAACTTCACCCCTTTCTAACTTCTTAGGTATCAGCGATCCACTTCATAGCAGCACTAATTAAAGCTAAAAGACCAGAACAGTATTGCCAGGTTTTATTAAAACGGGTTCAGTCGTTCTGGAGATATGGTTGTCACGGATTCCCATATACTCAATTCACTGTGCTTGGTGACGCCGCGCCGGCACTCTGGAAGTGAAGCCTCCAGATGAAGGTAACATCAGTTAAATTTGTCAACTAAGGCACATTTTCTTACCGTTCCAAAACATTGTTGTCAAGTTTAATTAAAATCCGTCAAGCGTTACTGGAAATTTAATTTTTGTTCCGCACTCTCGAATACTTCCAAGAAAGTTTAAATAAACTTCAGCTCTTTCTAAGCCCTTAAGTATCAGTGATCCAATTTATATTAGCACTAATTAAAGCTAAAAAAACAGTTTCAAGTAATACCAAGTTTTATTAAAATGCGTTCAGCGGTTCTGGAGATACGATTGTTTTCACGGATACCCATATACTCAAGCACCCTGGAAGTGTAGCCTCAAGATGAGAGTAAGATTATTTAAATTTGTCAATTAAGGCACTTTTTTTTAACTACTTTAGCTCAATGTTCTATAGGAACAATTGTAGCTAAATGACCAATAATCTTTTTTGTCAAATTTAGTTAAAATCCATCAAGCGATACCGTAAATATGATTTTTTTTCCTAATTTCATCCATATACTTATTAAAAACAAATGACTAAAAATTTAATCTAGAAACAAAGCTTCACCTCTAATTTTTCCAGCTCAGATTTAAGCCTAAGTGTGTCTTGTTGATCTCTGGGACCGTGTTCGGTTTTCACTCTGAGTCGATCTGATTCCGCTTGCATTTGCCTAAGAAAAGAAACGTTTTAAAGTTTGTAAACGTTGGTTTTAGCGCCCTAATTTAAAATAAAGTAACATACAGATTCACCTTAGCTGGAATCGAACCAGGAACCATCGTCTTGCTAAACAGACGCGCGCTCTACCAACTGAGCTAGCGAGGTATACCGGTTAGAATTCCCCAATATCGGAAACAGTTAGTTCATCTTAAATTTTTATTGGATAGTGTTGTAATGCGTCCGGCAGCTACGAGACACCGGAAACAGGAATATTCACGATTGTTAGTTGTACCAAACTCTATTTATACATCAACCAACAGTACACATTTTAATATAGCGTCTTACTTCTCAGTATTCCCGTGTTATGCAAGTTTCGGACAGAAATTACTTTTTGTTAGTATTGCCCTCTAATTTGTAGTATAGGTTATGAAGATCTCTTTTATTTTTGACATAGTAAGCGCCATCTTAGTATAGGCTAGGGAACATTTTTTTTAGTAAGTTTAAAGAAATGTCGTTAGCTTTAATATGAGGTGTCAAAAATAAATATTGCACAAAAATTAAAGGAAATATCGAAAACAAAACGAATTTTTTGAAATATAGACGCCATTTTGTTTTGAAATGACAGGTGTAATATTTTTTTACAGTTTTCAATTAAGTAGGCCCCTTTTAAAGTAAATCCATCGCAGTTAATTTAATTTTCCCTAAGTGGGACCAACTTAATTCAAAAATGTAAAAAAAAATACACCTGTCACTTTAAAACAAAATGGTGGCTATAGTTTTTAAAAAATGGTTTTTCTTCGATATTTTATTTATTTTTTGCGCGATAATTATTTTTAATACCTCATATTAAAGCCACTGACCAGCTCTTTAAACCTAATGAGAAAAAGTTATTAGTTTCTCAACCGACACAAAGATGGCGTTTAATATGTCTAAAATAAAAAAGACCTTTATAACCTGTAGACCAAATTAAATAAAAAAATATATTTTATGATTTTATCAATAGTAAGCCGTTTTAAATAATTAATTATTTTAAGATGGCGGCCGAAGTTCAGATAAAAAAGTTATTTTTTTGTTCTTGTTTGACAGAACTAGTATTGCCATGTAATATATCGATTTATACTAAATAGGGGTCGCCGATTTTAAACATTTCATCATAAATGACACATGTCTATTATTAATCAAGATGGCGGCGTTTAAAATATAAAAACAACATTATCTTCTTGGTCTGGTAATTTTTTTTACGAAGGTATGTAGTTTTATATTACTCTTAATTAGTTTTAAGTCATAATGTACAAAAATAATATTATTTATTTATTTTTTAAAGATGGCGGTCGAAAAAGTAAAAAAAAAATTTTTGTTTATTTTTTCGAAATTTAACAAAAAAAAACTGGAAAAAACAAGACATCACGGTAAACAAAACACAGATATTTTAAAAATGTCAAAAAAGTTGACATATGTCGCGTACCGGGTGATTTGATTGAATTGACCATATTTTACTTAATAGCTATCTCCGTTATTATTAATCTAACAGTAACGTTTAAATAGCTAAATAATTTTTTAATTTTCTTAATCATCAGAATCTGATGTCAAAAATGACATATGTCATACACTTGTCAAACTTTTGACATATGGTTTATCTTTTTTAATAAAACACCCTGTATATAATTTTTTTAGTTGATAAGACTCGTTTGTCTGATTTCAAAAATATTATGTTGACATTTAGACCAGCCGTTATTGAAATATTTGCATTTTAATTACCTAAATAAACAATAAGGATGTTGCCATTTTGTTAATGAATATAATTTTTAAAATGCAAATATTTCAACAACGGCTGGACTAAATGTCAACATATTATATATTTTTGAAATCAGAAAAAGGAGCCCTATCAATTAAAACATTATATACAGGGTGTTTTACTTAAAAAAATAAACCATATGTCAATAGTTTGACAAGTGTATGACGTATGTCATTTTTGACATAAGATTCCGATGATTTAGAAAAAATTATTTAACTTTGCTAATTTAAACGTTACTGTTAGATCAATATTAACGGAGCTATTAAGTAAAATATGTCAATTTATTCAAATCACCCGGCACGTGACATATGTCAACTTTTTTTACATATTTAAAACATCTGTGTTTTGTTTAACGAGATGTCTTGGTTTTCTCAGTTTTTTTTGTTAAATTTCGAAAAAATAAACAAAAATGTTTTTTTTACTTTTTCAGCCGCCATCTTTAAAAAATAAATAAATTCTATTTTTTTTTGTACATTATAATTTAAAACTAATTAAGATTAATATAAAATTACATATCTTGGTAAAAAGATTTACTAAACCAAAAAAATACTGTTGTATTTATAATTTGACCGCCGCCATCTTGGATAATAATAGACATATGTCATTTATTATGAAATATTTACAATCGGCGACCCCCATTTAGTATAAATCAATATATTACACGGCAATACTAGTTGTGTCAAACAAGAACAAAACAATTACTTTTTTATCTGAACTTCGGCCGCCATCTTAAAATGTTAAATGTCAAATTGTAACTTTTTATAAATTTTTACAAAATCTGGCTTAATACTGATAAAATCCAAAAAAAAAATTAATTTGGTCTACTGGTTGTAAAGGTCTCCTTTATTTTAGACAAATTAAGCGCCATCTTTGTGTCGGCTGGGAAACTTATCATTTCAGCTAAGCAGGTTTAAAGAACTGGTCAGTAGCTTTAATGAGGTATTAAAAATAAATTTCGCACAAAAATAAAGAAAATATCGAAGAAAAACGATTTTTTAAAAATATAGCCGCCATTTTGTTTTGCAGTGACAGGTGTAAATTTTTTTAAAATTTTTGCATTGCGTATACCCCACTTAAAGGAAATATATCAAAATTAATTTAATTCCTCTTAAAACAAGGAAATCATTTTTGTTTTTAACTTTGGTAGCCGCCATCTTGGATTTTGAGGCCGGAAAATCGGGGATCCTCGAATGAAAATTTAGCTTTTGGTGTTAGGTACTACTATGCCAAATATAAAAAATATACCCTTTTTGCAGCTTTATTTTACAAATTTACTCTACTATACTACTATGCTAAATATAAAAAACAAACGACATAAAAAAAAAATATTTTTGTCAGAGGTTAGCACGAGAAAGTAGTAAAATAGAAGGTGGGCTCTTTATTTGGTTTCTCTAAATTTAATATTTTCTGAGACCTGTTTTAAAAAAGAATAACTATAGAGCTAGTTATATAATAATTCCATTACATCCTTTAAGTTCCCATAGCTCATTTTAATGCTACAAATTTGATCTGGTGCACCGTGGGGCGAACCATACCCTGCTAGGTAAACGCTATAGTTAAAATTAGGGGGCAATAGCAACAAAAAAATATACGTGTCGTATATTTTCAACAGAAGTGAGGGTAATGGAGGGTATTTACGATTGGTCCTTGGCCTAAATCTATTCCTTTCCTTACCTACAATACTCTTCTGATCTCTCTCTTAACTTTCTCTCTTTAATGGATTCAGCTTGCGCTTCCTCTACCCTAGACTCCAGTTCTCTTCTTAGTTTTTCCGCTCTTCGGATGTCGTTTCGTAACGAGTCGACTTTTTGCATGACTTGGTCCAGTTCTTCTTCTTTGTCTCTCACCTGAGTAACAAAAAAAAAATTAAAGTTTCAGTTACCCTCATAATAGTCACGTTAAGGTTTTTGTTTTTTCTCGTCGCGTAGAAACAAGATTTGTTTCGTGTTTCTTTAACCATTTTCAAGTATAAAAAGTTCAGTCGACAGGCTTCTTCTTTTACACTACTTGGTGTATGCAGTCAGATATGACAGTCCGCCGCCTTAATTCTAAGATGCTTGTTTTTCATAAGGAGTGGTTTCCATATGTTTGGTATGTCCGTGCTTAGTTGCACTTTTTAATATCCCCCAATTGTGTTCCTTTACTCTAACCTAAGTTCCTTTACTCTAACCTGAAGTTCCTTTACTCTAACCTGTAGAGTAAGTTCCTTTACTCTAACCTGAAAAGGCGTTTCGTTTCGCCTAGAAATGATTTACCACACTCACACGGGATTTGATACATTGCTTATTATTCAAGTGATTTTCTGATTTTGTCTTAGCTACAAAACTCCTTATTGGGTTTCCCGATGAGAATACTGTTTTAATATTGTAGTGCTTGGCTATTCGCCTTATGCGTTCTGACAAGGATATTGAATGTTAATAATACCCAACGGAGTATTATTCTGAGATTTTGTTAAGTTTACTTTTAATTGTAGAGATGGGTGAGTTTATTTATTTCTCGGAATAGTTAATCATTACGTTGTATGTAAATCCTTTTTAATGGTGTTGGTTTTAGACTTCTTGTTTCGTGACAACAGAATGGTTAGATTTAAAATTTAGATACTGTCCCGTGTGTCTGGGTTATCAATACACAGTAGTATATTTTTAACCACCGACGCCGAATGAACGAGGGGTGTTTTAAGTTTGTCTGTGTGTCTGTTTGCCCTTATGCGTATACATAACTCGAAGCATTAAACTTTTGATGCGCTTTTTTCGATTCAGAGCCCACCTATCGAGGAATGTTTTTAGCTGTTGGTGAAAATTGGCTTACCGGTTTCGTAACTGAATAAATTGAGAGAGTGCTAAGGCTTGCTAGAACAGCTGTATCGCCATGATAATTGTCAACTTTCATCGCGGAAATGGCACTTAGAGTGAGAGAGAAGTTATGGTCAAATTTGTTTCGTTTATTTACCTGTCTGGAAATTTTTTGTTTCTGCGCCCTTAGCTCGGCTAACTTGTCCGTCACCTCGGCATATTCGGCCATAGCCAACTTCTTTTGCGCCAACGCATCTTTTAGTTCCTTGTCTTGAAATTTCAGTTTCTCCTGAAGATCCTGCTTGTCCTTGTTCACCTCTTCCTTTTCTTGTTTCAAAATTCTGACTAGTTTTTCTAATTCTTTTACTCTACCTATCAAACATAAAACCAAGCAACTTTAAAAGAAGTAAGGAACAAAAGTAGAGAGTATTACATAATTAAATGTCAATATTTATACAGATTAAGCTGTACACATACCACAGACGCTTCGCTACAGCTATTTTTAAATAAGTTTTACTGTGGGAGAATACGTCCCCATTCGGCATAGCACAACAAAACGGTTTTAGACCAATTACTAAGTATTCACACACATTATTCGCTAGAGCTGTGACTGACGACTGAGTCCAGAAAAAAAGTTGCAATGAACGGCTTACATTATGCCCCTGATTGCAATACGTCGCGAGTAGATAAAAAAAACGAAATATTTATATTATATAATAAACATTTTATTCTTTTGAAATTTTATCGTATCTGCGACCGTTAACAAAAAAAAGGCCAAGCGAATAAATAAAATGTTTTTTATTATTTTCTCAATAAAAGCGCAAGATATATAAAATCAATGAGCGCGTAAGGGTTCTCAAATAACTCTTTTATGGGAAAAGGATTTAATATACAGAAGAACTATAAAATAATTAAAATTTTCTAAAGTCGTTAGGTCTGAGGCGGTGCAGAGTTATATCGGAATAAAAGTACTAAGTATTGTAGGTAAAAACCTTTACAATTAGGTTTGAAATAACTTTTTAAGGCAGAGTTTTGCAAATTTTGAAAAAATCTTTTTTGCACTTAAGAAGAGACTTAACTGCGCCGCGCATTTAAAACCCCGTTGTGATAAGTAAAACGGTTCTAGACAAAATATAGAATCAAACAATTATCAAAAATTCGATAATCTAGTCACGTTTTTTGAGGGTTGAGGTTTATTTTTTTTTATTGACAAAAGTTTTATCAAAAAATATTAAGTACTTTTCTTATAAAACTGTTATTTCAAAATCCTTACATGCTCATTATATGCCATACGTAGAGCACCCTGGAATTTAACAGCGGCACGTCGCAAAAAAAAAATCAGGGGAAGGACAAGGGGCGAAAATTCAGATTCTATAGATAAGTATTTGCAGACATATGTAAACTTTTTCTTAAAATTAGTCCAAGATTTACTAACATTAAGTTATGCGTGCGTGTCCATTTGAGAACAGTTCTCGAGAGTATTTTCGCAAATGGACATATCTTAAAAAATAAATGTCAGACAGCTTCGATCTATTTTGAATTGTGGCCGTCTGCACTCAGGAGCCTTCAGGAGAGGAGAAATTCACGATAGTACTCTCAAATGGTTGAAAAGTTCAGAGTAACTGTCGATAGAGCGAGAGAGTGGCAAAGAAATTAAACATGGTTACCATTACGTAAAATATTAAAAAAATTGGTATAAACAGTTTTTCATACAATTTTCACTTTTTTATGTTTAGACCAGATGTAGTATTACCTACCATCACTTCCGTCCAAAGAATCAATGTGAAGATCCCTCGAATTCCCCACAGCCTCCAAGCTGCGCAACTGCGACTCAAGTTCGCAATTTCTTTTGGTCAACATGTTTATTTCATCTTGAAGTTTCCGTGTGCCGTCCGGGGACGTCCTAGAGAAAAATTTATTAATATTGCAGGGTGACTCGTTTATTTTAATTTTAGTAAAAGTTTTAAGAAATTTTCAAAAATTTTTGGTGAAAAAGGACTTAATTCGATTCTAGATTTTCGTTAAAGATTTAACTTGGTTTAGGCAACATGGAAGTAGGCACGACTTTTTTTTAAATTTTATTGCCCTGTGATTCTTTAAATGGTCCTTTCAAGATCCAAATAGCCATTTTTCATTCATAATAATTTTACACGCCATTTTTCCTTATCTCAGCTTTTTTTCTGTTGTGAACAATCCGTTCTTGCGTGTTCGCGTGCAAAACGGAACAAAATAAATAGAACGAGAGTATTTCGTTACTTCGTATAGCGTTTTCGTTGGCCATAAGGTTTGGAAACGTTGACCAAACCTGATGTTTGTTAATTCGACAGATGACCGAACCGAATTAAACCTCCAAACCAATCCAAACCGAACCAAACTGAAATGCGCTAGTATATCCTGTAAACCTTCCCTGACTTCTTTTTCGGGATCCTAGAGGGTGTGAATACTGAGAATGAATAATGAAGGGAAGAAGATTTAAAAATCTTACCTTGGCTTGTCTATGTCCTTCTCATTCTGCAAATTTTGTTGATTAGCTAATGTCATTAAGTTATTCCTTTGGTTTTGCCTTTCGGTATTGCTAGCCAGTGAGACGAACGAATATAGGTTGCTAAGGTCACAAATGTAGCTGAAAAAAATAACAACCTCAAACAAAATTGTCAGATTTAAGATAAAGAAAATCTTCACCTTCACGAAAAGGCAATATATTTAACTTAAAAAACTCGTGGCTTTATACCGGAAGAACAAAAACCTGAAAAAATCGAGAATTTTAATTAAGGAAATTAATGTAGAGTCATAGAATCAAGGGGGTCCGTGTCTTTCCACCTGCAACAAAAAGCTTCTTTTAGTTTTAGTAAAAAAATAGCAAATGCATAAAATCTGATCTTTAATTTTTTCACCATTGAATTTTATTTTTATTGTATTTAAATTCTTTTATACTCCCTCTATTTTTTTTAGTTTTTTATAATTTATGTTAGAAACCCTCCAGATTTACTAAATTTCATTATTTTCAAAATATAGTGTCAAATTAGGATCATACCACTTACCTTCCTTGAGTGAACGTAAACCCAATAAAGGGCAAATGCAGACCGGTAAAGGCGCTGTTGGCAGTGGGAGGCAGGGCGTCCGAAATCCGAATGTCAGCGTCGTCGACGTCGAAGTTTGACGTGTCCGTCGGGCTGGACACTTCCGGGATGTAAGGAGCGTTGCTGTCCCGGATACCATCCCAGTCTACCCCTTCGAACCAAGGGTGACTCTAAAAGCAAAAACCATATTAGGGGTAACGTTTCACAAGCTATGGGTCATCATTGCCTGAAATTTCCACACGCACTGATTCATCTCAGTCGATCAATGCTGAACAAGCGTGACCAGGGTGTTTAGATCACAGATTACGACATAGACGTAGAAATTTTTGAATAACTTTGACTCTGACAAGGACAAGGTATGACCATATGGGGAGATATGGTCATATCTTTGTTACTCACGCTTTTATTTAAAATCAGAGAAAATACTGACAAAAATTGAGTGCGCGTGTAATAAATCTTCTTTATTTATTTAATGAAGTCAGTTCTCTTCCGAGCGTTCAGTAAGTTTTTGACGGCGCCCGCCGTTTTCCTGTGCTAACCTTTCCTGTGGTCAAGTTTTTAAAAAGTTGTTAACAAATAGATTAAGTGTAAGTTTTTTTAGCCTATCTGATATAATATATTTTAGAAAATTGCTTTTATTACCTTAAAATCTTCTATTCCATTCTGGCCTAAACGAAATTCCTGACTACAAATTAACCTCTTAACTAAGTCCTTGGCTGCATCCGAAACGTCAACGTCCAAAGCGAAATCGAAGCAGTTCTTGTGGTTCATTATTTTACCGTATGTTTCGACCAAACTTTCCGCGTAGAAAGGTGTCTCGCCAAATAGCATTTCATACATACAAACTCCTGAAAAAAATCAATAGTTCAAGGTGGTTCCTAAATCAGTGCAAACGTTTTAAAGAAATATTCTTTAGAAAGAAAGAAGAAAAAACAATCAAATACACTTGGGGTCTAACGGCTCATTTTGGTGATCAAATTATAAGATTCTGAATTCGAAAAATGTTTTAACTGCATCAATGACACATAGGTTTAAAATATTAGGTTATTGTGTAAAAAAATCAAAAGAAAAACGAGTTTTTGGTAGTTTTAGTGGTTATCTACGTAGAAAATCATAATTTAACACGAAACTATTAGAACTATGAACACATCTCCACTACTGGTGAAATTTTTATCTGCTAATTTAAAACTTCTTTGGCAATCAATAAGTTTTTTTTCAAACAAACTGTGTTTAGTAGGTATTACAATATAGTTTTAAGTTTATTCCTACAGGAGATAAACTTAAACTTAGGGTTCAGTTATCAGTTTTCCACGCTTTGCTTCAACTGTAAATTACAATTTTGTTGTGTTTATAGCACTAATTTGTTTTATTTAATTTACTAGCTTTTTCTACTTTGAACTCTTTGAGGTAGTACAGTTTTGTTTAGAAGCTCAATCGCTTCCGCCAAGGCTTTCACAATCACATATCTTCATGCCTTTCGCGTACTTCTTTATAGTACCACAGTTTTGATTTTCAGACCGGTATTTTAAAGGTGCCAAGGTGCATTTTTTGCTAAACAGACGTTTTCACTTTAAACGGTGTAACGAAAATGAGATTTGACTTACCTAAAGACCACCAATCACATTCCGGTCCATACCTTCCTTGGCCATCCTCCATTGCCTAAAAATATTTATATTTATTTTATAATTACATATATTTATTTTGATGGTAGAGCCATTTTACAAGAATAACAAAAAAGTATTATAGAAGTAAAGTCAAGATGACCATAAACAACAAAAAAAAATTATAAATATTAAAAATTGGTAAAACAGTAGGTATAGACAAATTTTAAAATGAACTGTAATATTAAAGAGACTGAAGTATTTAATGAGTTTGGTCTTGTTTTAAAAATATAAAGACTAAATGTGCGAGTAACCAGAGTAAAAAGTTCATAGTTAGCATGATGATACAGGATACGAACATTGATCTATGACTATACTGACTGAACAATCGAATGATATTAAAATAAACCATTTAAAATTTATAAAGGGTTAAAACAACACGGGTTTTTGTTTTCTCGATACTGAATGTTAAAAATCATTGCAAATATTATGTTTGCTTTAAATCTCAGTCTTAAGAATGTTCTTTGGACAAAGTCCAAACTATTAACATCACATCTATAGTATGGGGAGTTGGAGGCCAAACTACAGATGCATATTCAAGCACAGAGCGCACAAGAAAGCAGTAAACTAGCCTGAAACAGTATGGTGACAATTGTGCACTATTACGTGTGACAAAATCAAGGTTATACATAGCCCTATGAAAAATTCTACATCTTTTACAGTAGTCACACTATATTTTTCAATCATACATTTTCGAACAATAAGCTTCAAACCTCCTTAATAATTTGACAGTTTGTGCCTTTAGATGCAAAAATGACACTACACCATCCTACAACACTATTAAGATTACTCACAACCAAGGTACAACTCAATCATTTTCTATAATATAAAAACGTCTGCAAACGACCAATAATCAGAATGAAAAACTGCATCTCCAAGGTCAGTAATAAATACGTTAAAAAATAGAGGGCCACTATGCGACCCTTGTTAAAAACGAGAGGGCTCAACAATACTATTGGAGAGATAAATTGTTTATTCTAATCTGTTCGGTCCGTCCTGTTAATAAACTGTAACACAAATTTCCCAGAGCCGTAGCAAGTCCCATTGCTCTGAGTTTGACAACAACGTACATGTGACACCCTGTCAAGTGCCTTCGAGAAGTCTGTGTATATGCTGTCCACGTGCACAGACCCCTCAATAGCACTCAGGTCTCTTTCGTAGGGATGCGAGTTGGTCGCTGTCAAGAGACCTTTAATATTTAAGATATATTTAAAAAGAAACTAAAATTAAATAGTAGCTACACTGCACACAATGTATACCTACTCTTAATATTTCTGGAGAAATATAATCAGGCGTGCCAACCGCCACGTTCGATTGTACCATGCCGTCGTCATTTAACTTCAAACAGCTGCCAAAATCCGCTAACCTAATATGGCCGTTTGCGTCCAGTAAGACGTTATCAGGCTTTATATCTCTGAAATAAAAAAACACCTTCAATAACACCTAGCAAATCAAGGATATCTGAAGACAAGTTATGTTTAAAAACAAAAACCATATTGCACAAGTAAACTTATGTAAAAAAGGAAAGAAAATAAGTTCTCTTCTTTGTTTAAAAACTTTTTGGTCCCTTGCAGTTTTTTCATATTTGCGACCTGTCATTTTCTCCTAAACAAATATTGAGTAATGTATAAAAAAGCAACTTAACATATTAAGCATCTTTCAGCTTTTTTAAAACAGTTTGTCAGAATACAAGAAAATGTCATGTATCAAATATTTGGCCCTAATATTTACCATTATAAAGAATGTTCAGAAATTGGAAGCCTGTATTTTAAGAGGTGATTCTATGTCTAAAATAAACCCCAGCTCTCTATATTTCACAGTGAACCAGTCTATTTTATAAATAATCAGTAACAGGCTAAATTTTATAAATGGTTTCATTTTGATGACACGGCTAACTTTTTTCTTTGCGAAAAACGTTTGTCCTACAAAATCAGTTGGTTTGGCGTCCGTGTCGCCCACCCCAAACATGTAAAAATTACGAGATAAAAAAAAGTAACGGTGGTCCAAAAATATGTTTGAAAGGAAATGGTAACATCAGTGGCGGTTCCTCCATAAGCGCACATGTGCACGAGCACTCCAAATTTTACTTAAAAAAACATTAAAATTTGATCCTTTTTTAATTCATCATTCATTTAAGTTCATCATAAAGTATCAATAAACCCCAAAAGGAATTCAATAAAGACTTGAATACTATCTAGTAATTAATACCCGGTCTGTATGTGTTTGTATTCGTGTTTAAACCAGGATACGGATGGTGGATGCGTGGGCAGACTCGCGACGCGCTTTCCTGGAACCAAATTCTATGCACCGTAGATGTTATGTCGCATTCTAATTACTAATTACAAAAGAGAAAGTACAGTACAAAGAATCTGGGCCTTCCTTCGGTTGTGCTCTTACACAAAAATTGCGATCGATACCGCCCGCACTGTTACAGCACCTCATGTGCACTATTTTTGTCAGATAAAGAACGGCGATCGTTTTTCTTTCCAAACAGGAACAGTGGAGTATTTCCGATATAGGAATCCTTATTACTTGGAAAACCTTGTCGCGACTCTTATTTCGCCAATATCTGTCACATACAGGTACTCCAACTATCACCTAATAAAATTATTTTTAAAAAATCCCCATTTCACACGTGACAAAAGACAAATCCGGGATTTTTTAAGAATAGGCCCACGGTTCTGAAACATTTTAAACGTCTACTGACCTGTGTACATATTTGAGTTTATGTATGGAATCGATGGCCAGCACCATTTCAGCAATGTAAAATCTGGCCATGTCCTCTGGAAGACGATCCTCGAACTTGCTCAGCAACGTTAACAGGTCCCCACCGCAATAATAGTCCATCACTAAATATAGATTCGATTCGTCCTGTCACAAAAAAAAATTACAAATCAGATTTTTTAAATTATTTTGCAATTCATTAAAATGTCATAGTATGGGGTTCCCCATCAGTTTTTAAAAATGTAAAATCATTAATCTAACCAAATGATTTTTGGTACTGAATTTTCGTAAATCTGTAGCTTCATTCAAGGGATCATCTTCTAATAGTCCATTAAGCAAAGATTTTATGATATCAAGACATGTCTAAATAACGGCTATTATTTTAGCTCACACATATACTATACTATAGTAGTGTGAGCTATCGCCGTCTGTCTGTCTGTATGTCTGTAACGACCAACGCGCATAACTCAAAAACCGCTTGGCCGATTTTAATGAAATTTGGTACCTAGGCTGGGTCTTGGGTCGAGATGGTCCCATTTAAAAATGAACAAAATCCACCAAACACAAGCCAAATAAAAGGGTGGGGGAAGATTTAAAAAATTAGAGTTTATGTGAAAATATGGCGTGTGTGATATCAAACGAAAGGTAATTGAGTATGGAGTTAAACAAAATACATTTTAGTTTTTTTTCTTCAAAAAGGGTGGGGGTAGATTTCAAAAATCAGAGTTTACGTAAAAATATGGCGTGTGTGATATCAAACGAAAGGTCATTGAGTCCGGAGTTAAACAAAATACATTTTAGTTTTTGTTTTTTTAAAGGTGGGGGTAAATTTCAAAAATTTGAGTTTAAGTCAATACATGGCTTGTGTGGTATCAAACAAAAGGTAATTTAGTCTGGAGTTGATTAAGATATATTTCAGTTTTTAGTTTTATTAGCTCGCACGTACACTATAACTATAGTACCAAGTGTGAGCCTAGGGGCCCATATATTGGCAGAGTATTTTCTCTGGCTTAAAAAGTGTATTTGAAAGTAAATTGCAACTTTGTCCACAAATCATATGCTTGGTTTAGTCAGTCCGACTAAAAATCTCCACACCTGCTCTGTTTTTTTGCAGAAAAAAGTTAACCGTCTCGGCCAAATAAACCGATTTAAGAAAATTGAGCCCGTACCTCATCACTAAAAAAATGGACCGGTGTACTGCGGACCGAGCTGCGGACCAATAATTAAACAATGAAAAGTTTGGCCTTGACGCTAAAATTGGGGGGCTAAAAATACACGTAGGGAAAAGGCCCGTGGATCAAGGATCACCAAAAGCTACCCGACCCCCCCCCCCTTCCCAGTGCATTATTCTAGTTTTTTTAATTTTCTCGGAAACTAACCTTTTCAGCAAAAACTGCAAAGAACACTTTTTGTGGAGAATATGTTTATTATAGGTTCTATAAAATTTTCTCAAAAACTACACTTTCTGGTAAAAATGTGTAGTATACTTCATTGTAGAAAATAAAATTTTCTTTTAAACGCTGTAATATAAAGTGGTGTTTATATCATATGTAAGTCTCCAGGAGCGTACTTATATAAATTAATTTTCAAAAATAGTCAAAATAATTCATTTCTATTACATATTTTATCTATTTTGAAGAAAAAAAATTAAGCTTCTTTTATTATTCTATTCCACTGACATTAGTTTTTAAGGAAAGTTTACAAAAATGTTTCTTTTGGTTAATTTTTGAACGTGACACCAATGTACAACCGCCCCAGGGTAACTATTCTGGGTCTTGAATGACGACGGCCGAACAGCCCGAAAGCACACCCACCATTGGACGATGGCCGCGAAAGCCTTTCACAATTTGTTTAATGCTGCCAGTTATTTTTGTTTTTATTTGAATTTTTGGAAAAACCTAACCTTAAATTTTGTTTTGATATTTTTGGGCTCTTTAGGAAAACCTTTAAAAAAGAAACTGCTTGTTTGGGAAAATTCCGATCAGGTGATAATTTTTCTCTTTGTTGAAAGTTATTTTCTTTTTAAACACCTGATCATTTTGGCGAAAATCATGCGCGTTGCACACGCTGGGAGTTTGAAGCGCCCCCCTGTTTTTGACAGGGGAATGAAGAACCACTTTTAAGATTAAGACCAAAATTCCATCCACAAGAAAGTCCGCGGCGCCGCGACTGAAACTGTGGAACTGCTGTTAAATGAAAGAAGGTAATCTTCTAGCGTGTTGCCGAATTTTTTCCTTTGTTTTAGTTCAATAAACGTCTGTTTTCCCAGACGGGGTGAATTTAACTTTGGGGTAATTTTTTTGTGAAATCTCTAGTCTTCTCCCCTTCAGGCATTCAGCCGTCTATAACTAAAAAGCTAAAAAATGCACCTTTGTGGGGGCTTTGGGGTAGTTCGCCAAGCGTTTTAAAACAGTTTTATTAATTTTTGTCTAAAATCAATAAATTATATACCAATTGATAGATAATTTATGACCTTTAAATTGTTATACCTATCATTTTTTCAAAAAAGCAATAGATTCCGAGAAAATTATTTAAAAAAAACAAAATAATGCACCTTTGGGGACTTTGGTGTAGTTTTTATAGATGATCCACGGGCCTACGTTTATTTCTAGCTCCCTAACGAACCCTTTTAGGGTGAAGGCCAAACTTTACCAGGCACGGTATCTCAAAATAATATAGTATTCATACCTACAAACATATCATTTTAAAAATATATAAAACAGGCACTGCAAGGATTACATTAAAAACGGAATACAGCTGTTATCCCTAATGCAAAATTGATTTTCACACACACCTTACCATAAAATGGTCAATGAGGTTCAGGATCCTCTCTGCGACTTACACTTTACTTACAGGAAAATGCAACATGGTACTTAACGAAAGAAACAACATTCCGGCAACGTGCAGATAACCAATTTAAATGTCCGAGGTCACGGCGGCATATCGAGCCAGACGAAAAAAGTTAAGACATCTTTGTTAATCTGTGGTATTTACCTGAAAGGCATAGTGTAGATGAGTGATCCATCGTCTATCACCAAACACCAAGACATCCCTTTCCTCCTTAAAACAAGCCGTTTCCGCCCGTTTTAACATTTCCCACTTGTTAAGGATCTTCATAGCAAAAACCTACAAAAATATTAAGCCATTAATTAATTACTTTACCGGGTGTTTGCCTTACTTTTAAACTGTATTTGGAATATATCCCTTCCTTCGTGCGAAGGAAAGCATTACACTCTTGATGAGAAACACCGAGGATAAACGAGAGTAAGTGGAAGCTTTCGCGTGTCCTTGGCGACCTCGGTGTGCCTCACTGGCTCTTACTTCAGTGTAGGTCTAAAAACCACTGCGTTTCTGCCAGAAAAGGAAAAAAATCACTAACCTGTCAGTGGTTTTTTAGAAAAAAAATAAATGTTTGACTAACAAAATTTAAAAACTTTTCTTTTTGACAAACAACACTAGTGCGGCGCCGACATTTCGATTGTTCTTCTACAATCGTTGCCAAGCTCTTTAAATATTTGTCAAAAATGGAAAATAAGCATAGAAACAGAGTAAATAATATTGGAAAAAGAATTAATTTAATCAAAATCAAATATTTAAAGAGCTTAAGAACGATTGTAGAAGAACAATCGAATATTTATTATTTTCTTAAAAACCACTGACAAGGGATTTTTCTTTTTCTAGGAGAAACGCAGTGGTTTATTAATTTAAAAAACTCCTTAATAGTGGCATAATACCCAGATAAAGTTTTGCCACAAACATATAGATTTTATTTACATGTGTTGTTTTGTGTTGCAAGATCCAGCGAGCGTACTCGGACGAGCACAGGTCTCGGACGAGACGCCTCAGCCGAAACCAAGCAACAGCACCCGTACCCGCATTAGGTTGCTGACTGTCGCCAGGTACATGTAATTCTGATCCTCCCCAATATGGGAATTTCTGTGTCACTGACTAAGTACTAATTAAATAGCGTTATGATAAAACATACACAGCTTACTTAGTTTTTGCGTTAATTATGCTTAAATGTATTGTTATGAAAATTTTGAATTTTAACCAGAAATAAAATTTATATTTTTCATCGAATTATTAGTTTTGGGACAATTTTTTATAGAAAGTTTAAAATGGGGCTAAGAACGAAGTCTACAGACTTAGTTCCCGTTGGTCTACATTTTGGCTAAAGGTTTAATTCTTTTTTTGTCTTGAATTCAATTGTTTTTAGTTGGTGTTGACCTAACCACTTTTCAATTATTATTCGGGAGAGGTACTGAAATAGGATTTCAATATAAAATACTAAAAAAAAAAGACATAGTCAGTTTCCTTAGATCAGTGACTTTGTCCTTTTTCTACTTATTTAAAAAACCAGAGCTCTTCAAATAACATAAGCTGCGCCTTTAATAATATTTAAATATTGACTAATATTCAATATGGCAATGGATTTACAGAAATAGTTCTAATGTATTTATGAATTATTTGGCTTTGAAAATATTTGTCTAGAAATATTTTTATCCAAAATTGAATATTTCTGCAGTTTTAGATAATGAACCACCCTCAAGTAGCAAAATTTGAGACTATTTTACATTGAATCCTATGCTTGTACGATTTAAATCTCAAAAATATATTTTTAGAGTATATTTAAATTGTTCTGAGACTAAACCCACTGAGAAATGTTGTTACAAGTTAGTGTGACAAAAATAATTGTTGCACTTATTTGACTTGTCAGAATTCAAAAATACGCTTTTCCGGTTCGGACTATGTTGGTACACTTAGTTTAGAGTTTTATTTCAGAAAAAAAAAACAAGAGTTTTATACAGACGTCAAAAAATTGATCTCTGCTACAAAAAATACTTAAAATACTTAGATCTAAAGCAAGAAAAAACAAGTAAGACAATAAAAAAACATTTCAAAATAAATCTTATTGGCACTGTCACAACTAAGGTCAAAACAATAATAATAGGTGATAATAACAGTTATACATTATATTGAATTTAGCTAAAAGTTTTAAAATACATCAACATTTACAGTTACAGTCAAATTTTAAATTGTTATCCTGGTCTAAAGTGCTAAAGATCTTAGTCAATACTGGAGTAAGAGTTAATCTTAAATGAGTTACGTACCTTTTCGGAACCCCGCATTTTGACAACACAAACTTCTCCAAACGCCCCTCGTCCTATAACTTTAACAATTTCGAAATCGTCTCTCGTTAAGCGAAGAGACTTGGCGGTTTGAGCCACTGGTTTAACTAAAAGAAAATAGGCTTTTAAAACTAGCTTACTTATATTTATACCTTCCCAGCTTACATATGGACGATGCTTTTTTTGGGAAACGACCCTTAGAAAAGATACATTTTTTAAAGACCAGCTTATTACACAGTTTGGGTCTAGGATCACTATTTTGCCTGAAACTTTCATGACGTCGCAATAATCTAAAGGTTAAAAAAACACCCAAAAATATTTTTGACGTCATATCAAAAGCATTTTTTGCCTGTTGAAAGGTAAAAATATGTATATATTTAAGTGAATAATAGGGTTGGATGAAGATTATAACATTAATACTAGGATCTCAATAGAGAAGGTATTGTTTTCGACGAATAGTCATCGTCGTAGCATATTTGCATCACACACCGGCGGCCCGGGTTCGATTCAAGGCTAGGTTGTTTGTGATTGTTTAAAAATGCTTTAACTTAGCTCTAACTTTGCGAAACTGGGCGACTGATCCTGATTGGATGGAACGTCCCAGTATAAAAAAAAGATTGTAATATTAAATGTCCATTAAATCACTAAATCTCAATACGAAAATTACACAATTCCTTTAAAAAAATTAGCACAGTGTGATCGCTGCCTATAGGTGATGAGGTAAAATGCCCAGTTATTAATAGCTTAAGATCAAAATATTCATAAATTTTTTTTGCCAGAATTGAAATTTTGTGAAATTTCAGTTATCGTTTCCATATTTTCCTGTGTTAAAATCACTATATCTTGTTAAATAAAACAGTTATATGGTTTAAAATAAACGGATCTATGACGGATCCGATACCTTCCTAGCCCATTAGCACACTCCATGTTATATCAGTCTTGAAAAACGTTCTTTGTATCTTTGTAAATATCTCAGAAAGGAAAGCTCCTATGAAGTTTTTGGTTCTTGAGTATAATGCATTTTAGTATATTCTAGTTAGGGTATTTTCAATTTTTAAACTGTCAAACACACACTTAGACATCACGATGATATTGCTAAAATTGGTGAAAACACACCCAAATAACACATTTTCGGCGATATCTGAAAAAAAAAATTCGTCCAAAATAATACCTTCTCTAGCTATTGCTGCGCGGACTAGATAGGTAAAAATGCACTTCCCTGATTTTTTTCTTAAGAAACTCTCAGAAAAAAGGTGTCAATAGGTCAACATAAATATTACTGGAGGAAAAAGCAGTGCAATAACAAAAACTTGTGCAGGGTTACCATATACTCCCACTTAGTAGTTTACCCCTTCAAATACAATAAAATATTCCAGAGCAAACGCGGCATTCTGAAACAGTTATCACGCTTAAAAAATAATATAGCGATAGAACTCTAATTAATTGATTTTACGAATTTGACATATTTTGACCGAATTTGACCAGTCGAATAGCTAGTGGTCAATGTAACAAATACTAAATTTTACACAATCAATTATTTTGGGAAATATTCTTAAACATTCCTACCCCAGTTTTAATTAGGTTATGCTGATGGTTATGTCAAACAGAATAAGCAAAATGCATTTACACTCCTGTGACATTCGTTTAGAACATAAATCCTATAATATAAGCAAAATTAAAACCTAAGACCAAATTACCAATGCCTCATTGCATTCCATACTGGTTATATCTGAAAAGTTTAATTTGCAAGAAAACAGAACAAACAATTTCTGTACCGCACTATCCAGCTTTTTAAAAATCTTTCCGACAATAAAAACACGCTTGTGAAATAAACGTTTTAAATAAAATGTTGAATGATATAAACTACAGATACACTGGTACGCGCTATTTTAAAACTATAATCTATAGATTTTTCGTACCGTACTCCAAAAAATCGGATACAGTCTTCTCCTTCCTCAAGCTGGAATTGCAGCACTCGTCGTAGAGGATCAGCAAAATGTCCACCAGCGATTCGATGCTGAAAGCGAGGCCACGGGCCGCCAGCGGTCCGCTCAGGTAAAAGGTCTCTAATTTTTGGAGGCGGCGTTCTGCGTCAGCCTAAGAAAAATAAATCTATTGAGGCGATCTATGTCTGTGTAAAAATTCGAACAAATAGAGATAGACTCTCAATCCAATACTGTCCATGAAAACGCCTCTTTTGGCAATAATCAAAAGAAATGTAAGGGTAAAACATTTAGGAAAATAAACATAATAAATGGGTATATTTTAACAACACTTTACTATGATTGCTTAATCAACTGAAAGTGTCTGTCATATGCACGCGAAAAATTTTACTGACGTCAGCCGCAGACCTCAGCTCGCGAATCTGCGAACGTGCGGGCCAAATTTAACCTCTTACTGAACAAAATTAATTAAAGAAGCCACTTCAAAAGGAGTAGTGACACACACTATATTTGTGACTTCATTATAAGGATCATACCTACTCGCCATCTTAGAGATTTTACTACTTTGTAAAGTATGAAACGAATTTTGCAAGAAAGGGAAACCGATCGGCCGATCTTTCTTTTATGTATTTCATAATATATCCATCTGTTTGCATATGGAGATATTTTTAAACTTTAGCTGATTATCACTTATATCAACCGCTAATAATCATTGTCAAAAAAACTTTTAGTGTTTCTTTTAAAAGCTTCAACTCTGTTCATTTCGATATATTTTTATTATCAATGTCTTACATCATTAAGAAGCGCAGAGGCATACTTATCCTTAAACCATGTTTCTACCTATGCGTGTTTACCCTGATTCAATAAACACATCAGATGACGCTGCATTTAAAACAAGTGCAAATCCGTGTCTTGTCACGTGATGCGTTTTTTTTTAAGATGAACACGCATAAGATTTTTTTGTTTTTACAAAAGTATGGCTTGCTATTTCCATTACTGATGTAATTTCCTGAGTCACACTCTTTCTACTAGCGTGTTATCGATAGTTAAATTTCGGTTAAACTAACCTCAAAATGTTTGTTGTTGTTTTCCACAACACTGTAAGAATTATTTTACAAGAAAGATAATTTTAAAATTCTTAAAACATTCAGAAAAATAACTACAATTGTTTAAAACAACAAAAATATGAATTTGGTCAGCTCAATAATAATAATATTGTAAAGTTAGCGCTAAAAATCCGTAAATAACCACGTTCTTTATGGATAGACACAGCACAGGTCGCTATTGCGCCGTCTCAGAATAACCATAACCACGATTTTGGAGACAAATGTGCTGACCAATAACACTCTAATATAAAAATTACCTTTCCTGAAGAGTCCAGGCTCTCCATATCCCCCATTTTGACAGCAAAGTGATCGATGTATGGTTCAGGTAGGTTTGAGGATGCAAAAAAATGCAGCTAAAGTGAGGTAAAGGTTCGATGTGAAATGGTTCGCTATTAAAAATTGCATTATTACGACCTGAAAAAAAGTAAAATAAATTAATTCATCAATTTTTTGAGAAGACTATGTGATAGAAATTGACTGTGGTTCCGGAGTTAACAAGTCCTATTTACAGAGATTTGAGAGGTGACCCGTCATCGCGTGTATGTGATATACAGGGTCAAGCGCGGATTTGGGTCCAAATCTAAGGGGGGGAGGGTAATAGTCAACAAAAAATTTGTAATATAATTTTTTTTAGGGGGTTTAATTACCACGTTACGCCCCCCCCCCCCGATCAATTCCGCGTTTGTACAGGGTTCTTTTCTATTAAAATAGATAAATATCTGGTTGTAATTTAAAATTTTTAAAAAGGCAATCTTGGTTATTACGCATTATAATAGAATACAATATATTGTTAATTGTGTTGACAAAGTTTTTTACTATAAGGCCTACACATTATATAGGGTGGCCACTAAAAAAATACATAAAATTTTTTTTATTATCAAAAATGTTTTGATCGTAAATTTAACGATGTAGGGTCACTCTCCTAAACGGGGTGGTAATAGTGATAACCCTTTTAACAAGCATCTTAAATGGAGAAGAAGGTCAGTAACACCATGTTTTCAAATACCAGTGCTCAATGATCAACGATATTTAAAAGTTTAAGGATTGCTTACGCAACCGTGTAAAATTTGCGATGACTCGATGACTGACCTAATACATATAGGCAAATATATCATAAGATCCTATAGCGGGCATCTCATAACGAGATGAGAGGTTTTTTAAACCGAGAAAGAGAGACGGAAATATCCAATATCCCGTAATCTTTTTGAAGCGTGTCTGTGCCAGCCCTATATTGTGCTGCCATTGATCTCCATAAACCTAGAGTCCCTGTATGTTGACATATTTGGATATTCCAAATATGTCAACTACAGGGACTCTACATAAACCTAGCAAGCCAACCTCAAAAATGTATTCCAGAATTATGTGCTTTTTATGTGCTAATTTTGTCCACTTTTAAAAATTTTTGTGCTCCTTTGGTTTATACGGAAATTAAAAAAAATGATTAGCGTGCTAGCTTTATATAAAGCTAGCAAGCCCATACAGAAATGATAAATATTTGTATAATATTTATATGTGAAAATTAAGTACTTTTTATGTGCTCCCGTTTGCTAAAAAGAAAATTTTATTTACCAAAGTTTTTAAGCTTTCTTTTTTTAAAAATGTATGGGCTGGCTAGGTTTATATAAACCTAGCAAGCCCACCTCAATAAAAATTAATAAAATACATTCCAGAATTACACATTTAAAAAAAACTTAAAAACTTGGTAAATGAAATTTTCTTTATAGCAAACGGGAGCACATAAAAACCACTTAATTTTCGCATATAAATATTATAAAAATACTTATTATTTCTGCATGGGCTTGCTAGCTTCATATAAAGCTCGCACGCCAATAATATTTTTAAATTTCCGTGGAAACCAAAGGAGCACAAAAATTTTAAAAAGTGGACGAAATTAGCACCTAAAAAGCACATAATTCTAAAATACATTTATTAAATTTTCATTGAGGTGGGCTTGCTAGGTTTACGGAGGTTGAATTTTGAACAGACGATCGGTTTCTGCTTCACGGTTTTTATTTATTTGCAGCGACTAATGAATCTGGCGCTTTTGCGCACTTCGACAATGCAAACAATAAGAATTGTACATCTTTGTACTCACTATCTTTGCTTAAGGTATTGGCCGAAACATAGAAAAAGATGGATACATAAATTTAAATGAACCTATCAGCGTTGCACAACGCTGTGACGTCGTAATTTTAAGCACAAAATCGCCCTTAAAGATAACCATTCATTTCTTACATTTGATATGGTTTAAATTGTGATTTTAAACGCAAATATCTAGTAAACAAATTGACAATTGCTAATAGGGACCTTTTGCATGTCCCATTATTCTTTATCTTCTATTTAAACCTTATCCTTTACTAAAGGATAGTGTTTGACGTTACTTGTGTTCCAATAACGCAGGCCACTAGTTCCTTTATTTAGAGACAGTGCTGCCGCGAATATAACGTTATGTCAAAATGTAATGTAAATTTAAAATATTAATCCGCAGATTCAATTTTATGCCAGTTATTGAAAATTATTTTTTATAAAAAGTGGTAGGTTTGTGTTGTTTGGCAACAGTGTTCACCAACTAACCAAAAGTCATCAATGTTCTGTGAAGTGCGTAAAAAAAATAAGAAGTACACAGTAAACACATACTAATCTTATATTTTCCTGGCAGTTTTTCACTGGTATTGTTCTTTCAGATTTTCCCTAGTTGTTTTCTAAACTTTTGAATTAATTTTGTTTACAGAACACAAAACACGGTTTTGACAGATAAATAAAGGATAAAGGATAAAAAATTGTGTGTGCAAAAGGTCCAAATTGGGCTTCTAAATATCACGTGGCATCTGTCATTTAATATTGCAATTATTATTGCAATTAGAAAGGATCAAGTTAGCTAAAGGAAGGCGAACAAAAGGTCCCTAAGTGTCAAGGCTATTGAAAGACTTTACAAAAAGGTGTCGCTTAAACCTAAGTCAAGAGGTACTTTCATAAAAACGCCTTTTAGTGCCACTTGAACCAGTTCGAATTTTCGTCTAAAATCAAAATTTTATATTTTTGAAAATCAAATATCTCGAAAAATCGATGGATTTTCAAAATAATATTAACACTGTTAATGTACAAATTGTGAAAGGCTTTCGCGGCCATCGTCCAATGGTGGGTGTGCTTTCGGGGGACGACGGCCGAACAGCTCGAAAGCACACCCACCACTGTTAATGTAATTTACACCTTTTTTACAAGGTACCACTTGTCTCTCTTTCTTAGTTAATATTCTTGATGGGGTTGAGTATTATTACTTTTTGTTTTGTGATTTTTTCTAAAAACCTCAGAAAAGCTGTTATAAAACGGTCACCCTGTAAAAAGGAGTAGGTTCATGTCATGCTAATTAGGTCGGACAGCCACAAGACAATACTGTTACAATTAAATAAAAGAGATTAAAATAAAGGAAAAAAGATAATTGTCTGTTGAATAATGCATGGCTGTGTACGTATGTAGATTGCCATTTCTGACCTTGTGCATGTAGAACAAACGAAATTAGTTAATGAAATAAACAGAAAAAAATTTGATGTCAGTGATGTTTCTGTTTAAATGTTAGGGACTGCTAGAGTCAATGTTTTAATTCTACAGCACCTAACCTGTAGTACCATTCTTGAATTTCCCAGAAATCTAGAGAATACGAGGAATCTCCATCGAATGAACGCATCGAGTCACATTATTAGCTCACACATATACTATACAATAGTAGTGTGAGCTATGGTGATCCTAATTTTTCGAGAAAAAAAAGTTGCTCCGATTTCAAAAATTTTTATATATCTTTGCGTTTCAGATGATTTTGAAACTTTTTTGTTGCGCCGTCTGTCTGTCTGTATGTATGTCTGTCTGTCTGTATGTCTGTGTCTAACAAGAATAAAAGGTAACTTTTTAATCTGAACTTCGGCCGCCATCTTGAATGTTAAGAGATTGTAACTTTTTATAAATACTTACAAAACATGCTGTATTACTCTTAACAAAATTTTTAAAAAAAATTTGTATACATTAAATTTGGTCTCTAGGTTATTAAGGTATGTTTTATTTTTGACATATTAAGCGCCATCTTTGTTTCGGCAGGGAACTTAATATTCTTCATCAGTTTAATGAGCTGGTCAATAGAGTTTTATTAGGAGGTATTAAAAATAAATATCGGACAAAAACTAAATCGCCGCCATTTTGTTTTAAAGTAACAGGTTTCAAATTTATTTACAGTTTTATATTGAACAGGTCTCTCCTAAAACAGGGAATCAGCCGCCATCTTGGATCCTGAAGCCGGAAAATCGGGCATCCTCGAATGAAAATTTAGCTTTGGGTGTAAGCTTTTAGTACTCCGCCAAATATAACAAAATATACCCTTTTTGCAGATTTATTTTTCAAACTTACTCTACTAAAAGTAGTACCTTAATAAAAAGCGTTGTAAAAAAGGGTTTTTAATAACCTTTAAAATATCTAGATTATTTTAGGGTTGAGATATTCGCGTTTGAAAAAAGTAAAATGGCGTTTTAAAACACAAATATCTCGAAAACAAATTAGTGCCACATACACTCATTTTAAGAAACCAAACCAAATGAACCGGGGGTTGCATCCCCTTTAAGGGTATGACCTAAGGTCACTCCTCGTCAAGCAAGCTTTACAGGTAGCGAAGCCTAACTCTGATTTTCTATTTTTTGGTTATAATTTTTGACATGTTTTCCTCGGTTTCGCATTGACGGCATTCAGTTCTTATTTTAAAAATGTGGTTTTAACACAGTCTAATGATATGATGATACAGTTTCAAGATACCTAGTTTGCAGCATAACTTTTTAATTCTAATTATATAAATATATATAGTTTAGGTACCTTCATACTGTGTAAAACAACATCTTCAAAATAAAACAGAACCGCCATGCCAATGCGAAACCGAGGAAAATATGTCAAAAATAAAAACCAAAAAATAGAAAGCCTGACGTTTGCTTCGCTTCCTATAAGGCTTGCCTTTACGATGAGTGTCCTTAGTATAACCCCTATTTAGGAATTAACAATTAAAACTATTAAAATAGGCCTTCATAAAACGAAAATTACCGTATCTTGGGGTTTGCCCAAAAAAAATATGACGGCCCTGTTTTTAAGCATTCAGAAAGTGTGAAAATAAAAACGAAACTATTCAAAAATATCCGTGCGTACATACTTAAAACTTTTGGCCCAATTTCGAGACTAGAAAAAAGTTATCTATATCCCATTTCTCCTGAGAGAATATTGACAATTCGACGATTTTATAATATCTATATTTTTGGCGTAAAAGTGGATTGTCACTTATTTTTTTAGGTTCTTTTAATAATAATTTTTCGGGTAGGTATTGATCACATATTTTATTTCTAAGAATGTACTTTATCGATTCTGTCAAAGCTTTAGTTCCTGAGATATTTATAAAAAAATTCCGTTTATCTTCAATAATAATAACTTTTTGAGTTATGATTTTATTTAAAAAAATTTATTTATTTATTTATTTGTGTCACATCCAAAAATTCTGTCAGTGTTTTATTTTTAAAGATATTCATAA
Organism: Aspidapion aeneum; assembly: GCA_963576565.1. Taxonomy (NCBI): domain Eukaryota; kingdom Metazoa; phylum Arthropoda; class Insecta; order Coleoptera; family Brentidae; genus Aspidapion; species Aspidapion aeneum. Next base: position 99,312,090 of record OY755043.1, read on the forward strand.
AAAATTCAATTTCTCTTTAACTCATTATGCTTACGAATGACGAAAACCCGTCCTTAAAACTATAAAAAAGTGACTAGTGGACTTTTGGTACAAAAAATCTTGACTCTTCAAATTCTTTCTAATGACAAATGTGTAATAGATGTTCACACTCGCCTATGTGTATAGTTTATTTTTAATCTACCTGAAATATTCGATGTGTTGACTGGTCTAAGTGGATTAGATAGGTGGTATCTAGGTGATTCCGATTCCAGTCGGGATTTGTTTAATATACTTTTTTTAATATTCGACGAAACTTTAATACTATTTGATACAAAGTATATAAAGTGCAGCGTGTTTTCCAAACAATCTTATTCCCAAATTCTCCTATTGCAAACTAAGAGAGCAATATGTCAAATGTTCTCTCAAAAAGAATTATTTAACAATGTACTATACAAAATCAACAATATTGTAAAAATACTTTGAGTTACAACTACAAGTACTGGATTGTAGTTGTAGCTATACTTGAAGTACAGGGTGTCTCATTATATTTTTTCCCACCCTTTTGGACCATTAATAATTGATGTAGGAATATAAAATAAATTGTGTTCGAATTCGCGAAATTTTTACTTTTAAATTGTATCTTGACTTTATTCCTGATGCTAACCGTATTTGACAGGCGCTCAAATTTTTAGTTTTTGTAAATTGGATGCTCCTTATATTATTTTATTAATAGATTAGGCTTGGAATATACTTTCCAAAAATACCCCATATGTCGCAGTTTTGATAAATAGTTTCTGAAATATTAGCGATAAATTTTTAAATGATAAAAAAATTACATTACCACTTTTGTGTTAATTTCAGAGTCCTTATTTCGAACTATGTTAGTCCCCATGTATAAACAGTGACAATGACAACTATTTTTTTAAATGACGCTCAGAATGACAACCGGTAACGACAACAAAGTTGTGTCATTGTCACTGTTGTGTCATTGTCACTAACACAAGAGCGGTACTGTTATAATTGCTAATATCTCAGAAACTATGGCTCTAAACTACGGCATATCGGGTACTTTTGGAAAATATGTTCCAAGCCTAATCTATTAATTAAATAATATAAGGAGCATCCAATTTACAAAAACTATAAATTTGAGCGCCTGTCAAATATGGTAAGCATCAGGAATAAAGTCAAGATGCAATTTAAAAGTAAAAATTTCGCGAATTCTAACACAATATCTTGTATATTCCCATATCAATTATTAATGGTCTAAAAGGGCGGGAAAAAATATAATGAAACACCCTGTACAATTTCAAGTATTTTACCTGACACCTGACAATTCTGCCAATTGTAACCGTGGTTGAAGTAAACATTTACTCCCAGGGGAAAAATTATAGAATAAGTGCCTGGAAAGGGGAGGGAGAAAAGATGGGGCTGATAATACATATTTTAAATTAAAGAATTTTGCTATCATATAGCTAAATATTTGAGATAATTTAAAAATAAGACTCCCAAAGTCATGGGTCATTAAAAAAGCAAAATTTTATTTAAAAAAATTAAAACTTAAAAAAAAATCATAATATCCCAAGATTTCATCACCGCAATTTAAATACATTGTATATTGAAACAACAAACCGATCCATTTACGTGCAGCAATATAACCCGAAATGCAATTTATTTAAAGAAGCAAAAAATCTTAATCATTTTATACAGTGTCCCGTGAAGGATGGCAGCTGAATTTTTTTCAGAAACTACTATGTGAAGCCGTACACCAGGAAAAAAATTATAACAAATCCGAGGCTTGCGAATTCACCAAATTTTTTTTATGAACCTCTATAATATACAAATTATATTATATACGTATTCCTTGAAAAATTTTACTTAATTTGTAATTCTCAGATGTACTTCTACGCCACTTCCCATCGAGAGCGAATGATAATCTAATTTTTATTAAAAAGTCAATTACTGCTACGTGGTAAATAAGCCAGTTCTTACTATTTATTTGATTTATTAAAAAACAGCCCAGAAAATGCAAATCTTCATGTCTTTTTACATGGGAGAGGTCCAAATTAAGCAATTTTTTTAAAGAATGTTTCTATTCTGGAGATGTAATTATATTTTAGGAGAAATCGCAAGGCTCGATTTTATTGTATTTTTTCCCGAAGTCGTAGCTGTAGTAGTTTCTGAGATAAATCCGGCTGCTATCCTTAATCGGACACCCTGTATTAAGAAAATACGATTAACCTTAAAAATCTTATTTTTTAATCCTTACAAACAAAAATCTATAAAACAATACCACTATCGACAATACAAAAGTTTATCTTTTAAGGGCTCAAAAAAGAGTTTCTCATTTAATCCCATCTAAAATGCAACACGCTGTACTGACTGCTTTGTGATTCTTGGGAAGGTACAAAATAAATACTAAAATAATCCAGAATGTGTACTTATTTTTTGGAGGTTTCCTCTGTTTTAATTAAGCAAAATCGCCGGACATTAAGATACGTAATTATAATAATTAATGCTAATTACGCCTACTTGCATAGGAACTCCATTTACAGTACATATTTCACCGTATATGTGAACATTTTATGCTCATGATAGAAAATTATGAATTTTCTTTACACACCTGCCTAAGAAGAAAAGCCCAAAAGTAGAACAAGTTTTCTGACTATATGGAGTGAGATATGCCCGTAGGGTTCATTTCAAACTGTAACGCAAAAACCACTACCTGTCTCTCTTTAACTCATTGAAAGTAACATAAGGCTATATCTCTTAGTGCGTTACCTAATTTAAGAAGAAGCCCTTAGTGTTTCTGATCCAAATGAATCAAGGCCGTATGTGGGGTGGGGGGATCAATCCCCCCGAAATGGTCGATAAAATGTGTTAAGAGATTTTTCAACAACCAACAATTTTTCAATAAGAAACAAAATAGCACACTAGATTTTCATTGAAATTTTTTAATCCCCCCCGAATTTTTTCCTGGTTTCCTGCAATAAATCCCTTCATATCAATAGAAGCTGGGCAGACTACTTCACTGGTCAACAGTTTTTATTAATTAAGCTTTGATAATATAAATTGTCAATCTTGTTCGTACAGGTACTTAAAGAACTGGGATATCAAAAGAACCCTTATACCAAAATCAATGAGGCATATTTTTTTTAATGTTGAAATTTTTTTTACTTTTAGGAAAGTTAATTTTTATTTTCATCTAAAAAGTCTGTTTTCTCAAAAGTTATGTAGGTATTTTATTAAGAAAATTATCAATATTTTACAAATTTTTCCTGTAACATTTTCTCAGTTTAATTTTGATTGATTTTGCTAAAATATTTTTTTGACAAACACAAAAAATTGCTACATGTTTGACAAATTTCAAAAAACATTTTTATCACAAATTTCAATTAAAAAAAAAGAGGATTTTAATTTTTAAATATTATTTTTTTTTAAACTACAGAACAGATTTTTTTATATGCGATGTTCTATGAGACCATTAAATTTTAATGGGGGTCGGGAGAGGTCAAATATTTTTAAAAAATCATAATTTGGGGATCACAGCAGCAAAATAAGGTGTTTAAAGTTAAATAGGGAATTTTTTTTTTAATTTGTTAGAAAGTTTGTGCGAGTCACGATTTCTAAGATATCAAAAAATTCTAAAAAAAATTTATCTCACAAATCATAGAAACTAGCGAAACGCGGTTTTCAAATTTATATTGAGAATTAAATTTCAACAAAATTTGCCATAGTTTCAAAGTTTGCCAGGCACAATTTTTGAAAACGAATATTGTATATGGGTCAAATTCATCGAGGTGGAAATACTATTTTTGCAAATTATTAAAAGTTTAACTTTGCTTTACAAAAGATTTTTTACGCTTAAATGTTGGGTCAACTCATCATTTATTAATTTATAACCGGGCAGAGCACAGAACTTTTTGTTGCTAATTTTAAAAACACTTTATTTTTGTTTTAAAAATGTAAGATATTTTTAAGTTTCGAAGTTTTAAACTATTTATTTATATATTTGGCTTTAATGGCACATTATTCTAAATGACTACTTTGTTCCCAAAATAATAAAAGTGATTGTTTTGCACTTTTATTAAAGTAAGACATCTTTCTAAATGAAAGGACCCTTTATTCATGTTATATCTATATAAACAATTCAAAAATTTTAATTTTCAATAATTAAAACAAAAATTAAAAAATTCTAAATTAAAATATTGAAAAATTCTAAAAAAATATTGAAATTTTCAAAAATTAAAAAGAAAATCAAAAATTAAAAAAAAATACACTTTAAAATTTGAAAAAAGTTTCAAAAATGTTATGATATTTTGATATTTTTATAAATTAACTTTTTTTTGAAGTTGATCCTATATGTAAAAGTTTTTCAACGTTGAATTTCTATATTTATTACAAACTTGCAAGTAAAGTTAAAAAAACGCTTGTGATACAATTTGTTGTCATATACGAGAACATTCTAAAAATGACGTATCCGCCTTATTATCTTTGAATTTTTGTGCGATAATGTACGAGTAAAACAATATATTTTTGAGGCTGTCTTCCATCATTCCCCAAATGATGCTGAATTGATGTACGCTACTTAAATATCAAAATACAATTTGTTTACCGCTTTAATTTAATATTTAATACCAACAATCAACTCAGCGTTGACCACCTGTTCGAAGTTGCGATTGAAAGACCTAGTACAGCACCATCTGACAAATTCAATAAAAAAACATCTTAATATTTTATGTATCTGTTCCCCAAATGATGAGCGTCTAATCGAAGTAAAATTAACGTTTACTTCAAATTTATTGTGAACCATGTGGGAATTCATAAACCTTATTGATTGAATTAAAGTTTAAAATATAGGATGTTAAATTTAATGGATTTTAATATGTTTTGTGCCCATTTGAACTTCCCTGATTAAGTTATGAACGCGTCCTCTAATTGATTTTTCGGGTAGAGGACAAAATTAAATCAGGGACGTATTTATTTAAAATGATTGTGAAATGTGGAGATAAGTTTTAAGCTTGGTTTTAAGTATAACAATCTGAAAATAATTTAAAAACTGCAATTTATTACAGCTTCAACTATTCTCCACCTCCATGAATTTGATTTGACAAACGACAGCAGCGATAAATAACGTAGTTTCCACAAATTGATTAAAGATTTAATTTTCAACAACAAAGGTCTGTACGTGCCTACTGGCGCCAATTTTTTTATTTTGATATCACATATAATTAACGCAAAAAAACACAGATTAATTTTCTTGGACTGCTTCATTGACATTATTAACAAACATTGTGACAAATAAGAAATTAGAAGATTACACAGAAATACTGACACACTGACAGACCCACAAAAAAACCAAAAGCTTTGGAATAAAATGATAACATTCAGAAAGATATCTGTAATCTGAAGATAATAATTTGAAAAAGACTGCAAAATACATACGTTTCTTTAAATACTTTGGCGTATGGCTATTTGCTCTTAGTAAACATCTTATTGCATATTTGACTAGAGTTCCTGCACATAAGTTATGGACAAATTGCTTAAGGATAATTCCTTTGTAATGTGTATGATGTTTTAAATGACTCAATGAAAGCTAACTTTTTATTACCCAACTGCAGCACGGCGAAAGGAAGGGTAAGGAAGGAAGTATGTTTGTGTCACGCTAGAGGCTAAACGGCTTAACTGATTTTGATAAAAAAAGGTGTCGTTGAATTGCTACTGATCCCGAAGGTGCTATAGGCTATATTTTTTTAAACAGGAATCAACATGGCGGTCTTCAGACGCCATTTTGTCACATGATGTAGGCTTTAAGGCATACAAATTATCTAAATTTCAGGCGATTTTATTAAAATTCCTTTGATTACCCATTGCAAATGTCCTCTATTTTGATTTAGTTACTTTATAGTCCTCCCTGCTCCCACGCATCTCCCCTCCTGTCATTCCCCACACCCTATTCAAAAACCATATTCGCATAGTATTATCAAATATAGAGCGATTTCAAAAATTCTTTCTACATACATTTTCAGATTTTCCTGCCTTTCCCCCTCCCCGCCAGCCTTATTAGTAATAGTTATAGCTATAACTTTCACAAATATAAAGCGATTTCAAAAGTTCTTTCTGCACATGCTTGAAGATCTTTTTTCCAACATCATTTTACTAGTTTCCCCCTCCCTCTTCCCCTCACCCTCCTTATTAGTAGTAGTTGTAGCTAACCTTTCACAAATTTGGAGCGATTCAAAAATTCTTTCGGCACACGTTTTAAGATTTTTTTTGACACCATTTTACTAGTTCCCTCCTCTCTCTCTCTCCTCCCCCACAATCACCCAATGGAAGGTAACACTGTTCGCGTCCGTAGAAAATCTACACGTACTTTGTAAGGATGAATAAGAATTAAACCTAATAGTTGGAAATAAAAATGTTTTTTTATAAAAAAAACACCCAACTGCTACTTGTAACTACTAGCCGCAGTTGTGTATAAAATTATCCAATAACCTGATTCATGAAAATACAAAACTGTATAAGTGCGCTCTGGGCATCAAAACTAAAAGTTAAAGCATGTCATACATTATAGGTACTAGTATACCTACTGCGACATGTAGTTACAAGTAAATTTAGCGATTGGGTGTATTTTTTAATAATTTTTTTTCATGTACCTAGTTGAAATAAAAATTTATGTGGCTACTTACACCTCTAAGAAATTATTTGTTTTGGTATTTTCTTAAACACCTTGAAATTGTGAGGGGTGTGACGGTTAATTGCAATAGTCCACAGTATACCAGTCTATTTTTTAAGTGATGAGTAACTAGGCGCGCATTTGAGGGGGGTAACGTGGTAACTGCCAAAAATTTACCTTCAAACACATTTATTGACCAAGAAAAAAAATTGCTGGTTACTAATTCTTTGCTATTACTTTTACTAATTCTTTGCTATTACTTCTATCATCAAGTTATTTTGACATGTTTGGGGTGGGGGACATGGCCAATTTGCGAGAAAAACGTGTTTTCATGTTTGATATCACAAAATCTTTAGATTTAAGCAATAATTAATTGCTACTACCTAATTAATTTTTAACAGTGTGTCACTTTCAGGTATTTTTGCAGAGGAAAAAGTTAGGCGTCCCAGCTACAAGCCTGTTACTTAAAAAATAGACTGGTATGTCCACTGTGGACTATAAGGGATGTAAATGAAAACTTAAGCTGCTAAAAATGTTTTTAAAGCTCCTGAAGACAAAACCAAGGGTTTACCATGTTTTATACAAACTTTTATAGTGTTCCAAATTATGTCATGTTTAACTTTTTTAGAACAGGTCAACTCAAAACATACAGAATACTTTTTTGAAGCACATACAATTATTAAAACTAAATGAAGTTAGTTCAATTCAATTGTGTTTTTTTAAGACTTGAAAAAGTAAAGTTTTTGCGAGTTTTTGCTTAAATTTCATTCGGCAAAAATTTGCCGAATGAAATTCCCAACAAACAATAGTTCTCTTTGTTGTTGTTTATTGTTTGATTTTTTTTTATATTATCGTAGATTTAACCTGCTTTGTTTTGTGAAAATTCATTTTTCTTTTGTGACAAAGTATTTTTGATTTGATTTGATTAATATTTTTTTAATTAATCCGGTAAGCTTTACAAAATTTACCTACTATATTTACCTTATTATTATAGTGTTGATTCAGTCAAAACTTACTAAACTGAGATAAAAACTATACTTGATTGATATAAAGTGCGCTTTTCATCCCTGTGATGAAATGTGATGGATCAGGGATAAAAACTTAAAATTGGGATAAAAAGTGACATATCTGGTGACAAAAAGTTTTAAAAAATTTAAATGTTTCTATTGCAAACATGTTTGTCCATGGTAACAGATTACAGAGGTGCCTATTAATCAAGTGGTAGTCCTTTAACCATTACACATTAGTTACATTGGTTAGGTACCTACTATAGCTGTTATCAAGAGTATAAAAGTAGCAACTCTAAAATGGATGCATATTTTCTCAAATGTCAAGCACCTTGTGCCAAGATTCCTTTTCAAAGATGCTTCCTCTAAAAACTATGCATAAAATTTTCGTTTAAAAAATATGAAGTCAATGTCAATCACCTCCACTTCACACTGAACTTGGCGATTTGTAAAGACTGTGTATGACAGATTTCATTTTAGTATGAATGTCATATAGGGCTCCTAGAGTACTAAGGTGTAGAAGGTTTTTTTTTTACTATCCATACTGGCCACCAATATAATAATAATCTATTTATATTTTGGCATACTCTACTTTATTCTCCACTCTATGGTTTAAAACTTCTTGGACTTGGAACTTACACCACCAGCTCAAAACCTTTTCGTGGGTGCTGGGACCCATATATCCCACCAAATTCATAACCTATTTTCGCTGACTTATTTTAAATGTTTTAACTTATTGTTAGTGCTGTCATCTTCTAGACAACTTTATAGAATATCACTTGCAGGTTTTGTTTCACTAAGATATCTTAAAGGCACTTACTTGAGTGTACCGGGTGAACCAAAAAAAACAGGACAATTTTTATTTCATTATAACTTTTGAACTATACCATCGATTTTAATGGGACTGCACTTGGCAGAGAATTAATCAGAGTTTTAAATAAATAAATTTTTTGTCCGCCATTTCAAAATCAAAGATGGCGGACGATATAAAATTGTATCCTTCAAAGATGCTCGTTTATTAATATGTTGCAAACATGTTTTAATAATTTTTTTAAATCTCTAAAACAGCAGTATTCTTGCCACAGACAACAAGGTATGAATCAGCAAAATCGGTTCGGTGGTTCTAAAAAAAATTATTTTTGTTTTAACCATTGTTTTAAAAATTATATGATTGCCTTGCCAATCATGTCTGCATTTATTTCCTTATAAATTCATTACTACTGAACCCATTTTGATGAAATAAAAAATATCCTGGTGAGAATTGATCACTTTTTAAAGATCATGATCAAAATTTATTAACATCTTAAGATTTAAGATGGTGGACAGAATCATATTTGATTCTTCAAAATGGCGTGTTTAGTCTTATTTTCTGAAAATGTTTTCGTTTTTTTTAATTTATAGAAAAGCACTACTTTTCTTCCGCACAACAAGATATAAATTAGTAAAATCGGTTTAGTGGTTCTCCAAAAAACTATTTTTGTTTCATCCATTGCTTTACAGATTATATGATTGCATTGCCAATTCTGTCTGCATTCATTTCTTTATAAACTCATAACTACTGAACCGAAGAATTGATTGTTCTTTAAAGCTTATAATCGAAATTTGTCGCCATCTTAGAAGTTAGGGTGTCGGAAATAATCATACTTGACCCTTAAAAGAGGTATGTTTATTCTTAGTTTCAAAACATGTTTTTTTTTTTTTAATTTATAGAAAAGCACTTAATTAATTTTTATCTCTTTATGCGACAGAAAAGTAATGTTTTTCTATAAATTTAAAAAAAACCTGAACATTTTCGGAAAATAAGAATAAGCACGCCATTGTGAAGAATCAAGTATGATTCTGTCTGACATCTTAAATTCTAAGATTTCGGCAAATTTCGATTATAATCGTTAAAGAGCAATCAATTCTCAACATGATTTTTTTATTTCACTAAAATTGGTTCAGTTATAACGAATTTATAAGGAAATTAATGCAGAGAGGATTGGCAATGCAATCGTATAATATGCACCTTGTTGTGTGGGGGAAAAGTAGTGCTTTTCTATAAATTAAAAAAAACTAAAACATTTGCGGAAACTAAGAATAAACACGCCATTTTGAAGAATCAAGTATGATTCTGTCCGCCATCTTAAATTTTAAGATGGCGATAAACTTTGATCATGATCTTTAAAAAGCAATCAATTCTCACCAGGATGTTTTTTATTTCATTAAAATCGGTTCAGTAGTAATGATTTTATAAGGAAATATGATTGGCAAGTCAATCATATAATATGGAAAACAATGGTTGAAACATTTTTTTTAGAACCACTGAACCGATTTTGCTAATTCGTACCTTGTTGTGTGTGGCAAGAATGCAGCTTTTTTAATAATTTAAAAAAATAATTAAGACATGTTCGAAACACGAGAATAAATGAGCATCTTTGAAGGGTACATTTTAATTTCGTCCGCCATCTTGGATTTTGAGATGGTGGACAAAAAATATTTGAAAATGTCCATTACTGAAGGCATATTTCGAGGTGTTTTATTGCAGTTTAGTCAGATTTTGTAGTTAGTGGGACTTATAGTTCCCACCTCTCTGTGTAGAGCTCAGACATTATTGTTTTATTATGTATTCAAAATACATTAAAAAAAACAGGAAAAAGTTAAGAAAAATCTGGAGAGTTTCAGAAAAAATCTGGGAATGCTCTGGAAGTGAGGAAAAGTCTGGAAATGTTCTGAAAAACTTTAAAAATGTTTAAGAAGTCTGAATATGTTCTAGAGAAGTCTGGATATACTCTGAAAGTATGGAAATGTTCAGGAAATCTGAAAATCTTTAGAAAAATCTTGGCAATGTTTAGGAAGTCTGAAAATGTTCTAGAAAAGTCTAAAAATGTTCTGGAAATGCATTCTTATTATCAAGAATCATTTTTGTTTGTAAAACTATTAAAAATAAAATATATTTTTCTTATTTTAAAATTGTAAATTTTGTTATGTTATGTTACTACAAGAATAGGCAAGACAAGGCAGGTAAGTAGTGAGATATATAGTTACCAATTTTTCTTTGTTTTTTTATTTTTTAAATAAATTGTTTGAATTACTTCTATTTTTCTTAACTATAGGTACCACCAATTGTTATTTTTATAAAGTTAGATGTTGTTTATGCCTGCAAAAGGGTTATTTAAAATATTGCTAACAGTATCATAACTTCCCATACCTTTAGCATGGCTCTGGTGGACAACTGCAATACAACACCACCTGAACTGTAAGAACTATACAGCATTTGCCCTATGTGGAAAAAAAGATCTCTTTATATGATGGACATTGTTGACCTCCCAAGACGCTTTATGTGTTAATAGAGGTGCAAGAAAAGGTATTTTGTTATGGCGAATTCTTTTGGGAAAAAAGTGCAGCACTGGTGCGCCACTAGTGCAGTTTTCGTATTCTTTTGGGAAAACTAGTGCAATTTTTTGTGTTCTTTTGAGCCACTGACAAGTGTTGCACTTGGTGCACATTTTTTGGCACGGGCTCTCAGAGCTCATGTTGCACTAGTGCACTTTTGTATTCTTTTGAAACTGCACTGGGGCAATTTTTTGACAGCACCAAAACAGTGTCAGTGGACCACGAGGGGCCCATTAACTTTCTCAAAAGTAGTTTTTGAGTTACCATTATCAACATTGATGTAATGAGTACTTGGTAGCCATAATGGAACCTAAAGCTGGATTCATAGTTCTGTAAATGTGTAAAACAATATCTAGTCACCACAGCATTTTATAATATTAAGGAGTTTTATGAATATGTCTTCGGGCCAAAATGCATTAAATCCACTTTTTGTGATTTTCGGGCTAAATATAAAAATGTTTTGCTTTTTTGTCAATCTATAATAAAAACAACCCAATTCAAACAAAGCATATTAAATTTATTCAAAATAGCCATAGGCAAACATCAACATCTTAATTTTTGTTCTAACTTACTTTGCTCCAAGCAGGGGTGATCAGCTGGGTCAAATTTGTACACCATCCTACAGGACTTTAAAATAAAGTCTTGGTCCTGTAGTGTATTTTAGGGTCCTGTATATTGTCCTGTATGGTCCTGTTGACAAAATTTGTACACCTACAGTGGGCAGCTGATCACCCCTCACTTTGCTCTTTTTTTAAGTTTTTCTCAAAACAACACATTTTTGATTTAATGAATTTTGGTCAGTTACTCCTCATTTATTGTATACTTACATGTTTGAATTTTTTTTTTTAGTTTTTTCGTTGTATATCTATCTGTTTACTTATTTAATATTTTTACCAATCTGACTACTTTATTGTTTTGCTTGTTCTTTTTATCTGTTTTCTTAATTAACTGTATATGTTGGATTTTTATTTAAACTTTAAATTCTGTATGACCTAATTTATAATTTTTTTATTAATATCTTTAACTTTGCTTTGTTAATGAAAACTCAGTTTTTTGAACATTTGATTTGATCTGAAAGTAAGCAGTATGAAAGAAGGAAAAATAAACTCACAAACATGCAGTTGGTAATAGTTGCCAGTAAGAAGTAAGCAGTAAGAACTTAATAATTTTTATTTCTTAGTGCTTACTTCTTCCCTCTTAGGTTTATGGATCCCAGCTTAACTAATATACTTCACTGAAAAGGCTCTTGTCATAATGTGGGTAACTATTCCACAAAACAGGAAATGGCAATGAAATGTAAAAAATCTGTGTATCTACTCCAAAAGGGAGTCAATAATATTGCCCCTTAGAATATTATTGTGCAAAATGAATCACACCAGGGTTGCCAACTGTCCCATTTGTCATGGGACTGTCCTGTATTCAGACCAAAGGTCCCATGTCCCACCATAGGTGTATATAGAGGACGATTAAGTCTCCTATTTTCATATGTTACTAAAATTAGCAGCAGTTATTTACCAGAAAGCAAACAAAACCCAACTGACTTATTTTTCTGTGGAAAAACCGCTAAATAACCTGTGCAGAGTTTCTTAACTATGTTGATGAAAACTCTGAATAATGAAGGGTTTAACCAAAGTAAACAAAATTAAATTTTAGTTGGTTGTGTTGACTTTGTTACCTTGTGTTAATTTCTCAGATTTTGTTTATTTTTTTATATATTTTTTATATATTCAAAATCCCCCTTCTTGCTACCTGAACACAAACTGTGAGCTAAGTAAAACTTAGCATCATGTTTTGAAAATTCAAAAATTGGCAACCCTGAGTCACACAGTATTTCAATAAATAAAAGCAAATGCATTCATGATTATATCCTTCACACCTCCTACTGTGACTAAAGATAAAAATGTGTCTGACCTTATCAAAGCAGGAAATGTTTATTAATTTGCATTTTAACCACCATTTAATCTGTCCCAATATGCCACAGTAGCTGTGACAGCTATCCTCAAAATTCCATGCAAAAATCATCATATACAATAAAAATAGTCCTAGAAAAAAAATTTGTTAAGTTTTAACCTATATTTAGCGGAAATGGACAAACCTATAATTTATTATCACTTGCGAGATAAGCACTGTAGGTATAAACAAAAACATGTCAAACAATCACCTTTTTTATATCAGTTTCCGAAACATTTTTACGACTTGTCTATTTAAAAATACACTGGAGGAAAACTTTCGGCGGCCATTTTTGTCTGCCTCCCCCACCAAGCTCAGGGTTTGGGTTGACGAAGTTTTAATTTTTTAAATTTTTTAGATTTTCCGACCCTCTTTATAAGGTTCTGAGAATCATTTAAAATAGAAAATTGTCTTTTCTACAGACTGCAGTTATTCAAAGACTCCATTTTAAGGTAAAATTTTCTAAAAATTTAAAAAATATTAAAATCCTATGGTGGTGCCCTCTACCCACAGTAGATGCCACTTTTCTTAACTTAAAAGGCAAATGTCATGATTGTTGTCGGCTCGCAATACGAGGGTATTTTGAAAATATCTGGAATCAAAATCGGTATGGCAGAGCGTCAATAATCTATAATACCTTCCCAACTAAAAACAATTGGTAAAATTTTTACAATTCAATTTTCCGCTTTTTGTTATACCCAGCAAAATTTGTTGAAAAAATATATTTACTGTATTTTAAAAACAACATTTTGATATCCAGAGTCGACTTAAAGGTCAAGCGGCTACTCTCACTCTCGGTTACCTCGGTATCTGTTTAAAAATCTCTAATCTTTTTATCTTTTAGTAGACCCTTCGCCAACATTTTTCACATTAGGTACTTATTGCAATAACGATAGGCAGTAATTCAGGCAGCCAGTATTTAGACAGTTTCGCAGCTGTCTTCTTTCAAAATTAGGCCTTTGTGTATTATAATCCGGAATCCGTCAACATGGCTTTATGAAAAAGCGATCCACAGTTACAAACTTGCTATGCACCTCTCAGAGACTAGCTGATTCGGTTGACTGTGGCGACCATGTGGACGTGATATATACGGATATGGCCAAGGCATTTGACAGGTTGGATCACGGTATTCTAGTAACAAAATTGCAGAAACTTGGTTTTGATATTTCTCTAGTCAAATTACTCGTCTCTTATCTAGCTAGAAAACAATATGTTGAGTGCCTTGGTCATAGGTCGGCTACAATCGTCCCGACTTCTGGTATACCTCAGGGATCGATTTTAGGCCCATTGATCTTTAACACCTATTTGTATGACCTTCCTCTGACTCTTGACATTGAATTTGCATCATATGCTGATGACCTCAATCATGTTTCAAAATAAATTACAAATCTTATCAGACTGGTGCAAACGCAACAGTCTGCCTCTAAATATCAGTAAATGCAATGTTGTATCATACACAAGAAAAATTAACAAAATACTATTTGACTATCAATTAGACGGCCAGCTACTCAAAACGTCCACTGAGTTCCGGGACTTGGGTGTAACTTTCCAAGAAAATCTCTCCTTCAACCCACATATCGAATATGGTTTCTGAATCATATAAATGCCTTGGCTTCGTCCTCAGAAATTGGAGAGACTTTGCACAATCAAAAACAATAAATTGGAGAGACTTTGCACAATCAAAAACAATCATATTACTTTTCAATTCATTTGTACGATCAAAGCTTGAGTACGCCTCGCCTTCTTATTTAGTGAATATAGATTTAATTGAGCGAGTACAAAGAAAGCTGCTTAAATATCTCTGTTTCAAGTAAGACGAGGTCTATCCCGCACAAGGTTTTCCTTTAGAAAATCTTCTAAATCGCTTTAATGTCGAATCTCTTCAACTCAGAAGAACCAAATCGCAGTTAGTATTCTTATACAAGGCATTAAATAACCTTATCGACTGCAAATTTTTCGTTGAATGCATCTCACTGTAAGTACCTCGATTGGCCGGCAGGAGCAATCGTACGTTTGCACTACCCCAAGCTAGAACAAACATCTTAACACTCGCCATTATACCGAATTTGTGAATCCTACAACAGAAATCAAACTCGGTTTGGTGTATTCAACAGCAGTGTAGCTTCGATTAAAAAAAAACGTAAGCTAAAGTATTGTGTTTTTATCTTTTAGTTTTTTTTTAGTTTAAGTATTCTCTTTTTTTAAATTAATTCTGTTGAAAAATTTGCCTTATACCTATAGATAGATATATCTGTACCCCCATTCTGTAATTGGATGTAATCTGTTGAATGGTGTAAAATAAAATAAAAAATAAATAAAATAAGAACCGTCATTAATACTGCCGCCGTTATTAAAGGAAAATAAATTAGTGGATTTATAAATTAGATTTTTCGTATGTCAATTTTGAAAGATCAACTGTCAGTTTTCAATGAAAAACAGTGGCGTGTCATTATTCTCTTCAAAATTGATGTATTTTAAATATATGCGTATTTTGTAAGAGACTGTAATTTTTTATACAGAGTGTTAAAGTAGAAAATCCAAGTAATACCGAAATAAATTATCCTAGTTAGAGTTACCTTTAGTTACTAAAAATATAATCCATATAAAAAATTCTTTTTTTTAGAACTTCAAAAATTCGATAAAACATTTAAATTTAGTTATTTACTATTAAGGTACAATTTCAAGGTAAATAATATGTAATGTCAAAACTAGATATCTTTATCAATTCCCGGCATTTTGTATCTTTCTAGTTTTATTTTAGTAAGCAGAGTAATTTAGGTTACAAACTAGCCACTTTTAAAAAATGAAATTGTGAAATATTTTAACGACAAATAACCTAATTTACGGCACTGCAAAATAAAAAACAACAGTAGTTTTTTAAAAAATGGTTTATTTTTGTATGGTATGGAAAAATATATATTTTTTTTGCTCGTGGTTACAACAGTATTTTTTTCTAGCTGGTTTGGGATTTTGAAACACAGTACGTCGGCGAGGAGTCGATACTAACCTAGGCAATATGTTAGAGATTCAAAAGTAATTAGTCCTAAACATAGTTTATTCATGTTCTTATTTGTTTCTTAAATAAAAATAAATGTTTTATTTATTTGTATTTATCAACACTTCGATGACACAGATGCAGATTATTTACCTGTGAGGGATAGAGAAAGGGAAACAGCTAGGTTAGGATCCTGGTGAGGTTGAGGCGGTGGGGGAGAGGAAGCCCGGGCCCCTCACTTTTTAGCACCCAGGTAATTTTTGAATATTATCGTACCGACTATACCCACATCTCGGGCACCCCACATCAATAAAGCACACGCCGCTATTGAATTGAAGATACTTGGGCTTAATGAAATTGCTGAACTACCCATTAAATACCACACCAGAAAAAAATATTTTAAGAATATATTACATAATCTTTTGGGGTTATAAACCACAGCGGTCCTTGTTCTTGAGAAAATAGAAAAAAACGTATGGAATATGATGTAAACGTATGAACATCTTTGTTCCCAGATTGCTTATTTTTCTTAAATTTGACTTCCTTTAAAAAACTCTGAATCCACCCTAAATATTTTTATTTTTTAGGAATGAAAGTTTGTCAGCAAACCGACCTTTTGGATATTTTTTTTTATGTCCAAAGTGTGGTACAAATGCCAGTGTATCTAGAATATTTGCAATACAATACAATACAATAACTTTATTTGTAAAAAAAAATACACACAATTTTTTCCTAATGCTAAGCACTTAATTCACAATAAGGATCCACACTCAAATATAAAAACCGTTTACAATAAACTCTCTTACTAGAAGAGTGTTCTTGCGAGAAGACCTTAGTTAATTTTAATCTATATTCTTTTTTCGATTACCTGATTCCATTAAAAACAAAAAAGTAATTAACAAAATACTACAACTAGTAAGAGCCTACATTTCAGTGTATTTTTTTTCTTATCTTTGGTATCATCCGATCGAAGAGGGTCAATCGGGAAGGGAGTGAACAAAATTCCAATCGACGGTGGTTAATATATAGGAGTTCAAAAAGCAACAATCATTAAAATTAAAAAAATTAAAAAAAAGATAATATAAATTTCGATTTTAATATTTTGATGTATGTAGACATTGATTAGTTTTTTGTTTGATTAGTAAGACTATTCCAAATCTTGAAGGCAGTTCTAGAACGAGAGACGATGTACGTTAAGTTATTTCTTGTTCGTTGATTCCGACGGAGGAAACTGACCTCATCATTTGAATAAGCTGGTTAACCTCATTTTATTATTTTATGAACAAATCTATGCATAATATGCAATCTTCTTCGGTTATTCATGTTTAAAATTTTGTTACTATTTAAGATGGGTGTTATATGATGAATCAACTTTTTAGTTCGCCAAGAGACTGTCTCCGTACACTACATCTGCATAATCAAATAAGAAAGAAAACAGCGGGATGGATACTTACAGGCCTTAAATTAAATTTCAATTATTTGGGGTCCGATACCTTAGCAATTGGTTTACCGATTGCCCGTTTCCAAATTGCTGGATATTTTTGATCCAAAATGCAAGAGTTTATTATGTTTAATGAAGCGCCCAAGCAAAATGGCAAGCAGAGTTTTATGTCTGATTGATATTCCGTCCTCTCCAATTGCATTGGAAGTAATGTTCGCAATTATCTTTTCTAGACCATCCCTATTTGCTAGCTGAAAATTTAAACTTTTGTCGGTTCCTTTGTTCTTGTTGTAAAAATTAAAAAGTTGAGCAGATGTGGTATCCGGCAAACTATCGGTCTCTTGGAAAAAATTATGAATATGGGAGCAGTTTTGTAGATTTTCTGGTATGTGAAATACATTTTTATGTTGACAAATATTAATTTTTTTATTCCAGAATTCTTTACCATTATCTTGCAAGAATAAATTAAAGTAAGTGATTTTTTCTCTGGCACTAGCATGTTTTATATAATTTCTTAATTGTCTATAGTAATTGAGATCTTGCACCGACGAAGTTCTTACATATTTTTATGGGCTTTTTCTCTTATTTTCATTAATAATCGAATATTGTCGGTAATCCAAGGAGTATAGGGTTTATCGGTTACAATTGTAGATTTTATAGGTGCATATTTGCAAAGTAGATTCAATATATAATCATTGAAAATGCTTAGCTTCTTGTCAATGTCTGACGTTCGATATATCCTCTCCTAGTCCAGTGATCCTTCCTCCGTCAACAACTGATCCGTATTTATATTTTTGTATTCTCTATAACAAATATTTGTTTTAAATTTGGGGATGCTCGGTTTCCGAAAAATGGTGTAAACTAAATTGTGGTCTGTAATGCTTTAAGAAACTGGAATAGAGTGCGGCTAGATATAATCAAATCTAATAAACTACTTTGGTTGGTTGACAAATTTAATCTAGTTGACTCTGTGATATTTTGAACTAAATTAAAACTGTCTATTATGTTTTTAAGGCTTTGAGAGTGTATGTTTTCAGCTAAATAATTTACCTATATTCAGTGGCGGCGCGTGGTAAAAAGCTTTTGCAGCGCAGGCATAAATTTTTTTTGAGTGCCACGCTAACTTTTTGAGCCTTCGAGTGGGTCGTCATATGATATAATTTAGAACAAATAATTAAAAAATGAGATATTTAGATAGATATTAGTTACCTACCTATTATTATTGTAATTATAAATAAATAATAAATGTATCATACCTAGTAAACATATATTTTCTCTTTTAATGGCAAAGATGAAAATTTAATTGCCTTTAAATATTGCACGCTAATGCTATCAGAATTAGAAACTTCCGCCATTGTCGTGAATACCAAATCGTCGATATCAAAACAAACCTCCAGCGCCCGACCGATAATAGGAAGTTGTCTAAGCGCGCACTACTGAAAAGTGCGCGTGAACTGCTCTA
Source organism: Aspidapion aeneum (assembly GCA_963576565.1). NCBI lineage: Eukaryota > Metazoa > Arthropoda > Insecta > Coleoptera > Brentidae > Aspidapion > Aspidapion aeneum. Next base: position 99,330,972 of record OY755043.1, read on the forward strand.
AAATGCAACGCGAACCGTGGACACGGGAGGCATCACGGGGGTGCGGGCGGCATCGAAGCTAGTTTTTGTATAAGCGCGGTGCCGAAGGAAGGTTCAGATTCTATGTACTGTAAAATTCTATTGGGACATGTCGTCCTCTCTTTCTATATTTCGTAATTAACATGCGACATAACATCCACGGTGCATAGAATTTGGTTCCAGTAAATAACCGTAAAGAATTAGATTCGAGCTTGGTTTGAACACGAATACAAACACATACATACCGGGTATTAATTTCTAGATAATATTCCAGTCTTTAGTGAATTCCTTTTGGGGTAATTATTAATTAAATTACGGAATGATTAAAGTTTAATATTTTTAAGTATAATTTGGGAGTGCACGTGCACATGTGCACTTATGGAAAACCGCCACTGCCTATATTTAAATCTCCTGAAAGAATGATATGATTAAATTTTATTGAAACGAGGCCGAGAATGTCTTCCAAGGTGTCTAAGAAGTTGGAAATATTGCCCGATGGTGGTCGATACATGGTCATTAGAAAACACGATTCTTTTTTTAAGTTAAAGGATATTGCGCTGTGTTCAATATTATCCTTTTTCTAAGTTTTCTTTTTTAAAACGTATTTTTTTTAAATAAACACCGTCACCGCCCTCACGATCTGCTCTATCTGTTCATATAAAGTTATAGCCAGGTATATTAAAAATGCTACTAGAAATTTTTTTCATTTAACCAAGTTTCGTTTAAACAAAATTATTATCAAGCTGTAGTGAGAGAGTTCGTCGAATCCTGTATTCAATGGACGCACATTTAAAAGGTCTACAGAAAAACAATTATCATTACAAAACTCGCCTCCATTTAGAAGGTGTTGGTGGCTATCAACCTGCGGTTTGCTACCAGTATCATCAATTATCCCAAAACATAAAAAAAGAAAACCTTGTTTAAGAATTATAGTTTAAATATTTTTTTTTAAATGTCTACACTTACTTATAAAACTAAATAGAAACCTGCGTTTTTAAACTAAAAAAAATGAAATTACTATTTTGTACATCGTGCCTGACCGCCACTTTTTGTGATACTAAGTAATTTTAATTAATTAAAAAATTTAACTACTGCTATACCCATATATTTTTTGTTAGTTGAGCCAATTTTAATCAACAAAAATATATAAATGAAAAATAATACTTATTAATCTACAGATTTTCACCACCCAAATGAGAAAAAAAATATATAAAAAGTTATTGTATGTAAGTATTAAAAAGGGATTTTAATAATTTAAACTAGTATTCTTTTTATGAATTTTATCTAACTCTGAAACCCTCATTTTGCTAGCTGCCTTGGTCCTCGAATAATAATTTTTTTATAAGTCGGGTACTACCCCCTCTAGCCCCACGGGTACCGCGAAATTTTTGTCTTAAATTTGGTTGAAATCGGCCTTTTTGACCCAAATAACATATTTTGAGTTTTATAAAAAAAAAAACAAATTTTTGACAATCTCAATAGCTGTCCTTAAAAGAAGTACTAGGATTAAAAAAATTATTTAATCTTAAGAGCAATTTTGCGCAATATTGCTAATTTTGGAATTTTTTGCACGGTTACATGTAAAATATTATATAAATCTAAGCATATTATGATAGATTGATGCAAAAGAAAGAAGAGAACCAAAAAAAAATTTTTAATTACTTGTTGAGTATTACAATGAGAGAAAGTAATGTGTTTTAGCAGCTAAAAAGTAAAAAACAAAATGTTCCTGCGCATTATCGTTTTTGAGATATTTGGCAAAAACTAGGTTACTCTCAATCTTAAACTTCCAGGCGTCGCGACACCACCTATTATAATGCGACGCCGACAAAAAAAAACTATTTTTTCTCATTCTGTTGAAATTGACTGCCGGGACTACATTTTGGTTGAAAATTAATTTTATTATCAATTTGTGAAAACCTCGTTATACTCTAGCTGCTGTCGTTTTTATGATATCTACAATTTTCCTTTTACAAAAATTGTTACTGTTAAAATGTGATGTTGACAAATGTTGTTGACAATTTAATTGTTAAGGATATTTTTTTCTTAATGTTGTATTGTCATGGGACCACTCTGTGTGTACCAAATTTCATCCAAATCGGATAATGGGAAGTATGTCAAAAACGCTTCACAAGATTTAGATAGTTAGATGGTTCTACTACGTTATACCTCGCTCGTCAAAACGCTCTATATAACGATTTTTTTGTATGAAAATGATTCTTTGGACTATTTTTAGTCGATTTGGATACGGGAAATTAAAAAAAAAAGTATGGTTTTTTTTTAAATAATTTTTTAAAAAACGTTACATAGTGATTTTCTTTGACTTGTTTTGGTTGAAAAAAATCAATTTCTATCACTGCATCGTCAAATTTTCGACATAAATTTATGAATTAGCTTAGGATTAATAATTTAACAATTTTAAATTAATTACATACCTAGCTTTTCGTGTTTTTTCTCGGTTTTTTCACATAATTTTGAAAATTTGTACAGTTGACCTTCCCACAGATGTTTTGACACATTGATTGAGTTTTTGCTTGGCCGACACTTTCCAGGTCATTCGGCCATTTCAAATTTCCCAATTGGATTTGCTTACGCTGACTTACCCTCAGATGCACCGTAAGCACTGAAGCGCGATCATGGATTTAATCGCGATTAAGTCCTTGTTGCTCACATACAAAACAACAAAGATAGAGAATGGATCAGCAAAGCCTTGTTACGGTGCATCTGAGGGTAGGAAATTATTTAGTTAGAACTATTCAACAAGAATCGGCGCAGCCGATTCTTGCTGATTGTTTGTGCGGTACGGTTCGGTTCGGTTCGGTTCCGTTCAGTCCGGTTCGGTTCGGTTTGGTTCGGTTCCGTTCGTTTTGGTTTAGTTCGGTTCGGTTTGGTTCAATTTGATTCAGTTAAGTTCCGTTCGGTTTGGTTTTAGGTTAGGTTTGTTGGGTCTTAAAGTAATTCAGCAGGAGTCGGCGCAGCCGACTCCTGCTGAATTACTTTAAGACACAGCCAACCTAATCTAAGATCGACCCGAACCAAACCGAACTGCTGAATTTCTGTAAATCATCATTATCATAATTGTTTCTGCATCATTTTTTTCATTATAAATGCTCAATAGACGATTTTGGACGATTTTACGGAGTCAAAAATGCGCGAAAAATTAAAAGAGCAAGATGTCAGGCCGAACATTAGATTTCAAAAATTTGGTGTAACCCTTTTTCTATGCGTAAATACATTTCTTAAAAACTTTTTATCGCCTCTTGCTAGATAGTTGGTCACCTTATTTTTGGCTAAATTACCATTTATTTAAAGCTCCGTCGATTGTGAGCCGTCCCGCTCTTTCTCGAAATAACAAACGTCAAATAAATTATTTCTATAGCAATTTGTATGAGTTTTTACTAATTTTTTAATTTTTAAATTTCTAAAAAAAATGCGAAAAATCCGCATTTTTTTTTCTTGAAAACAGTATAAAACGACCTCAACTTATCATTAAAAAAAGAAACACCCATTTTCAAGCATCGAGGTATAACGTAGTAGACCCAGTTAGATAGTTAGACAGAACATCTGAAGCTAAATAAAAGCTTGTAAAAATGAGCAGTTTTTGGGAGACATTAAAAATCTGGTTTCACATTTAAAAAAAAACTATTAATTTACGAGCTACGAGGTTTTTTAGAAAAATTGCTCAAATCTATTTTATTAAATATCTCAAAAAGTATAGTTTTTTACAAAAAAATCGTAAAGGAATTTTTTTTTTTGCATTTTTGACGTTCTTCAATTTGGTAGTTTCTAAAACAAATTACTACCACCATTTTTTGAGATATTACTATTAACTTACTTTTTTCAGATACGGACCTGTATTTTTTATTCTATTTCTTAAAAGAACTTTTTTAATAACGATGTATCACATGTCCATATTTATTTGTATTTTAACGCTAAAAAAATGTTATTTAACTGTTTTGGTACTTTTACCGTTTTATCAGGTGGCTTGGACAGCAAAAAATAAAAATATGCATATTACATCTGTTAAATTTAGTTTAAACCAACATGGCAGCGTATTTCAATAATGAAAAATTAGATTTAAGACCAACAAAACAACTGACTGTTTTATAGACAAAGACTGATGCGTTTAATAAAAAAAACTGTTTACTAACTTTTAAAACATTTAAACTTTTTACTGATAATTAAATTAAACTTATTCAAAAATATTTATTTTTACTTTAACACGTTTTTTCAAAATAAAACAGTTTACTTATCCAAATGCTGAAAATATCCACCATTTTGTTGCAAGCAGAGGTGCGCCCTTTTCGTTATTTTATTTTGGATTTTGCTTAGAATCCTAGGGTTGATTTGGTTACAGGCTTGCCTCTCGAGGACCAGTTTGGAAAAATCCAGAGGAGTAATGTCCGATGACCTTGGGGGCCAACGTATAGGTCCGTTATTTCCGATCCACTGATTTGGTTTGAAATTATTCAAAAACCTGGTACAACGACGATCTCTGTGGCCTAAGGTCACTCATAGTAAATCTTGCTTGACGATGAGTGACCTTACTGTGGCCGGGTGCAGCACCATCGTGCTAGTAGTACTCAATTCGCTCGAACATCTAAAGGCAGATCATCCAAAAAATCTTGTAATGTATTTGTCAGAAAATTGTAATAGGTTAATCCGGTGAGGGTTTCTTGAAAGAAAAAATATTTATCCCAAATCTTTCTTGAAATGTCGTTTCTCTTTGAAAATGCTAATTTTCCTGTGTCCACCGATAATTCAAGTGCCTGTTGTACCATGCATTATTGCAAAAACGGCTTTCATCGGACCATATGTTTTTTGCAAATATCAATATCACGCCTCCGGCGCCGGCGTCTTTGTAACCAAACTAAATTTAACAGATGTATTACGCATCATAGGTTTTTATAAGCAATTGTTTTTTTAATAATAAAACGGTAAAAGTGCCATTAAAATACAAATAAATATGATACATCGTTAAAATCATAAAAAATGGAATAAAAAATACAGGTCCGTATCTAAAAACAGTAACTTGATGCTAATATCTGGAAAACTAGACATGGTAAATTTTCTTAAAAACTTTTTTTGTAAAAACTATACTTTTTGAGATATTTAATAAAATAGATTTAAGCAATTTTTCGAAAAACCCCCCGTAGCTCGGGATATACGGGATATTTAAAAAATTGTCTCTAAATATTTAGGTTAGGTTAGATTAGGTTGGGCCAAGTTCAGTTAGGCCAAATTAGGTTAGGATAGGTTGAGTTAGGCCAGGCTATAAAAAATACAGAATGTTCAAGTTTTAAAAAAAGTTTTTTTTTTAACCTAGCCTAGCCTGGCCTAACTCAACCTATCCTTACCTAATTTGGCCTGATTCAACTTAGCCTAACCCAATCCCAATATGTAGAGAATTTTTTTTTAAAATTTCCTCACCCTATTTAAAAATTCACATTTTTTCAATCGGGCCAACTGAAATGGGACGGAGCTCGTAATAGCTCTTTTTAAAATATGAAACCAGATTTTTAATGTCCCCTAAAAACTGCTCATTTTATATAATTTGAACAACCTTGTAGTTCTTATAGTTAACGAGATAGCAAAAGTGACCCATGGCAATTAAGACACCCTCTATATCTTATTGTAAACACCGCAAAAGACTAGGAACGGTATCTCTAAAGTAGGTAGGCGACGCGCATCTAAATGCATATTTTACAGGCTGTATTCATTGCTTACACGTTAAAAAGCTCTGTATATTAGGTCTTCACTTGAATTTGCCCCGTACTCATGTACTTGGCTTTGATTGACGGCCGCTAGCGCGGTGCAGCGAATAAATGTAGAGAATAAAATTATTATTAATTTGAATAATAATTTTTTGAATATTTGGATATACAGGGTGTTTCAACTAAAAGGTAACAGAGGTGTTTTTGGGTATTTTTCGTGCGAATATGGAGAAACACTCGAACACGTCGATTTTGTTTGCGAGGGGGACACTCTTTGGCTATCTTGAAATTTTTGTGGCACGCGCCATCTTCGAGGGGTATACTTTACCCTTAAAATTTGAATAGGGAAAGTGGGTCTAGTGGTACCTTGTTTTGAAGCTCTCTTGAATATCTTTATAACCATGTAAATATTTTCAAAATCCATAGATTAGTTTTTGAGATATTTGCTTTTAAATTTTTAAGTTTTACATGGAATAATAAAAATTTCGAAAATCCATAGATTAGTTTTTGAGATATTTGCTTTCAAATTTTTAAATTTTAGATGGAATGATAAAATAAAAATTAAATCCGAAAAATATAAAATTTTGATTAAATTTTTATTTTATCAGTCAAAGTTAAATTTGAAAGTTTGAAGGCAATTATCTCAAAAACTAATGGATAAATTTTGAAATTTTTACACGGTTGTAAAGACATTCAAGAGGCCTTCAAGACAAGGTATCACTAGATCCAGTTTCCCTGTTCAAAATATAGGGGTAAAGTATACCCCTCGAAGATGGTGCGTGCTACAAAAATTTCAATATAGCCAAAAAGTGTCCCCCTCGTACACAAAATCGACGTGTCCGAGCATTTGTCCAAATTCACACGAAAAATACCCAAAAAGACGTCTGTTACCTTTTAGTTGGGACACGCTGTATAATATATATAGAACTAAGAGGAACTAGAAGTTTTTCTCCAAATTTTATTCATTAATATTTTTATTTTTTTTGGTAAAAAGCCCCTTTATTTAATTCATCTCACAAGTCGCCACTTTGATTAAAAATATGGAAAATTTACTGTTATAACCTTAAAACACGTATATGTGCCCATCACTGTAACTCAAATACTTTTAGATGCGAACGTGGCTATTGGATAACACTGCTGCTTTACAAAATATAAAACGCGCAAAGTGTCCCGTATTTCATTCTATTAGCCGACATTCCCCTTTGACCTTTAGTTAACTTTTAACAATTTTTATATAGTGCGCTGCTGTTTATTTGTAAGTGGAACTGAGGTTTATTATTTTCTATAATCTTTGCATGAGGCGAATACTTATTCTACTGCCCACGTATTTGGAGACCCATCTGATGTGCTGCCATCTTACGGGCATCACTTGAAAATAATCAGTAAGGGTTAATCAAAAAGTAATTGTATAAATTCCTGATTTAATTTATATTTTTAAATTATCCTAATATTGGCAAGGAAATGCCAGAGATGGAATTGTGTTAAGGCTTTTTTACACTGCGTGAAAAATCTATATAAATTCAGATAACAAACAACCTCGCAAAGAAACAACGCCTTAAAAATAAAAATATACGAGGGACTGAAAGGTCAAACAATTTTGTTTCAAAATCTTCAATGAATGCTTTCACCTGTGTTACGCACGCGGGCTTGCCAAATTCACGGAGAGTTTTACTACGATTAGAAAAGAAAAATATTTTACTCGTTTTTGCGACGAAGGATCTTAAGCAAACTAAAATATTAGTGGACAATGAATTGTTTCCCATTTTATCCTTTCATAAAAATAATATTTTAAATATTTGACGAAAGAGACTATTGAATGGCAACGTTGGAAATTCTTCGAAAACAAGACTTTGGCTAATATTTAATTTTTTGCCAGATCTATTTCTTTCATGAGTGTTTATAACACAGTGGAAAATACCATCAAAATAAGACTTGAAATTAAAGCATTCTATTTTAAAATAAAAAATATAAGAAAAAAAAATCAAAAAATGCAACAGGTCAATTTACCCAAACGTCATTCACAACGTGACGTCACATATTGTGCGCAATGGAGGTTGGTGCGATGTGTGAAATTTGTATTTTCGTAAACAAATAAAGTTTTAGGAGGATTTTTGTGTCGTTTTAAGTTATTTGTATAGTTTTTCGGGTAAAACGCGTCCTGAAAAATCTATATCTGGAAAAAAGAACCTGTTTCACTGCAAAACAAGCAGAATTCCTACACGCAAATATGACTTACTGGATGTAGCTGTTACACATTAGGTGTTAATGTGAGTTTTCATCAAAATTTAAGTAGTTTTCCATGAAAAATGTTGTTTTTTCGCATAATGGAAAGTAGATAAATATGAAAGGCCTTTTTGGTATATGTTATGCTAGATTTTCTTCTGAATTTTTCAGACTCAATATTGTGTAGCACAGTGACCTGTTGATTGCTTTTGTAAAGAGTGATTTATAGTAAGAGGACAGAAAAATCTTATATGTTGTGTGCTGTCTTCTTATTTTTGCCTGATTTACCCAGCAATACACAGTGGACAAATGTAGTGCTAAATTTTATATCCAATTACTCTGATGTTACTATAATATGCAAACAGACCACAAAAAGACAAATACCAAAATTAAGCATTAGGTTTATCAATTTAACACTCCAAGGATTTCTCCATTGTGCATTATCATGTTTGGCAATGCAGCCCTTAATCCTCACTTAATACTAAATAGATAAACCCTTGGATTCAAAAATTCTCAGGGAAATCATTGTTGGGGGTCTTTCCAGTGAAAGGGTAACATTTTAAGTGGTAATTTAGATTTTTTTTTTGTGTTCTTTAGATTTTGGTTAGTATGGCAGAGATAACAATTCACTAGATCTTGAGTTGTTTTTGAGTTTGTAAAATTATCTGTAAACATGTTGAGGGTTTTTCTATATATTTCTTGACACTCAGTCCAAATGAGGTAAAAAAAAAGACTGCTGGAATACACCATAGGGCTCAAAACCTAACCTTAAAAATGGTGAATATTGAGTTTCAGACGAGGGGTGATCAGCTGAACCAAATTTGTACACCTTCCTACAGGACTTTAATAAATTTTTGGTCCTGTACAAGTCCTGTAGAGTCCTTTGGAGTCCTGTAGAAAAATTTGTACACCTACTATGGGCAGCTGATCACCCCTCTGTTTCAGATGATAATTGCAAAACCAGGTTATTGCTTTTTCGACAATGACTCCAAATCCTAAGTAAAAAGTGTGAAAGATTTTCCTAATATAGCATCGAACAAAATATTATTTAGTTCTTTTGTGAGGCCTCATTTAGCTTACTGTTCTCATATCTGGTCCCCCACTACAATGTCTGTATCTGGTTTATTGAAAGATTTCCAACATAAATTCTTAAGATTCATTTCTTTCAAGGAACACCATGAAGTTTAAGATAGTAATTACTCAGATGTTGGAAGTTCTCTTATTATTACTACTCTCCAGATCAGGAGTATGCCCAAGGATCTTACCATATTCTATAATAATATAAGCTTTAGTCCAGAGCTACTGGCAAAAATCAATATATACACACATGGATCTATTGTGCCCATGTACCTACATACTGAGTTTGACTAAAGTGGCAAATTTTTTTTGCCACCCACCACATAAAAAAAAAACTCTGCAGATTACAATATTAAATGATTTAGGCTTAACACTTTGGCTCAAACAAGGGTTAATCAGCCTTTCCAAATTAGACACCATCATATATACTATGGATATCTCAAAGATTTAGTTGAATGTTTTTGGGATATCTCTTCTTGTAATTGAAATTGAAATTGTTTATTAAAATAGGAATTCACTTCAACAAATCTAAAAAAAACATTACAATTCAAGTACATTAACCAATCAACTCAAATATGTTTTATAGCTTAATAGTGACACTGCATCTTAAATATTTGTTGGAAGATGGTTCAATTCACTCATGCATTTATAAAATAAAGATATTGTTGTGCTATGTTAGTTGGCTTTTTTAATGTTGAAATCATTACATTTCTTGTGCCTTATGAGTGAATTTGACCCCTAAGTAATATAAACTTGTTATATGCAGTATGCAGGTAACATACCTTTCTTAAGCTTAAAAATAAAGATCATAGGTAAAACAATCTTTCTTTTACTGAGAACCAACCCAGTGTTGATTGCGGTAGCTCTACAGGTGTGTAAATGTTGAATCTTGGAATTGTTCTTATGCTTTGATTGACAACAGGCATTATCAATTCAATTTTTTTTCAATTCAATTCAATATATTTATTTACAGCTTATTTTTGTATAATTAACAATTTTTCTTTTCGCACCATTTTGCAGTAAATAAATATATTTTGTATGCATTTTAAAGTCCCAGGGACTTGTTATCACCCAAATACAAGACACTTGGACAGTAGTCAAAGTGGGATTGTATTATGCTTTTAAAAACAGTTATTCTCAAGTACTCAAAGTGGGGTTTTAGAGAAAGTGTGTGATCTAGCATCAAACCAAGGTATTTTATTTGATTTATCCATTCTATATCCTTATTATCCAATTTCAGTTTTATATTGGCACCTCTGAGATGTCAGCCCTTCAACATAATTAATATCATTTGAAAATATTATAAATTTCTTTTATGTTTGTTTGAAGACTTACTACAGCCTACCTATACAGATTGAAATCTGTCTGTTAGGTACTCCTTAAACCATTTTATAAGCTTTTTTCTAAAACCATAATACTTTTTTTATTAACCAACCTTCTATCTATAACTTTGAAGGCTCTCCTTAAATGTAGGAAAACAGCAACTACATATTTGTTACTGTCTACACTTTGTCTGCATTTTGAAATGGTAAATTGTAGGATTTCCAAGAAAAATAATAAATTTATAAAATAAAAGACTACTCGGTTATAGACTGCTTTCTCCAGTTTGTTAATTGGTCAATATAAAGAAACTTCAGATTTAACTAATTTTTTGGGACAGGAATTATACTACTACTGTTTCGGAAAACTATCTGATTTTAAAGAAGAATTTAAAAAATAAAGAACAGCATGTCCAGTTGTATCAAAAGTTTTGTAAGAAATTCGGAATTTAATACAATATCTAAACTTTGCAGTTTTTCAATGAAAATATATTTTGCTTTAATTCAAAGATTGTTATAGGCTGAAGTTCCTCAATCTTGCATTCAACTATTGGCAATTTGTTTTTAGGCCGATTATTAGAACTACAAAAGCCAGCTGCCAGATCCTCAATACTTTCCAATTATTGTTTTGTCTTTGTTTTGTATTAGTCTTTTTAGAAATTTCCACATTTCTTTTGAGTCATTTTTACTATCTATCATGTCCTCATAGTTACGTTTATTTTTATAATTATTCCATAAGACTGTACTATTACTACTATTACTATAATTAATAAAATATTTATATTCCCTATCATGCTCCAAAGCTATTTCCCTAATGTCATTATGATACCAAGGGACATTATCAGTAAGGTCACTCATTGTAAAGCAAGCTTTACAGGTAGCGAAGCCTGACTTTGATTTTCTATTTTTGAGTTATACTTCTTGACATGTTTTCCTCGGTTTTACATTGACGGCTCATTCTTATTTTAAAGATGTGGTGTCAACACAGGCTATAGATCTATTTAATAATAATAGATCTTCAAGATACTTTGTTGCAGCATAACTTTATTTTTAAATACATAAATATATATAGTTTAGGTATTTTCAGACTGTGTGAAACAACATCTTTAAAATAAAATCGAGGCGCCACTACCGAGGAAAACATGTCAAAAATAATAACCAAATCATACATTTCTCGTTTAGGTTATTGAATATCACATTAATATCAACAGTCATAAATCCAATCACATTCTAATATGCTTATATTTAGTTGGTAATAAGCCTGAGTATTTAAGCATCTTGTTTTATTTATATTACTTACACTATCATTATCGTCCTCTAACATTACCCCTATGATTCGATCGACCGGTGTGAAACTAGCAGCATTCGTGTGAAACTAGCAGCAACCTTACGGCAGCAAAAGTGTGAAGTTAGCTGCCATTTACAGCAGCCAAAATGTGAAGTTAGCGGCCAAACAAAAAGTATATTTTCAAAAATTAATAATAATAATAATTAAAAGCTGCAATTAATAATAATTAAAAGCTGCAAAAATCTTCGAAAATAACTTTTTTTTTATTAAAAAAGTGGAAAATTTGAGAAATTTGGAAAAAAAAAAAAAATCAAAAATCAACTTTTAAAACATAGTTACGCAATGATACTTGTTAGGGTGTTTAAGTGCCCTACAACTATAATCTGTACAAGCGGCTGCTCCTTGTTCCCAGTCTAACAAGCACAAATGGAAAAAAAAACTGAAAAAAAATCAAAACTCACCTTAAAAAATATAGTTACGCAATAAAACTTGGTGGGGTATTTAACTAACCTACAGCTAGTCACCTGTGTAAGCTGCTCCTGGTTTAACATGGACAAATAGAATTAAACTGCAAAAACAGAAAAAAAAACTCACCTTCAAAAATATAGTTACGCCATAAAACTTGGTAGGGTGTTTAATTGCCCTACAAGGAGTATTCTGTGCAACCGGCTGCTGCTTGTTCACGGTCTAACATGGACAAATGAAAAAAAATTCAAAACTCACCTTTAAAAACATAGTTATGCAATGAAACTTGGTAGGGTGTTTAGGTGCCCTACAAGTAGTAGTAACCTGTTCACGCGGCTACTCCTTGTTCCTGGTCTAACATGGACAAATAAAAACAAAATGGAAAAATTCACTTTCAAAGACATAGTTACGCAATGAGATTTGTTAGGGTGCTTATGTAACCTAGATCTAGTTTTTTTTATTCCGTCCCTAGCACCCCTAGTGTATCGCGCTCGAATTTTGACGCTTACTCGGGAACGCTTCGACGTAGAAGGATGAAATTTGGCGCACTGATTAAGAACTTACGGGAGACCAAAAATGTCAATTTTGGGTCAAATCGGAAAATTTCAAGTAGGGGAAATAGGGGAAAAACCGTCAAAAAGTGACTTTTTTTGATGTACCTCCGTTGGCACACCATAAGTGTCGAGGGGATTATTCTAGAAACTTGAGATTTTGCACAAGTGTACTCTTATGTGTGGTCAGGAAGCCTATTGTTTTTCAGCCAGATCGGAAAAAGTCAAGTGCCCCATTTTGGGGCTCTTCTGAATCCCTGCAGTGACGCATTTTCACTGTACAATAAAATTGGTCAGAATTTCACTGTTTATTTGCCGTTTTTTAAAATATATCTGGTCATTACTCCAAAACTGTTTAATGGATTTTAACCAAATTTTAAACATTTGCGGACCTAAGGGAGTGTTCGGTAACCGTATAGTTGGTTTTTAAAATTAGTTTTTGGTTTTTGAGTTTTGAGGATTTTTCAAAAACTATGCAAGGTTTTTGCAGTCAAAAATACTGAATCGAGAAATTTTTTTGCCCTTACACTTTTTGACAGTTCTCGAACTGCTATCTTTTTAAGAAAATACCAAAATATTTTTTTAAAAAAGTTCGACTTTTCTAAGTTGTACCGTTTTTGAGTTTGAAAAATAAATACTAAAAAACACGCAAAAATCACAACGGGAAATAACACGCATTAACACGCATTTTTACAAAAATCGCGATATCTTTAAAACAGTAGGTCCGAATTGGACAAAAATTTCACTACTCACTTCGCCAAACCTTTCTACATAAAACTTTATTTATAGTTTTAACCTTAATGTAGAGGGCGCTGGTGTAGGGCACTTAACATTTATCAAAACGGTCCAAAATTAATAAAAATCTTATAAAATTAAAGGAATTTGCAAATATTTTTTGAAATATAATTCCAATAATAATAGGATTAATTTCATGTTAAAGAAGAGACAAAAATCTATAAAATGACATATGTCATTTTTAAGTTATGACAAAATTTTAGTTTCTAGGTTTATTTTTTATTCAAATACCGCGAAAAATATTTGTAAAACGTTAACGAAATAGAATCTTATACACAAATTGGTTGAAATTAAAACTTTTTTTGATGCATTGAGTCTGTAGCATGAGAGGAGCCGGAGCTACAATTCGTTTCATTATAAAATAAATTATCTTGGACCGATAGTTTTTGATATTTATCCCAAAATATTTAAAAAGCTCAATAAATTTCATGTATTTTTATTTAAAAAATTACGATATCTTCAAAACCATACGTCAGATTTTGACGGAAGTTACACCATTCGCTTACTCGAACCTTTTTACATAGTAATCAGTCAACAGTTTTATCATTTTTATAGAGCGCGCTTAACAAAGTAACCAAAATTAAAAATTGTCGGTTCATAGATAAAAAATTCGCATATGCCACATTTAACTATAGTATAGTATACTTTCATTTTAAAGAGCAGAATAAAATTTGCAAAATAGCAGATGTCATTTTTAAGTCAGTGTCTATTTAATTCTTCCTAGGTTAATTCTTTGGATTATATATTAGGCAGAATGTTTGGCAAAAACTAATATTAGTATTTCACAGCCAAAGGATAAATTAATATTTTTTTAAAGCAATAAGTTTTTAGCATGAGGGGAGCGAGAGCTACATACTTTAGCGATAAAAAGGCACTTTAATTAAATTACATTATTATTAAAGTCCAGTGATAATAACATCAGTTGTAAGGGGTTGGCAAAGGCAAATAATGAGTAGTTATTAAATGAATTACACTTAGTTGACGAATTAACATTTTATTTTTGAATCAGTGTCCAATTCCAAGGCTAAATATTAAAAAAAAAAAAAATTTTCGTGGCTAAACTTATATAAAAAGGTTTTGTTTCTCTTGTATTATTCCATGAGCATAGTTTCTTTTGTATTCGGTAGATGTCGCCACTTGTGCTTAAAGCATACCGTATTGCAGGCATTATTTTTCATTTCTCTTATCAATATCGTAAGATGAAATTTATATACCGTCTCTCCAACTTTACAAAGGTGTTACATTGACCATGCACGGTTCTGAAGGGTTCCTTAAGCACGAAACAGTTAACTGTCAACACTTAATGGGTGGCCATTAGATCTTGAACCCCCGTGGGTGTACAGCATTCGAGCTGCCCACGGAAAAACACAAGAGGAACAAAACCTTTCTACACCCGATTATCCACGAAAAAATTTTGTTTTCTTTATTCACGGGTACCAAACTTTACGTTTTAAATATATTTCGCAAAACATTTAAAAATACTCTGCCAATATATGGGCCCCTAAGCTCACACTAGGTACTATAGTTATAGTGTACTTGTGAGCTAATATAACTAAAAACTGAAATATATTTTATTCAACTCCAGACTAAATTACCTTTTGTTTGATACCACACAAGCCATGATTTGAATTAAACTCAAATTTTTGAAATCTACCCCCACCCTTAAAAAAAACAAAAACTAAAATGTATTTTGTTAAACTCCGGACTCAATTACCTTGCGTTTGATATCACACACGCCATATTTTCACTTAAACTCTAATTTTTGAAATCTACCCCCACCCTTTTATTTGGTTTGTGTTCGGTGGATTTTGTTCATTTTTAAATGGGACCATCTCGACCCAAGAGCCAGCCTAGGTACCAAATTTCATTAAAATCAGCCAAGCGGTTTTTGAGTTATGCGCGTTGGTCGTTACAGACAGACATACAGACATACAGACATACAGACAGACAGACAGACAGACAGACAGACAGACAGACAGACAGACAGACAGACATATAGACAGACAGACAGACAGACAGACAGACAGACGGCGCAACAAAAAAGTTTCAAAATCATCTGAAACGCAAAGATATATAAAAATTTTTGAAATCGGAGCAACTTTTTTTTTTCGAAAAAATTAGGATCACCATAGCTCACACTACTATAGTATAGTATATGTGTGAGCTAGAAAAATAAAAAACTAAAATGTATTTTGTTAAACTCCAGACTCAATTACCTTTCGTTTGATATCACACAAGCCATATTTTCACTTAAACTCTAATTTTTAAAATATACCCCCACCCTTTTTTTTAAATAAATTAAAATGTATTTTGTTTAACTGCAGACTTAATTACCTTTCGTTTGATATCACACACGCCATATTTTCACATAAACTCTAATTTTTGAAATCTACCCCCACTCTTTTATTTGGTTTGTGTTTGGTGGATTTTGTTCATTTTTAAATGGGACCATCTCGACCCAAGACCCAGCCTAGGTACCAAATTTCATTAAAATCGGCCAAGCAGTTTTTGAGTTATGCGCGTTGGTCGTTACAGACAGACAGACAGACAGACAGACAGACAGACAGACAGACAGACAGACAGACAGACAGACAGACAGACATACAGACAGACCGACAGACAGACAGACAGACAGACAGACAGACAGACGGCGCAACAAAAAAGTTTCAAAATCATCTGAAACGCAAAGATATATAAAAATTTTTGAAATCGGAGCAACTTTTTTTTTCTCGAAAAAATTAGGATCACTACTATAGTATAGTATATGTGTGAGCTAAAACTTTTCGAAACTAGTAAAAACCTTTAATTTTAAAATGTATATTGGAGAACTTGGCTATACTTTTATCTCAATTATTATATAGATTTCTCTTAGTTTCTGTCAGTCTGTCAAATCACAGCTCTCTAGCGTTTCTGGAAGTTGGTAATGTTACTTTTACATAACTTTACATGTATAGGGAAGGGGAGTAAATTATAATTTCGGGTTTTTTATTTTTTCCTATAGTTTTGTCATAGTTCCTATCAGTCTGCAAGGCATCTTTTTAGACTATATTGTGTATCCATTTGGATACGCAGTCCTTCAGATTGGATACCCAGTAACAGGAAATGGATACCTACTTTTGGGCCTTGGCCTTTTATAAAATATAATTAAAATATGATACCTAAAATACAGGGTGTAATTTAAATGATGAACCAATCTTTAAGAGATGGTGGGGAAGGTCCAAAGCAGACAAAGAGTTCAAATAACTTTTTGCCAAGTTATAGCATTTTTTAAGTTTGGAAAGTAGGGAAAAATGATAAATTTTAAAATATCAAATTGAACAACGTTGCTTTTTTCCAAGAAAATATAGATAGGTTAAGGATACAGTGTGGCCAAATAATCTTTGGAATACGTATAAATTTCTCAATTCTTTTAATAATTAATATTTTTTTGAGCTATTAAATTTACACAAAAGAAATTGAAATAGATTTTTGTACATGTCGAAAGGACCCTTAAAACAAATATAAAATAATAATATTAGCACTATATTTTAACGATTTTTGGTAATAATTTTAAGTCTATCTATCTATCTATCTATTTTGCTTTCTTCGATCCATCTTTGGACATAGGCCTCCCCCAATATCTTCCACTCTTCTCTGTCTGTCGCCCTGTTCATCCATCTAGTCCCTGCATGTCTCTTCAAATCGTCCGCCCATCTCATTTGGGGTCTTCCCTACTTCTTTTATTTTGCCAAGGTCTCCAGTCTACAATGCATTTGTTCCATCGATTGTCTTTCAGTTTGATATTATGACCAGCAAATTTCCATTTTAATTTTGCTACCTCTCCTCTGACATCCCTTACTTTTGTTTTATTTCTTATCCATTCATTCCTTTTTCTATCTGTTAGCTTTACATGTAACATTTGTCTTTCCATGGATCTTTGGGCTTTTGTTACCTTATCCATGTTTGATTTTGTAAGCGTCCAGGTCTGGGATCCAGATGTGAGCACAGGAAGAATACATTGGTTATACACTTTCGTTTTAAGGTACTGAGGATATTTTTTATTTTTTATTATGTAGCTTAATTTACCGAATGCTGCCCAGGCCAATCTTACTCGTCTCTTGATTTCAGCTGTTTGGTTTTCTTTTTTTAGTTTAATAATTTGTCTCAGATATATATTCATCTACTTGTTCTATTTTTTCTTGGTTTATTCTGGTGATATCTTCATCTGTGTTTGTTAGGATTTTAGTTTTGGTGTTGTTCATACTCAAGCCTATATTTTTAGCTGCTGTATCCAGTTCTCCCAGCATTTTTATAAGTTCCTCTTTCTTATCTGTTATTAAGGCAATATCGTCAGCATATCTTAGGTGGTTCAAGTATTGTCCGCTTACTTTGATGCCTATTTCTTCCCAGTCTAAGTTTTTAAAAACATCTTCTAGAGCCTGGTTAAATAGTTTAGGGGATATTGTGTCATCCTGTCTGACACCTTTTCTTATGCGGATTGGCTTGGTCCTTTCGTGGATTTTGATTGATGTTGTTGCTTCGCTATATATATTGGCTATTAAATCTGTGTATCTGTGATCTATTCGGCTATTAATTAAAGATGCTTTTACTGCCCAGTGCTCAATACTATCAAAAGCTTTTTCAAAGTCTATAAACGCATTATAGAGTAAAATGTTGTATTCGTTGGCTCGCTCTATTAGAATTTTCGTGGTTAGCAGGTGGTCAACTCTATTGAAACCCTTTCTGAAGCCTGCTTGTTCTTTTGATTGATATCCGTCAATTTTTGTTGTTAGTCTATCTTTTAATATTTTCGTGAAAAGCTTATAAATTACATTGGGGAGTGTTATAGGTCGATAGTTTTTTAGGTCTGCCCTATCGCCTTTCTTGTGTAGAATAATGGTTACTGATTCTTTCCAGTTGTTTGGGATTATTTTTTCTTTTAGAATTTTATTGAGGAGAATATGGAGGTTATTAACTACAGTTTTACCACCGTACTTTAGCATTTCTGCCGTTACTCCGTCTTTTCCAGGTGATTTGTTATTTTTCATTTTCTTTAATGCTCTCTTTATTTCCGTTTTGCTTATTTCGGGTTGTAATTCTGAGTTTATGTTCTTTATTTTTGTTTGGAGTTTCTTTATGGTTTCTCGCGATGGTTCCCTTTTTGTTTGGTATAATTTTGTATAGAATAGCTGTGTGATATTTATAATATAGACATGGGCGCACCCAGCTAGCTTAATATTCGACATCATGAGGCCCCCCCCCCAAGAGGCCTCGGCCCCTCCCCCAAGACATATTCCTGGGTGCGTCACTGATATAGATAATATATAGAGTCGGTCTTAGAGATTTCATATTCCTGTTATTTTCTATAACTGTTTCAACTTTTATTTCTTGGCTCTTTCTTTTATTTTCTTTTATCATTTTTCTTATAGTTTTATTTATTTCTGTGTATTCTATCGATATTCTCTTTCCTCCTTTCTCTAGGTTCCGCCTTTTTTCGATGAGTTTCTTTATCTCTTCTGATATAAAATTTTCTCTCTTTTCACCCTTTTGTGCCACATCTTTTCCGACTTGGGTCATAGTTCTTATCAGCGTATCATTTATTTCATCTATATTTTCGTTTTCGCATCTTAAGTTTTGGGTTAGCTGTTCATTTATGGCTTTATTTTCTGTAAGTTTACTCATGTCAAGTTGTTTATTTTTATTGTTAATTTTCCTTTCTGAACTGCCTGTTGTAAAGCTATTTAGGACTGTTACATCTCTAACAATGCTTTTTCAGTAGTCAGGCTGAACCATGTCCACTTTCGTTGCGGTTTCTTCCTATAGAACTAATTAATTGCATACATGTGTCTTTCCTCTAGATGGTTCATTAAGGTTGTGCCCCTGTCATTCCTTTCGCCATATCCAAAATCCCCTATTTTGGATATTAATTTTGAGTATTTCTATTTATTTTCAAATAATTTTACCATTTAATTTTTACCCTTATTGTCATGCATAATTTCAGAAAATGTCGATTTTCTGTTATGATTTTTAACAAAAAATAAAATAATAGCTGTTAAGGTTGGCACCCTTTATCTAAAAAACAAAGAAGTATAATGCAAAATATAATAAGAAAAAGTCCTTATTTTGATCTTTCCTACCACCTATTAAAGTTTGCTATTATTACATCCTGATATTATGTTAAATGTTTGTATGTTATGGTAAGAATTTTAAGATATTTGAAAGTATCAATTTGGTCTGAAAAAAAAACCATTTATAAAGTGAGCGCTTTTCAAATATACCTGGTGGGCAAAAAAACCCGACAAAATGTTTTTCGTTATAACTCTCCAACTATAACACCAATTTTACCAAAGCAAAGAGTACTTGGCAGGGATTGATTGATCGAACATTATGTCGGAAATGTTGGATATTTTTTTGTTTGTAAGAAAACTCTATCTTTGTTAAGCACAACGAGATAGGAATCGTTAAAAACGATTTCGGTCCCTAAAAATGGATTTTTGCTTCAACTATATTGTTTTACAGGTTGTAACGATAGTCTTCTAAATCCTGTCTGTATTAATTTCCTTATAAATAAATTTTTGCCGAACCGATTTTAATAAAATATAAAGTGGAACAGATTGATTGCTTTTAAAAGATCACTATTAAAATTTGCCGTCATTGTAAAATCCAAAATGGCGGTCATAAAAACTTTAATTTTTAAAAAGGCTATATTTTTTGAAAATTTTTTGATTTTTTTCGGAAAAGTTTTACAGATTATGCGATTGCCTTGCCATTTCTATGTGCATTCATTTCCACATAAATTCATTATTACTAAACTGACAATAATATAAGAAGCATCATGGTGAAATTCTCCGCCAACTCTAAATATTGACCCTCCATAAAGGATAGTTGTTTCTTATGTTACGATAAATTTTTCGACCCTTTTTTGAATTTATTTATTAGAGAAATCTACCACTCACAACGAGATACTTATCATAAAAAAATAAATCCTCGCAACATACAAAGAAGTGATTCTTTCAAGAAGGACAAATTTGACTTTTTTTCCAACATCTTGGATTTAAAATTGTCGAAAAATTTCAATAGTTTTGTTCAAAGAGCAATACTTCTTTTTTTATTATTGAAATCGGTTCAGTGAATTTATAAGTAAATTATTGCAGACAGAAGTTAAAGCAACAGTTGGAATAACAATTATTAGCTCACACATATACTATACTATAGTAGTGTGAGCTATGGTGATCCTAATTTTTTCGAGAAAAAAAAGTTGCTCCGATTTCAAAAATTTTTATATATCTTTGCGTTTCAGATGATTTTGAAACTTTTTTGTTGCGCCGTCTGTCTGTCGGTCTGTCTGTATGTCTGTATGTCTGTAACGACCAACGCGCATAACTCAAAAACCGCTTGGCCGATTTTAATGAAATTTGGTACCTAGGCTGGGTCTTGGGTCGAGATGGTCCCATTTAAAAATGAACAAAATCCACCGAACAGAAACCAAATAAAAGGGTGGGGGTAGATTTCAAAAATTAGAGTTTATGTGAAAATATGGCGTGTGTGATATCAAACGAAAGGTAATTGAGTCTGCAGTTAAACAAAATACATTTTAACTTATTTAAAAAAAAAGGGTGGGGGTATATTTTAATAATTAGAGTTTAAGTGAGAATATGGCGTGTGTGATATCAAACGAAAGGTAATTGAGTCCGGAGTTTAATAAAATACATTTTAGGTTTTTGTATTTTAAGGGTGGGGGTAGATTTCAAAAATTTGAGTTTAAGTCAAAACATGGCTTGTGTGGTATCAAACAAAAGGTAACTTAGTCTGGAGTTAAATAAAATATATTTCAGTTTTTAGTTATATTAGCTCACACGTACACTATAACTATAGTACCTAGTGTGAGCTTACGGGCCCATATATTGGCAGAGTATTATTTAAAGAACCACTAAACGGATTTTATAGATTTTATAGAATAAAATATTAATGAATTTATGAGGAAATGATACTTGATCAAGTATCACGGAAAATATGTAATTTTTTGAGACCGTGAGTCTGTCGCATGAGCAAAGCGAGAGTTACACATTTTAGAGATGAAAAATTCCCTTTTTAATAACTGTGTATGAGTTCGATATTAACTTAAATTAATACTGGTAAATTAAATTTGCAAAGCGAATTATTGACAAAAGTAACTTTGTGAAGTAAATTTTATTAACACAAATTTATGAACCAATAATAATTCTCCAAATTCTTGGTTTGAAACTTGTAGACAATGATTTTGTTTCCAATCCCCCAAATGTTATTGTACGATATCAATAGAAATACTGTTAAACATATTTTTATAAATAATTAAACACAAAATCTCGCCGCAGCGAAAATCAATGCTGCAACAGTTTTAAAAGTGTTGGATCTAAAAAATTTGCGAAGCAAATGTGTTAATGAACTAATTTGCGAAGCAAATTTTTCTCAACACAAATTTGCGAAGCAAATTTGTTAATAAACTAATTTGCGAAGCAAATTTTTTTCAACACAAATTTGCGAAGCAAATTTGTGATACGGATGTTTTCGCGTAGCGAAAATCATCCGTATGTTTATTGATTTTCGCTTGTGGCGAAAATCAATTACTTGAGCCGCCTCGGCCGTAACATTATTTTTATTTTTTTTTTATTCCGTCCCTAGCACCCCTAGTGTATCGCGCTCGAATTTTGACGCTTACTCGGGAACGCTTCGACGTAGAAGGATGAAATTTGGCGCACTGATTACGGGAGACCAAAAATGCCAATTTTGGGTCAAATCGGAAAATTTCAAGTAGGGGAAATAGGGGAAAAACCGTCAAAAAGTGACTTTTTTTGATGTACCTCCGTTGGCACACCATAAGTGTCCAGGGGATTATTCTAGAAACTTGAGATTTTGCACAAGTGTACTCTTATGTGTGGTCAGGAAGCCTATTGTTTTTCAGCCAGATCGGAAAAAGTCAAGTGCCCCATTTTGGGGCTCTTCTGAATCCCTGCAGTGACGCATTTTTACTGTACAATAAAATTGGTCAGAATTTCACTGTTTATTTGCCGTTTTTTAAAATATATCTGGTCATTACTCCAAAACTGTTTAATGGATTTTAACCAAATTTTAAACATTTGCGGGTCTAAGGGAGTGTTCGGTAACCGTATAGTTTGTTTTTAAAATTAGTTTTTGGTTTTTGAGTTTTGAGGATTTTTCAAAAACTATGCAAGGTTTTTGCAGTCAAAAATACTGAATCGAGAAATTTTTTTGCCCTTACACTTTTTGACAGTTCTCGAACTGCTATCTTTTTAAGAAAATACCAAAATATTTTTTAAAAAAAGTTCGACTTTTCTAAGTTGTACCGTTTTTGAGTTTGAAAAATAAATACTAAAAAACACGCAAAAATCACAACGGGAAATAACACGCATTAACACGCATTTTTACAAAAATCGCGATATCTTTAAAACAGTAGGTCCGAATTGGACAAAAATTACACTACTCACTTCGCCGAACCTTTCTACATAAAACTTTATTTATAGTTTTAACCTTAATGTAGAGGGCGCTGGTGTAGGGCACTTAACATTTATCAAAACGGTCCAAAATTAATAAAAATCTTATAAAATTAAAGGAATTTGCAAATATTTTTTGAAATATAATTCCAATAATAATAGGATTAATTTCATGTTAAAGAAGAGACAAAAATCTATAAAATGACATATGTCACTTTTAAGTTATGACAAAATTTTAGTTTCTAGGTTTATTTTTTGTTCAAATACCGCGAAAAATATTTGTAAAACGTCAACGAAATAGAATCTTATACACAAATTGGTTGAAATTAAAACTTTTTTTGATGCATTAAGTCTGTAGCATGAGAGGAGCCGGAGCTACAATTCGTTTCATTATAAAATAAATTATTTTGGACCGATAGTTTTTGATATTTATCCCAAAATATTTAAAAAGCTCAATAAATTTCATGTATTTTTATTTAAAAAATTACGATATCTTCAAAACCATACGTCACATTTTGACGGAAATTACACCATTCGCTTACTCGAACCTTTTTACATAGTAATCAGTCAACAGTTTTATCATTTTTATAGAGCGCGCTTAACAAAGTAACCAAAATTAAAAATTGTCGGTTCATAGATAAGAAATTCGCAAATGCCACATTTAACTATAGTATAGTATACTTTCATTTTAAAGAGCAGAATAAAATTTGCAAAATAGCAGATGTCATTTTTAAGTCAGTGTCTATTTAATTCTTCCTAGGTTAATTCTTTGGATTATATATTAGGCAGAATGTTTGGCAAAAACTAATATTAGTATTTTACACGGCAAAGGATAAAAGTGTCATTAATATTTTTTTAAAGCAATAAGTTTTTAGCATGAGGGGAGCGAGAGCTACATACTTTAGCGATAAAAAGGCACTTTAATTAAATTACATTATTATTAAAGTCCAGTGATAATAACATCAGTTGTAAGGGGTTGGCAAAGGCAAATAATGAGTAGTTATTAAATGAATTACACTTAGTTGACTAATTAACATTTTATTTTTGAATCAGTGTCCAATTCCAAGGCTAAATATTTAAAAAAAAACAAAAATTTTTCGTGGCTAAACGTATATAAAAAGGTTTTGTTTCTCTTGTATTATTCCATGAGCATAGTTTCTTTTGTATTCGGTAGATGTCGCCACTTGTGCTTAAAGCATACCATATTGCAGGCATTATTTTTCATTTCTCTTATCAATATCGTAAGATGAAATTTATATACCGTCTCTCCAACTTTACAAAGGTGTTACATTGACCATGCACGGTTCTGAAGGGTTCCTTAAGCACGAAACAGTTAACTGTCAACACTTAATGGGTGGCCATTAGATCTTGAACCCCCGTGGGTGTACAGCATTCGAGCTGCCCACGGAAAAACACAAGAGGAACAAAACCTTTCTACACCCGATTATCCACGAAAAAATTTTATTTTCTTTATTCACGGGTGCCAAACTTTACGTTTTAAATATATTTCGCAAAACATTTAAATTACTCTGCCAATCTATGGGCAACCTAAGCTCACACTGGATGCTATAGTTATAGTGTATCTACGTGAAAGCTAATATAACTAAAAACTGAAGTATATTTTATTGAACTCCAGACTCAATTACCTTTCGTCTGATACCACACAAGCCATGTTTTGACTTAAACTCTAATTTTTCAAATCTACCCCCACCCCCTTTTTAAAAACTAAAATGTATTTTGCTTAACTCCAGACTCAATTACCTCTCGTTTGATATCACACACGCCATATTTCCACTTAAACACTAATTTTTAAAATTTACCCCCACCCTTTTTTTTTAAATAAACTAAAATGTATTTTGTTTAACTCCAATTACAATTACCTTTCGTTTGATATAACACACGCTATATTTTTACATAAACTCTAATTTTTGAAATCTACCCCCCACCCTTTTATTTGACTTGTATTCGGTGGATTTTGTTCATTTTTAAATGGGACCATCTCGACCCAAAACCCAGCCTGGGTACCAAATTTCATTAAAATCAGGCAAGCCGTTTTTGAGTTATGCGCGTTGGTCGTTACAGACAGACATACAGACACACAGACAGACAGACAGACACACAGACAGATATTTTATTCAACTCCAGACTAAATTACCTTTTGTTTGATACCACACAAGCCATGTTTTGATTTAAACTCAAATTTTCAAAATCTACCCCCACCCTTAAAAAAAGCAAAAACTAAAATGTTATTTGTTAAACTCCTTTACTCCTCCAATTACCTTTCGTTTGATATCACACACGCCATATTTTCACTTAAACTCTAATTTTTGAAATATACCCCCACCCTTTTTTAAAAATAAATTAAAATGTATTTTGTTTAACTCCAAACTCAATTACCTTTCGTCTGATATCACACACGCCATATTTTCACATAAACTCTAATTTTTGAAATCTACCCCCACCCTTTTATTTGGTTTGTGTTCGGTGGATTTTGTTCATTTTTAACCATCTCGACCCAAGACCCAGCCTAGGTACCAAATTTCATTAAAATCGGCCAAGCGGTTTTTGAGTTATGCGCGTTGGTCGTTACAGACATACAGACATACAGACAGACAGACAGACAGACGGCGCAACAAAAAAGTTTCAAAATCATCTGAAACGCAAAGATATATAAAAATTTTGAAATCGGAGCAACTTTTTTTTTCTCGAAAAAATTAGGATCACCATAGCTCACACTACTATAGTATAGTATATGTGTGAGCTAAATTTTGAAATCGGAACAACTTTTTTTTTCTCGAAAAATTTAGGATCACCATAGCTCACACTACTATAGTATAGTAGTAGTGTGAGCTAAAAACTTTTCGAAACTAGTAAAAACCTTTAATTTTAAAATGTATATTGGAGAACTTGGCTATACTTTTATCTCAATTATTATATAGATTTCTCTTAGTTTCTATCAGTCTGTCAAATCACAGCTCTCTAGCGTTTCTGGAAGTTGGTAATGTTACTTTTACATAACTTTACATGTATAGGGATGGGGAGTAAATTACAATTTCGGGTTTTTTATTTTTTCCTATAGTTTTGTCATAGTTCTTATCAGTCTGCAAGGCATCTTTTTAGACTATATTGTGTATCCATTTGGATACGCAGTCCTTCAGATTGGATACCCAGTAAACAGGAAATGGATACCTACTTTTGGGCCTTGGCCTTTTATAAAATATAATTAAAATATGATACCTAAAATACAGGGTGTAATTTAAATGATGAACCAATCTTTAAGAGATGGTGCGGAAGGTCCAAAGCAGACAAAAAGTTCAAATTAATTTTGGCCAAGTTATAGCATTTTTTAAGTTGGGAAAGTAGGGAAAAACGATGAACTTTTAAAATATCAAATTGAACAACGTTGCTTTTTTCCAAGAAAATATAGATAGGTTAAGGATATGTGGCCAAATAATCTTTGGAATAGGTATAAATTTCTCAATTCTTTTAAGAATTAATATTTTTATGAGCTATTAAGTTTACACAAAAGAAATTGAAATAGATTTTTGTACATGTCTAGAGGACCCTTAAAACAAATATAAAATAATAATATTAGCACTATATTTTAACGATTTTTGGTAATAATTTTAAGTCTATCTATCTATCTATCTATTTTGCTTTCTTCGATCCATCTTTGGACATAGGCCTCCCCCAATATCTTCCACTCTTCTCTGTCTGTCGCCCTGTTCATCCATCTAGTCCCTGCATGTCTCTTCAAATCGTCCGCGCATCTCATTTGGGGTCTTCCCTACTTCTTTTATTTTGCCAAGGTCTCCAGTCTACAATGCATTTGTTCCATCGATTGTCTTTCAGTTTGATATTATGACCAGCAAATTTCCATTTTAATTTTGCTACCTCTCCTCTGACATCCCTTACTTTTGTTTTATTTCTTATCCATTCATTCCTTTTTCTATCTGTTAGCTTTACATGTAACATTTGTCTTTCCATGGATCTTTGGGCTTTTGTTACCTTATCCATGTTTGATTTTGTAAGCGTCCAGGTCTGGGATCCAGATGTGAGCACAGGAAGAATACATTGGTTATACACTTTCGTTTTAAGGTACTGAGAATATTTTTTATTTTTTATTATGTAGCTTAATTTACCGAATGCTGCCCAGGCCAATCTTACTCGTCTCTTGATTTCAGCTGTTTGGTATTCTTTTTTTAGTTTAATAATTTGTCTCAGATATATATTCATCTACTTGTTCTATTTTTTCTTGGTTTATTCTGGTGATATCTTCATCTGTGTTTGTTATGATTTTAGTTTTGGTGTTGTTCATACTCAAGCCTATATTTTTAGCTGCTGTATCCAGTTCTCCCAGCATTTTTATAAGTTCCTCTTTCTTATCTGTTATTAAGGCAATATCGTCAGCATATCTTAGGTGGTTCAAGTATTGTCCGCTTACTTTGATGCCTATTTCTTCCCAGTCTAAGTTTTTAAAAACATCTTCTAGGGCCTGGTTAATTAGTTTAGGGGATATTGTGTCATCCTGTCTGACACCTTTTCTTATGAGGATTGGCTTGGTCCTTTCGTGGATTTTGATTGATGTTGTTGCTTCGCTATATATATTGGCTATTAAATCTGTGTATCTGTGATCTATTCGGCTATTAATTAAAGATGCTTTTACTGCCCAGTGCTCAATACTATCAAAAGCTTTTTCAAAGTCTATAAACGCATTATAGAGTAAAATGTTGTATTCGTTGGCTCGCTCTATTAGAATTTTCGTGGTTAGCAGGTGGTCAACTGTATTGAAACCCTTTCTGAAGCCTGCTTGTTCTTTTGATTGATATCCGTCAATTTTTGTTGTTAGTCTATCTTTTAATATTTTCGTGAAAAGCTTATAAATTACATTGGGGAGTGTTATAGGTCGATAGTTTTTTAGGTCTGCCCTATCGCCTTTCTTGTGTAGAATAATGGTTACTGATTCTTTCCAGTTGTTTGGGATTATTTTTTCTTTTAGAATTTTATTGAGGAGAATATGGAGGTTATTAACTACAGTTTTACCACCGTACTTTAGCATTTCTGCCGTTACTCCGTCTTTTCCAGGTGATTTGTTATTTTTCATTTTCTTTAATGCTCTCTTTATTTCCGTTTTGCTTATTTCGGGTTGTAATTCTGAGTTTATGTTCTTTATTTTTGTTTGGAGTTTCTTTATGGTTTCTCGCGATGGTTCCCTTTTTGTTTGGTATAATTTTGTATAGAATAGCTGTGTGATATTTATAATATAGACATGGGCGCACCCAGCTAGCTTAATATTCGACATCATGAGGCTTCGGGCCCCCCCCCCCAAGAGGCCTCGCCCCCCCCAAGACATATTCCTGGGTGCGTCACTGATATAGATAATATATAGAGTCGGTCTTAGACATTTCATATTCCTGTTATTTTCTATAACTCTTTCAACTTTTATTTCTTGGCTCTTTCTTTTATTTTCTTTTATCATTTTTCTTATAGTTTTATTTATTTCTGTGTATTCTATCGATATTCTCTTTCCTCCTTTCTCTAGGTTCCGCCTTTTTTCGATGAGTTTCTTTATCTCTTCTGATATAAAATTTTCTCTCTTTTCACCCTTTTGTGCCACATCTTTTCCGACTTGGGTCATAGTTCTTATCAGCGTATCATTTATTTCATCTATATTTTCGTTTTCGCATCTTAAGTTTTGGGTTAGCTGTTCATTTATGGCTTTATTTTCTGTAAGTTTACTTATGTCAAGTTGTTTATTTTTATTGTTAATTTTCCTTTCTGACCATCCTGTGATCACTGCCTGTTGTAAAGCTATTTAGGACTGTTACATCTCTAACAATGCTTTTTCAGTAGTCAGGCTGAGCCATGTCCACTTTCGTTGCGGTTTCTTCCTATAGAACTAATTAATTGCATACATGTGTCTTTCCTCTAGATAGTTCATTAAGGTTGTGCCCCTGTCATTCCTTTCGCCATATCCAAAATCCCCTATTTTGGATATTAATTTTGAGTATTTCTATTTATTTTCAAATAATTTTACCATTTAATTTTTACCCTTATTGTCATGCATAATTTCAGAAAATGTCGATTTTCTGTTATGATTTTTAACAAAAAATAAAATAATAGCTGTTAAGGTTGGCACCCTTTATCTAAAAAACAAAGAAGTATAATGCAAAATATAATAAGAAAAAGTCCTTCTTTTGATCTTTTCTACCACCTATTAAAGTTTGCTATTATTACATCCTGATATTATGTTAAATGTTTGTAAAGAAGTATAATGCAAAATATAATAAGAAAAAGTCCTTCTTTTGATCTTTTCTACCACCTATTAAAGTTTGCTATTATTACATCCTGATATTATGTTAAATGTTTGTATGTTATGGTAAGAATTTTAAGATATTTGAAAGTATCAATTTGGTCTGAAAAAAAAAAACCATTTATAAAAGTGAGCGCTTTTCAAATATACCTATACAAAAAAACCCGACAAAATGTTTTTCGTTATAACTCTCCAACTATAACACCAATTTTACCAAAGCAAAGAGTACTTGGCAGGGATTGATTGATCGAACATTATGTCGGAAATGTTGGATATTTTTTTGTTTGTAAGAAAACTCTATCTCTGTTAAGCACAACGAGATAGGAATCGTTAAAAACGATTTCGGTCCCTAAAAATGGATTTTTGCTTCAACTATATTGTTTTACAGGTTGTAACGTTCTAAATCCTGTCTGTATTAATTTCCTTATAAATAAATTTTTGCCGAACCGATTTTAATAAAATATAAAGTGGAACAGATTGATTGCTTTTAAAAGATCACTATTAAAATTTGCCGTCATTGTAAAATCCAAAATGGCGGTCATAAAAACTTTAATTTTTAAAAAGGCTATATTTTTTGAAAATTTTTTGATTTTTTTCGGAAAAGTTTTACAGATTATGCGATTGCCTTGCCATTTCTATGTGCATTCATTTCCACATAAATTCATTATTACTAAACTGACAATAATATAAGAAGCATCATGGTGAAATTCTCCGCCAACTCTAAATATTGACCCTCCATAAAGGATAGTTGTTTCTTATGTTACGATAAATTTTTCGACCCTTCTTTGAATTTATTTATTAGTTCTACCACTCACAACGAGGTACTAATCATAAAAAAATAAATCCTCGCAACATACAAAGAAGTGATCCTTTCAAGAAGGACAAATTTGACTTTTTTTCCAACATCTTGGATTTAAAATTGTCGAAAAATTTCAATAGTTTTGTTCAAAGAGCAATACTTCTTTTTT
Organism: Aspidapion aeneum; assembly: GCA_963576565.1. NCBI lineage: Eukaryota > Metazoa > Arthropoda > Insecta > Coleoptera > Brentidae > Aspidapion > Aspidapion aeneum. Next base: position 99,361,173 of record OY755043.1, read on the forward strand.
TATTATTGAAATCGGTTCAGTGAATTTATAAGTAAATTATTGCAGTCAGAAGTTAAAGCAACAGTTGGAATAACAATTATTAGCTCACACATATACTATACTATAGTAGTGTGAGCTATGGTGATCCTAATTTTTTTGAGAAAAAAAAAGTTGCTCCGATTTCAAAAATTTTTATATATCTTTGCGTTTCAGATGATTTTGAAACTTTTTTGTTGCGCCGTCTGTCTGTCTGTCTGTCGGTCTGTCTGTATGTCTGTCTGTCTGTCTGTCTGTCTGTCTGTCTGTCTGTATGTCTGTAACGACCAACGCGCATAACTCAAAAACCGCTTGGCCGATTTGGTACCTAGGCTGGGTCTTGGGTCGAGATGGTCCCATTTAAAAATGAACAAAATCCACCGAACAGAAACCAAATAAAAGGGGGGGTAGATTTCAAAAATTAGAGTTTATGTGAAAATATGGCGTGTGTGATATCAAACGAAAGGTAATTGAGTCTGCAGTTAAACAAAATACATTTTAACTTATTTAAAAAAAAGGGTGGGGGTATATTTTAAAAATTAGAGTTTAAGTGAAAATATGGCGTGTATGATATCAAACGAAAGGTAATTGAGTCCGGAGTTTAATAAAATACATTTTAATTTTTTGTTTTTTTTAAGGGTGGGTGTAGATTTCAAAAATTTGAGTTTAAGTCAAAACATGGCTTGTGTGGTATCAAACAAAAGGTAATTTAGTCTGAAGTTAAATAAAATATATTTCAGTTTTTAGTTATATTAGCTCACACGTACACTATAACTATAGTACCTAGTGTGAGCTTAGGGGCCCATATAATGGCAGAGTATTATTTAAAGAACCACTAAACGGATTTTATAGATTTTATAGAATAAAATATTAATGAATTTATGAGGAAATGATACTTGATCAAGTATCACGGAAAATATGTAATTTTTTGAGACCGTGAGTCTGTCGCGTGAGCAAAGCGAGAGTTACACATTTTAGAGATGAAAAATTCCCTTTTTAATAACTGTGTATGAGTTCGTTATTAACTTAAATTAATACTGGTAAATTAAATTTGCAAAGCGAATTATTGACAAAAGTAACTTTGTGAAGTAAATTTTATTAACACAAATTTATGAACCAATAATAATTCTCCAAATTCTTGGTTTAAAACTTGTAGACAATGATTTTGTTTCCAATCCCCCAAATGTTATTGTACGATATCAATAGAAATACTGTTAAACATATTTTTATAAATAATTAAACACAAAATCTCGCCGCAGCGAAAATCAATGCTGCAACAGTTTTAAAAGTGTTGGATCTAAAAAATTTGCGAAGCAAATGTGTTAATGAACTAATTTGCGAAGCAAATTTTTCTCAACACAAATTTGCAAAGCAAATTTTTCTCAACACAAATTTGCTTTGCGAAGCAAATTTGTTAATAAACTAATTTGCGAAGCAAATTTTTTTCAACACAAATTTGCGAAGCAAATTTGTGATACGGATGTTTTCGCGTAGCGAAAATCATCCGTATGTATATCTGTGCAAGCGGCTGCTCCTTGTTTTCGATTTAACATGGAGAAATAGAAAAAAATTGAAAAACAGAAAAAATTTAAAACTCAGCTTCAAAAATATAGTTACGCAATGAACTTGGTAGGGTGTTTAAGTGCCCTACAGCTGGTCATCTGTGCAAGCGGCTGCTCCTTGTTGCCAGTTTAACATGGACAAATGGAAAAAAAATCAAAACTCACCTTTAAAAATTTAGTTATGCAATAAAACTTGGTAGGCTAACCTACAGCTAATTACCTGTGCAAGCGGCTCCCGGTTTTACATGGACAAATGGATAAAAACTGGAAAAACAGAAAAATTCAAAACTCACCTTTAAAAATATAGTTCAGCAATTTAAGTGTCCTACAAGTAATAATCTGTAAGTAGTAAAAACAGAAAAAAAAATTAAATTCAAAACTGACCTTTAAAAACATAGTTACGTAATGAAATTTGTTAGCGTGTTTAAGTACCCTACAACTAGTCATCTGTGCAAGCGGCAGCTCCTTGTTCCCGGTTTGACATTGACAAATGAAAACAAAAATGGAAAAACAGAAAAAACTCAAAACTCACCTTCAAAAATATAGTTACGCAATGAAACTTGGTAGGGGTTTTAAGTGCCCTACAAGTAGTAATCTGTGCAAGCGCCTGCTCCTTATTTTCGGTTTACCATAGACAAATGGGAAAAAATTGAAAAAACAAAATAATTCAAAACTCACCTTTACGTAACCTACAACTAGTCATCTGTGCGAGCGGCTGCTCCTTGTTCCCGGTTTAACATGGACAAATGGAAAAAAAATTAAAACTAAAACTTACCTTTGAAAAGATAGTTACGCAATAAAACTTGGTAGGGTGTTTAAGTAACCTACAACTAGTCGTCTGTGCTAGCGACTGCTCTATGTTCCCAGTCTAATATGGGCAAATGGAAAAACAGATAAGAATTCAAAACTCACCTTCAAAAATATAGTTAGTGAATGAAACTTGGTAGTGTGTTTAGGTAACCTACAAGGGTAATGAAAAATGTGACGTTTATTTTATTTGTTTATTTTTTTCCTGCTGATGATTGTTAAAGTAATAAAGCATAGTGAATGAACATTTTTAATATAAGTTAGAACTGACTTAAATGCACAAGCTGCTCTAATAGTATTTTCTGGAACCAACAGATCAAATTTTCTGTAAATTGGGGAAGTAAATATTTTTGAACTAAAAATCTTTTATGTTTTAGTTATTTGCTAACACAGGGTTCAGTCTATGAATAATTTCGCAACGCAATATTAATCTGCGAGCGGTTGCTCCTTGTTTCCGATTTAACATCCATGAACAAATGGAAATAAATGGAAAAACAGAAAAAAATTCAAAACTTACCTTCAGAAACATAGTTACGCAATGAAACTTTGTAGGGTGTTTAAGTGCCCTACAGGTAGTAATCTATGCAAGCGGCTGTTCCTTGTTCCCGGTTTAGCATGGACAAATTAAAAAAAAATGGAAAAACAGAAAAATATTTAAAACACCTTCAAAAACATAGTTATGCAGAAACTTGGTAGGGTATTTAGGTTAAGGCCACTTATCGTAAAGCAAGCTTTACTATATTCTATTTTTGGGTTATAATTCTTGACATGTTTTCCTCAATGAATTATAGAGTAATTCCACGCCAAATCATCCAATGGGGGTAGCTGCCATGTCACGAAAAAAATCCAAATTTTGATAACATGTATTACTGTCCTTAGAAATACCAAATTAATAAATTTTAATTTTTAATGTCGCCTCCTGTATTTTACAGACAACTTTAAAGGTAAAATAAAGATGAAAAACAGTTGCGACCATAATTTTTTTTATTTTGATTGTATTAAATCTAATGTAAAAACAAATTTGACGGAAGAAATCTTTAATGTTGGTTGAATGATCCTGTACAGAAAAAAAATAACCTCACTTTTTTGAAATCGCAAAAATAGTTTTAAAAAAATAGTTATTTTATGATTTTCTCAATTTTTAATTATTTACACCGGTGCGGAATATGACGAGGAATATGGTCCATCAAAAAAAAAGTCTATGCGCACATTAAAGCTCAATGGCTTGACTATCATACAAGGTAAAAGAAAAATTTCTAGGTCTATTGGTTTCAGCAAACTAAATTTTTAAAAATTGGAAAAACCGCAAAAACCTCATAATTGGCAACTTTTGACTAAAAAAATTAGCATGTCTATCTGTCTATTGAAACTTCGCTTGTAGCTTGTTTTACTTGACAATGTATCATTTATATAAAAGTTAAATAAAAAAGTTGGGTCTATCATTTTAACATCAACTTTTAGGCTATTTGGTTAAAGCATGTAAAAAATCACATTTTTTAATTCGGTCGCAAAAAGAAAAAAATTATATATAAAAATCATCGTTAGAGGGTCTTATTTATACCCACATACTGTTTCGCGTGACATCCTAGTTTGTGGGTTCAAGTACCATCTTCGTACACTGTTGGATATTTTGTTTTAGTTTTAAGAATAAATTTTGGGTGAGACACTGACATTAATTAGTTTGTCTCTTTGGTGAATGAAATCGTTCAAGTTTAACAGTGGCGTACGTAGGAGGAAGGGGGGTTGGGACTTAATCCTTCCAAAGCCATTGAATAACTTCTAAAGATTTAATTTTTCTGAAAGAAGAACCCCCTCTCCCAACCCCCTCGGAAAATTTCTGCATACGCCACTGGGCATTAAAAAAAACTAAGCACAAAACCAACGCATGGTAAAAGCCCATGTGATGCGTTTGGAGGTACTGTGAAACGATTTGTTTTACATTAAAATCTCAAACAAACAACAACTGGACACCATTCTTTCACTCCTCTGGATGATTTAACTATAGATGCTAAATTTACTTCAAGCTCAGAAAAAAAATTTGTTCGGTTTCTGAAATTATAGAACTCAACTTCTTTTCCGATTTTTTAAATATGATAGTAGGTAACTACTAAAAAAGTAAATAAACTTTAAAAAAATGTGTGTAGTGACCTTATGAAGAGAGTTTAGATCATAATTTATTGAACAGTGCTCATATAAATAAACTTTACCTTCTGATAAACCTTAATTTGCAGGGGTGGATCTAGAAACTTTATTTTGGGGGAAAATATCATAATAAATATTTCACAAAACTATTTTCCATAGTGACCAGGAGGTGTGTTCTATGTGTCAAAACTGAGTAAAGTTTCAGATTTGGGGGGGCATCCCCCCCCCCCGTAGATCCACGCCTGTAATTTGTGATGCAATTTAACATCACTAAACATATAAAATAACAAAAAAATGTGTAGTGACCTTAAGGATTACAGACCTAGATTTTTTATTCTTGTTTTTAAAAGTATATGATACAGTGAAAAATTTACCCTACTTGATTCCCACCAGCACCCCGATAGACAGGGTCATTTTTGAGGCTGAAGTTGAGGGATTTCCCAGACATTCTTAACTTCTTTGTAGAACTCCAAGGTAACATCTACTTATGTTTTATACAAGGAAGATATAGTCCTTGAGTATAGCTTTCCAACACTGTATCAAAATTTTTTTGGATATTCTCTTAATTACTCTAATTAAGCCAGTATAAAAGATATTGCTATCACTATCACATTTTTTTGAAAACTACTTTTATGCATGTTTTCAAAATTATAGGTTAATTTTTTTTTGGTGCTGTTTACTATGAGCATAATTTTTTTCTTTAAAGTCCCATTTTGACTGTTTTTAGACTTTTCATATGTGTGTACAACATACTAATTAAATTTAAAAATCTAAAATTATGCAAAAGTGGTTAAGCATAATAAAATGTCACGGCAACACTTTTTTTGTAAATTGGATGACTTGGCGTGGAATTGCTCTATATACGAAGTAACTGGAACGGCCACGGCTATACATTACGTATATGGGACACTGAGGCAAAAATTTAAAGAGTTTTTTTAGAGTGAAAACATGAATGCTAAGCATTGCAACCTTTCTCTCTCTAGTTCTAATCACCGGTGGTATTCTGTGAACTTAATACTTCAAAGAGATTGTCATTTGTGATATGTCATTAAAGTGTTTGTCAATTTTGTCAATATATTTTTGATTTGAACACGATGCGTTGCTTGTAAAAACGAATTTTATAGGAGTGAAGAGCCGGTTTCCTTTTTGCAGTAAGTAGCCTTGATTATTTAAAAAACTTTATTAGTACCTAATCCCAGTAAAAATCCAGTTATAGATTAAAAATCATCAAACGTCCGCGAACTTTCAAAGCCACAGAATATCATCGGAGACTAAAAGTAAAAAAGGAAAGGTAGCACCTCCTGCGCAGCGTGCCTACAAAAAATATCAATATTTTTGCCTCACTTTGCATGTATGTAAAGGACTATCCAATTATATATATATATATATATATATATATATATATATATATATATATAGATCGTTGGTTTTCCTCGGTTTCGCATTGGCGGCTCGTTCTTCTTTTAAACATGTGGTTAACTTTATTTCTAAATACATAAATTTATATAGTTTAGGTAGCTTCCGACTATGCTAAACAACATCTTTAAAATAAAACCGAGCCGCCAATGCAAAACCGAGGGAAACATCTCAAAAATTATAACCAAAAAATAGAAAATCAATGTCAGACTTCGCTTCCTATAAAGCTTGCCTTTACGATGAGTGTCCTTAGTTTAGGTAACCTACAACTAGTCGTCTGTTCGAGCGGCTGCTCCTTGTTCCCGGTTTAACATGGACAAATGAAAAAAAATGCAAAAACAAAAAAAATCAAAACTCACTTTTAAGAACATAGTTACGCAATGAAACTTTGTAGGGTGTTTAAGTAACCTACAGCTAGTCATCTGTGCGAGCGGATACTCCTTGTTCCCGGTTTAACATGGACAAACGGAAAAAAAATTAAAAACAGAAAAAATTCAAAATTTACCTAAAAACATAGTTACGCAATGAAACTTGGTAGGGTGTTTAAGTAACCTACAGATAGTCATCAGTGCGAGCGGTTGCTCCTTGTTCTGGGTTTAACATGGACAAACGGAAAAAAAATTAAAAACAGAAAAAATTCAAAATTTACCTAAAAACATAGTTACGCAATGAAACTTGGTAGGGTGTTTAAGTAACCTACAGATAGTCATCAGTGCGAGCGGTTGCTCCTTGTTCTGGGTTTAACATGGACAAATGGAAAAACAGAAAAAAACCAAAACTCACCTTCAAAAACATAGTTACGCAATGAAACTTGGTAGGGTGTTTAATGCCCTATAAGTAGTGCAAGCGGCTGCTCCTTATTCCCGGAATAACATGAACAAATGGATAAAAATGGAAAAACAAAAAAAAATCAAAACACCTTTACAAAATAGTTACGCAGTGAAACTTGGTATATGTGCACTACAACTAGTCGTCTGTGCAAGCGGCACTCCTTGTTCCCGGTTCATCACTTTCAAAAATATAGTTACGCAATGAAACTTGGTAGGGTGTTTAAGTCACCTACAACACATTACACTACACACCTAACCATATTTTGAGGGCTGCAAAATCCACTCACATATGAATCATCAACTATATTTTGAAAGGTTATTTTAGAATTTTTTTGGGATTTTTTCTTTCTTCCAAATTTCTCAAATTCTCCATGTCTTAATAAAAAAAGTTATTTTCCAAGGTTTTTTAGACACTTTGGCTGCTGTAAGGTGGCTGCTAGTTTTACACCGCCAGTCAGTTTTAGGTAGTCTGTACCTTAAGTTTCCCGCCCATCTTCTCCTACTTCTTTTATGTTCCCAAGGTCTCCAGTTTAGTATATAAGTTTTAAATAACTGTAATACTGCACTAATGATAATCGACGTCGGCCTAAGGTCACTAGATCACAGTTCCTTAACTTCGTGATCTAGTGACCCTACTGGGCCCAGAGTTATGTATTTTTTAGTGTAAATTTGTAACTTAAATAACTAAAAAACGGATTAGATATTAGGGACTTATTGCATTAAAGCCAGGCAATAATTATGCCGGGCACTATTCTCACAGTTTCGGATTATAATAACAGCTGTCTTCTTTCAAAATTAGGCCGTTGTGTATTATATGAGCCGGAATTAATAGTGCCGCCATCATTAATGAAAAATAAACGACTGGATTTAGAAATTCGACTTTGGTATGTTAATTTTGAAAGATAAACTGTCAGTTTTTAATGGAAAACTGTCAGAATTGCCTGGCTTTATTGCAATAAGTCCCTATTAACAAACTATGTTTGTAAAGGAAATACGTCTTTTATTCTGACAGAAAATAGACAGGGTGTTCCTATTAACTTAAGAAAGTTACTGTCATTTTGATATAAGGAATTGCATCTGACACTTAAATAGGCCAAAACATATTATGGAAAAATTATTCAGCTCTTGTATTTAAAGCTTTTTTCACATCACCAACATTACCTCTGATAAAGGTCACCACGGGATCGCTCAATTACATCATAAAACATTATTTTAAAAAAGATCTACAATATCTCTCCTAACAATTTCTTAACTGGCTAGGAAGGTAAATATTGTTACAAAAATATTAATAAATTATCCTTAAAAAATCAGTGATCTAAAATATTAATTTTGATTTTAGGAGCCTTGATAGAATCCAAATCCTAAAAGTCGTGTCTACAGATGTTCTAATGGTTCTGAGACAACGAGAAAACAATATAATGACATCAGAACAACCTCTAAAGAAGAAACCAAAACGGGAAGGTGGTAGAGATTCATCTGATGAGCCAGATTTTGTTCAAAATGGCATACCCAATGACCTTCAAGCACTACATTTGTCAATGGCACCCAGTGTAAACGAAGATGATTTTGCATTAAATGTGGTTAACTTGGAGTACTCAAAAAGGACTAGCGCAGGTAGCTGTAGTGATCTTAAAAAAAGTGTGGGTAGTGAGTCATCTGAGCAAAATGACAGGTATATCACACCACCTGTAAGTGAAAATAGCAATATCCCTCCTGCCCCTAATATAACTCCCCCAAAGTTTGCTGATATTGCTAGTTTAAGTTCGGGTAATATCGATGATGAAGTGCTGGACACTAATGTCGATGAATTTCGGCAATACATGATAAAGCAATGTTTGTGTGGTGCTCCTGAGTCAATTATGAAAAAACCTTTTGAAGGTTACCAAAATGGTGAGGCAATCCTATCTGAATGGCCAACTAAGAAAACTATTGAACTCCTCTCAAATATACAGTTACTTTTTAGTATTTATTTAAAACAAAATAATAAAGGGTTTATATGTTCAAAAGTTATAGAGGCCTGTGAACCTATAATACATAATGAATCCAATTTAATTGAACAAATAATTAGTCTTAGTAGCAATAGGGATAAGTTTGTTAATTTTTTAGCATCAAGAGTATTCAGTAGTTTTCTGATAATTGCTAAAACTAACATTAACAATGAATGGCTAGAAAGAATTTCAAATTTTTTGACAGCAGATAATAGTGACTACACAAAAATGAATTTTTCTCTAGAGGTTGTTAAGCGGGTTGTGGATTGGAAAGATGTTGAAATCCATGTGCTGGAAGATGCAGAATCACAAGACATTGCTGGCTCTTCGGCAGAAGAGCCAGTAAATGTCAACTGTGTGAAAATTCCTTTTATTGACCATGAAAGTTTTGACACCTCTGCAATAAAAGGTTTGATAATTAAAAGTTTGGAAGTCAGATGGCCTGAAATGATTCACAGAATCCAAACCTTAATTCCAAACAACAATTCAGTACAAATTCAAACATGTATTTTAACATTTTTATCACTTTGGGAGAGTATAATTTCTGTCAAAGCGAATTTAAGTGTCGTTGAAACTAAGCCATTTAATGCACATCTAGAAATATTTTTAGAAACCTTGGTCAGTACAGCAAATCTGTCTCCAATCATTTGGAAACAAATTTTGTCACTCTTTAATGAAGTCCTGTGCTATGGTAGCACCTTAGCTTTACAAGATCTTTTACCAGATGATACTCGTAGATTAGCCACTTTAGTTGTTAGGTACGTCAAAGATTTGCGGTTATTAGATAGAATTCCCTATAGACGCGAACTTGGGTTCACTGTAAACAGTTTTGTAGGAACTATCAATTCCGATGATAGAGCTCATAGTAATGTTGATAAAACTTTAATTCAAAAAATGGTGCTTTTGGCATTGAAATCTGCAGCAACTACTATAAAAGAAACCAGATCTGATAGCTCCGATTCAAGTGTAGGATCTGATGATTATGATTTTTATCAAGATATGCATGTCATTGTTAACTCGATTCGAGCTGTATTAAGACGTGTAGATGCTTTCATAAAAGGTGCTCTAGATTTTCATCCTGAGACTCCCTTCTCAAAAGTTATGGTGCATTTGTTTAGCGACCAAGACGATTACATGATTGAAGCCATGGTCTGTACCCTTGATATCACCGTGGGGATTTCTTATAGGAACGCGGTTTATCCAGACTTGCTAAATATGTTAAACCCTACGGATTCTTTTATAGAATTTTTAAAAATCGTTTCGCACGACTATGGTGTACTTCTGGACTATTTAGTAAGTAATGAGACATGTTTTTTATTATATCTGTTACGGTTTCTAAAATACACACGCAAAAATTGGGCCAAGTTTGTCGCGACGTGTGAAGAGGGCAGCACGTCTCGCAGTGACGAGCTAGATAACACTATGACGGTTCTAAGGAGATTAAAAACCCAAATAAATAGGTTAGTGGCACGGGAATTGTTCCCTTATAATATCAGTCCTGTTTTAAGGCTCCTCGAGGTTTGTGAGAGCCTTTATGAGGGAAACGAATTTAGTTGATAAACAATGCAATATTTTAAACTGATAGTCATTCCTTCCAAAGCTGCATTGGGCTTCTTTTGAGTAAATACAGCTCGAAAAGGAAGCCTGACATATCATAAGTCATTTGACATTTGACGCATCCCAGGAGACAATAAGGCGCTGACTGTGACGTAGCACGGCACCCCGACACGAAATATGATTCCGGAACGTACCAACAACTAATCTAATCGTGTCATTGACTGAACTTACACATTATGATCCGATTATTTACCATCTCTTTTTAAACTAATGTATTAGTAAGGGCGCTTAATAATATTAAACACACATGAGTTTAATAACTAAACATTGGTCTACTCCTTTTATTTACTAAACTCACACATTGTCATCCAGCTACTTACTCTCTCTTTTTAACTCAAAGTAGTGGGACGGGCGCATCCAATCTAAAACAGTCATGCCATTTTGACAATCAACGTCAATGAATTTTCTGATGCACACAGTGGGCTCGCAGATCTAATTTTTGGCCAAAAAGGGTTAAATTAAAAACATACTGAAACTTCTTAATACCTTTACAAAAAAGAGTAGATAGTCCAGCAGGCCTTGAAAAAACTATGATTTAATTGACGTAACTTTCAGTTATTTTTTAGAAGTGTCATTTTTCCTTTCAAAGGAACGCGTTAAAGTACCATATTTGTATGGCGGTTTGATACAGATTTTAAGCCATTTTACGACAATATTTTATGTTGTATAAAATTCGCATAAAATAAATCTTGTAAAAAAAGGTAGGGGAAAGGGGGGCAAAATGGGGTACGCGGGTAAAACGTGATATCGCAGTTTTAAGTAAATTGCGTAAAATAAAACCTTTTAATATCAGATGTTTTATCCCTATAACTGGTTCAACTCTCTGCAATATGATTGGTGCCGGTCGGTTGAGCTTAAGTTGGTTTTTGCTCAACATGTGATGTTGTGCGCTGTTTATTGTAGAAATAGCTTGCGCATTTTGTGACAGTAAGTACATTTTATACAAACTTTTTAAAATTTTGTTTACATTGAACGATTAGGGGGTTTATGTATTTTCATAATTAAACGCATCGCCCGTAAGATTAGTCCTTTACTATGTATGATTTTTGTTTGAATTTAACTGGTGGTTTGGGCCAATACGGGGTTTTTTCATGGGGGCAAAATGGGGTACCTTGTTATACCTAGTATTTTATGTTGTCTTTGCAAAAAATTGCTGCAAAATTCGTGCAGGAGAGTCGACAGCGATGACTTGGTCGTTGTAATTCTTTATAAATTTTGTAATTACTAAATTTAATTATTATAAATGTATTTACAATATATTACAACTTTTTATTTTTTAAATAAGTATTTTTAACTTGTTTAGTATTTTAATAAATAAGACTGGTCTTACAAAAATATTGATTCTAAATTACAGAACCGCCCCGCCCGTTTCGCCACATAGGCACCCCATTTTACCAAAGGCAACTTGTTACAAAAATAAAAGTATCATGGACTTCTAAATCGTTTAAACTGAAAACTAGAACTTAAAGATAACGTATCTAGCCAACTTAATTTCAAATGACGAACACACTGGTGACCTTTTAATAGGAGAAAACGGCCTATAAAATTAAGTATCCCATTTTGCCCCCCTTTCCCCTAATTAGACTTTCTACATGTACATTTTGATTCCAATTTTGATGTGTAGACAGGTCAGACAATGGTTTTTGCTAGGCATTTCTGAAATTCTATAAAAATATAGATTTCTTATAAATGTTAAACAAAAATTTTTATTTTTATATAAAGAATGTATACATATTTTTCAAAAATTGTACTTTAAAATCTGCTGCTACAAAAGTTTTTGTCTATTATTTTTAAAGCACTTTAGGCTAAATTAAACAAAATATCTCAAAAACCAAAAATTACAGATAAAATTAACTTTTACAGGTGGATTGTTCATGAAAGACGAATTAGGTAAAAAAAGCTTTTAAGGTAAACGGTTCTATTTTAAATCATCAGCAGTTTACCAAACCTGACTTTTAACAAACTAGTATAAAAAAGTGGGCGCTTTAATTGTTGCACTTAAAAACAAAATTTTCTAGAAAAATCATTCTTATTTGATTATGCAGTCATTAAACTTGCAGGTTCTGATCCGCTACAAAGTCAGGGTTACGTTCGTATTATTTTCTAGTTTTTGGTAGAGCCAAAAAATAATACCGTAATAACTTTTTTTAATATTTTTAATTTTTAGTTTGATTTTTAGCTTATGTTAGTTAGTTATGTAAACTGCTCATCCTTTTCAACGCAGCTTTTTTTCACATTACACGGTGAGCTTTAACCTTAAATAATCTAAGTACTAGGTTCGACACAAATCGGTTTATAAATATAGGATAGTGTATAGGATAAAGATTTTGGGTCCGCCGTGCCAGTTTTTTTTTGTTTAAGTAAAAAATAATAATAAGCGACGTTAAACACCGCAGAGTTCCAGATTTAATACATATTGGTTCATAAATGTAAAAGTTCTCCATTTCGGATTCGCCATATTTTTTCTAGGTTTGAGTGAGAAATCTATCATCGGCTTTATACACCCCAAAGTTCCAATTTTGATACATATCGGTTCACAAATAGAAAACTGCCCTTTTGGATTCATCGACACGTCAAGGTTCCAAATTTGAAACCTACTGGTAAGTTTTTTTAAAATTAGGTCAAAAATCACATTTAGCGAATATTAGCACTAAATTTCATACTTACCGGATCATAAACAGAAAACTACGCCATTTTGGATTCGCCATTTTGATTGATAATTACTTCTTTCTCATTTCAAAACAAAATATTGTGACAAAACCTATTTTTCTAATTTTGGTCAAAAATCAGATCCGGGAGCCCACTGTGCAGCGCTATGAGTTGGACAGCAATAAAAAATAAGCTGTGCTTTAAAAAAAAATGCAAATGAGTATGTTCCAAAATTACAATTTATGTCGGGGTGCTAATGTCAACCTACGTCACGAGTCAGCGCCTAATTACTAAGGACCGCTTGCTCCAACGTTTAGGTGATACATTTAAGTGTTGATTATAACCTAAGCCATTCTGACGATATAGGATGATCAACATTTATGTCTGTCACTTGATCATAACCTAAACCAAGGACAACACAAAAATAGTTTGATAGCCCTGCCTAAACCTGATGATATAGGATGATCAACATTTATGTCTGTCACTTAAATGTTGGAGGAAGCGGCGCTAAGTGGCCTTCCATTTTCAATTGGTTTATATGGGAAATTTTGTTATTATTTGTTTATTAATAAGATCTGTGATTTATAACTTTACTGTGAATTATGAGGGATTCTTGAAATCACGATACGTATATAGATATTTTCGTCATCCTAGTAACTTTTTAAGGGAAAAACGTTATTTTTTTATATCCTTTAAATAAATATTCTAAAAAATGCCAAAACCAGTTTTTATTTCGGAAAAAAAAATCCAGGTCCACTTTTTACTATAAATAATATCAAACTATTGAAAACGTCAATATTTTCACCGCATTAATATTATACATATTATAATAAGTGTGGTAACTTGGCTACTACCGCACTAAAGTTTAAAAAAAAGGTAGTAACGGTAAGCGTACGGTTTTTTTGTTAAGGTTTTATACTTTTAAAGAAAAATCTATTGCCCCTCTATCTATTGTTTCTAACGGCAACGTAATTAAAGTTTTTTTTTATCCTTACTTCATAAGATACATAAAATGCATATTGGATGTGTCAAGTTATCACACCGCGTGCGATAATGTGCGGTAAAGTACACTTTACGGCACGCTTGTATATAAAATAATAATTTAAAAAATGAGGCAAATACAAGGGAACGTTAAAATGTACTGCACTGTACTAGAGGTTTAAAACAGGGCACAGTAAAGTAAAGAAAGCCGACTATCTTTCCCATTTATTCCAATCGAAAATGAGATGCTCTTTTTGTGTTTTTATGCGTCAAAATATGTGTAAGTTATACCGGCTATATGCTACAGCTTATTTAATGGCGTAGCAAAGAATACAATTAATCAAATATAAGTATTTTGTACATTTTTGTGGCACAAACCTTTTAGGACCAGATTCATCGTCGTCCCTCAATGGTTCCTCATTTGTTATGGACTTTTAAAATGTATAATAGTGGTCAAATATATGTTTATTGCATTACTTTAAAGTACAGCTTAGTTGAGAATTCTTTGAGCAATTCCCTTAGGGTATGGCTATGAATCTGACTTTAAATACAAATAAATAAAACTGCCATTATCTTTCCATATAATTTTGAGTGCCATAGTTTTGTCTTGGAAAATACAAAAACTCAATTTTAGAGTACAAAAAGACCCTTGCCAGTTCAGTTTTCCTAAGAAGCTATGTTCTCAAAAGTTATATTTTATAATATAGGTAGAATCGTACTTAAATGTTCACTTGGACATTTTCTCACACAAAAAAAGTGTTTTTAAACTAATGTCTTCAAGCATCAAAGATATAACTGAAGTCATATTTTCGCTGCTTTAAGTAAAAACGCTTTGTGTATGCTTTTATTTATAAATATTATAGGATGGCCCATAAAATTGTGCACTTTTTTTGCGTAAAATTTTTTTCATACAGATCATTTTTTTTGCTCAAGTCAAATATAATAAATTAGTTCAAAGTGTAAATATTTAATCTGTAGACATATATAAAAATATATAGTAGAAAATTAATATATACAGTACCCAAGGCTTAGAAAGAGACAATCTATTTTAAATTTGACCATTTGGAGGATAAGGGCGTGTTTAGACAAAATGAGTACATTTGTGATTCATTCTATATCACTACTGTCTTCTTCCTGTATAGTATGATAAGATAGAAATATAAAATTAATCTATTAGCCCTTATGTGGCGTTGTTCCGTAAACCCATTGAAAGAAGCTAGGGCTGCTTGATTAGATGGCTTTTAAGCATTTTAATTTTTTTTTTATGCGGAAGGGCCATTACCTACACAGAAAAATCTTAGACCCTGACCTACAAATGCTCGAATTTAAATATATTTTAAGTGAACAAAAGTTTTTTTTTTAATTTTAGCCCCTTCCTAGTTTGGAATTATTATTTTATGGTTTTCAGCAAACCGTGCATAATTGCAGTTTAGTATATTTAAAAAACATTTCACCTAAATATTCGCTTATCTTGGGAGCACTGCATATCGAATGATGACATTGGCTTCATATTGTAAATAATGTTTACAGCTAATGTTCCATAAATGCATAAACTAGTCTAAACCATGCAACTAAACTTTTTATATTGTATCAATCACTTCGCATTTTTTAAAAATTGTTCCGTAATTCGTAAATTTAAAAAGTGTAAAATTTTGTGGTCTATCCTATATTAAACTAATAGTACTTTTAGCGAATTATTTATTTAAATTTCATATAATTTTAATTATTTAATTTATTAATTTAAAGAACCCCGCACACTTCTTATGGGATTCTGGCTGAACGCGGAATTTAACCAAATTTTGGTATGTTTTAGATTTCGACCTCCTGAGTAAAAGTTCTCATGGGTACAACCAATTCTATGACTAGTTTCAAGGATACGGGAATATAATAGTACCACAGGCAACTTAAATGCCTATACAATGTGGTCCGAACATAACTCATTTACCCAAGCTACCAGCTAAACCTTTTTAGTAAGAAAAGATAAAATAAACAACTTTTTAGGCAATAAAACTAAGTCTTTTCGCTTTATGTGGACTTTTTGTAGACACAGGTAGTCTGGGGTACTATTAGAAAAACCCCCGTATCTCGGAAACTAGTCATATGATCGGTTTGTGCCCATGAGAACTTTAACGCAGGAGGTCGATCTTCAACATACAAAAATTTGGTTAAATTCCGCGTTCAACCAAAATCCCATAACAAGGATTCTTTAATTTAGTGTGTTGACTTAGGCTTAGACAAGTAATAAAAAGATGCAATTATATCAAATATGTACCTTTGAAAATCCAAATAATTACTATATATATATTTATCGGTTTCACAACGTTCTACGTCTTCCGATACCCAATCTCCACTCGTTTCTGTTTGCCCATAATTCATCATCTAGGCCTCTTATTCTTATTTCACTGTCTATTCCTTCTCTCCAGCTTCTCCTTGGCCGTCCTCGTTTTCTTCGGCCAGTTGGTTTCCATTGTAGTATTTGTTTAGGTAGTCTTTCGTCATTCATTCTTTGTACATGTCCGTACCACACCAGTTGTTTTGTTCTTATATCATCCACTAAAGTACGTTCACCTACTGTCATAATTTCTCTTATTCTTTGATTTGTAACTCTTTCTCTTTTTGATTTCCCTGCTGCTCTTCTCCAATAGTCCATCTCCGTAGCGGAAAGCATTTTTTCTGTTCTATCCTTGATTGGCCATACTTCTGAGCCGTATGTAATAATACTTTTTATAATGGTGTTATATATAAGCTTTTTGTTATGTTTTGATATACTTTGGTCCCAAATTATTCCATTTAATAAAGTTATTGCTTTTCTTCCTTGTACGTTTCGATCTTTTATAGCTTTGTCTAGTGTTCCGTCAGCTGTAATTTTTAGACCTAAGTATTTATACTCATCACAGGAGTGAATTCGCTGCCCGGTATTTAAGATTAGATCCTGTTTCATTCCACCGATACACATATACTCTGTCTTATTGAGATTAACCTCTAGTCCCCACTTATTGTACTCTTCTATTAGTTTTCGTGTCATATATTCGAGGTCGTCATAATCCTGAGCCACTACTATCTGATCATCGGCGAAACATAAAGTATACAAGGTGGTTTCGTCCAACGGAATTCCCATGTTTTGGCATTTTCTCTTCCATACTTTAAGGACTTGTTCCAAGTATATCTTGAAGAGCGTAGGCGAGATACAGCAACCTTGTTTAAGACCTTTATTTACTTGAAAGCCTTTGGTTAGTTTTGCTTTTATTTTAACTTTTGCCTTACTATTGCGGTATAACTCTTGGATGGCCTTAATTAGTTGTACGCTTATGTTTGTGTTTTCCAACGCTTTCCAAAGTAGATTTAGTGGTATACTATCATATGCCTTCTGCAAATCCACGTAAAGCAGATGCAGCTCTTGACCGTATGCCATTTTCTTTTCAATAACTTGGGTTATACAAAAGAGATGATCTGAAGTCGATCTACCCGCCCTGAAACCAGCTTGTTCTTCTGCCTCCATGTCTTTATATTCGCTCTCTACTTTATTTCTTATTATTTTACCGTATATTCTGCTTAGCGTACTAGTCACAGATATACCTCTATAATTGTCACATATATCTTTCCTTCCTTTTTTGTGTATTGTGGATATATATGACGTTTTCCACTCAGTTGGGACTACAGTTCCATTTAAATATTTTTGGAAAAGATTCCGTAATCTCCAAAACAGTTCTTCAGTGCCATATTTAATAAGTTCGGCTGGGAAATATCCCAAATAATTACTGAATGAATGAAATCGTTTAAAGCAGGAGAAGAGTTTTTGGGCCAACTTATTTACTCACCGGACTTACCTGTGTTATGTGTGACTTAAGGGTTAGTATAGTCCTTGCCATAGGCAGTTACACTTTTGTGACTTTGACATGAAATAAACATATTTCCTAACCAGAAATATATTGAAAAGTAAATATGTTATGGTATAAAATTAAAACTGTGATTGTTTCTGGATAAAAAGATGCTGACTGTAGGTTGACAAAAAAACGCACAGATAAAAACAACTCAAAAACATGGCATTTTTCAGATTTTTTTTGTTGCTCTCAGTATGCATATGATAAATAAAGGGGTTGGAAATGTCACAAAAGTGTAACTGCCTATGGCAAGGAGTATATTTAATGTTAGTTTTCTTTGGTTAGACGATCGTCATGACATATTTACATTGTTTTAAATGGCAAAATGTCTATGCCGAAGAGCCTTCTTAAAAAAATAAATTATACAAGGTCCAACGGGGAAGGGGAACGTAATAAGTGAAATGTAGAATCCCTTGTTTAACTGTTAGCCGCTATTCTTCTCTAGATAGAGAGGACATATAAATGTAATAGTCCAAGAGACCAAAACACTGCACCTTTACTAAGCGCTAATAGAAGGAATAATTTCACTTGTAGAAGGAATCACATTAAAACATATGTATTATGTTTAGGGTAAATTTGTTCAGCGTAAAGAAGGACCTCGGAAACAAAAAATTTTGATTTTTCGATAATAAAAGCTCGGTCATTTTGAAAAACTTTGTAGCTCCATTTTATTATTTCATTCCTGCTTTTCGTAGTTTGATCTCTTCAGAAAGCAAATTCTTCAACCTGGGTGCGCGGTATTCAAAATTTCCTTGAAAAGTAGTTTTAAGGTATTATAGAGATGTACACGATATTTTTTTTCTATTACCTAATTATGTTTTGTATTTACCCTCGTAAATTTAAATTGTATTAATGACAATTAATTTGTTGTATAATGACCATTTTTGTGTAAACCGTTTAAGATAATGTTCGGCTGAACTTCCCCACTTTATGTTGTCTGTTAAATGTGGTTGAACTAAGAATAAGTATAGTCATCGAAGAAATAACATTATTTCTTTGATGGTATAGTGTTCGAAGATGTTTATAGACTAGGAAATCTCTTATGTATTTAAGTTTAGGGAGAATCGATCTGCCTTTTTTAAATATGTGTATGTCCGATCTTTACGGGATCAAAATTAGGCATTAAGCTGAAGTAAGGATCAAATGATAATAAAGTAAGGATGCTTATATTGAGTTTTGTCGCACTTTAGTGTTAAAAGGTTTTTCTGGAACTAGGTGCTTATACTTTTAAGATCTTTTTCAACTAGTTTTTTTTAGTGATTGCCAATTTGGATCTTGATAAAATAGATTGCAGTGTCATCTGCAAACGATTTTATAATTCCTTTGGAGTTACGTAGTAGCAAGTCGTTAGTACATACATCAACCAAAGTCCAAGTACAGTACCCTGTGGGACTTCATAAGTCACCATACCTGGAGCACTTTAGAAATCCTTAAGCTTTAGGCTCGGATCTCTATTTGGTAGCTTTATAGAAAGTTATAAGCTTTGTCTTTTAAGCCATATTTTTCTGCTTTCACCATGCTTTTTCTAAAAGGATTTGATGTGATATAGTGTCAAAGGCTTTAGAGAGGTCAAGAAACACACACATTTGACGTTTACCAAGGTTTAAACCATTTTCTTCTTTCGTGAGTGGATTTCTCTTATCAAGATATTTCACAAAATTATTTTTAATAACTTTTTCAAATATTTTTGCAAAAACTAAAAGTAAGGAGATTTTATGTGCATATGTGCCACCTAGACTACAGTAGTGTTGATTAAATGTATGGGTTATAAAAAAATTATTTAATATAGTACATACCGTTTTATCTAATATTTTTTCGGGTACCATCTTTTTTTTGGGACCTTTACACATTTTATTTAGATAGTACCAAAGACTGGATAATGTATTTTTGACGTATTCTTTTTTCGCGATCTTTATTTGTAATATAGCTTATTTTTATCTGAATTAAAGTTTTCTTTTAGTGCTAACGTATCGGGTTCGTTTAGTAGCTGGCACATTCTATTTTTTTCTCCTATAAATTTTACTAATGCGTATCAATTTAGGCAGTCGGTAAAGTTTAACGCCGAAATTTTTCTACTACGAGTGTTTTTCCACCTTAGACCCAAAATTTCACACAGCCTATATCAAGGTTGCACCTTTTTTTTACAAAATCGCGTTCCCTGACTTCCCGGTTTTCCAGATTTTTATGCGTTTTGTTTTGTAAAGGTGCAGTGTTATATAGACTAAAAATTCGTGTACGAATCTCCTACAAACTCAAGTGAGATTCATAAACGAATTTATTTTCACAGAACTTATTTGTGAAATTGTACGAGTAATTTCTATAAAATGAAATTTTATATTATCTCGGTGAGATTTGGGTTTTCAAAAGTTTTAATTATATTTAACATAGGTTTACTTTTTGTAAGACACTTATTTAATTTTACGCATTTTATCATAAAAAAGTGTACATAAAAATATAGGTACAGTTTTTGTAAATATGTACGAAATATTTTTGTATCAATATATTTGTAATATGTACAACGTAAAATATGTTTTATTTAACCTCTAAAAACTTTAAAACTGCCACAATACTCGCTAACACTTTAATAACAATAACATTTAAACGATAGTTACGTCATATTCGTTGACAACACCGTATTAGATTTTTTATTTAGTTTATTGGACAAAACATATATACATATATAAAATTATCTACATGTATATTATTTATTGCTATAGTTGATATTGTATTAAAGTGACACCGCGTCATCAAAACCTTGATGGGCGGGAAGGGAGTAGAGGGGTACATACAGTGGCACGCACTTCTTTTAATTTTTTTATTGATATTGATTCCCAAAATGAGGCACTACACTAATTAGTTATTAGCTTACTATTTTACTTGCTTTTTATTGAGGTCTTCTAAACGATTTCATTTCATTAGAGAGGAACATATATACTCTATCTGGTTGTTACGAACATTATTGATTTAAAATTGTTTGGTTTTCACTATCTCCAACGTCGATCACAAGGATACGACTGATCCCCGTCTGGAACACGTCCTGACAATCAGGAACAAGTGATCCATTCCAATATTCGACCTTTTGGGCCATCCTCAGGTGAATGTAGGCGATAGCTCCGTGTAGAGTTTCTGTTGGTTTCACAAAAATTATTGATTTAGCCGGGCTTTGACGTTTGCTATTCGTTGTTGTTTTGACTGTTTATGTCAAAAGCTTTTTACAAAACAAATTACCGTTTTTGCAACTAAATCAATATTTGCGCATATTTTACTATAATTTTGGATCCTCTTTTATGTTTCGGATCTTTATTTATTACGTAAGTACCTATTTGATCTCTTCTTTAAAAGGTCTTAGTGTTTTATTCTTTGAACATTAAACCCCGAGCGGCACACTGCATGTACAAAGTGAAACACTAATTTTCTTAAGGCTTCTTTACTTAGATTTTGCCGCAAAATTTGGTTTACCATAGCTATGACGCGGTGCCACTTTAATACAATATCAACTATAAGTTCGTTTACTCACAATTTTGCAACACTCACTGTCGAAGTGATAGAAGAAAAAGTAAACTGGTTTATCACTTGTAAAGAGTAACTCTTATATGAAACAATAAAGTACATTTGGTATAAAAAATAGATTTTATAAATTTATGAATAATATAACAAAACAGCTAATTTTATTGGTATACATTTTAGACCGAGACCACACATCTTTGCTACTTCAGCGCAATTTTTTTTTTGCCAATATAGGCGCATGGCACATGTTTTTCAACAAAATAAAAGGGTAGATGAAAATTCGTTTCCCAAATGGGTTGACTTTTTAAGAAATAAACCTATCTTTATTTATTTTGACTATCCAAGTTTTCAGAAGACTACGATACCCCGAAAAGTTCAAATTTACCTCTACGCCTATTTCGCTGCTCTTTTGCCATTTAGTTTTTTTGTAAAAACGTTGTTTTTTGAAAATTCGTAACTTTTTTAGAAAAAATCCTAAAACCTTCAACAAAAATAGGTAACTTAAAAAAAACAATTTGACTAAATCACAAAATTTCTTAAAAATATCAATATATTTAAAGTTATGTTAATTTATTTAATCAAAATCGTTGCGAAAGTCTTGAACGCCATCTTTTATTGGATTATTTTGTATCATGCAGTTGCAAAAAGTCCAATACTTAATACTTTAATGTCAAACCAATTTAATGAGTAATCAATATTTTAATGAGTGCCATCAGAGTAGGCCAAAATAAGAACAAAAATTTATATAACATGGGGGTCAACATTTCCCTGATTTTAAAACATATGAGTAATTCCATCTTATAAGGGCAAATCGGTATGAGAATTTTGTAAAAAAATTAATCATTGAGATACTACATCTCAAGTAGGCCAAAAAATAAATTTTGTTTTCCGCATCCCCACCGTTTTTTTAGAGGGGAGTCAAAGTTGGTTTTTAAATGTTTTAAACGGGTATTTAAAAAAATATATCTCTTAAACTGAGGAAGCTAACGGCTTAGTAACAACGGTTATTTGTAAGAGACAAAATAAAGTTTATCAGGCTATATACAAGTTTTTAAATTTGCAGTCCAAAGGGCCTAAGAAGTTCCTATTTAAAGATTTTTTTTTTAAATTTGTCCAAATTTATAATTTTGTAGCCCCTCAAAAAATAAAAAAAAAGTTGAAGAAGAACACAAATAGAAATAATGGATTTATCTAAAAAAAATTAGTGCACAATTTTTCGTTAATTATCCGTAAATTAGTAGTAAAAACAAACAATTTGCCGTGCTCGTTTTTAAAACAAAATGATGTTCTGCCAACTTTATATAAAATTAGCGAAATACCTATTAAAATAATGGATTTATCTAAAAAAAAAAATTTGCAGCACCCCCCCCCCCCCGGAACTAGGATTTTTTTAGATATTTTTAACTTATTTTGTTTATTCAAACATAAAATACAGCTTCATGGGGTCTCGCCCCCCCTATCTCAAAACTTTTTTCTAAATACGCCACGGCCTTGCATTATTGCAAGACTTTATTATTTTTTGACAATTTTTTCAAAACGTTACGTTACCGAGCTACAGGGCGTTGAAGTTTTAGAATCTTTTATGTAGTTTAAAAGTCATAATAACTTATTTTTTCATATTTTAAACTTCTCTGTCACTCTCACACTCTGGGGAGGGGGGCGGTTGGAATAAAAAAAAAGCATAAATTAAGCAAACCTTGATTGCCTTTTTTACAACTGCACATGTGTCTAAAAAAAATATTGTGCCTGCATGCTTTAACTGATTGCGATTAAAAATCGGAGGCATTTTGGAGGGGTTAGCTAGGATTTACAAAGCTTTATCAAAACTGCCCTAAAATCCAAAAGCCAGCTAAATCGTTTTAAAATCCCAGCTCTTTGCATGCTGTATTAGAACTTGCTTAACAGGAATACCTGCTCAAATGGTATAACTCACCGGCAAAAGTTACCTAAATGCCTACACAATTCCTATATTTATAAAATCAGAGGCAAATATGAAACTACTGACTTTAAAAAAAAGGTACTGCAGAAACCCAAGAAAGCAAGACAAACAAAATCATTATAATTATATTAATTACCAACATTTTCACGTCACTTCTGTCCAAATATTATTCTGATCGATTGTCGCATCTCCCAAGTTTAGTAACAAAAAAACAAAATTAAAATTTTAAACATATTATCAAGTAGCTACAGCTTTAGTTAGCAAATTAGCTAGCTCCAGAACTATGGAGTTGGGAATTTAAAGCAAACTGTATATTTCTGGTTTTCACCAAATATTCAATGGCATCAAAAAATTTTGTAGCTGCGTAACCGACTACTGCAACATCAATTTTAGCTGCAAAAAGATGTCCATTACATTGTCCCGTTTATGTTTAATTAATCATAAAGAACATAAGGAAGTCGAGCCAGAAATTCAAAAAAGCAATTAAAACAAAATAATTATAATAATATTAATTATATCACCTCTATCCAAATATTACTACGTACAGAATTGCATCAGTTTTTGTATCTACGGATGTATAATTTCTTGTTTTATTTCATATGCAATATGATTTCAAAATTTAGGTATTCAATTTTTTAGCTGGCCTAATAAAGTTATAACTCCTAATAATAATACTTCTTTTAATTTACCCCGTCCTAGTACCCTTAAAGTCGATAGCTCATAATGATGACGATGATGATGAAGAAGGTGATAGTAAAAGCAATTATCCAGTTTTTTTTGAAAATCAGGAATATTAGCCTAAAACTAAAACGCTTGTAACTTTTAATTTATGATCACATATTTAAAGATAAATAAAATAAATAAATAAATTGAATGCACAACATTGGCGTTTTTCACGATTTTTCCTAAAATTAAAAACTAAAGTGTTAGATGAACAAGTCTGATAAAAAATATTAGGCAAAAATGCGTTTTTCAAAAATTAACGGGTTTTGGTTGCCACTATCTCAAAATATGTTAGACATAAAGCTCAGGTTATCAGTCCTATTTTGTAGGGATTTTAATGCTCTCTAATTTTTAATGTAAATTTCTTTTCTACAATGCGCCGTAATCGAGTTATAGGCAAGAAACAAAAAATTACACCTTTTGACCCCCTTCCGCCACTGAAGCGCGAGGGGTAGGGGTGGGGACTTTTGATATGTTAATGTCCTAACTACCCTAAAACTATTCCAGGAGAGAAAAATTCTCCCCCCTCCATGCACTCTACAACCCTCTCGTTGACTGGACAACTTGCCGAATTGATTTTTGTTTTCGGTAATGAAGCAACACATCATTTGAACTACATGAATATACGGCTGTTATGAAGTTTGATGGTTTGCCTATCTGTGTACAAGTTGTGTAATCATTGATAACACTCTGCATATGTAGGAATCAAAAGCAATCAAAATAAATACATAACATTTTTAAATTTAACCAATTTTCTCAAAAACCAAGACTTTTAGGAAAAAAAGCGCAAAAATTATGAAATTTTTATTTAGAATGTGTATGTATCACTAAGTGCACTGTAGATTTTGGGTAACGCTTTAATGGCGTTCGTATATTAAAATCAAATTTAAAAAAAATATTTTTTAAATGTTTTTAGCGGTTCTCTCAAAAACTAGGCATTTCAGGAACATCTATTAGACTTTGTTTCAGAGAATAACATTTTCTGTCGAATGATGTATAACTTACTAAGGTAACGTAGGCTAAGTTGTATTTGTTGTCTTAAAATATTATATTGTCTGATAAAGTATTCCAAAACTTTGTAGGCAAAGCAAATAAATAAATAAATAAATAACTCTATTAATAATAGAAAAAATCAATTTTGAATGTGAAATTATTTTTTAATTGTAACTCTGATCAAGAAATTCGTTATTCGAAATTGAATAAAAAGCTCTAGATAATATAAGAAAATCTTTGCACTTATTTCTAAATATATTATAGCTATTATTAAGTTATATTATATTGGTTGGCAAATTATTATATAATTTTATACCGTTATAAATTATATTTTTTAAATAAAACGGAATGTGGTATAGGTAATACAAGATTATTAACTTGTCTCGTTGAATAAATATTTTGGTATATTTCAAAGTAGGTAATTTAGATGTTTAGTTATCAGACAAATTGTTTCAAGAATATAGAAGCAGGGTAGAGTTAAAATATTATTTTTGATAAACAAATCTGCAGTGATATCTAGAATTTGTATTGCATAAATACCTATATGCTGTTTTTTGAAGAATAAAAACTGATCTAAATAAATAAATTGAACATGAACCCCAGAAAGGAATACCATACCGTAAGTTTGATTCAATTAAAGAAAAGTATACGTTTCGGCCTATTGATTTACCTAATTCATTTGTAATAATTTTTACACAATAACAATCTGAACTTAATTTTTTATTTAAATTATGAATATGGTTTTGAAATTTAAAATTTTTGTTATTGTTACGGGTTCACAACGACAAATTAAAACTCGCAATTGTTGAAAACGATACGTCAATTTATTTCGACAAAATATGTACAAAAACACGCACTTAAACTTAGTAATAACTTGCTAATAATTCACTACTATAATCGGTCTATTAACTTCGTGTTAATCTCACGACCACTACAGCACGTTATCTGTGACTGACTGCCTGGTGCGCGACCCCGGCCCTATATATAGGATCGTCGATCTCTCTCGAACTTTCCGGCAGCCTTCGACGTCCGGAAAGTTCCCGCACTACCGCGACCGCAAGCCACAGACAACGCAACTAAAACCTAGACTAAGAATACAACCTTAAGATAAATCGACCTAATACTACACTAAACCTAAATAAATTCCAATTATAAAATTTAAATAACTTAAATTTGTAACACTATCCTCCTCTTCAGGTTTGATCGCCTCGATCAACATTTCCCAGGTAAGGTTTTAGTCTGTCTAGATGAACAACTTTCATCTTGGACTTCGGGCTTCTCTGGATTCGGTAGACTACATCATTAATTCTCTTAACAACTTTATAAGGCCCTTCCCATGGTGGTGTGAACTTAGGTGATCTTCCTTTCTTGCGTTGAGGATTGTATAGCCAGACTTGATCATTCTCTTTGAACCCTGAAGAGTTTGCTTTCAGGTCATATCTCGCTTTCATGCGGTCACTGGCTATTTCTATTCGCTCTCTAACCACTTCATGGATATCGTGCAGCTTTTGCCTTAAACGTTCGACATAGTCATTAACCTCTAAGTGTGCTTCTTCAGGTGAACCAAACATGATATCACATGGTAAACGCAGTTCTCTACCAAACAGGATACTAGATGGAGTAGCTCCTCTCGTATTGTGAATGGCAGTTCTATAGGCCATCAAAAACAATGGAATATATTGGTCCCAATCTGTTTGGTGCTCATCAACAACTTTGCAAAGTTGTTCCTCTATTGTTTTATTAAATCTTTCAACCATACCATCTGACTGCGGATTCAAAGCAGTAGTCCGTGTTTTATGTATTCCTAAAAGGTCACAGAGATTCTGGAAGAGCTTTGATTCAAAGTTTCTTCCTTGATCTGAATGTAGTTCCAAAGGAATGCCAAATCGGCTGAAAACATCATTTACCAGAACTTCTGCAACTGTAGCGGCCTCTTGGTTAGGCAAAGCAAAAACTTCTGGCCATTTGCTAAAATAATCCATGACAACAAGGATGTATTTGTTGCCCTTTTTAGTTTCTGGAAATGGTCCGGCCACATCAATAGCAATGCGTTCGAATGGCAGACCTACGTTATATTGTTTCATTTGACCTCTGGACCTTGTTTTGGGACCTTGGCTGGCTGCACAAGTCGAACATCGGCGGCACCAGTTTTTCACATCTTGAAAGTAATTGACCCAATAAAATCGGTTTCGAATTTTGTCCATGGTTTTATTTATGCCTAGGTGCGCGCCTGATTTTCCACCATGGTATTCGGCCATTATATTGTCTACCATGCTCCTAGGAACCACTACTTGATTAATCACAGTAAGGCCATCGGCACTTTCCCAGGCACGTT
Organism: Aspidapion aeneum; assembly: GCA_963576565.1. Taxonomy (NCBI): domain Eukaryota; kingdom Metazoa; phylum Arthropoda; class Insecta; order Coleoptera; family Brentidae; genus Aspidapion; species Aspidapion aeneum. The sequence continues at coordinate 99,388,558 of OY755043.1, forward strand.
TAAGGATGTTTTCTTCTACTATCAGTGAATCCCATTGTGCCCACAGTGATTTGAATATCACCCCTTGGTTTGCGATATCTTGCCATGATGGTCGTGGCTTGTTCTCTTCTTTCAATCGCAAGATAGGTCCTACATCTTTGTCGTTAAGTTGTGTGGTTCTAATCGAAGCCGACATCCATTCTTTATCTGGTTCTAACTTTATCTGGCGCACGTAGGTAATTCCTTCTTTCTGGTCAATTTTCCTGCAATGTTTACAATCCTCGGGGCAAGGTCTTCTGGACAATGCATCTGCATTATTATGTACCCTTCCTGCTCGGTGCTTAATTTGATAATGGTATTGTTGTAGCTTTTCTATCCATCTCGCCACTTGCCCCTCAGGTTGTTTCATTTTCATGAGCCACTGTAACGCAGCATGATCCGTTCTAATCAGAAACTCTTGTCCGTAGAGATATTTGTGAAAGTGATCTACGGATTTAACTATGGCTAGGAGCTCCTTTCTAGTAACACAATAATTTCTCTCTGGTTTGGATAGCTTCTTGCTGAAAAATTCGATGACCCGTTCTTCTCCATCTTGTACTTGGGAGAGTACTGCTCCTATGCCATCGTTGCTCGCATCAGTATCTAATATGAATTTTCCTTTTGGAATGGGATATGCAAGAATCGGACTAGAACATAATGCTGCTTTTAGTCTTCTAAATGCTTGGTCACATTCGGTATTTCATTTGTAAGAAGCTTTATCTTCTGTAAGTCTATGTAACGGAGACGCTATTTTGGCGAATCCTTCTACAAATCGTCTGTAGTATGTACACAGACCCAAAAAGCTTCTCAATTCATGTTTGTCACGAGGTTGAGGCCATTCTTTTATTGCTTGTAGCTTCTTTTCGTCGGTATGGATGCCTTCTCGGGAAACGACGTGACCCAGGAACTCAACTTTTTCTTGGAACAGAAAACATTTCTTTGAGTTTAATTTAAGATTTGCGTTCCTGATTCTTGAGAATACTTCTCGTAAATTATCTAGATGTTCTTGAAATGATTTCCCCATTACTATGACATCATCCAAATAGACTAGGCAGGTTTTCCAAGTAAGGCCTCGTAGAACGACTTCCATTAGTCTTTCAAATGTAGCTGGGGCATTGCACAGGCCAAATGGCATCACATTAAACTGATAAAGTCCACTTCCAGCAGATAATGCAGTCTTCTCTTGATCTCTTTCAAAGTTTCCTACTTGCCAATACCCACTTTTCAGGTCAAGAGTAGAAAACCAATATGATCCTGCCAACGTTGTTAATGTGTCGTCTATTCTTGGCAGTGGGTAACTATCTTTCTTGGTCACATCGTTAAGTTTACTGTAGTCGACACAAAATCTAGTACTTCCATCCTTTTTAGTGACCAACACCACAGGAGATGACCAAGGACTTGATGACTCTTCAATAACACCGTCGCTGAGCATTTTATTAATGAGATTGTGAACTTCTTCTTGCTTGGCCATTGGTAGTCTTCTTGGGGGTTGTCTTATCGGTTGGGCATCGCCAGTGTTGATAGCATGTTGAATAAGGTTTGTGCGTCCCGAGCTACTCCTAGTTTCGAAGATATTACTTTGTTCTTCTATAAACTCTCTCGCTTTACTATATTCTTCTGGAGTGAGATGTTGCCAAGTTGACTCAAATTGCTGAAGTACCTCCATTGGTAACTTGCTTGTATCCTCGGAAGTTGGCTCTTCACATCTTGTTACTTTCTGTACTGGTTCACATAATGCTACCACCTCCCCCTTATTAATTTTGACACTATTTGGGAAAATATTGGCGACTCTAATCGGGATGTCTTTATCGGTTTTAATTAGTGATTTTGCAACGAGGTAGGTGTTGGGTGTGTTTTGTTGGCTTATGAGTCCGACGCAGCTTGATGTTTTACTTTCCAGCCTCCCAAAAATTATGGTCTCACTGTTACCGACTAGTCTTGTTGTGCATACTGCCACGACCTTTATTGGTTCTTTATTGAAGTGACTATTTGACAAAATGAACTCTTCATTCCCAAATCTTAGGGTATTAAGTTTATTATCAAACGCAAATCCATGTTTACTTATCAAGTCCATTCCCAAAATAAATTCGTCTTCTATTTCGGCAACCAATACAGTGTGGCGAATCTTCAATCTTCCCAGCTGTAGGTCTATATCTGTCTGCCCCAACACGTCGGCGGATTCTCACAGTCTTAAGTGTTATTTTCTTTTCTATTGGTCGAATTTTATATCTCGTTGCAATTTTGAACTGAAGCAATTATATGGCAGCACCAGTGTCTACTGTTATATTAACTTTTCTCCCATTAATGAGTCCGTCGATGTTAAGACTGTCAGCAGTATGTTTTAGGCTCTTAATAGAGTAAATTTTGGGGGCTCTATTCCCATTAGCCAACACCCGCCCCTCTGCGTTGACTAGTTTTAGTTTTCCTGATCTCTTCTTCGGTACTCTGTCCCGCTAGATGGCGAGCGAGACCTTATTTGGACGCGACAATCGCGTTGAATATGCCCTGTACGTCCGCATCTGAAACACTTTACATTTGGAGGGGATCGTCTGCTTTCCTTCAAAGAGTCAATCTTCTCTATCAGTGATTGAAACATTTGGTTTGGCGTTTTTGAGTTGACCTCATGTCCATTGCTCATTTCTTCTCCCTCCTGAATTGAAACAGCTCTTACTTTTGGCCTGGACATATTATTTGATGATTCAATTTCAAGGGCTCGAATCAACACTTCACTGCTGTTATGGAAGCGTTCTCGACGAAGTAACTTTGCTAAGTCCGTGTCTCGTAATCCGTTAATAAAGCGATCTACCGTGAAGGGATCTCTGTAATTTTCTGGCATTTCTGGGTAAGCTAAATACATCAGCCTCCTGATATCTGCTTCATACTCTTGCAATGATTCTCCTGGTCTTTGTTGACGAATATTTAATTCTGACCAATGTAAAGTGTTCGTCTCCATACCTTCTTTCTAGCGCTGCCACTAAAGCGTTATAATTCTGTGTTTGTTCGACTGGAATGGACCGTAAAAGTCCGAGTGCAGGTTCCCGTAGAGCTACTAACAACGCTCTAGCTTTTTCGTCCTCGTCCCAACCATTTGCAGCGGCGGCAGCTTCAAATTGTTGTTTGTAGGTGGACCAGGAGGACGTACCGTCAAAATTTGGAGGCTTAATGTTCTGGTTGGAATTCACGACACATCCCTGAGCTTTTATTTTGTTGTGTTCTTTCTGAAGCTGTATAAGCTGTTTCGACACGTCCTGGAATTTTTCTTCCATGGTTTGAAAAACTTCTTCCCTTACATTCTGTAGTTTGTTCTCCACTTTTTCTTCAACATGTTGTACCTTTTCTTTAACATTTTGTACCTTCTCTTTAACATTTTGTACCGTTTCTTCTACATTCTGCAAATTATTTTGTACCTTTTGTTCTACACTATACATTCTTTGGGTTATTTCTTCCTTAAGATCTTCGGTTGCAGTCTTGAACTCTTCTCTCAGCTGTTCGGAGTTGCTCTTTATCTGATCGAAGTTTTCTTGCATGCTATCTAATGTCTGTCTCATGTCATTCTGGTTTTGTTCCATGGTCTGTTTCATATCGCCCTGATTTTGCTCAATGGTCTGTCTTATATCGTTCTGATTTTGAGCCATTTGAGCTGCTAGAGCCTGTATCATTTTAGTTAGATCTTCCATCTTTGCCGATCCTTGTCTAGTAAGCATCAACTTCCTGATAAATCACTTAAAACGTCTATTTTAGGGCTATAAAGCGAATGTCAAAGTTTTTCAATATCTCTTCCAATTCTTAAATAGAACCTAATGGAATGTTCTGGAATTTACTGGTAAATGCTACTCTTTCTGCTACTAGGCAAATGTAGAAGTCACTTTTTGATTATCTCTTTTGGTTCTCGAATAGACCGTCGTAGAATGTTATGGAATATTCTAGAAATAATTTCTAATTCTTACTTTTAAAATAAGTAAGCTACTGTCGAAGTCGGTATTTGTATATCTCTTCTAGTTTTTGAATAGAACGTCGTAGAATGTTATGGAATCTTCTAGAAATTCTTTTTAGTTCTTACTTTTGAAATTACTAAGCTAATGTCGATGTCTCTTTTTGGATATTTCTTCTGGTTTTCGAATAGAGCGTCGTAGAAAGTGATGGAATGTTCTAGAAATTCTTTCTGATTCTTACTTTTAAAATTACTAATCTAATGTCGAAGTCGGTATTTGTATATCTCTTCTAGTTTTTGAATAGAACGTCGTAGAGTGTTATAGAATATTCTAGAAAATCTCTCTAATTATCAATTTTTGGACTGTAAAGTTAATGTCGAAGTCGGTTCTTAAATATCTCTTTTAGTTTTTGAATAAAACAATATCGAACTTCTTCGAATATTCTGGAAAAATCACTTACTGTTTTTCTGTCCAATTGTCCTATCCGGTGGTAATATGTAAGGGTAGTCTTTGCACTATTCAGTTCCGAATATTCTGGCAAAATCACTTACTGTTCTTCTTTTTAATTGTCCTAGCCGGTGGTACTGTGTAAGGATAGTCTTTGCACTATTTATTTCTTTTATTCTCACTTCTGACACCAATTGTTACGGGTTCACAACGACAAATTAAAACTCGCAATTGTTGAAAACGATACGTCAATTTATTTCGACAAAATATGTACAAAAACACGCACTTAAACTTAGTAATAACTTGCTAATAATTCACTACTATAATCGGTCTATTAACTTCGTGTTAATCTCACGACCACTACAGCACGTTATCTGTGACTGACTGCCTGGTGCGCGACCCCGGCCCTATATATAGGATCGTCCATCTCTCTCGAACTTTCCGGCAGCCTTCGACGTCCGGAAAGTTCCCGCACTACCGCGACCGCAAGCCACAGACAACGCAACTAAAACCTAGACTAAGAATACAACCTTAAGATAAATCGACCTAATACTACACTAAACCTAAATAAATTCCAATTATAAAATTTAAATAACTTAAATTTGTAACATTATTTAACCAATTACATACGTTTTTGAAAAATTAAGGGATAGTTGGTTTGACTCAAATCAAGTTTTTATAGAAACAACGTCATTTTTTATGTTATTCCAGAGAACATCTATATTTTTATTTTTCCAAAGAATGGTAGTTCATCTCCAAATATTGTAAAATAACCAGAAATTTGAATAATATTCAGATTTCTGGTTATTATACATATTATGTATTTAGTCAATCATTAATGTAAATTAAAAATAGTATTGATCCTAGTACTGAACCTTGAGGAACTCCACATTTAATATTATTTTTATTTGAATTAAAATGTTTAATTGACACAAATTGAGGACCATTAGAAAAGTTTCATTTAAACCAACTTAAAGCGTTGTTTCTTATTCTATAAATATATTTTTTAAAGAATTTCATGATTAACACAATCAAAAGCTTTAAAAATATCAATCATTTGGTAATAAATCAATATTAATGTCAGTTGAAAGCTTATTTCGATTAGTAATTTCATTAACAACAAATATTCTTTTTGGAAATTTGTTGAGTTGTTGATACAATTTTCATAAAGTTTCGTTTTTGCATAAGCTATTAATTTACGAAATTTTCTTGTATATATTTTAAAATAGTTTATTACGAAGTAAGAATTTTTTGTAAATAAACATTTTTGTAGGTCTGCTTTGCTTGCACGGATCGAAAGAGGCCGTTTCCATCTCCTACGATTATATTTATTTAAAATTTTATAATTTTTGGTTAGATAAAATAAATTTCTTGTTTCTCTTCTTATTGGTCACAGATTGAGGGACTTTTCTCGTTTGCATAAATATAGTTTTTTTTATTAATTTTTAGTGTGGTTTTAATGTCAAAAATAGTAAAATATTGTATAATGTTTTTAAATAGCTTTGGACAATATCATAAAAGTAACATTTTATATTTTACGGGCGCCTCTGAAATGTTAGTTGCAATTTTGAACCAAGCATATTATATTTCATTTAAAAGAAACATTTATGTTGTATAACTTGGCGTAACCAATTTTCACACAAACGGCTTCATTTTTGAGAAAATTAATTAAAAACTGAACTAAACTAGATTTTCGACGATTTCTGTAAAATACCCCCTGTTACGGACATCACTGTGCCGTTAAGGGTAAACCCACGAAGTTTTACACTGATAAAAAGGAAATTTTATTCTCTCACATTATTTTTCCTAAATTGAAAAAACCTAAAAATAACAAAAAAACATTGTAATTTTTAAACGGTACTTTCGTTTACGGATGACACTCAAAGGTAAATCATAATCCTGACCCAAGCCTGTTACACATCGTTGAAAAGAAAATGTTATTGTTTAGAACGTAGCGTAAATGATTTTTTTTCAAAAAGTTTTATTTTCAAGAAAATTGAAAGAAACTTCATTGAAATTGACATTTGACGATTTCTGTGAACAACCCCGATTTATGGACGTCACTGTTACGTTGGTAGTAAATTTCTAAGTGATAAATCGTTGGAAAGGAAATTTCGTTTTCTTAATAAAGTGTTGTTACAAATAATTTTCTAAAGAGCTTAGTTTTTACAACAATTGCAAAAAATAGATAATAATGCATTATTTGTAATTTTTAAAAATTATCCCAGTTTAGGGACGCCACTTAAATTTAAGCCGGAATCTTGAGTAAAGTATGTTATGCATCGTCACACATGTTTTCTTAAAATGCTTACGATTTATTCAAACGTTCCTAATTTACGGAGGCTACTGAAGTGTTACTCACAATCTGGACTGCACCAAATTATACATATTTTAAGTGAATAGATGGGTCTTGTAATGAGCATTGAGTACTACCTATATATATTTTTCCAAAAAAGAAGTACTTTCTGAGTAAAAGTCCATTACAGGAATAAATGATCAAAAATTCAAGATGGCCGCGCCATTTTGACAATCTTCCTGGAGGAAAGGAACCGCGCCATTTTGACAATCTAGGAAAGGAGCTGGGGGCTTTTATTATGTACCCTAAGAGCTATTGATTCCGCCTAGTCTTAGTTGTATGTTTGCAGAAATTATGTATTTTTAAATTTTTTTATCCCTACTTGGGCGCCATCTTAAATATTTTAAAATGCTCAAGGGTGCCAGAGTGGCATCAACCGGATCTTTAAATTAGAGGTCTTGTGCTACCAGAAACAGCAATAAATTTTTCTATATACCTTAAATCCAACCTCTTTCAAAATCTTTCTGACTAAGGGAAGTTCTACTGATTATGAAAAGTTTGCTCAGAAAAATAAAAAAAGAAAAGTATATCATAAATAATATAATAAAAAAGAACATAACTTAATACTTGACATAAGGATGTGCCACTTTTGCCACTAATTCGGTAAACTTAATGAGGTTTTTGCAAAAATTTGGTTTTTGTATTTTTATACACATGTGAAAATATCATATTCTAATAAAATAAGGGAGGTTAAAACAAACAAAAAAACTTTAAATAACTTTTGGCAAAAACTTTTACTGTGTTGATGAAAGAACCTGAAACCGAGGGGTGGCTCGATCGCTGATGTTTGTACACCAACAGGAAATACAGTATTGCATGTTATTTCGATCGAATGCAAAAAAAAAGAAAACAACTATAGTCCGTGACCTACGACAGCTCTTTGTCTTTCAGGCCGGATCAACACAGATTGCATTTTTACCCGGCTTCAAGACAGTGAGCGTCAATCAACGGAATTTTTAAGCCAAATAATACTAACAACCGTGGAATTTCGTACCCGTGAATTTAAAAATCAAACAAGTTTCGTGGCTAATCGGGCAAAAAAGGAGTTTTTTGTTTACCTTATATTTTTCCGTGGGTAGCCTGAAAGCTTAACCTCACGGGGGTCCAAGATCTAATGGACACCTAATTTTGCCCGATTAGCCACGAAACTTGTTTGATTTTTAAATTCACGGGTACGAAATTCCACGGTTGTTAGTATTATTTGGCTTAAAAATTCCGTTGATTGACGTTCACTGTCTTGAAGACGGGTAAAAATGCAATCTGTGTTGATCCGGCCTGAAAGACAAAGAGCTGTCGTAGGTCACGGACTATAGTTGTTTTCTTTTATTTGCATTCGATCTTTTCATTGATCGATATTGTATAGCAGTGTTTTTGCCTGCTTTTAGTTTTTTGTCACCGCTGTTTATAATATAGTAAACAAAGATAAACAAAAATGACGTCATTACAAATGGGTATAATTTGAACTATATCAACTCACCTCTATATAGAATGTGCAATCTCGCAAATAGTGTGAAAAATGAAATAGACATTTTTAAATTCAATTCAATAAAATCGTTTAAAACTCACATAAAAAAAAATTAAAATGAACTATATAAATTTTCAGTGAATCTCAGTTAAGAACTTTTATATTTTGGTTTTTGTGAATAATTATTGTTATTATTATTTTTTCTATGAACTACTTTTTATCGTATATAATAATGTATTTTTCTTTTTTTGGTAGTGTGTAGTTAACTTAGATAAGATTATTGTTTGTAAATTGTTATTGGGCTGTAAGTCTGTTGATTGCAAATATATAAATAAACCTGTACACCAAAAGGAAATACCGAGCCACCCCTCGCCTGAAACTGCTCCAATGAAAAATGTCTCTTTTGAAATAAATAATTTAAATTCACTAAACTAAATATTTAAAAAAATATTAGCTGACACGTATCCCATAACTACAGCAGTGTGAACTATGGTATGATTTTAATTTATAATGCCGTGCCGTGTAGCACAGCGTATACTTTATTGAAATTTCATTAAATAATATTTGGACGCGTCATGTCGCGCAGTTCCGCTTTACTGAAAAAAAGAGCAACTGTCGAATTGTAGCTTCAGTCACAGTAATCTACGTTTTGAGGCAAAAATTTCATGAGACTGATTATATATTTCTCCGAAGTGACGTCAAATTTTTACCTCTAACCTTAAGGTACGTTGACTGAACTGAAATTAAACACTAAACAGTTGAACTTTTTTCATATGGTTATGCTCGTGCCGATGTGTCCAAACACCCCTTTCTACAAGCTACCTTTTCTTTTGACTTTATCGTGAACTTTTCGACAAAGGTTAGTATGGCCAAATTTCAATATTTTTCAAGAAATCAAAGGTTTTATTCTTAAACAAATATTCCCATTAAAATTATATTTTTGAGGCGCGTAACTTTTTTGGGCATACAATTTTACAATCAATACGGTTTTAGGTTATATAGTAATACTAAGATTAAATTTAAAACGATTTTTTTCAACTTCCTCTACAAAAGTAAAAGCCTTAAAAAACTTTAAAAAAATATATTTTTTCTCAATTTTTACCTTTGTGATGATGACTCCACAGGGTTTCGAGTTTCTATATTGATTTTTACGGAAAAAAATTCATAGAAAAATGACTAAAAGTTTTTTGATTTTTTTTTAGCCCCCAATTATCCTACAATATAAAACATCTTGGTTTTTGTATAAAACTTATTTTAGCTCACACATATACTATACTATAGTAGTGTGAGCTATGGTGATCCTAATTTTTTCGAGAAAAAAAAAGTTGCTCCGATTTCAAAAATTTTTATATATCTTTGCGTTTCAGAAGATTTTGAAACTTTTTTGTTGCGCCGTCTGTCTGTCTGTCTGTCTGTCTGTATGTCTGTCTGTCTGTCTGTCTGTCTGTCTGTATGTCTGTAACGACCAACGCGCATAACTCAAAAACCGCTTGGCCGATTTTAATGAAATTTGGTATCTAGGCTGGGTTTTGGGCCGAGATGGTCCCATTTAAAAATGAACCAAATCCACCAAACACAAACCAAATAAAAGGGTGGGGGTAGATTTCAAAACTTAGAGTTTAAGTGAAAATATGGCGTGTGTGATATCAAACGAAAGGTAATTGAGTCTGGAGTTGAACAAAATACATTTTAATTTATTTAAAAAAATAGGGTTGGGGTATATTTCAAAAATTAGAGTTTAAGTGAAAATATGGCGTGTGTGATATCAAACGAAAGGTAATTGAATCCGGAGTTTAACAAAATACATTTTAGTTTTTGGTTTTTTAAGGGTGGGGGTAGACTTCAAAAATTTGTGTTTAAGTCAAAACATGGCTTGTGTGGTATCAAACAAAAGGTAATTTAGTCTGGAGTTGAATAAAATATATTTTAGTTATATTAGCTCACACGTACACTATAACTATAGTACCAAGTGTGAGCTTAGGGGCCCATATATTGGCAGAGTATTTTTATTTGTAAGTAAAATTGTAATAATTTCTGTAAAGCAAGTATTCTTATTTATAAAGACCACAAATAATTATTTTTAAAAAGTGCAAAAACCTCATTAAATTGCTATGATAAATTAATTTAAAAAAATATAATATAATGTTTTTATACTGTAACATCCTGCACTATAGGCACATTACAAAAATTCGTTCGTGTTTTATATTTTACAATTGCATAGCAGCATATTCTAATATAAATAACTAATTTTTTTCATGTTTCTACACAAATACATTTTTAGTTTTTTTTAGGTGTTTCACACTATGAATTGTCAAACCAGTTTTCTATGTAAAGAATATAAAAAATATGTCATGAATGGTCGAAATAGGTACCTATAAGGTGGTGCTACATTCTGTTAACCCTATATTTTTCAACAAAAGTACCTTCTCAGAGTCCAACCACTTTTTAACTCAATTGTCATAATCCTCATCTATACACAGGTTATCGCCCGTGCTTTGACCGTAATACGGCGGCGTTCGGACAATTTCGGACTGATTCGGTTGCATTCGCGATATTGGAATTAACGGTGGGACGTTGTCAGCTAGTTTCGGAACGGTTGTGTTGCTGTTGTTGCTCACCGGTGCCAGTAATGGGGCACCCATTTGAAAGTTTAACGGCGAGTTCTGAATCCTAAAAACAAAAAAGTCTAAAAAACCGTTTTCTACAGGAATCAGTTCAAACTAAAAAATTATAAGATTATTTCCCTCTTGTCATGTTAAGCCAATCATAACGCATTTCAACGTTAAGCAGGGCCGTACCTAGAAATTAATAAAAGTTCCAAATTAAATTTTGGAAAATTTCTATATTGACCAATTTTTTCTTTTGCTGAGGGATATCTTTGAAACCCCTTTATCGATCATTATGGGTGGGGAGTAATTGATCCTTCTTGATCCCCCCAAAGAACGTCAAGAATTGTTTTCTTAAGTTTTTACTAACGCTAGAACTTTATTTTAAACAAATTACCTGTCAACTCGTTTTTATAAATTTTTACGGAAAAAGAAGCACTTGACAATAACTTTTAAGTCACAAAAAGTATCAAAAAGCGTTTAATAAAATAAAAATAATCTTGTAATAACTAGAATGTTACCGAAGCTTCGATTTTCGATGTCAGTAAAAGCAAAAATTCAGTAACTTAAACCATAAAATTTATCCAAAAACAGTTTCGTTCAATGGCGTTATTTTGTTCAACACTTTTGTAACGAAAAACGCAAAGTTCATGGTACCAGTTTGCGTTGCAAAAGCTCCGAAACTACCAAACCGATTTTGGACATTTTTAAAATTGGCTCGAATTTTTAACCGGTCAAGGTAAGGATTGAAAAAGATCGAACTACTTCTTGACCACTTTTGTGTTAAAAATGATAATGAAAATTGCTTCAAAATCTCTTAGTGGTTTATATTTTACTATAGGCTGTGTTTTTTTAAAAGGTAACAGAGGCTTTTTCGGCTATTTATCATACGTTTTTGGAAAAACCTTCGAACATTAAAGTTCACCTTTCTAAGAGGAAAATCCTGAGACACGTCGATGTTGTTTGCGAGGGGGGAACGTTTTGTATATCTTGAAATTTTTGTAACTGGGACGCCCTTTGAGGAGGAAAATTTACCTCTATATTTTGAATAGGAAAGGTGGGTCTAATGACACCTTGGTTTGAAGGTCTGATGAATCTTTTTACAACACTGGAAAAGTTAAAGTAAAATTTTCAAATTTAACATGCACTGATAAAATAAAAATTAAATCACCATTCTATATTTACACGGTTGTAAAGGTATTCCAGAGACCTTCAAAAAAAGGTATCACTAGACCCACTTTCCCTATTCAGAATGTCCAAAAATTCAAAATAGCCAAAAAGTGTCTACCTCGCAAACAAAATCGATGTGTTTTTCCAAAAATATACGACATATACCCAAAAAATCATCTGTAACCTTTAAAAAAAAACACCCTATATAAAATAACTGACCACTGTCCAAATTCATTTATGTTCGGCAAAAACAAATAAATTATCAAAAATTAAATACAGAGTTGTAAAAAGAAACTTAGGCATCAGTCTACCAAGCACAAGATCTTAATACTAATAATAATTTTTCACCTGTATTACAAAGCAATTTTACGCAAAACTATGTATAAACAATTCTTCGATAACCCCGAAAATGCACAGGTTAAAAGCCGGTATAACAAATAGAAAAATTGGCTAACAAAATAAAAAAAATATACTTAAAATTTCAAGAATGGTAGTGTAGAAAGCCTTATTAAAAAAACTATATGAAAAAATTAAACTACCAATTTCAGAAATAACTATAGATCAAATCAAAAACTCAAACAACTTTAACAAATATATTTCTCTAAAGGTACCTCAAAACTACACTCAAATTAAATGGTCACAAAAAACCTATACTTTTTAAAAGAAACTACGGAACAAGAGATAAAGAAAACAATAAAGCAACTGAAAAACAAAAAATCTCCTGGATTAGACGGAATACAATCCAAAACACTCAAAGAGGTATCAAATAAAATATAACCGGTACTATGTTACCTTATTAAGTTTTAAAATAGGTGCCTTTTCAGAGATTTTAAAGACTGCCGAAACCGAGCTTGGAAATTACACACCAATTTTTTTATTATCAAATATTTCAAAAATATTCAAAAAACTAATTAAACAAAGAGTTGTCGCAAAAACAAAAATTACTTAAAAAAACCAGTTCGATTTTAAAACGGGAAAATCTAGAAAATGTGGGATAATCTCTCTAATTGATGAAATTTATGATGCTCTTGATAAGGAATAAAATATATGTGTATTTCTTATTTGTCGATCTAACAAAAGCCGTTGATACAGTGTGTCATAAGTGATTAGAACTATGATATGAGGAGTACCGCGGGGAACGGTTCTGGGATCGCTGTCCTTTACAATATCAAGAGTCTATAAGAAAATGACTAAGACTGATACGGCAATATTCTGTTTAAGAAACTCCTGGCTTGATCGCAAAAATAAAGCGGAATCAGATTTAAAAAATATATTTCGGTGGTTTAGAAAAAATAAACTTACTATGAATCAATCTAAAACCAAATTTGTGCCTTTTACTCCATAGAAACAATTTTTTTAAACATATTGCCTACATACATATGTTCAAAAGATACTATTTTTTGTATATCTGAAAAAAGTGCTGTGGGACAGTACCGCCTTTTCAATGTCTTTTATTTGAACTTTGTAAGGCTGGGTATTTTTATTTTCTTAAGACAACATTTATTAAAACCATCCCTGTACACTGACTACAAGAGAGCTTTACAAACATCCCTCGGTGTAAAGACATATTTCTAAGAGTATAATTACAGTAAGAAGAAAATAAGAACTTAAGAGGAGAGTAAAAAATAAGAGTAAATATATTTATAAGTAAAAATAAAATAAATAAAATAGTAAGAGTACAAAGTAAAAGGTAAAAAAGAGTACATTTACGGTAAAAAGGGGATTTTTGATTTTATGACCAAACATATTTGTGAGAGGGTGGTGAGGGTCATTGATGTTGCTATCCTCTAGTAGACCAGGGTTATATGACCTGGATCTGCTAAGGGGATAGAAATCCAACTTCTGTTGTGTCTGCCTCCACGTGGCACCACTGGATGTCGGTGACATGCAGATCAAGTCTACTTGTCCTGCATATCACCTAACCAAAGACGCCCGGCTTAGTCCAAGGGGTTATGCCACCCGTGCCGAGGGATGAAAGGCATCTGTGCCTCTAAATAGATATCTTGAACGGAGCCTCCGGAACACCAGGCCAAATTCCGGAGTAACAAGGCCTTGTGTCCAGTACCGCGCGGCTCTGCTGCCTTTCCTTTGCTACTCGTGGGAACAAGTATAAATAATCCAAATAGTAATAAACAAAAAATGGATGTTGGCAGAAACGAATTCAACTCATCCGCAAGGGAGGAGGATAAATTAAATACAACTCTCCGAAAAAGACAGTTTCGGAGGATCTAACCTCCGAACAGGAACAAGCCCTGTTATTAGGCGACACCGCAGCTGAGGACACCGTATTCTATTCTAGAAAATAAAACAAAACACAAGAGCAGGGAGCTAAAGAAGCTACTGCAAAAATGCCATATCAGGATGCGCTGGCGGAGGTCCTTAGGGAGCCGGAAACGTGAGACCAGACAGGCGCTCCATCCTCCTCTGGAACCTCTAAAAAAGGCAACGGGACACCCGCCGCTGTCGAATCCAAGGGGAAACAAGGAATGGGAGGGACATCCACCCATAAATCTGCACCCCAGAAGTTAGGTGAGCCATCCACTTCAGGGACCCGTAAAGGATCAGGGCCTCAAAACGTACCTGGCGGTAAGGGGAAGCTAAACATGGGAGTAAAATCCCCAGGGCAAAGAGACCGACAAAAAAACCCGTTTAGATGGTAGCATTCCAGGAATGGAGGCTAAGAAACCACGCACCAGTGACACACCACCTCAAGGGGAGACACAATGACTACCAGTACCCTCTTACAGTGCTGTTACGGAAGGGAACATGGTTGGAATAATCCACCCTGACTACCCAAGCCAATTGATGGACACTGGGAACCTACAGAAAGCAATAATGCTAGCTGTAGAAACTCTACCTGAGGGTGGACCACAGGTGAGATTCCAGGGCTGGATGGCTCATGCTCACCTATGCAGACGGCATGACCCGAACATGGCTGGAGGGGCTGGTAAAGACCCTACAACCATGGAAAAATGCACAGATGAGGGTCGAGGATGGTGACAACCTGCCTAGCTTACACCTATGTGTAGTGTACCTGCTTGATGACACTGCGAAAGAACAGTGTACTCAAGAGGCTGAGGAAAATGAACTACAACCTTTACACACACAAGTGGAGGGTAGTAAAAACTGAACCTTCAGGACCCGGCCAGATATGGACTTTCTCAGTGGCCGAAGTTTCCTGGGACGCTCTAAAGGCGATGGACGTTAAGCCTTATTTCAGCTTTAGGCAGGTTAAATTCTGCCCAGGACGAATGGGCTTAAGCCCAGACATGTGTGGAAATGCAAACAGGGAAATCGAGAAGAATAGAACCAACAGATCAACCTATTGAAGCTCTGGCTCAGCGGGAGCGAGCCCCTGAACCCATGGAAACGAATAATACCGTGAACATACCGGATACGAACCAGAAGGATAAACCACCCGGTTTTGACAGAACCCAAGACCTGGAGGATCAACCACAAGTATTTATGTCAAACAAAGCTGCGACCTACATCCCAACTAAGTCGATTACTGAACCAAACTTCAAGCTGACTAACAACAACCAAGTGCGGACTGAGCCTGCCCAACACAAATTGTATGATCGTTCAACCCCGGGCAGATATAATCAGTCAAAACAGCATTACCACTTTTTGTTGACGGGTTTCTGTAACGGCGGCACAAGTGGAATTAAAACCGGCGGCGGACAACAACTGCTGATAGTATGCTCAGCTTACTTTCCGGGAGATCCACCGATACCACCCTCCGGATTGGCTAAATTACTCAGACGCTACAGTAGGAACAACCTACAACTTATGTGACGGCTGTGACGCAAACGCTCACCACACAGCATGCGGAAGTACTAACATCAATGATAGAGGTGAGTCACTGTTTGATTTCATTTTAGAGGAAGGGCTAACGGTTAATAATCTCAGAAATAAACCTACCTTTGTAGTCGCGAACAGAAGCGAGGTCCTTGACCAAACGATATTAAAAGCGCACTTTAGCGACAATATCGTGAACTGGGTACTTTTTTGTTTTTGCGGTTATGTGCACTCGCAAGGAGGGGATAGGGATATCACGCTCGAGAAGCGGCAAGTGCGCGGAAATGTTGGTGTATGTTGGTTTTGAAACGGTTCTGGGTAGTGTCTTCTGAACCATCGGGCACAGATCATAGACACATCCGATTTGAAATCAAATCACAAGAAAGAACGGTATTCAGCTACCGAAACCCCAAAAGCACAGACTGGGAGGGCTACAAGCAAACCTTGACTGAACGCTTACAGGAGGTTCCTAAATCTAGCAAAATCATTAGGGAGATAGAAGAGGCGGCAGGACAAATCCAAACTATTCTACCGGCATAACTGTCCTGTGAAGACCAAAAAGGACTCTCGGACCACACGTTGGTGAAACAAAAACCTAGACAAAAGAAGAAAAAGTATCAGAAGTTTTATTTACGCGCAAGCCATTTATAACCGGACAACAAAGAGATTCGAAAAGAGATTCGAGATTCGAAAAGAGAATCGTGGAGTAAATTCTGTGAGGGGTTATCAGATATCCCTGCGGGAGCACGAATCCACAAGATACTGTCTAGAGATCCAAATCAAAAAACATCGATAGGGGCGACAAAACGACCAGATAGGAGTTACACCACATCAAGGAAAGAATTACTAAGTAACTGTAACTTTCCAGGGTGCACTATGATTATAGAACAGACTCAGCAGAATCAACTCATGGAGAGGCCGGGCAGAAATATACCATATAGGCGTATCAAATCGCAACCATACCGGTTTAAACCCCTAGTTTAACCGGGTCTTTCCTGTCGGCTTTTTTGATTCCGATATAACCTATGTAGTTATAATCAGTTCAACATTTCATTGAATTTTTATCATTAAACATTTAAAAAAATGTAGCATAAAGTGAAACATTTAAAAAAATGTAGCATAAAGTGAAACAGTTAAACGAACAGATAAACCCGTTTTTCTCAAAACGTAAAATTTCTACATGCGGTTTTATCTTAGGGACGGCAGTACTCCCGATGCAGTACTCCCGATTTCAAAACTTACACATGCAGATAAAACTTTCACATGTTCTTATAGAAGGCGGTTCTCAAGGCAAGTGTATAATGCAAACAAGTTAATATAGTCAGATGTCTAACAATGCAGGTTTTTGACACATAAACAGGCCTACATATCTCTTTATATATTTGATTTCTTAATTATTTTCTTAATCTCCATCATTCCAAATTCTTTAAGGTAAGAAAAACGAGCCTTAACTATATTCATTGGTTTATTTTCCTTGTTTATTATTTAACGGTAATGCAACTGATGTGTGGTCAATATAATAATTTAAGGAATACTATCTAATGGATCACCTAAAGGACTTCTTGTTAAATTTTGTATATCTTTAGTGCCTTAGTTTTACCTTTGATCCCCTGATGCTGCACTTCCCGGTGGCTGCGTCGACGAATTCAAAATATTATTAACGGAAAAGTTAATCGGCGCAGGCGTTGCAACGTCACCGACTCTTATTCTGGGTTCGTTGTTTTTCGGGCAGTACTGAATCACCGGTGTTCGACTAATGGCGCCACGATTGCCAGTGGTCGTGGCAGATGACGAAGAAGGTATTTGTTCAGGATAATATGATGCTAGAACAAAAAAATATTTTTAATTTAATTTTATACTTTTTCACAACTTTTCGGCTGATGTAGTACATACAGTATCTGCCAAAAATGTCTGAAAAATTCAAAAGGTCCTGGAACTGACAACATACCCGCTGAGCTAATAAAAAACGGTAGTAAAAATTTATTGCCAGAAAAAATACCAGAGGAATGGCCCCTGGGGTATTATACAGCCAACTAAAAAAATAAGCTATAAAGTATACTGCCAAAACTGCCGAGTAGTTCAGTCAATGCATGGAGGGGGGGGAGAATTTTTTTTTTCAGGAATGTATTTGGAGCAGTTAGGAGGTAAACATACTAAAAGTCCCCACTCCTAACCCTCCCGCTTCAGTGGCGTAGGGGGGTGAAAAGGTGCATTTTTTCGGTTTTTTGCTTATAACTCGATTACGGTACGTTGTACAAAAAAAATGTTCTATTAAAAAATAAAGAGCAATAAATTCCCTACAAAACCGTTGTGCCAGCTTTGTCATTAACGTAACAGGTACTGAGATATTGGCTTCCGAAAATTGGTAATTTTTGAAAAACATAATATTGTCCCATATTTTTTTATCAAACATGTTCATCTAACAGATTTGTTTTTGATTTTAGAAGAAATTCGTTAAGATTAAAGTTGAAAACCGATCAATTTTCTTTAGAAGTGTGTAATTTTTAGCAATCTACCTTTAACTTATCAAAAGAAAGAAAGCAATTTTCAGTTTTTAATCAAATTTATCAACTTTCAGAAATATTACTGAAACTTTCCTATTGGCTTTTTGTATTATTTAAAAGTAATACATTTTGTAAAATAAACTGAATATAATTTTTTACACAAAAGATATGCTAAAAAACAGGGGCGAGAAAAGATAAAAGTTAGAGTAATGTTAAATGTTGTAATGTAATGTAATGTTAACCCCTTAACATTTTTAATATAAATCGAAAAAAGATTGAACATTACCCGTAAAGTTGGAGAAAATGAACTTGTTTTTCTCCGGGGTGTGGCAAGAACGTAATTCTCTAAACGGAACGTGCTGTATTTTTTAACAAATTTTTCTAATACTATCTTTTGTAGCAGGAAAAGTGAAAAACATTTATATATACGACATGGGTAAAAAAATAAGTTAAATCAGGTATGTTGCAAGAGAAATTACTATCCCAGTTTTTATTTCATCTTTCTACAATATAACGTAAATTAAAGAAGGCAAGGGGTGGGGATTAATTGAGTGCAATGCAAATCAAAAGTCAATACATGCAATGTGGCTTAATTGGGAAGATATAGATCTCGCGGTAATCCTTGTTGAAAATACTTCACCTGATCACAATACTTTATTTATAAAACCTAGCAAAAAAAAGTGGAAACTCATGTATAATCCACCTACGAAATTTAGCAGCTTGGACAAAAAGAAATATTGTTCCTGAATTCTTTTATTGGTTGCGATTCAACATCGGCACCATTTCGAAGGGGTAAGCTTGGATTTATAGAGATTTATCAAAAACACCTGAAATCCATCCAAGATCAGCAAAATTATTTAAAAATCTCATCTCCTTGCATGCTGAAGTAAACAGTTCTGGACATTTAGGCATGTTAAAATGGTACAATTTTCCAGTAAATGAAAATTCCCTGCGTACAGATTTCGGTTATTTTTAAAATAAGTCGCAAGTATTAACTCCGATCTATCATGTCTTCCCCCAAGTCAGATAGAAACGAAACAACAGCTTTGGATAGGAAATCAGCTAGTTCCAGAATTATGGGGTTTAAAAGAAGCAAACTCTCTAGTTCCAGTCTTCACCCAAAATCCTGTGGCAACAAAATAAATTTAGGTCATGATTTTTTGTAGATGCGCAACTGACTGCAGTAGTATCAAATGTAGCTGCAAAAAGATGTCACTGAATTGTTTCCATTTGTGCAACAATTGTCAGGGTAATTGTTTTAATGTTGTAGCCGTTTCAATTAATCACAATGAAAACGACGACTTCCGACATTGCCTAAGACTAACACCGAATGAGAAACTATTGACCTCGAGAAAATTTCGAAAGTGGAGCCAGAAGCTGGCCCTTCCCAATCGAAGAAAGCAAGACAAACAAAATAATGATCTTGAATTTACAAATTTGATAAACTTTACTTGAAAGCTTTTACTACGCACATTAAGGGACTTATTATAGGACTAAAAAAAAATTCGACGATACCAAACATATCTAATTTTGTACCCAGAAGATACTTTAGGTATAATAAATATAGTTAGAGATTTGTATATTATGTAATTTATGTGGTATGTACACATGAGTACTTTACAAGCTTATTGGGTAAAATTTAAGTAGATATAATACGAACGGTCTAAATGCACTTTTCATTTATACATATGTGTACTTAATTGTATAGCTTATTAGCTTATTTTTAAAATTGTAAATAGTATCGTAATTTTAACAAAAATACAAATCATCATCACCATCACTTGCTGTGCCTGGAGATGTATAAGTTTTTTATGCTTTATATGCAATACAAATGTAAATTTTTACGCATGACCGATCCTATCTATTAGGAATTGTCCTGAATCAATAGTCCAGCAGCAAAGCTGGTTCGGTAATGGCAACCCTTAATAATAATAATAATACTTTTTATTTTTTAAGTACCTCCATTAGGGTACCATTAAAAGTCTCTAGCTTGTCCAAAAGCTTATTATGATGATGAAGAAAGATGATGATAAAAGCAATTATTATATAATTTTTTGTGGAAAATCACAAATATGTAAATAAATAAATACATATTTTTAAATTGAATGCCTTATATTGTTATTTTTAATGAATATCTTTGAAAGTTTAAAATAAAAGTGTTAGATATACAAGGTTGAGAAAAAAGATGGGGCAAAAAGTTTTTTTTCAAAAATTACCGGTTTCGGTGGGCACTATCTCAGAATCTGTTACAATTAAAGGTAAGGTTGGTATAACCGTTTTGTGAGGAATTTAGTCCTCTTTATTTTTTAATGGAATATTTTTTTTGTACCACGCACCATATTCGACTTATAGGCACAAAACCAAAAAAATGCATTTTCTCACTCCCCTCCGCCACTGAAGCGGGAGGGCTAGGAGTGGGGACTTTTAGTATGTTAACGTCCTAACTACCCTTAACATAATCCCGGAGAGAAAAATTCTCCCCCCCTCCATGCACTCTACAACCCCTTCGTTGACTGGACTAGAGGTATAACACTGTTAAACATTGTTTATAAGGTATTGTTAGTATCTTTATTTAACAGACTATTGGAGTATTCTAAGCTGGCTATCCGAGAGTACCAATGTGGATTCCGACCCAACAGATCTACCGCAGATCTCAGAATCTGTTACAATTAAAGGTAAGGTTGGTATAACCGTTTTGTGAGGAATTTAGTCCTCTTTAATTTTTAATGGAATATTTTTTTGTACCACGCACCATAATCGAGTTATAGGCACAAAACCAAAAAAATGCATTTTCTCACCCCTCTCCGCCACTGAAGCGGGAGGGCTAGGAGTGGGGACTTTTAGTATGTTAACGTCCTAACTACCCTTAACATATTCCCGGAGAGAAAAATTCTCCCCCCCCCCCATGCACTCTACAACCCCTTCGTTGACTGGACTAGAGGTATAACACTGTTAAACATTGTTTATAAGGTATTGTTAGTATCTTTATTTAACAGACTATTGGAGTATTCTGAGCTGGCTATCGGAGAGTACCAATGTGGATTCCGCCCCAACAGATCTACCCCAGATCAAATATTTGTTGGGGTAAATTCTTTCAAAAAAGCCTATAAACGCTACTTAAATACATACAGGGTGTCCTATTTAAAATGTTCCGCCCGGAATTTTTTGAGAACTGCTAAAAATTTTAAAACATGGACATAACACGTCGATTTTGTTTGCGGGGACACTTTTTCGCGATTTCGCAACATCTCTATCTATCAACCCTTAGCGGGGGCGCGTCGCACCCCTTGATTTTAAGTAGGGAAAGTGGGTCGAGTGATTCCTCGTTGGAAAGGTGTTTCAATTCTTTATTCAGAACTGATTTTATTTTTCATATCGAACGACTAGTTTTTGAGTTATTTGATTTAGAATTTATTAAATGAGCAATCTGAACTAACCGCATAATTTCACTTAGACCTGCACGAAAAAGTGTCCCCTTCGCACACAAAATCGACTTGCCGAAATTTTTTTAAATTTTCAGCAGTTCTTGAGAAATCCCGGGTGGAACGTTTTAAACGGGACACCCTGTATAGTATCTATGTAGATTTTAAACATGCTTTTGATAGCGTAAATCGGAGAGAGAATGACATAGGATTGAGCTACTTTGGGAATCCCCTCAAAATACATTACGCTTATCAATGCTTTTATTCAGGCTTCCAAAAATGTAGTTAAAATAAATAAACAATTCTCACAGCCATTTTGTGTAACTTCAGGAGTAAGCCAAAGTGATGCGTTATCTTTTTCACTGTTCAATCTGGTCCTTGAAGATTCTGTTAGAATGATTGACACAAGAGGATATATTGACGATGTTGAAGATGACCTCAAAAATATGGAAATTTCACAATATAAACTAAGAGCTGGAGGTTTTCAAATGCACCACTTGTTTTTTGATAGAAGATACATGGTTAGATTTATAAACATTGTTATGAAGTTGCTGAACTTTTGGCCGATAGATTGGCGCTAGCAGATACGTACAGCCATTCATAAGACCTAGTTGTTCTAGCTGTAATCTAGTTCTTAAAGTATCTGTTAGGATGAATGAGACAAGCGGATATATTGGCCAAAAAACCGATAATAAATTAGTCAAATACTTAATACATTACATTCTAAAAAAAAACAACGAGAGATATGCTCGTAATTTCAGGTACTTGGTTATAGTGTCGACAAGAACACCAAGAAAAATAATGAACTGGAGTAATGCAGAAAGGAGAGCAAGAGAGAGGCCACACAAAAGGTGGACAGACGATGTTGAAATAAAATGGGAAAAATATGGGAATAAAAAGGTGGTAAAAAATGATAAGTCCTAAAAATTTCACAATATAAACTAAGAGCTGGTTTTCAAATGCACCACTTGTTCTTTGATAGATGGTACTTGATAACATTTATAAACAGGGGCGTGTGGTGAAATTTGAGACAAGGGAAGCAATTTTTTTAAAACTTGCTTATTTATATTTTTCTATCTTTTTTAGTTCTCTGTAAAATTTAATGTCTTGCTTTAGCCTACCTCTATTTACGATACCTATTTATCTTTTCATTCAAACTTTCTAAAGAAAACTCTTTGTTAATGAAAAACACACTATATAATCATACAAATGTATAGTTTTAACGGGCGTTGCATTATCCTTTACCGAAACCGTTTGTGAAACGCATATGTAAGGAATCTAACAGACTGCTTATTTCAAGGCTAAAGGGCGCGACTGAATTCTCGCATTGGACTGGCATGCATTGACCCCCCACTATGTTTTCCATAATAAAAGAAGCAATTATTCTATCTGCCGCGTAGAGCGCGAGAAGTCAGCGGTTGTCGAAAAAGCGACGCTGTTCTCGGGTCAACGACGCTCACGACAAAGACAACTGCTTATATGGTTGTCCTTTCGTATACGCCCGTCTATTCTATACAACTAGATAACATAAGATGCGGCCTTATAGTACATAGGTACGCGCAAAATATATTGCTTCTGATACAGTCTTACCACTCCTACAAGACTGGCGCTAATTACGTCAAGTTTTAATTATGAACTATTAACAATTTATTTTTATTATGTCTAATTTCTTAAGAGAAGCAATGCTTCCCTTGCTTACATGTAAATTACACGCCCCTGTTTATAAACAATGTTATGGAGTTGCTGTACCCTGGCTCTTCACTCAATACATTATTAAAAGAATGCCGCTAGCAGACTCTTACAGCCATTCATAAGACCTAGTTGTTCTCGCGGTTGAGGTAGCTTTAATTTTTAGAACCAACAATTAATTTGTATAAACCACTTGGTTATCTAAACTTATCGAAATAACATAATTTAAAAATATCAATATTCATTCACTCACTATTAACAAAACAAAAAATATCAAATTTAAATATTCAAAGAAATAATAATTTTCATGATCATACAACTACAGTTTCAAACTAATATTGGAATTTTTTTTTAATTATATTTAGGTATTACCATTTATAATAATCTACCACAAAGCATTAAAGACATTAAACCTCTTCATTTATTGAAAAAATATACAAAACAATATTTTCTAAAAAAATAAAATAACGTGAACATTGGACCATTATGTTTTATTTGGCTTTAGTTGTTTTTATTATGAAATTATTTGTATTATAAATTTGTTTTCTCTGTAATAGACAATAAGTTTGTTGGGAAATTAATTGAATAAAAACAAATCTTGAAAATAAAATTTTCAGATTCTGAAAACTACGTTACTCTAGCTGCTGTCTTTTTCGAGATATATATTATATTTTATTTTCACAAAAATTGTGACTCTGGCAAACTTTGACGCTATGACAAATTTTGTTAAAAATTTAGTTCTCAATCTAAAAATATATGTTTTTAACATTTTTTTTAAAATTTTGTTAAAAAATTTAATTTTTTTATTCTTAATCTAACTTTTAAAACCGCGTTTTGCTAGCTACTGTGGTTCTCGAATTATGATTTTTTACAAATATTTGAATAATTTGTTTTCTTTTTTTGTTTTAAATATCATTTTTATAATATTGTATTGATGTATTTCAGGGCATACAGATGTTAAGTCATCTAGGCGCTTAGATATTTAAAATTTAATATTAATCTAATAATTATTATTTATATTATGTAAACTTGAAACTTCAACAGATCAGCCAATTTTAAAATAATCTAGAAACTTACCATCTTTGGACTCATTCGATGAAGAATTCGAATCGCTTTCGTTTTTAATATAAAAATTTGATTCTTCTACTATCAGATTGTTTTCCTGATCTTCCTGAGCACTGGCATCTGGTACGTTTTTGACTAGATCCTTCAAGAAGTCAAACCTAAAGCAAGTCATTAAGCAATCTAAATAAACAAAACATAGCCACTAAAATCCTTAATTGTTCTGCTTATGTTCGCATATTTTTACCTACCTAGCCCCCGCAACTAGTTTAGAGAAGGTATTAAGTCCGATGAAAAAAAAATTGATAAAATAAGGGTGTATTTGGATGTATCTTAGTAATCTTGTGGTGACGTTTGTCCGTGTATGTTTGTCTGTATGTCTGTCCGGCCCACGATAGCTCCGGAACCGCTGGACCAATTTTCATGAAAAATAGTGTACGACACTGTAACGAGCTGAAAGAAGTTTACTCAAAATCCATTAATGTTGTCCAACATTTTTTGTGACAGTTAAAAAATTTAAAATTTTTAACGGAATATCGCATACATATGCGGTTTTCAAAATATTTATTTAACATTTTTTTTGTCATGATTTGTGTTACTAACTAAAACTTTGTAAAAGCTCTAGTTTCTGAAATATTTACAAAAAACTGTTCTAAGGGCTGATATAGCGTGGAGTTTACTTGGAGTATGCTAATTGGCTAGGAAGGTATCAGATCCGATATGGATCCATTTATTTCCATTCATTTTAAAAATTAAATAGGCTTTATAAATAGTTTTAAAGTGCAGAACGATAAAGTAAGTTGTGCCTGGTTGTGTTGGTAGTCCAGAGGTTCGGTCAACTAGTTCGCCAATTTTTATAGTTTCTCATAAATTAATCCTATCCAAAAGAGGATAAATAATAACCTAAATCACCAATTTTTTTGATTGATTGATTTTTTTAAAATTAATTTTGAAAAACTAAAGGTTTTATATGATTGTTATTATTTGATGGTCTATCAAAAAAATCAGAGACCAAAATAGCCATGTTTTTATTAATCACTGACAGAATGGTGTATTTTTAACATAAATAAATAAATAACTACTTTATTGCACATTTTATACAGCATTTTAAGGATAAAAATGTCAATTTTTATCCTCGGGATAAAAACTGAAAAATCAGGAATAAAAAGTAAAAAATTGGGATAAAAAGTGACAGGTTATGGATAATACATATATAAACAAAGTGCGAACGATTGCGTATAAACTTGGTGACAAAAGTGTATTTTTATCCCTCGACGAATTGTAATTCAGGGTACGCTCTTGTATACAGGGTGGTCCAGGTTAAAGTACATTCATTTTAATAGGTGATAGAACATCGAACAAAAAGTAGGGTTTCATAAGAAAACTTTTTTAATAAACGTTTCCTAACAAAGATACAGGGTGTCAAAATTTTAGAAAAAAATGGTTTTTTCATCGTAACTTTTAAACCGTTACATCGATTTCCACTAAATTTCGTACACATACTATTGTGGTACATCTCTAACTAACGATTGTTTTCGTTTTCTAAAATTCTCCAGTGGCGTATAGATATTAGGGTTAGGCACCCCATTATACCCTCCCAATCTTTGACACCACTAAATGTTTTAAAAAATAAAATTTTTGTTCCTTGTTTAATTTAGTAAAAAAAAGTACTTTTGCAAAATTTTGATTTTTGGCTTAGTTTTTGAGACATTTAAATAAATTTAAAGTGATGTAAGCACGAAGAGGCCCAGTGGCGTGGCCACTTAAGTCACCAGAGATTACGCCATTGTACTCTTATATGTGGGGATACCTAAAATATATTGTTTATAAAACGACAGTAGAAACACGCGAAGAACTAGTGGAACGTGTTGAAGAGCCGTGCCGTCAACTTAAGGAAAGTCGTCACCAAATCTTAACTGCAACTAATTCTGTGGCTAAAGGACTTCAAAAATGCATTGGAGTCGGTGGGTTTCATTTTGAAAACTTACTTTAGAAATAAATTTATCTATTTGTTAGTTTTTACAAGTTTTTTGTTGTTAAATTAAAACAGAAATAAAAAAATTTTTATTTTTAAAACAGGCACTGGCGCCAAAGATGAGGTGGGTACAATGAGTTGTCTACCCCTAATATTTACGCCACTGGTCAATTTCTTGACATAAATTTAATTGCTACTTAGAGATTTACTACGTTAGTCTGTGTGCGAAATTTTTTGGAAATCGATCTTGTTTATTTCATTTAGTAATGGCTTGATTTTTGACGTGCTTACATCTTTTTAAATTTATTTAAATATGTCAAAAACTAAGCCAAAAAACAAAATTTTGTAAAAGCACTTTATTTGCTAAATTAAACAGGGAATAATAAAAAAGAATTTTATTTTGCAAACATTCAGTGGCGCCAAAGATTGGGATGGTAAAATGGGGTCTACGCCACTGGAGAATTTTAGAAAACGAATACAATCGTTACTTGGAGATGTACGACAATAGTCTGTGTACGAAATTTAGTGGAAATCAATGTAACGGTTTAAAAATTATGACGAAAAAACCATTTTTTTTTCTAAAATTTTGACACTCTACAGGGTAACAAAACCCTGTAACGTTTTTCAAAAAAGTTTTGTTATGAAACTCTACTTTTTATTCGACGTTTGGACCACCCTGTATAATAAACCATTCTGTAAGGATTCATAGCTCCTACTTTCCTTAATTCACACAGCAGTTTTCTAAACTCTACAGAGAAATAGAGATGAACCAGAAGGCATAGAATTAGAAAAATACCTTAAAGCTTACCTGTTTTCTGATAAAATGCACTGTTTCATGTGAGAAGGGGTCAAAGTCTTAGCGTTTCTATTCATGGTGATCTGCGCTGATTTTTTCAACAACGATTCTATGAACATTTCTAGTGCTTTAGGTGTTTTGTGTTAAGGAAATTAACATTAAATGGGTTTTAAGAACCTTGTGAAGGTACCTATGCACCGCTGCCTCACAATGAAATAAAACCAGAAAAAAATAATTATAAGTATTCAGCGAGAATTCAGTATTGCGAGCATTAGGAAAATCCTACTTAATTTATTGTAACACAATAATACACCCAGGAACTTTTTGTTAACTCAATAACTGTAAATTTTTACCATTCTAGCGCGCGCAGCAATATCTCGAGAAGGTATTGTTTTCAACGAAAAAAAAATTTTTTTTTAGGTATCGCTAAAAATGTGTTATTTGCATGTAATTTGACCTCTCTGAGCAAAATCGTCGTGACGTCTGTCCGTGTGTGTGTGTGTTTGTACGAGTATTATGTATGTATGTATGTCTGTCCGTAACGTGATAGCTTCTAAACCGCTGAACCGATTTTCAAGAAATTTTAATCAAAATAGTGTACAATACTGTAAAGAGCTGATTCTTCTTAACGGAGCATCGCATCAATATGCGGTTTTCGGAATATAGTAGAACACGTTTTTCTCAATAATTTATGTTATTACCAGAAGCTTCTTGGGAGCTTCCGTAACTATTTTCAAGGCTGATATAGCGTGGAGTTCACTTGGAGTGTACTAATGGGCTAGGAAGGTATCAGATCCATCGTGAATCCATTTATTAAATGTTAACACAAAAAGACCAAAATAGCGCTATTACACGTACATGAAATTTGGCAGACTTAATAAGAACAATATTTTAATCGATTTGACTCGAGGCCCTTTTTCAATTTGTTACCAGGGACTCCGTGCCGGCCATTTTTGCAAACAACGGTGGCCGAAAAATAAAAATGACAGCTTTTACAATCGGGTCATGATTATACTCGTCTTAATATAACTGGGTATCAACGATTTAAAAAAATATATCTGTATGTCGTTCGTGTCAGTCAATCATGCTATCGTTTTGTATAAGAAAATAAACAAATTTGTATTTTTTCCCACCAGAATAACAAAAAACCATTAATATTAACAATTAAAAAAACCAATAAACGGTTTAATCAAGTTGTGAGACCAAAAGAAAATCTAATGGTTATTGCTGCACTGGAGATACATAAGTTTAATCTGACGGTTGAAAAATCTCATAGAAGATGAAACGTCCTAAAGATATATAGTGTTTCATTGCCTTATCCCATGACCAACGAATTCCAAGTAAAAAAATATAGTTTATTTGAAGTGAATTTACTTTTCTATTTAAAAAATCATAACAATTTAAGTTTTACACTAGTATAATTGGTGTTACAACAACGATTGCGACAATATTGATGATGCTGGCAGCTTGGAGATCCATTAGATTTTTTGGAGAATAAAGAAAGCTTGCTAGAGAGCAACGGAAGAGTTCAGAGACACCCGAAGAATTCGAACTCCAGTCCTTAAAGTCGGCAACTTGAGAGGCGGCAGAATGTCCATTTATCCAAAATGGAACATTTTATAATTTTTATATTTATTTTACACCTGTATAATTATCTAGATACGATATTTTAAATTATTATAATTACCAAATTTATTGTAAATACGATATTTTAAACAGTTAATGACGCAAATTGATTTTACCTTAATAAGCATTTATTATATTATATGTAAGCAGTCGATTAGTAATTTTCTCACTATATTATGCCCGTGAGCGTGAGACTGCGTTCTGGCAAATATTATTTAACTAAATAGTGCAAGTGCTGGTGTCTGGTTACTATTTAAGTAGTTCTTACTTAAACCTATAACAGGTGCTAACTTTATATAAAGTTAGCAAAACACCATTTTTTAAAAAAAAGGGCACGCCAAATTTTTTGTAAACTAATTTACGGATAATTAACCTCAAATTGTGAACTAATTTTTTTTTTACATAGATCCATTGTTTCTAAAGGTGTTCTGCTAACTTTATATAAAGTTAGCAAAACACAATATTTTTTTTTAAAAACGAGCACGGCAAATTTTTTGTTGTCACAAATAATTTACGGATAATTAACGGCAAATTGTGAACTAAATTTTTTTTATATAAATCCATTGTTTCTATATGTGTTCTGCTAACTTACTATGAAGTTAGCATGTACCATTTTTGAAGAAAAAACGAGCACGGCAAATTTTTGTTTTCACAACTAATTTACGGATAATAAACGGGAAATTGTGCACTAAAATTTTTTTAGATAAATCAATTATTTCTATAGGTGTTCTGCTAACTTTATATTAGCAAAACACCATATTTTTTTTAAAAAAACGGGCACAGCAAATTTTTTGTTGCTGCGTTCTGGCAAATATTATTTAACTAAATAGTGCAAGTGCTGGTGTCTGGTTACTATATAAGTAGTTCTTACTTAAACCTATAGCAGGTGCTAACCTTATATAAAGTTAGCAAAACACCATTTTTTTTTTTTAAAACGGGCACGCCAAATTTTTTGTAAACTAATTTACGGATAATTAACGGCAAATTGTAAACTAAAGTTTTTTTAGATAAATCCATTGTTTCTATAGGTGTTCTTTCTTTCTTTTCTTTCAAAACACCATATTTAAAAAAAAACTGGCACGGCAAATTTTTTGTTTTGACACCTAATTTACAGATAATTAACGGCAAATTATGAGCATATTGTTACAAATTTAAGTATTTAAATTTTATAGTTAGAATTTATTTAGGTTTAGTGTAGTATTAGGTTGACGTATTTTATGGTTGTATTCTTAATCTAGGTTTTAGTTGCGTTATCTGTGACAAACTGGTATGCGAAAGTCTAGAAAAGGGCTGGAATGATTCCGAATCGAACAAGGATGGAAGGGTTCTCGAATAGTAGGCAGCCCTCATATATATAAGGCCGGACGTCGTGCAGCAGTCAGTCAGTCACAGATAACGTACTGTAGTGGTCGTGAGATATTAACACGAAGTTAATAGACCGATTATAGTAGTGAATTATTAGCAAGTTATTAGTAAGCTTAAGTGCGTGTTTTTGTACATAATTTGTGGAAATAAATTGACGTATCGTTTTCAACAATTGCGAGTTTTAATTTGTCGTTGTGAACCCGTAACAATTGGTGTCTGAAGTGGGATTAAAAGAAATAAATAGTGCAAAGACTATCCTTACATAGTACCACCGGCTAGGACAATTGGACAGAAAAACAGTAAGTGATTTTTCCAGAATATTCGAAGAAGTTCGATATTGATTTATTCAAAAAACCAAAAGAGATATTTAAGAATCGACTTCGATATTAGCTTAGTTAGTTAAAAAGTAAGAATTAGAAAGAATTTCTAGAATATTCCATCACTTTCTACGACGCTCTATTCGAAAACCAGAAGAAATATCCAAAAAGCGACTTCGACATTAGCTTAGTAATTTCAAAAGTAAGAACTAAAAAGAATTTCTAGAAGATTCCATAACATTCTACGACGTTCTATTCAAAAACTAGAAGAGATATACAAATACCGATTTCGACATTAGTTTAGTTATTTCAAAAGTAAGAATTAGAAAGAATTTCTAGAAGATTCCATAACATTCTACGACGTTCTATTCAAAAACTAGAAGAGATATACAAATACCGACTTCGACAGTAGCTTAGTTATTTTAAAAGTAAGAATTATAAATTATTTCTAGAATATTCCATAACATTCTACGACGGTCTATTCGAGAACCAAAAGAGATAATCAAAAAGTGACTTCTACATTTGCCTAGTAGCAGAAAGAGTAGCATTTACCAGTATATTCCAGAACATTCCATTAGGTTCTATTTAAGAATTGGAAGAGATATTGAAAAACCGACTTCGACATTCGCTTTGTAGCCCTAAAATACACGTTTTAAGAGATTTATCACGAAGTTGATGCTTACTAGACAAAGATCGGCCAAGATGGAAGATTTAACTAAAATGATGCAGGCTCTAGCAGCTCAAATGGCTCAAAACCAGAACGACATGAAACAGACCATTGAACAAAACCAGGGCGATATGAAACACACCATGGACGACATGAAACACACTATTGAACAAAACCAGAACGATATGAGACAGACATTAGATGGCATGCAAGAAATCTTCGATCAGATAAAGAGCAACTCCGATCAGCTGAGAGAAGAGTTCAAAGCAGCAACTGAAGATCTTAAGGAAGAAATAACTCAAAGAATGCAGAATGTAGAAGAAAAGGTACAAAACCAATTGCAGAATGTAGAAGAAACGGTACAAAACAAATTGCAGAATGTTGAAGAAAAAGTGGAAACCAAGCTACAGAATGTAAGAGAAGTTTTTCAAACAGTGGAAGAAAAGCTCCAGGATGTGTCAAAACAGCTTATACAGCTCCAAAAATGAAACAACCTGAGGGGCAAGTCGCGAGATGGTTAGAAAAGCTACAACAATACCATTATCAAGTTAAGCACCGAGCGGGAAGGGTGCATAATAATGCGGATGCATTATCCAGAAGACCTTGCCCTGAGGATTGTAAACATTGCAGGAAAATTGACCAGAAAGAAGGAATTAACTACGTGCGCCAGATAAAGTTAGAACCAGATGAAGAATGGATGTCGGCTTCGATTAGAACCACACAACTTAACGACAAAGATGTAGGACCTATCTTGCGATTGAAAGAAGAGAACAAGCCACGACCATCATGGCAAGATATCGCAAACCAAGGGGTGATATTCAAATCACTGTGGGCACAATGGGATTCACTGATAGTAGAGGAAAACATCCTTAAACGTGCCTGGGAAAGTGCCGATGGCCTTACTGTGGTTAATCAAGTAGTGGTTCCTAGGAGCATGGTAGACAATATAATGGCCGAATGCCATGGTGGAAAATCAGGCGCGCACCTAGGCATAAATAAAACCATGGACAAAATTCGAAACCGATTTTATTGGGTCAATTACTTTCAAGATGTGAAAAACTGGTGCCGCCGTTTTTCGACTTGTGCAGCCAGCCAAGGTCCCAAAACAAGGTCCAGAGGTCAAATGAAACAATATAACGTAGGTCTACCATTCGAACGCATTACTATTGATGTGGCCGGACCATTTCCAGAAACTAAAAAGGGCAACAAATACATCCTTGTTGTCATGGATTACTTTAGCAAATGGCCAGAAGTTTTTGCTTTGCCTAACCAAGAGGCCGCTACAGTTGCGGAAGTTCTGGTAAATGATGTTTTCAGCCGATTTGGCATTCCTTTGGAACTACATTCAGATCAAGGAAGAAACTTTGAATCGAAGCTCTTCCAGAATCTCTGTGACCTTTTAGGAATACATAAAACACGGACTTACGGCTTTACATCCGCAGTCAGATGGCATGGTTGAAAGATTTAATAAAACAATAGAAGAACATCTGTGCAAAGTTGTTGATGAGCACCAAACAGATTGGGACCAATATATTCCATTGTTTTTGATGGCCTATAGAACCGCCATTCACAATACGACAGGAGCTACTCCATCTAGTATCCTGTTTGGTAGAGAACTGCGTTTACCATGTGATATCATGTTTGGTTCACCTGAAGAAGAACACTTAGAGGTTAATGACTATGTCGAACGTTTAAGGCAAAAGCTGCACGATATCCATGAAGTGGTTAGAGAGCGAATAGAAATAGCCAGTGACCGCATGAAAGCGAGATATGACCTGAAAGCAAACTCTTCAGGGTTCAAAGAGAATGATCAAGTCTGGCTATACAATCCTCAACGCAAGAAAGGAAGATCACCTAAGTTGACACCACCATGGGAAGGGCCTTATAAAGTTGTTAAGAGAATTAATGATGTAGTCTACCGAATCCAGAAAAGCCCGAAGTCCAAGATGAAAGTTGTTCATCTAGACAGACTAAAACCTTACCTGGGAAATGTTGATCGGGGCGATCAAACCTGAAGAGGAGGATAGTGTTACAAATTTAAGTATTTAAATTTTATAGTTAGAATTTATTTAGGTTTAGTGTAGTATTAGGTTGACGTATTTTATGGTTGTATTCTTAATCTAGGTTTTAGTTGCGTTATCTGTGACAAACTGGTATGCGAAAGTCTAGAAAAGGGCTGGAATGATTCCGAATCGAACAAGGATGGAAGGGTTCTCGAATAGTAGGCAGCCCTCATATATAAGGCCGGACGTCGTGCAGCAGTCAGTCAGTCACAGATAACGTACTGTAGTGGTCGGGAGATATTAACACGAAGTTAATAGACCGATTATAGTAGTGAATTATTAGCAAGTTATTAGTAAGTTTAAGTGCGTGTTTTTGTACATAATTTGTGGAAATAAATTGACGTATCGTTTTCAACAATTGCGAGTTTTAATTTGTCGTTGTGAACCCGTAACAATATAATTTTTTTCAATTTCCAACCTGCTTACTTTATATACATAAAATTTTTGTAGCTAGCAGACTTGGTAAACTTATTAAAGTCAAATTTATTTAAGTAAACAACAAAGGAAGGAAATATCGGTCCTCTATACTCATTCTATACTCTACTGAGCGATTTTTGACAACACATATACAGGCGGTGTTTGACAAATATGTTTGTTTATATGTTGAATGATGAGTGATGTCACTCGCTGACAACCTAAATTATTTTAGTAAAACGCCAATGAACTTAATAAGAAAATAACATAACCAAGAAATGTGAGTTTTAGAGACTTTGGTGGGTTTGTCGCCACTCTATTTCTTTAAAATATGTCATACATACAGGGTCTCTAGCTAGCAGTAACTTAATTTTTGATAGCTTACAAGCTTAAATAAACTTTTTAATGGTTAGTGTTTAATTGTGATTAATATTTACATTTGTGTTCGAGTTATTATAAGTAAAATTTAAATATAAAAAGGATATAGATTATAACAGGTACTGCTTGTGCAACTTTTCCTACTTCTTCATCAGTTTGCATTATCTTCTTTATTCTGCCCTAAAATTTTTTTATAAAATTCAACACAACAGTATATTATATTTACCTAAAAATAACCCACTTCGCCGGTTAGCCCGACTTGTACGAATAGTAGCGTACGTTAACTAAACAAAATAGCTCGTAGAACCTGAGCCAAATTCAAAACCATATTTTAATGTTAAACTCCTTGAGTGATTTCAAGACAAAAATTTATATATACATAGGTCCACAAACGCTTAGTTTTTGAGATTCAATTTTTTTGTTTATTTTAATATACTCGCCATACCTTATTGGAGCATTTTTTATCTAGATGATAGCAGCCTTTGGTGCAACAGCGATTTTCTCTAGAACGGTAAGAGATAAAACATTGCGAGAGACAAAAAAGCTGCAAATGAAAAAATTATTTTATTTCTTGTTTAAAAATTTACCAGTGGATTCCAACACAAAAAAATCCGGGAGAAAAACCGACATGACCACTTAAGATTTTTACTATTATTTGGTATGTCTAATAGTTAAATATACGCGCCTATAGCTAAATATACGCGCCAAACTTGAGCTACATATTTTAAAAAACTGTACATGCCATAAAGAAAATACTCTGCCAATCTATGGGCACCTAAGCTCACACTAGACTATAGTTATAGTGTGAGCTATTTTAATCAAAAACTGAAATATATTTTATTCAACTCCAGACTCAATTACCTTTCGTTTGATACCACACAAGCCATGTTTTGACTTAAACTCGAATTTTTTAAATCTACCCCCACCCTTTTAAAAAAAACTAAAATGTATTTTGTTTAACTCCAGAGTCAATTACCTTTCGTTTGATATCACACACGCCATATTTTCACTTAAACTCTATGTTTTGACATCTACCCCCACCCTTTTTTTTTAAATAAACTAAAATTCATTTTGTTTAACTCCAGACTTAATTACCTTTCGTTTGATATCACACACGCCATATTTTCACATAAACTCTAATTTTTGGAATCTACCCCCACCATTTTATTTGGCCTGCGTTCGGTGGATTTTGTTCATTTTTAAATGGGACCATCACGGCCCAAGACCCAACTTAGGTACCAAATTTCATTAAAATCGGACAAGCGGTTTTTGAGTTATGCGGGTTGGTCGTTACAGACAGACATACAGACAGACAGACAGACGGCAAAACAAAAAAGTTTCAAAATCATCTGAAACGCAAAAATATATAAAAATTTTTGAAATCGGAGCAACTTTTTTTTTCTCGAAAAAATTAGGATCACTATAGCTCACACTACTTATATAGTAGT
The DNA here is from genome assembly GCA_963576565.1 of Aspidapion aeneum. Classification (NCBI taxonomy): domain Eukaryota; kingdom Metazoa; phylum Arthropoda; class Insecta; order Coleoptera; family Brentidae; genus Aspidapion; species Aspidapion aeneum. The sequence continues at coordinate 99,424,076 of OY755043.1, forward strand.
AGTGTGAGCTAAAACTACAAAAAAATTAAACTTTAACACCCTGTATCTCGAAAACTAAACGTTTGCGGAGATATGTTTCTTTTATCTTGAAATCACACAGGAATTTAACACTTAAATTATGTTATTGAATTTTAAAGCACCGTGTATACCTATATGTATATACAGGGTGTCCCATTAAGGGTGGCAGTCCGATTTATTTCAGAAACTACTATACGACTTCTGGAAAAAAATTGTTAAAACATATCGCTTTTTGCGAATTTAACTAAAATATTTTTGTTTCTATCACTTTCCGCTAGCAGGCAGTAATAAATCTATCAACTAGAATGATTTCTGTTTTGGACAAAACAAATTTAGTAACATACACAAATTATATCATATGCATAGTTCCTGAAAAATTCTGCATAATTTGGACCACCCACATGTATGTCTATGTCACTTCCCCCTCTTAGAACAATGAATTTATCACTTTTTATTAAAAATTTAATTACTCCTATGTGGTAACTAAATCTGTTTTTCATTATTCGACTTATTAACAGAAGCCTAAAAAATGCAAATCTTACTGACTTTTTGTCGATATTCCTGTATTTTCCAAAGAAGAAATTTTAAAAAGTACCAAACCTAAGAATTTAAATTTCTTTAAAAATCTAAATACAACACACCATCCTTAGAGAACTAGGGAATGATTGGTTGACGTCACTAGAGTGTAGCACACTTGTTTTAAAAATCGCCGCTGCTTCACCCCATATTTTTTTGATAATTAAAAAAAAACTGACATATAGTTATAATATCGCTTAATTAACTATGTAATAAATAGCCTAAACAAGTAAGATAGAGTATCTGATATAGTATTCTTTAAAAGTTTTTATAAAATTATTTAATAGGTATTACAAAGGTAAAGAATTATTTCTTTTTAGGTTCTTTTACTTGCAATAAGTAAGCCATGCTACAAACTATAAATTCAATCAAAATTCTCTATTGTGCCTTGGTGAGGCCATATCTTGAGTATTCATCCAGTTTCTGGAATCCCCACTATACTACCCATATTGAACAGATAGAGCGTGTCCAGCGAAAATTCTTGAGATACATTGGTTACAAACTAAATTTCCGTAGACCTTGTAACTATTCTCATCTAGAAACAGAGTTAAACATGCAGAGCTTAAGAAGAAGAAGACGACTGAGAAGGGCACTCCTGCTTTTTTATGGCATACTCCATTCCCATGTTTGTTGTACTGTCGACCATGGCCTACCTGTAGAGCCCCTAGTTTCTTTACTCCATATCACAGAACAAATTATGGTGCTAACTCATTTATTTCTAGAATAAGTAGGTCATCTAACCAACTCAAACTTGGACATCTTTGCATCTAGATCTTAATTCAAAAGAGATTTAAACAACTGTATCTCATAGAAAAATGCTCTGCCAATATATAGGCACCTAAGGTCACACTAGGTACTATAGTTATTGTGTACGTGTGAGTTAATATAACTTAAAACTGAAATATATTTTATTCAACTCCAGACTCAATTACCTTTCGTTTGATACCACACAAGCCATGTTTTGACTTAAACTCTAATTTTTAAAATTCAACCCCACCCTTTTCTTCAAACTAAAATGTATTTTGTTTAACTCCCGATTCAATTACCTTTCGTTTGATATCACACACACCATATTTTCACTTAAACTCTAATTTTTGAAATTTACCCCCAACCTTTTTTTTTTAATAAACTAAAATGTATTTTTTTTAACTCCAGACTCAATTACCTTTCGTTTGATATTACACACGCCATATTTTTACATAAACTCTAATTTTTTTAATCTACCCCCACCCTTTTATTTGGCTTGCGTTCGGTGAATTTTGATCATTTTTAAATGAGACCATCTCGATCCAAGACCCAGCCTAGGTACCAAATTTCATTCAAATCGGACAAGCGGTTTTTGAGTTATGCAGGTTGGAGATACAGACAGAGGGCGTGACAAAAAAGTTTCAAAATCATCTGAAACGCAAAGATATATAAAAAATTTTAATTTCAGAGCAACTTTTTTATTTAAAAAAAATTTGGATCACCATGAGCTAAAAAGTAAACAAAGCAGCAATTTAGACATTTAGGAAATTCGTTGTAGTACCTGATAAATATCATGATGTCATGTTTTTATACCCAATGTAATTTAGTTATTAGTACAATTGTTTCTCTTTTTATTAAATTTTTTTTATGACATATTTTTTATACTTTTTTATTTTAAACTTAATGAGCTTTGGCTTTAAAAGCTCATGAAATGCAAACTAGTTTAGTATAAGTTATTTTCTTTATGTCGAAGAAATTGGAAATAAATAAATAAATCATAGAGACACATAAGCAATAAAGCATTTTTGGTAAATCTCTTTTTTTTAAGTGTCAAATTTTTTATTTCCGCTGATAGCCTGTTGTAGAGCTTTATTGACTGTACCTGTAACTGATTGTGTGTTAGTGTGAGTCTGTGTCTATAAATTGTAGAAGGTTAAAATTTGTGTTCACAACAGTTAACAGTACCCCATACATAATGTGACTCTGGAACAGTCTCATGTATACCAGTGTGAAACTAGCAGCCACCTTACAGCAGCCAAAGTGTGAAGTTAGCAGCCACTTACAGCAGCCAAAATGTGAAGTTAGCAGCCACATTTGGCAGCCTAACAAAAAAGTATATTTTCAAAAATTATTTCATTGAGAAGCTGCAAAAACCTTGGAAAATAACTTTTTTTATTAAGAAATGGAGAATTTGAGAAATTTGGAAAAAAAATAAAAAATCCAAAAAAATTTAAAAGTCCTCTTTAAAAATATAGTTACGCAATGAAACTTGGTAGAGTGTTTAAGTTGCCTACAACTAGTCATCTGTGGATGTGGCTCCTCCTTGTTCCCGGTTTAACATGTTCAAATGGAAAAAAAATGGAAAAACAAAAAATTCAAAAGTCGCCTTCAAAAACATAGTTACGCAATGAAACATATGCGCTACCTCAAAAGAGCAGAACTGCATAATTTTCCTAAGCAGAAAGTTCCTGCTAGAAAGTTTTTGTTGCAGATGTGATTTAAAAGAAAGGTTTTGATCTATTATCATCCCTAACAATTTGGTTTCCTCTGAGCTTTCAGTAGTAGGAAGATTTTTTAAACTAAAATCAATTTTAACTATTTTGCTTAGATTTAAAGCTAGCTCATTTGATTCAAACCACTCCCCTGCCATCATCTGTCCTCCTAGTGCGTTTTTGTTTATTGACTAATTTTGATGTTTTTCATGGCTATATGGTATTATCATCAGCATATTGAATAGTTTTGACAAAACTGATATGCCATGTGGAAAGTTATTTGTATATAGGGTAAAAAGGAGAGGCCCCAAGACTGAGCCTTGAGGAACCCCTGAAGTTACTTTAAGAGTGTCAGATTTTATTCCATCACATTCAACAAGTTGATAATGTTTTGTTAGACAGGATTCAGTTAAGCTATGTGCAGCACCTTTAATTACATAGCAAGGAAGTTTCTTTAATGGTGTTTCATGACAGACACAGTCAAATGCCTTTGAAAAGTCACAGAAGGTTGCTCAAAGGCCTCAACTATGTCTGTCACAAATTCCACTATGGCCTGGACTATTGCATCATTTGTTGAGGGGTTTTGACTGAAGCCACTAAATGTGTTGCAAACTTCATTTCTACAATTTTAGACAGGGTGGGAACAATAGAAATGAGTCTATAGTTGCCAAAGTAAAACTTATCACCTTTTTTATAAATTGGAGTGACTCTTGACAATTTTATTATGCCTTCAGAGAACCATCTGTTCACAATTAGGTTCATAGCAGTTGTCAGGCTGGACAAAAGTTCTTTAAATAATGAATTACTGTACTTTAAATATATTTTGGGAGTTGCTATTTTTAAGTTAAGGGTGTGTGTGGTTCCAGGTAACATTGGCATCAGTGATCCTCATGTGAAAATAATACTCATAAGGGCACATTTTTAAATTAGGTAATGCAAAAATTCAGGATTTTCACCATAAATTTGTTTAACTATTTAATTTATTTGCTTCGTTTTATAATTTTATAAATTTGTTGTAATATTTTTATGTATTTATTCTATCTTTTATTAAGGAACATATTTATTTTTATTTTTACTAAAAATAAATATATTTTCATACTTTAGTACCTGACCGATACCTGACTTTCGCCTGCTAGAATGTTTATTGCACTTAGAATGTTTATTGCTCCTATTGTGTTGTTTGTTACTATCATTTTTTAATATTTGTTATCTTTTACTATTGTTATTTACTCAATTAATTATCATTTTATTTATAAGGTTAACTAAAACTATTTTAAGCATTTTTTTTCGTATTTACCATTTGGTTAGAGAATAGATAGGTTGATTCTTGCTTTGTAAATGGATTTTGTAAATTTCTGACAATAAAGCTTATTTTGAATTGCATTGATTTGAAATATAAAAATATATACAAAAATCATTGAGCATAAAGCAAGGCTAAACTCCCCCCTGCCCCCTAAAGTAAAGTTATGTAATTTAAGAATGGTTCCTAAACCCAAATCTTAATCACCAAACAAAATTTTTAAAAAAGCAAATTCTGCAAGGGGTGATCAGCTGACCACAGTAGGTGTACAAATTTTGTATACAGGACCATACAGGACTCCACAGGACACTATACAGCAGGGTTCAAAAATATCATGATATTTATATAAATATCATATCACATGATATATATCGGATATATATCATTATCAAATCTTAATTATACAGTCAAAATAACGCCAAACTGAATGCTTTGGTTTTGGCATATTAAATAAAAATCACTACTAACTAACAAATCAAAAGTACACACAGATGGAAAACATCATAACTGCTCTAACCTGGGAAAACAGAAAACAAAAGAAATCGTCATGTCAGGGATTCCCAGTCAGCTCCTCGATGCCTATGCAGCAGCCGAATCGATTGATACTACACCTTTACAGATGCTTATACTTTTGTACAGGGGCATACTGACAAAATATCTGATGTTTAGAATGGTAGAAAACATTTTTAATTTAATAAGTAAAATTATTGAATATATTGGATATATATCAAGCTATAAATATCATGATATATATCATGATATATATCCGCGGAACCCTGCTATACAGGACCCTAAAATACACTACAGGACCAAGATTTAATTAGTAAAGTCCTGTAGGATGGTGTACGAATTTGGCTCAGCTGATCACCCCTTGAAATTCTGTCTTTTTGTTATCATTTTCTAAAAATATATGTTATATTTCAATTTTTATTGATAAATTAATGAAAAATATCATAAGAGGATCATTTTTGTATACCAATTAGTTATTATTTAAGCTATATTTATTCTAAAAAAATTCTCTGGCTGAAGGACTTCAGTCGATGGCCATTTGGGTTGTACCAATAAACAACAGTTACTACTACTACTACTACTATCATAAGAGCACATATTCATGAAAGTACTCTCAAATAGACAAAGTGTAGAACTTAACAGTTGAGAGGACTTTTCTGTGATTAATCTCCTGATACCTGACTTTCGCCTGCTAGAATGTTTATTGCACTTAGAATGTTTATTGCTCCTATTGTGTTGTTTGTTACTATCATTTTTTAATATTTGTTATCTTTTACTATTGTTATTTACTCAATTAATTATCATTTTATTTATAAGGTTAACTAAAACTATTTTAAGCATTTTTTTTTGTATTTACCATTTGGTTAGAGAATAGATAGGGTGATTCTTGCTTTGTAAATGGATTTTGTAAATTTCTGACAATAAAGCTTATTTTGAATTGCATTGAATTTGAAATATAAAAATATATACAAAAATCATTGAGCATAAAGCAAGGCTAAACTCCCCCTGCCTCCTAAAGTAAAGTTATGTAATTTAAGAATGGTTCCTAAACCCAAATCTTAATCACCAAACAAAATTTTAAAAAAAGCAAATTCTGCAAGGGGTGATCAGCTGACCACAGTAGGTGTACAAATTTTGTATACAGGACCATACAGGACTCCACAGGACACTATACAGCAGGGTTCAAAAATATCATGATATTTATATAAATATCATATCACATGATATATATCGGATATATATTGGATATATATCAGATATATATCGGATATATATCATTATCAAATCTTAATTATACAGTCAAAATAACGCCAAACTGAATGCTTTGGTTTTGGCATATTAAATAAAAATCACTACTAACTAACAAATCAAAAGTACACACAGATGGAAAACATCATAACTGCTCTAACCTGGGAAAACAGAAAACAAAAGAAATTGTCGTGTCAGGGATTCCCAGTCAGCTCCTCGATGCCTATGCAGCAGCCGAATCGATTGATACTACACCTTTACAGATGCTTATACTTTTGTACAGGGGCATACTGACAAAATATCTGATGTTTAGAATGGTAGAAAACATTTTTAATTTAATAAGTAAAATTATTGAATATATTGGATATATATCAAGCTATAAATATCATGATATATATCATGATATATATCACTTGATATATATCCATGGAACCCTGCTATACAGGACCCTAAAATACACTACAGGACCAAGATTTAATTAGTAAAGTCCTGTAGGATGGTGTACAAATTTGGCTCAACTGATCACCCCTTGAAATTCTGTCTTTTTGTTATCATTTTCTAAAAATATATGTTATATTTCAATTTTTATTGATCAATTAATGAAAAATATCATAAGAGGATCATTTTTGTATACCAATTAGTTATTATTTAAGCTATATTTATTCTAAAAAAATTCTCTGGCTGAAGGACTTCGGTCGATGGCCATTTGGGTTGTACCAATAAACAACAGTTACTACTACTACTACTACTACTACTACTATCATAAGAGCACATATTCATGAAAGTACTCTCAAATAGACAAAGTGTAGAACTTAACAGTTGAGAGGACTTTTCTGTGATTAATCTCATGTGGACACCGACCCTTAGGTCTCATATATAGTAACCTACTGTTAAGACTAAAGTTAAGCAAAATATTATTAGGACCAGTCTAAACAAAGTTAAATATTCTCTTTTTTTTTTCTCTTCATTTTCAGAAAAAGAGGCATAGGCAGAAAAAGACTACTTACTGCTGGAAATCTGGCGTTGTATTTTTTCTTTTTTGAAGGCATATTGAACGTACTTTCAACTAAAACTAGAATGTTTTCTTATTATTTATATTTTTTATACCCCGAAAAATTTGACAGATTGAGGTTAGAACGCCGCCAGTCAAATGACATTTATGTTTGGCTTGGCAATTTTTATTAGCCGTTAAGCATATGATGCCGACGATGCCAGTTTTACGGTGCAGCAGTTTTAAAATTTTTGTGGAATACGAAAAAGAGCAACTTTGCCGCATTAGTATGAAAATTTTTTTTTGACGTTTCTATCCTATCCATAATAGCAATTATACATTTCTACAACATGCGTAGCATATTTTAATGGGGAATCCCTGCTTCAGTAGCTTTTCGTGGATAAAAGGGCGAGAGGGGGGGGCACCATTTGTTTTTGAGTTAAATTTAGTTTTTCTATTTTTTTCTCAAAGGACGCCAGGGGCGCCAAGCGCAGAGGGAGGGGGGCGTTCGCCCCCTCCGGTTCGTAATTGAGGATCTTCTCTGCCACAAAACTATGCAGTAAAATAACCTTATCAGGGAACGTTCATATATTACGCAACGCAAAAACGTGGATTTTTAAACCACCCCTCCCCTCCTCGTAACGCATTATCAAGGCCAAACCTCCCCCTCGCCCCTTTGTGCGTTACTTAATTTTTACAAAAACTACAAACAAAATATTGACAAATAGTCCTCTAATTTGGAATCCGCCACTGACTTTAGTTATAGTTTTTGTATAATAAAATATATTTATTCAGTTTATTTTATTAATCAGTTCAAAAAAAATAAGGTTTGGTTTTGTATTTTTGAAATATGCGAAATCTGGTTAAAATTTTTAAATTGCTGTATCTTTTGATATGTTATAGATAAATTAGTAAATGCTACACATTTTTAAAGTAAATTGATTGGTCTTTAGAGTGTATATTGATAAATTTTTTCTAGAATAAAAACAAAAGTGTTATATGAACAAACTTGATAAAAAATAGGGGGTAAAAATGTGTTTGTTAAAAATTAACGGTTTTTGGTGGCCACTATCTTATAAACTGTTACACTTATAGATAAGGTAGGATAACTACACGGCGTAATCGAGTTATAGGCAAAAATCTGAAAAATTGCACCTTTTAACCCCCCTCCGCCACTGAAGCGGGAGGGCTAGGGGTGGCGACTTTTGATATGTAAACGTTCTCACTACCCTAAACATATTCCTTGAGAGAAAAATTCTCCCCCCCTCCATGCACTCTACAACCCCTCAATGGCCATTTATTGACTGGACTATTCTGACTACTATCACGGATCATTTGTTAGGTGATCCGTGCTACTATCCTCGAACAGACACAAACGACCACCCCTACAGTTACTTATGTAGGCCTTTCCTTCACCTCTGTTCCAAACCTTTCTAGCCCCATAACCTTTTTTCTTCCCCTGTGACTCCCCAATAACAACAGCAGTCCCTTTTTGGGTAGACCGTTAAGCCTTTCAGGCAGCTCTTTTTCAAAAGCAGATACAACTTTCGCTACTCGGCGGCGGTAGAATAAGTTATAGAGGGGACCACTGTAAAACAACCCTACGGATCGGTTTCGTGAAAACCGATCTTTTTAGCATAAGCGTTTTAGTGTACATAGCTTTGATAACAACCGTTTCATTTATTTAAATTAAACAGTTTTTTAAAGCTAGTAATGATATACTAGGTAAACATTTAAAAAGGAATTACCTGGTTTTTCTTGAAAATTATTACGGAATTAAAAAAACGCCGAAACACGTCGATTTTGTTTGCACGGAGGACACTTTTGGCTATCTTGAAATTTTTGTAGCACGAAACCCCTTCGAGGGGTATACCTTAACGCTATATTTTGAATAGGGAAAGTGGGTCTAGTGATACCTTGTTTTGAAGACCTTTTGAATGTCCTTACAACCGTGGAAAAATTTCGAAAATCTATCCATTAGTTTTTGAGATAATTGCTTTCAAACTTTCAAATTTAACATGACTGAAATTTTATTAGAATTTTATATTTTTCAGATTTAATTTTTATTTTATCATTCCATGTTAAATTTGGTAATTTAAAAGCAAATATCTCAAAAACTAATCGATGGATTAGATGGACACGGTTGTAAAGATATTCAAGGGAGCTTCAAAACAAGGTATCACTAGACCCACTTTCCTATTTAAAATATAGGGGTAAAGTATACCCCTCGAAGGGAATGGGTGCTACAAAAATTTCAAGTGTCCCCCTTTCAAACAAAATCGACGTGTTTCGGCGTTCTTTTGATTTCCTGATAATTTTCGAGTAAATCGAGGTGGATCCTTTTTAAATTGTCACCTTGTATTGATTAAATAAAATATAGTACATGTTCCAAAGTATTGCATGTCGTCATTTTTATTTAAGTGACACAAAAGTTACATTTATAACATTAAAATCATATTTTTTATTAACTTCTTTTTGTCCATAGTCTATAAGTTAACATGTTAGCAAAACGCTGTTATGAGCAAAAGTTTGTATGGTAAAACAAAAGGATTCAAAGTCTATTTTCATATTCCACGAATTTTAAGTAACAACCGATAGATTAAAGTTCAAAATAAATATCTCACCATAATTACAGCCAGAATGTCACCACTAATATTTAACACTACTTTTTTTAAATCTTTTTTTTTTAGTGGCATTATCGTTATATTTTGCACATTTAGTCACTTTTATTATTAATTTACTATTTACTTATTATTACTTTTTAGTTTGGATTTAAAACCAAGAAAAAGATTAAGATTACAACTTAGATTAATACTGAGATCACGACTCCGATTAAGATGCTTCTGCTATCCAGATCGCGCTTTTATACCAAATCTTAAAGTGGGGAACAACATCGAGCTTTCCTGCTTCGTAATGTTTTGCTGTTTTTAACACCATATAAGGTCTTGATAAAAAGGCTAGAATCTATTCTTTTTTTATTTAATGTAAGCTCACAGTCTCTACAAGTAAGATGCAATACATTGTCAGTCAGTGGTTATAGTCAAAGTCTATGTAGTGTTGTGAGGGGTTGAATACAATAAGGTGAGTTACTTTTACTTAAATAATCAAAGTTTGTTTACGGTTCAACTTCCAAATTACTAAAATTATTATTTAAACTGCCAATTTAGATTTTTAAAATTAAGCTGTTAGCTGACCACTACACAACTCGAAATGATAGCGAGGATGGCAAGCGGATGGGGATTTTCATTCAATCTTTTGGAAGGGGATCCTTATTCGTGGGCACTCTCTGGCGTTGTTGTTGTTGTTTGTTATCTTAGAAGTATCCCAATCTATATTTCCTAAAAATTAATGAACTCACAAAATTGAATTGAATATTAAGGCTTTCTATAATATGTAGGTAATTTCACAAATATTTTGTAAAAATTAAATTACAAAACACAAATAAATAAATGTATGTTTGCCCGCAGGTAGAAAAACGATAACTGAAGTGGACTGTATATATTTTAATTAAGGAAAGCGCGAACAAACATAAATGTATTGATATGAAATCACGAAATAATTAAGGTCCATAGGTTAATTGTTGGTACCACACAACGGAAATCAGAAACAAAGCACTCACCAGTTTGCAGCCAATTTCTCCACGTTCCAAGAGGCCCCTGTCTTGATCTATTGATGACACCACGTAGCTGAAGGGCTGAAGTTTCTAGTTCTATGCTTCAGTACACCAAAATCGAGCACTTTTAAGTGTAGATTTTTGAAATAGTTGGAGAAAGAAATTAACACGCCATTTTCTCGAGGCGGTAGAAAAAGGATCTCACTGATTCTTGGTGCGCATGTCCAAATGCGCGAAAAATGTACTCTGTCCGTCATCCAATTGTGTGGTTTTAAAATTTACAAACAACCGCGAAATTTAGCGGGAGCTAACATAACTGCCTCCAAAACACACAATTTTAGAATACAGCCGGACAGATATAGATATAAGAAAAATGATCGACCGATAAATATAAATGAATGAAAAACAGATAAGTAGCGTAAGTTTATTTAGAGATAACGAAAACCCGAAAAAGTCAAAACAAACAAACAAAATTAAAAAAAAATAATAAAGAATTACCTATTGTAATAATTGACTTCAATAAGTAGAAAAAATTAAAATTACTTTTAATTCGACAAGAGGCACAGTTTTACAACTGGCCGCTTGTAAACACTGGTAGCCGTTTGTACCGTCGCGACACGCACTTGACCGTCTCCGCCGGGATGCAATTCGAGAACCCGACCGATTGGCCATTTCAAAGGTGATTGGATGTGATCACTCGCAATTTGATATTTGGGGACAAATCAGCCCACTTGTGTCGCTGTTGTAGCGTATGCAAATACTCTATAGAATACCGTTTCCAAAAATCATTATGTAGTTGTTGGATTAGTTGCCATCTCGAGAGTCGATTTAGGGGAACCTCGGACAAATCTGACTCCGGAATTTCTGAATTAAGGGGTTCAAGGGTCAAAAAATGCCCAGGGGTAAGAGGTTGAAGATCGTGTGCGTCTGAAGAGGCAGGAGATAAAGGGCGACTATTAAGTACAGCTTCTATGCGACATGTAAGGGTGGACACTTCCATGAGGGACAACTTCTGGTCGCCGACAACTCGAACAAAGTGAGTTTTAAAACTTTTGACGCCAGCTTATGCCAGGCCATTGAAATGTGGACTGAGAGGAGGTCCCAGATGCCAACGAATAGAAAGTCTGGTGGACGCACTTCTTGCGTAATCAAGTAATTGGTTACGAAACCCTATAAAATTACTGCCCTGATCTGACCAGCATTGCGTCACGCTTCCACGTCTGAAAATGAATCGATGGAATGCACCTACAAACCCTTCGGTGGACAGTTCCATGGTTAATTCCAAATGCACGCAATGTGTGGCCGTACTGACAAACACACAGACATACGATTTGAAAGCTTTACAACCACGGTAACGATGAGGAATCACAAAGAAAGGTCCACAAAAGTCGATAGCTACACTCGAAAAAGATTTAAGTTGATTGATTCGATGAGCGGGAAGTGAACTCATTATGGGCGGTCTATAGGGTTTAGGGTTGATTCTAAAACATTGCAAACACTTGGATATGGTTCTTTGAATTGCCCGTCTGGCAGATAATATCCAAAATTGCTGTAAAAGCAGATTATGTAATGTTTTAAACCCAGGATGAAGGTATTGTCGATGAGTAGACTCGATAAGAAGAGTAGTTAAACGATGGTTACTCGAAAGTAAGACGGGGTGTTTTGCAGAATAAGACAAAAGGTCAGATTTTTGTAATCTGCCACCGACTCTAATGATATTATTTTCATCAAGAAAAGGTGAAAGTTTTCGAAAAGGTTTCGGTATTGGTTTATCCTTAGATAACGCGGAAAAAAGCTCAGAAAAGCAGGAACCTTGAACGCGTTTGATAAGAAGGTGTAACGCACTTTGCATCTCACCGGTGGTAGGAAAAACAATATTTTCAAAAATAATTTTTTGGTCCGGTGGCTTAGTTGGTTTTTGATAGGAATGGTTTTGAAAACGGTTAACTATTCGAAGGACATAACAAATGATACGTTGAATTTTTAATATAGATGAATATTTGATAAGAAGCTGATCTAAGAAGTTAACGTCAATTATCGCATTGCAACAGACCTTTGGCTTTTCCTCCAGATTAATATCTCCGAAATCAATCGGCATTTTTGATTTATGAAAATCGGGCCATTCGTTTTCGGGAGACCACAAAAACGACGGTGCGTTCCACTACATGTCATGTGACATGAGCTGTGAAGGGGTGGCCCCTCGTGACGCAATATCGGCTGCATTTAAAGCAGAAGGAATGTAGCGCCATGAGTTTGAGGGAATGATTTCTTGGATTCTTCTGACTCGATTTCCAACAAAGGTTTGCCAGCGATTAGGAGGGGATGAAAGCCAATGCAATACGACTTGCTAATCGCAGAACGTAACGATATTTGTAAAAGTTATTTTTCCTTCATAGCTAGATAAAACGAAGTCAATTAATTCGCTTAAAAGAAATGCGCCTAGGAGTTCTAGCCTAGCCAAAGTTTGTGACTTTATAGGCGCGACCCTAGATTTTGCAGATATGAGAGAAATAGATATATTGTTTTCCACTTCTACACGAAAATATACGACGCCTGCGTAGCCTCGAATTGAAGCGTCACAGAAGCCGATGATTTGACAGGTATTGATTTTTGACAGTTTGATTTGTCGGGGTAATTGAAAATTGGAAAGAAGCGGGAATTCAGAACGAAGTTTGTTCCAAGAGTCGATGATAGAAGAATCTGGTTCTTCGTTCCAGCCTATTTTCGATATCCACAACTGTTGCAAAATAAATTTTGCTTGTAGCAACAAGGCACAAAAAAAACCTAAGGGATCGAAGATTGTTCCTATGATAGATAAAATAGCACGTTTGGTTGGGGGTTTTTCCTTCATTCGGCATTGATAAGAAAAAATGTCGTTTTTTGGATGCCATTGAAGTCCTAAAACTTTGATAAAGTGGGGTTCCTCCTTGTCGAAAGAGAGAGGCATTTGACGATCGGACTCTGGCAATGTTGCCAATAACTCAGGACAATTGCTTGCCCATTTTTTAAGTTCAAATCCTCCCGACTTCAACAAATCATTGAGTTCTGTTTGAAGGGAGAGAGCTTCAGAAAGCGAAGGGCTAGTTCCCAAGATATCGTCGATATAGATTGACGTTTTTAGAACAGTACTAGCCATAGGAAAACGTTCCTTTTCTCTCTCTGCCAGCTCATTTAAGGTACGCATGGCTAGAAAAGGTGAGCATGTGATGCCAAAAGTGACAGTAGAGAGTTCCCACACTGAAAGTGGGTCATGTGGAGAAAACCTCCACAATATCCTTTGATAAGGACGGTGATAAGGATTGATAAGGACTTGACGGAACATCTGTTTGATATCAGCAATGTAGGCAATAGGATTAAGACGAAACGTAAAGAGTAAAGAAGCAATATCTTTTTGAAGTTTCGGTCCAGATAACAACGTGTCATTGAGACTAATATTCTTTGGGGTGACTGCCGAACAATCCCAGACTACCCTTAATTTTGTACTTAAGCTTTCCGGCTTTAGTACGCAATGATGTGCTAAAAAACATGATACGTCGACTTTTGGTTGACTAGATAAAACTAAACTCATATGATTAGAATCGATATAGTCTTGCATGAAACTTGAATAGGCAGTGTACAGATCAGGATTTTTGATTAATCTATTTTCTAGAAGTAAAAATCTACGATAAGCTTGCGGATAAGTATTTCCTAGATCAGGGTTTATTTTATCTTTAAACGGAAGATCTACCATGAATCTACCGCTCGGTTGCCGTACGACACTCGCAGTAAAAATTGATTCCGCTTGTTTTTCTTCCTTTGATAAAATTTGTTTTTTAGGCAAATGTTCGATTTCCCAAAACCTAGGGACCTCTAACGGAGGTGAATGACCCGTTAAGAAACAACTGGTTCGTTCCGTAAGACTACCTACTTCGTCCACTTTTCCCATGACGACCCAGCCAAAGAGGGTTTCAAGGGCTGAAGGTTGCCCTATTTGTCCAAGAACCCTGCCCTCCTTGAATATCTGTGCGAATAGCTCACAACCAATAACTAGGTCCACTGGTCTAGATTTGAAATAAGATGGGTCGGCAAGTTTAAGGTTTTCCAAGTGTTTCCACTGATTATCGTTCAAAGTGAATGTAGGCATATTGGAATATAATTGTGGAACGACAATTGCTTCGAAATTAAGTAAAGGAGTGACCTGTCCTTGTGGCTTAATGTGACATTGAACGAGCCCTTTGGAAGTAAGAGAAGACATTTGATTTAATCCGAATATTTCAGTGGTGTAACTTCGCCTAGGAAGATTAAGACGCTGAATATACTTTTCACTGATGAATCCTGTCTGTGATCCAGAATCAAGCAGTGCCCTTCCTTACAGGTTGAAAATTTCCGCAACCGTCCATAACATCTATTATGGCGGTGCATAAAAGAAAGGTACCTAAAGGTCCTGAGGTATTTAATACGAGTCGTTAAATACCGAGATGAATTCCAAGACGTGCGCAAGCGTTGATCTGTCACTTCTGCCAACCAATCAACTGAAAGATATTTCAGTATGGTTTTATACAGCAAAACTTTAATAATTCCCAGTTCTTTTTGATGAAAATTCGTCGTTTTTGTGCTGTGAAAATGCCGGTGACGTGCAAGTTGTGTGACAAATTATTTAGTGCCCAATTTAATTTGAATAAACACTGTCATCGGGGTTCTACTGTTTGTCTATGCTACGATAAACATTTTTTAAGATTTAGCGCATTTAAATTTGTCAATACTCCCATGGCAAAACAAAATAAACGTGAAATGCAATATAGAAGAAATACTGCATATACCTCAAAAAATATTAATCGCAGCACATAGATATTGTAAATTTTTGAAATCAAAAAGAAAAGACGAATCTTAAAATGCAAAAATATACAGGGTGTTCCCTCTCAAAAAATCGATTTCATTGTCACACCCTGTACAGGGTGTCCCAAATTCGTTGTTTTTTTGTGGTGCGGGTATTTCTAGGGGAAATAGGAAAAAACTGAGCCCCCTTTGCGACGCTTAAATTTTAAGAGAAGCCTAAAGGTGAAAACCACATTTAGATATAGCAAGCCGTTTTTAAGCTACGGAGTGTTTTTGTCTGCATTTTGCTTTTGTCTAAATAGCTTTCTTATAGATCTTTTCTTGAAGAATTGACAGATGTAAACGGTTTTTATTTATCTGTTTTGGTTTTTAAAATATTGCATAAAGTTGTTATTTTTCTTACAGAATAACTCTCTTTTTATTCGATTTTTAAAATCAGCTTAAAATTTCCTTTAAAATGATGTATCACACTCAATATTTTAATTTTTTATTTTTTTTAATTGTTTTCTTTATTTTTATTTTTTAATCACCTCTTTATTATTTTTTTATTTTTATAATTTTATAATATTAAAATATTTTAAACCCATTAAGCAAACTAAAATATGTGGTAAAAATAAAAAAAAATAATATTATGTGATATCTCAAAAACTAAACGTGACAAATGAAATTTAATTTAACAGTTTAATTCCTCTTAAAAAAGTGTCTTAGGAATGTTTTCACAGAAATAAAAAATATTAATAAATAAACAAGTTATAGACCCCTTCCCAAAATGCAGACTTTTTAGAAACACCCCGTAGTTTTAAAACGGCTTGCTATATCAAAATGCGATTTTCACCTTTAAGCTTCTTTTGAAATTTGAGTGTCGCAAAGGGGGATCAGGTTTGTTTAGCCCCTCTAGAAATACCCGAAATCTCCCAAAAACATCGAATTTGGGACACCCTGTACATGGTGACGGATAGAAAAAAATTATGTTGGCTTTTAAAGTTGTCATAATTAACCAAAAAAATCTACAATTTATTATAGCCCTTTATTTTCAATGATAAAGTTGCTGAGTGCTCAGGTTATAAAAACCACCCGATACCTACATAAAATCATACCTGAAAATTAGAATTGACCATTATTTTATACCTTAAATTTTTTATTCTAAGTTAAGCTCTTCGATCTCGCGCCAATCCCGGTATTCGCGCCAATAATTTAAATTAGACATTTTGACGTTAATTTTGGCTGTTCCTTTGATGGAATTCATCTCGGTATTTAACGACTCGTTATTTAATGACACATGAAGATTATTGACAGGTGGTGTGTGAATGACAGGACTAGTATCTTGGCTTCCAGACTCTTGATTAGTTTCTAAGATATGAGTTAAAGTGTGGTGCCTTTTACTATTGCAAGTCCTGCATGAATATTTTGATTTGCACGTATCTACCCCATGCGAGGGATGAAAACACGCTAGACATAATTTTTTCTGCTTGACGAAAGATAGGCGATCGATAGGTGAGAGGTCAAGAAATGTTTGACATTTCGAAAACACGTGACCTTGATTACGCCGGAGACATTTTATTCCCGTACTTGAATTAGTTGAGGTGCCAGCCAGTCCTATAAAAGGCGAATTGGATGATTTATAGGTAGGCTTTTGCCCAAACTGATTTTGCATAGAATTTGAATTTTGATAGGTAGGCTTTTGCCCAAACTGATTTTGCATAGAGTTTGATTTTTGATAGGTAGGCACCTTTTTGGGTGCTGTTGATTTAGGAAGTGATTCCAAAACTTTACATCTTTTTTCTAGAAATTGAAAAAGTGACTGAAAAGTGGGAATTTCGGTATTAGTATTGGCGTGACTCATTTCGAAATTTGAACGCGTCGGAATATCCAATTTTTCTAACAAAATGAAAAAAATAATAAAGTCCCAACTGTCAACGTCAAAGCTAAGTGATTTTAAAATTTCTAGGGATTCTGAAAAGGTGTCAATTAAATTACGCAATTCTTTAGCTGACTCGTTTTTTAAGGTAGAGTTCATAATTGTGCTTAAAGCATCATTTGCGAGGTCTCGCTTGTTTTGATATCTATTGACTAATTTGTCGTAAGCAATTTTATAATTTTGATCAGATAAGCTAATCCCTGATATCAATTTTAAAGGCTCATCCTCGAGATATGAAAATAAATATTGAAGTTTTCGAACGTTACTTAGACTTTAATTTTGATCTATAATGTTATTAAAAAGATCGAAAATGCTTGGCCATAATTTTTTATCACCTCGAAATATGGGAATACCTAACTCTTTGAGTTTTGGATTTTCGTTTTGTCGAACATATGATCCCGAAAAGGATGGGGCTTCAACCGGAAATATTTCAGCGTAAACCCCTTTACACGCATAAAAATATTTACGAGCTTCTGAAAGGATCGCATCCTGCATTTTAAACTCCTCGTCGTCCGAGTCGTCTATCAACATAATGACATCATTATGTGCCAACATGCATTTATCGAAAGTTTCATCCAAGTCGGAATACCTCACTTGATACTCGTTTCTCGCTTTTGCGTCCGTTGCCGCGGTCTGTGAAAACACATAACACTCGGTAATCGCCGATAAAAAACCCTTGCGTTTTTGCACGGCTTTTTTGATAGACATGATTTTACCTTTGAAATGACGAAATTGTCGGTAAATATACAATTAACGCTAAATTAATGCTTCTGAAATAGAAAAATGACGAATTGTCGAAAATATGCACTAGTTTATCGCAATTGATGAAAATTGTTTTAAATATCGAAATGATATGGAACACATATAATCACAGAAATGTCGGTAAATATACAACTAACGCTAAATTAATGCTTCTGAAATAGAAAAATGACGAATTGTCGAAAATATGCACTAATTTATCGCAATTGATGAAAATTGTTTTAAATATCGAAATGATATGGAACACATCTATTCACTGAAATTGTCCTTGTTTGTTTTGCGGTAGACCCTGCGTTACCATAGCAGCGGACCGAAAACAGGTGAACTGCGCCGATACCGAAGGTCGAGCGAATATCTCTCTCGGTTCAATACGATTGGCAAAATTCAAGGCCTTGTGATCGCCGTGTGAAAAATGGCCGACTTATTAATACCGTCGTATGGAGTAAAATTTAAATAATTCGGGTCGAAGGAACACTTATGTTTGCCCGCAGGTAGAAAAACGATAACTGCAGTGGACTGTATATATTTTAATTAAGGAAAGCGCGAACAAACATAAATATATTGATATGAAATCACGAAATAATTAAGGTCTATAGGTTAATTGTTGGTACCACACAACGGAAATCAGAAACAAAGCACTCACCAGTTTGCAGCCAATTTCTCCACGTTCCAAGGGGCCCCTGTCTTGATCTATTGATGACACCACGTAGCTGAAGGGCTGAAGTTTCTAGTTCTATGCTTCAGTACACCAAAGTCGAGCACTTTTAAGTGTAGATTTTTGAAATAGTTGGAGAAAGAAATTAACACGCCATTTTCTCGAGGCGGTAGAAAAAGGATCTCACTGATTCTTGGTGCGCATGTCCAAATGCGCGAAAAATGTACTCTGTCCGTCATCCAATTGTGTGGTTTTAAAATTTACAAACAACCGCGATATTTAGCGGGAGCTAACAATGTATAAAGTTCACATAAAACTTATGGTATAAAAATTTAAAAAATTTCACAAGTTTCGCCCAAAAATAAGTCCAATGCAAGTTGATTTCAATTTTTGGTATATTAAGTTTATCAGGCAGTCTTTAGTGGTTTATAGTTTGTGAATTAGAATTACATTACTGTAATTTTATCTGCATTTTAAAGAACTAAAATTAAAAATGTATTCTGATAATCCCATGTAATTTTACAAAAAAATTAGTAAGAAACAAAACTAGTGTAACCGTATTTTTCTTTTAAATATAATTTATATACTACTACTATGTCGGCTTAGAACGTTTTTCTACGTTGTCCGACGCCTATTCTCCAACTCCTTCGATCCTGACAATCATCTTCCGTCAGGTTTTTTTGACTCATTGATCTTTGGATTGGCTGTTGCCATTCTAGTTTAGGACGCCCTATTTTTCTGCGCCCTATTGGTTGCTATCCTAGGACCTGCTTTGGGAATCTTTCGTCGTTCATCCGTTGTACATGGCCGTACCATATCAGTTGTCTTTTAGTGATGTCATCCGTTAGAATTTATATACTGTTACAAATTTAAGGTATTTAAATTTTATAGTTAGAATTTATTTAGGTTTAGTGTAGTATTAGGTTGGCTTATCTTATGGTTGTATTCTTAGTCTAGGTTTTAGTTGCGTTATCTATGACACACTCGTGCTCGGCCGCGCACCTTCTGGAAGAGACGAGAATGCTCGTGAATCGAAGAAGGATAGATGGTTCTCGAATAGTAGGCAGACCCTATATATAGGGCCAGACGTCGCCAATCGAGTCAGTCAAAGATAACGAACGCGAGATGTTAACACGAAGTTAATAGGCCGATTTTAGTAGTGAGTTATGAGCAAGTTATTAGTAACTTTAAGTGCGTGTTTTCATGGGCGCACCCAGTGGGGGGGCCCCTCAGAAGGCTGCGCCCCCCCCCCAACCCCAAGCAGCGGCGGAGTTGCGAAAAGAATGACCTTTTGTTTTTTTTTTGGTCGCAAGTTTTTTGAGGGTGCCCTTTGTAGCTGTCGGCCTCCCCCACACATGATGACCTTTTTTTTTTTGTTTTTTGGTCGCAGGATTTTTGAGAGCCACCTTTTTAGCTGTCGGGCCCCCCCCCCCAAGACACATTCCTGGGTGCGCCACTGGTGTTTTGTACGTAATTGACGAAATAAATTGACATATCGTTTTTGACATTTGCGAGTTTTAATTTGTCGTTGAGAACCCGTAACAATACAACAAGCAATTTTCCAAAGTACTTCACAAATCTCTTTTTTCTGTGTGCAACATACTACCTTTACGCGAGACGCCGAAATCTACCCTTTATTTTAATTACGTGACTTTCAATTTAACTCATTTACATATGATGGAGTAAATCGATAACTACCCCAAAAGTATTCGTTTCTTGGACTAGTTATTTGGTTGTTCCATCTAACCAAAACAGTTTTAAAACAGTTTTCGTATTGTCTTGCGCGCGCATTTGGATTCTTCGTACGGTTTTATGACTGTCCAATGTAATGATCAAATGGATTCACTATAGTTATAGTATACGTGTGAGCTAAAATATTTATAACAACATACAAAGCCCCTACCATTGTAAAAACTTTCCGGCTATCGTATTTTATATATTCGTATAGGTACTCCAGTGGACATTTGCTTTACAATAAAATTTGCAAATAGGGACATAAAAGGTCGAGGGGCAAACAAACCACAACTTTAAGCAATTTACCAACGTGAAGTTTAGTACCCGTGAATAAAAAAATAAAAATTTTTCCTGGCTAAGCGGACATAGAAAGATTTTTTTTCTCTTGTATTTTTCCGTCGGCAGCTCGAAAGCTGTACTGTAACTTCACGTTTGTAGTATTTTTGAAATACGCTCCGCTGACTTGACATAAAACGTTGCAAAGTCGGATAAAAAATGCAATATGCATTAACTCGACCTGAAGGACAAATTCTCACGGTCATGGGTACTGTTTTTCGTTTCATCTGCCTATCTTATATTTTTACTCTGGTAGTTTCTTTTGTATTTGTAGATGTCGCCACCTATGAGAAAGCAAAGGGTATCGCAGGCAATATTTATTTATTTCTCTTACCAACATCGTAAGATGAGATTTATATACCGTCTCTGTAGCTTTACAAAAGGGTCACATTGACCATGCAGTGTTCTGAGGAGTTCCTTAAGGACGGAACAGTTAACTGTCGACACTTAATAGGTGTCCATTATATCTTTGACCCCCGTGGGTTTACAGCTTTCGAGCTGTCCACGGAAAAATATAAGAGAAACAAAATCTTTCTATGCCCGCTTAGCCACAAATTTTTTTTATTTTTAAGCAATTTGTAAATATTTTTATTGATGACATGAATAATGAGTGAGCATGAGAATGAGCATCTCCCCACGTCGCAATAGAGATGCAAACAGCAAGTGAGTTCGCATGCGCAATTACACTTTCAATCGATTTTGAGGTAGTACCCGAGGACCCACCAGTTAATATTCTCGGGTACTACTCCTTCTCACCCGTTCAAGAATTCATACACTGCGGAAAGATGAAACTGCCGCGCTCCTTGTATGCTAATTGAATACTTAGTTAAAAAAAAAACATAAAAAAAAACAAATTTATTTAAGACATACTTAAAATTAAAAATTACAAGGCAACACAAACTGCAAAATTTTTGACAATTGTTTCGGCCTGTCCGGGAGTTTTTTGGATTTCATTTGTGGAACAGTCCGTAATATTTTTCTTGAGATTTTCAATAGTAACCTCAGTATTTGTGACATCGTCGCTTATTTTTTTGGGTCCTTCAACCATATCTTGTTCGATTTTAGCTAGTAATTTTCCATAACAGATGATGGCTTTTAATCCACTTCCACAGTTATCTATTTCTTGTCTGATGGTAGCTAAATCCTGTTGAATTGTGTAAGCTCTGTTGAGAGCATCGGTCATGTAACCTTGAGCTGTCGATATTTGGTTGTTAACACATGCGAGCAATTCGTCCGACAGTGTATCGGGTAATTGGGTAAATTGAACTTCGTATGTTCTGCATTTTTCGACGTTGATTCCTGCAAAAGTTATGCTTATCAGTAACGTTAAAAACCCAAAGAAAGACCAGTAAAAATATTATATTATATTCCCAGGGATAAAAGTGGCACTGGCAAAGAGTTTGTAGTCCGACCACAGGAGTAATAAGCATTGCATGAGTGCCTTTGATCTTAAGGTCACCTATTTCAGAAAACCAGTTCACAGTTTTTTAGTCGGTTCTTAGGCTGGATTCACATGTATCCGTGATACGCATTCGCTGTGTACCACGTGATCAATATTAATTAATGACATTTTAGGCGGATTTTTTCCCCTTAAATAATATTGGTCGATATTGATCACGTGGTACACAATGGAAGCGTATCACGGATGCATGTGGATCCAGGCTAAAGGTCTTCACACACACCTCCGTAGCATGGTGCATAACGCGTGGCATGGGGCTTTCAACCAATCAACGATCGAATAGCAGCGGCCATATTGGTTTTGCATAAGAAAAGTCCATAAGGTTGAACTTCTATGCGCCATGCTATGCGCTATGCTATGTGTGATCGGCTTAACTAGGGACATTTTGGGTCAGTTAAAATAACAGAAAATTTGACAGCTGTTACCGTTATTGTTACTAAGAATAACGGCAACATTCAAGGGAAAAAAGATAGATTTTGGAACACTAAGGATAAGCATAACTGAAACGTTGATTTAGTAGTTTCGCACTCCTTCAATTTTTTGTTTATTTATATATGTTTATTTATTTTAATTAGATTTATGACTTTTACAAACCAAACAATTCGACTGCATAAAAAAAATCAATACAAAACTAACCTTAAAAAATAACGGTAACATTAAAGGACGGCCACCGTAAGTACCGGGCGCCGTTACCATAAATAACAAAAAAGGAGTAAGAAGCTGCTAATGCGCAGACTCAGTAATAACAATAAGGGTAACAAAGTGAAAAATACTCGACCCAAAATGTCCCTAATAGTTATTACAGTTATTTAGACAATCATCTTTTGTCTGGTCTACACCAATAATATGAAGGGCGGGGAGAACGATCGTCGACGAGTGCGCACCTGATTTTCATGTAACGGGACCAGGGGGAACGTCCTTAAATTACGTAACGCAAAAATTCAAGATTTTTGACCCCCCTCCCTTCGTAACGCATTTTCAAGAGAAAACACATTAAAAAACATTTAGTGTACCGTCCAAAGTCCAAACCCCCACTCCCCCTTAGAGCTTTACGTAATTTAAGGACAGGCCCAGAGATATGAGAGGGTGGGAAGAACACCCTCTCATTTCTCTGAACGGGACCAGTTCCGCCATTTTAATCTACTTTTTGGAACGTCATAACATCAAATTATTTGTTGACGTTTTCGTGGTGTTGAAAATTTTGTGTTTTTCTTAGACAAAGTGATAACTAACAATTTGCAATGTGAAATCGTGCCGTAGTGTGAAGAGATTTTTGACGAAAAATGATCAGATCTCTTTCCATAGGTAAGTGAGATATTTCTATTTTTTACGTCTAATTTATAGGCTGACCGCCAAAAGTTGGCTTACTTCTATCCGAGTGGCTGTATCTGTAACTGTGGCAAAAAAACAGACAGTTATAAGTAAGCATAAGGGGTTTGAGCTAAAGTCTAGTTTATAAAATGGCAGGAATTTAGTGGAATATAGCAAATCAAGATTGAGATTGCCTTGCCAATTTGACCCCTTTCAACTTTTTTCACCACCCTATCTATATACATTTTTGCCATTATTGAAGCATGCTCTCACTCTTAGGGCCGGTTTCTCAATAGTTAGGTTTTGATATGTGGTAAATTAAACAGTGGAAATGTATGACATTAGCTATCTAACAAATTCACATCAACTCTGATTAAATCCCTAAAAACCTTTTTAAAAAGTTCCTAAAAATATTTAGTATCACCTGCATAGTTTAAAAAAATAGCCATGTTTGGACATTTATTAAAACAAAAGTGATTTTGTAAAAGACAAATCAATCGTACTAAACATTGTGTACGAGGGATCATTAAAATAAAGTATTTGCCGACAAAAAAAGGTTTTGTTTTATTTACAGTTTTTAACACAGTAAATTTGCTAAAAATGAAGACCACCCAGTAAGACAAAAGTGCTGTAAACAGAGGGAGATAGAATGAGATGAGCCATCTGTTTTGCGCCTCATTTTATTCTGACCGGACTAATAAAAGCAAATTCTGATTTACCTGCCTGTTTGGCTTTCGCATTCAAATCGTCCAGCTGAGCTTGGAAGCTTTGCAGAGTCGAATTAATGCTGTTTTTGGCAGCGACTTCGACAGCAGTGGCGTCCGCTTTGAGATCATTTAGGGCGTTGTTCATTGTTTCATTGCCAGAAGTGATCCCCTTACCGATGTACTCCAACATCTCATTGTAGAGTTTTTCTACTTCGCTTTTTGAGCTAGCCTATAAATAAATAGTACATATGGATGGTAAATAATAGGCTCTTGTTTCGAGACGAATTTTAAGCACTTGCACTAGAAATCTAGCACTCAAACTTTCACTTTTGCCTTCTTTTTTGATTTTAGGGGCGATATGTAATGCTAATTTTGCGCCCCTCGCCATCCAACAAAAGTCAGGTATAGTTCTTTGCAAGCTCAATTAAAATACCTCCTAATACGGGGTTCTATCGATTTCATGGAATTTTGCTTGATTCTGCCCTTCAAAAGTTATATCCAAATTTATATTAAATGTTCCTCGTATAATTTCAACCCTACCGACAAAGAAGTGCCGCGGCTCTTCTCGGGTCCGTGTTTTTTGACGCCACTAAAAAGAAATCAGAGTAGGACACTTCCCTCGCGGAAATGATATAAATTACACGTAAATATAAATCGAACGGAAATTCCAGAATCAAGGTGAATGACTATACCCTACCCCCTATATATGGGCGTATCCTATAAAGGTGCGCTTGTGTAGAAAATGAAATGATGATTACATAAAGTTAAAATTTTTCTAATAAAACCGAAAATTTTTTTAAATGATTTTTGCACTTGATATTTTTGAATATTTAGCTCACACGTATACTATAAGCAGTCTGAGCTATGGTGATCATGTCAAAAATGGGAAAAAAAAGTTGCTACGATCTCGAAAATTTTTATATATCTTTGCGTTTCAGACGATCTTGAAACTTTTTTGTCGCTCCGTATGTCTGTCTGTCTGCCTGACTGTATGTCTGTCTGTCTGTAACGACCCACGCGCATAACTCAAAAACTGCTGGCCCGATTTTAATAAAGTTTGATACCTAGGTTCGGGATAAAATCCTGTAACCTGTCCATTACGGACATTTCTTTCGACATTCATTCTAAAAAAATGTTTTAAAACAAATTTCCTTTTTAACAAATTTCTGTTCAAAGAGAATGTTTTCGAACTAATTTCCGTTTAAAGAAATTGCTTCCCAAGTAGCAATAAGTCGTTGGCGAAACGTCGGGCGATAATCGCGTGCCAACGTTGCATCTAAACGTTTACTTTGTGTCAAGCTCGACCCTGTTTTGAACCGATTTGGTGGATGATTTTTTTGGGGGGGGGATGGTCATTAGGGTTGTATTTTGATCTTGATTACTACATTATATTGACTGCTAAACTAATTTACCAGAAATTAAAAAAGTTTTTGTAATACTTTTCAGAATTTATGCTTTTCGTACCAACAAATTTTATGAACGCAACCACAGTTTATTGTAAAATATTACGTGTTTTAGCCATCCAAAACTCGCGCGCCTTCATTTGAACGTATTTTTACAAAAAATAAATTTTACAATGACGCCCTCTGCGCAGATCGGTAATTGTTCCAAACAACATGGCGTTTACTTAGTTAAGCCCACGACTGCGGCAAAACTTTGACGTTTGAACTAAAAAACGTAGTAAAAATTTTAGGCTTGAAAAACGTCGCGAAGGGCTGCGTAAATTACCTTTAGTAGGATAAACGTTGTGGATCATAGTCGATCAAGCAACCAATCAAATCCATTCATAGAACGTTTGGTAACTTTGGTTTCCATAACAAATAAATGCTACGTGGGTTTGAACAAAGTTCCATTCGAATAAAATGTTTTCGAACAGTTTTACTTTTAAAGAAAATGTTTTTGGCCTATTTCTTTCGAATAAATGGTTTTTCAAATATCGAATTGAAAAAAAACTATTTTAATAAAAAAATATTATTTAGTATTTCGAAAACTAAAAGTTACAGGAAACACATAAAAGCCATTTTGGATCATATTCTACAGAAGCTATGAACTTAAGATTTACTTATGGCGCCAACAAACATTGCTCAGAAGAAAACGCTCACACATTTTTTACGAAAAGCTTGATATTTTGTGTCAAAGCAAATTTCGAGAATATTGAACGAGGAATTTTTGAGTTACCACGCACATTAATTATCAACCTGTGGCGTCATTTCACATTTCTGTTGGGGGGGGGGGGGCATACCTAATTTAAAAAAAAAAAAAACTTTATCGACGAAAACACTTATTAATGCAAAAATATTTAAGCCTAATCAACTGTAAAACTAAATCTATCTATCTCAAATAAACCTAAAACCCAAACAAATTGTTTGGTCAAACACCATGCTGCTCAAATTCTAATAAAAATCAATAGACTAAACGACATACAGTAGTCTCAACATGGCTATATCACGGGTACAGGTCCATTTAAAACTGCAACTTCTGTTTGCGAATTGCGTCGAAGTATGCTGTTAAAAGTTTCGTCGGATCGAGCATTTTAAAATGTGTGTTTATTTGTAAAAGTCAAATTTTGATTTTTGTGTGCAAATACTTAGGGGTGCAGTTGCACCCCTCTCCCCCTGCCCCTGTTATCAACGGACCGATCAATTTTTAAAACCAGCTTTAACGTGTGTGTGAGAAATCAAACTTAGTGGAAATAAGTAAAAAACTAGAAAAGTTATTTTCGATCGATTTCATTGCTTCAATCCCTATGAAGGAGTAGGAATCTAATACATTTTGCCTACGACACCTCTGCCGTGCAAAGCAAAAACCTAGTAACTCGACTTACTCGAAAATGAGATTTTTATATCATTGAAATCGCCGTTAAAAACGGAGCCAGCCAGTTTTTTTTACAAGAAAGTTATGAAGTTAGTATGTAGTTAAATAAACTATTGTTAGTATGTAGTTAAATAAACTTCAAACTCTATTTCCCAAAACACTAGTTCTTGACTTACTAGGCTTCTGCTTTCCACGGCAGACCTGCAGCCGAAAGAGCGAGAGCCCAGGTGGAGGGACAGCACCTGATTGGCAAATTTTTTGTCGGGACCCCTTTAGTCGGCATTTTAGTGTGCACCTATGCAGGGTTAGGAAACAAATCAATGTCGTTCCTGTAGGTGTACGAGTAGAAAGTTTTATTATCTATTTTTAGTTCTTGAGTTTACCCCATAATTAAATGAAATAATTTTCATGAGTATATCTACCCTCGCCCATGTCTCTATTTAGAAAGAATATGCCGACGGTTAGTTTTTACTCCATTTCAATTCACTTTGCAAAGACTATAGTATATTTTAGAATTGCTTCTTTTGATAATTTCGATTATATGTATATTATTATATCTTTTTTAATTTTAGCAATGCAATACCATTACTTTATTATTAATAGGCCACGAGTGCATCCAGGGGGGAGATTCGGGGCATGTGTCATAGTGTAGTGCCTATATAGTTAAATAAGTAAATGTGTGTATTAAATTTGACCTAAATATCTCAAAAACTGCACGTGCGATAAATAAAAAACTAGAAAAAAAAAATTAAATTGTGATGAAACAATGTATCTCGAAAACTAAGAGTTTGCGGACATGTTTATATAAACTTTTGGTTTTAAAATCACTTAAGGAATTCAACATTAAAATTATGTTTTTGAATTTTGGAACACCCTGTTTATTGAATTTGTTTAATATTAATTAGACAAATTATAAATAAATTGATTGGTAATTTTTTTTGCTACTTTACATTTAATGCAGCTTTTTGAGAATGTATTCTCTCAATAAAGTTTGATATGATCACTAATAACAAAGTGATTATTTTAATTGGGCTTTAGGATCTATGATTTAAGAAATTATTAATACAAACATTTTTGAAGAAAACAAAACTAATGTGTAGCTAAAGGAAAAAAAGGAAAAAAGCTCATACTTACATGAATGAGTAACGCAAAAGTTAACAAAACTGCAACTTTTTTAAACATTTTAAAATTGTTGAAATTTGGCGAGTTATAAACTTATTTTTTTAAATACAAATGTCTAATTGAATAAAGGGTTGTCCTTATTATATAGACCTATTCACGTGTGTAATACTTAAAAATCTGGAAAATTTTTAAGAATGACCTAAATTAAGATTTTATCTTATGTTTTTAATAAATAAAATTATCTTGCTTTACATCTATATTGTTTAAAATATAAATCAATAATTAAATTATTAAAAATCACGTTACATAGGTCTTTGATACAATCAATAAACTTATAAAGCAAAAAAAAACAATTACCGTAAAAACAAAAGCGCAAAAACATTTTCTTAGAAAATTTTGCGTAGTATAAAAATTATCATTACTTATTTTTGTAACATTATTTCTTAGTGTTAAAAATTCGGCACTATTGGGAATTGTTGTTATCGTATACGTATATCTATCATCAGTGTTGCGCATATACATATTAAACATGTCAAATAGATTGGGGCATTAATTTTCCTTCAAAGGTTATCTGTATAATCTCTTTGTTTAAATACATTTTTTAAATGATCAACATAATTGCGATAATTGGTTTGTAGTCCAAAAAACTTAAAGTACTTCAGATTGTTTATTTGAAGTACGTAGCCAAAAATCTCGAAAAAAATCCCCATGAAAAAATGAGGTATAAAAACGAGTGTAGAGAAAAAAAAGCCATAAACAGTTTTGTTGCTAGATTTAACAGAATTTTTATAAACGTTTTTAAAATTAAATTAAAATGAAATATTCTTTGGTAGTATTATGTGCCTGCTTCATGTTTGCGCAGGTAAGACTATATTAATTTATTTAAAAATTATATACACTGATGGGTAATTTTTTTGCCACTTTAAATTTAATTTAATATTTCCTCTTTTAATATTTTCAGATTTTATTTTTATTTTATTTAACTATTTTTGCATTATTATTGCCAAAAATTATAAAAAATATGAATCAGTTTTCCGGGATATATTTTTTATTCTTAAAGTTCGGTTGTAAAACTCCTCTAATCAGCTTTAACCCATTTACGGCCAAGGGTAGAAATAAAACTTAAAATTTTTAAAGATTATATTTGAAATATCATCATCATATCAATCAATGGTATCGCCCATATTTTAAGCAAAAAGTCTCCCATTTTTAATTTAAAAAAATTTCTGCTTTGTTAAAACGGCCTTAAATGGGTTAAGGACCCTGTTATATTCTAAATGTATCATCATACAAGTTCCCTTGTTAACTTTTTTAGCTATATTTATTTTGAAAAAATGTTCAGACTGATTCTCCTACATATTAGGTGGGTGGCCCTTCTCTTATATTAGCACTTACTTAAATATTTTTTGGTTAGGTTTACGCAGACACCGTTCCCATTCAAGGTGGCAGTGATCAAGTGAAAAAAGCCTTCGAATCCATGATGAAAGCTATCGATTCAGCCCTAACATCTGCTCAAGCCGCCTTAAACAAGGCCATGGATAGTGTAAACACCGAAGCAACCAAAATCACAGATAAAGCCAAGAACGAGATTGCCGGTCTTACAGGAGATTTGCAAAAAAAATTAGATGAATATGTTCAAGAAGCTGCTGTTTTGGGTATGTTTAAATACAAACTTTATAACAGCTCCATAGGTATCAACAAAATAAAAATCTATTATAGTATATATCATAAATATACAAACACCTATTTTTCTTTAGTTTAGTAGGTAGAACAAACTTTGAACACCTTGAACTAATAGCTGCCTGGCGATCTCAGCATATGCATTTTTTCTTATAGCAAAGTGTATGAAGAATAAAGCTAAAACATAAAATTTTGATTTTAGGACTTGACGTAACTGACTGTGAGACTTATGTGGACCAATTCGCTGCCATTCCAAACAACACCGTCGACGGAATTATTGGCTGCATCACAACTCAAGTGGCCAAGGCCAAGGGATACTGCGATGACGCCTTGGTCAATTGCAAACAAATCGAATCAGACTTGGCAAATATGGAGAGTGAAATCGACAACTGCAGCGGAAACGCCCTCAAGAAGGCTAAATGTTATGCCAAAATTCTTAAGGACATTGTTGAAGCTACAGGAACTGGCCCTCAACACATCGTCGAAGACGTCACCAAAGCCAGTGTTTTGGTTAGCCAACTCGTCCCGATTTTGGAACAATGTGAAATCGATCAAGTCAAAAATGTTGGCACTACTGCTGCCACGTTAGTAGGTCAGTTCGCTATCTGTGCCGGTGTACCCACATACTAAACTTTGTTAATTTTTCTTAGTATTGCGTTTAATAAAATATAATAATTAAGATCTGATTTTGGTGTATTTTTATTAACTTTTAATCAGAATAACAGAGAATGAGAAAACATTTATCTGCCAAATTTATCTTGCGATTTTCTGTCGCAGCAATTGGAAAATCGTAATCGCGAGAAAAATAAAACACTCGTACACTTCCGTCTAAATTGATATCAGTATCATGGATTCCTGGCTTAGACTAAGAAAACAAAAATATTTTGTGTAGCTTTATTATTACAAGCAAAACAAATATACACTCAATAATTGTTCTTAACTGTGTTCTCTTTTCCACATCTAATATTAATTTTCCAAGTCTATGATGGATTTTGAGCAAAAAGTGTTTTTTGTAAAACGTTTATGGTGCAAAAAGTATTTTCTGCAAACCGTACATTTTGCAAATTGGTTGGTTCCCACTAAGCACAAAATCGTAAAAATTGTTAAATAAATATTTAAAAAATAAACGTTATTTTTCTAGCACAAATTTGTGTTCAAATTAAGTGAACTTTTGACATTAAAAATACATGTTGAAAATCCTAACTAAAATTTTATGTAAAAGCATTACCAAAAATATATTTATTAATAACGTTAATAAACCAACATTTAAGGAACCATAATTTTATCAGCATTTAAAATAATACGATCAATATATGGTTAGTTTTATAATGTTTTTCCTACATCTCATTTCTAACGTTGAATTTAAGATATATGAAGCTAATAACTGTTTTGATTTTTTGACAATAAAAACAAAACATACAAAACTATAGAGGGCGCTGCTTCAGTTCCACTACCATCGCCATTTTTAGTTGCGTTTCGCTGCGAGTTGATACGAGTCAGTAAGAGAGACGCTTTTTGTTGTTTTGGTTAAAATATTTGCGTTTTGTAAAAGCAAACGTCGCAAATTACAAGCACAAATGTTAATAATAAGAAAATTTGAGTCGAAATATACTCCAGTGTGGGACAGATGGTATAGTTAAAGAACAACAAATAGGTATGCAGTGATTTAAATGAAGCATTACAAAATAAAGTAAGAAGAGTAAACTAAATTGAAAAAAATAGTTCTATGTAATCAAACATGGAATGCGACAATTCGTCGCGGCCTGTTAGCCTGCGGATCTTAAGCCGCGTATTTATTTGAGGTAGAATTCGCATGCTTTGCAGCGAGGCCAAACGAATGCCTCATTTGCATTCATGCTCAAGTGAATACGCGCCTTGAGACGAGCGCGCCTTTATTGGCGCGTATTCATGTGAGGCAGAACTCTCATGCCTTGCTGTGAGGCCGAACGGGCATACGCATATGTACGTGCTTTGAAGCAGGGTTGCCAGATTTTTCAAATTAAAAAGCGGGACAAATTAAGTAAATGCGTAAACACAAAAATTTTAAATAGATACTAAAAATTTAGATCGATTCTAACATAAAGCTGGAGTGTTTTAGGAACTGGATGGTGTGTTTATTTATTTACGTTTCCAAAAATACATTTAATAATTTTATTTTAAAATTTAGGTTACAGGGTAAATGCGCCAGTAGTCGGCCACCTAACAGTATTTCTCAAACAAAATTAATTTTAAAAAATATATACTTAGCCGCAGTCCATCGTAGTTATTGCATAACTATTCCTAAGGGCCTGTCCTTAAATTACGTAACTCTCTAGGGGGGAGGGGGTTTGGTCTTGCGTTACACTTAGTGCTTTTAAATTTTTTTTCGGTCCAAAATTCTGAATTTTTGCGTTACGTAGTTTAAGGACGTTGCCTAATGCCTCTGTGTTATCTAAAACTCAAAAATAGCCTAATTACACAGATAAAATTTTTTAAAAGAAAAATAATAAAAATGTACAAGAATTCTAATACTCGGCAACCAAAAATCTTAGGCCGGCCAATTTTCAACCAGTAGTCGGCCTATATATTAGATTTGTATTAGTCATATTCTGTTTTTACTTTTTATAAGTTGGTACATTCAGGTAGATGGGTAATAATAAAAAAATTAAAATCAAATATATAATCTTATTTACTTAGTTATAAATATCAATTTTTTTTTTATATTATGTTAAAAAAACCAAGGCATTTTATAGTGTTGAGGAGTTCTATGCATAAGATTGTAGAATTAAAGTAAGTTATATTATTGTAATTTTTTTTAAATATTTGTTTTTGAGTGTCTTTTATCATTATTCTTGTTTTTTAATTTTGACCTTACTTTAAAGCTTATTATAAACTTTATTTTAACTGTGTTTTAATCTTTGTTGAGTTTTTTGTCGTTTTATTTTAAATTTTAAATAATTGTTTTAAATTCAAACCTTTGTTAATACGATTTATATTTATAATATTATGTTTTTGTTTTTAAATTTTAGTGTTTTATGTTTAACATTTTAGTGGGTAGTGTTGTTTAATTATAATCTATTTTTTGCATGGGTAAAAAACCTTCCTTCGAAACCTTGATATCATTTTAAAGCTAATTTTAAGCCTTATTTTAGGTGTGTTGTGTCGTTTTATTTTAGATAATTGTTTTAAATTCAGAACTTTATTATTACCTACTTTTTTAATCATCAATATAATAAATATGTTTTTGTTTTATATATTTAAAATTTTAGTCAAGAATTTTTTTTTTATTAGAATTTATTTCTTGCATAGGTAAAAAAAAATTAAATAATTCTACCGGCCATACCCATGATCAATCTAATCAAAAATTGTTATTGTTATTATATATGAAATGAAATGAAAATCCCTTTGCTATATTACAAAAGTGTGGAAAGTGTTAAAATTATAAAATTATATTTTTAATTTATGTGATTAAAAATAAGTATTCTTACGAGATTAAGATTAGAATGTACAGTGAAACCTCCCATAAGCGGACACTCACGGTTCCGTCGATTTTGTCCGCTTATTGGAGGTGTCCGCTTATGACAGGGAATTGCGAAATTATTATAAATATATTATGTTTATTAACAATTTCCGCTATTTGTGTTTTTACCATATAAAATTTTTCAGCGATCTTTCATGCTGATAAATGTTCCTTCTCCAAAACTAAGAAGTTTTTTACAAGGCACTATTGCAAAAAGATCTATTACTACCCAATTGAACAATAAAAGTAAAACTCAGCAGTTCCGCCCCCGCCGAATAAAATATGTTGTAAATACGACAGAAGTATTTAGTCTCCGCATTAAAACGGAAAGAGGTAATTCCCTGGCTGCAGAATGCGTTGTTGCCAACATACTGCATAATATTTATGCCTATGTTGTGCAGCGCTCCGTCCCGTTGTCAGAGGTTCGCGTCCGGTTAAGGGAGGTTTTAAAATTTTTTAACCAAAAAAAGTTGTCCGCGTCCGGTTATTAGAGTGTCCGGTTATAGGAGTGAATTTTACATGTAAAGAAATAGGGAAAAGCGTGGTTCCAAAAAATTTTTCCGCCTAAAGGGAGTGTCCGCTTAATAGAGGTGTCCGTAAGGAGAGGTTTCACTGTATTTGCTGTGTCAATAAGTTTTTTCCCAACTTTCTGACAATAAAGCTTAGTTTGATTTGATTTGATTGAAGAAATCTAAAAAAAGGTCCCATTTCGGGGACAATTTTTTAAGTATAATAAACAAAAACGGAAAAAACTAAACAAAAGGCAAAGTATTTTTGGATTAAAACAGTGGATTTAGTTGGTTCATACCTAAAATGATAATAAAACACCAAAAAAAAACGAAAAAGAAAACAAAATTCTACATCAAAACGAAAACAAAGGTCATGTGACGCAATTTCACACATGCGCAAAACTCAAAATATTTATTTTTATTTTAATATTTATTTTTATCTGTGGTTACCCAGCATCTGCGTTAAATGTATTAGTAGTAGTTGAAGGAGACCGACCAATGGTTTTGAAAAAAATATTCGGTCGGCCGCCCGACCGACTAGTGGGTTTTTATAATTATTCGTTACCAGTAGTCAGCTATCAGAAAAAAAACTAGGTTTTGATTATCTTTTCTCGATTTTTAGCAGTAAATGACTACAGAAATACCTCCCAAATGATATGCAATCTAAAATTTTGTGTCGTCGTCGTGGTGTAGTGGTAGCAAAATTTGCTTCACACACCGGCGGTCCGGGTTCGATCCCTGGCTAGGTACTTGGTTGTTTGTGATTGTTTAAAAATGCTTTAACTTTGTCCCAACTTTGCGAAACTGGGTGATTGATCCTGATTCGATGGGAGGTCCCAGTACCAAAAAAATGTAAGGGTAATGTACAGTTCACGAAAAAATATTATTTCCAACACCACCTACATGTAGCAAACATCTTAAAATTTCTTACCTTAAACGAACACAATGCACGGCAATTTCGAAACGTCACATTAAAATTACAGTACATATTGTCTGTTTATATATATATATATATATATATATATATATATATATATATATATATACAGTCGAACCTCTATAACTCGAACCTGAAGGGACAACCAAAACAGTTCGAGTTATGGAGAGTTCGAGTTATAGAAACTCGAGTTACATAGGTTAAAATACATGTAAAAAGTGCAGGGACCGCTTTAAAGGTTCAAGTTATAGAGGGGTTCGAGTTATAGAGGTTCGAGTTAGAGAGGTTCGACTGTATATATATATATATATATATATATATATATATATAAAATGGATTAAAGTACATTATTTTTATTATTATTTCATAAAAATCACAGCTAAGACCGAGTACCGGTTGGGGGCCGACTACTGGCGCATTTACCCTACTTATTCAAATATAGTGAGTTTTAATTGAGGAGGAGAAAAACTTTTAAATTAAGTTGTGTTTCAAACTTCCATTGTCTTCATTATATTTCGATGATCAAAATGCATGCATAATAAAAAATATAATCTGTGATTTCTTTTAAAGTGATTTGAAATAGATAAGATAAGTATGTACAGATAACAAATATCGGCCCTAAATGAAAAAGTAACTTAAAAGAAAACGTAAAACATTCCCCTTGTTATATAAGTTATATAGTTATAAGTAGATACAGAAAGGTAAAAAAATAGGACAGAAATTAAAAAAATGCTGGAAAATCGGGACAATTTGCATAAAAAGCGTGACTTTAATGGGATTTAAAAAAAGCGGGACCGAGCAACAAAAAGCGGGACCGTCCCACCGTAGGCGGGACGTCTGGCAACCCTGCTTTAAAGGCGTGGCTAACAGCCACACGCATGGACCCGCGGCATGCGGCACCATCCAATCAGAGTGGGAACTTCAAACGAGAATTCAGTTGAATATTTGTTGGCTCGAGGCGAGTATGTATTCACTTGAGCATGAATGCGAACAACATGGGCGCACCCAGGGGGGGCCCCGGGGCCCGGCCCCCCCCAAGCCTTAGATTTTTAATATATTTTCTACATATTTGATGATAAAACATGAAAAATACCTTAAAATTTGACATCAGAAGGCTTCGGGCCCCCCCCCAACCCCAAGCAGTGGCGTAGTTGCGAAAAGACATGATGACCTTTTTTTTTTTTTTGGTTGCAGGATTTTTGAGGGCGCCCTTTGTACCTGTCGGCCTCCCCCACGCATGATGACCTTTTTTTTTTTTTTTTTTTGTCGCAAGTTTTTTGAGGGCGCGTTTGGTAGCTGTCGGGCCCCCCCCCCCCCAAGACACATTCCTCGGTGCGCCACTGCGAACAAGGCATTGGTTTGGCCTCGCAACGAGGCACTTACTACAAAGTTATTGTTTACACAGAATTTTAAATTTAAATTTTAGAAATTACGATGCCGAATTTCCTTTACTGAGCGTCGAGTTCACGACAACCTCAACGGACTCTTGCTGCTCTGAGTTTCCAAAATAGAAGAAATTTATTTACGTTATTTAAGTTACCTTTTCTTTGAAGATATTTGAAAACAATATATTTTTTTATCAGACAAAAAGACGATCGATGAAACTGAATGGATAAAAGAAGTTGGGGAATACCCCAAATGAGATGGGCGGACGATTTGAAGAAACATGCGGGGATTACAGATGGATGAACACGGCGACAGATAGAGAAGAGTGGAAGATATTGGGGAAGGCATGTGTCCAAAGATGGATCGAAGAAGGTTAAATAGATATATAAAATAGCTATTTTTTCAGTTAGAAAAACATTTCTTTTTTACTATTAAAAATCATGATGTTGAAATAACATTTTATTTTAAATGTAGAAAAACACAAGATTATTTTTCTAACGTCAAAAAACGGGTTATTAAGCTTCTTTTTCACTATCAATAATTATGACGTTAGAACTAATATCCAATCTGACGTTATGTTTTTAAATTAAACATTATTTTGACGTTATTAAAATGTTTTTGTGTTTAGTGGGATGCTGGGTTGGTCTATCAGCTTGTCTGGGACTGTATTCTCGAAAAAAATAAGCACAAATTTCTTTGTTTAATTTTTTTTTGGAAACATTTGTCTACTTCTTCCTTTAATTGAAAATGAGTTTTAAAGGTAAAAATTATATAAGAGCAGTTTGAAATGTGATAAACACCAGCGATGGAGGGGATGGCCCCAGTGGACCCACTAAATAATTAATTTTGTGCTTAATTTTAGGTATCTCATCTATGTGTCACTCTCTTTTGATGATGATCATCCTGAAGTGAACCGCAAAGCTTCTGTTGTTATAAAAGTCAGAAAAATAATGTGTACTTAATTTAGTATTTTGTTTTGAGTTTGGGTCTGTTCGGTTCCGTACCTAATATGTTTGTTTGTAAAACAAATAAATAAATAGGAAACAATGATTTTTCGTCGCTAAGCGGACATAGAAATATTTAGGTTTTTGTATTTTTCCGTGGGCCGTTTGTATTTTTCCTCATCAATAATACATATTTCTGTTTTATTAAAAAGTTTCTTTACTTCAAAAGTTATACGCCCCCCACTATTTAAGGGCACGCGCCGCCGCTGGAGCAGCATCTAGATAAGCTATGGAAGAAAGTCACCTAATATGAAGATAGTGCCTAACATGGGGTAGGACGCCTGCTCGCAAATACTGATTGTAAGTACACACACAGCCATTTCCAGGACTTCTGCCTCTCAGAGTCTTAGCTGAAGAAAGACGGACATTTATCAGCGGAAAAGGTCAACTACACTGAGTGCTGAAGAACTCAGAATAGAAGAACGGCAGAACAGCGTAAGCCGATCTCTCTCCAATGGGATGCCACACTGAAGGGTAGGTGGACACATCGTCTTATACCAAAGATCAACGTTTGGCAGAACCGGAGTCACGGCAAGGTCACCTACTATCTAACACAGATGCTATCAGGTCACGGCTCCTTTCGAGCTTATCTTCACCGCTTTAAGCACGATAATTCTCCGGAGTGCCCGTCCTGCCTTGGAGCCTCTGGAGATGTAGAGCACGTTTTTTTCGAGTGCCCGAGTTTTAGCCCACAGCGAGACAACTCAACCAGAGACATGTGAGAGACATTAGTAAGAGCTATGTTGTCATCGAAGACTGCTGGGGACGCAACCAACACTTTCGCCACAGAAGTCCTTACAGAACTGCGTTCCATAGAAAGAACAAAAGTGAGTGACGCCAATTAGAGGTTAGGGGAAAGCGGAGGTTTTATCGGTATTATCAACGTGCGTTTCCCTCGCTATAATAAAAAAAACACAGACAGACATCCCTACGATATTGGTAAGATACGTCAAAATACACCCAAATAACACATTTTTGGCGTTATCTCAAAAAAATTTTTTCAATTCCAATGAAGCCAAGCAATAATTGTGCCGGGCACTATTCTGACAGTTTCGCATTATAATAACCGCTGTCTTCTTTCAAAATTAGGCCCTTGTGTATTATAAGAGCCGGAATTAATAATACCGCCATTATTAATGGAAAACAAACGACTGGATTTAGAAATTCAACTTTGGTATGTCAATTTTGATAGATCAACTGTCAGTTTTCACTGGAAAACTGTCAGAATAGTGCCCGGCACTATTATTGCCTGGCTTTAATGCAATAAGTCCCTTTTAAGTCCCTTTATCTTTCTAATGAGAGCGCTTAGATTTTACGGACCCCAAGTAAATTACGAACATTTTGGGTCAGTTAAAATAACAAAAAATTTGACAGCACATTGTTACTAAGAATAACGGTAACATTCAGGGCAAAAAATATAGATTTTGAAACACTAAAGAGAAGCATAACATAAACGTCAATTTACTAGTTTTACACGTCCTCAACTTTTCATTTATTTATATTTGTTTCATTATTTTTATTAGATTTATGGCTTTTTACGAACCAAA
This sequence comes from Aspidapion aeneum, assembly GCA_963576565.1. Classification (NCBI taxonomy): domain Eukaryota; kingdom Metazoa; phylum Arthropoda; class Insecta; order Coleoptera; family Brentidae; genus Aspidapion; species Aspidapion aeneum. The sequence continues at coordinate 99,462,983 of OY755043.1, forward strand.
CTACCGAATTTTAGTAAAAAATTCGATTGCATTAAAACAAAATACAAAACTAACCTTAAAAAATAACATTAAAGGACGACCACCGTAAGTACCGAGCACCGTGACCGTAAATAACAATAAATTGGTAAAAAAAAATTTTTAAGTCACAAGCTTTTATAAAAAGCACTAAAAATTAAAAAAATATTCTAACATTCTAATATTATCTTAATAATAAAAGCGATGGCCGACTGATGGAAATTTTGACGATGTTAGCACGATAAGATATCCGTATCAATTAAATATCACTATTTGCAAGAATCAATCTAGCAGAAAAATGCAGAGGTACCTCACCCACCCAACCCGACCCAAGATACCCCAGAATTTCTCTGACATAGGTATGGCAATGGCATAACATTGCGGCATATCAAACATATGTTTGATGACCTGCTATGTTGAATATTCTTTAAGTGTTTAGATCACAAATTTAGATTAACTTATGCTTTGATTTGCGGTCATCGCTTTTATTATTATGATAATATTAGAATGTTAGAAAATTATTTTTTAATTTTTAGTGCATTTTATAAAAGCTTGTGACTTAAAAAAATTTTTTTACCAATTTATTTTCTACTTTTTAGTCTCAGCTATCTACTCTATTAAATGAAAATATTTGTTCAATAACAGAACAGAAGAGTTTATTCTAGATCGTAATAAAATCGCTGATCATGAGTTGTTTATAAACTCATTTTTATTTTTCTTCAGAGGGTGGGGGTAGAGGTAGAAATGTATTTTTTGTTTGGCCTAAGGGGGTGGGGGGTAGGGGTGGGAGGACATTTTTTCATTATTGTTGTATTGTCATCGGACCACTATATGTATATCAAATTTCATCCAAATCGGATAATGAGAAGTGTGTCAAAAACGCATTTTTCTATAGATATGGGTGGGGGTAGGAGTGGTAGGATTTATTTTTCAATGTTGAATTGTCATCGGACCCCTATATGTATACCAAATTTCATCCAAATCGGATAATGGGATGGGCGTCAAAAACGCATTTTCTATGGAAGGGGGTGAGGGTAGGGGTGGGAGGATATATTTTTTTAAATGTTGTATTGTCATCGGACCACTATGTGAATACCAAATTTCATCCAAATCGGATAATGGGAAGTGTGTCAAAAACTCATTTTTCTATGAAAGGGGGTGGGGGTAGGGGTGGGAGGATATTTCTTTCTTAGTATTGTATTGTCATCGGATCACTATATGTATACCAAATTTCATCCAAATCGGATACCGGGATGTGTGTCAAAAACAAATTTTTGTATGGAAGGGGGTGGGGGTAGGGGTGGAAGGATATTTTTATCTTATTGTTGTATTATCATCGGACCACTATGTGTATACCAAATTTTATTCAAATCGGATAATGGGAAGTATGTCAAAAACATATTTTTCTATAGAAGGGTTGGGGGTAGAGGTGGGAGGATACTTCTTTCTTAATATTGTATTGTCATCGGATCACTATATGTATACCAAATTTCTTCCAAATCCGATAGCGGGATGTGTGTCAAAAACAAATTTTTCTATGGAAGGGGGTGGGGGTAGGGGTGGGAGGATATTTTATTTTATTGTTGTATTATGATTGGACCACTATGTGTATACCAAATTTCATCCAAATCGGATAATGGGAAGTGTGTCAAAAACGCTTCACAAGATTTGATAGATAGTTAGATAGTTAGACAGAACATCTGAAGCTAAATAAAAGCTTGTAAAAAAGTAGCGAGAAGCTGCGAATGCGGAGACTCACTAATAACAATAACGGTAACAAAGTGTAAAATACGCGACCCAAAATGTCCCTATCCTTTCTACTATTAGTCCCTATTTCATTACCAAATCTGTCGAATAACGTTTCGATTACCATAGAAACGTCAAAAAAAATATGCATTTTCATTGTTCTGTTAACCGGTTACCTATAACCCTGCTCCGGAGTGCGTTCATGATTAACGTCGTGTGCACATCGGACGCGCCCGGCTTTATTTTTGCCCGTTCACTAATGAAGCCGCGCGCGTTCGGTTGGATGAATTTTGCGTTCATGATTCGGTTGCTGGCTTTGGTGCGCACACCGGAAGGCGAAATGACGTTCACGATTAACACACGGCGAACAACCATTTATCTATAGTCTTTGCAATAAGGCTAGTCGTTTTGTTCAATCACCCCGTAATTCTGGTAACAAAACGCACGTGTATTCCTAATTCAGTTTTAAACCACAGGTTCCTGTAAGGGTGGTGGATCGGTGTTTAAACTGTCAAGTGTTTTGAAATTTTTGACTTTGAAAGATTATCGCTTACATTTTATTGAAATTCTGATTCTGATAGTATAAGCAAAAAAGGTTATTGGTTGTCTTAACAGTATTTTATGGAGCAGAGAGATAAAAAAGAATGTACAATTTAACATATATGAAACAATGATGAAAAGCACGCTGTTGTATGTGCCACTCGTGGTCTACTTGTCGCGTAACAGAAAAATACAAAGCAAAAATGGAAAGTGTCGAAATGGATGCAATAAGAAGATCAATAAGAATATCTAGAACAGATCATATAAGAAATAAGATCATAAAAGAAAGAATGGGAATCGAAGGAAGCATAACGGATGACATTACTAAAAGGCAACTGATATGGTACGGCCATTTACAACGGATGAGCGACGAAAGATTACCAAAGCAGGTCCTAGAATGGCAACCAATAGGGCGCAGAAAAAGAGGGCGTCCTAAACTGGAATGGCAACAGTCAATCCAAAAATCATTGGGTCAAAAAAAACCTGACGGAAGATGACTGTCAGGATCGAAGGAGGTGGAGAATAGGCGTCGGACAACGTAGAAAAACGTTCTAAACCGACATAGTAGTAGTAGTGATTCTGATTTGGAATAGTTTTTTGAAAAAAGTTTCTGTCCCAATATGATTTTATGTAGTGAAAAATTTATGAACAATTTGGGTTCCCTGATGCCGCCAAAGTTTCTGGAAGATTTTCAGTGCGACTGACCGTAGAGCTACAAACCATGAACAAACGATAACTTAAATTTTTATTTTTTTCACAAATGTTATTTTCTACAATGTATTTCGAGCTGGAGTTATGCTAAGCTTTGCAATTTGTTTTGGTAAAAATTATGATTCAATAGGATTAGGTCCTATTTATATTATAGTTTTTAATATGATTACCTAAGCATAAAGACATAAAATAAAATTTAAATTAATATTATTTGTAGTTTCCACAAATAAACTTTAGCCCGACTCATATTAATGTAGTACATACTCATTTCTTTGTTATAATACGTATATAAGAAGCATTTATATTTTTGATTTAGGGTAAATTAAAACAGACTTTTATTATGATTTTTAATAAAAAAGATGTTGATACGATTTTTTATAATCGACACATGGATCTTTTAACAAGTATAAAAAAGTTCCAAACTGATTAAACTAGAAAGGCTTTGGGAATTTCAATAAAAACAGTATTGAGACATACAGACTCTTTCTTTTAAAAATAGCTATATTGAGGCTATTACTAATTACTAAATTTAAAATGTTGCAGTAGTACAGTTCATAGGATTAAGTTCAAATCAAATCATGAAAATAATTATATTAAGCTTTATTTGTATGGTTTTGTAAACCTATTTTCTTAAAATAAAATAAAACCAACCAAAAAACCGAAAATCTAAAATCTTACTAAAAAACGAACTACGCAAAAATAATTTATTCTCATCATCCAAAAAAAATCATCTCATGAATTGCCATCGTCAGTTATGACGCGAGGAATGACATCAACTAGCTGTTTCATTTTCTTAGTCTTCCAAAATTAGTTTGTCGCAATGCATCATTAATTCTAACAATGCGTCTTATCTTTTTAAACAATAGTTTTTAGTTTTTTAAAGGCGTTGTTTTGAAGGGCATCCGAAAGTCTTCATACTTTTTGTCATTACCAATTACTGTGTTTCTTGAATTTTGCTCTGTAGTTATTAGTGTTATTACGGATGGGACTGAAGATCAAAAAAAGCGTGCAAGCGCCATTATTTTTCTGATATTTCTAAATATTTACTTTACAAAATATTTTTACTACTAAGTTTTTTGTTTTGAAAGTTTTCTTTCATTCTCAATTTAAACTCTGATAGACAGACAGGCTTGCAACTGCCAACTGCAATCTGGGGCCAACAATGATTTTCGATGCTATTTTCGGTCTTCTTTATAGCAGAAAAATAAAAAAGGATATCAAAGGGACTTGGGGTATTGCAATACTCGATTTTAACTTGTCGCGCATACGCATAGCGAAGATGAAACATATGAGAGCAAACTATAAACCCAACTTTACTCCTTTTTTTGGCAATTTTTTTTTTTTAAAGGCTGCTTGACATGGTACATGACGCGCTGCAAATATTTGCAAGCAAAAAATGTCGGTCAAATTGTTGCCTGCAAAAAATCTTCTTTTCGTTTGACATTGTGCATGGCCATGCATGGATTCCCGAGAATCTAGGTAAAAATTCCCGTTTGCATGCAAGTACAGTTTGCATGCAAAAAAATGGCACCGGACCGATAAAAATGGATTGCCTGCAACAATCAGCTGGATTTGTACTGCGCATGCACCTGGGCAAAATTTCATACATTTGCCTGCAAATTTTATTGTCATGCACCATGTCAAGCGGCCTTAATTCCGCCAAACTTTTTGGGCACTTTAACATGCGCTTTTCAACCCACTTTCATAATGTGGTAATCCCTTGCCATAGGCAAATACACTTTTGTGACATTTCCAACCTCTTTGTTTATCATGTGCATAATAACAGCAACAAGACAAATTCTGAAACACGGTACGTCTTTGAGTTCTTTTTATCTGTGCGTTTTTTTGTCAAAATAAAGTCAGCATCTTTTTATTTAAGACTGACATATCTATGTAATTTTTGAAATATTTCTGGTTAAGCCGATCACACACAAAAATGCATAGCGCATAGCATGGCGCATAGAAGTTCAACCTTATGGACTTTTCTTATGCAAAACCAATATGGCCGCTGCTATTCGATCGTCGATTGGTTGAAAGCCCCATGCCACGCGTTATGCACCATGCTACGGAGGTGTGTGTGAAGGCCTTTAGGAAATATGTTTATATCATGTCAAAGTCACAAAAGTGTAACTGCGTATGGCAATGAGTAAGTAAACTCCATATCATAATTTTTGAAATAACTTTTTAACAGGTTTCAGCTGTTTACCATAACAAATAGCATAGGCCAACGAAAAAAAGTCGTAAAAAGTTGTCTCAAAAATAATGAAATAGGGTGTATTTCACTAAACTTTAAATTGATTAATAGGGGGCGATTCTTCACAATTTGAAAAAATCTGACACAATTTGACATGCCAGAATTTAACCTTAAATCTTGACAACATTGCATCAATTTTCTAAGGATAAATACGTTACAATGCAATGTAGAATTCAAATAAGGCATTGGCTTAATTTTAATCTGATTTAACACAATACAACTTACGGCGACATGCGTGAATCTTATTAATTTGCTTGAAAAATAATAATCTATTAAAATTAACACTATTCCCCCTATTATTATATATTATTATAATTAATAATCGGTCCACCTGCGAAACAAGGCCACCAACGACAATAGGTTTGATTTGAGTGATATAATAATAACAATAAATTTTTTTTTAAATATAGATTTTTAAAATGTAAATCCAAGACAAGAAAAAACTTATTTTTGACGAAATATGCAGAGAACATTAGGGGCCGGTTTCTCAATAGAGGATTACGACTGACCCGTGGGTTATCTTTAATAGCTGTCTTTTTTTGGCATGTGGTAAATATGTCAGCCATCTCTTTTTTTAACCCACGGGTCAGGGCTAACCCTCTATTGAGAAACCGGCCCTTCGAGACTCAACAAACAAGATATATTGAAGCTACCTGGGTACTATACTGTTACAAAGATACGAATCCTTAAACATCTTCAAAACGATTGTTTGCACATTTTATTCAAAACAAAGCAACTAACATTTTTAAATTTAACTAATTTTGTTGGACACTAAACCCTAGATGCACCGTAAGCACATTTCTTGGATTAGTCACTTAATCGCGATTAAGTCCTTGTTGCTCACATAAAACAACAATGATGGATTAGCTAAGCCTTCTTACGGTACATCTAAAACTATAGTATTTTACAACAAAATATTGATTTAAATCATATATCTCTCAGTGCAGATTGTGGGTTATACTTCATTGGCGTCCGTAAACTAAGAACTTTTTTAAAAATCACTACAAATATTTTTTGTTTTTTACAATTTTCTGAAATGTATTTAATAATTTATTAGGAAAATTAACTTTGCGTTCCAACAATTGATAATCAAATAGAGACAATTTCACTCCTAACGAGCCAGTGGCATCCATCAATGTGGGCGATTTACAGAAATCCTTAAAAAATCTATTGATTTTTTACATTTTCATTCAATTTTCAACAAAAAAGCCCTTTCAAAAAAAAAAATGTACGCTTTATTTAGGCGACAAAATTTATTTTCAGTTAAAGTATAACATAATTTGGTCAATATTACGGATAACATTTCATTAGCGTTGCAAAAAAATCTTTTTAATTTTGAAATTTTGCAATTGTCATAAAAACTAAGTGCTGCTAGAAAACACTGATATTACACTTTATTAGGAAGACCAAATTTCTAACGGTGTATAAATTTTAATTATACTATAGACAATAAAATTTATAGGTTATACCTTCCCCCTATATGGGATTTCCCGACAGATAGATAGATTTTTGTTGCTATTGGAATGTAGTTTTACTTGTTTGCCACATTGTCAACTACAACCTACATCTAGGGTGGAGAGGGGGACAAAAGTGGTCAAAGTAAGAAACTCATAACGAATAAAGCTTATAGAAAATTACATTTTCTTTCATAAAAATAGGTCGATGATCTGCCGCGTGGTCTTCTTAAGAAAAGAAAAACCGATTTTTATGAAAGTTACATTTTTGCAAAGAAAGCGTTATCTTCTATATGTTTTCGTAATGAGCTTTATGCTTTGGCCACTTTTTCTTGGGTGGTCTTCCGCCCCTCTAGGTATAACGACGAACATAACTGGAGGCAATTTGTAAAAATCGCCAAAAATCAGTATTATTTATAATACATACTGCCGTTCCTAAGAAGAAAATTTTATTTTCTAAATAGTGGCAGAAATTATTTTTGCCTAGAGTACTTCATTTTCAAAAAACATATTCTGCCGTCGCAGGTTTTATATAATTTTGAAATAAAAAGCAAAAAATTAAAACCTTCACTTTTATATTAAAAATTATAAAAAAGAAAATAAAAAAGTATAAAACTAAACCCGTTTTTCTCAAAACGTAAAATTGCTACTAATTTTCTTAAAAATTAAGTACTCTGGTACTCTTTTCGAAAATAAAATGTTCTTTAAAATAATGTACAGATTAATTATGTAAAGATAATTGATGATTCATATGTGAGTGGGTCTTGCAGCCCTTCCACTGCGACCACCAGTGCAGCTGCGGCTCGTGCCGCAGGCGAGGTGAAGCGGTACATTACAAACATCAGTATACAAGGTATTATCTCTGCAGAAAACGTATTCCTCGTCCTCAGTTGAAAGAGATCAGAAACATATTTATAGGCAAAAAGTTTTATTGATATTGACGTTTTTCTCTTTCAACTAGAGATGTGCTTAGCAGTTCATTTTAATGAACTAGTTCATGTGAACTAGTTCACCAAAATGAACTAGTTCACTGAACTAGTTCGTTTGAACTATTAACGGAATGGCTATATGGATTAAGCGTGTTATATATTAATATTTTATATTCATTCTGTTAAAAAAAAAACCTGTTTATCGTATTTCTGACTTGTTTTATTTAATTGTTTAATTTTTAGTTAAAATATTTGCAGAATCAAAAACAGTTTAAAATTATTTTTATTATAATGCTTTTTTCTACTAAAATATTTTACAGTAGGTATAAATATATAATAAATAATTGGACATTCGTCAAAATTTTATTATTTTGTATTAGGCTAGCAGTTCCTTAATTTTCCGTAATCAAATCAAAATTTGAAATACCTAGTTCATCGTAGCTTAAGCGTGCCACTCAATGTAACGAAACAGGTGATTCGACTAGCCGACTGAACGAACGCCGGTTTTTACTTATTAGTTCAACTCAATAGTTCATTTCTAACAGTTCGTTCGTTCATCGTAGAAAGCACCGCGGTATCGTTCACTCGTTCAGTGTTCTGTCCTCGTTTCATGAATAGGAAAACAGATGCCGCGTTCCTAGTGTACAGAAATAATTGGGTTGTGTTGCTTCTTTATAGTTCACTTTGAACTAGTTCATTTTAGAAAAGTGAACTAGTTCGTTTTCCTTGTTGAATGAACTAGTTCATTTTTCTAGTTCGTTCGCGAACTACCCATCTCTACTTTCAACTGACGTACCATGCTCCAATATTTCTAGGACGCAAAGAGTTTTAAAGAGAATAACGTTTGTACGGGTGTTTATAATGTGGCGCTTCACCTCGCCTGCGGCACGAGCCGCCGCTGCTCCAGTGTATATTCTGGCTTGATGCTAATGTTTCATATAGATAAAAATAATTAGTTACATCGAAACTTATAATTATTTTTTACGATTTTTGTAAATAATCTCGATTTATACATGCCACTGTACCATTTCTTGTAAATTAAACCCTTTCATTGGAAAGAAAATTTTATGCTTTTAATAAATGCTATATTTTTTTCCTAAAAGGCGTTTTAATGAAAGTTTAAAAAAAAAAATTCCTAAACAGTTTTATTTATAAGAAAATTTATCATGCCTTTAAAAATTTTAGACGCCTTGGTAATTCCTATCTGTTCCGTCTCTGCTAGCGCCACCCAGCAGCAACCTTCTAAACTAAGCGAATAAAAAATTTACCGAAGGAATTTGCGCCACCACGCGACGTGGCCTTGTACGCAGAATGAGTGCAATGAATTCTATGTTATAGATATATAGAGATCTTTGCTTTTGGATTACATACACTACATACCTTATGTACACCTCCTTTGTTAATATTATAATAATATAATATAAAAACAAACTTAAGATTAACTAATTATTCCTGAAATCTTAAGAGTTTGCTAACAACGCGTATCGATCGTGTTGTATAAGAATCATTATTCGGTAAGTTATTATCGCACAATATTTTCATTATAATTAAGTTTGAGACAAATCGGTTTAAAAATAAAGAAATCCGCCATTGTTGTAATAAAAAACTTAAATTAAAGTGTTCCCAGCAAACATCGACCTGCTGGTACTGTACTAATATTGTACTTTAACTGCTGGCATCGGCAACGATGTGCATTATTTTTATTATTTTTGTATTGTGTAATTTGCATATTATTTAAAAGTGCAAAAAATGCAACATTTTAGTACTTTATTTTTAGTACAACGAAAAGTAATACTTTATTTATGAAAAATACCAAGCGCAGTCAGGGTTAATGGCAAAAAAGCATTTTAAAAGTATATTTTAACAGTTGTTTTTAGAGCACTTTATTTTAGTACAAAAAAACTAAATATTTTACTGGCTGCAAAATTAATATAACAGTGAAAAAACATTTCAAAAGTATTTTGAAATGGTTGCTTTTAAAGCACTTTATTTTAGTACAAAAAATTAAATATTTTACTGTGAAAATAAAGTATTTACAAAAAAACGTATTTGCTGGCCTGGCCGCTAGATGGCAAACACTAGTCAACATTTTACAGGTACACTGAAGAATGTCAAGCTTAAGAATGTTAATAATTTTATTTATTTTTAAATTGGTGTGAAATGTTCCATAATCATTGGAAATATCCTCATCTGATATGAAAAGGAATATTAAAGATTATTATACAATGATCAAATAATTCTTTCCGTAAATATGAGACGTAAGTGACACATAACGTCCTTACAATATTTACAACAAAAGTAGTTTTTTTGTACTACAAAAATTAATAAATTACATTGCTTTAAAACTACAGGTTTTTTTTAAAAAAGAGTTAAAAAAATTCCGTTTTTTTTGTACTAAAAATATGAAGAAAATACATTACTTTAAAAGTACATGCTTTTGTGTAGAAAAAAAGTTTAAAAAAATGCATTGCTTTAAAAGTACAGTGTTTTTTGTATTAAAATATATACTTGCTGGCCTGATGCCGGCCGTTGTTCCAAATCAATACAAATTAAGTACTTCCTAATTAGTACTTTGCCGTTATGGGTTCAGCGAAAGCCAGTACTTAAAAAGTACTTTTTTTGTAATCCATGTTTGCTGGGTTACCAGGTTACCAAACACTACACCTACCAAATTTCAGCGCTCGACTTAATGGATTTAACTTTACTTAACAAAACCAAATTTCAAGAAAATTGCGTAAAGGATTTTTTAAAGATATTTTTGTATAAATAACATATCTATTTTGTTTTTCATCTGCACATAGAAAAAAGTTTTTTTAGTCCAGCGCTAAGTTGGCCCGGCGCCCAGTTGGCGCCGCCGAGTTGGCTCGGCGCCCAGTTGGCGTCGTCGAGTTGGCCCGGCGCCCAGTTGTCCTAGACCGCTTTTCAACAATGACAATATTATTCACCCACTCTGTAGGTTCTTCAACTTAGAAATGATACGTCTACACTCGTGTAGGGCATCCTTTAGCCGCGATTTTAAAGCATCTGGGACCGGCACATTTGTCAATTTTCAGTTACAGATTCGAAGGCCACTTGCTGCCGCTGTTGCCAATTGATTGTTCCCAAGAGAAAGTAGCAGAGTTTGTTTTTTAATTTTTAATTATGTGGGTAAAATATGATTACGAAAAACTGTTACAACGTGACGTGCAAGGTCGTTCCTAAGGGGGGATCAATCTCCCCCCGAAATTTTTAGGAATAAAAAATAATCAAACATTTAGTAGTGATAAGTACTAGAGATATATAAATTATTCGCATTTTTTATGGTAGAATTGATGCTGATTTTTTAGATTTTTACTTATAACATACTCAAACCAAAGTTTGGTTAGTCTATTTAAAAAAAATCTAAATCTTAAACGTATTTTTTTATACTTAAATGCATGCAAAGTGTAGAAAAATATATCTTTCTCGAATGGCATTTTGTTTAAAGAAATCTTTTTCAAATCGCATTTTATTCAAATGGCGTTCAGCAGCGTAGCGTGCCTGAAACGTGCGACCAAAAAAAAAAAAAGAAAAGGTCTTTAGTTTCCTTTGCCGCCCTCTCAATTTGCGGTTGCCGGCCCTGCTACTTAATCAAGCTGAGGGCGCTTCGGGCACCCATGGGGCGCCAGTACCCTCGGGGCGGGAGGGCGACGAACCCCCCCCCCCACGCTACGCCACTGGTTTTGTTCGAAAGCTTAGCTCTTCTGTCCTCTTTCTGGCAGATCGAAATTTAGTATATAAAAATAAACCTTGGCAAGTCCCTTTTAGTCATTTAGAAAATTATAGCCCTTCTTTCGGTCGGGCATGAAAATTCCCGCCGTGGGATTAAAAGTAAACACTGCACGGCCTAGGTTTATAATATACCTACTATTATTTTTATTAGTGTTCAAAAAAAAGCGGGCGGCGAAGAAAAGGTCGAAAATACAAAAAGTCGAAAATACAAACGTTCGAAAGTACAAAAGGTCGAAAATACAAAATATTGAAAAACAAAAGGTCCAAACAAAGATCGAAAGTAGCTACACTGTAATGATTGCAAAACAAAGTAGAATTAAGAGACACACACATTCATAGAAAAGTTTTTAAAAAATCAACATCCAATAAGAAAAAAATGATTTCGAAAAATTTCTGTTTGAAGAAAACGTTTTCGAACAATCTTTTGTTCCAAGAATATGTTTTAGAACAATTTTTGGTTTGAAGAAAATGATTTTCGAAGTTTATGCTTTCGAACAATAATATTAAGATATTTATATGAAATGTAATTAAGCCGAACCTTACGAAAACTCGAACTGTATTTGGGCATTTTTTGTCTTTTGATAAAATGTAAAATTCGGAATAAAAAGGTACTAAAAAAAAAACACAATACCAAAAACACCCAAAAAAATGGGAAAAAAACTTGGAAAATAAATTAAACAGTGCAAAAAATAGCGTATAAACATCGTGATAAAATTTTCATTTTATCCCGTGATATATTATATACTATTAATAAACTTTTAACATAGAAATGTATTTCTGTCCTGTTTGTTTATTTATTACGTATTATTTTTATACAAAAACAGAAATAATATTTAAAAGAAAATGATTTTTAACAATAAATATACCTACAATAAATATTCATAAACCAAAAACTCAAGGAACATATTTTTTATTTCTTAAGCTGTATAAAAACGAGTTCTTTTTAAGTTTTATTAAAAGATTTTTCTTTTCTCAGACTGTATAAAAATGAGTATTTTTCACGAACGTCTATGGATTTTTGACTACGGTTTTGACATTCGTGTCGCTACCCCTGGGAGACGCTAGGCTTCCAGGATGCAGTGACCCTAGTATTTCTAATTACCCTATCCAAAACCTCATGGGCGCAGCCTTCGTGTTAGTTTACGACAGAGACAATTTATTATTTTCTCTATGGTTTACGAAGGCTGTGTCATGGGCCGTCGCTAAAGAACAGCAGTCTCTATATGGGAGGACCCCCCAGAATAAAAAAACTATATACGTGCCTAGCTTTGATAACAAAAGTAAAAAAATAATCACCACTTCAATAATTTGACCAGGATTACACTTAGTCAGATTTTTCTGGCAGATTTTAAAGAAATAATTTGACATTCCCTTAAAAATCCGTTCAAATATAACGGTGGCAACAGCGTAGAGCTAATTTTGTAGCGACCCTTCCACGACATGCAATTAGCACCTCTTTGTTAATTTTACCGTGAAAAACAAAGAAAGAAAGTAAACTTAGCTGACCTCATAAAGAAAACGAATAGGACTCATAAATTTGAAAGAAATGTGACGAAATGTGACGAAATTTGACTTTTCAGTTTGTGCGGTTAATGGCTTTCTGCTTTGAATTTATTTACAATTTTTAAATTAAAATTTTCAACAAATTACGGGTTTTTAATTAAAAACAAATATTATATCGTGAAGCTACATCTATCAAAAAGTGGGAAATGGCCTTTTAGGTAAGTTTTTAAGTTTAAAAATTGCCTTTTAAACGAGAAATCTTAAGCGCCAGATTATGTCACATTTTTTCAAATTTCGCCAGATTTTTTGAAATGTAAAGAATTGCCCCCATAATATCAATATTATATGTCCATATTATTTCAAAACAAATACAAAAGGAACCTCTTTATTGTTACAAAATTCTAGTACAGTTTTTGGTCCCTTTAAAGAATAACATAAATTGGGTTAAAATGTTTTAAATCTGTGTTATTGGCGGGAAATTCGTTTCGATTTAAATCCGCTAATAAAAAAATACAAAATTGACAAATAACAGACAGAAGACGTCCGGTGAACGCCTGGGTAAAATTCACACGGTAAATTTTAACTCGAATTATGAACGCACTCCCGGAGGTACATACAAAGAAAGAACAATGAAGATGCATGATGCTCGCATTTAAAACGAAGAGAACTAATAACCCAAGCAACGGTCCAACGCTTGAAAAGGGCTTATAGGGCTGGTATCGTTATGTTTATTTGACATTGACATTTGCAACCATAAGTAACAGAAATATATACGTAGTGGGCCTAAATCCAATCAAATTATGGAGTTGATCTTTCAAAATTGACATGCCAAAGTCAAATTTATAAATCCATGCAGTCGTTTATTTTCCATTATTAATGGCGGCACTATTAATTCCGGCTCTTATAATACACAAAGGCCTAATTTTGAAAGAATACAGCTCTTCTTATAATGTGAAACTATCAGAATAGTGCCTGGCTTTATTGAAATAAGTCCCTATTAATAGGGCAGTAATTGTGCCGTGGAACAGCTGTCTTCTTCAAAATCAGGCCTTTGTCTATTATAAGAGCCGGAATTAATACTGCCGCCACTATTAATGAAAATAAACGACTGGATTTATAAATTCGACTTTGGTATGTCAATTTTAAAGGTTCAACTGTCAGTTTTCAATGGTAAACTGTCAGAATAGTGCCCGACACTATTATTGCCTGGCTTTATTGCAATAAGTCCCTAATAATGGCGGTACTATTAATTCCGGCTTTTATAATACACATATGCCTAAGTATATTATTATTATTGACAGAAGACAGCTGTTCTTATAATGTGAAACTTTTAGAACAAATTATTGCCTGGCTTTATTGTAACAGGGACTTATTGCAATAAAGCCATGCAGTAATTGTGCCGAGCACTATTCTGACAGTTTCGCATTATAAGAACAGATGTCTTGTTTCAAAATTAAGCCTTTGTTTACTATAACGGCCGGAATAAATAGTGCCGCCATTATTAATGAAAAACAAATGACTGGATTTATAAGTTCGACTTTCTTATGACAGTTTTGATAGATCAACTCTCAGTTTTCAATGGAAAACTCTCAGAATAGTGCACGACACTATTACTGCCTGGCTTTATTGCAATAAGTCCCTAATAAGTTTCTATTGACTTCTTTTTCTATGACCTAAATCACTTTTTCCTGGTCAACATTACTCTATAGCGAATTCTTTTGGGAAAAAATACAGCACTGGTGCACCACTAGTGGAATTTTTTTATTCTCTTGGAAAAACGAGTGCAACTTTTTGTCTTCATTTGAGCAAATTACAAAGTCAGTGTGGCACTCAGTTCACATTTTTTGGCACGGGCTCTTTGACCTCGTATTCTTTCGTATTCTTTTAAAATTGTACTGGGGCAATTTCATGACACAACCAAAACAGTCTCAGTAGACCACGAGTGGCATATTAACTTTGCAGTGCACCGTCTTTGTTTACGGAAGTGCGAGACTCATTGTAAATTGCCATGTTTGACGTAACTAAACTAAATGTAGTTACATTTTGCGGTTGTAGAGAAAAAATTAGTTATCAAATCATCATCATCATCATGACAAATTGCATCGGTTTAAAAAAAAACCGCTTTCGTATGCACGAAAGCAATATATCCGCTTCAAAAGAAGAGTTTTTTTCCTGGAATATTATCTTATTATAAGATATATTTGTTTTAGAAAATCATCGTAGCTCATTTCTAGAAAAATCTTTCTTTTATTAAGACATTTTAATTATTTTTTTAGGACAATAACACCAGTATTTACCAAAGAGTCTACAGTGCTAAGTGCTAGAATCCTAGGTCTACAAGTCTAGATTTTGGTTAGAGGTTTAACTTATTTTTCCCTTTTTTAATATTTATATAAATTGTTCATGAATACCTTGCGATATGGGTCATCTGTTTTCGTTATACCAAAGGCATTATGTCTGCAAAAAACTTAAAAATAAATAAAAAAATATAATGTTTTGGTTTAAAAATGGCAGCCATATTTAAACCTCCAAACGTCACTAGGAGATGTCCAATAAAATCGGTGTAAGTCAGTGTCAGCTGTCCGCTATATTTTACATGTTAATTATTTAGACAAGTTAGCGATGATAAAACCGATTTTCAATTATTTTCGTGGATATATTACTGAAAACCGATTCTAATATATCTTGGGATTTTTACAATATTTAAATATTGATGCGTATTTAATACGGTAATGCAACTACAGATATAGTTTCAAATTATTTATGTATTATTAAGCTTTGAATTTTTTTTTATATAGATTGTTTTGGTCGATTATGGATTGTTTCTATAGTTTTTCGAACTTTAAACCACCCCTCAGGGGGTGTACTACAATTTGAGACTATTTTTAACGAGAATCCTATGACTGCGCAGACTAGATTTTCAAAAAATGACATATCGTTTTATGTGGTTTTTTTTATTTCTAAAGTTAATTTAAATTTATTACTATCATTTTGCACATTAGGGTGAACCAACTCTTTGCAGGTATTTGACCTGAGCGTATTAAAAAAATAAGCTTAAACCGGTTGGTATGAGGTTTATACTTAAACCCGGTCTAAAATGCTAAGTTTTAAGGTTTCGGACTTCCATTTCCTTTATTTATATACACTTTATTATAACTAAACCATAAACCGATACAGACTACCTATTATACTTATAGTAATATATTAAACAGCAAAAACTTTGAGGCTAGCTATAGCTTTACATAAAATAACTGTTAAAGTTAATACATCACGCGTCCACCGGGCCTGTTTATCGCAACATAAACTGATCGTCATTAACTACAAAGTTAACCAAAGCTATACATAAATTAACGTTTAGAGTGACAGACCTAAAACACTCAATATTCTTAAAGTTTATCTACCCAAACCGTTGCAGCTAAATGGGGAGGCTGTGGTTTTAAAATAATCTCTCCTTGTGGCTGGTATTCGTTGTATGGCACAGAAAAGACTTGCTTGAAACCTAATTTTTTTCCAACTAATGCGGAGTAGTGACTTGTACACTCCATCAACAAAAAATTGAAGTTTCGTTTTTTGGCTTCTTGTCTAAAACAAAATTAAATTAATTATAAATTTTAAATGATAGTGGAAATGTACCAAAATATGGATTTTTTTAATTTAAGATAAAATACACATATAGAAGGTACTACTAATTTTTAATTTTTTCTTTGAGATAAACATGTTATCTGCTTTTCAAAACGCAAACAATTTTTTACAATGGTTTTGTAACAAAAATTTATTTTAAAAAACATCGTATTTGGTTACTCATATGGAATAGGCACTTAAGTCAAAATAGTGTCACGGTTCAGGCGGCCGTAAGGGTGCTTTTTTTTTGGTCCGTATGGTGTCCGGAGATAAGAATAGCATTAAGGTAATCCCTAGGCCTGTCGTAAGAGGCGACTAAAGGGGCCTCGATCAATGAAATTGAATGGGCAACGGACGAGCTTTGACCAGTATTTAAATTAAAACTGGTATCCTTTGGGATCACACCAGATAACATCTATTGTAAAGGGGATGAAATAGTCTCAATGAAATTGAAGGGTGGTTCACCCACCCTTTCTAAGGTTAATCTGGTGATTCTCTGAATGGATTCGGTGACCTGGCCATTCAGTAAATCACCACATGGGACAGGGTATATGGAGTGCCTATTTGGAGCTAGCAGCTAGTGCGGGCACATTGTGGCTCTCTATTCTTTTATGGGTATATTAAAAGGTTGTGTCGTCATCAGTGGTCTAAGGCTATAACCTTGACATTATGTGGTATATCATGATTTTTCATGAATGAATTTCTGGCCTAAAATATAATTTGAAGTCTACTGGGATCTATATGCTAGATAGTATTTAAATTATTACCTGAGTCGAACGCAGTAGGTACTTGGTGCACAACGGGCCCAGAAAGGCGGCCTAAGTGCCAGGTTAGATCCTTTAAGGGTGCTAACCGCCACTATCGTACATTCATTCAAGGGTGCTTTTTGGATAGGGAGCGGTGTGTAACCGAACCCCAAACAACGAAGCTCCCTTAGGTTGAACCTAATTGTACCGCACTGTCGAATCGAGATAACAGGGTCAACCCGATTCGAACCGACCCTTTTTAACCAGGAATCAGACCAATATAATCCCTCTTTCCTATTCGGTGACCTAACTAATCAACTTAGACAGACCCTGGGGGTCTGTTTTGCCGGTAGACTTCCAGAATTTCAAGTTAATTGGGAAACCGCAGCAATTTACTCGAAATTTGGGAGGTGGCAAGCTAAACGGATACGTAGTTGAATTTAGCGCACCGGAAAACTTTGGTGGTCTGGTCATTATTTTGTGTGTCGGTGAAATAATTAATTTCAGTAAAAACAGTAAGCATTTTCATCATTTAAGTTTTTGTAAAACTATTCTCTCACAAATCAACCTTAGATAAAAATTAAGAGTTCTAAATTAAAACAAATTGTGTAGTCCAATAGTTTACCTTAGGTGCCTAACAAGTTCTGTTCCAATACCTCGACCTGCATAGTTCTTATCTACGGCCAAAATATTAATTTGAATTCCCTTTTTAAATTCTGGATTATTCGACCAAATATCGGCTTTTTCCATTAGGTAATCTATAAGATCCTTTATTTTGGAAAATTTATTTTTTGAGTCCACAATAAATTCTTCTTGATGGCCTAAAATTTGGAACTTTTTCATTTTAATGGCATGAACTTGTATAAGATAGACCTGTAGAAAACTATAAATTATAAATTACTTATGCGTGCCAGTTATTTATTTTCAGGAACCATTAGGTAATCTATAAGATCCTTTATTTTGGAAAAAAAATGCAGGTATATGCAGGTTCCCAAAAAAATGCCTACTCTGTCTAAAGAGCCATAATACAGGCTCTTCATAATTAGCTGTCAAGAAGCTTCTACAGCCGACTTGGCGGCAGGGTAGTACCGTGGTATGGTCGTCGGCTTCACATGCAGAAGGTACCAGGCTCGCGTCTTGAACCATGCAAAAACAAAAAAAAAATCTGTCGCCCTGTCGCCGATTTCCTTTTCAGCGTTCAACAGCCGTCATCGAATAAGCATGCGATGCGATGCACGCAAAAAAAATATAAGTTGACATTGAATATCGAGAATATACGCAGGTGTAGTCCAGGAGCCGACGACACGCAGCCAGCCGAGGAACCAGAGATAATAACCCAGGAGCCTGCTATAAGTGCTATATAGTCGGAACCAGGACGGCGCCAGCATAAATCTCCTACAGTCAACCCACGACGACCACGACTGTTGCGCTGAAAAGGAAAGAAGTCTATCGTCTATAACCACGTTCTGCTGGGACGATAGCCATGTTAGTTAGATGCAAGTCTAACATGTAGCAGGACCACCTTTCGGAAGGGGTGTAAAAGCGTGGGTCCACTGTGTATACTTGCTATGAAGTATAAAGATCCCTGCCCTCGACAAAGAGGTGTCAGGCAAAATTAAGTCCTCTTAGAGAAAGAAAACTTGCATCCTAAGGGGCACGTGCATCACTTTGATATATGATGTACGGACAAATCATAGCTTAATTAATTAAACGCAGACCGAACCGCAGCTTTTTTTTCTGTGGGACAAATCGGGGTTTGCGAAAAGGGCGCGCCGTGTGCCTAGTCGCTAGACCAAAAAATGGTCTCCCCACCACTACTACTACTTCTACAGCCGACTTGTTTTCCTCGTGCTATACTAAACCATTGATATTATACGATTACTACATGTAATAAATGATTTGTGTGTTTATTTCGGTATCTTATTAATTTCTAAACCATTTATGACCAATCAAGCAAAATAAACATTGATTTCTTACAGAAAAATGTATTTATTTATATATTTCTTACACCACTTGAATACAAAGTATTATTGGAGGAGCAAATACAACGCATTTATGCTTCATATTTTGTGGAATGCTTAACTTTCATTTCTTTTAAATTTTTATTTTTTTTTCTGTAATTTATATTCAAAAAACAACAAATAATACAAGTATTCAAAATTTAACCTAAAAAAAATATCTTTCTATATTTTCATCCGCATACAAGCTTAGTGAGATATAACATATTTGTAAAATTACGGCTGCTTTAACGTAAAACACAATAACCGCTAAAAACGACTTTTTGAGAAAAAGACGTACTAGGCAAATTATTGTATCAATTTTAAAGTTTTTTAATTTTACTCTAAATAGCTTCTAAAATATCAAGTATAAATGTTCTGCATTTGAAATGTTGACTTTTAAAATTTCAGAAATATGCAGATACCGTGCGCTTAACTTCCAGTATTTTGAAAGGCATGGAACTCGTGACTATATAAAAGACGATAAACAATATTATTTTAGGCTCAGTAAAGTAAAAAACTTAATTTTGACCAAAATGTTGTTTGATGTTTCGGCAGTCTATTACGGCCAAGAATACTTCTGGTACTGGGCCACATTCTCACTTCTGCTTATTTTAAGTTTCTGATGTTCCATTTATCTTATTCCTAACTTAAGCTTCAAAATCTCTGGTAACGCTGCAAAGATCACATATGTTTTTCTGGGATTTCTTTTGTTTATAATTTAAATAAAGTTTTTAATGAAAGTGACTTCCTGTGACAAGCATCCGCAAGAAGAAGTTGAGTAATGAGGGCTACACTGTTGTTACTGAAAAAGCAGAGTCGCCGGGTTTAAACCTTGTGGTTGCTCATGAGTGAAAATTCACTTCGAGTTCTTTCCCGCAGAACTCCGTTTCGAATTAAATACACAGGCAGTGGGAAAAAACGATTTTACATTTAATAAACTATATAGAGAGAATAGATATCCGGGATGCAACTAGCCAGGCTATTTTGGGGGTCTTGAGCCCCAGGCTTAATGCCTGTATTAAGCCTTTATTTTCGAGATAACTTTTTTTCACACCATAGCATAACAAGGCAAAGATCAAAAAATTGCTTGCTTTGGTTAGGAGACAATTGATTTTGTTGAATAGCTTCATAAAAGAGAAACGTAATAATGTTTCAATTCGCTAATAGAGATAAACGTATACAAGGGGTATAATCGTTCCATAAAACTAAACTTATCCAGTGAATTAATCCGATCGATAGCATGCGAGTAGCCAGTGCACGTAAAAAGAGATAAATCACGGCAGTGAGTTTATCCAGTGCTAAATCTATGATTAATTCCAGTTGGTGAATGTGTAAAAGATAGTTCCGGATTTATTTATTTTGCTCTTTTGTTTATTTGAGATTTTTCTATAAACAAGCATGTTTAAGTGAAGTGAACAAAACATAAATTTATTTAAAAGTGAAGTTTTTTATTTAAAGTACAGTACAGTTGTATATCATAATGGATTTTAAATAGATACTGCAGCTAGATAAAAAAGCATATGTTTGAGTTAATAAAAATCTTGATATCTCAAAAACCATAACAACTGTTACCATGGAGGTTTTACCGTTTATTGAGCGTTTTCATGTTTAACTATTTGCTTCATATAAAGTATTTCTCTAAGGTTTCAGTTTTAAAATATGAGCAAAATCTCAAAAGAGATAAGACAAGTTTACGTATTGAAAAGACAAAGTTTAAGGAATCTTGCGTCAAAATTAGTATTTTACCCAAAAAAGACCCAAACAAGTGTTATGGCTTAGCCAACATATTTAAATTACTTTAAGTTACAGAAACTACAATAAAAACAATGTAGAAAAAAAACGTTTATCTTTAACGATTCAAAAAGGCGGACTTTCTTGTTTATATATCGATTTACATGAAACTTAAAATTTTTTTGTGCTTAGGGTCACTCAATAAAATTTTTGACTGAAACTTAAAAAATTCAAAATGGCGGTTTTTCCATTTATTGATATATATAAAATTTGGAACTTTATGGTGTTTCAGGTCGCTGCTTAAGATTTTTGACTCAAACATAAACAAAATCAAAACGGCGGATCCATAATGGCGGATTTCCCATTTATGAACCGATATGGGTTGCTGGATCAAGGTTGCTGATTATAATTTCTTACTCAAAATAAAAAAATAATAAGCAAAATTGCGGACTTTCCCATTTTTTGAACCGATATGTATCAAGTACGGAATTTTGGGGTGATTAACATCGCTGAATATGATTTATAACTCAAACTTAAAGAAATCAAAATGGCAAACCCAATATGCCGGACTTTCCTAGTTATAAGCTGATATGTATCAAATATGGAACTTAGTGTTTAAGGTCGCTTATTATGATTTTTATCTCAAACCTAAAAAACTAAAAATACAGATCCAAAATTGGGGTTTTTCTATTTATGAACCGATAACTTTTGAATTCAAAACTTTGGGGTATTTTTGGTCGCTAATTATAATTTTTAACTCAAACTTGAAAAAATTCAAAATGGCAGACCCAAAATGACCGGATTTCCCATTTATAAACCGATATGCATCAAATAGAGAACTTTGGAATGTTAAAGTCGCTGATAATAATAATAATTTTACTGAAACATAAAAAAATAATCGACAGCTAATTTACCATGGCGGACAATCTTGTTTATTAACTTGGTAGTTGTGTTGATCTTTAAAACAAATCAAGGTACAAAAAAATTAAAAAAAATGAATTTATGCTAGTAGTTTAATGAAACAAAAAAAATCAAAATTGGGAAATAATTAGTAACGCACAGTTTTTTCTCAAAAATATTGGTTACGATGTGTTTTGGCACGTTACTGGACCTAATTATTTTAATCTAAGTAGTGTCAAATTCACTACAAATAGCACCGCCAAATTTCAACGAAGTTGACTAAACTTATTTTTTTACTTTGATACCCTTATAAATAAAAGACCTAATGCATTACGCCCATGTTTTTAAATAAGAGCTTCTCTTTAAATCACTCAAAGAAGCACCACATACTTTAAAAATACCATGTTTCATATATATTGGTCTAATTTGTGAACGATCCCTTATCTTTATATTCCCTTCTCTGAATCCGAACCTGTGCACTCTTCTGTTTTTACTAGATCTTGGTTGGAAAATGGTATAAATAAATAAGCACGAGTGGTTTCTTTAATGCCCTTTTATTTTCCAATACTAGCGTAATAATAATGTGTGGTATTTTACATTTTGCTACACACATTCTTAAAGTTCAATATAAAACTAAAATATATTGACACCAACATTAAAGGCGCAAAAACAATTAGGTAGTTTTTTTCCTCGCGTAGAGAGATAAACACCGAAACAATATAAGGTGTGTTTATTCTTAATATAAATGCACTATAAAGTATATTCATTATAAATATACTGCACTCTCCCCGCTCTAATCAAAACTTACCACCCGGTAAAGTGATCAACCCTATTTGTCGTAATTTAATCTTTCCGGTGGTTTAACGTTGCGCTTCGGTCTGCAGAAGTCCTCGCTTACAATTGTAGATTTATCCTGAGACGGATCTTGCACATTTGGGGTATCGTCTAGGTTAGAGCCAGACACTCAGAAGTCTGGGTACTGGTACCTTCTAATGGATCAGGTTCTGCACTTTTACAGTTAATAATTGGTAAAGCTTTATTTATTTTTGTTTTTAAAACCTGATTTGTGTGGCGCTTCCACGT
The DNA here is from genome assembly GCA_963576565.1 of Aspidapion aeneum. Lineage (NCBI taxonomy): Eukaryota > Metazoa > Arthropoda > Insecta > Coleoptera > Brentidae > Aspidapion > Aspidapion aeneum. Next base: position 99,485,966 of record OY755043.1, read on the forward strand.
ATTATTTATCTCTGGAACAAAAACTATATATGTTCTTTTACCCATTATTTTCTTTATAATACCTGGTGTCCAAGTTACCTTATTTGGCACTCTGTAATCTCTTACTAAAACATTTTCGTTCAAAGAAAATAGCCTCTCTTTCCCCCCCGAATAATGAGTTTGCTTTTCTTGTTTATTTTGAACTTGATCTGCAATCATTTTAATAAGAGGTTTTAGCAAGTCATATTTTGTACGAATATCACGCCCAAAAATCAACATGGACGGTGACATACCTGTGGTAGAATGTGGAGTTGTTCGATATTCGAACAAAAATTTATTTAAAGTGAAATTAATGTCTATACTTTTATTGCTACCCAGAGCATTTTTTAATGAATTCTTTACCGTCTTTACCGAAACTTCCGCAGCACCATTTGATTGAGAATTAAATGGAGAAGAGGTAAGATGCTCAATTTGAAATTTTTGCAAAAAATTTTCAAACTCTAAGCTCGTGAAATTCTTAGCATTATCTGACATGAGCACTAAAGGCAATCCAAATCGAGAAAACACTGAGTGTAGAGCTTTTATTGTGAAAGCTGAGGTAATATCTTTAGTCGGAAAAACCTCAATCCACTTGGAGTGAGCATCGAACACTATTAAAAAATAATTGTTTAGAAATGGTCCAAAATAGTCAATATGGACTCTGGAAAAGGGTTCCTCTGGCCATTTCCAAGGAACTATTGTGGTTTTTGGTGGACTATTTTTGTTCACCGCACAATTTTCACATAATTTGGCCATGTTCTCAATATCAGAATTTATACTTGGCCAAAAAAAATGTGCACGAGCTACGCCTTTCATTTTAACTACACCTTGATGTGTTGAATGAAGCTGCAACAAAATTTGCTTCCGTAAAGATTCGGGAATAACAATTCTATGATTCCAAAGTAAAATATTATCTTCGATAGTTAATTCGTTCCTAATAGGGTAAAATTTTGAAAATTCAGAATTTTTCTTAGTAATTTTAGGCCAACCGAATTTAACATATTTTATTATTTTTTGTAATGTGCTATCAAAACGAATACGTTGCCTCACGATTTGAAAATTAACATCTGAAATTTCAGTTTCAGCGAAATACTGACAATAATTTACATCTACTGATTTCCATTCGCTCTCCACATGTTTTATGGGTAATCTAGATAGAAAATCAGCAGCATTATTTTCTGATTTTACAAATTCAGTTTTATAACGATAATTTGATAATATTACCGCCCATCTACGCAATCTATTGGCTGAAAACTGCGGAATTCCTTTAGATGGACTAAAAATAGCCATAAGTGGTTTATTGTCTGTAACTAAGGTAAATTCACGATTATACAGATATTGTTTAAATTTACATAAACCGTATATTATGCTTAAACCCTCTCTTTCTATTTGGCTATAGTTTCGCTCCGCGTCAGTCAACGTACGGCTGGCGTACGCTATCGGTTTTTCTTTCTTATCAGGAAACACATGACTGATTATGCAACCGATGCCGTACGGACTAGCGTCTGTAGTTAATTTAATTTCAAGATTAGGGTCATAATGAACCAAAACATCAGCTGACACAAGTAAATCTTTTATTTTTTTAAAAGCTTGGTCACAATCTTTGTTCCATATAAATTTAACGTTTTTCTTTAGCAAGTTATATAGGGGACTTAAAATTGTAGCAAGGTTGGGAACAAACTTTCCATAATAATTGATCATGCCTAAAACTGATTTAAGCTGGGTTACATTTTCGGGAATGGGTGCATTTCTTATAGCAAGAATTTTGTCTTGCGTAGTATGCAAACCCTCGCCGTTTAATAAATAATCTAAAAATTCAACTTCTTTTCTATTAAAGCTACATTTTTCAACACTAACTTTTAACCCTGATTCTTGCAAACGTCGAAGTACTTTTTCGAGACGCTGATTATGCTCTAAAATATCTTTTCCGCTAACTAAAATGTCGTCCAGAAAATTTATTGAGCCCTCAATATCAGACAGCAAAGACTCCATAATTTTTTAAAACTTTGCGCATGCGCACGCAACGCCAAACGGTAACCTCTGATATTGGAATAAACCCTTATGTGTAGAAATCGTAACAAGTTCCTTAGATTTTTCATCTAAACATACTTGCGCGTAAGCTTGTGACAAGTCTATTTTTGAAAAAATTGAGCCACCCTGTAACTTAGAAAATAGGTCCTCGATCCTAGGTAAAGGAAACTGATCTATTTCTATTAAAGGGTTGATAGAAATCTTAAAATCTCCACAGATACGCACCGAACCATTCTTCTTAAGTACTGGAACAATAGGGAATGCCCAGGGTGAATAATCTACAGGTTTTAAAACTCCCGACTCAATTAACCTATCCAGCTCTTTATCTACTTTATCTTTTATACCATATGGTAGAGGTCTAGCCCTAAAAAATTTAGGTGAACTAGTAGGATCCTTTAATTTGATGGAAACTACCCCCTTATTAAATTTTCCTAAACCTGGGGTGAAAACTTGATCATATTTTTGAATCAACTGTTCAATACTAATGAAAGTATTAGAAAAGTTTACAGGTGCAAAATTATATTTAAATAAGTTCATAAAGTCACGCCCTAAAATAGGGACCGCTCCATTTTTTACCACAAAAATATCAATAAGATGCGAATTTTTATTATAAAAAATTTTAAGTTTGCAAACCCCCAAAGGTTTGTCTTTATCACCATTGTAAAAATGCAAAACCTTATCCGTAGGTACCATAGGATATTTCGGAAAATTAATTTCATAAAAACGCTGAGAGATAGCTGAAATACTAGCACCCGAATCTAACTGGAATGAGTATTCTTGACCGTCAATCTGGACGTTAATAAAATAAGGTTCATCACTTACCGAACAGCTGTAGATTGAAAATAAATCCTCATTTTGGGCTTCCAAAAAATTTTGATATTTTTTATGTGACTGACCTGCACTATTATTTTTTTTATTTTTGCACATTGGGGCTAAATGGCCCTTACCCGAACATAAATTGCACGAAGAGTTTTTATAACGACACGCCGAACTCTCATGATTGTCTCTACCGCACACCATGCACTTTTGCTTATTCGGATTACGCGCACCCCCGTTTTGAGATGAATTTTGACCCCGGTTCACACTCCCACTAGAAACGGCATTTACAGGTTCGGTTTTAATTTGGTACTCCAAAACGGTATTTTGACGCGCTGCCATTCTTGAAGACGCAATTTCAATTACCGTGGAAAACTTTGAGTCATTCTTTTCTTCGAAAAGCCTGTCTTGGGCAGGACCTTTTTCAAAACCGACAATAAATAAATCCCGCATTATCCAGTCTAAAACCCCCGCATCAAAATCACAATTTGCCGCTAAGCTACGCACTCTCGCGGCCCATTCAGATGCACTTTCTTGTGGTGACTTTGTGGCATAATAGAATTTGTAACGAGATGCAAACAAAGATACACTTTTTTTAAAATGTGTGTCCATTAATTCTTTTAATTTTTTAAACTCCAAACTTTCTGGCGTACTCGGTAAAGAAAGGTTAAAAATCAACTTATAAGCCTCCTCACTCATAGCATTCAACAAAACAGCTTTTTTCTTAACTTCGTCTGTGTAGTCATTTGCCGTGAAAAAATTATCCAAACGACGAATAAATATTGTCCAATCCGAAGTTTGCGGATCAAACTCACGGATATGACCTAAATTAACACTCACTTTTTTTAATTTTTACTTCACTTATTTTGCAACGTACTTTTAAGTTATCTTAACTTTTTAATTATTATTATTTTTTTTTGTAATAAAAAAAACTTAAACACAGGTACATTAATCGAACTTCACCAACTTTGAGTTAACTTCAACTGCTCAGTTAATTTGAACTGAATTCTTTATCCTGCTGCCAATTTGAACTGCAACGTTATTTTTCCATTTGCAATCAACTTGAATTGCAACTTCAAAACTTTCTTGTTATTCTGAACAAGACTTTAAACCATATTCTTCGTCGCCATTACTAGATCTTGGTTGGAAAATGGTATAAATAAATAAGCACGAGTGGTTTCTTTAATGCCCTTTTATTTTCCAATACTAGCGTAATAATAATGTGTGGTATTTTACATTTTGCTACACACATTCTTAAAGTTCAATATAAAACTAAAATATATCGACACCAACATTAAAGGCGCAAAAACAATTAGGTAGTTTTTTCCTCGCGTAGAGAGATAAACACCGAAACAATATAAGGTGTGTTTATTCTTAATATAAATGCACTATAAAGTATATTCATTATAAATATACTGCAGTTTTCTTGATGACAACTGACACAATCCAAAGTTATGTCCAAAATAATGTTATAAACTTTAGAGGCCCTTGATACATTTGACTCATGTGTTTTAGTGTAAAAACCAATTATAGTTACCTTTTTCCAAAACCATGCTTAAGACAAGCCCAATCATTTCCTTTTTTTCGTTAACAGCTTTAAATCCCCAGCCATTGTCAAATCCAGTTATTGAAAAATCATCTAATGCCTTGTTCGGATTTTCAGAAGTGCTTTCAATTCCTGAAATAAAACATTATTAAGAATAGGTATCTGGGTCGTAATAGTAACTTTTTATAAGTGATTATTATATATTATAAAATACACTTATTCTTACTGTGAAGGATATAACTCGTTTTTTCTGTGAATTAGTTTTACGAAGAAAGTATGGTCCAAGTATTTCTCTCCTTTGTGATACGATGGTGTCAAAAATACTAAAGTGTTGGTAAGGCCATTTAATTTTTTTTTTATTGGTGATGTATTAATGTGCCGTACTTTATATTAACTTACTAATAAGTTGTAACCTTTTTAGTCTGATGAAGGCAAAAACCATTGTCGAAACGTTACTGATGGATTAAAGCGTATATAGGTTTACCAGAACAACCAGTCCTTATTCCCACTAAATCTACGTGTAAATTAAAACATCTACTCTCTACGCACATAAAGAATGCGAGTAATACGACTAACTAATGGCGTGTGCCAGACACAATTTTTTTTTTGATTTTTCCTACTTAAACAACGCCTTCAAACGTTAAAGTTCTAAGAACAACGCCAGAATGTCCAACATTGGTCCTCTATCTCTGCTACTCATATACGCTGCTGATAAAATCGATCTATATACGAAGGAGTCAACAGAAATGTGGCACATACTCATTGAACAGCGTGTTCTACGCTGCTTTGGGTTTTAGTTGCGTCGAGTCTGAGTGTGATCCATAGAATTGCACATGGTTACTAAATTTCGTATAATTAATAGACTAAAAAGAACTGCATAAAATAAAATAAAACCTTATAAAGATGTTTTGAAAATGAAAAAGAAACGTTTTTTTGCAGAAAAATAGGGTAGTGCACTGGCACTGTTGCACTATCTCACGAGCCGTCACTGGAAGAAGTCATGAACACTATCTTAGCTGAAGCCAGCACACATGCCGAAAACCTTGGAATGAGTTACAGGCACAGCCTACCTAACAACTAGGCAGGCCGTGTTACAGGTACCAAGGATAGTTGGGCGACAGCAAAATCATATAACGTACCAGAGCACTGGAAAAAATCTTTATTGATACCTGATTGGGAGCCTAAATAAAGTCTCTAAAGCAATGCTTTTCCGATGAAAACCTACTATATAGTTTTTGAACTATTGGCATTGGCATGACATCCGTTTGTTCTGCTGGACTTGTCATTCAGTAAATTTGAGATGTGCAATAAATATTTTTCAAAATTCTGCAGCATTTTTATTTCCCAGCCCTTATTTTCTTTACAAAAATGCTACATTCGAGTAATTTTAGTTCACTAAATTTAGTTTAAAAAAAATTAATTATCATAAATAGTTTTGTAATAGTTACATATTTTTTTATAGCAGGAAAGTCGAGAGGTCTTATATATTTAATTAAATTTAATCTGCAAAATTCCATCATGAGTATTAAAATGTACAAAACCTTTTGATGGTCACTAGCAATATTTTAGTTTTATTTTAAACAATAAAACTTGTTAGCACTGGTCACGGTTTTCAATTCAATTTATTTCTAAGATACATACATTTTTTTTTTTTGGTTTTAGTAGAACTTGTCATAACAAAAATTATGCTCCTAGAAACATCACAATCCTAAAGACAAACGTCGCGCTAGGCATTTTTGTATAGTTACACAAGCAAATCCAATATGATAAATCACACTAATTTTATATATTATTTTTTTTAACACTTAACACAAAATTTTAGTTCAGTTTAATACCAATATTTTAATTTTTTTACTAATTATAAACCAGTTAATAGTTTACTTTATTGACACATGCACAAAATATTTTTTGTAAAGATTAATAAATATTATTTATTATATCAAAGATAAATTATTTTATTCATTTCTTCACTAGAAAGCATAAAGAGTCTTGTTTTCACTAATGTTTTAAACTATTTTGAATTAACTGTATTTTGTAGTACAGATTTTTTCGACTCTGTTGGAAAGTGATTAAAGACTTTTGGAATTCAAATATCGAGAAATAAGCCGTTTTCAAGTGAATAACTAGTAATTACTAGTATTTACCATAGGCGTTCAAGCGGCCTTGGTAAATACCACTCCTTGAAGAGTGACGGCACGAATGAGCCCTTTGTACGTCATCGTTTATTACCGGTATTTACCACACTTTCGAGGAATGTTATTAGGTTTCTCTAACCTCACAATCATTTATTTTGTTGCTTTTTGCGTGAATTTTTGCAATGAGTGGAATTTATCGTGTGTGCCTCAATTATGAGGGAAAACTATACAAAGAGATGGCCTCCTCTATATTGTCTTGGCAAAATTTTTTCCGTTTCATCAACCCTTGACTTCCTCTAAGTTTTTTAATGTAGACTTTTATACACGCAATATCATAAAAAAACAGTATGTCCTACTCCTACCACTGTTAATTATATTTAATTTTTTTTCCAAATTATGCCCATTTCGAACCAAATACGCCAGTATTTGAGATTCGGTCGAAAAGAACTCAAATTCAATACTGGCAAGAAGATTATTATTCATCTTTTAAAAAGCGCACTAAAACCAACTAAACTTCTTTAAAATATCGCAAAAAGCAACAACAAAAAATAACCGGTTATAAAAAAAGCTATTCAAGCGGTGTTTCTGTGGTAATAGGCTAAGGGCCTAAACAGCTGATTTTAAATGTCAACCAAGGGATAACCAGAGGTAATTACTAGTTATTCGCTTGAAAACGGCTATAATATGGTGCATCTACATCGCAAAAGAAAAACGCGAGGACATTTTTTGCTCCTGAGTGTGGAGATCTGGGGGCAAACTCGCTGCACGGAGACAAAGACTTCAGTGCATAGATAAAGGATTTGCGGCGCGGTTCAGTGAGTTAAATATCGGCCAATAACATAATGTGTGGTTTTCAAATCGCCACCGGCAGATTTTCTCACAGCTCACATTTAAGTGATGTCCATTGAAACTTCCGATAGGCTGTGTTTAGTTAAAACCATATTCTGTTTTTTGTGTTAAGTGAAGGATTACCTGGGTTCAATGAGCGCAGCGGTGTTGCTTTCTGCGTTGCTGTGTTGCAGGATTAATTTTACCTGTTGCTGCCAGAAAGCTATTTATTTTTCTAGCAACTTCCTCGATATTGAAACTATGTAGAGAGCTTATCTTTAGGAGTTACCCCTAGAGTGAGGGTGCCAAATACGGTTCAAAGCTTAGAGTCAAAACTCGGAGTCAAACTTACTGTCAAAAGTTACGTTCGAAACTCAGTCATGAAACGGGTCATTGCATGACCAGATTACTTCTGTCACCAGTACGCGGCAGGGATACAGTGACTTCCTATACATGGAGCTTGAAGAAGTTATGGTTTTGCAGGTTTTTATAAAAAAATAACATGCACACAGATATGTTCATTTTCGGATTTTATAAAATCTTTATTTTTTTAGGGATGATTTTGACAAAAAAAATACATAATAAAGTCTGCACTACGGGTACACAAAATTTGGTTGCGGTTGTTTGCGTTACGTAAATTTAATTTTTTGTAATAATTAAAGTTGGTATTTTCCCTTATGTAAAATCTTTTTCAGGTTACACAATCACATTTATTTTAATTTATAAAAAATCCATTAACTAATATTATAAATTTTAAATTATAATATTTAACATATTTAGTTCTGGGGATATTTAACTGACTTCTGTTAATTAAGTATCACCAGACTACACTAATCTCGAGAAAATAATTACTATTCAACAAAATTAAACAGTACTGGGTTTCCTAATTCTGCCAGATAAGATCTTTAGTTCCGAGATATTTATATACATAAAATTAGGTGGCCCCCAATGTTTTTGTTAAAGTAAGTAATTCTTATTTTCAATGATCCTATATGTTATTTTTTGTTTGTTCCACCTTATTCAAATCCCACAGTGCTCTACGGCGAACAGCTACCGTAGCTATGTTAGCTATTTAGGTTTGACGATGAGGCTAAATTATGGTACATATTGTGGAGAGACAAAAAAATTAATAAAGAGGAGTCAAAAATTTTGGAAGTAGCAGAAGTTGCAAAGCAATTGTTTTGTTTTTTTTTTCATTAACAAAAACTGCTCTACACATTTTGTGAGCATTGTTATGTAGTACCGTAGAACGATCTTTTAAAAGGATAAATTAAGCGGGTTTTGAATGCTAAGTGTACATCGGAAATTACTTTCAGAAAAAAATGGAGGGAAAAGTAGAATACACAATTTTCGGTTTTTCGTGTTCGTTTTTTTTGTTTATTTTAATAAATAGCTATTTTAATTACTTATTGCATTTGTTTCTCCCTAAGTTTTATGCTGCGTACGCCCATGCTGCAAGTCCTTAAGTCAAACTAAGTCGAACTTGGGAGTTAAGTGCTAGGTGGGAAAGTGGACCTTAATTCAAAAATCCTAATAAGCGAACACCTCCAAATTTCAAAAATTAATACATATCGATTGATATATAAAAAAGTTCGCCATTTTGCAAAGGCCATTTTAAATTTTTAAAGGTTAATAAAAATCATATTCAGTGACCTAAATACTCCAAAGTTCCACCAACAATCAAAAGTATCTGTTTTAAAGCGCGTAAGAAAAATTACAGTAATAGGCTAAAAACAAAAACCAGCTTTGCCAGAAAATCAAAGCGGTTTTAGCACAGAACATTTTTCCGATATAACAAAGTGACTTTTTAAGAACAATAATAAGTTTGAATTATTTCAGCGAAGTAGGGCTATTTACATAAGTAATTTAAAAAATAGATAGAGTGCCTACTGTCACATACTACACAAAATTAAAAACATATTACTTTAAAAGGTAGAAAATAGGCTTGGACTTACCCAAAAATTTACACAAGGGCTCATCTCGATAAAAATGACCCCGTAAAAAGTTTAGAGTCTCTTCTTCATCATCTTTCGTCACTAATTCTATTTGATAATTTCTGTTTGTAGTCATATTATATGTGGTAAACTATACCGGTATTATGTATTTGTTTTTGATACTCGAAAATAGAATTATCTCTTGCTTTTGCTTATAACAAATTTAATATACACGAACGAAAATTGAACTGATGTGTTTAAATATTTTAAATGTATTTTATTTATTTTCTGCTTGATCTGGTGAAGGTAAAAAAGTTTACTTTAATGCGCACACATGCTTATTGTCCAACAAAATACTTAGGTTTAATTTAAACACAGTTGGGATAATATTATATCCCTTGTTTAATATGCATATATCCCGTATCAGAATAATAATACCTAAATACCTATTTATATAATACCTACCTATTTATTGGCTATAGGAATATTTTGTAACAATATGCTTCCTGTGGGGAAATTTCTTTATGCCAGGTATATTTGAGCATGGTGGGCGGATTGGGACAATGAGCACTTACAACTTGCCGCCTCTGGTAAGGTCACTCATAATATTTACTACTATACGCTTCTTCTCTAATATAGCCTCATAATAAGTAAAGCTTACACGGCCCTAGGCGAAACTGCACTACAGCGGAACATGACACGTCGTACAGTGAATTGAGTTTATCAGAATTAGGAACAAAAATCGTATCTGCAGAACCACTGAACCTCTTGTGAGCCCCAGGAAAGGCTCTGGTCCGACGCATTTCTGCCCGGATCCACCCCTGGGAGGGACTTCGTCCGCTGTCTGATTTCCTGGGACTCCCATGTGGCCTGGGACCCATACGAGCTCCACTTCTCTAACTCCGGCCAACTCCTGAAGTGCATCCGCGCACTCCTGCATCAAACCAGGGGACGTGGTTGGTTTGCACAGTGCTTTCAGCGCAGCTTGACTGTCTGGACAGATGCACAGGCGCTTTCCTGTTTCGTTCCTAATTTCTTCCTCCCATGTATAGTATATGCCAGTATAGCGTAAACCTCGATCTGGAAGACTGCTGCATTGGATCCCGGCGAGTATATTTTTCCAATACCATTGCTTTCCACATACACTCCTGCACCGGTCGAATTCCGGTCTGTTAGTCTTGATCCGTCTTTATATGCCAGACCGTGGCATCGCTAAGGAATTCAACCCCTTCTTTTTCCATGAATCCCTTGGCGGTGTGGTTACACGGTATCTCCTTTTCTCCATTAACCGCTTTTCTGTCACAATCGCGATCTCCGAATGTTTTTTTTGTCTACCGCTCCTTCTACACACGTTCGCGTCCCTTATCTTAAGGTATGCTGCCATCCATCGCTTTCTTCTCCAGGTGGACAGCGATGGCAGGTCTAGAATAGTAGTCAGGGCTATGTTAGGAGTAGACCTTAAAGCTGCGCTGATGCTCAAAATAGCCAGCCTCTGCATACTTTTGAGATTTTTTGCGTTAGTTGTTTCCATTGCCCCTGGCCACCAGGCACCAGACTTATGGTGACCGTGTAGATCCAGTGCATGATCCTTGGGCTGAGTCTCCACGTTTTTCCTACCACCCTTCTTACTTATCAGAATGTCTTTGTCGTCTTTGTTGTTGGTCGGTCTATATGTGGTTTCCAGCTTAATTAACTGCCTTCTATCTTCCTCTTCTTTGTAAAGAAAACCATTTCCGTTTTGCTGGGGTTCTCTATTAGTTTGCACGCCCTTTGCATTTTTTCGCAAGTTACGGTATTTCGATCCAGGATATGAGGACCGGGCTGATGCCCTTTTTCTGCATTGCTCGACTTATTGAGCTTGTTCTTGCCTTCTCAAAAGCTCCTTCGACGTCAAAGAAACCCGCCGCAGTGCATATTCCTTGTTTTCGAGAGCTTCTTCTATCCTTTGCACGGTTGTGTGGAGGGCTGTGCCCGTGTCCTTCTAGTATGCATGCTGTTCTTTATGGAGAAGGGAGGCTTTGAGTGGTACCTCTATAAGGTACCTGCCAACCATTTTTGCCAATGCCTTCAGCAAAAATGATGTCAAACTTATGGGCCGGAATGATTTGGCGGTGGAGTAATCTTTATTCCCTACTTATATGAATGAATGAAGTATGAATACTTGCTTTCCTCCACATATGTGGGACATAGCCCAAGGCTATACTGGCCTGGAAAATGCTTTTAAGGTGGGGTAGCAGCAACTCAAGGCTCTTTTGCAATAAAGCTGGGAAGATTTCGTCCGGTCCCGCTGCCTTAAACGGAAGGAGCCTTTGGACTGCCCAGGATACCGATTCGTCTGTTACGATTTCGTCCTGGGCAGCCTCTGTGGGGTCCCTCTTGCCTTGGACGTGTGTCTCCAGGAGATGTTCGAGGCATTCTTCTGCAGATTTCGTCCACGTTCCTTCCTGTGGATTAAATACGCCTATAGCTTCCTCTAAACCGTCTAATCAACTTCGCAAGAGTGTCACATTGACCAAGCAGTGTTTTCAGGAGTCCCATAAGGACGAAACAGTTAACCGTCAACACTTATTAGGTGTCCATTAGATCTTGGACCCCCATAAGGTTAAGCTTTCAAGCTACCCACGGAAAAATATGAGAGAAACAAAAACTATTTTTTACCCGATTAGCCACGAAACTTGTTTGATTTTTAAATTCACGGGTACTAAATTTCACGTTTGTCAGAAATATCATCTAAAAAAAGGAGAAAGAGAATCGGACCCAAAAATGATCCTTCTGGAACTCGACAAGTTACCGGGTTAAATGAGGATCTAACATCCTCTATTTCAGTACTTTGGTTCCTATTATTAAAATATGATTGAAACCACTGTAACATTTTGCCATGAAAACCGTAAAACTCCATTTTCTGGAGCAGCGCACCATGATCGACGCATTCGAATGCCTTTGTGAGGTCGCAAAATACTAAGGCAACAAAACACTTCAATTTTAGCATAAACTAGAAACTTAGATAGTTAAAAATCGCATCTATGGTATTCTTTCTACTTTGGAAGCCAAATTGTTTGCCAGAAGGAAGTTTAATTTTTTTGAAATATGACAACATTCTAGATTTTACTCTTTTTTTAAAACCTTTGGATATCACTGGCAAAAGCGAAATAGGACGGTAATTTAAGATGTACGTGGCGCGGATTACTTTTGCCTTGGTCTCTGATTGGTTGATGTAAAAATATCGGCCAATCAAAGTCTGAGAAAAAGAAATCCGCGCGGATAGTAGGCTCCATGGACAGCCGGCTTAATGTCGGGTGTGCATGTAGCATAATATCTGCGCAGATTTATATTTTATTGCGCACTGATTGGTTGATTTAAAAATTTGAGCCAATCAAAGCTTGAAAAAAAAATCTGCCCTGCTAAAATCTTGGTGTTTCTTTACTTTACTCTAAAACCCATCACACACAAAAATGCATAGCGCATAGCATATGCTCCGACCAATCAGCTACGGGCTTTTCATATGCATCTTCAATATGTCCGCGGCTATTCGATCGATGATTGGTTGACAGCTCTATGCTACGCGGTCTGTGGCCTATGCAAGTTTCTGTGTGATCAGCTTAATGGAAAGAGACCTTGAATAGTTTTTGACAGTTATATCCTGTTTCCACCAATCACATGATGGGCCATGGATTTACACCGGTTGCATGCATTGATGGAAACAGGGTATTAGATTTTATCCCAAAATAATCAGAAACAGCGTTTGACAAGCACCTGAAGTTTCTAAACTAGAGAACAAAATTTAATCGATAAAATGGCCGCATTTTCAATTTGCCGCTTTTCCTTTAGTCAAATCAAATGAAATTGAAGAGGGTCAAATCCACTTTTACACGGACGTGACTAGGGGAAGACTTGCAAATTGAGAGAGACAGGAAGCAAACCCACGGTCTGTAAGTTTCTTTAGGGACCGGTGTGCAAACCTGCTATGCAATTTATAAACAGTCCCCAACAATTCTCATTTTGTTCATTCAGTTTATTTGTGAACAGCCAAAACACAGGCAACGTCGGCTCGCTCTGCCCTTTTTCACTTCGTTGTCATCTGTCTAAAGAGCGTTTTGTGGTTCTGTGGTCTGGTTCACAGAACGGTCTGGTTTGTGTTCGTTTTAAATACGATACGTTGTTTTTTTCGTACTTTTATAAGAAAATACCATTTTTATTGTAGGTTTTGTGATGGTAAAATAAGCCGAGCAGATTTTTATCTCTGGTAAATAAAAAATAATTAATCCTAAACGAGGAAATTGGCGAAATTTTTTATAAAATACTTTGTAAACATAACCTCATTAGTAAGTAAATCATGCTATTTCAAATTACAACAACTTAATATAAAAAATACATCATTTAAATGTTAATGTTAATACATACACCACACACCATGTAACATAATAAAAAAATTCCAAACTTATTATACTAATAACTATTTACTTATTATTTTGTAGGTATATTTATAAACTTGCTTATTTATTCTAGGCATAAAACAAAAAATCTAAAATCACACAAGCATTCATGTTTCATTCCTAACAAAACTAATTATACCTACCTACTAAAAGAATAATCTAGGAACACACAGTTTTATCAGGTACTTACACTGTCCTTGAAACTGTACTGTAAAAGGTTTTTAATCCCCAAAAAATATATAAAAATTTTTAAAATCGGAGCAACTTTTTTTTTCTCAAAAAAATCACCATAGCTCACACTACTATAGTATAGTATATGTGTGAGCTAAAAAGAACAAAATTGCTACCATATTTCTCTATGATTAAAGGTAATAATCTCGGTGTCAGTGCACTATCCGGACACTAAAACGAGACATTTTTTGATGACGATTCTTTTTGAAAATAGTAATTTAGGGATCTTGTAACTGATTTAGCTACGGAAAATTTAAAAAAAAATAGTTTTTTTAATAAAAAACACACTTTTCAATTTCTATCTAAAATGCATACAAAATCGCGTACACAGGGATATTGGGCATAGATACTATGGACTTTGGGCCATTTGCTGGGGTTTTATTCTTATATTCCGTAACTGACTGGAAATGCGAGGTTGCCACATCACAGGAATAAAATAAAATATTTTGATTTAATTGTCCCTTCTTTCTGGCATTCATATTTTTTTAACCAATAAATAAAAAGGGAAGGCTTGGATCAGGATAAGTTACATTATATTTGTAGAAAGGTTGGGTTTGGGCTGGTTTTGGTAGAGCTGGGAAGCCTTGATTTTGGTTTGGTTTGGGTTCAATTGGGATGGGTTGGTTTGTTTTGTTTTAGTTTGGTTAAGTTCAGTTCGGTTCGTGGTCGGTTGGGATCGGTTCAGTTCGGGTTGGTTCGGTTCAGGTTGGTTCCGTTCGGTTCGGTTACGGGTTCGGTTGGGCTCGGTTCCGTTCGGGTTCGGTTGGGATCGGTTCAGTTAGGTTCGGTTCCGTTTGGTCCAGTTCAGGTTGGTTCCGTTCGGTTTCGGTTCAGGTTGGTTCCGTTCGGTTCGGATGTGGGTTCAGTTCCGTTCGGTTGGGCTCGGTTCCTTTGGGTTCGGTTTGGTTGGGATTGGTTCAATTCGGTTCGGTACCGGTTGGTTCTGCTTGGTTCGGGTTAGTTCCGTTCGGTTCGCGTTAGTTCCGTTCGGTTCGGGTTGTTTTCGTTCAGGTTGTTTTCGTTCGGGTTCCGTTCGGTTGGGTTGGGTTCGGTTTGGGTTGTTTTAGGTAGAGCTGGGTTGGGGTTAGTTAGGTTGTACTAGGTTTGGTTCAGTTTGGTTTGGGTTGGTTTAGGTAGAGCTGGGTTGGGGTTACTTAGAATAGAATATCACTATATTGCCAACAAGCTTCATTGTACTAGGTTTGGTTAATTTTATCTTTTTAGGTGTGATCAAAACAGATTTAATAATATTTGTTTCCTTATTTTGATTATTTTTGCGGAAACGTGGCAACGTTGCAAAATATAAGCCACAGATTTGTTTTGATGGGGTTGAAAAAGTCAAAATTGAATGAAAAGTGAGGTTAGAGTGCTGTTTTGTAGGTGTTTTTTAAGGTTTTATTTATTTATTTTCTCAAAAAATACTGGATAATCAGCAAAAATTTTTTTGGAAAACATTATTTAGAAGGTCTACTTTAAGGTAATTTTTATTTTTTCCAAAAAATCGTGTGTCCGGATAGTACACCGGCCCCAATAATCTCTATTAATACTTTACTAAAACACACCAAGAAATACTATGGATACTAAAATAAAATATATTATATGGTACTAAGGGTTTACCCAAATAATCATGTCCATAAAGTTAGCAGTGCAAGGTCAGCAGTGCAAGGATTTTTGCATGCCACAATTTAAGGCTCATTTCAGGCTAATTAAATGCTCTATTCCCAAATTTAATGCTCTTGTAGTTTTAGAGATATTGCTTGCACTGCCAGCTCCCCATAGGAGTTAGCAGTGCAGCATGTTCAGAGCGATGAACTGATGAATTCTACGATACTATAATGATCTATGAATTAAAGGCTAATTAAATGCCCTATTCCCATATTTATTGTGCAAGTAGTTTTGGAGATATTGCTTGCACTGCTCCCTAAGGGACTTAGCAGTGCAGGATGTTCGGAGCGCCAAATCCATACAATCTATAATATAATGTTGATCTACGAATTGAAGGCTAATTAAATGCTTCATTCCGGAATTACATTCTCCCCCCCCCTTTCTTATTAAAAAAAAAATCAAAATCTGTACTGCTAACTTTACGCATGGCGATTTAGGGCCACTAATGGCGAAACATATGAATTGAAGGTGGAACCAACCTCTTCATATTAAAGGCTAATTAAATGCTCCATTCCGGAATTAAATGCTCCCCCTCCTTTTCTGATTTTATAAAAAACTAAAATCTGCACTGCTAACTTTACGCATTGCGGTTTAGGGCCCCTGATGGCAAGACATATGAATTTGAGGCGGAACCAACCTCTTCATATTAAAGGCTAATTAAATGCTCCATTCTGGAATTAAATGATTGCCCTCCTTTTTTGAATTTTAAAAAAATTAAAATCTGCACTGCTAACTTTACGCATGGCGATTTAGGGCCCCTGATGGCGAAACATATAAATTGAAGGTGAAACCAACCTCTTAATATTAAAGGCTAATTAAATGCTCCATTCCGGAACTAAATGCTCCCCCTCCTTTTTTGATTTTTTAAAAAACTAAAATCTGCACTGCTAACTTTACGCATTGCGGTTTAGGGCCCCTGATGGCGAAACATATGAATTTGAGGTGGAACCAACCTCTTCATATTAAAGGCTAATTAAATGCTCCATTCCGGAATTAAATGCTCCCCGTCTTTTTTTGATTTTTAAAAAAAATAAAATCTGCACTGCTAACTTTACGCATTGCGGTTTAGGGCCCCTGATGGCGAAACATATTAATTTGAGGTGGAACCAACCTCTTCATATTAAAGGCTAATTAAATGCTCCATTCCGGAATTAAATGTCTTAAACTGGAGTCAATGGTTTTACTCTATGCGGATGATCTCAAGTTACTTTTCCGCATAAACTCTGTTGAAGACTGTCTAAGGCTCCAAAAGGACTTGGACACTGTGATTGCTTGGTGCACCTCCAATAAACTTTCGATGAACATTGACAAATGTCAGGTACTATCCTTCTCTTTAAAAACATATCCAATTTTATTTAACTACTCACTAAATCAAAAAATCTTATCTAGAACAGACTCTTTTCATGACCTAGGAGTAACTTTTGATAGCAAATTATCATTTACAAAGCATTATGACACCATTATCTCTGAAACATCCAAGACTGTTGGATTTATTACTAGACTAAGTCGTGAGTTTCAAAACATTACAACTCTTAAAACTTTATTCTTTTCGTTTGTTAGGTCAAAATTGGAATATGCCTCTTTGGTTTGGTCACCGGAGTACAACACACATATTGAAGATCTTGAAAGAATCCAGAGAAGATTTTTAAAATTATTATATTTTAAAACCCATAGTACTTATCCTCCTCAGGGTTACCCTGAAGAAAGGCTACTGGAGATGTTCAACATGCAGTCCCTGTCAGATAGGAGGTGCTATCACTCTCAAGTGTTTCTTTTTAATTTGCTTCATAACAAGATTGACTGCCCTGACTTGTTAAACAAAATTAATTTTCTTGTCCCCCGCTTATCTTCGAGGCAAAATTTAACCTTTTTTTTGCCAAGGACGCGAACAAATAAACTGCACTTCTCTCCTCTCCATGTTATATGTAGAACTTATAATAGCTGCAACAAAGATTTTGACATCTTTGATACCTCTATTTCTGCAATTCGAAGATTCTTTAGTACTACATCCACTAATGGTACATAATATCCTTCTAATTAAGTATGTTCCCTCACTCCCAATAAACTATACTGTCCTATTTTAATTTTTTGTGTTTGTTGTGTGTCTGTCTGTCTGCCTGTGAATTTGTTTTGTTTGTGATTTTTGTAGTTTTTTTTTTAGCTTTTGTTAATTAATTATTTTTTTTTTTTTTTAGTTTTTAGTTTTAGAAGTTTAAGTTTTTTCCTGCTTTGTAATTGGGTTATACCTGTTAAGCAGTGTAGTAATAAATAAAAAAATAAATAAATAAATAAATGCCCCCCTCCTTTTTTGATTTTTTAAAAAACTAAAATCTGCACTGCTAACTTTACGCATTACGGTTTAGGGCCCCTGATGGCGAAACATATGAATTTGAGGTGGAACCAACCTCTTCATATTAAAGGCTAATTAAATGCTCCATTCCGGAATTAAATGCTCCCCGTCCTTTTTTGATTTTTAAAAAAACTAAAATCTGCACTGCTAACTTTACGCATTGCGGTTTAGGGCCCCTGATGATGAAACATATGAATTTGAGGTGAAACCAACCTCTTCATATTAAAGGCTAATTAAATGCTCCATTCCGGAATTAAATGCTCCCCCTCCTTTTTTGATTTCTTAAAAAACTAAAATCTGCACTGCTAACTTTACGCATTACGGTTTAAGGCCCTTGATGGCGAAACATATGAATTTGAGGTGGAACCAATCTCTTCATATTAAAGGCTAATTAAATGCTCCATTCCGGAATTAAATCAAAAAAGGACGGGGAGCATTTAATGAATGGAGCATTTAATTAGCCTTTAATATGAAGAGGTTGGTTTCACCTCAAATTCATATGTTTCATCATCAGGGCCCCTAAACCGCAATGCGTAACGTTAGCAGTGCAGATTTTAGTTTTTTAAAAAATCAAAAAAAGAGGGAGGGAGCATTTAATTCCGGAATGGAGCATTTAATTAGCCTTTAATATGAAGAGGTTGGTTCCACCTCAAATTCATATGTTTCGCCATCAGGGGCCCTAAACCGCAATGCGTAAAGTTAGCAGTGCAGATTTTAGTTTTTTAAAAAATCAAAAAAGGAGGGGGAGCATTTAATTCCTGAATGGAGCATTTAATTAGCCTTTAATATGAAGAAGTTGGTTCCACCGTCAATTCATATGTTTCGCCATCAGGGGCCATAAACCGCAATGCGTAAAATTAGCAGTGCAGATTTTAGCTTTTTAAAAAATCAAAAAAAGACGGGGAGCATTTAATTCCGGAATGGAGCATTTAATTAGCCTTTAATATGAAGAGGTGGGTTCCACCTCAAACTCATATGTTTCGCCATCAGGGGCCCTAAACCGCAATGCGTAAAGTTAGCAGTGCAGATTTTAGTTAGTTAGCATTTAATTCCGGAATGAGGCATTTAATTAGCCTTTAATAGGAAGAGGTTGGTTCCACCTCAAATTCATATGTTTCGCCATCAGGGGCCATAAACCGCAATGCGTAAAGTTAGCAGTGCAGATTTTAGTTTTTTAAAAAATCAAAAAAAGACGAGGAGCATTTAATTAGCCTTTAATATGAAGAGGTTGGTTCCACCTCAAATTCATATGTTTCGCCATCAGGGGCCCTAAACCGTAATGCGTAAAGTTAGCAGTGCAGATTTTAGTTTTTTAAAAAATCAAAAAAGGAGGGGGAGCATTTAATTCCGGAATGGAGCATTTAATTAGCCTTTAATATGAAGAGGTTGGTTTCACCTCAAATTCATATGTTTCATCATCAGGGACCCTAAACCGCAATGCGTAACGTTAGCAGTGCAGATTTTAGTTTTTCAAAGAATCAAAAAAAGACGGGGAGCATTTAATTCCGGAATGGAGCATTTAATTAGCCTTTAATATGAAGAGGTTTGTTCCACCTCAAATTCATATGTTTCGCCATCAGGGGCCCTAAACCGCAATGCGTAAAGTTAGCAGTGCAGATTATAGTTTTTTTAAAAATCAAAAAAGGAGGGGGAGCATTTAATTCCTGAATGGAGCATTTAATTAGCCTTTAATATGAAGAGGTTGGTTCCACCTTCAATTCATATGTTTCGCCATCAGGGGCCATAAACCGCAATGCGTAAAGTTAGCAGTGCAGATTTTAGTTTTTTAAAAAATCAAAAAAAGACGGGGAGCATTTAATTCCGGAATGGAGCATTTAATTAGCCTTTAATATGAAGAGGTTGGTTCCACCTCAAACTCATATGTTTCGCCATCAGGGGCCCTAAACCGCAATGCGTAAAGTTAGCAGTGCAGATTTTAGTTTTTTTAAAAATCAAAAAAGGAGGGGGAGCATTTAATTCCTGAATGGAGCATTTAATTAGCCTTTAATATGAAGAGGTTGGTTCCACCTTCAATTCATATGTTTCGCCATCAGGGGCCATAAACCGCAATGCGTAAAGTTAGCAGTGCAGATTTTAGTTTTTTAAAAAATCAAAAAAAGACGGGGAGCATTTAATTCCGGAATGGAGCATTTAATTAGCCTTTAATATGAAGAGGTTGGTTCCACCTCAAATTCATATGTTTCGCCATCAGGGGCCCTAAACCGTAATGCGTAAAGTTAGCAGTGCAGATTTTAGTTTTTTAAAAAATCAAAAAAGGAGGGGGAGCATTTAATTCCGGAATGGAGCATTTAATTAGCCTTTAATATGAAGAGGTTGGTTTCACCTCAAATTCATATGTTTCATCATCAGGGACCCTAAACCGCAAAGTTAGCAGTGCAGATTTTAGTTTTTTAAAAAATCAAAAAAAGACGGGGAGCATTTAATTCCGGAATGGAGCATTTAATTAGCCTTTAATATGAAGAGGTTGGTTCCACCTCAAATTCATATGTTTCGCCATCAGGGGCCCTAAACCGCAATGCGTAAAGTTAGCAGTGCAGATTTTAGTTTTTTAAAAAATGAAAAAAGGAGGGGGAGCATTTAATTCCGGAATGGAGCATTTAATTAGCCTTTAATATGAAGAGGTTGGTTCCACCTTCAATTCATATGTTTCGCCATTAGTGGCCCTAAATCGCCATGCGTAAAGTTAGCAGTACAGATTTTGATTTTTTTTAAATAAGAAAGGGGGGGGGAGAATGTGATTCCGGAATGGAGCATTTAATTAGCCTTTAATTCGTAGATCAACATTGTATTATAGATTGTATGGATTTGGCGCTCCGGACATCCTGCACTGCTAAGTCCCTTAGGGAGCTAGCAGTGCAAGCAATATCTCCAAAACTACTTGCGCAATAAATATGGGAATAGAGCATTTAATTAGCCTTTAATTCATAGATCATTATAGTATCGTAGAATTTATCAGTTCATCGCTCTGAACATGCTGCACTGCTAACTCCTATGGGGAGCTGGCAGTGCAAACAATATCTCTAAAACTACAAGAGCATTAAATTTGGGAATAGAGCATTTAATTAGCCTAAAATGAGCCTTAAATTGTGGCATGGAAAAATCCTTGCACTGCTGACCTTGCACTGCTAACTTTATGGACGTCAAATAATCAGGCTTACAAACTGATGAGGCAACAAGTAGTTCTTAAGTTTTCTTTTAATTATATTATTTCATTTGGTATTTTTAATATCTAATGGTCCTATTAAAATGTGGGCTTTTTCTTTACATGTATGGCAAATTCTTTTGGGAAAAAAGTGCGGCACTGGTGCACCACTAGTGCAGTTTTCGTATTCTTTTGGGAAAACTAGTGCAATTTTTTGTATTCTTTTGACCCACTGACAAGCCCAGTGTTGCACTCAGTGCACATTTTTTGGCACTGGCTCTCTGACCTTGTGTTGCACTAGTGCACTTCTGTATTCTTTTGAAACTGCACTGGCACCATTTTTTGACGGCACCAAAACAGTGTCAGTGGACTACGAGTGGCCCACTAACTTTCTCAAAAGAATTAACTACTAGTTACCTACCCCTTTAGTCCTTATTTATAAACTCTGTTACTCTTTCTGTTTGACTTTGGCAACATGTATATATTTGTTTCTTCCCTAGTGAGAGAAATGGGGGCAGAGATGTGAGGTCATGTGAGCTGTATCAATTTCAAACTGAAACAGTAATGTTGAGTTTATAAACTTTATTTGCTTACAAGATAGCAAATACCAATGACATGTCAATCAGGGGGTAATTTGGCTTACAGGCTAAGGGATTGATATGCACAATTAAATATTTAGTTTTGACAAAGCACAAATTTAATTTTAATTTGATATATCTCTCCTATGACTCCTTTTTTATCAAATTAAAGATATCCATCCCAGATGGAGTTGACAAGAGGAAAAAATCCTTTATTTTTGATTTTAAGAAAAGACTTCCTCTTTATAAAAAATTCTGCTTCTTGAAAAATTATTCCTTATCTAGGGATAAATGATAGAATTTTACCTTTTATGTCTTTGCTGATTCGGTAATTAGTTATAATTAAAATTAATTAATATTACATTTTTTTGCTTTATTATAATATACTTTTATGTATATGAGCCTTTGGGTGCCTTCATTGGCTTCAGTTTTTGTGAATAGTCGCGTGTGCTTCTCCCACTCTGATACTATGGAGAGAAGATCAAGAGTGAGGGAAACTGCCTGGGCTTGATCTATTTCGATTTTCGACTTCAGCATATAAGGTAGGCCACCTCCATAAACCTAGCAAGCCCACCTCAATAAAAATTTAAAAAATGTATTCCAGAATTATGTGCTTTTTATGTGCTAATTTCGTCCACTTTTTAAAATTTTTGTGCTCCTTTGGTTTCCACGGAAATTTAAAAAAATGATTGGCGTGCTAGATTTATATAAAGCTAGCAAGCCCATACAGAAATAATCAATATTTTTATGATAGTTATATGCGAAAATTAAGTGCTTTTTATGTGCTCCCGTTTGCTAAAAACAAAATTCCATTTATCAAGTTTTTAACCTTTTTTTTTTAAGAAAATGTGTGGGCTGGCTAGGTTTATATAAACCTAGCAAGCCCACCTCAATAAAAATAAATAAAATACATTCCAGAATTATGTGCTTTTTATGTGCTAATTTCGTCCACTTTTTAAAATTTTTGTGCTCCTTTGGTTTCCACGGAAATTTAAAAACATGATTGGCGTGCTAGCTTTATATAAAGCTAGCAAGCCCATACAGAAATAATCAATATTTTTATAATATTTATATGCGAAAATTAAGTGCTTTTTATGTGCTCCCGTTTGCTAAAAACAAAATTTCATTTATCAAGTTTTTAAGCTTTTTTTTTTTAAATGTGTGGGCTGGCTAGGTTTATATAAACCTAGCAAGCCCACCTCAATAAAAATAAATAAAATACATTCCAGAATTATGTGCTCTTTATGTGCTAATTTCGTCCACTTTTTAAAATTTTTGTGCTCCTTTCAATTCAAATTTTCAAATTTAACATGGGCCTTTATAACAAAAATCAATATAGAAAAATATTTATAGTCTAATTATGTCATTTTGTTTTATACTAGGACTTCCATTATATTGGTTTAATGCTCAGTGTTCCTACAACTCGAAAGAATTAGTAACTGGCAGTTATTTTTATGTGGATTAAAAAATGTGTTGGAAAATAAATGGCAACATTGTCCCACAGATCTTATGCTAGGTTTCAAGTTCACCCGTGAAAGTGAAAATTTCGCTCACCTCACGTCACGGCCCGTCAAGAATAAATGTCAACAGCTGGGCAGTAATTGACTTTAGGGTTCGGTATGTAAATTACTGATAAAAACAAAACATATTAATAAATTACCCATGATAAAATACAGTTTTATTTTAAATGTCAATTACGAAAAATCTCAGAAAACATAATACATAAAACGAACACGAAGCAAACACAAATTCCTACCCATTTGCCGTAAAAATATAATGGTAAATTCTCCTCATACCGATTTTACAAATTTAACATATTTTGTTTACAAACTAGTGGCCAATTGATCCCCAACCCTAATAATTGGCACAGTGCTCCAAGCATTTTTTAAATAGGGTGTTTCGTACTTGGAACTTGAGACTAGCACTTTAAACAGCTTGCAGGTACTTTAAGTAATGGACCAAGAATTTTTCTCACTAATTAGTAAAGGCAAGACCTTAAAATTCCGAAAGTGCTCGGCGCTTGTTGCTAGCAATTACTTTTCCAAAAGGGCTTGGTGCTGTGAGAAATTTTTTAGAGTGCTTTTTCGAGCTCTGGTTACTACTATCGAAAAGCACAATACATATTATTTAAACTAGGAAAACACTTAATTTGATGAAAAGAAAAAAAAACCTTTTTGAGTTGCTAACAACCTTCAGGACATCCGTTTGTAATAAATATTTTAAATAAATACCTGTATTTAAAACTGGATAACCTGTATTATATATTTCATATTAGGCATAGATCGTCAAAAAGATGTCGCTACCGCCGTATATGCTGGGCCCCAATCCTTGGGCGCACGCCCAGATGATGGCGCAGCAGCACCAGCTGGCAGCTGCACACGCGCAAGCCCAAGCAGCTGCGGCCGCGCAAGCCCACGCACACGCACTACAACAACAGATGCCGCCGCCGCATCCCAAACACGATCAGGTCACTGAGGACAGGTTACAGGAAAAAGGTACAAAAGTTTATAGAAATTGAAAAACTCGCGGCTGTGACATTTCCAAAATAATTTTTGTAAAATTTAATTTTTATATTTAACTCATTCATATACAGGGCGTGTCAAACAATCGAAACAATTCCAAATTATTTAAGTAAACTATAATTTCCTGCTTTAAGTTAAGAGATACATATAACGTAAAACCAAAATATATTGCAACCCTAAAAAAACATTTTGATTAAAAAAATCGCATATTTTACAGACATTTAAAACATTTTTGGGTCTCGCCTCTATAAGGGTACTAACTCAGTTTTTATTTTTACATATTTTAAGAGTTTGATCACGTAAATGTGTTTGATAAAAACTGAAATGCCAAAAAATAAAGGATAAAATAAATTGTTAAAAGTAAATAATCGTAGCACAACATACAAACTATTTCTGAAAACGCCGCTGGCAAATTTTTTTATTAGAAAGTCATGAAATAGGGAAAAATAGTTTTAAAATGTGCTAAAAATAAAAAATTAAGGTATTTTTGCTCTAATTTAGTTAAATAAATCAATGTAGCCTGACAATCAATATACAGTGACAGATCTAAACCTTTACAGCTAAAATATTATGTGGCTAAACAATATATCATAGGCGTAGTTATTGGTGTTCACATCTGGGGGGCTAAAGGCTACCTACAGCTTTTACCTTTCTCTTTTGAAATTTGTATGTGTGTGGTAAATCTTCAAATAATTTTGGGGGCTAGTTCAATTTTTGTGGAGGATGTAGGTTTTTTTTAATGTGGTTAGGTTTGGTTAGGTTAAGGCAAGTAATTGTTCATTATAATACTATAATAGTTTTAAGGGGTTTTTCTCACCTTTGCAATTCATAAAAAAATACTTGTGGGTTATCCTTTTAAAGGTTTACAGAACTTATTTACAAGAAATATATTTTTTAGAAATATTTTAAATTAATTTTATTTTTGATATTGTTAGTTTTAGCTTTCTAGTGTCTGTTTGATCAAGGGACCCAAACTTTTTATTTTAAGTAATACTACAACTTACTTATATGCATTATAATAAATTGCTTGTCCAACCACATATTTTTGAATGTTAAAAATCAATTTAATAAATATTTAGTTTTGGATTTTTTTTAAATTGATATTTCAGTAACTGTCATATTTAGAAATACTCTGCCAATCTATGGGTACCTAAGCCCACACTAGGTACTATAGTTATAGTGTACGTCTGAGCTAATATAACTAAAAACTGAAATATATTTTATTCAATTCCAGACTCAATTACCTTTCGTTTGATACCACACAACCATGTTTTGACGTAAACTTTTAAAATCTACCCCCACCCTTTTTTTAAAACTAAAATATATTTTGTTTAACTCCAGACTCAATTACCTTTTGTTTGATATCACACACGCCATATTTTCACATAAACTCTAATTTTTGACATCTACCACCACCCTTTTTTTTTAAATAACTTAAAATTCATTTTGTTTAACTCCAGACTTAATTAACTTTCGTTTGATATCACACACGCCATATTTTCACATAAACTCTCATTTTTGAAATCTACCCCCACCCTTTTATTTGGCTTGCGTTCGGTGGATTTCGTTCATTTTTAAATGGGACCACCACAGCCCAAGACCCAGCCTAGGTACCAAATTTCATTTAAATCGGACAAGCGGTTTTTGAGTTATGCGGGTTGGTCGTTACAGACAGACAGACATACAGACAGACAGACGGCGAGACAAAAAAAGTTTCAAAATCATCTGAAACGCAAAGATATATAAAAAATTTTGAAATCGGAGCAACTTTTTTTTTCTCGAAAAAATTAGGATCACCATAGCTTACACTACTATAGTATAGTAGTAGTGTGAGCTAAAAACTTGAAACGTGGGATTAAATGTGCAAAGTATTAAGCTATATAAGTTAAAAATCATTTATGCCACCAAAAATCATAAAAAATAATTATTTAAAATAGTTTTTTGGTTTAATTTTAATTTAAAAAATTTTTGTTGGAAAAATTTTTCCTTTGCAATAAAAATATTTTTTACTTATTTTAAAAATTGCTGCATTTGACTTTCAATATAGTGTAATAAATAAAAGAGAAGTAGTGCTCAACAATACTAAACAAGGCCAGCCAGAGCCATTGGGTGATTTTCATGTGAATTGCTCTATTTAGTATTTTTACAAAAAAACAATAATTGTTTATTAAATTTTGCTTTTAATTTGGTCATATTAGCATTTTGCTAAAATTTTTGATAATGTAAAAAAATTTTTTAAAGTTGTTTATTGTATGTAGTCCATATAATTACTGACAAACGCCATAAAAATATTTCACTTCTGGTTACCAGTTTGAGAGCTTTCTTCCTCTTTATTGAAGAAAAAAATGGTTAGGATAATGTTTCTAGAATTTTTCAAGAGCTTTACAACGATGTATCATATTATGAAATATTGCCACCCGTAATGAAGATATTTAGATTTTTCTAGATACATACCGTTTATCCACTGATGACGTCATCAGGGGGCGGGAACCCATCTGAGAAAAAAGTTGTATCATTTTCTGGCATCTTGTTTAATTTATTCACTGGCATTAGTTACATATTTATGTGTCATTGTATATTACATTACTGAAATATTTAGGTCACTGTAATGGGATATTTTCTTTTTCCTTAAAACAGGGAATGGGACGATTCTACGCGGCCGATTTGCCGATTCACCGCGGGCCGGTTCTTGAAAAAGTATTATTAAAAAAAAATTAGTTTTTTTTATAAATTGGTTTATGAAAAAACTACACTTTAAAAAAGTATCATTTTCAAAAATATTTTTTTTTTGAAATCCTATTTTTGTTTGTGATGTTTTTTTGCAAAATGTTGGTAGTCTAGACACTGGTTAGGTTATGTTTGCGATTAATTGACCACGGTTAGGTTTAACACAGATTTTGATCTCCCAACAAGGGGACAGGGGAGTTACGATTTAGGAAAAAATAAGTTACGTTAGATTAAAATAAAAATTAAACAAAAATTCTCGCGAATTGTCCCCGCGGCAAATCGGCCGGCGGCAAATTGTCCCCGCGGTGAAATGACATGCTGGGAATCGGCAGCGGCAAATTGTCCCCTACCCAACTTTACAATGATGACGTAATCAGTGTGGGGAGGGGGAAGTAACTGGTCGAGTGTCTCTCGTCGTTTAAGTATTTTTGTCTTGGTGTGTGGATACGCATAGTCCAAATTTTCAAACAAGTAACCGGAAGTAAAATATGTTTACACTAAATCCACGGGTAACTGTAATCAATTATCAGTATCAGACCAACTTTGCAGATGAATGTGTAATTGAAAAAATTTGCAGCACAAAAATGGCACCAGCTCCAATCGAAGCGGTTCGCAGACAAGCGAAAGCTGGGCTTCGTGGAGGCCCAAAAAGAGGACATGCCTCCAGAGCACATTCGAAAAATCATCAGAGACCATGGTGATATGAGCAGCAGGAAGTACCGACATGATAAGAGAGTTTATCTGGGGTAGGTATTGTAAAGATATACGGGAGTTGTTTTTAAAGGCTAAAATACGGAGTTTCATGTCACGCAAGCAAAAAATCTTTAAAATCACCCAATGTAATCGTCGAAAATGAAGTTAAGCGGGTTTATTTTAACTTTCAAACCTGTATACCTCTTTAACTACCGTAACAAGAGGGAAACATAGGTACATTAAATTAAATCTCGAAGTTTCTAGAATTTTATCCGAAATAACAGAATTTTGTTTATTGACTTTAGTTGAAGCTTTTCATGTGATTTGGTGTGTGGTACATTTTGCCGGTAATTGGCTGTTTTTTTTTGCATTATTACTACTAAATGAGTAATGACGGAAACGTGAAATTTCTTTGAGAGTGTGCGAGATAAACAAAAAAATTACTATTCTGGCAAAAGATCTCGGCAAACAAATTAACAAACCCTCAAAAAATTCCCTAAATTATAATTGATAAAGTTGTCGCCACCTAAAATGTAAAGAACCGCAACCGAAACAAAATGTAACTATCCGAAACATCAGCTTTAGATGTTTCGGACGGTTATTGCTGTGTTTCAGATGATTATAGTGACTAAATGATATACTATTTTTTTTAGAAGAATTGAAGAAGAACTATTTGTGTTTAAAATTTGTAAGATTGAACACACTAATTATTGTCTGATTTTATTTATGTAAGATGGAACACAATAATTATTGTCACTATGAGTTTTTGTAGCTTTTAATCTAAAAATTTGTTGTAGTTTTGGCTTGTAAAAAAATTTAAAAAATTATTAATAATTTAAACTTTATATGGGGCCAATATTTGCAAAACTCGCTATTTGCTATTTGGTTTACTTTTCTGGAGCAACAAAAAACTTTCTCTTAAACACAAATTATTTTTTCGGTTCAATTTATTTTTTTTTCCAATACATTAATAGGCATGACTAATAAAGTTCTGGACTTTTTTTAATGAAAATTTTGCGCCTTTGTTTAAGGTATTTTATTTTTTTTAAATTTTCTACTTTGGCGCCATTTTTTCCAAAACGTACGTAATTTTTTAAAAATTTTGCCTATAGCGCAATTTTTTTTGTTATATCTACAAAAAAATTTCCGCTACGCGATTTTTTACGAAAATTAGGTACTTAATTTTTTGCCTGTAGAAATTTTTTTTCAGTGTTCGAGTAGTTTCTTTTATACTATTGAAGAAACATTCTTCTGCGTCTGCATTTTTCCCGAAACTTACTTCATTTTTCTAACACTTGGTTCGGTTTGTTACTTATTTTTGTTTGGCTTGATACTTTTTTTGTGTCGCCTTTTTTTCCGAAAAATACTTAATAGTTCAAAAATTTTCGCCTACGCAATTTTTTTCAATTTTCAAGTAGTGTATTATATTGACATTTTTTCCAAATCAAAATAGAAAAATAATAAATAATCTAGAAATTATTAATTTATGGCCTCTACTTTTTAGTGCCCTTAAATATATGCCGCATGCCGTGATGAAGTTGCTAGAAAACATGCCAATGCCCTGGGAGCAAATCAGAGATGTCAAGGTGCTGTATCACATCACCGGAGCAATCACATTCGTTAACGAGATTCCGTGGGTGGTCGAGCCCGTTTATATTGCTCAGTGGGGGTAAGTCGATCAAAAAAATAAAAAATAGAATTGAGAATGTCCTTTGAGTTAGCAGTGTAAAGTGAGCAGTTCATCAATTTTGATTTTTTTTTATCAAAGGCTAGTTAAAGCTATACTCAATAAAGTTACCAGTGCAAAATGCTTAGAGTACCACCAATGAAGTTATGTTTTAAAACTTTTGTGGACACTTAGAAACGGTTAGAGATACTTACTAACCGAAACGTCGTGTTTAAAGTAAATAAGACAATTCAAGTGCAAAATTTTGTTTTTACAATTGAGTTATTTAAAAAAAGTGTCTGCAAGTTTAAGTTAAATTTAGCTTTCACCAGAGTAGAATTTAAGGAAAAATTAATTATAAAATTATTTTATATGATTTTTGTCCCAAAATTTTAATGGCATCAGGTAAAAATGATTTACAAAAATAAAACTTCTTCAGTCTTTACAAGTGCTCCACCCTCTCTTTATGCAGGTTGGAGCACTATTGAAGAGGACTAAAGTTTTAATTTCAAAATTATTTTGTTTCTCTCTGTAAAGTTTTTTTGACTCATTGACAAGGCTCTCAGCACCTTCATATTTTATGAAAATATTCATATTTTTTTTCAGGCTTCATAAAACTTCATATTTTTGAAAAAACCTTCATATTTTCTGCAATGTAGATCAACTGATGGGGCTAATGTTGGCTCCAATAGTGACTACTGGAGCCAACATTAGCCAAATTTGGTTTTTGGCATCTGTAGTTAAAAACAAAAAAATGCCTTTTAAAATGTCAAAACGAATTAAAGATTTTATTGTTCTTGCATAATCGTAAATTTATAACAATGACTTATTTTAAAAACTATACCGGTCAAAAATTTGGCAGCATCATCTTTTTCTCAAAATAAGTTTGGATGAAAAAAGAGGTGAGTTGAAATCCACAGAAAATGTATTTTTAAAATATAGACCTTATTTTTGTTTGGCGATACCCCATTGAGGCCTAATTCAACTTTTTCAAACTGTTAATACATTTCTTTATAAAAAATAAAAAAAAACATTTTTGGTTAGTAAATATATTTTCAAAAAAAAAAATAAATTTACCGGCCATATGGAAGGGGACAATTTTTTTTATATTTTTTTTTCCTTCATAATTTTTTTTCGTAATTTCGTATTTTTCATATTTTTATAAAAAAAATTCATATTTTTCATATTATTTTGCTGGTTATCTGTTTAGAGTCCTGCATTGATCTTTGGATTGACTGTTGCCATTCTAGTTTTGGACGCCCTTTTTCTGCGCCCTATTGGTTTTTATTCTAGGACCTGCTTTGGTAATTTTTCGTCGTTTATCTGTTGTACATGGCCGTACCGTATCAGTTGTCTTTTAGTGCTTCCCTTAATTCCCATTTTTTTATGGTCTCATTTCTTATATGATCTGTTCTAGATATTCTCATTGATCTTGTTATTACATCCATTTCAACACTTTCCATATTTGTTTTGTATTTATCTGTTACGCGACAAGTCTCTATTCCATACCAGAGCGTGCTTTTCACTATTGTTTCATATATGTTAAATTTTACATCCTTTTTTATCTCTCTGCTCCATAGAATACTGTTAAGATATCCAATAACCTTTTTTGCTTTTACTATTCTTTTTTCCAGTTCTTTAATGTTTCTGTCTTATCAAATGTGACATCCAAGTATAAATACTCATTGCATGGAGATATTGTTTGTCCATTGTCTAGTTCTAACTCACTTGCTTCGTTTCCAATACATAAATACTGAGTCTTGTCCAAGTTCACTTTCAACCCCCACTTTTAGTATTCTTCTGTTTCCTTTCTCATCATATATTCCATGTCTTCTTGATCATTAGCTACAATTACTTGGTCGTTAGCAAACTGTAGTGTGTATATGGTAAATCGGTCATTAAGTTGTATTCCCATACCGTGTACTTTAGGTTTCCAGTTTTTTAGAACTACTGCGATATATATTTTAAAAAGAGTTGCAGAGATACAACATCCCTGTCTTAAGCCCTTTATTACCAGGAATTCTCCAATTTTAATTTTAGGTTTTGACCCTTTTATCGCTTATATGTATGTATGATTGATATAGTTTGTCCTAACACTGTCCATAATTGTTCTACTGGAACGGTATCATATGCTTTTTGTGGGTCCACAAAGGTAACATGAGTCTCTATATTTTTAGCACTTCTGTTTTCACTTGTTTAAGACAAAAAACATTACTACAAGATCTGCCTGCACGAAACCCACTTTGCTCTTTTTCTTCTTGTTCATAAAAATCATTCTCTATTAGATCTCTAATAATCCTACCGTACATTCTACTTTAGTACTGGTTACTGAAGTTCCTCTGTAATTGTTGCAATCCAGCTTGTTTCCTTTTTTATGTATTGAGGAAATGAATGCAAATTTCCAATTATCAGGTTTTGGATGTCCGTTTATGTGACATTTTCTAGTAGTTTCTCTGATCCATATTTGAGTATTTCAGTGTATACTCCTGCAGGTCCGCTAGCTTTTCCGGATATTCGGGACAGACAGATATTCGAGTCTGGTTTCCTGCATTAGTCCCTTGTAGTGTCTGAATTTTTACTATTTCTTTTGTTGGGTTTTTTCTACCGTAGAAATGAATTTCCATACTTCAAAACTTTGTCTACCTCCTACGTGTGCATTTATATCATGGTATTTGCAATCAAACATTTTATTTTTTTCGTACTTATCAAATTTCTTAGCTGTCTTCTGATTTCTCTCTAGATTTCTAGGTCTCTTTGGTCTTTAGTACTGAGCCATTTCAAGTATGTGCGTTTTTACTCCTTGACTATTTCCTGTATTTCCGCATTTAATTAAATCATATTTAAGGGAATATGTTTATCCCGTTTCTTTAGTCCCGACCGTGCCTTTTTGCATTCTGTTGTTACTTGTTCCTTAAGTAGTCGGTTAGGTGAAGTGGCGAAAATTCAACTGTTTAATAGAGAAATATACAAAAATGCAACACACATCGCGCATCGAATGATACAAGGAAGGACAAAGCCAAAAATAAGTTAAAGAGTGTTGAAAAGCTAGCTTAAAATTCTGTCCCTAAATTACAAGGTTGCCTTGACATGCAGTGTTCTTAGGGGGCGAAGCTTTAAACTGTCAATACCAACGGCTTTCTATTATATTTGGGAGCGCGTGGTTATAAAGTAAAGAGATAAACAACACCATGTTGCCCGCTAACTACGAAAACTTTGATTTCCCAGGGGTAAACAACTGAATGAAAATTTATTGACCGTCCAGTTGTACTTTGGGTACTGCCAGATGTTGCGGGTTTTTTTAAGGGTTCTTGGGTTGGTGGGGTTTTGAGAGGTAGTAAATAAAGTAGGCTTAAAGGTTATTGGTTGGTGTGTGTATTTCTTGAACTTCACAACTGAAATAAATATTTAAAAAAAGATTTAGGACCCTGTTTCACTTTATGCTATTACTAATAAAATTTGTATTTTTTTTTAGCTTAATTAAGGTACATTAAATGGCAAATTAAATATAGATAAATTTAAAAAAACAGGTAGTGAACAATATTAAAATTTTAATAAACTATTTAAAACACAGTTTTTGACCAACAACAATTTAAAAAACACTTGATAGGATAGAAGCTGATAATATAAAATATGAAAAACTAATAACTAAATTAAAGGAAATTTCCACAAAAAAATTAGGCAAAGAAGTAATTCCTCTAGTCTTGTCTATGCCCTGCCTAGTACTGTCTAAGTTTATAAGCAGTAATGGGGTACTGACCAAGTACTAAGTATTGCCCCAAAAATTTGAAAATCTACTACCTGAAGTTGTTTTTTTCCCTCCTTGATTTCTAATTTAAGGTGTACGTAAATTTACGTTTGTTTCTCTGTTAATTTCAGTACCATGTGGATAATGATGCGTCGTGAAAAGCGTGATCGTCGCCACTTTAAACGGATGCGTTTCCCTCCCTTCGATGACGAGGAACCGCCCCTTGACTACGCCGACAACGTCTTGGACGTTGAACCGTTGGAGGCAATCCAAATCGAGCTGGATGCCGAGGAGGACACGCATGTGGCCAAGTGGTTTTACGACCACAAACCTCTGGTAAATTGACTAATAGCACCATACAACTCGTTGAAAATAACTATTTGGTTTGGTGTTCTATTTAAAAAAAATTGACCCCATTGGAGCACCCTGTATAAAGTGGGTAAGAAAAAACTATTGCAACACTTGAAGTAACCATAATTTACCAAATCAACCTGTTTTGGCTTGAGCTTTCTACTCCCAACATTATCCGAGTTACAGAAATATTGCAATTATAAAAAGTTATCCTGTACATTTGTATATTCTGTGGGAATGTACAAAACTTTTGACCTATTTATGATATATTCTTATAGTTGAGTAAATTTGTAGGGTATTTTAAGAGAAAGCCGCAAAAAGGGTATATTTTAGCTCACACCACTATAGTATAGTATATGTGTGAGCTAAAATATACTATACTATAGTGGTGTGAGCTATAGTGATCCTAATTTTTTCGAGAAAAAAAAGTTGCTCCGATTTCAAAAATTTTTATATATCTTTGCGTTTCAGATGATTTTGAAACTTTTTTGTTGCGCCGTCTGTCTGTCTGTATGTCTGTCTGTCTGTATGTCTGTCTGTAACGACCAACGCGCATAACTTAGAAACCGCTTGACCGATGTTTATGAAATTTGGTACCTAGGCTGGGTCTTGGGTCGAGATGGTCCCATTTAAAAATGAACAAAATCCACCGAACACAAGCCAAATAAAAGGGTGGGGGTAGATTTCAAAAATTAGAGTTTATATGAAAATATGGCGTGTGTGATATCAAACGAAAGGTAATTGAGTCTGGGGTTAAACAAAATATATTTAAGTTTTTTTTAAAGGGTGGGGGTAGATTTCAAAAATTAGAGTACGTGAAAATATGGCGTGTGTGATAATAAACGAAAGGTAATTGAGTCCGGAGTTAAACAAAATACATTTTAGTTTTTGTTTTTTTTTAAGGGTGGGGATAGATTTTCATCAATTTAAGTTTGTCAAAACATGACTTGTGTGGTATTGAACGAAAGGTAATTTAGTCTGGAGTTGAATAAAATATATTTCAGTTTTTAGTTTAATTAGCATGTAGACTATAACTATAGTATCTAGTGTGAGCTTAGGGGCCCATATATTGGCAGAGTATTTTATATTTATTTTGGCATGGTGGTAACACCCAAAGCTAAATTTTGTTTTAGGAGAAATAAAATTAATTGTGATGGATTTACTTTAAGCGGGACCTACTCAATGTAAAACTGTAAAAAACATTAAACACCTGGCACTTCAAAACAAAATATTTCCTTTTAAGCACCTCCTATTAAAGCTATTGACCAGCTTATTAAACCTAATGAAAAAAATAATTAAGTTCACTAGCCGACCCAAAGATGGCGCTTAATATGTCAAAAATAAAAGGGACCTTCATATCCTATAGACCAACTTTAAAAATGGCGGCGAAAAAAGTAAATAATAAACATTTTTTTTTTCGGAGGTTAACGAAAAAAACCTGACTAAACAAGATATCTCGATAAAGAAAACATTGATTTTTTAAACATGTCAAAAAACTTATGTTATGTACCGGGTCACTATTTTTTACTTAATTGCTATCTCCGTTGATATTGACTTGACAGTAACGTCGTTAGAAAAGTTAAAGGATTTTTCCTGAATCATCACAATGTGATAAATAAAATGCCCTGTATTTATTTTTTTTAAAAGATAGGGCTCCTTTTTCTGTTTTTAAAAATATATAATATGTGGGCATTTGGCCAAGCTGTTTATGAAATATTTTCATTTTAATAACCTAAATAAACAATAATGATGCCATTTTGTTAATGAATATAATTGTTTTTAAAATGCAAATATTTTAAGAATGGCTGGACTAAATGTCCACATATTATACATTTTTGAAATAAGAAAAAGAAGCCCTATCGATTAAAAAAAATAGACGGTGTTTTATTTAAAAAAATTAACTCTATGTCAAAAGTTTGGCAACTGTTTGACATATGTGATTTTTGACATCAGATTCTGAGGATTCAGGAAAAATCATTCAATTTTGTTAATTTAAACGTTACTGTCAGATCAATTTTAACATAGATATCTATTAAGTAAAATATGGTCAATCACCCAGTACGTGACATGTCAACTTTTTTAACAGTTTTAAAAAATTTGTGTTTTTTTAATGAGATGTCTTGTTTTGTCCGGTTTTTGCGTTAACCTTCGGAAAAAAAACAAAAATGCTTTTTCTCTACTTTTTCCGCCGGCATCTTTAAAAAGTAAATGAAGTGTATTTTTTTTGTTTCTTATATTTTAAAAATAGCTTATAGTTATATTAAATTAGATTTTTTAGTAAAAAATTTTAATAAAAACCAAAAAAATTCTGTTGTTTTTATATTTTGAACGCCGCCATCTTGCATTATATTAGACATATGTCATTTATTATGGAATTTTTAAAATTATCGACCCTTATTTAGTATAAATTGATACTACACGTTCTACACTAGTTCTGTCAAACAAGAATGAAAAAATAACTTGTTCATCAAGACTTCGAGCCCCATCTTGAATATTAAATGTCAAATGGTAACTTTTTATAAATACTTACAAAAGTTGGGTCACTTTTGATAAAATCCAGTTTTTTTTGTAAAAATCCAATTTGGTTCGGTTATGAAAGTCTCTTATGTTTGACCTATTAGGCACATATTATCTTTGTTTCGGCTGGGAAGCAATTTTTTTTCATTAGGTTTAAAGAAATGGTCATTAGTTTTAATATAAGGTGTGTTAAAAATTCGAGGAAATTTAAGTTGAGTAGGTCTTGCTTAAAGCGAATCCATCAAAACTAATGTTATTACTCCTAAAACATGGAAATCAAATATTTTCTTAACTTTGGCAGCCGCCATCTTGGATACTGAAGCGAAATCGGGGATCCTCGAGTGAAAATTTAGCTTTGGGTCATAGGTACTTCTACGCCAAATATACAAAAATATACCCTTTTTGCAACTTTTTTTTTACAAATTTACCCTACTATTAGGTTTTCTTACTTTGGTCAAGATTATACTCTCTATGATTTTGGGATCACTTGACCTCCTAGAACCTTAAAAAAAACACGATTTTAGGTATCTAATGTTCAAAAAATTTCCTAAATTCGACATTTATCAACAACAAATGAGTTGTTAAAATCAGCTTTAATAGAATTTTTGTGCGGTTGTAGTTACACTTCTTTGTTTACTTTGTTTCAGCTGATGATGGGTCTCTTTAGACTCGAAGCATGTCCTAAATAAAACCCGAAACAATAAAGACTTTAGTGGATAAGACGTTGAGTTTTTTCTTTGTAATTTGCAAACTCCACTTTGAGAAATGGACTATTTTTTCAATTTAAAAATGGTTTAGTTGTTACGATGTTTAACCTTGAATATTTTAAGTGAACAACTCCATGCAATTTAATGTGATTTTTTTTTGACTATTGACTTTAAATTTTAAATAATGTCATTCAAAAAATTTTTAAATGATTTTATATGCCGGAAATATTGTTTTGGAAAAAGTAATTGCGAGCATTTAATAAAAAAATGAGACCTGGTCTAGATATTCAATTATAGTCTTTTATCTTGCTAGGTTGGAACCAAATACGTCAATGGCTCAACCTACAGGAGGTGGAACCTCTCCCTGCCCATCATGGCAACCCTGTACCGTTTGGCCAATCAGCTTTTGACCGACTTGGTGGACAACAATTACTTTTACCTTTTTGACACGAAGAGTTTTTTCACCGCCAAAGCGTTGAACATGGCAATACCGGGTGGACCCAAATTTGAACCGCTTATCAAAGACATGAACCCTGCGTAAGTATTGATGGCCTTACACTTACCAGATCATGTGTGAGTGTAATGGAAGTCGGATTTACAGATTTAAAAAAAGTCAAATATTTGGGCATATTTATTGACAGCTACCTACACAGAGAATTCGCTAGCTCTTGGGAAAGGCCAGAAGAAATTTTTTAACTAAACCAACTGACAATTTCATGCTTTTTCTTGGTATAAACACACTTGCATGGTCTTGTAGTTTGGGGAGTAGCAACCAACAGCCGTATAAATCCACTAGAATAAATACCAAAATTGATCTTCAAAATAATTAAGAAAAAATTTACAAAGTAGACTAGTGTTGATTGGTTGTAAGGGGTCAAGTTAAACAAGAAATCTTTTTCTTTTTACGCCGACGTTTCGGCCCTTTATTGGGCCATCCTCATGGCATGAAAACTTTAGATTTCCTTTGTCAAATGTAAAGTTTTTCTGTGAAATCTAAAGTTTTCATGCCATGAAAGAAACGTCGGCCTAGAAGGAAAAAGATTTCTTGTTTAATTTGACCCCTTCCAACCAATCAACACTACTAATTAAATTGGGTCGAAAAAACGTCAATTTGACATACGGCTACTATTCTGCTATGCATTAATTAAGGAACTACATATCTTTTTACTCAATCGACTGATTGATGATACCACCTAGCGGTTTTTAACTTTTCTTTAAAGCAGATTGACAATAACTGCCAAAAGATACTTTAGTTAATTCTAGAAATTCTATTTACGAAACCACTACCGCCATACATAGGTCTGTGGGAAGGTTTTTGTCGCTGTTAATCGAATATATCTCTTTCACCGTTAGAGCGAGAGGGTTTGAGAGAGATGTAAGCTTTTAAGACGTTTTAAGATATAGTTGAGGGGCTTTTTGGGATAGTTATGGAAGATTTTTTAAAACTGCCTTAAATCAATTTTTGATAGATCACACAATTGTAAATCATCGGGTGTTTGCCTCCCATTTGAGTGAGAGGGACTGTGTGATTTCGTAAATCCAAGATGGCGGCTTTTTTATATTTTTTCACAAATTTTGGCTTATAACTTTCGGTAAATTAGTTTCACAGAAAAACTATCAATACGTTTATTGTTTGCAAGAGCACACCAATTAAAATAGTAAAGAAATTAGCTTATATCTTAAAAACTAACAAAAATATTAATTTTTTAACAAATATAAAAAAAAATTGAAGCCGAGTGTTTGTCTCAAATTAGAGCAACACAGGCGTCATAAATCCAATATTGAGATTTTTTTTCCATAAACAACTTTTGCATTTAACTTTTGCCACATCAACGAAATTCTATGGGTTATGATTTGTTCGCAATAGGCCGGCAATTTAATTTAATTGTCTTTCTAACAAGCTTTATATCGCAAGAACTAAAAACAAAACATTGTTATTTTTTTAAATATTAAAAAAATTATAAAAATTCTAGATTGAGCAAGAAAGTTTTGGACTACCCTTGACCGATTGGTGAGGGATCACTAAATGTTAAGTCGTTGGGTGTTTGCCTCCAATTTGAGCATAAGGGCCATGTTTGACCTTATCAATCCAAGATGGCGGTGTTTTTCATATTTTTTCACAAACTTTGGCTTATAACATTCGCTAAAATAATTTTACAGAAAAACTGCAAATACCTTTTTTATGTGCAAGAGAGCATTAATAAATTTAGTAAAGAATTTAGCTTTATATGTTAAGTACTAACAAAGATTTTTTTTTGCTAAAAAACTATATATTTTAGTATTTTAAAAAAATGTATATCTTTGTTAGTTTATAAGATATAAAGCTAATTTCTCCACTATATTCATCGCTGTTCTCTTGCAAACAAACCCCTTATTTACAGGTTTTCTGTAAGACTAATTTAGCAAAAATTGAAAATGCCGCCATTTTGGATTTATGATCATATAGGCCCTCCTACTCAAATTTCAGGCAAACATCTGGCGACTTAACATTTAAACTTTTTGCCCACACTTAAATTTTAGTTTTTTTTAAATATTTAAAACAAATAACAATATTTTTGATGGGTCCTGAGATATAAATACATAGTAATTACTAAAGCGATAATTTAATAAAACATTTTTTAATTTTATTGCAAACCAATCACAACTCATACAATTTTTCTGTAAACTTGATATGGCAAATGTTAAAAGCAAAAATTTGTGAAAAAAACATGGAAAAAATCGCAATCTTCGATTTGTGACGTCACACTGGGCTCTTGCACACCAGTCTGAAAATTATTTCCCCAATTTTGTTTTTTTGGGTAAAAAAAAGTTGCTATTTTTTAGTAATTGTAATTAAAAAGAAATTAGTATCTTTGTTAGTTTTTAAGATATGAAGCTCATTTCTATCTTACTTGTGTTCTATTGCAAACAAGAAACGTTTTAACAGTTTTTTTGTAAAACTAATTTATAAAAAGCCAAAGTTTGTGAAAAAAAGATGAAAAAAGAAACAATCTTGGATTTATGATGTCACATCGGCCCGCCTACTAAAATTGGAGGCAAACACCCGCTGACTTAAAATTGTGTGATCTATTACCAATCGATCTAGGGTAGTTTAAAAAAATCTTTCACAGCCATCTCACGGAATACCACAGGCCATAAAAGAAATACACTTCGTTCTATATTATTTGTTATATCGTTCTGTACTGTGCCTGCAATGGGTCGCGTTTCCATCTTCGTTGCGGGTTCAATCGACTTACGTCAAATAACACGGAAGATTAGATCTTGTCTTCGCTTCTTCTCATTTCCTGACTCGCATATACGTCAATGGGTCAGACAAATTTTTATCGTATTTTTAGGGACGAAGATTGGAACGAATTCAACGACATCAACAAGATCATCATCAGACAGCCAATCAGGACTGAATACAGGATCGCATTTCCCTATTTGTATAACAATATGCCACATTTTGTGCATCTTTCTTGGTAAGTTTAATATTGGTTATTTAATTATTAGTTATTTTATATTAGGATCCACATAAAGTAGTTTTTGCACTATCTCTGTTTTAAATGGTTGGTGTACTAGCAATGTGGAAGATTACTTGTGGACGGTATATTCTTCGCTTTCAAGGTTATTAAGTGAAGAAGCTGATAGGTCACACACAAATTCCTACTTTTGATAAGTAGGATGTTTTTTAAATTCTATTTATTTTATTTAAATTTTAAGCTTACTGAATGTCAATGTGTGTGTCAAAAAGTTGCAAACACGTATGTTTTTCTTTATGGGTTTTTAAAAATTTATTTCTTCATTTTATTAAAAATATCTGGGTATGAATCCTTGAATGGATGAAAAGGAATACGCCCTCCAAATCGGGTGAAAGTCGAAATGTGCATGCGATTTTACACGTTTTCTGTATCTCTATTATTCCTGACATGGCGAAATGTTCATTACTATTCTCACTCATTTAAAGAATTCATATACTGGTGTCTTTCTTTTACACTCTTTTTCTGTAATCTCCATTTTATTATAAGTAATTTTCTTCTGTCCATTTCTTGTTTTACTCAAAGATTAAAGCAGCTGAGTGAAACCCAACACACAGCATTTAAGCTTCATGGTGATGTTGCTACATGTAGAAGTTTATACTAAGTGGAAGATCATACTGTGGTAAATTAAATTACCTATTTATGTAAAAAAAATCTATTAAATTGTACTATTTATTGAATGATTTTATCAGGTATCATGCTCCGAACGTGGTCTACATCAAAACCGAAGATCCCGACTTGCCCGCGTTCTATTTTGATCCCTTAATTAACCCTATATCGCACCGGCATGCTGTCAAAAGTCTGGAACCGCTTCCCGAGGACGACGAAGAATACATTTTACCCGAAAGCGTCCAACCGTTTCTGCAGGAAACGCCTCTGTACACGGACAATACCGCTAACGGTATTTCGCTGCTGTGGGCGCCGAGACCTTTTAATATGAGATCGGGTG
Source organism: Aspidapion aeneum (assembly GCA_963576565.1). Classification (NCBI taxonomy): domain Eukaryota; kingdom Metazoa; phylum Arthropoda; class Insecta; order Coleoptera; family Brentidae; genus Aspidapion; species Aspidapion aeneum. The sequence goes on from OY755043.1 coordinate 99,527,089, forward strand.
AGTTTAGAAAATATTGTATACCCGGTTTATCCGGCATAATTTAATATTTGGATTCAACTGATCAAAATTAACAAGTTTTAACTTGGTAAATCTTTACGAAGCGTGGGAGAGAGCTACTCCTCACAAAGCATGAACTCTGTGTTAGACATGTTGGACGAGACGACTGCTGCAAATTTGATGAAGCGTTCAAGAAAACTTGTTATTTAAATCAAGAGAATTCTAATCTTTTTGCAGATATAAATGTATCATTCTGTAAATATCATTAGCGAAATTTGGTAAACTAAAAATTATGTCCATATTTATAAGGTCTGAATTTCGGCCTTGTTCATTCTCGTGTGAAGGGCCGAATCTCTAGATCTGGTTTCCTAATACGTGCTCGTCCTTGCTAAATTGTCTAAAAATAAATGGATCTGATGCATTCCTAGCCCATTAGCACGCTCCAAGTGAAATCCACGCTATATCAGCCTTAAAAACAGTTTTTGTAAATATTTCGGAAACGGTAGCTCTTACGAAGTTTTTAGTAATGACATAAATTATTGAAGAAAACCGAACCGCATATTTATGTGTGCTGCGTTAAGAAGTTAGCATATTTTTTATCTTTAAGCTGTCAAGAAACTGTCATTAGCATTAATGGATTTTGACCAAAATCTAATCAGCTCTTTACAGTATTGTACACTATTTTACCTGAAAATTAAAATTGGTTCAGTGGTTTAGTTGCTATCGTGTTACGGACAGACACACCCATACACACACGGACAGACGTGACGACGTTATTGATAAGATAGGGCAAAATACACCCAAATAAGACATTTTTGGCGTTATCTCAATTTTTTTTACGTCGAAACAATATTTTATCTTGAAGGGCGGTAGTAAATCCTTTACGTTATCATGTCCTCTAGATATCAAGTTGTTTCACTTTTATTTAAGAATTCTGTAATATCTTGAAATAAAAGTTTAAGTCTACTACCAGATTTGAACCAGTCTTCCCACAATGGTCAGTCTAACTTTCTTCTCGACATGATAGACCAATAGGGCCGCTTGAAACTATCATAGGGCATGCCAATTATGTTAAACATATCTATTTTGACATACAGGGCGCTGCAGACGAGCCGAGGACGTACCATTGGTAAAGTCTTGGTACATGGAGCACTCCCCGCCTGGCCAACCTGTGAAAGTTCGCGTCAGTTACCAGAAACTACTCAAGTACTACGTGCTGAACGCCCTCAAACGACGCCCCCCAAAGCCGCAGAAAAAGAGATATTTGTTCAGGTTAGTTTTGGAAGCTTCTCTTTGAAAAGTCTAAGAGTGTTTTATTTTTATTTTATTGTAAAAGGCACTAGAAAACAGAAAATTAATTAATATTTAATCCAATACTTTTTTATTTAGGTCATTTAAATCGACGAAATTCTTTCAAACAACCACGCTGGATTGGGTAGAGGCAGGCTTGCAAGTTTGTCGCCAAGGCTACAACATGCTTAATCTGTTGATTCACCGTAAAAATCTCAACTATTTACATTTGGACTACAACTTCAACTTGAAGCCCGTCAAAACTTTGACCACGAAGGAAAGAAAGAAATCTAGGTTCGGAAATGGTAAGCAAAGGGAAATTACATCAATTTTAGAGATAAAAGGTGTTGGGGGAGAACAAACTTCGAACACTGCGCAACTGCTTTCTTGTGGAATGCAACACATCATCTCTCTCTTTCGCTTGCTTTCTTTCTCGAATTTAAAATAAAAAAAAGTTAACCGAACCACACATACACCTCATCACTCTTCACCACACACACCACATCATGACACTGTTTGATATTACCGCTGCAATTAGCAATTGCAAGCAAATACTTTAAAATCAAATAGGCGAAACTTAGTGGTAAGAGACTACTGCCGGATTCGCCTTTTATGTTTTTAACTGAATATACCACATCAAGCAACAGCACATACACTACATCACCACACTTATTAATGCTAACGCTGCAATAAAATCGAAACTAAGTAATGTTTAGAAGAAATAAAATAATTTGAAGAGTCCACGGGAGAAAGGCAAAATGTCCGAATGTCACATTTTTTCGGTTTTAATCGGAAGAAACGCGAAGGATCACAGCGTAAATGCGATCTGAAAGTATCCTGTACAGAGAAAAATAGCGTAGGTTCACATTTTAAAATTAAATTTTCTTTTCGGATGGCTATTTGGCCTTTCTCCCGTGGACTCTTCATTTATAAGTGGTGCGTATCTTAGTTCTCAGATCGCATCGCCAATATATTGGAGGTTTTTGCTTTTAATACTGACAAGTAATTCTCCTTGACGTTTAGTCGTTCAACTTAGTTAATTTGTACACTCACATCTGCAAAGCTTTTAAGTCTTAATTGTTTCTGCGTTTAACATCAAAACGCACAGTGGTATTCTTAGTTCCAGTTTTAAGCCCCTATGGTATAAAACATAAACAAGAGCTATTTAAATTTGATCTTTTTTTTTGTGCGCGTACTTTTATTTCTTTAGTGTATTCGTTACTGCAAGTAACGGTAGTTCCCCTCGCCTTTGGTACTTATCTATTTATATTAGTTTTGCCCCTTGTTTTTCAATTAGAGTTTTACTCTTTACATATCGCTATGTATGGCACCAACTTTTCTATGGTTCTTTGCAGCTCCTTATGGTCAAATCACGGTATAATCAGCTTATCTTAACCTCAAAAATTCCAGTCCAATTTCTAATTACTACTACTAAATAAGATTGGTGAAATACTACAACCTTACTTACGAATAATTTTTATTATACAATATGCATCAAATTTTAAGAGGTGGTAGAAAAGGTCAAAAGTAGATAAAAAGTTAAAATTACTTTTGCTCAAAAGTCATAGCATTTGTCAAGTTTAAAGAATGGGGAAAACTGTGAAATTTAAAAATGACAACTTTGACAATGTCAAATAATTGATTTATGATCCAGAAATGTTTGATTGCGTTTTTCTAAAAAATTATAGGTAAAAGTGATACAGGGTGCAATCGCAATACGTAGTAATGTGTTATTTTTGAGAATTAATTTTTTAAAGTATAAAAATTTTGAAAAAAAATTAGTCTTTTGTATATGTATATCTAAAGAAAATAGGAATATTAGCATTACATTGAATTTGTTGAAAAAAAAACAGATTTTTGGTAATAATTTGGAGTCTTTTTCTTTTTGTTAATGATGTTGATTCTTTGTTGTAATTTTTAAGAAAGTTATAACAAAATATCGAAAGCAAACAGTTAATCAACGGTTAGACCTGACAGGACATCCTGTATCTAAAAAACAAAGAGGTTTGATGCATAATGTTACAGAAATTATTTTCTTCTTTGGTCCTCTTCTACCGCCCCTTAAAGTTTGGTGTATCATTTAAGTCAACATATGTTTGTAGCCTTCCACTTATGCAGAGAAATTCTTCGCTTAACCAAATTGATCATCGACTCCCACGTTCAATATCGACTTAACAACGTGGACGCGTTCCAACTTTCTGATGGATTGCAGTACATCTTTGCGCATGTGGGTCAGTTGACTGGAATGTACAGGTAATATTAATTCACGCTAAACAAACCCTAAAGGTACGTTCGTAATGACTTAAAGAGTGATTATTATTGAACAAACAAACAAACAGAACCAAAATTATTAAGTGGACAGTTTGGTTGTTTTGGAACATACCCCGTTACATCACTACATAATTTGATAATTGTCAAAAATTTAGGGTTAGGTTTGTTTTTTTTTAACTAGTTGTTCGGGCGAAAATTTATCAAATTGCGGATTAAATTCGGAATTTTTCTAAAATTGTGCAGATTTATTGTGGACATCATGAAGAGTGTTTAATGGCATCTATAAAACACTCTTAACTTTATTACCAATTTGTAAGAAAAATACAAGTACTTACCTATGGAATGACAATCCTTTACTACTTCCCGGCATTTCAAAATTAAAAATTAAAAGAAGTATCGACAATTAAGAACTTCATTTTCTTTTAAAAACTTCTCTAGTTGATCACACCTTTCTAACGGTATGCAACACATTGATAAAAAAAAACAATTCTGCTTTAAAATACGGATATTCCGTGAGACGGGCGATAATCATTCGGACTTGATAAGAAAAACAATTTGATGTTTATGATCGTTTTTGTTTGAAAAAAAAAGACAAACATTACAAAAAACAGTAAATACGAACCGCAGTCGAGTTTTAACTTACAGCGTTACTATGCCTAACTACACTAAGAGTACGCTGACATAATAATGGCTTATGATGCCGCACGAGGCGTTGCTCGTGAAGCACGAAGGATTAATAATAAGATGCATCCTAATCGAAGATTACCGCACCACGACACATTTTCGAGGACATATCGACGTTTGAGGGAGACCGGAAACGTAAATTTTCAAGAGCCACGTATCAATGTGAGGCAGCATAATGTTGCCATCGATGAGCAAATACTTAAAGTCTTCGAAGAAGATCCCAATACAAGCATTCATGCTGTTAGTCGGGCATTGAACTTGAGCATTTGGAAAGTGTGGTCAGTTCTTCGGGCTAACGAAAAGCATGCTTTTCATTTCACTCCGGTGCAAGGTAAAGCAACATTTTGATTTTTTTCATTATTTTATGTTTGGTACATCAATTTTAACAAATCTAATAATTAGTTGAAGAAGCATAAGATTACAGAATTATAAAAAAAATGGTGCTTTTCCAGACATTAATAAAAATCTTATGAGGGTTTAAAGGTAAAAATTCATATCTCTTGAGCCGTGACTCTTAGGACCCAAGTTCCTAGGTTAAAAAGGTAGCAAATGACCCCAACAATATTCCAAAAAATTTTGACGGTTCATGTGCCGTACACCCTGTATAAATAAAGAACAAATATGGCATAAATCCACATCAGCTGTGTGTCTACGTGCCACAACACACGCATACGCACTTGAAACTTTGCGTCTGCGAATTTAAGTTTGCCATTGTTTCCAAAGCAAGCTATGATTGCTTCACATTTCGATTTTTTAAACCAGTATTTATGCTCTAAGGTATTTGGAGTAAAATTATTTTCATAATTTTCAACACTCACACTTAAGATACCAATACAACCATTTCCATACGGTCCAGTTAGAATCCACTTTTAATTGCCTATTCAATACGTGTTGTGGGACTCCATCTGAGGTTTCCATCGAAAAGTTTGACAACGTGTTGTCATTTGAGCGTGATTTGATATACTAATAGTTAAACAGCTTTGACGGGATTGCTAAAAGTTAATCATACTGACATTACTTTTTTTTGTTTTAGATACAAATACAAGCTAATGAGACAAATTAGAATGTGTAAAGATTTAAAACACTTGATCTACTACAGGTTCAACACGGTAAGTCTAACCTTACTTGATGTTTTAAGAAAGGGTACTTCTATGGGAGATATAAGAAAACTAACCGCTCTTTGCGATCCTCAAATTCCAAGACAACATTTTTGGTAAAAACCGCATTTTGATATAGCAACCCGTTTTTGCGCTACAGGCGCTTTTTGAAGTCTGCATTTTGGATTGGGGCCTATAACTTTTTTATTTCTCAAAATTTCTTGTTGGTGTAAATGGCTTTATGGTTAGGGTTTTTAAAGCTTACTGCAATAATCAAACTAAATTTAACCTTTTTTTTTAAATTTAAGATTCAAAATTTCCTTTAAAACGATGTGTCACACTCCATGTTTTATTTTTGTTAATTTTTTATATTGTTAATATTTTTTTTATCGTTTGTATTTCTTTATATATTTATTTGTTTTTTATTTTTTATTTAAATTTTCAATAAAAACTGCATCAAAAAAGTATATTTTAAAAAAATATGGATAATATAAAAGTATAAAAATATTGAAAAAAAATCAAAAAGCTATCAAATAAAAATTATTTTTTATCAATTAAAAAAAGTGAAATAACGACAAAACTTAAAAACATATTTAGAATATAAGGAAACAAACAAATATAGAAAATAAACATTCGGTTGTAATGTATCACTTAATTTCAAGAAAATCAAGATTGCGCAGATTTTCAATAGCAAAATATCAACTGTATGTAATATCTCAAAAACTAAAAGTTACATATAATATCAGTTTGACATTTGGATTCTTAATAAAAAATACTATTAAAAGGCAACTTCACTAAAAATTAATTTTCATAAATAAAAAAGTTATAGACCCCTTCCCAAATTACATACTTTTGCAAACGATTTAATGCATAAGATACCTTTTGATTTCTCAGATTTTCTCGATCTCCCTTGAAAGAACCATAAGTGCAGAATTGAATTACCCTATACTTCTTGGTAAATCTACATATATTTGATTGATATAGTTTTTATTCTCTTCAAATTTGTTTAATTTACCGACTCACTTTGATAGTTTTGTTAACGATGGTACTATACTAATTAGGTTTTTTTTGCAGGGTCCCGTCGGCAAGGGCCCAGGATGTGGTTTTTGGGCCCCAGGCTGGCGTGTCTGGCTCTTCTTTATGAGGGGAATTACTCCCCTACTTGAAAGGTAAGAGCTTTTAATATCGTATTTTTAATGAAATAGCCAACATTTAAATCCAGTCTGATCCTTGAGTACATACTCAGAATTTTTTGTGTAAAAAAATATCAACATATATTTTCTGTTTAATTACTTAACAATGAATTAATATTTTTACCAAAGATGCAACAAATAAGAAAAACTGTAAGAAACATGATATTTTTTGATCATATTACGTTACAAATCATTCAAAAATTTTAAAATAAAATTTTTTAAACTTCACGGTGTTAAACGTTAAACCTTAAAAGCCAAGAAGTTTTGACCGCTAGTTATTTAATCTTTTATTCTCTTTTGACTTTATACAGCAATTCTTAATATTTGGCGCATTAATTCAGATACTGTCTAACGGTTGTGACTTCGTTTTTAAGGATTTTCGACCTATTTGCACTTTTGAGTGGTTTCTCACCACTATGTCTAGTCCTCCAAAAAAGCTAGCTATCAGTTTGGGCGAGACACTGTTCAGATCTTCTGAATCAATCTGGGGTGTGCCGAAAGTGTTCTGACGTAAACGGGCAGTAGCCGAACATTCGCACAGTACATGTTTAACTGTTTCATCATCCTCTAGATAGAGTCTGCATTCGGTCTCTTCTCTTAGTCCCATTCTGTGACCCATGCACGAAATGACTCTCGACAATAACCCGTAAAAAGTCCAGTCACTATACGGATTTCCTTTCTGTTAAGGCTAATAATGTTCCTAGCATTTTTTCTTTAAGGTTCTTTAATGAACTCTTTAGAGTGAGCCAGTTATCCACTATTGTTGGAAGCTGTTCTCCATATATTTCAATATGGTTGATTTAGCAACAATATATGCTATGCCCAGGGCTGATTCGGGGCCGAAAAATTCGGCAGTTCCCTCACTGCTTGGTCAGCGGTCTGATGTGCTTCATGTCCAGAATGCATACATACTAAGGATAAATCGTTAGCGCTACCAAGCACATTCAGTGAGTCCCTGCAGGTCGTTACGCAATGCATAATAATTATTTATTACAAAATTTCATAACCGCAGGATTCTCAATCACCTGGAAAAGTCAGAGAGAGAGAACTAAAAAGGCTACCTAGAAAAGTCAGAGAATCACCCCAAATGCACCCAAAAGTCAGGGAATTTACTCACACAACCTGGGATTTTTTGAACATTCAGAAGTTTTCAGTTACACCCTGCAAAAAAATATCTGGTTCTGCAATCCTTTTTTGTCTTAGCATTTTATTTATTCCTCTCATTTTTAAAATATTCCTGGTGGCTTTATTTAAAAAAACAAGGACAGCAGGACAAACACAAGTATTACAGAAGAACCTTGGTGTTCACCATGAATAATAGAACACTGACGGATTGGATTTGACCAAAGTAAAACCTTTTGGAAAAACTCACGCCGAAAGTAAAAATATATAGAAAAAACTACAAACAAAATGGCACCACAGGCAAAAATTCTAGAAAAATCGCGCTGCAAAAAATATTGTCGAATTAAAAAGAAAAAAAAATGGCGCCACAGGCGAAGATGTTAGAAAAATTAAATACTTTTCGGCAAGAAAACAAACAAAAATATAATATAGAAGCATATTTGGATGTACTTTAAGATAAGTTTGGAGAAAAGTTGAATTTGCCACAAATTCCCAAAAATGAGTTAGTCCCCAATAAAATCCCAAATCTTTTTAAAACTTTCGCCTTTTTTATTTAAATTTTCTAGTGGTTTTATATGCTAGATTGGGCGAAGTAGTAATAAATCCTAATTCTAAAAATGTTTTCATTAAGAAAATATACTTTTTTGTAAAAATAAAACTAAAGTTTCGTTTTATTTTTATTTTAAAGGGCCACGGAATTATTCTCCGAAGGTCAGGGAAAACCTGGACAAGTCGGAATTTTCAAATGAAAAATTGGTGTGAACCGTTACAGTGGAATTACCTACTTGGCAAATAAATGTGGAATGTGATATTATTTTTAACCAATAAAACTTTCTTAATAGACTTACTTCGTTTCGTTTTGTTTTTACTTTATTGCCTCTGTTCGCTTATTCCGACAATTTGCCAGGTCAAATGGGCTCGGTTCGGTTCTGGAGATTAGATTTCACAACCAACCAAAATAGAAAGAGTCTCACATCAGCGTTTGACATTACCATTGGAAATGTGGTAAAAATAGTTGGGTACTGGTAGGCAGCCTAACCAAACCTACTTATACTTTGATCTCGGCCCTGTCAAAATGGCGGAGACTGTCAGTTGTTGTTATTTTTGTTGTGTTTTTGTTGAAAAATAAACAAATTCTCGGACTTTTTCTACTCAAATGGAAAAAGTAATGTTTTAGGACCCTGAACAATTTCTAACAGAATTCATCCCTAATTTAATTTCAAAAACTGGCAAAAAAACAAATAAGCAAAAACGACGATTGACGAGCCCTTGACATTTCTAAACCACAGAACGAAATGTCAATGGGTAAAAAGGCCGGGCAGGCGGCCAGTTTTGATTTGCAGCTTTTACTTTGGTCAAATCCAATCCGTCAGTGTTCTATTATTCGTGGTGAACACCAACATAATTGACTTGAAGGCACTAGGTTCTTCTGTAATACTCATCTCCTACTTATAGGTGGTTAGGCAACCTCTTATCTCGTCAATTCGAAGGTCGTCACTCGAAGGGCGTTGCGAAAACGGTGACGAAACAAAGGGTAGAGTCGCACTTCGACTTGGAACTTCGAGCATCGGTAATGCACGACATTGTCGACATGATGCCCGAAGGTATTAAACAGAACAAGGCTAGAACCATCTTGCAGCATCTGTCCGAAGCGTGGAGATGTTGGAAGGCAAACATCCCTTGGAAGGTAACTGTTTTATTGATACCTTTTAAGTTTACTCGGTTTAAAATATCGCACATAGAATGGCTAATTTAGGTTTGAATCAATTCAATCACGCCGCGTGACCTAGCCCATTAAAACCGATTAATCTGTATAGGCACGCCGCTCCACTTAAAAAATTAATTAAGAATTAAAAAATGCTCAACGTAGAAGAGGCGGAATCCCAATTATTTTGGATAGATACATTAATTTATATATTTGTTTGTGGATTTTTATACGTATCCGTACAGCGTTTTCCCATTATGCATTTAAAATGAGATTATTTATCGTAGTATATATTAAAGTTTAATTTTCGGTCTACTATAATTCCTAAATATTACAACAAATACACAATTTCTCGTCTTTCGTTGTTTGTTTTAATTTCCAAATTTAAAGGATTACTTTTTATATTGTCATAGATTTGGTTTTATTGTCATTGAATTTTAATTTATTTGTATTCAACCACTTTACAACTAGTTTTAAATAAATTAACGCAAGTTATCCGCAAACAACTGAATTAACCAATTTTATAAAATTGATTGTAAATTGTTTTTCTAAAGAATAGATAGTAGCTTCCTTGTGGTACTCCAATTTTAAGTTCTTAAAAAAAGTTGCTAAAATAATTTTAGTGATTACATAAGATAAATAGGTTATAGGCTGTTACGTTAGCGAGAGATCAGGGGTAATCTAATCCACTCTTATGTCTACGGTTTATACACATGCTCATGTACTCGTATACCTATTTTGGTACTCCTAAATGGATTGCACTTTTATTAAATGATTTATTCTCTAGGTACCTGGTCTTCCAATACCAATCGAGAACATGATCCTGCGTTACGTCAAAATGAAAGCCGATTGGTGGACTAACACGGCACATTACAACCGAGAAAGAATCCGTCGTGGCGCCACTGTTGACAAAACCGTGTGCAAGAAGAACTTGGGAAGACTGACTCGACTATATCTGAAAGCGGAACAGGAGCGGCAACACAACTACCTGAAGGTAAGCGGTAGATATTTGGGCCCAAGGCAAATTGCATCCAGTGTTGCCAGATGAAGTACGGAGAGAATCGTATTATTTATCGAAAAAAACTTTATTGCGATATAAAATTGACAGACAACATACTACATCATTTTTTTTATTTTTATAAATGCTAATACAACGGTATTATTTTTAAAACAAGAAATAAAATAAATACAGAGCGACATACGGACACAACTAGGTACATATATTTTAGAACTATCATATGAAGTTGACTCGGAATTCCTGGAGCCTTTACTTTCTGTTTCACCTGAATATAGTAGCCTACTATTTAACCCAGTTTTTTGGTAACATTTTTATTCAAAGTTAATTCGTAACATGTCTTGTTTTCCATAAAACTTTTTGTGTACAAAAGACCTTCTATTGTTTTTAATTTATTGCAAAACTGTGTTTTAACAGATTGATTTGAATATTCTCTCGACAGCCGCGCCAGAATGAGGGAAACAAAGAACTTGAAAAACAAACTTAGTTAAATTTTGAAATTTTAGCGAATCTCCTATCATCACATTGGCAATTTCTTTCCAAAATGGTACAACATCATTTTCAGTATCATCTAGTGGACAATTTTTTAGAAATCTTCATTCACTATCAAGTCCTAAAGTGCTTCAATATGTACTAAATTTGGAAAAAGCGATGCTATGGCAGAAATTGTGTTTTTTTTTTTGGATTTCGCATACAGGATCCAAAAACTTCAATTTTTGCATGGCGGCGTGTTTTAAAGAAAATCTAAGTAATATTTGCTTTGTACTTTTTAACTAAAAATCTAAGCATTTTACTTTAATCGAATGTAAAAAAAAATAAAACATGTTTTTCGAACGCGATCTGCTTCTGCTAAAAGTGCAGCTAAAAGTAATAAAAAATTGTGGAAACTACCCAGAATACACGAGAATGAATTGGCTCTATGAGAGTCTCAGAATTAATCAGCAGTCGACAACTTAATCGCGTGAAAATATCTGCATGACCATGATAGACAGAAGCAGGGGCGGAGCTGATATAGTATATTTAATTGAATGGTTTTGAAGTTTCAGATTTTTAGCTCACACTACTACGATACTATAGTAGTGTGAGCTTTGGTGATCCTAATTTTTTCGAAAAAAAAAAAAAGTTGCTCCGATTTTAAAATTTTTTGTATATCTTTGCGTTTCAGATGATTTTGAAACTTTTGTTGCGCCGTCTGTGTGTCTGTCTGTATGTATGTCTGTCTGTATGTCTGTCTGTAACGACCAACGCGCATAACTCAAAAACCGCTAGCCCGATTTTAATGAAATTTGTTACCTAGTCTGGGTTTTGGGCCGAGATGGTCCCATTTAAAAATGAACAAAATCTACCGAACACAAGCCAAATAAAAGGGTGGGGGAAGATTTCAAAAATTAGAGTTTTTTAAATTGAGTCTGGAGTTAAACAAAATACATTTTAGTTTATTTAAAAAAATAAGGGTGGGAGTAAATTTTAAAAATTAGAGTTTTAGTGGAAATTTTGCGTGTGTGATATCCAACGAAAGGTAATTGAGTCTGGAGTTAAACAAAATACATTTTTGGTAAAAAAAGGGTGGGGGTAAATTTCAAAAATTAGAGTTTAAGTCAAAACATGGCTTGTATGGTATCAAACGAAAGGTAATTGAGTGTGGGATTGAATAAAATATATTTTAGTTTTAAGTAATATTAGCTCACATGTACACTATAACTATAGTACCTAGTGTGAGCTTAAGTGCCCATAAATTGGCAGAGTATTATTAAAAGTGACGATTTCTTTAGCAGAATTTCAAAATTGTGGCTAAACCTCCCCTCCCCCTTGAGCGTTACGTATTTTAAGAACGTCTCTCATTGGTTAGAACTAAAGTTTAATATGCGGCAGTGTATGATAGAGATTTTTCTACATTTTATGGTACCCAGATAATAAGTTAATAAAGGTGTACGGTGGTCACATTTTTTCAACGCACACCTATTTTACCGAATGCTTCCTCTAGCAATTTTATGATTCAATAACTTTTAGGACGGCCCTTACATCTCTCCAGAAGAGGCTGTTGCAATTTACACCACAACAGTCCATTGGTTGGAGTCTAGAAGATTTGCGCCAATACCTTTCCCTCCCCTTTCTTACAAGCACGATACCAAACTGCTTATTTTGGCTTTGGAGCGGCTTAAGGAAGCTTATAGTGTTAAATCCAGGTACAAATTACATACATAATTCGTTGAATGCTAATCTGTTAAGAATATATTTTCAATCGTTCCGGGGCCATAGCTTTAAAAATTAGCCTCCATGGACTTTTTGATGAATATTTTATTTTACCTCTTTTAATCCATTACTAATGATTCCACCAACACTGCCTGACCTGTTATCAGACCCAAACATGCCTCAGTCAACAAATAAGGTTAGGGTGCCACGATATTTTTTCAACTCTGAATAGTTGAAGCTAGAGCAATAAAACTCGGCACACATATTGGCCTTTAAGGACTGATTCTTCCGCTTTTAAAAAATATGAAATATATAGCCCCTAGGGAAGCGCAAGAGGGCAAAATAAGTTTTTAGATTCACCCTTATATCTTCTAAACTATTAGTTATATTAAAATAGAGTTGGGGCCACTTTGTTATATTACACCCTTGGGCGTCACTTTGTTATATTATTTTTTCATATAATATAACTTTTTGTATATTATTGATGTTGTTTTATTATACCTTAAATTTACTTCGGCTAGGTAGAGCTATTTAGGGTCGTGAAGTTCCTTTAAGAAAAATATTGTCAATTTTCTATTTTTGAAATGATAATAGACCTCTATTTACTTTGACACCATTAACAACAATGGTGACAGATTTTTCTTACTATCACCATGTTTCCAATGTATCAATGCAGGAACAAAATAAAAGATCAGGATTACTTTTTGTTTACAAACCTTCAACATTTATTTTGTTTCAGAAAGAAGAACAAATAAAAATCAAATGATGAAATATAAACAAGAAAAAAAATATTAATTTTTTGTTGAAACTCAGTTTCTTAAAAAGGTAGTAAAAAAATTATATTAATAAAATTATAGATTTTACTGTTCAAATATAACCTTGTTTCTTTTGATGTACAATAGTAAAAAAATATTTGCATATGTTGTAATAGTTTTGTCGAGAATTGAGGTTAGAAAAAAAATAACATAAAAACAAAACAATCTTAACCCAGGAAATGTTAGACTCAGTATACTTAAAGTAATCTTTAAGATACAACTATGGTTTCAATCATTTTCCACCGATAAAAACAAAAAAAACTTTTTTTCTGATCAGGTCCATCAAAACACCCTATATAAATATTCTAAAGTTTCATCAAAATTTGTACATACTGTACAGTAATTCTGTAGAATTACCAAATAAAACTTTAGTTTCTTCACACCAAATTATTTATCTTTTCAGGACACAAATTATCACCTAAGTTTATAAAAAAAACAAAAATGTGTATTTTGGTTATAAAAAAAAACTATATGAAAAAAAAAACAAACCAGCTATCGGCAATAGCTATATAAAATTTTAGCTGTATTAACCTGTCTAACTCTATTTCAACCAAAGGTGCTTATGATACCTATAACCTCAAATTTAACCATATGGTCATGTCGTGGTGACTATTGTTAATTGGTACCCAGCTATCCAAAAAAGAAATGAGAGCGAGATCCAGGATTAATTACTAGCTTAAAATCATAATCTGGATTCTAGAAATCCCATGTAGGCACAACATTGTGAACCCATTATAAATAAACTATAACCAAAATACCATATAGCCAATATATAAATATTTTGTCGAACATAGTTTGAACCATAAAACAAAAAAATATGAAACTAATCAAAATTTTTATAAAAAAATTAAGTAGTCTAAATAGAGGGATAATTGTCTGTTAAAGACATAAAGAAAAATTGTAACATTTCCTCGGCAAAGAAAATTTTTTATAAATATATATATATATATATATATATATATATATATATATATATATATATATATATATATATATATATATATTGTTACGGGTTCACAACGACAAATTAAAACTCGCAATTGTTGAAAACGATACGTCAATTTATTTCGACAAATTATGTACAAAAACACGCACTTAAACTTAGTAATAACTTGCTAATAATTCACTACTATAATCGGTCTATTAACTTCGTGTTAATCTCACGACCCTACAGCACGTTATCTGTGACTGACTGACTGGTGCACGACCCCGGTCCTATATATAGGATCGTCCATCTCTCTCGAACTTTCCGGCAGCCTTCGACGTCCGGAAAGTTCCCGCACTACCGCGACCGCAAGCCACAGACAACGCAACTAAAACCTAGACTAAGAATACAACCTTAAGATAAATCGACCTAATACTACACTAAACCTAAATAAATTCCAATTATAAAATTTAAATAACTTGAATTTGTAACACTATCCTCCTCTTCAGGTTTGATCGTCTCGATCAACATTTCCCAGGTAAGGTTTTAGTCTGTCTAGATGAACAACTTTCATCTTGGACTTCGGGCTTCTCTGGATTCGGTAGACTACATCATTAATTCTCTTAACAACTTTATAAGGCCCTTCCCATGGTGGTGTCAACTTAGGTGATCTTCCTTTCTTGCGTTGAGGATTGTATAGCCAGACTTGATCATTCTCTTTGAACCCTGAAGAGTTTGCTTTCAGGTCATATCTCGCTTTCATGCGGTCACTGGCTATTTCTATTCGCTCTCTAACCACTTCATGGATATCGTGCAGCTTTTGCCTTAAACGTTCGACATAGTCATTAACCTCTAAGTGTGCTTCTTCAGGTGAACCAAACATGATATCACATGGTAAACGCAGTTCTCTACCAAACAGGATACTAGATGGAGTAGCTCCTGTCGTATTGTGAATGGCAGTTCTATAGGCCATCAAAAACAATGGAATATATTGGTCCCAATCTGTTTGGTGCTCATCAACAACTTTGCAAAGATGTTCCTCTATTGTTTTATTAAATCTTTCAACCATGCCATCTGACTGCGGATGCAAAGCAGTAGTCCGTGTTTTATGTATTCCTAAAAGGTCACAGAGATTCTGGAAGAGCTTTGATTCAAAGTTTCTTCCTTGATCTGAATGTAGTTCCAAAGGAATGCCAAATCGGCTGAAAACATAATTTACCAGAACTTCTGCAACTGTAGCGGCCTCTTGGTTAGGCAAAGCAAAAACTTCTGGCCATTTGCTAAAATAATCCATGACAACAAGGATGTATTTGTTGCCTTTTTTAGTTTCTGGAAATGGTCCGGCCACATCAATAGCAAGGCGTTCGAATGGCAGACCTACGTTATATTGTTTCATTTGACCTCTGGACCTTGTTTTGGGACCTTGGCTGACTGCACAAGTCGAACATCGGCGGCACCAGTTTTTCACATCTTGAAAGTAATTGACCCAATAAAATCGGTTTCGAATTTTGTCCATGGTTTTATTTATGCCTAGGTGCGCGCCTGATTTTCCACCATGGCATTCGGCCATTATATTGTCTACCATGCTCCTAGGAACCACTACTTGATTAATCACAGTAATGCCATCGGCACTTTCCCAGGCACGTTTAAGGATGTTTTCTTCTACTATCAGTGAATCCCATTGTGCCCACAGTGATTTGAATATCACCCCTTGGTTTGCGATATCTTGTTATTATGGTCGTGGCTTGTTCTCTTCTTTCAATCGCAAGATAGGTCCTACATCTTTGTCGTTAAGTTGTGTGGTTCTAATCGAAGCCGACATCCATTCTTCATCTGGTTCTAACTTTATCTGGCGCACGTAGGTAATTCCTTCTTTCTGGTCAATTTTCCTGCAATGTTTACAATCCTCGGGGCAAGGTCTTCTGGACAATGCATCTGCATTATTATGCACCCTTCCTGCTCGGTGCTTAATTTGATAATGGTATTGTTGTAGCTTTTCTATCAATCTCGCGACTTGCCCCTCAGGTTGTTTCATTTTCATGAGCCACTGTAACGCAGCATGATCCGTTCTAATCAGAAACTCTTGTCCGTAGAGATATTTGTGAAAGTGATCTACGGATTTAACTATGGCTAGGAGCTCCTTTCTAGTAACACAATAATTTCTCTCTGGTTTGGATAGCTTCTTGCTGAAAAATTCGATGACCCGTTCTTCTCCATCTTGTACTTGGGAGAGTACTGCTCCTATGCCATCGTTGCTCGCATCAGTATCTAATATGAATTTTCCTTTTGGAATGGGATATGCAAGAATCGGACTAGAACATAATGCTGCTTTTAGTCTTCTAAATGCCTGGTCACATTCGGTATTCCATTTGTAAGAAGCTTTATCTTCTGTAAGTCTATGTAACGGAGACGCTATTTTGGCGAATCCTTCTACAAATCGTCTGTAGTATGTACACAGACCCAAAAAGCTTCTCAATTCATGTTTGTCACGAGGTTGAGGCCATTCTTTTATTGCTTGTAGCTTCTTTTCGTCGGTATGGATGCCTTCTCGGGAAACGACGTGACCCAGGAACTCAACTTTTTCTTGGAACAGAAAACATTTCTTTGAGTTTAATTTAAGATTTACGTTCCTTATTCTTGAGAATACTTCTCGTAAATTATCTAGATGTTCTTGAAATGATTTCCCCATTACTATGACATCATCCAAATAGACCAGGCAGGTTTTCCAAGTAAGGCCTCGTAGAACGACTTCCATTAGTCTTTCAAATGTAGCTGGGGCATTGCACAGGCCAAATGGCATCACATTAAACTGATAAAGTCCACTTCCAGCAGAGAATGCAGTCTTCTCTTTATCTCTTTCAAAGATTCCTACTTGCCAATACCCACTTTTCAGATCAAGAGTAGAAAACCAATATGATCCTGCCAACGTTGTTAATGTGTCGTCTATTCTTGGCAGTGGGTAACTATCTTTCTTGGTCACATCGTTAAGTTTCCTGTAGTCGACACAAAATCTAGTACTTCCATCCTTTTTAGTGACCAACACCACAGGAGATGACCAAGGACTTGATGACTCTTCAATAACACCGTCGCTGAGCATTTTATTAATGAGATTGTGAACTTCTTCTTGCTTGGCCATTGGTAGTCTTCTTGGGGGTTGTCTTATCGGTTGGGCATCGCCAGTGTTGATAGCATGTTGAATAAGGTTTGTGCGTCCCGAACTACTCCTAGTTTCGAAGATATTACTTTGTTCTTCTATAAACTCTCTCGCTTTACTATATTCTTCTGGAGTGAGATGTTGCCAAGTTGACTCAAATTGCTGAAGTACCTCCATTGGTAACTTGCTTGTATCCTCGGAAGTTGGCTCTTCACATCTTGTTACTTTCTGTACTGGTTCAAATAATGCTACCACCTCTCCCTTATTAATTTTGACACTATTTGGGAAAATATTGGCGACTCTAATCGGGATGTCTTTATCGGTTTTAACTAGTGATTTTGCAACGAGGTAGGTGTTGGGTCTGTTTTGTTGGCTTATGAGTCCGACGCAGCTTGATGTTTTACTTTCTAGCCTCCCAAAAATTATGGTCTCACTGTTACCGACTAGTCTTGTTGTGCATACTGCCACCACCTTTATTGGTTCTTTATTGATGTGACTATTTGACAAAATGAACTCTTCGTTCCCAAATCTTAGGGTATTAAGTTTATTATCAAACGCAAATCCATGTTTACTTATCAGGTCCATTCCCAAAATAAATTCGTCTTCTATGTCTGCAACTAATACCGAGTGACGAATCTTCAACCTCCCCAGCTGTAGGTCTATGTCTGTCTGCCCCAACACGTCGGCGGATTCTCCAGTCACAGTCTTAAGTGTTATTTTCTTTTCTGTTGGTCGAATTTTATATCTCGTTGCAATTTTGAACTTAAGCAATGATATGGCAGCACCAGTGTCTACTGTTATATTAACTTTTCTTCCATTAATAAGTCCGTCGATGTTAAGACTGTCAGCAGTATGTTTTAAGCTCTTGATAGAGTAAATTTTGGGGGCTAAATTCCCATTAGCCAACACCCGCCCCTCTGCGTTGACTAGTTTTAGTTTTTTCTGATCTCTTCTTCGGTACTCTGTCCCACTAGATGGTGAGCGAGACCTCATTTGGACACGACAATCGCGTTGAATATGCCCTGTACGTCCGCATCTGAAACACTTTACATTTGGAGGGGATCGTCTACTTTCTTTCAAAGAATCAATCTTCTCTATCAGTGATTGAAACAGTTGGTTTAGCGTTTTTAAGTTGACCTCATCTCCAGTGCTCATTTCTTCTCCCTCCTGAATTGAAACACCTCTTACTTTTGGCCTGGACATATTATTTGATGATTCAATTTCAAGGGCTCTAATCAACACTTCACTGCTGTTATGGAAGCGTTCTCGACGTAGTAATTTTGCCGTGTCTCGCAAGCCGTTAATAAAGTGATCTACCGTGAAGGGATCTCTGCAATTTTCTGGCATTTCTGGGTAAGCCAAGTACATCAGCCTCCTGATATCCGCTTCATACTCTTGTAATGACATCCCTGCTCTTTGTTGACGAACATTTAATTCTGACCAATGTAAATTTCGCAAGTGTTCGTCTCCATACCTTCTTTCTAGCGCTGCCACTAAAGCGTTATAATTCTGTTTTTGTTCGACTGGAATGGACCGTAAAAGTCCGAGTGCAGGTTCCCGTAGAGCTACTAACAACGCTCTAGCTTTTTCGTCCTCGTCCCAACCATTTGCAGCGGCGGCAGCTTCAAATTGTTGTTTGTAGGTGGACCAGGAGGACGTACCGTCAAAATTTGGAGGCTTAATGTTCTGGTTGGAATTCACGACACATCCCTGAGCTTTTATTTTGTTTTGTTCTTTCTGAAGCTGTATAAGCTGTTTCGACACGTCCTGGAATTTTTCTTCCATGGTTTGAAAAACTTCTTCCCTTATATTCTGTAGTTCGTTCTCCACTTTTTCTTCAACATGTTGTACCTTTTCTTCAACATTTTGTACCTTCTCTTTAACATTTTGTACCGTTTCTTCTACATTCTGCAAATTATTTTGTACCTTTTGTTCTACACTATGCATTCTTTGGGTTATTTCTTCCTTAAGATCTTCGGTTGCAGTCTTGAACTCTTCTCTCAGCTGTTCGGAGTTGCTCTTTATCTGATCGAAGTTCCACATGCACCAAAGCGCACCCACTCCCCTGTCCACCGACCCGAACCGAACCGAACCGAACCACATGCACTCTTGCATGCTATCCAATGTCTGTCTCATGTCATTCAAAAACTTTGTCCCATGGTCTGTTTTATATCGTTCTGATTTTGAGCCATTTGAGCTGCTAGAGCCTGTATCATTTTAGTTAGATCTTCCATCTTTGCCGATCCTTGTCTAGTAAGCATCAACTTCCTGATAAATCACTTAAAACGTCTATTTTAGGGCTATAAAGCGAATGTCGAAGTCGGTTTTTCAATATCTCTTCCAATTCTTAAATAGAACCTAATGGAATGTTCTGGAATATACTGGTAAATGCTACTCTTTCTGCTACTAGGCAAATGTAGAAGTCACTTTTTGATTATCTCTTTTGGTTCTCGAATAGACCGTCGTAGAATGTTATGGAATATTCTAGAAATAATTTCTAATTCTTACTTTTAAAATAACTAAGCTACTGTCGAAGTCGGTATTTGTATATCTCTTCTAGTTTTTGAATAGAACGTCGTAGAATGTTATGGAATCTTCTAGAAATTCTTTCTAATTCTTACTTTTGAAATAACTAAACTAATGTCGAACCCGGTATTTGTATATCTCTTCTAGTTTTTGAATAGAACGTCGTAGAATGTTATGGAATCTTCTAGAAATTCTTTTTAGTTCTTACTTTTGAAATTACTAAGCTAATGTCGAAGTCTCTTTTTGGATATTTCTTCTGGTTTTCGAATAGATCGTCGTAGAAAGTGATGGAATGTTCTAGAAATTCTTTCTGATTCTTACTTTTAAAATTACTAATCTAATGTCGAAGTCGGTATTTGTATATCTCTTCTAGTTTTTGAATAGAACGTCGTAGAATGTTATAGAATATTCTAGAAAATCTCTCTAATTATCAATTTTTGGACTGTAAAGTTAATGTCGAAGTCGGTTCTTAAATATCTCTTTTAGTTTTTGAATAAAACAATATCGAACTTCTTCGAATATTCTAGAAAAATCACTTACTGTTTTTCTGTCCAATTGTCCTATCCGGTGGTAATATGTAAGGGTAGTCTTTGCACTATTCAGTTCCGAATATTCTGGCAAAATCACTTACTGTTCTTTTTTTTAATTGTCCTAGCCGGTGGTACTGTGTAAGGATAGTCTTTGCACTATTTATTTTTTTTAATCTCACTTCTGACACCAATTGTTACGGGTTCACAACGACTAATTAAAACTCGCAATTGTTGAAAACGATACGTCAATTTATTTCGACAAATTATGTACAAAAACACGCACTTAAACTTAGTAATAACTTGCTAATAATTCACTACTATAATCGGTCTATTAACTTCGTGACGTATCTGTGACTGACTGACTGGTGCACGACCCCGGCCCTATATATAGGATCGTCCATCTCTCTCGAACTTTCCGGCAGCCTTCGACGTCCGGAAAGTTCCCGCACTACCGCGACCGCAAGCCACAGACAACGCAACTAAAACCTAGACTAAGAATACAACCGTAAGATAAATCGACCTAATACTACACTAAACCTAAATAAATTCCAATTATAAAATTTAAATAACTTGAATTTGTAACAATATATATGTTATAACATATTAACCTAATTAAAAATAAAAATCTGGTATATGCAATTTAATTTCATATTACCATTAATTAAAATTAGAGCAAAGTTCTAATTTATCCTATAAAGAAAATTTCAAGCCATGCTTGAAGAACAATTTTTTAGGTTATGTTATAACATAATTAAAATACCTTGTTTCTCGACAAAATCTCAAGAACAGAAAAGGACGATTTTTGTAAAATTCCTCTCAATTTCCCAAACTACATAGCAATCACTGACCAATCAGATTCCTTAAAACCCCAAAATTTTAATTCTCCAGAAAATCAATAACACAAATCCGTATTCATTAATAAGACTAGAACTGACTGAATAATTTTGAGTCACTTTATTTAAATTACAAAAAACTTATGTTTATTGTTTTATAGGTAAATAAATTTGGAAACAATCTTAAAGTCTTTGCAAAACAAAACTTTTTAGGTTAAAATACAAGACGGCCAATTATGCAACGTCTGTCGTACGTAAGATGAACAACCAGAAAATTATTTCTATCCCGGTTTCACCCGAATGACAAAAAAGAGACAGACAACTCATTTGATCCTATTCCGAAACTGAACAAATTCAAAATGAACTTCTTCCAGCGGTTAGATCGCTGCATAAAATCAATAATCTTGAGCTTAACCTGACTACAGATAGGTAGCATGCAAATCACCGGATAAATTTTCAAAATATTCTAATTAAACTCTCTCACGTAAGGTGTCGCTAGAGGTTATTTTTTTAAAGCAAATATTAATTCACTTAGCAAAAACGCGTTACGGAAAAAATGTAATTTTATTCGTAACATGGTATATAATTGTTTTTTGTTTGTGTGTGTGTGTCAAGATTGCGGCCGATAAAGGATAATTTTTTTTTAATACATCTTAAAAGCATAAAACCAGGACTAGGCTCAGTCAATAGCCAATGAGGTCTCGTAAAACATAATAAAAGCCCTGTCCCCTTTCCCTTCAGGAACACTGTCAAAACGGTTCTGCCATCTTGGATTTTCGAGCATTTTTTTTATTTATTAGCCTTTTACTCAGAAACTACTAATTTTTTGAAGAATTGGGTGGTTAGGAAGTTCAAATCCCATCCTATGATGACGAGATTTTTTGCACATATTATTCAAAATAAATACAGCAAAAGTTTTAAGTTTATTCAATTTTCTTAGAAACAAAGTCTTTGGCAAAAAAAGTGTAGTATAGTTTTTTGTAGATAATGAAATTTCGATTAAAACCAGATTGTAGATATGACTTCAGTAGCGTCCGTAAACTGTGGACGTTTTTAAAACTCACAACAAATATATATTTTTGTGCAATTTCCGTAAAAACTAATCATTTTTGATAATATACTTATGTAAAAACTTTTTTTAAGGACAAAAAATTTTCTTTTGATTTATCACATAGTAGGAACAGGCTTGCTCCTAGCTACACAGTGGCATCCATATAATGTGGATGAAATACAGAAATCGTCGAAAATCTATTTTTAAATATTTATCCAACTTTCTTTAAAACAAAGCCCTTTAGGAAAAAAGTTTCGTTCGTTAATTAGACGATAAAATTTCCTTTCCGATAATATATATCATAACTTGATATATATTATAGTTAACATTTTATTAGCGTTCCTAAACTGGTATCATTTTTCAAAATCGCAAAATAAAACCTGTTTATTGATTTGTTTTTTGCAATTTTCGTAAAAACTAAGCTCTTTAGGAAAATATATGTATTACACTTTATTAAGAAGACAAAATTTACTTTTTACGTATGTGTCGAATAATAGTATTAAATTTACTACTAGAGGTACAGTGGCGTCCATAAATGAAGGATATACTCTATTTTATTATAAGTTTCTACTCAGTTTTTTTAAGTAAATCTCTTAGAAGAAACACGATTTACTGTACGTTATAGGCCATAAAATTTTCTTTTAATTTTTTTAATTTTAAAAAATGAATATATGTTTTCGCAAATTTTCTGAAAAACCAAGCTTTGTATAAAAAACCTAAAAAACCACCCTTTTTTAAGAGAACAAAAGTTTCTTCCCAACTATGTATAACTTAGTGCGCTTTAGTTTAAATATAATGGTACAGTGGCATCCATAAATGAAGGTTATTTACAGAAATAATCAAAAATCTATTTTAATTCTAGGTTTTATTTAAGTTTGTTAAAATTAAAGCTCTTTGGGTGAAAATAGCTTATGTCTCGTTATAGCCAATAAAATTTTCTTTAAAACGATGTATAATATGCTTGGGAAAAGATTATAATTAACATTTCAGTGGCGTTCGTAAACAATAGTGCCTATTAAAAATTACGAAAACATATTTTGCGTATTTTAGTGATGAAAAGTGCACTTTTTATTTGTCAATTTAGGGAGAAAAGTGTCCCTTTTTATTCCCGCGATGTAAAGATAAGGGATAAAAATTAAAAGATCCTAAAATGAACCTAAAAACCCACATAACTAGAAAACATAGAAAAAACGCGGAAAAGCGGTCTAAGCGTGCTACGCTCATCCTACAAAGTTTTTTGCAAATTTACACTTTTCTTGCGAGCTTTTGCGAGAAAGTATAGATTTACAAACTTTTTGCAAAATTACCTTCTTTTTGAGTTATCGTGTGTGATAAAAGCGGCGACTTGTTTTGTTTGTGCTTGTTGCTTAGCATTAATGCCGTGACAAGGTTTGTAAGATAAGCTAGTATTAGGAACAAATAACACTCGTAGATTCATGGCTCGAACTAATTTTCAAATAATTATAACAAGAAATTTGCGTGTTAGTGACTGTACCAAACCTATTCTGGTTTTACTCGATCTTTTTTTACACAAATGTCTCATTTTGAGTGAAAATGAAAAAAAAATCACAATCCCAATAGCTTTCTATACTTGTTGGTATTGTTCATATTTTTTAATGTTACAGGGCGACCTGTTTGTAATTGCCCTGGGGCGGCCAGTTGTCCAGCAACGGCCATGGTACTCCCACACGTCAGCCTAACACGTTGAAATTCAAAAAGTACTTTTTTTTGTTCAAGTAATTATTTCTCTCTCTAATATTTTAACAGTCTTTTGCGTAAAAAATATAGGATGTACAAAAAATAGACATAAATTGTAGAAAATTTTACTATAGGATCACTTATATATCATTAAAAAACATAATTTTTAAAGTTTTTTTAAGAATTTCTCACAGTTCCCCAGGGAAATTCAGACTCATATTCTGCACCCCAAAAAATATTAACTTTTTTTATTTTTATTTGTCAAACACACTGTGTTTATTGTATTACAATCTAGTCACTAAGACTAATTAGCAATTTTGTTTTAACTTAATTTATGAGAAAAATCAGATTTAAACTTAGGGTTCACTCAACAGTTCTCCCCGTTTTGTTTAGTCTGTAACTCACAATTGTGTTGTGTTTATAGCATTATTTTGTTTTATGTAATACACTTAGTTTACTAGCTCAAACGGCTTCACTCCTTTTAGTCTTCGAACTAGCATAGTATTGTCTAGAAGCTGAATTGCTTCCACATTCACATGCCGATGGAGTCTATCTTCATGGCTTTTTGCGTACTTTTTTATAGTCTCTGCTACAGTTTCGATTTTTAGATCTCGATGAAGGTCACTATTTCGAACGTACCAAGGTGCATTCACAATGTTTATTAACACTTTATTTTGAAATCTCTGTAAAACTAGAATGTTACTCTCTTTAGCACAACCCCATAGTTGAATACCATATGTCCATACTGGTTTTAGTATTTGTCTATAAAGCAGTAACTATTATTAGTATTATGAATTTTTAAATTGGACTTCCTTCCAATTAGCCAGTTCATTTTTCTATACCTTATCTCAAGTTCTTCTTTTTTTTTCTTTACATGTGCTTTCCAGCACAATTTGGCATCAAGTGTTATACCGAGATATTTTGCCTGATTTGAATATGGTACGGGTATGTTGTTAATTGTTATTTGTATGTGATTTATATTTTTGTTTATAAAATCAACATGAATTGATTTGCAAATTGTGAAAGGCTTTCGCGGCCATCGTCCAATGGTGGGCGTGCTTTCGGGCTGTTAGGCCGTCGTCGTTGACGACAACAACGACGGCCGAACAGCCCGAAAGCACACCCACCAATGAATTGATTTGGTTTCATTTAATTTTATTCGCCACTTTGTGGTCCAACTGTGAACTTCGGTGACTGCATCCTGAAGTTTTTCTATGCATTTTTCAATAGATTTTTCTACCGTCAATAAATCAGTATCATCGGCAAATGTTGCTAAGTGACAATTTTCTGGCTTTGGGATATCGAAATAACAAGAGTCCCTAGTTGGTGGCAAAAAAATTTGTCATTTATAATTAAAAAGAAAATAGTTGACTTTATAATGTTTAACCCAGCCAATTGATGAGTTTAAAATTCTAGAAAGCGAAAATAACATGTTGTCCCCTTATAGCCCCTAGGGGTTGGGGGCAAAGTATGAAGCATATAAAATTAAGTGGTCCACCTATTGGAGCAATTTCTCTGACAGAGCAGAGTATAAGGCAATTAATTTGTTTTTAATTATAAATGGACAAAATTTCCCATTATTGTTTTTAATTATAAATGACAGCTTTGAATTTCTTTTATATAGCAAACCTGTAGTAATTGTATAAACGACCAATTTAGTAAGACCTAGATGTATAAGGGAAAATCTAAAAACACATTTTGCTCCCTTGCGCCGCCCTAGGGGTCATGTATTTAATATTTTTTGACAGCCAAAGAATTAATTCTTAAACCGTTTAGAATTGAAAACCTATTTTGACACTTTCACGTTACTTTTTGACTGAGACATTTTTGGTCAGGTCAGTGTTCATGCGGTCGTTATTAATCGATTGAAACAGGTGTCATAAAATCTTCATAAAAAAACCCACCAAAGACGCCTTGGTCCCGTACTAATATTCAAAACTCAAATAGCTTTAATAATTTGTGTCACGCCAACGTGTTGTAGCAACACAAGCTTTTCTAGACTAATTTTAGCTCAAAACAATTAAAATATTTTTAAAATTAAAGAAAAACAAAACGTTGTTATAAATTAATTTAATTTGTGTCAATTCAATATTTATTTATTACATTTAAATTCTATTTTTCTTTTTCTCTTTTGTAGGCTTAACCAGAGTCAAAGAGAAGAATTGGGTTTGATTGAGCAGGCTTATGACAACCCTCATGAGGCTTTATCAAGAATCAAAAGACATTTGCTCACTCAAAGAGCGTTTAAAGAGGTCTGTTATAGAGTTAGATAGTCTACTGAAGCGGGTTTTTTCTAATCTCAAAGAACCCTAAAATAAAATTAGTAGTCGCATCTTCTGGAACATAGAAGAAATCACATGACACGAAAACTGCCGTAAACTGAAAAAAACCCTCTTTATTAGACTTAATCTAACTATATTATATTACGCATATCTAACCATTATAAAAAACATCTTTGTGGCACATTAAAAGTACAAAAATGGTAATTATTCCTCGACCAATAATAATTTATCCAATTCACTCTAACTATTTTTAATTTGATTTATGTGGCTCCTCTTTCACCTTTATCCTAAGTAATTAATAAATCATTGTGAGGGCTAAACACCTAACCACCACTGTTGTCAATAAATGTCAGCTGTTGGAGATATGCTGAATCCAAATTGTAAAAAAATATTTAAAAACCAGTTAAAAAAGTGTTTTCCCGATTTTTATAAAATATATGAGATAATAACCACATAGGAATTTCGGAAACAGTTTCCAAACAAGTAGAAGATCTAGAAACAATCCGTTGAGGTCATTTGATTGGCCGTTGTCGCTAATACAAAACTGAAAAATTTGTTTAAACGATGGCGATCATATTCAATTAAAAAAAAACTCTTTAATTTTTGCTTAATTTTTGAAAACCCCTGTAGATATTTTTCATTTCGATACAGCACCTGATTGGACTCGGAATAGCGCCACTTTTTTCCTATTTAGCCAACATTTTATGTGTTACTGTTTCCCACTGGAATACATAATATAACAGGCAGGTTATTGGCCAGTGACCACAAGAGGACGTTTTGATCAGTTTTTCAAGAAAATCTATTATGGCGGAGAGCAATTGAAACTTTTATACGGCTATAATTTCTTAATAATTACTCTGGGCTTTAAAAAATAGGTATAGATGGTAATGTAAATATTTGGTAAAGATTTCGAAAAAGGAAACATCTGATGGGGCTCGGAATAGTGCCATTTGTTACCTATTTAACCAAAGTTGTACGTTTTACTGTTTCCGAAATCCTCATAAGGTCTCATTTAGTTACTGGGACACATGGTATAATAGTTTTCCAGAAAGTCTAAGTTGGCGGAGCAAAATGTTGATCAATGGAAACTTTATACGACCATAGCTTCTTAATCATTACACTAACGTGTAATAGGTAAATAGGCAGATATGACAATGCCAATATGTGATTCAAATTTCTAAAAAGGGAACGGAATATAAAATGGCAAATTTTTTATTATACCTACAGAGTGTTTCAACTAACAGGTTTTTTTGGGTATTTTTTATTTGTTTATGGAAAAACGCTCGGACACTTTTGTTTGCGAGAGGAACACTTTTTAGCTATCTTAAAATTTTCGGAGCATGCATCCCCTTCCAGGGGTAAACTTTATCTTTACTTAGCCTTAAGTATTCCTTATTACGTCATAATATGATTATATTAAGAAACGCTTTAAGCTAAGTAACGAAAAAAAAGTCGGTGAGATGGACCCTTAGTATTTTAAATAAGAAAAGTGGGTCGACTGATAGCTTGTCTTAATAACCGTGGAAAAATTTCTAAAATCTATCGATTTGCATTATGTCTCCAAATTTGCCTTTAGCGATAAAAAAAAAAATAAAATAAGAAAATTAAAATAAGAAATAAAGACTCACTGCAAAATGTTTCTTCTATAAAAAATAAGTCGAAAAATTTTGGGATTTTTTAAATTTGATTTCAGAAATATATATAAATGTTTTTTTATCACTCCATGGTAACTTCGGAGGCCCATGGTAACTTCGGAGGCAAATATCTCAAAAAGGAATCAATAGAATTTTGAAATTTTTACACGGTTGTTAAGAAAATTAAGAGGCCTTCAAAATAAGGTATCACTCGACCCAATTTCCCTATTTAAAATATAGGGGTAAAGTTTACCTCTCGATGGCCAAAAAATGTCCCCCTCGGAAATAAAATTAAGCGTGTTTGAGCGTTTTTTCATGAACCTATAAAAAAATACCCAAAATAACTGTGTTACCTGTTCGTTGAAACACCCTGTAATATAAAATCATCACTAAGAGAAATTTTTATTTGTAAATAAATATCGTTAGATGTGAATGAGACAGGTTGAGGGAAAAACAACAATCAACAAACCGATATAGTTCTACAATATGTTTTTATTATTAGATATGATAATGCAAGGTTTTACTGAAAACCATAAACAGCCACTCCAAAACTAGATGTTGGAGTCCAGGCTGAGCCAGGAAACTTTTTTTTATGATTTATCGTTTTTTAATTTCACCCCTAGTTTGGAGTTATGCTTTTCAGTAAAACCTTGTATTATTGCACTTTGGTATTTAAAAAAGGTATCTAGGTCCTATCAAATTATTAATTAAAATTATTCTTTTTCCTTAAGGTTGGCATAGAGTTTATGGACCTCTATAGTCACCTAATCCCGGTTTATGACGTGGAACCGCTAGAGAAAATCACGGACGCATACTTGGACCAATATTTGTGGTACGAAGCAGACAAAAGACGACTATTTCCGCCATGGATCAAACCGGCCGACACAGAACCTCCACCGCTCTTGGTCTACAAATGGTGTCAAGGTATGTCAATAATGCTGCATTCGTAATAGGATAAGGCGCTGTGACGTAGCACTTTGAAACTGGCAAAGCCTCCTTATTACCGGAAAAATTATTAAATCTAGTCGTTTCATTGACTGTTCTTACACATTATTTTCCGATTATTTATAACTCTTTTAAAACTGTATTAGTAAAGGCTGCTAATAATTTTCAACGCACACGACATTATTAACTAAACAGAGAGAGTATAAGATGCCATTTTGACATTCTAAGTCAATCGACTTTTTTCCATCAGTGCACAATGGGCTCGGGGACCTGATTTTTCGCCAAAAAGGGTTAAATTAAAAACATACTGAAACTCCCGAAGACCTTTACTTAACAAGATTAGATAGCACAGTAGGCCTTGAGAAACACTATTATTTGATTGACGCAACTTTAATTTCTTTTTTTAGAAGTAATTTTTCCTCGCTCATGAACGCTTCAAAAATTACCAATTAATTTGTATGGCGATTTGATACAGATTTGAAGCTATTTTGCGCTGTAAAAAATTCGCGTAAAATGAATCTTATGGCTGTATATTTTGATTCCAATGACAAAATATATATTTCTTATAAATTCTGGACAAAAATTTTGTTTGTAAA
This sequence comes from Aspidapion aeneum, assembly GCA_963576565.1. Lineage (NCBI taxonomy): Eukaryota > Metazoa > Arthropoda > Insecta > Coleoptera > Brentidae > Aspidapion > Aspidapion aeneum. Next base: position 99,556,645 of record OY755043.1, read on the forward strand.
AATAATACTTTAGAATTTGCTGCCTCAAGTTGCTTATGGAAAAGATATTAATAATTTACTTAAAAGGGATTTTTTGGAGAAAAACGAGTGTTATATTAATCATGTCACCCCTTTAGGCTAACTTAAACAAATAAAAATAGAAAAAATAAATATTTAAAAAATAAAAAGTTAAAAATAAAAAAAATTAAATGTTCAGTAAGCACGTCACTTTAAAGAGAATTTTATACTAATTTCAAAAATCACTCTATAAAAAATACCAACTGTAATATCTCAAAAACCAAAAATTACAAATGAAGTTAACTTTGACAGGTGGATTGTTTATGAATAAAAATAGTTAAAAAACTTTTAAGGTAAACGGTTCTAATTTGAATCGTCCGCAGTACCAAACCTGACTTTTAACAAACTAATATGAAAACATGGAGGCTTTAAAAATATTTATTTTGGTAGACGTAAAAACACATTTTCACGCATCTTCTTATTCGCTAAAAGGTCAGGTTTGCGTCCGTATTATTTTCTAGTTTTTGGTACCAAAAACAGCCAAAGATTAATACCGTTTAAATCTTTTTAATAGTTTTAATTTTTTGTTCAAAAATCAGGTCCGAGAACCCACTGTGCAGCGCTATGAGTTGGACAGCAATAAAAAATACTCTGCCAATATATGGGCCCCTAAGCTCACACTAGGTACTACAGTTATAGTGTACCTGTGAGCAAATATAACTAAAAACTGTAATATAATGTATTTTCTTCAACTCCAGACTCAATTACCTTTCGTTTGATATCACACATGCCATATTTTCATTTAAACTCTAATTTTTGAAATCTACCCCCACCCTTTTTTTTAACTAAAATTTATTTTGTTTAACTCCACAATTACCTTTCGTTTAATATCACACACGCCATATTTTCACATAAACTCTAATTTTTGAAATCTACCCCCACCCTTTTACTTGGCTTGTGTTCGGTGGATTTTGTTCATTTTTAAATGGGACCATCTCGACCCAAGACCCAGGCTAGGTACCAAATTTCATTGAAATCGGGCAAGCGGTTTTTGAGTTATGCGCGTTGGTCGTTACAGACATACAGACAGACATACAGACAGACAGACAGACAGACAGACAGACAGACAGACACCACAACAAAAAAGTTTCAAAATCATCTGAAACGCAAAGATATATAAAAATTTTTGAAATCGGAGCAACTTTTTTTTTCTCGAAAAAATTAGGATCACCAAAGCTCACACTACTATAGTATAGTATATGTGTGAGCTAATTAGCTGTGCATTAAAAAAAGATGCAAATGAGTATGTTCCAAAATTAAAATTTATGTCGGGGCGCAAATTTAAAAGCTATGTCACGAGTGAATCAGCGCCTTATTCCATTTTGAATAATCCAATTGACATCCATCAGCTTAGCACACATGTCAAAGCGTGACGTGGCCCGCGAATTTATTATGCATGCAGCTTAATGAATTCATTCTTAATCTTGTGTTTCGTGACACCCAATATAGAAACGGCAAACGTTTACTGCTTACTTCTAGTCCTTTTTGATGAAATATTTAATGAGTTAATTTATTTTTATAGGAATAAACAATTTGCAAGACGTATGGGACGTAAACGAGGGTGAATGCAACGTTCTGCTTGAGTCGAAGTTCGAGAAGCTCTACGAAAAGATCGATTTGACTCTCCTCAACAGATTACTGCGTCTTATTGTGGACCATAACATTGCCGATTACATGACAGCGAAAAACAACGTCGTTATCAACTACAAGGACATGAATCATACCAACAGTTATGGAATTATTAGGTATGTGGACAATGTTAAATTAGTTATCAATTAAATATTGAAGAGTATCCATGTATAAGGCTGTACGTTTGGTAAAGTTGAGGAAAAATACATGTATCCACTTTAGGGACTAAAGAGGTCACTTTGGTATCTAGTTTTAATTGTATTTTTATTCTCACAGTAAGAGTTTGTTGATAAATGTAAAAAAAAAATTCTTTTATCGCTTGTTTATCGGAGATTTTTGGAAAAAAAATTATAGTTTATTATATTATAGAGGGCTAAACAAACATTTTTTTATCATGGCCACTTTTTCCAGCTTCTATGGGGTTAGCGAGCCTGAAATCGACAATAAAACTCGAAAAATGGTTGTTTTTTTTGTACCATTCAATTCGCCTTTACAAACAAAAACTATTTAACCTACACTGTGATGTATAATTTAGAGGGTTAACTCGAAAAATTTTTACTGGAATTTTTCCCGAAATTTGACTTAAAATCCTAAAATTAGCTGACGGGACATAATATTGATTAGAGAGCTATAATCCTCCTAAAACTGGTACAGATTATAATCTTTTTTGTTTTTGTCATTTTTGGACAGATTGAGCCCAAAACGCACAAGAAATATTTAATAAAGAGGTTGTATTTTTAGACATTACTTAATCTTTCCTCATGCAAGAAGCGTAGGTCGGAGAAATATGAATTTCTGTAAAGGTTTTATAGGGGGAATGAAAAAATATACTTGAAAATGAGATAGTCTAAAGAGAACCGATTTATTGGTCGTGTTATTAATTATTTATATAACACAAGCAAATAAGTTAAATTTAGGTTTTTAAAACAAACATATTAGCATAAAATTTTGTTTTATTCATCCAACTTTTAAAGGTAGGTTTTGTGTCTCATCAGTTATCACACTTATCTATATATCAACTTTTTAAATATTTTTGTATGGTCCATAGGTTTAAAAGCATTTTATCTTTAGGGGTCTGCAGTTTGCCTCTTTCATCACCCAGTACTACGGCCTGGTTTTGGACCTGCTAATATTAGGTTTACAACGAGCGAGTGAGATGGCCGGTCCGCCGCAAATGCCAAACGACTTCTTGACATTCCAAGATGTGCAGACCGAGACCTGCCATCCCATCAGATTGTATTGCCGATATGTCGACAGGATCCATATGTTTTTTAGGTAAATACATTGATACAGGATTCTCCACTGAAAACTTTATTTTTCTGATATCTCTCTTCCAGTAAATGATATTAAAAATTAATAAGATGTCGATTTGGTTCTAAAATGTTTTTTGGTTACTTCAATTAATTAATTTTTTATTTAATGCTTCTATTAGTAGACGTAAAACTTTGTCCTGATATTACATTATGTAAAATTTTGGTTGTAAAAGCCAACGCATATCTAGAGAACGTCTGGTTAATTTTAAAGCATTTCCGTTGATTATGAGAACATGGATTAAGAGACACCTTATTTGGGAAGAGCTATTAACGGCCTTAACAACCCTGCGATATGTTTTTTTAATCGTTTTAATTAATTAATACAATTTTAAAATTAGACCAGCCAGCAGTCTGAAAGCAATTAAAAGATCGTTCCAACAAGGCTATTTCAATTTTAGAGTTAACTTTCACTCCTGGTGTACCCTACGGACAAACGAAAGTAGTCGCCCTGGAAAATACGATGTTACAGCAGTAGCTTATAGGTTATGAGTATGAGGAAGTTTTATTTATAATTTTGGCAAAACATTTTGAGATAACGTCGAAAATGTGTTATTTGGGTGTATATTGACCAATATTAGCAATATCGTCGTTGTGTCTGTATGTGTGTGTGTGTTTGTTTGTGTGTGTATGTGTGTATGTCTGTCCGTAACACGATAGCTCCTAAACCGCTGAACTGATTTTTATAAAATTTTCAGGTAAAGTATTGTTCGGCACTGTAACGCGCTGATTAGATTTTGGTCGAAATCCATTAATGCTAATGACAGTTTTTGACAACTAAAAAATGCTAACTTTTTAACGGAGCATCGCATCAATATGCGGTTTCGGAATATATTAAACCACATTTTTTTCAATAATTTGTTTTATAACCAAAAACTTCGTAAGAGCTTTCGTTTCTGAGAAATTTACAAAAAACTGTATGTATGTATGTATGTATACGACTGATATATCATGAAGTTAATTTGAAGCAGCGTTGCCAGACTTTTTTGACAACTTTCCTTGGTGGGATCATTAGTAATCGATTAAAACATGTGTCACAAAATCTTTATCAAAACGCCTACGAATGACGCCCCTTATTTCGTAAAAGGTTTTCTTTATTTTGATGTTTTAATATTTGTTTGTTTTTAGAATCTATAGCACAGATCCACCATTTTTATACTGGAATATTTAATTAATTCCTTTTTATCACTTTTCTCTTGGATGATTAATTTAGCTTAGTTTAGTACATTGCTTGAGAAATGATCCTAGGTAAAATTTCATTTTTGGGGAAAAATTGCCCATTTTTGACTAGACGTATTTCCAAAACTAATAAACTTAGGAAGCTCGGGTTGCATTCAGATAGTACGAAATATCTGGCTTTAGAAATGAATAGAATGTAAATATCCGAAAAATGCTTCCTAAAGCTAGGTTTTTCAAAAAAACTAAAACAAGTGCAAGAATTTTAAAGATTTGCAAACTTGAGTCTGAACTACTCTCGGGGATCCTAACAACATATAAAAAAATCGTTATTGCATGCGCGTTTGCACCAGATATTTATCATTCTTACCATTTTTATAAAAAAATTTGAATTTTTAATTCTTTCGTTTTATAAAGTAGTAATTAAGACTTCCTGAGTGCTTCTTTATATAACCAAAGTATCAAAAATTAAACAATTTTATAAGGAAGCATCCAGTCTAGTAAAACGAGTGGCTTTCATTTTACAAAATAAGTTGTCAAAACCTCTTGACTACCTTCCTAATAAAACAGTCGGCTTAACAATTATTATAAAATGTCTTGTCAGTGACTCATTTTCTTGGCTTATATTGTAGATTTATTTGATATCCTTAGAATTATTTGAAGCCTTTGGAATGTAAAAACGTTTTGACAAACATCAAAATATTAAATTTAAAAAAATTCCAAGGGGTTGAATTTATTGCATACGGTAAGAATTTGAAAACCCTAACCCTACTTTTAACTCAAGAAATTTTTAAAAAGTTGTTAGGCTCATAGTTTCGATTTTTAAGAAAGTGAAATCAAATTTGAAATGAAAACTCGATTGCACAAAACATTTTCTGGATCCTAGAACTGTGTCAAATAAAATATATATTTGGGTATAGGTCACATAGGTGCATGAAATTTTTTAATTACAGTTTTGGTTTTTGACAAGGCGCGTTTTTTGGTTTTGTATTTGGATTAAAGGCCTAATATTCATATATTTTAAATGTTTCTGACAAAGAAAGAAAACGTACTTTTTTATTCACTCTACATTAGGGCTCATATATGAAATTATGAAAACGTTTTAGCGACCATTATAAAATTATCTTTATAGTGGACAGTTTTCTAAATTCTTACATAAATATTGGGAATGAACGTTTTGGCTTTACTAGTATTTGAACATGGCATTAGACCGATATATCGTGAGATTCAAACATTCGACCTTCGAAAAAGTTAATAGTTTTTTATTTTATTTACAGGTTCTCCGCTGAAGAAGCAAAGGACCTCATCCAAAGATATTTGACGGAGCATCCCGATCCCAATAATGAAAATATCGTGGGCTACAATAACAAGAAATGTTGGCCACGAGACGCCAGGATGAGACTTATGAAACACGACGTCAATTTGTAAGTACTACCAAAATATGAAAATTATAAAAAGGTTAAATAATTACTCTTCATTTAATTAATTTTATAATTCTAAAACATGTTACTACGTTTACTCCAAAACATCCTGCTTCGAGAGAAAAGTAGTTTTTATATGTTATGCACACTACAGTTTGGAACCAATGTCAAATTAGTTTTTAATACTAGCCGCAGAGTTTAAGAAATGACTTAAAAATTAATAGACGTTTATTCCTGTGGTTTGATTTGTTAATAGATTTACCCATAGTTAATATTATTATCTGCCATTTAATACCAGATTTCTCATATGTCCTGAGAAACCTCAAATTTGGTAAAATTTAATTCCAGGCCTGTTTTTCAGCATTTCTTTTTTTAATTTGTAAAACACACGGTCTTTATTGTATTACATTTAGTCCATAAGACTAATAAGCAATTTTGTTTTAACTTAATTTACTAGAAAAGTTAAATTTCCCCGTTTTGCTTCCACTCTAACTCAAAATTTTGTTGTGCTTATTTTGTTTTATATATTTTATTTAATTCACCAGCTCAAATGGCTTTACTCTTTTTAGTTTTCGAACTAGCATAGTATTGTCTAGAAGCTTAATGTCCTCCACATTCACATGTCGATGGAGTCTATCTTCATGGCTCTTTGCGTATTTTTTTATATTATCTGCTTTAGCTTCGATTTTTACATCTCGATGAAGGTCACTATTTTAAACGTACTAAGGTTCATGTACAATATACTTTATTTTGAAATTAAAATTTCTGTAAAACTAGTTACTTACTCTTACTGTCTTTAGTACAACCACATAGTTGAATATCATATGGCCATATGGTTTCAATATTTGTCTCTAAAGCAGTAATTTTATTCAATATTTTGTGGTCCAACTGTAAACTTGGTTAACTATAACATCCTAAAGTTTTTTCATTGATTATTCAATACATTTTTCTACCGTCAATAATAATAATAAGATATGATGATTCCAAAATATAAATATTGGTTTGGCAGAAAAGTTTTAGTTGCCAAATGCTTGTGCTACATCTACTTTTTTTTTTGGTTAGTTTTATAGTTAGTTATTTTGGTAATTCTTGGTCTATCGTGGAATGTTTGTCTGGAAACCCAAATTGATGAGATGGAATAAATTATTGTCTTTCTATAATTGGTTTTATTCGTATATATTTTTTTCAGGTAGTTTGGATATAATGGAGTGGAAAGACAATAGCTGGCCATACACACAGAGGTTGATCTGTCGGTTTGGAACGGCACAGATAAATCTGACCGTTTTGTCCGTAACGGTTTAAAACTGCTGCAGTCCACTAACACAATAAAAAAATCTTTCGAATCGATCCTTCATATCGGTCTGTGCCAGACATAACCGCGCGTTAGTGGGCTAAAACTCAAGATTTATCTGCCGGTTTAACCAAAACTGTGGAATTTCGTCAAGTCGAAAGTTTTACGCGGCACGGTATTTTAAGCATAGTGTATGTAAAATGTTTCGTGCTAAAAAGAAGCAGGCTCTGTGCATGGGAATGATTATTAATATGGAAATAATGCATAGTGGTGTAAAAAAGAGACGTTCCAAGTGGGCTAAAAGTTATTTGCTTACGAGGAAACTATTTAGCCATGACCTTCTATAAAAGAGTTAAGAGAAACTGATCCAGACGAGAGAAACTTTCGTCGTTTATTTTCAATTAATAAAAGAAGGCCCTATTTATTCCGGTTCGTATAGTAAACAAAGGCCATGTGTTAAAAGATCACAGCTGATATTACAATGTAAAGGTGTCAAAATTGTGCCTGGCACCATTATAGCCTGGCTTTATTTTAATAATTCTCCATTAACATGTATGACCTTTTATTAAATTTGGTAAGAGAGGATCTTGCGAAACAAGCTATCCAAATGAGAGAAGCCATTGGACCAGAACAGCGATTAAACCGACAGAGAAGTCTGCGCCGGTTAAAATATCTGTGAGCGCGGAACCCACAAGTTTCGCCCGCCGGTCTGAACTTACAGATAAATCTGTGCCGGCTATAACTGGCGCGTGGAATGTCCACTAATTGAAAGACAAATCCGCCAGTTTGAACCGCGCCGTTCCAAACCGGCGGATCAACCTCTGTGTGTATGGCCAGCTATTGGCCTGCAAGATGAAACGTCATGGGGTGGCTTTCCAGGTTTTGGAATAATGATTACTTCTGCAACTTTCCACAGTTTAAGTACATACCTAAGCCTAAAGAGCGCATTATTAGGTTACATTGTATTGCGATAGGTTTCTGGGGAGTTGTTTTAATACTTTCCCGGTAATAAAATCATAGCCTTCGAATTGATGAGGTTCATTCAAATGAAAGTTTTCATGTGGCGCTTCATGAGGCTGAAATGTTTTTTCTAAATGGCTTGCAAAAAGTTCTGATTTTTCTTCGTTACTCCTTGTCGTTTGATTTTGTTGGTGGAATTTAGGTAATTGGTCTTTAAAAATCTTATTGCTTTTCAAAATGTTGCTAAGTGGCAATTTTCTGGCTTTAAGATATCGCTGGTGAATAATCAGTGTAGATAAGGGCCTAGTATGCTACCATGGGACACTCCTGCTTGAAGAGTATGAATCTTCTTGTTTTACTCTGAAGTATCTATCAGATATATATGATTCCAAAATATCAGAATATTATCATTCAAATAAAAGTTTTTATTTGGCGATTCATGGGGCTGGAATATGTTTTCTAAATGGCTTGAAAAAGTTCTGATTCTTCTTCGTTACTCCTTGCCCACTGGTCGTTTCGTATTGTTGGAATTTAGGTAATTGGTCTTTTAAAATTTTTCGATGCTTTCCAAACAGAATACTCGGCATTTTTGTCATCTGTATGTTCATTAAGAAAGTTAATAGATTAATTTTTTTTTACCAGGATATCTCGCCCTCGTGTCTTGTTGAAATTTGTGCTGTCGCGAGGATTACGGCTCTGATGCCACTTTCTTCTGAGTTTCCTTTTTTTTAAGGTTTCTAATTTTCTTTGGATAGTTTTTTCTTTTAAAAGTTCTCTTTGGTTTTGGACTATTTTCGCAAGCTGCTTGTTGAATGTTTGTAACAAAATAGTTCATTTGTTGTGGCGATCGCAATGGTAGCGGTTCTGATTATGATAAAAAAAGTGGGTAAATGGATGAGCGTAAGATTAATTTTCAGCATAAATGAAAATATGAATATTGTTTATTTGAAGGTTCATTGGCGAATTTGATAAACTGAGACAAATAATATAGTAGGGGAGGCCGTGAAGATTTTGAGCTTATTTTCTTTGTCAGCAAACATCGATAAAACAGTTCTTTGATAAATTCTAAGCAAAATTTGTTATATGAATAGGGGGGGGGGGGTGGGGGTTTCTAATCTCTAAGTATAGGAAATATCTCTGTCAAAAAATAAAATATTCAATTTTTGACAATTTTGAGTTATTTCCGATATTTAGAGATAAGTCATAATATTTTTTATACTTAGCTTAAGTATAGCTTTCACTAATAAACATATCAACAAAAAAACCCATGGGAAAATAGGAAGGGATACATTTTTTCCTAGAATTGCTCACTGAACAATTCTATTAATGTTTGCTGACAAAGAAAAGAAGAAAGTTCCAAAAAATTTCACGTAGTAGGGGAGCCTACTAATAGTTTATAATATATAATAGCTGATTTTTTTACGGTTGGTTCGTCCCGCCTTCCTTTTTGTAAATATGTTCTTTTTACTATAATTTACCAAATTGGTTCGAATTAGGCTATTTGGTGATTCACTAGAGCATTTTCTATTTTTTGTTTATTTAGTATTAATTAACTAATTAAGTACTTAAAATTACTGGGTTATTTGCATTTGAAACTCCCGCGGTTTTAAAGGCAAATATTACAATTTGCTATAATTAATTTACTTTACATAAAATGCATTTTGAATTACTAAGGTTCCTAGTTCCTTTAATATGGACCTTCGTAATCTCATTCCTTCCTACTTATTCCTTTTCTCCTACGCCTATGGATTAACGACGCCACTGGGCGCCATGTGGGAGAATGAACGCAGCAGCGATATCTGCTGCAGCATAGAGAACCGTTTCGCCTTCGAACGATAATACACGCGTGTTAGCGACTCTCCTACCACATGAATGTGGGTGCAAAGAATACGGTTAAACAGCGTGTCCTCCCATGAGTTCCGCTTCCTGTATAAAAATGGTAAGTGAAAATGCATTATTTTTACCTTACATACATTTGTTTATTGCTACACTAACCTAGAAGGTAAACTAGACCATTTCAGAATCCCTTGTACCAGCTTAGCCTATGACCTTATTCCCTTAAAATTACAGTCCACGCCTGACACCGTTAAATTCCAGACAAATCTCCTTTCTGGACCACCAGGGAGCCCCATTTTTGATCCTTAGCGACCCGGATTTCTGGAATCGTTTTTTTGCCTTTTTAGGTTAGTTTTTTTTACTGGTTTCAAATGCAAGAAAAACCCTTGTTTTTCCTAAATGCCTTTTTTACTGGTTTCAAATGCAAGAAAAACCCTTGTTTTTCTTACATGCCTACTTTAGAAAACCCCTAGGTTTCTAAAATACATTTTGCGATTTTTTTTTGTGTAAAAACAAATGCAAGAAAAACCCTTGTTTTTCTTACATGCCTACTTTAGAAAACCCCTAGGTTTCTAAAATACATTTTGCGATTTTTTTTTGTGTGTAAAAACAAATGCAAGAAAAACCCTTGTTTTTCTTACATGCCTACTTTAGAAAACCCCTAGGTTTCTAAAATACATTTTGCGATTTTTTTTGTGTAAAAATTAAATATTTTTAACAATAAATTTAGCCTTTTCATGCGAAAAACCAAACACAGATAAAATCTGTAAACTACTATGCTTTTTTTTGTTTCGAATAAATCAAGTTTTTTCGTTTCTTTTTTGTAAAAAAAAAAACCGTATGGAATTTGGGTGTTTTTTTGTTTGTCACTGGAAATAGTTTAAAATAGTGTCTGCAAAGTGCTATTATTTTAGCCGTTGTGCCTTCACATTTGTGGATTGCTATAATTATATCCAATTTGCTCGAAAAAAATCTCCAAATTGCCATATTCATTTTTGCTTATTGCAAATTGCTATGACTATATCCGATTGCGGATGCTTTACTATATTCGTTTTTGCGTAAAAATTGCTATGAATATATCTATTTCTAATTTACTATTATAATATCTGTCTGCAAATGGCTATGATTGTATCCATTTTTTGCGTGCATAATAAATTTTGAAGGAAATTTAATTCTTAACTTGAGAATTTGTTTTCGTGTAAAGGCAGATAAATAGTTTTACCAAATTAAATGCTTTTGACTTGTAGGTATTTATTTTTAAATTTAATACATAGCAGGTACCTACTTATTTGAATTCGCGAGGCGAAGATAAAAAAACTTATACACAAGTTTTTTTTGTTATCATTAGTTTGCATCGGGTATTTTCTTTACTTTTGTGCGCTTATAGTTTGATTATTGTAATTAAACGTAGGACATTAATATTTATACAGGGTGTCCAAATTTTGATTTTTTTTTCAGTTTACCTAATTTTTGTCAATTATTTTTTGGATTTTTTTTTTTTAAATCATGTCTAGTTCGGATAAAATTTTAAAGGCTAAAGCCTTGCGCTATAGTGCGATTTCACAGCTAAATTTGATCATTGAATCCGCGACCCTCGCAAAAAATGACCCTGCCTATCACAGCGGCTTTAAAGTCAAATTTCGGACATTGTCAAAAATCAAAAAAGATTTTGAAAAGCACCATAATACTTTGTTGACGTTGGTAGCCTCTGATGAGGATCGCTTAGTAGTAGAAAACAAAGTGGCTATGGACTTTTGCAAACGCTGTGACGAGATTTCCACTATATTTTACGAACTTTTCGAACTACCCTTTGAAGATGGAGGGCTTTTGAGCAGTACGATAAATCCCATGGGCAGTCCCTGTGCCTCCACAGACCAGCATGGTTTACTGCCTAGGATAAAAATACCTCTTTTTCAAGGGGAATTTAAGGAGTTTCCAACCTTTTTGCAAGCCTTTAATGCTACCGTGCACAATAATAGGTCGCTGGGAAACTTTGAAAAATTCAATTTGCTTTTTTCTAATTTAAAGGGCCCTGCCCTGGATGTCATTTCTGACATTCCTATCCTTGCTGAAAATTATTTAAATGCCTACCACACCTTGGTGGATAGGTATACAAATAAACGATTACAAGCTTACCTTCACTGGAAGGCAATTGAAGGCTTCTCTCCTCTTACTAAAGAGAATGCTACGAATTTGAGGAATTTGCTTGATTGTTTTTCGAAAAACTTAAGTGCTTTAAAAGTCATGGGTTTTAAAACGGAGTTTTGGGATTATATTATGGCACAAATGCTCTTGGATAGGTTGGACCCAACCACGCGCAAGGCATTTGAGCAAAATTATTGCTCCAATGAGATCCCCTCTTATGATAAAATTCGTGCTTTTGTTTCTAGCCATTGCATTGCGTTGGAACAAATACAACAAACTCAAGATTACTTAAAAAATAAAGATTTGTCAATTTCAAGTCAGAAAAATCAAGCAAAGTTTCAAAATCGATCTGCTTTGTTTGCTAATACTCAGAGAGCCTCCAAAAATGCCTCCCAGTCTCCAAATGGCCAAAGTGGCTTAAATAATACTCCAAACCCTCAAAATTTTTGTTTTCTCTGTAAAAGTGGCGATCATATAATATACAGATGTCCTAATTTTTTGGCGAAAACTCCCCAGCAACGTTTTGAGATTGTTAAACAACATAAAGCGTGTGTCAACTGTTTGGCCTCAAAGCATAATTTACCCCAGCAATGCAAATCAGAAAAAAGATGTTTACATTGTGGCCAATTTCATCACAGTCTCTTACATTTTTTTCCTATTAATTCTACACCTAGTGCTGCGAGTAGCCCCTCTACTTCTGCAGTGCAACCCCCGAGGAGCCCCGTGGCTACCGAATTTAATAGAACCACTAACACCATTGTTACTGGTATGTCTTTAAATGATCGCGAAGTACTTCTCTGTACCGCTTTAATACAAATACAGGATGTTTTTCAAAATTGGCACACAGTGCGCGCCATCTGTGACTCTGGTGCTCAATCTTCATTTATATCTAAGTCATGTGCTGATAGTTTGGGCCTTCCTAAATTTAATATCGCCATGACTCTACAAAGCTTAGATCGAATGACAACTCCGGCAAAATCTGGAATTAATTGCAATATATCCTCTTTGCGTGATAATAATTTTGTTTTTAATTTTGATGCGATAATACTCGATAAAATTTGTAGTGATTTACCTCATTCCTCATTTTCGATTAAAAGTTTTCCTTTTCTCGCCAACTTAGCACTAGCTGACCCAGGCTTTAATAAAAGCGATAAAATTGATTTATTGTTGGGCGGCGATGTGTACCCTTACATTTTGCTAGATGGTCGTTTGTCTACGGGACCCAACAACCCCGTCTGCATTAATACTATTTTTGGTTGGGGAATAATGGGCAATCTTTCACTTTCACCTTCAACTACAAATCAAATTAAAACATTTTTTACTACGTCAATGAACGATTCTTTTGTCAATTTAGATAAAAATCTACAACGATTTTGGCAAATAGATGACATACCTAATGTCAAGGCCATTGACCCCGAAGATGAGTTTTGCGAAAATTATTTTTTGAAAACTACCTCAAAAAATGAGGAGGGGAGATATATTGTATCTTTACCATTTAAAGTTACTGCTCCAGATTTTGGCGACACTCGATCCATTGCCGTACGTCGTTTTTTCTCCCTTGAGAAGAAATTGCTACAAAACCCTGATTTTTATGCTGCCTACAGCTCTGTTTTACAAGATTATTTAGATAATAATCATATGCAACCGGTTTCTGCACCTTTGCCGACCGAAATTTCAAATCATTTTTATATTGCACACCATGCGGTGTTTAAAAAAGATTCTACTAGCACCCCCCTGAGGGTGGTTTTTGATGCGAGCATGCACGCCCCTGGCAAAATCTCGCTCAACAACGCTGTTTATACTGGGCCCCCTTTACAAAGGGACTTACAAAAAATTTTATTACTTTATCGTTTGCATAAATTTTGCTTTTGTTGCGACATCCGTCAAATGTACAGGATGATTTTAGTTGACCCTAGTCAAACTAATTTTCAAAGAATAGTTTGGAGGTTTGATCCTAACCAGCCTATTCAAGACTTCGAAATAAATAGAGTTTTATTCGGGGTCTCTTGTAGCCCCTTTTTGGCTATCAGAACTTTGCTGCAACTTGCTAGAGAGCATGAGGACCTTCCTCTTGCCTCAAAAATCATTGAGGAGGCAGTTTTTGTCGATGATGTGATTTCGGGAAGTGATGACTTTTTTAAGGCCACTGAGATGAAAAATCAATTAATCGAGCTACTTAGCCGAGGTGGATTCGAATTGCGTAAATGGGCGAGCAATTGTCCCGAGTTACTATCCGATCTTCCTGAGTCACACATTTCGATGAAGGCTCTTTCTCTCGATTTAGATGCTGAAAATTCAACTTTGAAAATTCTCGGTTTAAATTGGAACCCTCATACTGATGAATTTTTTTATACTTTCGACTGTTCTCTCCAAACATGCACTAAAAGAACAATTTTAAGTAATTTGGCCCGCATTTACGACCCTCTGTCTTTTTTGGCGCCAATAGTTTTAATTTTAAAATTAATTGTTCAATACTGCTGGGCAGAAGACTTAAACTGGGACGACCCTGTCAGTCCGGAAATTGTTTTTAAATGGGAAAAATTTAAAAATGAATTAAAGTTTTTGCATTCTGTTAAAATTCCTCGTCAAATAATTTTGCCTAATGCTAGTCAAATCCAGCTAGTAGGATTTTGCGATAGTTCAGAACGGGCCTATTGTGCTGTCGCTTATATTCGAATTTTTTATTCTGATGGAAACATTAAAGTTTTTTTTGTTTGTAGTAAATCTAGAGTCGCACCGTTGCGTCGTAAACTAACTTTACCAAGACTAGAGCTTTTAGGAGCTGTTTTGTTGGCTAAATTAATGGATTTTTTACTAGAAACGTTCTCGGAAAAAATTAAATTTGATAAAATTCTTGCTTTTACTGATAGCACAGTGACCTTATCTTGGATTCAGGGATCTCCTCACAAATTTAAAACATTTGTTTCGAATAGAACTGCCTATATACAAGGAAGAATTAGCCCTGAGTTTTGGCATTATGTTCCTACTGAACAAAATCCTGCTGACTGCGGTACTAGGGAAATGTATCCCTCTGATTTACAAAGATTTTATTTTTGGTTAGAAGGGCCTTCTTTTCTAAACCAACCTACAAATACTTGGGATTTTATGACAGTTACTTACGATGGGAATGCAGTTTTGGAAGAACAGCGAAAAAATATTTTTAACGTTTTTACTTGCGAACAAACAGTTGAATATTATGTAAACAACTTGTTTGAAAAATACAGTTCTCTTTTTAAAATTAAGAGAATAGTTGCTTACTTTTTGCGAGGGTTACAAAAGTTTAAAAATCCCTCATACAATTTTGCTACTGATTACCTTACAAATCAGGATTACTACAAAAGCTTACTTTTTATTTCGAAATGCGTACAATCTTTTTCTTTCCAAAAAGAAATTGAATTACTAAAAGATAAGAAACAGCTTCCAAAAGCTTTTCAAAAATTATGTCCATTTTTGCATAATGAAAGCTACGATTTGCTTCGTGTTGGAGGCCGTTTATGCCATTCAAATTTATCATACGATAAAAAATTTCCAATTCTTTTGCCTTCTAGTGCAAAATTCACTGAATTACTGATTTTAGATTTGCATCGCAGCAATCTTCATTGTGGTATACAGACCACAACTTTTTTACTAATGCAAAACTTCTGGGTATTGTCTGCTAAAAAGGTAGTGAGAAAAGTTTTAAGTTCTTGCCATACTTGCTGGAAAACTAAACCTAACTCCCTTCAACCCCCTATGGGTAACCTACCGAAATTTAGAGTTTCCGAAGCAAAGGTGTTCGAAAATGTAGGTATAGATTTTTGTGGTCCGTTCACGATTACTCTTGGTCGGACCAGAGGTGCAAAAACCATGAAAGCATATGTCTGTTTATTTATCTGTTGCGCTGTTAAAGCCGTGCATTTAGAGTTAGTCTCTGATATGACATCAGAAGCCTTTCTGGCTGCTCTGCGCCGCTTCATAGCTAGAAGAGGACTATGCTCAAAGATCTCTTCAGACTGCGGGACCAACTTCGTGGCCTCTGAAAAATACTTGCGACAAATTTTTTCTGATTGCGTGAAGGGGGAAGGTATAGTTTGGTCTTTTAACCCACCTGCTGCTCCCCACATGGGAGGCATTTGGGAATCAAACATTAAATCTTTAAAGACTCATCTTCACAGGGTAGTTGGAAATCAAATACTCACCTATGAGGAATTAAATACGGTTTTAACCCAAGTTGAAGCCATAATGAACTCACGTCCTTTATGTGCCTTAAGCACCGATCCTACTGATCTGGCGGTCTTGACTCCTAATAATTTTTTAAATTTGAGGCCTCCAGGTACAATACCCGATCCAAACTACTGCGATATTGCGTTAAACAGGCTGTCCAGGTGGCAACTGTTGCAAAGAATGCACCGCGATTTTTGGATTCGCTGGCATCGCGAATATTTGCACACTTTGCAACAGCGAGCCAAATGGCACCAACCTCTTGCTTCCATTGATATTGGTACTATGGTACTGATCAAAGATGAAAATTCCACTCCATTGGATTGGCCCCTAGGCCGCATTGAAGACCTTATTAAAGGTTCTGATAATGTTCCACGGGTTGCTATTGTAAAGACTACTAAAGGTACCTACAAACGGCCTTTGGTAAAACTATGCGCCCTGCCTACAAATTAAACTCTCTGAAATGCCCCTGGGCATTCTCAGGGGGGTGGGAAATGGTTCGTCCCGCCTTCCTTTTTGTAAATATGTTCTTTTTACTATAATTTACCAAATTGGTTCGAATTAGGCTATTTGGTGATTCACTAGAGCATTTTCTATTTTTTGTTTATTTAGTATTAATTAACTAATTAAGTACTTAAAATTACTGGGTTATTTGCATTTGAAACTCCCGCGGTTTTAAAGGCAAATATTACAATTTGCTATAATTAATTTACTTTACATAAAATGCATTTTGAATTACTAAGGTTCCTAGTTCCTTTAATATGGACCTTCGTAATCTCATTCCTTCCTACTTATTCCTTTTCTCCTACGCCTATGGATTAACGACGCCACTGGGCGCCATGTGGGAGAATGAACGCAGCAGCGATATCTGCTGCAGCATAGAGAACCGTTTCGCCTTCGAACGATAATACACGCGTGTTAGCGACTCTCCTACCACATGAATGTGGGTGCAAAGAATACGGTTAAACAGCGTGTCCTCCCATGAGTTCCGCTTCCTGTATAAAAATGGTAAGTGAAAATGCATTATTTTTACCTTACATACATTTGTTTATTGCTACACTAACCTAGAAGGTAAACTAGACCATTTCAGAATCCCTTGTACCAGCTTAGCCTATGACCTTATTCCCTTAAAATTACAGTCCACGCCTGACACCGTTAAATTCCAGACAAATCTCCTTTCTGGACCACCAGGGAGCCCCAACGGTAGTACCTGAATTGAGATGGTAAAATTTTGAAACTAGCAATTTCAACACATTGTTAATCCCAGCCTGTCAAAAAAAGAAAAGTTGACAGCAGAATTTAATTAAATTATAAACAAACTTGTTAAATGATTCAAAGATGTAACGTATTTGTTTTCTTCAAATTAAACTATTTTCAATTTTATTTATTTTAAAAAAAAGTGTCAAGAAAGCAGTTCTTTGGCAATCAAATTTAAACTTTAAATTGTCCTCAAAAACATCTGAAAAAAAACAATGACATTTCCGTGGGAACCCTGTAACACATACTTTGCATTTTTACAGGGGTCGAGCGGTCTTCTGGGACATCAAAAACCGTCTACCGCGTTCAGTCACTACCATCCAGTGGGAGAACAGTTTTGTAAGCGTCTACTCAAAAGACAACCCAAATTTGTTGTTTAACATGAGCGGATTCGAGTGCCGCATTTTGCCCAAGTGCAGGACACAGCACGAAGAGTTTACGCATCGAGACGGAGTTTGGAATTTGCAGCATGAGGGCAGCAAGGAAAGAACTGCGCAATGTAAGTTCGTCCATCAAATTATTATACAAAGTAACTAAAGTAATTGTTTCTTGTCACGCGCACTGTTGATTTCACTTGTTTTAACTTGTAACTTGATGATTTCATATTATGTGAATGAGGCTGCGTACCAGACTTTTCTTGTGAATTTAGTTGTGTCATTTTTAAACTAATATAGTCCAAATATTAAACCTAGAACTAGGTTGCTTTAGGACGTTGCTTGGATAGGCAGAAATAATTTAAATTATACAGTGTTGGCTGTAAAGTCTTAGTACAAAAAATGATTTTGAATGGAACGCCTTGTATATTATTATTTGACATTTCAATGCTTTCTTCAATTCTAAGCAAAGTTTGTTAACACGTTTACTGTCCTACGTCCCACGTCATATGGGTTGGAAATAGGTTTTTACGTTACTATACCGGAAACGTAACTTTACAGGTGAACGCAGGAAATTTACAGGTTGAACCGCAGGAAGACCTGTAAAGTGAGTTTCCGGTCATGTATGTAAACATACTTAACATGTCATGATTAATTTTTCAAACTTAAATGGTGTAAAAATGAGACACTTTTTCAAACTTTTATATTTGTAAGATTTTAGACTCCTCTGTAAGACTCGAATTTTTTTTAGGATATAAACGATAATCTATAATATAAGAAAAAAATTAAAACTGTGTTTCATATTTTACCTCGAAAAGTTAAAAAATGAGATAGGTCAGGCGAAATATGTGACAGTGATAAAATAAACGTATAAATAGTCGGATTGCCGTCTAAACCAAAAATAAGACATTCAGGGTAAAATTGAGACATAAGTTTTTGTTTGTTATTTGGGTGTATTTTGACTTATCCTAGCAATATATCGTCGTGATATCTGTGTGTGTGTGTGTGTGTGTGTGTGTGTGTGTGTGTGTGTGTGTGTGTGTGTGTGTGTGTGTGTGTGTGTGTGTGTGTGTGTGTGTGTGTGTGTGTGTGTGTGTGTGTGTGTGTGTGTGTGTGTGTGTGTGTGTGTGTGTGTGTGTGTGTGTGTGTGTGTGTGTGTGTGTGTGTGTGTGTGTGTGTGTGTGTGTGTGTGTGTGTGTGTGTGTGTGTGTGTGTGTGTGTGTGTGTGTGTGTGTGTGTGTGTGTGTGTGTGTGTGTGTGTGTGTGTGTGTGTGTGTGTGTGTGTGTGTGTGTGTGTGTGTGTGTGTGTGTGTGTGTGTGTGTGTGTGTGTGTGTGTGTGTGTGTGTGTGTGTGTGTGTGTGTGTGTGTGTGTGTGTGTGTGTGTGTGTGTGTGTGTGTGTGTGTGTGTGTGTGTGTGTGTGTGTGTGTGTGTGTGTGTGTGTGTGTGTGTGTGTGTGTGTGTGTGTGTGTGTGTGTGTGTGTGTGTGTGTGTGTGTGTGTGTGTGTGTGTGTGTGTGTGTGTGTGTGTGTGTGTGTGTGTGTGTGTGTGTGTGTGTGTGTGTGTGTGTGTGTGTGTGTGTGTGTGTGTGTGTGTGTGTGTGTGTGTGTGTGTGTGTGTGTGTGTGTGTGTGTGTGTGTGTGTGTGTGTGTGTGTGTGTGTGTGTGTGTGTGTGTGTGTGTGTGTGTGTGTGTGTGTGTGTGTGTGTGTGTGTGTGTGTGTGTGTGTGTGTGTGTGTGTGTGTGTGTGTGTGTGTGTGTGTGTGTGTGTGTGTGTGTGTGTGTGTGTGTGTGTGTGTGTGTGTGTGTGTGTGTGTGTGTGTGTGTGTGTGTGTGTGTGTGTGTGTGTGTGTGTGTGTGTGTGTGTGTGTGTGTGTGTGTGTGTGTGTGTGTGTGTGTGTGTGTGTGTGTGTGTGTGTGTGTGTGTGTGTGTGTGTGTGTGTGTGTGTGTCTGTGTGTGTCTGTGTGTGTGTGTGTGTGTGTGTGTGTGTCTGTGTGTGTCTGTGTGTGTGTGTGTGTGTGTGTGTGTGTGTGTGTGTGTGTGTGTGTGTGTGTGTGTGTGTGTGTGTGTGTGTGTGTGTGTGTGTGTGTGTGTGTGTGTGTGTGTGTGTGTGTGTGTGTGTGTGTGTGTGTGTGTGTGTGTGTGTGTGTGTGTGTGTGTGTGTGTGTGTGTGTGTGTGTGTGTGTGTGTGTGTGTGTGTGTGTGTGTGTGTGTGTGTGTGTGTGTGTGTGTGTGTGTGTGTGTGTGTGTGTGTGTGTGTGTGTGTGTGTGTGTGTGTGTGTGTGTGTGTGTGTGTGTGTGTGTGTGTGTGTGTGTGTGTGTGTGTGTGTGTGTGTGTGTGTGTGTGTGTGTGTGTGTGTGTGTGTGTGTGTGTGTGTGTGTGTGTGTGTGTGTGTGTGTGTGTGTGTGTGTGTGTGTGTGTGTGTGTGTGTGTGTGTGTGTGTGTGTGTGTGTGTGTGTGTGTGTGTGTGTGTGTGTGTGTGTGTGTGTGTGTGTGTGTGTGTGTGTGTGTGTGTGTGTGTGTGTGTGTGTGTGTGTGTGTGTGTGTGTATGTGTGTGTGTGTGTGTGTGTGTGTATATGTCCGTAACACGATAGCTCCTAAACCACTAAACGGATTTTCATGAAATTTTTAGGTAAAATATTGTTCGATAGTGCGACGAGCTAATTAGATTTTGGTCAAAATTCATTAATGCTAATGACAGTTTTCTGACAGTTAAAACTGCTAAATTTTTAACGCAGCATCGCATCAATATGCGGTTTTCGGAATGTAGGAAACTATATTTTTCTCAAAAATTTCTGTTATAATCAAAAACTTTGTAGGACCTTTCGTTTCGGAGGTTTCAAAGTTGATATAGCATGGAGTTTACTTGCGCACGAGGAAGGTATCAGATCCGTCATGGATCCATTTATTAAGTTTATTCTTTTGCACAGTTTACGTTAAAATATAATTTGTATAAGTGTAGGTTTGAGAATGTCAGTGCTAAAGCAGTTCGATTTTATCATTTGATTGTGTGTTAAACAGGTTTCTTACGTGTAGACGACGAATCGATGAGTAGGTTCCACAACAGAGTGAGACAAATATTAATGGCGTCGGGCTCTACGACGTTCACCAAGATAGTCAACAAGTGGAATACAGCACTTATTGGTTTAATGACATACTTCAGGTAAACAAACTACATACCAGTAAAAATTTTAAGATAATACGTTACCATGTTTTGCTGACCCAATCCAATATAGAGTGGTCCCAAAAATAAAACTTTTTATTTACTTATTACTAAAAGATGTTAAGATGATGTACCTAATTCTTTTTTGTATTTTGTTTATTTTACAGAGAAGCAGTAGTGAACACTCAAGAACTTCTCGACCTGCTAGTAAAATGTGAAAACAAGATCCAGACTCGTATCAAGATCGGTTTGAACTCAAAAATGCCCAGTCGTTTTCCGCCAGTGGTGTTTTACACGCCTAAAGAGTTAGGCGGTTTGGGTATGTTGTCGATGGGTCACGTGTTAATTCCGCAATCCGATCTTAGGTAAGTGATACATACACAGTGGGTTGGATAATTGTCCTGAACCAAACCAATTCAAATAAAATCAGGATAGTTGAAAAATAGAGTTAATATATATATATATATAATTTTCATTCACGCAGTTTTTGTATTTTGATTTTTATCAACTTGGACACCCTGTATCTAAAAATAAAAAAGGTTTGACCAACATTTTATGAATAGGGAACTTGCCCATTTTTTTTTTATTTTACTAAAATGTGTGTTTCTGTATGAAAACGCATTATACCAAATATCAGCCTTTAAATCGCAATACTTATTTTACAATAAATAATTAAAGTTGGAATCGCTGACTGGTATATTCAAACATAGCAAAATGCGCGGCAGCCGCTGTGACGTCACTCCTTTGAAAAATCCCGGGCCCCTTATGAGTATAACGGCCATTCGGTTCATAACTTTTTTATTTATGAATATTTTTTATTTCTGTAAAAACATTCTTTAGGCACTTTTTTAAGAGCAATTCAACTGTCAAATTAAAGTTTATTTGTCACTTTTAGTTTTTGAGATATTACATAAAGTTTATATTTTACTTATGAATTGATCCTTATTTTATTCGATTTTTAAAATTAGCGTAAAATTTCCTTTAAAATGATGTTTCACATTTAGTATTTAATTTTTTATTTTTTTTATATTTTTTTATATTTTTATTTTTTTATTACTTATTTTTTTTATTTTTTTAAAATAATTTAAAAATAATTTAAACCAATTCTTATTCAGCAAACTAAAAAGAGGTAACTAAAAACTAAAAATACAAAAAACAATAAAAAAAATAAAAAATAAAATATTAAGTGTGCCATTAAAAAAAAAAAAAAATTACGCTGATTTCAAAAATCGAATAAAAAAAAGGTCATTCCATAAGAAAAATACAAACCTTATGTAATATCTCAAAAACTAAAAGTGACAGATAAAATTTAATTTGACAGTTGAATTCCTCTTAAAAAAGTGCCTCAGGAATCTATTTACAGTAATAAAAAATATTCATAAATAAAAAAGTTACTGGGGTGGGTCGAAAATGCACCAAATTGAAAATATATATCTTGAAAGTAGTTTAAGATATCGATGTGCGGTTTTCGGCATTTTTTTCTATCTCCTCTAGAAATGGGCGTTACCTATCAAGTGTCCAATTTGGACCACTCTGTACCTATGTGGGTAGGTATAAATGAAAATAAATCAGCACTAGTGTTTATAGAGCTTATTCTAAACAGTGTTTTAAATAGGTTCACTTAATTAATATACAGTGAAACCTCCTATAAGCGGACACTCACGGTAAAGAGGTAATTTCCTGGCTGCAGAGTGCGTTGTTGCCAACATACTACAAAATATTTATGCTCATGAGATGCAGCGCTCCGTCCCGTTGTCAGAGGTTCGCGTCCGGTTAAGGGAGGTTTCAGAATTTTTTAACCAAAAAAATTGTCCGCGTTCGGTTATAGGAGTGAACTTTACAGGTAATGAAATAGGGAAAAGCTTGGTTCCAACAAATTTGTCCGCTTATTTCAGTTTACTTATTTTTAATAAGACTTAGTATGGTTATATATATATATATATATATATATATATATATATATATATATATATATATCTATATAATTAATATATTATAGTACTTAAAGTACTCAGGTATTTATACTTACTTGCGAGCTTTTACACCACGAACTTCAGCTTGAGAAAAATCCTCCGAATTTTTAATGTATAATGCAGTCATAAACATATGAACTCTAGGTAAATTGTCTGATTGTCCTTTTATAAACCCCGCATCAACCATTTTCAGTCTTTAACAGAATCACAAAACACTAAATTAAGAAAATTTAGACAAAACTACGTCCGGAAATAACTGAACACCACGTTCAAAGCTCCAATAAGTACAATATCAATTATTTACATATCGAGATCCAAAGGCGTGACGTCACAACCAATGGCAGCGTGTTTTAAGAACAGGTCAAGTTATTCAAATTTCAAACCTTTATTTCTCAGTTAATTTAATTGTTATTGGAATTTTTCTGTTTCTAGGAAGTTTCTTATGATAATACCTTACGATTTTAATTGTTTTTAAAGGATTCGATTTTTTGGGCAAGTTCCCTATTGTGGACCTTCTTTTGACCCACTTCACACACCCTCTATATAAAATATATTTTTATTTTAAAAAGGCGATGCAATATTTTTAGACACGTTATTGACAAAACCATCTGACCACCATCTGGTGAAAGCAAAAATATTATTCCCTTTAAGAAAAACAAATAGAGATGAAAGTATGGGAGAAAATGAAAACCCAGAATGCATGGAAAAAAAATCAAAAATACCACTTTAGAAGTCTACAAATCGAAAGTACGCAAAGATTGTATCAGAAATGATTAGATGAAAATATAATAAACACAGAACACTCATTTGAAGAGATATATACAAACATAGTAAAAAGCACAGTATACTAATTATTTATAGTAAGGAAAGCACCCCGGTGTTTTCATAATACTGTTATACATACCCCCTGTATACATTAGTTCGGAATACAAAGTTCGAGAGGCGCTTGTTAAACGTGTTGACTGACCTTAAGAAGAATTTGACATATTTTTAGTTTTGATTGGAAGTTGAGTTTTGAGTTTTTTGATTAGAAAATTTTCGGAATAAAAGTCATTAAAAAGTTCTCCAAATTTTATTATTTTGCACTCCGTTCAGAATCAAAGGAAGAAATTAGTAGATAGGAAAATACAGTATAGTTTTCCAACAAGTAGGCGACCGTGAGAAAGAATAAGATTTTCAGTAATGGAGAAGGCAAAAGAGATCAATGGAGATTCAAGTCAAGGCGTTTGAGAGAATGTTCGACAATGTATGTAAGCTTATAGAATTAGAGAGATACGATTTATTAGAAATTCAGAGTAACATGAAAGTAATGGATGATATAATAGAGAGAATGAGTGAGTTGAATCAAGTCTTAATAGACCAAATGTTATCGTCAGAAGATATTAATACCGAAACAATAGATACTGAAATACAAAAGTGGTATTCATTGCATCAAAAATACCACAAGTTAAAATTAAGAGTTGAGCAGTTATTGCAACCAAATTCGAATAAATCTGTAAGTTTAGAGAATAGAAAATGTAGAAAGTTACCAGTTATAGAGTTTAAAAAGTTTGGAGGTGAACTGAGAGATTGGCTATCGTTTTGGAGTCAATTTCGTAGAATAGATGAAGACGATAATATAGAGAATGAAGATAAGTTCGGCTATTTAATTCAGTCGACGATTCTGAATTCCCAGAGCTCGTCAACTAGTAGAGAGCTATCCACAGACAGCAGAAAACTACCCAAAAGTTATAGAGAGCCTAAAACAGCGTTTTGGAAGAAAAGACTTACTTGTAGAAGTTTATGTAAGGGAGTTATTAAAGCTTATTCTTAGTAATAATAATAGTAGTAAGAAAATCAAGCTTTCTACTTTTATGACAAAATTGAGTCCCAACTTCGAGCTCTAGAGACCCTAGATGTAACTTCTGATACCTGTGCTGCTATGCTGTATCACTTGTTGAGTCGTGCCTAGATGAAGAACTGATAAGAGTTTGGCAAAGAAGTTCACATTTTACAGAAGGGTCCACAATGAAGATGCGTTTTAGAACAGTTGATGGCTTTCTTAAGAAAGGAAGTAGAGAATGAAGAACGCATTGTTTTAGCTGTTGGTTTTGAAAGTAACCAAGAAAAAAGAAATTTCAAAGAAAAACGTTTACAGAGAGGAAAAAGTTGAAACAGCTGCAGACTTGGTAAATAGTAAACCAGTTTTAAAGTGTTACTTTGCTCAGGTTGACCATTTACTCCGAAAATTGTTTACAAGCTGCATCTTGGACTCTGGAAAAGAAAAGAGAAAAAATTGAAGGTAAATGTTGTTATTCTTGTTTGAGATTTGGACACGTTTCAAGACGTTGTAAAAACAAAAGTTACTTGCCAAAAAATGTAGAGGCAAACATGTTACAGTTATGTGTTTTCATGCAAAGAAACAAGAATCTAAAAACACCACAAACAATGCAGTTACAAGTGAAACAAAAGATCTATCCAATCAGACCTTTACTAAAGTATTTTTACAAACAATAGTAGTCACAGTGACCGGGGAAAATAAAACGAGAACAGCAAGAGCTTTAATTGATACAGGATCACAGAGATCCTATATAACCAAAACATTGCACTTGAGTTGGGTTTTCAGCCAATAAAAGAAGAGAAATTAATTCACTCACTATTTGGGGGTTCTCAGACAAGACAGTTGAACACAAATGCTATAAGATTAAGCTTATAAGTCTGACCGACGATTATTCTTGTAGGTTTGATGTACTGGAATCAACCTATAATATACAATAATGTAATATCGATTCAGCAAGGACCATGGTTCAATGAATTGGAAAAACTTGGTGTAGAAATCACTGACAAAAACTGATGGACGATAGAAATCTTAATTGGAGCAAATATCGCAGGCAAACTGATAACCGGAAAAAAGTATGATTTAGAGTGTGGATTGGTTGCACTACAAACACTACTTGGGTGGACTCTTATGGGCAAAGTCAAAAATACAGAAAATTTAGTACAAAATACATCAATGTTAACAACAACTTTGTTTAGTTCAAGATTTGTCGATAAATAAACTTTGGAGTCTGGACGTATTAGGAATTAAAGACCCCATGGAAAGAATTGCGAGTGAGAAATATGAAGCAGATGTTAATGAATCATTTTTTAAGAACTGTAAAAAGAAAAAGACGATGGAAGATATCAAGTAAACATGCCCTGGATAGAAGAACACCCACCTATTCCAACAAACTTTTACTTAGCAGAAAAGAGATTGCAAGGTTCAGTTAGTAAGTTGAATAAAGATGGTTATTATAAGAAGTATGGAGAAGTTTTTGAGAAATTGGCTAACAGAAGGAATTATAGAAAGAATTGAAAATTCTGTGGATGAAAGTAAGCACTCTGGTCATTTTCTGTCGACATCATCCAGTTTATAATTTTAAGAGTACTACAACACCCATTCGCCCTGTTTTTAATGCTTCTCTGAAAGAAGTTGATGAACCATCACTTAATGATTGTTTAGAAAAAGGAAAAAACATGATTGAACTCATTCCATCAATTTTGTTGAGATTTAGACAAGATAGAATTGGAGTGACAGCTGATATTAGAAAGGCTTTTTTACAGATAGAACTAGCAGAAAGTGACAGAGAATATGTAAAATTTTTATGGTATGATCAAGACGAAAACCTGATTGTGTTTGGGCATGCAAGAGTAGTGTTTGGAATAAACTGTAGTCCGTTTTTATTAGCTGCAGTATTGGATTTGCATTTACAAAACACGAAAAAAGATGGTTTGAGTAAAGTATACCCAGAAGAAGTTACAGAAAAATTATGTAAAGCTTTCTATGTCGATAATGTTGTGACTAGTGTGAAAGACGCACAATAATTAAATAAATTCGTCGAAAATGCCACAGAAATTTTAGCAGAAGCAAAATTTAACCTTAGAGGGTGGGAGTCCACAATAACAGAAAATAATGAGAAAGACATTGAACCAAATATGACAGGTATACTAGGCCTACTTTGGAATAGAAATGAAGACATTCTATGTTTATCACTTAAATGGTTTGAAGATTTTGAAACACAAAAAGTAACCAAAAGAAGTATTTTATCAGCCGCTCACAAACTTTACGATCCAATTGGTGTTTGTAGTCCAGTTGTTTTAATTCCAAAATGTTTATTACAGAAGTTATGGAACATGAATATAACTTGGGATGTAGAGATTGTCGGCGAAATAAAAGATAGTTTTCTAAAATGGCTAGAAGAAATACCATATATAGCAATGGTAAAAATCCCTCGATGGATAAATCCTGGCAGTGACAGTTCATTGATGTCCATCCACGTTTTTTGCGATGCTAGTGAAAATGCTTATTCAGCATGTATTTTTTTGCGGTCGGAGGGTGAGAAGGAAAATTTTGTGCGATTAATAGAAGCCAAATCAAGAGTGGCACCCACAAAGAAATCCAAGACCCTTACCATACCACGTTTAGAATTGATGGCTGCTACTATTGGAGTTAGATTGTCGAAAAATGTTAAAGAAAATTTTGGTTTTGATACTAAGATTTATTATTGGACAGACTCCACCACTGTACTTTCATGGATAAAGAGAACCAATCAATGGAAACCATTCATTTGGAATAGAATTGAAGAAATTAAAAACTTTTCCAAACCTGAGAATTGGTTTCATGTTCCAGGGGAGATGAACCCAGCAGACCTTCCATCCAGAGGTTGTTCAGGCAAAAAACTAATAGAAGGAAAATGGTGGGAGGGACCCAAATGGTTGTATACCAATGAAACATGGCCTAGTCAAGATCTGACTTATAATGAAGATGAGATAAACAAAGAAAAAAGAAAAGTTATAGTTTCATCCCTTTTGATACAGAGAAAGATTATTTTTATGGTATCAACATGCATCAACATTTAGCAAGATTATTAGTTTGATAGGGTGGATGAAAGGATTTATACATAATAGTCGAATCAAGAAAAATACGAAAGAAGTTAAAAATCTAGTAACAGAAAATTATTTGACTGTATCAGAGATTAAAGAAGCAGAAAAAAACGGTGATAAAATTAATTCAAGAAGAAAGTTTTAAGGCATAAATGATTCCAAGTTGACAACGTTTTGTAGTTTTACAGACAAGGATGGAGCAATTAGAATTCGCACTAAAGTTAGTGACAGTCAAGATAGCGAGAATTTTCGATATCCTTATGTTTTACCATCCAAACATCCAGTTATTCAAAAATTAATAATTTATGAACACAAGATGAATTGCCATGCAAATATACAAACTATGATCAGTCTTTTGAGAGAGAAATTTTGGATTTTGCAGTGTAGACGAACAGTAAAATCAGTCTTATCAAAATGTACGATTTGTCAACGGTTTGCAGCAAAGCCAATGAACAGTATTCCAATTAGTTTGCCAGAAGATAGAGTGAGACAAGCAACAGTATTTGAAATAACTGGAATCGATTTGGCAGGTCCACTGTATCTCAATTCTGGGCTAAAAGTTTGGATTTGCTTATACACCTGCGCCGTTTATCGAGCAGTGCACCTTGAGCTCGTAACTTCACTATCGAAAAATGTTTTTATACAAGCTTTAAGAAGATTTATAGCAAGAAGAGGAAGACCGCGAATAATCTACAGTGACAATGCTAGCAATTTTGTTTCTTGTGAGAATCTACTAAAGGCTTTAGATTGGAGTGAAATTGAAAAAGAAACAGCTATTTTAAAGATAGAATGGAAATTCATACCTCCAACTGCTGCATGGTGGGGTGGTTGGTGGGAACGATTAATCCGACTAATGAAAGATATACTAAAGAAAGTACTTGGTAAAGCATGCTTATCATATGAAGAGTTAAATACCATCGTTTGCGACTGCGAAGCAATTTTAAATTCAAGACCACTTACGTACATGTCAGAAGATGCTAATGACCTTGCAGTTCTTACACCTTCTATGTTTTTACAAGAAATTCCTGAAGTTGGAATTCCAGATCTTGATGCGATCGAAAAAGAAGATTTAAAAAGACATCTTAAGTACCGACTAAAGTTGAGAGACACATTAAGAAAAAGATTTAGATCAGAATATTTAGGAAACCTTAAGTTATTTGCTAAATCTCAAAAGCAAGTACTTAATCTCAAAATTGGAGATGCCGTTTTAATTATGGATTTTAACATAAAAAGAATTAATTGGCCGCTAGGAAAAGTTATAGGTCTTATTCCTGGCAGAGATGGATATCCTAGAGTGGTAAAACTAAAAACTAAACAAGGAGAACTTGTTCGACCGATCCAACGATTATGCCGATTAGAATTAGAAGAAAAATTATCTAAAGAAGAAGTAAGAAACGCTTCTTTTAAAAATACGTCGATTTCTGAAAATACTGACCCAATTTTTAAAGAAAATGATGATGAAATTACAATTCCTATTAGAGATGAGGGTCCGACTAGCAGTGGTGTGAAATCGAATGAAATTAATCATAATTCGATTCCGTCAACTGTAACCCGTTCTGGAAGAAATATCAAGAAACCACAACGATACATTTCTTAAGTTCATGTCACATATTATATAGAGTGACATGAGGTGGGAGGATGTTAAAAGTGTTGACTGACCTTAAGAAGAATTTGACATATTTTTAGTTTTGATTGGAAGTTGAGTTTTGAGTTTTTTGATTAGAAAATTTTCGAAATTAAAAAGTTCTCCAAATTTTATTATTTTGCACTCCGTTCAGAATCAAAGGAACCTGAAATTAGTAGATAGGAAAATACAGTATAGTTTTCCAACAGCGCTGATTACAGACCGTCACCCCTTGTATAAAAATATTATGGACAGAGTTCTTTGCTCTCGCAATATATATAACCGCTACTCTTGGTATATTTTGATAATTTGTTTTTGATTATGACTGACATTGACTTTAGCAAAATAGATAAAAATATGTAATTTCATTTTACATTTTTCGTTTGTGGATGCAGTTTTTCGTTATTTTTCGACTTTTTACCTTCATTTTTATGGCGTTTTTTGCTAAATTATGACCAATCGGTATTTTGCGCGTTTTGATGGGGGCGATCCATCGCTTAAGAAATTGAAAAGAAAACAATGTTGTGTTGGTGGGTGCGAAGACTATGTTAGCAAGCGCCATTGCCTTCCCAAACGAAGCCATTGGATGAGTGGCTAAAAATATTTCGCCCTAAAAACTGGTTAACTTTGACGAAAGACGAAATTTACGTTAAATATATAGTGTGATTTGAACCAGGACAGAGTTTAAAATGTTTAGTTTTAAATTTTAATATTTAGAAAACAAGCGCGGATCTATGTCAAAATCAAGGGGGGGAAGGGTTATAATCGACGATATTTTTTATTAAAGTTTTTTTCAAGGGGGGAGGCGGTAATTTTCCTGTTTTCCCTTTAATTATTAACAAAAAGTGCACATTTTTTATTCTAGGGGAGTAATTACCACGTTACCCCACCTCGAATCCGCGCTTGGAAAAACATAGTTTATTTCACTATATTTATATACAGATCCGGCATAATGATCTCCCACATTAAAAACGCCATTGTAAATGCTATTTAGATTTTTTTTTAACTAAAACTCTATTCTATACCATTGGTTTTTATTAAGTTTTGAAATTTACAGAGTCCATGTGGCGGCCATTTTTTTCTCATTTCTGACAGTTTCACTCGTACAGTAGCTTAAAAGCGATATACTTTACTTTAATTTAAAAAGCTTACGTAACATTTTTTTTAACACCCAAATATAATATAATAATGTTTAATTTAAATACATTTGTACAGGGTGGGGCATTTTCGTTGGTTTTATAGGGTACAGGCTAAACGGTAAGAGATACAAAAAAACTGACATACGTGTCCCGTCCTCTTTTTTCGTGTCTTTTTTAATGGCACAATCAAATCTACGCTAACTATATTGATTTAGCAGATATAGGGTGATTCTCAAAAATTGGCGATTTTTATTATCTCTTATTACTCGGTTATTTATGGAGATAAAAAAAACTTCAAATACAAAAGTTTTATGATTTTCTACATAGAATACAGTGGCGTAACCAGAAAAATTAAAAATGTTTTAGTTTTCAAGATATCAAAAGTAACATTTTGTTAAATGGAACACCCAGTATGTAAGTATCTCAGATAATTGCATTTTTTCTTGTGATTACAATGATATATAACACTTAATACTTTTCTTTGTCCTAAATAGGTAAAATACGGAAAAATATATTGTTTTTGTAGTAGGCTATGAATTGATTCAATATTTTTTTATTTTATAATAGGTATATTCAGAACCTACTTAACGAGAATATTAAGATATTACTAAACTATAACAACAACAACATAAATTTGTAATAAGAACTAAATAGTTATTATAAAAATTAGTTACAAAAGGTGCTCAAACTGTCTCCCATTCTGCTCAATGCATTTTTCTACTCGACTTGTAACCGAACAAGTGGCGTTATAGATGCCAATATTTGGTACTCTCTCAATGCAAATAATAAAATTTTCCCTAAGTTCCTCTACATTGTTACTTCGTGTTTTATAAATTTCATTTTTGATAAATCCCCAAAAATAAAAGTCGAGGGGGGTCAGGTCGGGAGAACGCGGGGGCCATCGGTTTGGCCCATATGTACCAATCCAATTAGCAAGTTCCTTATCATATGGCTATTATGTGCTGCAGCACCGTCTTGTTGAAAATAAATGTTATTTATTTCACCTAATGGCATGTTATCCAACTCTATTATTACATATTCTTCCAAAATTTGTCTGTATTCAAGTTTTCATTAAAAAGCCTGTAGTTAAACACTCTATTTCGATACAGCGCTAAACCGTCCTTGTTGTACCCTGGCCACCGTCTGATGAGGATTTATGTTTGACCAATATCGATTATTATGTCGATTAAACATTCCTTCGCTAGATATATAAGCTTCGTCGGTCCATATTAGAAAAAAATAGGGATTCTGATTAATCTGTTGCAAATACCAATTACAAAATTCTAAACGCCGTTATTCTTCTCCAAGATGTAAATTATGAACTTTTCTTATTTTATAAGGTTTATACTGATGCTTTTTCAATATTCTTAAAACTCTACGTTTACTTATACCAATATCATTCTCAATATTACGACTAGATACCGTCGGATCAGCAGCAACACAAGCCAACGTGTTAATTTCATCCGTTTCTCTATTTTATTTATTGTAAATTTTATTTCTTGGTTTTCCAAATGACCCATACTCACTTAAATTGTGATACAGTCTTTGAAACATCCTTTCATCTGGCTGACGTCGTTCCGTATAACGGTCAAAATATAGTGTAAGTGCTGCATCTCTATTTTTATTAGATTCAATATAGCACTCAAACATGTTTAACTTTTCATAGTTTTGATAAAGATTCATCTTAGACAAAAGTAATAACAACAAAGCAAAAACAATACTTAATTGACGTTTGACTTTGTGACAAGTTAAAAAAGCAAAACAAAAGTTCATCCCATCCATAGCCAACTACAAAAAAAAATATTTTTTGTATTTTATCTATTTAGGACAATGAAAAGTATTAAGTGTTATATATCGCTGTAATCGCAAGAAAAAATTCAATTTTTTGAGGTACTTACATACAGGGTGTTCCGTTAAAAAAATGTTACTTTTGATAATATCTTGTAAAATAAAATATTTTTAATTTTTCTGGGTACGCCACTGAATTATACGTATAAAATCATAAAACTTTTGTATTTGAAGAATTTTTCTATCTCCATAAATAAACGAGTAATAAAAGATAATAAAAATCGGCAATTTTTGAGAATCACCCTGTATCTGCTAAACCAATCTAGTTAGCCTAGATTTGATGATGCCATTAAAAAAGACACTAAAAAAGAGGACGGGACACGTATGTCAGTTTTTTTGTATCTCTTACCGTTTAGCCTGTACCCTATAAAACCAACGAAAATGCCCCACCCTGTACATCACATAGCTAAAAGGATCAGGCACACCTCTAATGGGATTTCTGTAATCCGTCAAACTCCATGAAGTTTTGGTATGTTGTAGACTGAACCTTTCTTATCAAAAGTTCTCAGGGGCCCAACTCAAATTAATGACCAGTTTTTGAAATACAGGGTGTTGAAACTGATAATGTCCAAGAAGCATAATGGCTCTTTAGACGGCTTTTCCAAACATATGCGCAATGTTACTATTTCATGTATTTACGATTTATTAATTTATTTTAATCTATATCTTTAAAACCGTATAGGGTGTTTAAGTAAATATTATTCGAAAGTGTTAATGAGAAACAAGCGTTATTTTGTTTTAGGTTGAACCTTTTGTATCAAAAGTTC
The DNA here is from genome assembly GCA_963576565.1 of Aspidapion aeneum. Lineage (NCBI taxonomy): Eukaryota > Metazoa > Arthropoda > Insecta > Coleoptera > Brentidae > Aspidapion > Aspidapion aeneum. The sequence goes on from OY755043.1 coordinate 99,589,718, forward strand.
TTATGGGCCCAACCTAAATTAATTACCAGTTGAGTTGGGCCCCTGAGAACTTTTGATAAGAAAGGTTCAGTCTACAACAAACCAAAATTTCGTGAAGTTTGACGGAGTACGGAAATCATAAAAGTTTGTATTTTTCATTAAAAAACAATTAAAAAAGTTTCCGTTGATAGAAAAATAACATATATCAAGAGCCTTTTTTACTAGAAAATTATCCTCTCAAGGAAATTTATGTACCTAAATCAATAGAAAACAAACTTCTAATCCTTAGATTTAATAAAAAAAAATTCAACCTTCCTTTTTATTGTTGCTAGTAGCCATTAATAAAAAATTCTTTGATTGAGCATCCTTACTAATTGGTGTTTATAGAGTGTTTTTAGGCACATTGAGCGTTGACACAAAATAACTCATTCTTATCAGCGCGCAAAGTTTAAACTTAACACTATGTATTTAATTGACGAGTAGAATGGATTTTTTGGTGTTAAAATTCAATTTGATAAAAACTTTTCAAAACACCATATTATAAGATGTAGCTTGATTGGAGAACGATTGCATTGATGGCTATGAGCATCCGGTATACAATAAATTGAAAAGCCACCCTGTAGCTTAGAGACAATCTGCGCAAGCGTTATATTGTTTCAAATCCCCCTGTAAATGTTTAGTACGGAATACAAAGTTAGAGAAGCGCTGGTTTTTCCACGGCACCCCGGTATACTGCGCCAATTGAGTAATAAAACTCCCACCGTGTAAGTGTCTGGTCTATCTCTGTCATTCGTCTATGGTAAAAAGCTTGAAGGACGCAAGCAAAGAAGCTTTTATATACCAAGATAATAGAAATAGCAATAAGATGTGGTGGACGGATGAAATACAGGAAATTGTCAATGATAAAAAACGTGCATACTTGAAATGGCTCAGTACTAAAGAGCAAAGATACCTAGAAATCTACAGGGACACCAGAAGACAGCTAAGAAATTTGATATGCACGGAAAAAAATGAAATTTTCGAGCGTAAATGCCACGATATAAATACACATGTCAGAGGTAGGCAAAGTTCTGAAGTATGGAAATTCATTTCTACGGTACAAAAACCTAACAAAAGAAAAAGTAAGCATTCAGATCATTAAACCAGTATAATGAACAGAACACTACAAAGGACTGCTGTAGGAAACAAGACCCGGGTGAATATAGCTGAAATGCTCAAATATGGATCAAAGAAACTACTAGAAAATCACATATTACATTACATAAAATTACATATAGACACATATATTATCAATCAATGCATAAAAGGGCATTCAGTACCGAATGATTGGAGAATGGCCGTCATACCCTCAATACATCAAAAAAGAAACATACTGGACTGCAACACTTACAGAGGAATTTCAGTAACCAGTACTCTAATTGTACGGTAGGAGAGATTTATTAGTGAATAATTTTCATAAACAAGAAGAGCAAAGTGGGCTTTGTGCAGGCAGATCTTGTAGAATATGATACTGTTCCAGTAGAAAAATTATAGACTGTGTGAGCAAACTAATATCAATCATACATACATAAAAGCGATAAAAGAATGATACAAAGGATCAAAATCTAAATTTAAAATTTGAAATCCTCTTTTAAAAGAATTCCTGGTAACGAAAGCCTTAACGCAGGGATGTTATATCTCCCCAACTCTTTTTAAAATATATATCGCAGTAGCTCTAAAAAGCTGGAAACGTAAAGTACTCGTCATGTACAAGTTAACGACCGATTTACCATATACACACTACAGTTTGTTGACGACCAAGTAATTGTGGCTAATGATAAAGAAGACATGGAGTATATGATGAGAAAGTTAACAGAAGAATACCAAAAGTGGGATTTAACAGTAAACATGGACAAGACATAGTAATTATGTATTGGAAACGAATCAAGTGAGTTAGAACTAGACGATGGACAAACAATATCTCCATGCAGTGAGAATTTGATAAGACAGGAACAGACTGGAAAGAACTGGAAAATAGAATAGTAAAAGTAAAACAGGTTATTGGTTGCCTTAACAGTATTTTATGGAACAGGGAGATAAAAAAAGAATGTAAAATTTAACATATATGAAACAATGGTAAAAAGCACGCTGTTGCATGGAATAGAAACTTCGAGTAACACAAAATTACAAAACAAAAATTGAAAGTGTCGAAATGGATCGAACAGATCATATGGGAATCGAGGGAAGCATAACATCACTAAAAGACAACTGATATGGTACGGCCATTTACAACGGATGAACGACGAAAGATTATCAAAGCAGGTCCTAGAATGGCAACCAATATGGCGCAGAAAAAGAGGACGCCCTAAACTGGAATGGCAACTGTCATTCCATAGATCAATGAGTCAAAAAACCTGACAGAAGATTATCGTCTGGATTGAATGAGGTGGAGAATAGGCGTCGGACAACGTGTAAAAACGTTCTAAACTGACATAGTAGTAGTGGTATTTACAAAGCAGTAGTTATTAAACATAATATTACACCGTAAGTTTTAAGAATTAAACAAACTTTTTTAGATGGTCAAAACAAACAGATGTAGGAATCACGCATTTCCGATCCGGTATGAGCCACGATGAGGACCAGTTGATTCCCAATTTGTACAGGTAAGTTCCGGTTTTTGATTGGTATCGATTAATCTTAAAATAATTTTATAGTCAGCAAGCACAAACATTTTTGATAATCCAAAGATTAGGATTATCAAGGGCGAGATTCTAGTAGACCAAAAGTACACCCTTACAGGATAACTAGCTAGGTTTTGATGAAAATTTTTTTTGGTCTTGTCTCTTAACGGTCTTTTATTCTAAAATAAATACATATTAAGATCTCCAAGGGGTTGTTATAACCCATAAGAATCCTAAGATCAATTTATAACGCTACATTTTTTTTTTAAATCGGGTTTTTTTTTAAACGTAACTAGCTTTGAAAATAAAGGACTGAACTTCTAGTTCGACGTGTCTTTGAAGAATTTATAAAATGATGAGGCTCCTAAAGATTTCTACCTTTTTTCACGTTTTATAAAATATAAAGAATTAAAGAAAAGAGCAAAACCGTTTTATTTTCTAAAATTGTCGACATATTATAATAAGCTACAAGCCTTGATATCTAGACAGATCTTTATTCAGGGTTACTGGTAACTCAAGTCATTCCTTTGGGGATGTGATAGAGGAGGTGGTAAGGAGTAAATTTAACCGTAATATTCTTTCTGCAAATGTGAATAGTTTTTGAGATAGTTAAATTTGTCTGGTGTGCTCCAAAAGGTTCATAGGTAAGTACAGGAAGGATACATTGGTTCATTCATTTTTTAATATGTAGCTTAATTTACCGAATGCTGCCCAGGCCAATCTTACTCATCTCTTGATTTCAGCTGTTTGGTTTTCTTTTTTTGTTTAATAATTTTTCCCAGGTATATATATTTCTCTACTTGTTCTATTTTCTCTTGGTTTATTCTGATCGTGATATATTGATCTGTGTTTGTTATATCCAGTTCTTTCAGCATTTTTATCAGTTCTACTTTCCTATCTGTTATTAAGGCGATATCATCAGCATATCTTAGGCGGTTCAAGTATTGTCCGATTACTATGATGCCTATTTTTTCCCAATCTAAGTTATTAAAAACATTTTTAGGGCCTGGTTAAATAGTTTAGGGGATATTGTGTCACCCTGTCTGACACCTTTTCTTATGCGGATTGGTTTGGATTCTTCGTTGGTTTTGATTGATGTTGTTGCTTTGCTATATATATTGGCTATTAAATTTTGTATCTATGATCTATCCGGCTATTAATTAAAGATGCTTTTACTTCCCAGGGCTCAATGCCATCGAAAACTTAAAATAAATAAATCCAATAAACGCAATATACAGTGGAATGTTGTATTCGTTTGCTCGTTCTATTAGGATTTTCATGGTTAATAGGCGGCCAACCGTACTGAAACTTTTTCTGAAGCCTGCTTGTTTATTTGATTGATATCCTTCAAATTTTGATGTTAGTCTATCTGTTAATATTTTCGTGAAAAGCTTATAAATTACGGTGAGCAGTGTTATAGGTCGATAGTTTTTTAGGTCTGCTCTGTCACAGTCCAAACCATGGTCAAAGTCTCATCTAGGTAACTTAGACATGCAAGACAAACTATGCTAATTACCTATTTTCTTCTTCCAAATTGGGAAAATGTCGGGGAATTTCTTTTTTTTTTAATCTATCAATTTCCTATCGGGAAAAATTACTTTGTTATTTTAAATAAAGTTTACCCAATTTTAACCAAAAGTGGTACTTAGTTGTTTGGTAGCCAACTTCTTAAACTAAATAAAAATAGATTATGAGTTATGAAGGTAATTTAATTTTCAAAATAGTTTTCGGATATAAAATAAAACATGTTTCTTACTTTAAGATACATTCAACCATGGGAATCGGAATTCATCGACTCGCAAAGAGTATGGGCAGAATACGCGCTAAAGAGGCAGGAAGCCAATGCGCAGAATCGCCGACTGACACTGGAAGACTTGGAAGATTCATGGGATAGAGGTATTCCTAGGATCAACACGCTTTTCCAGAAAGACAGACACACATTGGCTTACGATAAAGGTTGGAGAATAAGGTAGGTTAAATGGGATAAAAAAGTCACGAGAAAATTTACACAAAACTGCACCAAAAAAATTTTCAGATTTAGTGAAATAGCAGTTGACTATTCGTTGTGTTATATATTTTTGTTTTTAGAAAAATTAATACTTACTTGTTTAATTATTTCGAGCGAAAACATCAGTTGACTTGTTGTTTTTTACTTTTAAAAAGGCTTAAAACAATAACTATCCAAACGGAAAGTTGGCAAAACCGGTTCGGTTTACCAAAACTTTCAGATTATAGAATTTAGAATAAATGATATGTATAATGTGAACACGTGCGAATTATAGATACCTTTCTTAACTGCAAATACATTTTTACAACAAAAAAATATAGGTACTCAAGGGCCTTAAAAAGTTTTATTTATTATTATTATCACAAAACTACATAAACAGCATGGAAAAGTAAGACAAATTTACTCGCAAGAGACTTGTACGAGGGCTGTCTTTTATATTTTGCATATAGGACCATAGAGAACCGAGAATAATTTTTTACAACTTTCGAAGGAAATTATCTTGACAAGAATGCCTTGCCGAGTTGATTTCTGTTTTCGGTAATAAAGCACCACATCAGTCGACAGTTTCTTGTGGTATGGAGATTTCATGCGTGGACGGATGAGCCTTAGCGACGATCCAAGGCCAGGTGCACCAAAAACAGCTGTCACCCAGGAAAACATTGATGTGCGCTTGTCCATCGTATCCATCGATCGGAGGTGGAAGATCGCCTTGTGACATATCACGAGGTCGAGGCTTCATTGAGGATTTCAAAGAACTCAATTCAAAAATTTTGCATAAAGAATTAGGGATAAGAAAACTGGTTTCCCGCTGGATACCGCATTTGTTAACCGAAGAATAGAAAGAAGCTAGGGGGTCAATTGGTGTCAGAAAACTCTAGACCGCTTTGAGGCAGGAAACTCGAAAAACGAGTACAGCCTTGTCAGTGGTGATAAGTCGTAGATTTTCTTATGTGAACCCGAAAGTTCAAATTCAAGTTCAAAGTTTCATTTCACATACATCACCATTTTTTTGCCGAAAGTCATTGCTGAGCTTCGAAAAAAGAACCCCGAACGACGGATCCTCCACCATGACAATGCAAGTTCGCACAAAGCACAAAAAACCATTGAACTTTAAACCCAACAAAACGTCGAATTGTTGGACCATCCTTACAGTCCCAACGATTTCTATACTTTTCCGAAAATCAGGAATCGACAGACAAGATTACAGTCGTCAGATAGTACCAACAAACGATTGAAATTATAGCTTTGACAACTGGTTTGAGCGCATGCAAAAGTGCGTTAATTTTCATGGAGAATACTTCGAGAAACAATACAGTCTTCAAAAGTTATATACTGTTTTATTACCGCTGTCTACGCAAAACTTAAAAGACAACCCTCGTATAAGGATTGCATAATTTAGGGTGATCGGATTAAGGAAACTATCCATACATTACTGCATACATACTGTATAACTTCGGCATTTTTTTACATTTTTGATTCATTTACAACACAAAATTCTTTCATCATCACAAATCGTGGAATATTGAGATGAAGTAAGATATTTTGTTCAAATTTAATGGAAATTCATATTATTGTTTTAAAATGATCTGGATTTTTAAAGTTATTCTTGTTTCGTTACACTTCGTCAATATTGCGCATCTTTCAAGGAATAATGTGGTTTTTTTGTTTATTTCTTAGAACCGAATTCAAACAATACCAAGTCTTAAAACAAAATCCGTTCTGGTGGACACATCAACGCCACGACGGTAAACTTTGGAACCTAAACAACTACCGTACGGACATGATTCAAGCTCTGGGCGGTGTTGAGGGTATTCTGGAACACACCCTCTTCAAGGGCACCTATTTCCCGACTTGGGAAGGTCTATTCTGGTAAATTTAACGTTATGATCTTAATAGTCCATGGGCCAGCTCGCCAAAATAAGGGAAATGGTATAATTAGTTGGTACTCATTTTTCTTTTAACAGCAGTTAGAGGGGTTTGTTCGAATGTTAAAAAACTATGATGTTCATCTCAAAGTGGTAGCTTAAACAAAAATGGTGGCCATTCAAACCTGGCCATAGATGTTTGAAAATAGCATAATTTAAAAACGGTAATTGAAAATTATTTGTATAATTGTTATTTCACTGCGTGGTTTTTTCACTTTAAAAGTCAAAATACATTTTTCAACCACGACGGGAGAGCTGACCGAGCCCAAAATGTACCTGATTTTTTCATATTTTAATGTCCACCAATGTCAAAATACGCTTTTCTCATAAAAGATGTCCGACACTTTCTGGAAGAAGATATTGACTTCTATTTTTTATACTTTATAGTTTTAAAGTTGGGTGGATTGTACCCCTAAAAACTGCCTTAAAGAAGGTGGTTCATAAAAATTTTCAAAATATTTTTTATAAAAGTGATTTTTTAGCGAAGGGATTTGTTAACAAGAAATATGCCCAAACTTTTTTTATTGTATTATGAAGTCCGCTTTTTAGCTCACACATATACTATACTATAGTAGTGTGAGCTATGGTGATCCTAATTTTTTCGAGAAAAAAAAAGTTGCTCCGATTTCAAAAATATTGATATATCTTTGCGTTTCAGATGATTTTGAAACTTTTTTGTTGCGCCGTCTGTCTGTCTGTCTGTCTGTCTGTCTGTCTGTCTGTATGTCTGTCTGTCTGTATGTCTGTCTGTAACGACCAACGCGCATAACTCAAAAACCGCTTGGCCGATTTTAATGAAATTTGGTACCTAGGCTGGGTCTTGGGTGGAGATGGTCCCATTTAAAAATGAACAAAATACACCGAACACAAACCAAATAAAAGGGTGGGGGAAGATTTCAAAAATTAGAGTTTATGTAAAAATATGGCGTGTGTGATATCAAACGAAAGGTAATTGAGTCTGCAGTTAAACAAAATACATTTTAATTTATTTAAAAAAAAAGGTTGGGGGTATATTTTAAAAATTAGAGTTTAAGTGAAAATATGGCGTGTGTGATATCAAACGAAAGGTAATTGAGTCCGGAGTTTAACAAAATACATTTTAGTTTTTGTTTTCTTTAAGGGTGGGGGTAGATTTCAAAAATTTGAGTTTAAATCAAAACATGGCTTGTGTGGTATCAAACAAAAGGTAATTTAGTCTGGAGTTGAATAAAATGTATTTCAGTTTTTAGTTATATTAGCTCACACGTACAAAATAACAATAGTACCTAGTGTGAGCTTAGGGGCCCATATATTGGCAGAGTATTTTGATGAGTCACTTAGCATTCTAGCTTTGGTAGGTATGTAGCTGCCCAAACCACCTATAAGTTACGGTTTTGCAAAAATGTTGGATATAAAAACTGATTTTTTTTCTCAAAAACTGATACGACAACACTTGTTAATTTCATTTTTTCTTTTCAATAAAATTTTGAGTGAAAAATTGCTTAAATTTACTACATAGCTACTGTAATGACTGATTTGATTGAACATACTTCGTTATATCACTAGATTATTTGACAATTGTCAAAAATTTAAGGTTTTGTCTATTAATTTTTTTGCTAAAAACTAGTTGATCGAGTGAAATTATCAAATGGCGGATTAAATTTGTAGTTTTTCTAAAATTAATTGTAGAGATTTATTGTAGACACCATGAATAGTGTTTATTTGCATCTATGAACGACTTTTACCTTTATTAACAAATTATAAAGAAAAATACAAGTACTTACCTATAGAATGGCACTCCTTTACTTCTCTCGGATATTTTTCCACAAACCGCCCATGTTTTACGTGAACTATTTCCCAGTTTTCACAAAAACAAACACAATTTTACACTACAAACGCAAAACACCGCCAAATGTAAATAAACAACAAATATGGCGTCTACCTACACAGCAGCTGTCTACGTGCCAAAAACACACATGCACAGTTTGCGTGTGCGAATTTAAATTTGCCAGTTTCCAAAGCAAGCTATGACTGCTTCACTTTTCGTTTTTTTGAACCAGGATTTATGCTCTAAGGTTGTTAACTATATTTAAAGAACCCGTCATATGTCACCTGTCAGATGTTATAAACGTCAAGTTTTGCCTGTCATATGTCAATTGTCACATAATTGGAGGGTATCAATTTCAAGTTTCATAAAGCATTAAAGGAAACCAAAAATCCAGATTCAACTTTTTGCATCAAATTTCGGCGTTTTGCATCATACTGAATCCAAAATTAATATAGAGAAAGTTGGAAATTGCTTTTTAACTATTTGCTGACAAAGGAATGTTTAATTAAAACAAAAAATATTTTTTAAGGTTTTTTCTAATTCATCATATGAAAAAAATAAATGGATCCATAACGGATCTGATACCTTCCTAGCCCATTAGCACACTACAAGTAAGCATGGTCAAAATACACCTAAATAACACATTTTCGGCGTTATCTGAAAAAAAAAATTTTTGTTGAAAACAATACCTTCTCTAGCCATGCTTATAAGTAAATATGACAATTATTAACAGCTGACATTAAATAGCGCGATGCACAATTAATGGTAGCCCCTTCAAGGTGATTGACATTTTACAGGTAAAATTTGACAGTTATAACACTCGTAAACCCAGCATACCACAGTATAGCGCAATATTTGCACAAATGAATGAGTGACAGGCTTAATATTAAGTTTCTTGGCTCCCTTACCATAATAGCGAGGTGGCTAGGAGTTACACAGGTTAAAAGCAGATAACCTGAGACGCACTGCACTTAATTATTTTTTATTTAAGTTTTGCTTTTTAACACAACACGCCCCTAAACATTTTGTTGTAACGTAATTTAAAAAATAGTTTAACATTCAGTCATTACTGAGCCATACTACTATAGCTATGTAGCTAATTTTAGCAATTTTTCACTAAGAATTTTATTGTCTAGAAATAATCTTATTAGAAGTATTCTCGTATCTTTTACAATTTTTAAGAAAAAATCAGTTTTTATATCCAAAACATCGAATTGTTGTAAAGTTGTAATTTTAGCTGGCTTGGACTTATTAAAGCTAGGAATCTAAGTAATACACCAAAAAAAGGCAGATTGAATTGTTTTATAAAAAAGCATTTTTGATGTTAAGATGTGTTCTTTCACTGAAAAATCACTTTTTTTCAATGTTTTGAAAATTTTTAGGAATTACTTCTTTTTTCTAGATAGTGTTTGACATTCTTTAGGAGAGAAGCATATTTTGACGTTGGTGGACATTTGTGTATGTCTTCAGGTACATTTTAGGGTCTACCAGCACCCCTGTCGGGGGTAGGTAAAATTGTTTTGGCTTTTACAGTAAAGATATGATGCAGTGAAATAAAAACTATACAAATAATAGTGATTTTTTTTAATTTTAAATAAAAATAGGTTAAGATGCAATTTTGTTCTCTTTTCTAATCTAAAACTGCTCCTAAAAATTCCCTTAATTTACTGCTTCTATTATTTATAGGGAAAAAGCATCAGGTTTCGAGGAATCGATGAAATACAAGAAACTGACCAACGCCCAACGTTCCGGTTTGAACCAGATTCCCAACCGTCGATTCACTCTATGGTGGTCGCCTACTATCAACAGAGCTAACGTATACGTCGGTTTTCAAGTACAACTGGATTTGACAGGTAATAAACTACAGCTAAATTCTATTTCAGAAAATGTGGAACAACACTGTTTCACGAGTTTGGCGATTAAATAATAGTTGTAATGTCACATTTTTTTTAACAGTCAATTAGGTCAGAACACCTGATTTTCGATTTAAAATGGCTACCGGAGGGTAGTAGTAGCGTCTTTTGCCGCTTAGTGTTGTTTTTTGCAGCTTTAACAGTTTTTCGATTTTATTGATTGAAAATGAATTTGTAAAAGTTATGCTTAATAAGTGATATAGTACCCCGATAAACGCAAATATTATATTTTTAAAGTTTTTGAACTTTATCGAAAGATTTTGCTATGAAGAATAGTCCAAAATTAATTTTAACCGATAATCTCACTTAAAACTGTCAAAAATGTAAAAAAAATAACATTTGGCTGCAAAAAAACTAATCGTGACAGTTCCGTAGACATCCATGAAAAGCATCCCAAGATTTTTTAAGTTAAGATTAAACTTGGGGCAAACAGTGGGCAAATAAACTATCCTTTTGTTGTTTTCCACAGTTTGGTTTTTTACAAAGGGTCCCATGAGTAATGATAAAAAGTTAAACTATAAATTCCTTAAGTACCGTACCGACTGCGGCTCAGCAAGCTTATTTTTAACTGGTAAATTTAGTTGAAGTGGTATTTATATTAAGTTTCGTCCAAACATTTAGACCCATATGTATAGGAATGCTAGTTATTTGTTGAATGCAAGAACATTTTTAACAAAAAGAAAAGCTAAAAAAATCAAAATTTTAAAATTTTCTATGAATTTTATTACCGTTTGTTTTTTCAAAGAATAATTTTTTTGATGAGGGATCCTACTATGAGGACACTGTTTTACTAGTTTACAATTATAAAAAAAAATCATTCAATAAATGTTTGTATAATATGATTCTTAAATAAACTTATCGTTTTTACTTTAAATTGCAAAAGTTTCCACTGTTTTTTACAAAAAAAAAATTATAGATTTGAAATTATTAAAACAAAGTACGTTTTAACGTTCTAGTTTTGTTGATGTCCTTCACTATTTTTAAATCAAGCGTTGACCGAAACTAATGAATGCAATGCAACTGGTACACCTACTCCACGTGGTAAAGCCACAAATAACTCAAATGCAATCTTAACAGGTTACTTTTATAAATAATTTTCTTAACTCATTTACTTGTTTTAGGTATTTTCATGCACGGCAAAATTCCAACATTGAAAATTTCTCTAATTCAGATCTTCAGAGCTCACTTGTGGCAAAAAGTTCACGAATCTATCGTGATGGATCTTTGTCAGGTAAGCCCACTTCAGTATGTCGATCAATATCACGTACAAACTTAAACTATAGTTGTACTAATTGATTATGACATAAAACTGTTTTCATCAAATAAAACAAAAATTTATTAGGAGTTAAAGAATACAGAAAGTTCTGCAATTAGCACAAAATTGCTTAAAAGGAAAAGTTGTTTTGCAATTTCTTTAACTAAGATATTTAGAACATTGTAAAAATATTTTTTATTGTGTAGTTGTGGAGACCCTTTTCTAATGACATTAAATATTAACAAACAATAAGTTTATTAACGATTTTTTAAATATTTCTTCTAAAGAAACAAGATTTTTATTAAAAACTGGCAAATTTTTTTATATACAGTTTTTATTTTTAGTTTCGTAACAATTGTGAAATTTTGTTGAACGGTCAAGACGGTAAGAAATTCACAATAATTTTCAAATCCTTGCCAAGTAAAATTATTTTTTATAGGTGTTTGATCAAGAACTCGATGCCCTGGAAATTGAGACGGTACAAAAAGAGACAATCCATCCCAGAAAATCATACAAGATGAATTCGTCTTGCGCGGATATTTTGCTGTTCTCTGCCTACAAATGGAACGTCTCAAGACCGTCCCTTTTGGCAGACACAAAGTAAGATACTTCATATTTTAACGTTTTGACAAACGAGTACTTGATTGATAGCTTCACTCATATACTTAATAATGGTAGGCAACACTATATTATAAATTTACAACAAAACGTTTTTTCTTTTGCAAAGCTGATTTTTTTCCCCAAAATCTTAAATTTTTGCCAACGACGAATTTTTTTCGATAATAAGCTAGAAAAGTTTTCTTAAAAGGTCAAAATTTCCAAAAAAATAGTATAAGGCCCTATTCAAAACTACATCTCAAATTTAATAAAAAAATTTACGGAATAGCGCTCTGTCGCACTTAACCAAAATTGTTTTTCTACCCTTTTCGAAATCCCTATAAAGGCCACCCCCCCCATTTATCTGGGGGGGGGAGGATTTTGGAAACGGAAAGACATACAGTTTTGGTAAAATGGGAAAAAGGAGTAGGAAAGATACCACATCCCTGTAACCCATTCATTCCGAGGAATTGTTTTAAACATTGATTTCCAATTTTAATTTTAGATTTTGACCCTTTGTATAGTTCTTTTATCGCTTTCATGTATGTATGATTGATATTAGTTTGGTCTAACACTGTCTATAATTTTTCTACTGGAACGGAATCATATGCTTTTTGTAGGTCCACAAAGGTAACATGAGTCTCTATGTTTCTGGCACTCCTTTTCTCAATTACTCAACACAAAAAACAGCATCACTACAAGATCTGCCTGCACAAAACCCACTTTGCTCTTCCTCTTCTTGTTCATGAAAATCATTCTCTATTAAATGTCTAAGAATCCTACTATACGATCTAATAAGAGTACTGGTTACTGAAATTCCACTGTAATTTTTGCGGTGCAGCTTGTTGCCTTTTTTTTATGTATTTAGAATATGAATGCAATTCTCCAATCATCAGGTACTGGATGTCTGTGTATGCATTGATCCATATTTGAGCATTTCAGCGTTTATTCCCTCAGGTCCGCTGGCTTTTTCGGATTTAATCTTTTTAATACTATTCTTTATCATTTCTTTTTCGATGATTACGGCCTCTCCATGTACTTTTATGTCTCCTTGGAGAGGGTGACAGATATTCGGGTCTCGTTGCCTGCAGCAGTCCCTTGTACTGTTCTGTCCATTGTTCTGGTTTGATGATCTGAATGTTTACTTTTTCTTTTGTTGGGTTTTTTACCGTAGAAATGAATTTCCATTCTTCAGAACGCTGCCTACCTCCTCCGTGTGTATTTACAGTCAAACATGAATTTTTTTTCGGGCGCATCAAATTTTTTTGCTGTCTTCTGGTTTCACTGTAGATTTCTAGGTCTCTTTGCTCTATAGTACCGAACCATTTCAATTATGTGCGTTTTTTCTCCTTGACCACAGTATTTCCTCCGTCCACCACATCTTATTGTTATTTCTATTATCTTGTATCCAACAGCTTCTTTGCTTGCTTCCTTCAAGCTTTTTATTATGTTTATACATATATATCTCTTCAAATAAGTGTTCTGTGTTGATTAATTTTTCATCTAATTGTTTCTGATATAATCTTTGCATACTTTCGATTTCTAGATTTCTAAAGTCATCATACCACTTTAATTCCGAGTGTTGTCCACCTATAGCATAGTCAATGATTGACTTATGATTTCTTGATGGGTGAATCCAGGTATATCAATGAATATCCTCATGTAAAAAAAACAATATTTATTTTTATATACCTATTGTTAAATATGTAAGATCGTGGTTTCTTCTTTAATAAAGGTTATTTTGACAGGGATACAATGGACAACACAACAACCCAAAAGTACTGGATTGATGTGCAATTGAGGTGGGGCGATTACGACTCGCACGACATTGAAAGATACGCGAGAGCGAAGTTCTTGGACTACACCACCGACAACATGTCGATCTACCCATCGCCTACTGGTGTTTTGATCGCCATTGACTTGGCTTACAATTTACACAGGTAAGGCGTACTTTCTTTATTCACCTTTTGTGGATACTAGAAGGGATCTACACCGTTTATAATAAGCGCCACTTTATGGATACTGAGGCTATTCCCGGAGGATAATCTCACCGTCAAAGAGTAGATAGAGAAATGTGAATACGCCTGGGGCTAAATGTCAGAACACTTTTAATAACACTTTATTAAACATGTAATTATTTATAGTTTACTACTACTACTTTCTTAGAACGTCCCACTGCTTATTTAAACTGAGCCGAAACGGTAATTGACAAGCAGGGCTTGCACATTGGTCCTTCGAGCCGGATTTGAACCAATGATCTATAGTTCTGTCCAAGCGGTCATCCGGAATTAACCGTTATCATTTGGTAATTACCAATTCTATCCAAGCGGTTGTGGTTGAACCGTGTGACGTCATAGAGGACGTTATTACTTTTAACCGGAAAATACACAGCCCCGGGGCTAATTGCCGCGATTATCCCTACTACTGAAAATAGTGTGGTAAATACTTTTTAATTCGTAGCCGTTGTAAACGATATCCTGGTTCAAGGCAGCCGGCATTTTTGAAAGCAAAATCATGGTTTTAGTATTCAGCTAATTTCATGGTTCAGGTCAGAAAGAAAGAGAACCGGAGTATTTACCCTTGGACCACTTGGATGGAACTTATGGTTCGCTAAGATAGGACCAAACTATAGAAAAAGTTAAGAGCCGAGCAAACATGCTATGTACGTTGTTTTGTTTTGTGTTTCAGCGCCTACGGAAATTGGTTCCCAGGTTGCAAGCCTCTCATCCAACAGGCGATGGCGAAAATTATGAAGGCCAATCCAGCTTTGTACGTATTAAGAGAACGTATTAGGAAGGCGCTCCAATTGTACTCCAGTGAGCCCACCGAACCCTACTTGTCCAGTCAGAACTACGGAGAGCTGTTCTCCAATCAGATTATTTGGTTTGTAGACGACACAAACGTATACAGGTAAGAATAGGAATATATGTATCTATGTGGATATCACGGGAAAATATCTGTAAACAAGATTAATTTTTGTTGGTATCATAATGTTTATTTAATTTTTTAATGCAAACTCTTTTAGTCTCAAACTGTTTATTTATTATATTGAAAATGTTGTAAATTTCTTGTCGAGTTTCGTGGACTATACTCCAAAAAGATTCTGTTTCCGTAAAAGAGCTTGCATTTAATTCTTCTGTTTTGAACTTACTGATGTCAAATTTCAATTTGTAAATAGAAAAATTTGCAAAAGTTCAAATCAGGCAAAAGCGCATGTCTCAAATAATGGATAATTAAAAAATGGGACATGCAAAAGATTCCTATTTATGTTATAAGGCTTACTTTAGATGGTTAAAAATTTTATTGCAAAATTGTTTTATATCTGGGTAATACGGATTAAATAAAGAATTTAATTACTACTACTTACTACATAATCTAAGTTTGTAACTTTTTTCAAGTTTTTCATATTAAAGCTGTGGATGTTTGACCAAATGAAAGCAGAAGAAAACAATAAAAACACTAGTTTTTAATTAAAAAAATTACAATACAAAAATTTAACTTGCAATCCTATTTTACTCATACATATCTAATAAAAAATATTAAAAGGGCAGTGATAAAAAATATCCCATTTTAGATGCCGTGATATTTGAAATAAGTTAGGCACTCAGCTGAGTAAACCTAAAGTTTTATTTTATATTTGTTACAGGGTAACCATCCACAAAACCTTTGAAGGCAACTTAACAACCAAACCTATAAACGGCGCCATTTTCATATTCAATCCGAGAACAGGTCAGCTGTTCTTAAAAATCATTCACACGTCAGTATGGGCTGGTCAGAAACGTTTGGGACAAGTAAGTTGACAATTTTCGTGTGTTTCATCCAGCTCATTTTATGATTTTACTAATGAAGCTATGTTTTAACTTATTCATATAAGAGATTAGTTTATAATAATTTGTTCTTTGTTAAATTTGAAATCTAATTAGCTAAATTTACTACTAAAGAAAGATAATTTTTTTATTTAATACCTACAAAAATGCTTTTACTTGGAAAAGAAAGTCATGAAATTTAAACTAACTTATTTACAAACCAATATTTTTGCATAAAATTTTGAGATTGGTGATTTTTGGAGATAAATGTCCCGGGTGCTCTTTGCGTCACTACCAGTCAAACAAGTTTAACTCTTTTGGTACCTTAATGAGATTTTTAAATTTAGGAAATCCAGGGTGTCTAAATTTTTTTGGATGGTTTTCGGTATTTCTAGGGGGGGTAGAAAAAATCTGACTCCCACTTGCGAGCCTCGCTTTTCAAGAGATGATGATGAGGGGTTTTGGAAAAGTCTGCTCTTTTGGGGGGCCTATAACTTCTTTATTTATGAGAATTTCACTTTGATGTAAATTATTTTTTATAGGTTTTTTGAGAAAGAATCCCACTGTCGAAGTTTATATGTCACTTTTAGTTTTTTTAGATATTTAAATAGGGAAGGAATCAATTCGCGAGCCGATTTGCCGCGGAGACAATTCCCCTCCGGCCGATTCGCCGCTGGGACAATTCGCCGCGAGAATTTTTGTTTAATTTTTATTTAAATATAACTTTTCTTAACTCATAGCTTCCCTGTCCTCATTGGGAGATCAAACTCTGTGTTAAACCTAACCGTGGTCAATTAATCGCAAACATATGTCCCCACAAAAAAAAATGTTTATGGAAAAAAATGCTTTTTTTTACAAAAATTATTTTAATTAATTTTTTTCAAAATCGGCCGCGGCGAATTTTCCCATGCCCAAATAACGCGATTTTTACATTGCAAAATGGATGTAATAAAAATTGTACAGTCAGGGAACTTTTTAAACTGTGGCGCTCGACAAAACAAAATTTCTAGTTGAAATTAGGAATACCAGTTTGAAGCTAACCAAAACAGTAATGAACCTTACCTCTATCTGCAAACATACATACATATCGCACCGTCAAAACAAAAGTAACAAACCTCGAAATTTTAAGATTTTCACTTTTTAAAATAAGATTATGCAGTTTGTCACTCACTATCGATATGTAGTCGAAGTAAGTCAAAATTCAAATTGCAAATAAGTGCAAACGTTTTTTGCGATTTTCCAACAACTTAATTTTTTGAGTGCGTTCTTGTTTTGAGGGTGCGATATAAAAAAAATCTGATAACTTTTAATTTAAAAATTTGACAGAAAAAACACGGCAATTTAAAATCCCTGACTGTACATGCACAAATTTTGAAAATCTTTTGATCGAAGCGATATATTCAAGCTATAGCTTTTTTGCACTTAAATTATAAAAAGAGTGATTTTTAATTAAAAACATAAGTACTCAAGAAAATTAAACTTGTTTCACAGAGCGCCCTCTATAAATAACATCAATTTTATGCAAAAATATGGGTTTGTTTATAAGCTTCTCGAATAACTTAAGTGTGGCCAAAACTTAGTATTTTTATTTTTTACCCAAGGACAGTATTACTCTGTACCATTAGATCTTCTTCGAAAAATAAAGCATTTGAAGATTCTTTTGTCAGCGTTTTTTTCGTAATTATTGTCAACAAGAACAGGCATTACAAAAGTCTTTGTAGAAACTTTTTTCGTTTTCTAGTTAGCCAAATGGAAAACTGCTGAAGAAGTCGCAGCCCTGATTCGTTCCCTGCCTGTGGAAGAACAGCCCAAGCAGATCATCGTCACTAGAAAGGGCATGTTGGACCCTCTTGAGGTAAAAATCATAAATTAAAAATTAAACAATCAATAACTCGTCAAATTTTGTTGTAAATGTTTGGGTTTTAGTGAAGTCCAAAGCAAGCAGAGATTCTAGATGACGATAATAATTGAATGCATTTTTTGTGACACTAGTTTCTTTTTAGAATTTTTATTTTTTTAATGAAATTTAATTAAGCGCTAATGATATTTTGGTTTGAGGTTTAGCTTATGTTTAGCATTTATTTAACCTATAGTAGTTACGAAGTAGTCCACAATAAATAGCGCCATAAAGTGTCATGTAATTTATGTTGTAGGACATAAAGAATGTCGCATTTATTTCTTTGTTTAGAAAACATGTTTCTATTTAAAAATGCAACATTCAAATTGTTTTATGATTTTGTAAATATAAACTTTAAACTTTCGAAGGTAATTTAAAATTTTTATGTTTTACACTAAGTGCTCTGCTGGTAAGTACAAGTGTACATAATGGCCGATCGATTCGAAAATACATTTTTTTTTTGTTTTGTTGTAACGCGTTAGAATGACACAAATTATTAAACTTATTTGACTTTTAAGTGTAAAAAAGGTTTTTCTTTGGCTGAAGTTACTGATTTATTCCTCTAGGTCCATCTTCTGGATTTCCCCAATATTGTCATCAAAGGTTCGGAACTGCAACTGCCTTTCCAAGCGTGTTTGAAGATCGAGAAATTTGGTGATCTTATATTAAAGGCAACCGAACCGCAGATGGTCCTGTTCAATCTTTACGACGATTGGTTGAAGACTATTTCGTCATACACTGTAAGTCCTTCCTTTAACAAAACAATTAATTAAGTACATTGTATGGGAAAGACCTCTTTTTTAAATTAATTCAAACCTTTGAGTTAGAAAAACGACTTTATTGAAAGTAAAGAAGTTTTTGCAATTGCTCTAGAATCTAGAAAGGTAAAGTTTAATATGAATTTTTATTTAAAAAAATACTTAAACTTAAACTAGCTTTGTTTTTAAATTTAATAAAATATAACTAAAAAAATAAGTTACAGCTCTAAAATGCCTAGGTTGAGACCTTTATTTAGGTCACCACAAAACATCAAAAAGCACAATAAATAATGCACAAGGTGACTCAGAAAAATTTTGCACTATTGCAAACTTTATGAAGCTTGTAATGGTAATTCAAATTACAAGAAAAATAGGTAGTTACAGATATTTTCGTACTGGCATATATACAGGTTGTTCTAAGTGAATTGACCACCATTGCTTACTTTGATAGTATGAAAGATAAAAAAAAGTTTAAATCGGTCACCGCGTCTTCGAGTTTTTAGGTTTTTTATATAAACATATATTTTTTATTTTTTTAATTGAAGGACCTACGTACCTTTCGAAAAAAAAAATGTGCCACAGAAAATAATTTGTAGAAAAAAAATAACGCCGCAGGCAAACATTCAAAAATATTAAGTACAATTTACGCTGTAGGCAAATGCTGTCGAAAAATTAGATACTTTTCAAAAAAGAATACACTGCAGAAAAATTAAGTACTTTTTGCAAAAAATGCCACCGCAAAAAAACTTTTTGTTAGAAACAAAAAAAATGATCCTGCATGCGAAAATTTAAAAATAAAATAATTCGAAGAATAAATGGTGTCAAAAATTTTCGGTTAAAAGTTACCAAATGCAAAAGTTTAAATTTTAAACTTGGGGGGGGGGGTGAATTGCTCCCCAAGATAATCTAAAACAAAAAGTCACTTGTGTCGCCAAAAAGCCGGACGGAAAAAAAAGCAAGCCGGACATTTTCATTTTGCCCAAAAAGCCGGACTTCTCCGCCTTTACCCGGACGTATGGTCACCCTAGTAAATAAAAAATAAGTAAAATCAGGCGGTTTTAAACAATACATACTTATGAATGAAATTTTACTTTGACTTCCTTAACTCTTCTAGAGGTACAATTTACAGCTGCAACAGATTCAACCATTTATTATCTCTCCGCCCTATGTAACGTATTTTCATGAAAAAATACACTAAAAAAACATTTTGTGTAACGCAAGATTAAACACCCCCCTCCCCTGTGAGCGTTTTTTCTGTGATTCTACAAACTTAGAAAATAATTTTAAGAACAAAAAATAAACAGGTCGTGTACAAATAACAATAATAACACGCATTGTCACCAAACAGCAACAAACCGCATAAGAAACAATGGCAACGCTTTACATTTTTGCTCTGACTAGCTCTGTCTCACTCTGGAATCAATTTTCGAGCATAAGGGCCAGTCCATTCGTATTATAGGTCTATGCTGCTCAATCAACTGAAAGTTTCTGTAACGTGCACGCAAAAACTCCTAGATTTTCAGCCGCAGACCTCTGCTCAAGAACTGGCTAACGTACATTAGGTTGATCACTTCTATTGGGAGAACAGTCCATCGAATAGGATTGCTTAATTATTAACTGAAGTCTTTGCCATGTGCACGTAAAAACTCTTTGCTATTTGTAACGTCTTCTTGTTCGAGACGTGAGAGCCCTCCAGCAACTCCCACGGCCATAATGTTTTTCTCGTGCTACACCATTGCAAATGATATATTGTGTTATAATTAAATTTACGTTATTAAATAATATCTTGTTCTTCTCTAGGCGTTTTCAAGGCTGATTCTAATCCTACGAGCCCTTCACGTAAACACAGAGCGGACCAAAGTGATTTTGAAACCCGACAAGACTACGATCACCGAACTCCATCACATCTGGCCCACTCTGTCCGATGACGAGTGGATTAAAGTGGAAGTGCAGCTCAAAGATTTGATTTTGGCTGATTACGGCAAGAAGAACAAGTAAGCTGTTTTTTAACGGAGCTAGGAAAATAACCGTTTAATAGATTGTTTTGTATGATTTCACTCCATTAATGATTAAGTATTTATATAATTTTCATACATATAACAAAGTGTTTTTTTGTGCGACGAACAAAGTTTTGTATTTACGCATAAATAACAATAATCATTATTAATTTAGGAAAGGACATCTTTAAGCAAAATTCTTGCTTCAACACGTTCCCTGTCGTAATTATATTTTTTAATTGATTTTTACACATTTCCCATTTAATAAATGCCTTTATTTAAGCATACATTTACAACCCATAGGTTCATCCTATTTTGCATTGATGGCGCTACATTTAGATTTTGTTTTGTGACTCTTATTTTTCTATTTGTTAGTGTTAATGTCGCCTCTCTTACTCAATCAGAAATCCGTGACATCATCTTGGGTATGGAAATAAGTGCCCCCTCGGCTCAACGACAGCAAATTGCTGAGATTGAGAAACAAACCAAAGAGCAGTCTCAGTTGACCGCAACCACCACTAGGACTGTTAATAAACATGGTATGGTATTAAATACTTTCTAATAATTTATCCCACTTATGGCAGCATTTTACTTTATGCTATACATTAATGCCAACAATCCATAAAATATATTTTTTGAGTCAAAAGTATCCAACTACCAAATTACGTGATGGTGTCTGTCAGTTGGTCGGCTTGTCTGTCTGGGATATGACAACTCAAAAACCAATAAACCGATTTTAACCAAATTTAGTACAAAAATTATGCGGTACCATTGGATAAGGTCATTATAAAAAAATCATGATTCATATACATCAGCACACAGCAATTCGCGGTTTTCACGATTAGATTCGGAATTATATTTTCAACAAATTTTGTCATAACGTCAAAGTTCGTCAGAGTCACAGTTTTTGCGATATAAAAACGTTGTTAAATCATATCGCATATTAGTAACTAGCTATCGAAACGCGGTTTTTAAATTTAGGTTGAGAATTACATTTTCCACAAAATTTGTGATAACGTCAAAGTCACAATTTTTGAGATATCGTATATATCTAAAAAGACAGCAGCTATAATCCTTGCCATAAGCAGTTACACTTTTGTGACTGACATGAAATGAACATATTTCCCAACCAAAAATATATTAAAAATTAAATACGTTATGTTGGTATTAAATCAAAGGCAAAACTGTTACTGTCTCTCGATGATAAAATGGTAACTATATGTTGACAAAAAACCATAGAAATAGAAAAATAACTAGAACGCTTCTCAAACTTGCGCAGACTGGAGGAAATGGGAAGAATTGAACTAAACTCGTGGTGAAACATCATATGGAGCCACTGATCTCAATTAAAAATATTTGACAGCGTCTCTGCTTATTTTCCGTGGCGACCTCTAGGGGCAATGGCTTATACTACGCTTCTAAGGTCACAGCGTTCTGACGCCTGGCGATGCAGTTTTGGTGCTCCAGTGACCCTATATGCTTGTTTACCATGACGACCTCTCGGTGGTAACCACTTGTACTTAAAATGTGTGAAAAATGGCGACCAGCGTTCTAATTATTTTTCTATATCTATGAAAAAAACGCACAGATAAAACAATTTTTTCAAAGATTTTCAGATTTTATTTTGTTTTTGTAATTATGCATATGATAAATAAAGAGGTTGAAAACGTCACATAAGTGTAACTGCCTGGGGCAAGGACTATAGATTAACGTAGTTTTCCCACGTTGATTAAAAATTTAATTTCAACCAAAATAAAGTTACTTTAACAACCAGAACAACTAGGTCTTATAGACGACTGTTCGTGCCTGATCGCGCCAATTTTTTTAGGCAATTTTTAATTAGTTATGTTTTTAAAAATTTAGTTTCCAAAAAAAATTATTATAAAATCAAATTCAAATAATTTAACATCTTTTTCACAGGTGACGAAATCATTACAAGCACGACAAGTAATTACGAGACTCAAACATTTACCTCAAAAACAGAATGGAGAGTTCGTGCAATTTCAGCTACGAATTTACATCTTAGGTAAGTGGTTTTCGCTATATATAGCGCAATTATTTTAGTGTTTGAAAAAATTGGCGAAGGAAATATTTTGACGCAGTTTCCCGGATGTGTAGGTTATAAAATATTTTTTTTTGTCACCAAATTTGATATTAAAAGTTTGAGTCATCTTTGATTTTTGGTTTTTGCCGACTTCCACCCTGATTTATTTCTTAAATCCAAAATGGTAGGAAACGACGTTGAAAGGATTTTTATTTATTTACATTTTTATTTAGTTTTATGTGGTTCGTTGCTGCGCCCTTAGTTACATTTTTTGAACTACAAAACTATTTAATCTATTTATTTTTTTAAATTTTATTTTAACCCGGTGTTAAGAATAAACAACACTCGGTACATTGGGTACAAAAACCAGATATGTTTTTTGCACAAGCAAATTCTAAATATTAATTTTAAATCTAGAGCAATTCCACACCATCTCGATGTGTCCTTGTTTAACACACCTGATATTCCGATTAACAATTTCCTCTAAACTGACTCATTTAAAATAAGAGTAAATACCTCTTATGTTGCCAACAAGCGAGAAACTGAAACAACGAAACAGAGAGTGGGCGTTGTTTTTACCCAGTCAAACGCACTCCAGAGGGTTGATCTTTGCCTCCCTGTAGCACCAACCTACAGCTCTTGCCGAACTAAAACTACTTACTAATTAGTGTTAAACTAAACCTAATGAAAAAACTAAATTATTAGGCCGCGATCGCGCAAAACTTAACAGTGCCTTAAAAATATCAAAGTCTCGTTAAAAGAAAGAGGCCGCTGAAAGAAGACATACCACTATAGGATTACTTCATTTCCATGGTACCCCTTTCCTTGTAAAGCAAAACATCGCGCTAAGTCTTATTTTCAAGCATAACTCTCTTTAGCTTCTTTTCTTTCGTTTTAATACCCATTAAGGGCCGTTCCTTCACCTCACTGCGTCAGCTTAAATTACGTTCTGCTGTGTTCTTACGCTCCCTTTTTACCTGTTGGTGATTTATACACCGTATAAAAATACTATTGAGAATTAAGTCCATTTAAGGATGTCAGTTATTTTTCATGAAAATGGTTCAAAAGTTCGAAAAACTGCGTTAGTTCTCTTTTTTGTTTTTTTTGATTGGATAAAAATGGTAGAGTATTAGATTCTCTACAAATTTGTTTCCAATTATTTTATTCGATAAATGCATATTAAGGGTGAACCTCAGCAAAAACCTAAATTTCAAGATGGCGGATACTTCCCATATCTAATTTTGGGGCATAAAATTGATTTCATAATCTACACCTTCAGAAGATCAAAAGATTTCTGATATCAAATTAAATCTAAAATGATTAGGCTAATATATTAGGGATATTGGATAGTGAACAGTTTGACCTATCTGGGGTTAAAAATGATCGAAAATAACACCGTTCAAGCGAAAAATGACGGCTATATTAGTACGTGGCTATTTTAGTTAACAAGAGCTGCTGGCTGAACTTTAAGCAATTGAACTTCAAATATGTACAGGGTGTCCCAAATTTGATGTTTTTGGTGGGTTTCGTTTATTTCTAAGGAAAAACTGACCCCCCTTTGCGATGCTGACATTTCAAGAGAAGCTTAAAGATGAAAACCGCATCTGGATATAGCAAGCCGTTTTTAAGCTACGGGGTGTTTTTGAAACGCCTGCATTTTGAGAGGGGGTCTATAACTTTTTTATTTTTGAAAATTTTGTTTTCGTGTAAAGAGCTTTCTTATAGATCTTTTCTTGAAGAGTTGAAAGATTTAAACGGTTTTTATCAATCTCTTTTAGTTTTTGAGATATTGCATGCAGTCTTTTTTTCTTATGGAATTGCTTTCTTTTTATTCGATTTTTGAAATCAGCGTAAAATTTCCTTTAAAATCACACTGAATATTTTATATTTAAGAATTGTTGAAGTATTTTTGTTTATTTAAATATTTTTTGTTTTTATTTCATATTTTAATTTGATGACTGGGTTGAAAATATTTTAAAATAATTAAATTAAAAATAAAAAAAATATTGAGATAAAAACAAAAAAATTTAAAAAATAAAATCATAACAAAAACATTTCATGTAAAAAAAGCCAAGTACGCGAAAATGGCATTCCGTAAAAAGAACTGAGATAATAGTAAAGCCAAGTTCTCCAATACAAATTTCAAAATGAAAGGTTCTTACTAGTTTGGAAATGTTTTTTAAACTTTGCTATTACAGCCAAACTTCTTTATGTTCAATTTAGCACTGCGCCTAAGTCATTTACAGCCGTAATAGCCAAGTTTAGAAAAATATTTCCAAACTAGTAAGAACCATTCATTTTGAAATTTGTATTGGAGAACTTGGCTTTACTTTTATCTCAATTCTTTTTACGGAATGCCATTTTCGCGTACTTGACTTTTTTTTACATAAAATGTTTTTGTTATGATTTCACTTCTTTTTTAAAGGAATTGAATAATACTTTAATAATAAGTAGTAAAATATGCGGAATATTGTTCAAAACTTTTGCAATGCCTTACTTAAATTTTTGAGGTTTTTTAATTTTTTCCATGGTTTTATCGTAGTTCAGCCTTCCAAAGCTCAGCTCTCTAGCGTTTCTGAAAGTGCACAATGTTACTTTTACATAACTTTACATGTATAGGGGAGGGAAATAAATTAAAATTGTCGTGTTTTTAAATTTTGTCCTATAGTTTTATCATAGTTCCTATCAGTCTTCCAATGCTCAGCTCTCTAGCGTTTCTGGAAGTGGGTAATGTTACTTTTACATAACTTTACATTTATAGGGGAGGAGAGTAAATGAAAATATTGGACTTTTTAAATTTTTTCCCATGGTTTTATCATAATTTTTATCAGCATTCCAATGCTCAGCTCTAGCGCTTCTGGAAGTGGGCAATGTTAGTTTTATATAAATTTACATTTATAGGAGAGGAAAGTAAATTAAAATGTTGGTGTTTTAAAATTTTTTCATATAGTTTTATCATATTGTCTTTCAGTCTTAAAAAGTTCAGCTCTCTAGCGTTTCTGGAAGTGGGCAGTGTTACGTTTACATAACTTTACATTTATAGGGGAAGGAAGTAAATTAGAATTTTGGGGTGTTTTTCTATAACTTTATCATAGTTACTATCTGTCTTCCAAAGCTCAGCTCTCTAGCATGTCTGGAAATAGGCAATGTTACTTTTATTTAACTTTACATTTATGGGGGAGGGAAGTAAATTAGAATTTTGGGGTGTTTTAATTTTTTCCTATAGTTTTATCATAGTTCCTATCAGTCTGCACTCTCTAGCATTTCTGGAAGTGGGCAATGCTACTTTTACATAACTTTAAATGTATAGGGAAGGGGAGTAAATTAAAATTTTGGGGTTTTTTGATTTTTTCCAGGGGTTTGGTCATAATTTGCCAAATTTCAGCTTTGTAGCATATCTGGAAGTACAGTAGAATATTGATGATCTATACATGAGTGAGTGAGTGAGTGAGTGGCAATTTTGACGTTTTTTGAAATTTCGTAACTACTTTACTACTTTATGGAATTCCATAAAACTTGGAGGGGTTGTTAACACCATGGAGATCTACGACTGTGCAAAGTTTGAGATTCGTAGCTCATTCCGAAGTAGAGTTTTAGGTAGGTCAAATATCGGCTGAAATGTTTTAAGAAAAGATGGTTACGGCGCGCAAACTTGGCGAGGCACTGCCGTCATTCTAAAGGAAATTTTATGCTAATTTTAAAATTCGATTAAAAAAGGGGTCATTTTATAAGAAAAATTATAATTTTAAAACTAAGACAGATTTATAAAAACCGTTTACATCTGTCAATTCTTTATGAAAAAAATGATAAAGTTTTTTAACGAAAACAAAATTTTCATAAATAAAAAATTTATAGATCCCCGCCCAAAAAGCCCCGTAGCTTAAAAACAGATTGCTGTATTAAGATGCGGTTTTCACCTTTAAACTTCTCTTAAAATTTGATCGTCGGAAAGGAGTTTCTTCCTGGAAATACCCGAAACACCCCAAAAACATCGAATTTGAATTGAATTGAAACAATGATAATTGCAATTTTTTTTAGGACTAATCACATATACGTGAGCTCGGATGACATCAAGGAAACTGGTTACACGTACATTTTGCCAAAGAACGTTTTGAAGAAATTCGTCACCATATCAGACTTGCGAGCCCAGGTGGGAATCTTGGGTTTATTTGTTTCAAAGGGAGCGTTTATCGTGTTTTAGAAAACATTTTTATTTTTCCAAAATATTTTTTATATATGCAATTTTCATATTCTTTTGAGAAAACTAGGGCTTGGATTGACTAATGAACTCAGTGTATATTTTTCGCCACGGGCTTTTAGAGCTCGTGTTGCAATGGTGCACTGTCGCACAGTGTTTTAGAAGCACAATCTTGGTAGAAAATATTCATATATTTCAAGATACAGGGTCTAATTAAATAACATGCTAATATTTAATGAGGTAATTATTGGGTCCATTTTGAGAAAAAACTTTGTACTTTTAAAGTGTATAGATTTTCAAAAATATCTTTTTTTTTCATTAATATCTGTGATACTGCTCTAAATATTTTTGTGATTTTTAGTACATAGTTTCTATCTATCAAAAGGTATTTTTTGATGCATAACATGTTTTTTTATAGAAACAAAATTTCGGACTTCCATTGTCTTTATTTATTTTAAACACGACGTTTCGGGAAGTAAGTATCTCTAACCATTTTCAGCTGTAAACTAAACAATTTTATATATTTTATAGATTTTTTTCTCCTCTTTAATATAAACTCAATCTTATTATTGTTGCAAGTAAATTTTTAAAAGAAATTTGCAGTTTCCTTTAATTTTATAAGATTTTTTAAAGTTTTAGACCGTTTTAACAAATGTCAAGGGCACTACATAAGCGCCCACTATATTAAAGCTAAAAGTGTAAATTGAATTTTGTGTAAAAAGGCTCGGCGAAGTGAGTAGTGCAATTTTTGTCGAATTGGGACTTACAGTTTTAAAGATATTACGATTTTTGTGAAAATTTATAATTTTTTGAGGATTTTGCGATTTTTAAAATATTTTATCATCAAACTATCAAAAAGTGTAAGGGCAAATTTTTTTTTCGATTCAGTTTTTTTGACTACTAAAAACTTGCATAGTTTATGACAAATCCTCAAAAACCAAAAACTAATATTAAAAACTACTTAGACAGTTAACCCCTATTCCTTTGGGTCTACAACTAGACAAACCTTGGTTGAAATCGGTTAAATAGTTTTGGAATAAGGACCTGATATATTTTAAAAACCGGTAAAATCAGTCAAATTCAGATCAATTTCACCGTATGGTGAAAATGTGGCACTGCAAGGTTCAGGAGAGCCTCAAAATAGGGCACTTGTCTTTTTGCGATCTGGTTGAAAAACAATACGCTTTTTAACCACACACGAGAGTATGTTTTGGCAAAATCTTAAGTTTATAGAATCATGTCCTGGGTTTGGCAGACACCCTCTCCAATTTTGATAATTTTTGGTACACTTATTTTATTAATAGAGTAGATGAAAAATCTAAATTTAAAAAAATTTAGGTTCAGTAGTTTTTTTGTTATTAATTTTCAAAAATGACAAAATTACCAAATTTTGCTCTTACATAAGTATAGAAAAATAAGGATATCTCTAAAACTAGTTATCAGAAATGCATGAGCGATACCTTGTTTGAAAGGTATTTCAAAGACCTTTTTAATGGTGTGTGGCGTGACACATTTTAAAAATAAATATTTTTTTTAAAAAATTAAAAAAAAAAAAATTGAATTTTTTTGAAAAAACACCATTTTTAATTTTTTTCAAAAAAATATATCATTTTTTTCAATATTTTACTAAGACACTCACGAAATTTCAAGGTGGACAAATGATGGGTTCCATATAAAAAATAAATAAAACAATATTTAAACATGTAAAAAATGGTAGCTTTTTGAAGTAAAACACATAAGAATCAAAGACAAGTGCTATAATATAGGAAAAAACAATATTTTATAAGTAATAAACACGCTACTCAAAGTTTCAAGTAAATTAAATATTTTTTAAATTATTTTTCTTTCCAAAATTTGGGTCGAACATGACATTTCCTCCTTTGTCAATGTGTAGGTCCGACCTATAAATAGCGGTAATGTGTTGAAATTTTTTTAAAATCATTTTTCTTTCAATAATTAACATATCTGATTTAGGTTAAGGGTAATAAAAAGAGGGGGCTGACCCGTTTGGTGCAAAAAACTCACTTTTACTTCATTTGTCTGAAATAATTTGAATATTGAATAAAAAATGATTTTTGTAATATTTATAACTTTCTGTCTATATAACAAAAAAAAAAGAATAAGTAAATGTTTAGTTTTGTAAAAAAAATAAAACTTAAAACTTACCCAGCTTCAGGGGATTTAACATTTTTTAAAGTTTTCATGTACTTTAACCTACACATATCACAAATCTTCATCCCTTTTTTTATGTCTACCCAATTCCTGAATGTATTCCAGTTTTTATTGGATCACTTAGTTGAAAACTGGTACCATTATTTTGCCTGGTTTTCAGATATTGCTTTGCCGTACCGCCGAAATCACTATTTTCCATAAAAACTTTTTTGCAAGAATTTAAATTTTTTAAAGTTTTAAACACGTATTCACACACCAAAATAGATATACCAACGTCTGCTTGTAGACCTCAAATAAATTAAAAACAAGAATCTTTTTATGCAGGATTTTTCCTGCAAACACCTGCATATTTCTAAGACTGGACCAATCAGAGAAAATGAGGTGTTGTATCTATTTCAAAAAGTAATTCACAGGAACTAAATAAGCGTAAAGTTTAGTACCCGTGAATAAATAAAACAACAATTTTTCATCGCTAAGCGGGCATAGAAAGATTTTGTTTCTCTTGTATTTTTCCGTGGGCAGCTCAAAAGCTGTACACCCACAGGGGTCCAAGATCTAATGGACACCTATTAAGTGTTGACAGTTAACTGTTTCGTCCTTAAGGGACCCTTCAGAACACTGCATGGTCAATGTTTACATATACCGTCTTTATAGCTTCACTAAAGTGTCACATTGAAGAGTTCCTTAAGGACGAAACACTTAACTGTCAACACTTAATAGTAGTCCATTAGATCTTGGACCCCTGTGGGAGTACAGCTTTCAAGCTGCCCACAGAAAATCACAAGAGAAACAAAATCTTTCTATGCTCGCTTAGCCACAAAAAATTGTTGAGAACCAAAAAGTTTTACAAAAACCAAGAGAAACCAAATAGCTCTAAAATAAATTTTTGAAGGCAAAATCATGTGTCATAAATTTTTTTTTTTTTTTTACCTAAACCCCTAATTTATCCATCTTGAAATTTGTTCAGTATTTCACTTAAATATTGACAAAAATATATTTTTTTTTAGAAAAAAATAAAAATGGTGTTTTCAAAAAAATTAAAAAAATCAAAATTTTTAATTTTTTTTTTAACATTTTATTTTTAATATGTGTCATGTGATAGATCATGTAAAATGACTTTAAAATACCTTTTCCCCAAGGTATCACTCATAGATTTCTGTAAAGTAGTTTTACAGATATTCCTATTTTTCTATACCTATGTAAGAGCAAACCTTGTTTATCTTTCAAAAATTAATTAAAAAAAACTAGTTCGCCAAAAATTTTCAAAATTTAGATTTTTCATATACTTTATGAATAGAATAAGTGTACCAAAAATTATTAAAATCGGGAAGATGAAAATCCAAAGTCACTATTTTATTGGTTGATTTCATTTGAAATGACTCTACTACTTATACTACTTATACTACTTGGTGTGCAGTCAGGTGTGACGGTTTTAATCCTAAGACGCTTGTTATTCTTAAGGAGTGGTCTCCATATGTTTAGTATGTCCCTGCTGAGTTGACTGAAAACTTCTTTATTCTGCATTATAAACGCAGCTTCAATAAACTTTCGTTTTTGCCAATGCGACTCCTTATGCAAAACTTTAGCTGAATCCTGTGATTATTTGACCATGCGTATCCGAAAGTGAAAGTCTTTACACACAAAAGTGAAAGTCTTTACACCAGGGTTCCGCTGATATATATCAAGTGATATATATCATGATATATATCACGATATATATATAGCTTGATATATATCCGATATATTCAATAATTTTACTTAATAAACTAAAAATGTTTTCTACCATTCTAAATATCAGAAAATTTGTCAATACGCCCCTGTACAAAAGTATAAGCATCTGTAAAGGTGTAGTATCGATCGATTCGGCTGCCGCATA
Source organism: Aspidapion aeneum (assembly GCA_963576565.1). Taxonomy (NCBI): domain Eukaryota; kingdom Metazoa; phylum Arthropoda; class Insecta; order Coleoptera; family Brentidae; genus Aspidapion; species Aspidapion aeneum. Next base: position 99,620,610 of record OY755043.1, read on the forward strand.
GGCATCGCGGAGCTGACTGGATATCCCCTGTTTCACATCTAGTAGATCCCCCACGCGACGATTTCTTTTGTTTTCGATTTTTCCAGGTTAGAGCAGTTACTGTGTTTTCCATCTGTGTGTACTTTTGATTTATTAGGAAGTAGTGATTTTTATTTAATATAGTACTACTACTATGTCGGTTTAGAACGTTTTTCTACGTTGTCCGACGCCTATTCTCCCCCTCCTTCGATCCTGACAATCATCCTCTGTCAGATTTTTTTGACTCATTGATCTTTGGATTGACTGTTTCCATTCTAGTTTAGGACGCCCTCTTTTTCTGCGCCCTATGGGTTGCCATTCTAGGACCTGCTTTGGTAATCTTTCGTCGTTTATCCGTTGTACATGGCCGTACCATATCAGTTGTCTTCTGGTGATGTCATCCGTTATGCTTCCCTCGATTCCCATTCTTTCTTTTATGATCTCATTTCTTATGTGATCTATTCTAGATATTCTCATTGATCTTCTTATTGCATCCATTTCGACACTTTCCATTTTTGTTTTGTATTTTTCTGTTCCGCGACAAGTCTATTCCATACAACAGCTTTTGCAATAACTTTTTTGCTTTTACTATTCTGTTTTCCAATTCTTTACAGTCTGTACCTGTCTTATCAAATGTGACACCCAAGTATACATACTCATTGCATGGAGATATTGTTTGTCCATTTTCTAGTACTAACCACTGGATTCGTTTCCAATACATAAGTACTGTGTGTGTGTGTTAATCCCCACTTTTGGTATTCTTCTGTTAACTTTCTCATCATATACTCCATGTCTTCTTTATCATTAGCCACAATTACTTGGTCGTCAGCAAACTGTAGTGTGTATATGGTAAATCGGTCGTTAAGTTGTATTGCCATGCCGTGCACTTTACGTTTCCAGTTTTTTAGAGCTACTGCGATATATATTTTAAAAAGAGTTGGAGAGATACAACATCCCTGTCTTAAGCCTTTTGTTACCAGGAATTCTTTGAAAGTCGATTTCCAATTTTAATTTTAGATTTTGACCCTTTGTATAGTTCTTTTATCGCTTTTATGTATGTATGATTGATATTAGTTTGCTCTAACACTGTCCATAATTTTTCTACTGGAACGGTATCATATGCTTTTTGTAGGTCTACAAAGGTAACATGAGTCTCTATATTTCTGGCGCTTCTTTTCTCAATTACTTGTTTAGGACAAAAAACATTATCACTACAAGACCTGCCTGCGCGAAACCTCTCTATTAGATCTCTAAGAATCCTACCGTACAATCTACTTAGAGTACTGGTTACTGAAATTCCTCTGTAATTGTTGCAATCCAGCTTGTTTCCTTTTTTATGTATTGAGGATATGAATGCAAGTTTCCAATCATTAGGTACTGGATGTCCATTTATGCATTGGTTAATAATATATGTGAGATTTTCGACTAGTTTCTCTGATCCATATTTGAGCATTTCAGCATATATTCCCCCAGGTCCGCTAGCTTTTCCGGATTTAAGCTTTTTAATATTATTCTTTATCATTTCTTTTTCGATGATTACTTCCTCTCCATGTAATTCTATGTCTCTTCTCGGAGAGGCTGCCAGATATTCGAGTCTCGTCTCCTGCAGCAGTCCCTTGTAGTGTTCTGGTTTGATTATCTGGATGTTTACTTTTTCTTTTGTTGGGTTTTTTACTGTAGAAATGAATGTCCATACTTCAGAACTCTGCCTACCTCCTACGTGTGTATTTATGTCGTGGCACTTGCGCTCGAACATTACATTTTTTTCTGTGCGTATCAAATTTCTTAGCTGTCTTCTGGTTTCCCTGTAGATTTCTAGGTCTCTTTGCTCCTTAGTACTGAGCCATTTCAAGTATGTACGTTTTTTCTCTTTGACCATTTCCTGTATTTTGTCCTGTATTTTTATTTAATATGCCAAAATCAAAGCATTCAGTTTGATAATGATATATAAAGTCTTACTGATGTTAGTCTCAAACTTTTTGATAGTTTGGTGTTGCCAATAATAGAATATGGTCTCTACAGTATCAAATTTGGATAAGTGCTATTAAAGGAGTGCAATGTAGATTTTTAAAATGTCTGTTTAATAGAAAGTTTGGTTTTTACCCCAACGTGGCTGTGACAATGCTTTTTGGCTTCACCTCTATGATAGACTGTCCTTGGATAAGTATCGTGTTAAAATATGCCTCTGTGCAATGTTTACAATTCTGAAAAATGATATTCATTGTCCGGAAATATTGAATCAGCTTCCTTTTTTCGTCAACAGATTGGAAGGACTAACGTTTTGAAGAGTTCTCCTATATATAGTTTATGCAACCTGTTTCATCAGTATGCCTTAAACATTGAGGATGAATGATAAGTGTTGGATCTCGTGCGCGGTTGCCAGATGGCTACTGCCCTAACAAAACACGAATTTACTTCGGTCTGGGTCGGTACAGACGCCGAACCGAACAGTAAGTGTGATAAATGTGTTCTATATTTATCTACTTTTTTGTGTATTTTAGTACCTGTATGTGTAATTGGTGTAATGCTGTTGATACATTGAACAATAGATAAAAATTTGGAAAAATTGTTCAAAAAGTTGTTTAAAAAACAAGTTTAATTTAAAGGGATCTTGATTATATTATTTTGTATTTTGACCTATCCAGATTATCGAAAATATTCAAAATATTTGGAAAGAAATAACGATTTGTTGTCATTGTGTTATTAATTTTTCAGTAGTCCATGATAATTCAACATTTTTACTTGTGTATTTTTTGAGCTTCTTATTTTATTTTACAAAATTTTTGTAACTCACATGCAAACTAAATAATGAAATGATAAACACCTCCTCATTTTTTGCAACACTACACCTAACAGTGCTTCATGAATTTTCTTTTTTCCCATCCAGATTTGTGCATTCCTGTACGGTGTCAGTCCGCCAGATAATCCCCAGGTCAAGGAACTGAGATGTTTAGTGCTTGCGCCTCAATGGGGTACCCATCAGACTGTACACCTACCTAACACTCCGCCGAATCACCCCTTTTTAAAGGATATGGAGCCACTGGGTAAGTAGTGAGTTGGTTTTTCGGAATTTGGGAATATATAATATATGCACTTGTTGGCCCTTATTATAGTCTAAACTATACGCATTTGTAATGACGTCACCAGGTGAGAAAAAAACGTATGGCGTAGATATTTTTGCCAATCAATGTTTTTTGATTAACAGTGACGGATACTTCACATAACCAATTACCTACCTATTTAAATCATAGACACTACTTTTTTTTAAAAGTTTATTGTCACCGCTGTTTATAATATACTAAACAAAGATAAACAAAAATGACGTCATTACAAATGGGTATAATTTGAACTAAAGTAGGGGAGGCCGTGAAGATTTTGAGAACTTATTTTCTTAGTCAGCAAAAAATATCGATAAACCTGTTTCTTGATCAAAGATCTAAGCAAAATTTGTTATATGAATGGGGGGTTTTCCAATGGGTTTAGGCGCAAAATGCAAAAAAAGTTATAAATTCGAGAAACTTTTTTCTTAGTAATGCATATATGTTTATTAGTAAAAGCTATACTTAAACTAAGTATAAAAAATAGTATAAATAATCTCTAAGTATAGGAAATATCTCTGGCAAAATTGTTAAAAAATGAAATTTTCAATTTTTGACAATTTTGACGGATATATTTCGCATATAAGATAAGTCATACTTTTTTTTATACTTAGCTTAAGTAATAAACATATATACATTACTAAGAAAAAAAGTTCTTCGACTTCATATCTTCTTTTGCATTTTGCGACTAAACCCATCGAAAAACAGGAAGGGTTTATTTAGACATTTTTTCTCACTGAACAATTCTATTTGTTTGCTAACAAAGAAAATAAGTTCCAAAAAATTTTACGGCCCCCCTACCATATTGATTTTTGTTGCTTGCCCAACGTCGATATTAATTTGTTACGTTTTTCTTGGTTTTTTATAAGTAAATTCAAATATAAGTAGCAACGGTTAAAATCTTACTTAAGAACCCCGCACGAAATACATAGGGACATGAACCTGACAAATTTAATAAAATATTAGTATGTTATAGTATGTACCACTATTAAAAAAATGTGCAACTTTTATTAAGTTTCTATGTCTAGTTTTTGATATATTAGCTGTCAACGTTTAAAAAATTGCGTTAAATGGGTAGTTTTGCCAACGAAAAGAACATACTTATTAAGTTGCATTAATAAGAGTCGATTTATATATAGCTGTCACTCCCGACATATTTACAGTTTATCAACAGGGTCTAGTAAAAATTATCATTCTTTCGTATTTTTCTTTGATGCTGTTTGAAAATTGAAAAGCCACATCTGGTTAGGCGATAACCAAGAATAGGTGTTTTTGTCCACTTTTTATGATACGAGTTTTTATAGCTTCTCTTCGCTTTCTAACATTTATGCGTTTATTTTTAAAAAATATGTAAAATTTAGATTTTTTTGTTTAAAGCAAAAGTCTTGATAGGAAAACAGAGCCGACGCGTGTTGTAAAACTTTGTTAAAAAAAATAATATTTTTTGGGTGCCACGCCTAACTTTTTGGGCCATCGAAGAAATACGAAATTGTAGAAATCAAAACAAAACGGCCCGAACGATAACGCCAAGTTGTCTCAGTGTACTAATTTAAGGTGCACATAAGCTAGCTTTAACATCCAACGGTAACTGATGACGCGGGTGGCATCACGGACGTGCGGGCGGTATCGATCGCCGCAATTGATTCACAAGACCAAGAACCGAAGTAAGGGCCAGATTCTCTGTGGGACATGCCGTCCTCCTTTCTATATTTGGTAATTAGGATGCAACATAACATCTACGGTTCACAGAATTTGGGTCCAGCTAAGATGCCAGCCTACGCATCCTCTTTTGAACATGAATGCAAACACATACATACCAGGTATTAATTTCTAGTTAGTATTCAAATTTTTGGTGAATTTCTTTTGAAGTTTATTGATACTTTGATGAAATTATTAATTAAAGAGTGATCAAATTTTAATATTTTTTAAGTAACATTTGGGAGTGTACGTGCACATGTGCACTTATGGAGCAACCGCCACTGCTGCGAAGTCTCTTGAAAAAATTTGTTTTTAACATATCTGCATGTATGTTACTTTTATTAAATTTTTTGAAAAGAAACAAGTTATTTTTTGCCACTGGAGATGTATGTCATACATACAAGTTTTAATAATTTTATATGTCTAGTTTTTATATTATGAGTTTTGTAAATAGTTATTGAAACACTATAAGAATTTCACCTTTTTATTTAACTATTAATATTGTTGCAAGTGCAACGAAAAAGATTTGTCAGATATTAGAAAAAAATTTTCTTGCACCTCAAAAAATATTAATAGTTAGTAAAAAGGTCAAGGCAAATGTTGACAGCTAGTACCTCAAAGACTAGATATAGTTTGGGTTCCTTTGTCATTAAACGCTAAAGGTGCGTAAAATAGGTACTTGACAAAATAAAAATTTAATTTATTCGGCTAATATAGATTCATTTCAGGAATAATGTGAATTTGCATAACGGAGGTCACACAAAAGTAACTGCTTATTGTATTCCTTCTATTGATACCAAAAATCCGTATATTAAGTATATCAAGGAAACAAAGAGTATTTATTGTGATCTAAACAAGCAATAAATCAAAAAGAGAGTACAGCTTCAGGATATAATACTGCCGCCTCTAAAAAAAGCCGCATTACAGATTTTTTTAAAATGATTTTAAGGTTTTTTTGTTTTTTATTATCTGAAATAAAAAGTTTAAACAAATAAAAAGTATAAGACAATAAAAAAGTATAAAACTTTAAACCCGTTTTTCTGAAAACGTAAAATGTCTACATGTGGATTTCTTCTTAGGGTCGGCAGAATAGTAAACTAAAAAAATTGGGGTTGTTCGCGCTAAAAATATATTCGAGGTTTAAAAAAAAAATCGGGGGCTTTTAAGAAAAATTATTTAACTTGTTTTTTATAGGATGGATACACACCCAACCAAACGAGTTACCACAACTGTCACCTCAAGATATTACCACTCATGCCAAGCTGATGACAGATAATCAAGCCTGGGATGGAGAAAAGACTATTATTATCACGTGTTCGTTTACTCCAGGTCAGTTCCAGAAAAAAAACAGTCCAAGCTTTGTTTATAAGTTTTTTTTCAGTTCGTTTGAATTTGCGTTTACAGGGAGTTTTGGCAACACATAATATAGTCTATGGTAATTTAATCTATACAGTAGAGTTTCGGTTATCCGAGGTAACCTAAAAACTCGGATAATTGGAATTTATAACTTAATTCATTTAATGTAACTTATTATGCGGGCGATGTACAGAGCATAGACGCGCCGCTAAAAAATGGTAGTAAAGTGGTAGAGTTGTGAGATATTATTTAAAATTTTCTTCATTACTGATTAGCATCAGCGATAAAGATTAAATAAATCGAAATAACACAATTTAGGCAACCTGATATACTCGTAACAATATAACTCATGTGAGGTTAATTGATTTTACGGTTGCCCCAATTAATGGCCATGAACGCAGCAACTAAAGAGTATTTGCTTAACTAACTTCCGTATAATAAATTAAATACCGCGTTAGACACTAATTTTATCTAGTCTAATATGTGACTAATCCCAAATGAATGCCTTATATTAGGGTGCTTTTGGTCAGGTTTTTTGCCAGTCTGTTACCGTTATCTTTATTCTGCGCGAGCGCGGCAGCGCTCTGCCATGCTGTTATCTTTCCGTGCTTTTGGTCAGGGTGTTGCCAGTCTGTTACCCTTACCTTTATTCTGCGCGGGCGCAGCAGCGCTCTGTCAATTTTAAAGAATCCTACATTGAGAGCACATACGTTTGTTTTATTAAATTAAGTCTGTCCGTAACACGATACCTCCTAACCCGCTGAACCGATTTTCGTTCGATACTGTGACGAGCTCATTATATTTTGGTCAAAATCCATTAATGCTAATGACAGTTTTTTGACAGTTTAAAAATTAAAAATATGCTAACTTTTTAACGGAGAATCGCATCAATATGTGGTTATCTGAATATAGTAGAACGTATTTTTCTCAATTATTTGTGTTATAACCAAAAACTTCGTAGAAGTTTTCATTTCTGAGATATTTACAAAAACTGTTTTCAGGGCGCATATAGCGTTGGAGTTCACTTTGAGTGTGCTAATGTACTAGGAAGGTATCAGATCCGTCAGAGATCCATTTTTTTTATATACTTCAATGAAAATGTCGAAATATAATATTTTTAAATTTTTGGCTTTTGTTTGTGTTGAAAAGAACAATAACATATCATTATTTTGTGACATTTTGATTGACTTATGTCAAAAAAGTACTTAATTGTTTTTATTTTTTCATAATCTTTCGAATGAGGGACCACAAGTAAAAAATTAAAAAAATAAATTTTGCCTTTTAGTTGACGAATATAAAAAAATATGTTGTTTTTCTTTTTTCGAACGAGGTATCACAGGTGGAATCAGTCGATCTGAAAAAAAAGTTGTACCATTGTCAAGGGTCTAACAAAAAAAAATTTGCACTAGGGAAAATGCCCGTTTTTTGCTTTTTCTCAAAAAAACAAATATTAGCCCGCTAGAGGCAGCGTTACATGGGTGCATGGGACCAACCTCTTAACATCCCTTCCGAAGGATGGCACTAAAGTTACCATTGCTATGCCTTTCAGGTAACTCGGTTGATTGCACCCAATGCATTACTTCAATTTTTATTTATAAATTTTGTAATATGTTAAATAAAAATTTTAGGGCAACTACCGGGTTTGAAGTTTTTTCAGCCTAATGCTTAGACCGCACTAGGCGACACGGCGCAGCCAAATATTCTTAAAAGCAATTTGAATGAAGTATTCCGTACTAAGCTGCTATTTACGACACTGCACTACAGATTTGAGTTGTCACTAAACTTCGCGCCTAAACTAACAGTCGCGCCGTGTAGTTCCTTGCCGCTCGTGCGGTATAGAAAAGGGCGCGACACGGCTCGTCGATGATCGTGTTTCCTAACGGCTCGTCGACGATCGTGTTTCCTAACGGCTCGTCGACGATCGTATTTCCTAACGGCTCGTCGACGATCGTGTTTCCTAACGGCTTGTCGACGATCGATCCTAACCTTGTTTTTCTGTGTAAATAGGCATTATTTGGCTCGCTTGTAAAAATGACAGATGAGAAAAACTTAATAAATTTAATTAGCGGAAATAAGGAACTATACTATCTATAAAGTAAAAACTATATCAATCTCGATATAAAAATAGTTTCCAAAAAATTTGTCACGACGGGTTGCGCCGCAGAATTTTAAGTGCGACACAAGTCGCTGCAGTGCAGTTCCCCTTACCGCTTTAATTTTAAGGACCACCGATTCCAAAAATATTCTTTTCCCGTATGAGATAATGTATTTTATTATTTTTCTTTTTATAGGTTCTTGTTCACTGACGGCTTACAAACTGACTCCCTCCGGTTACGAATGGGGTCGCCAAAATACGGACAAGGGTAACAACCCCAAGGGCTACTTGCCAAGTCACTACGAGAAGGTTCAAATGTTACTCTCTGACAGATTTACAGGCTTTTTTATGGTTCCATCTCAAGGACCTTGGAACTACAACTTTATGGGTGAGTAGTTTATAGCCAAATTCAGGATCAAACTTTTGGCAATCAGTTTTTTCTGTTCTTGGTATATGATTAATTTTTTGTACTGGAAGAAAATTTTAAATTTCAATAACGAAAATATTCGGGAAATAATTCATTGTGGTTTCACGATTGTTTTTTCTTTGTATGTACAAGATTTTTAGTAAACAATTTGGACAAAATTAAAACAAAAATCATTCCTAATTTTTACCTTTGTTGTGATAAATTGCCCCACAAAATGTAAAATGTTAATCAAAGATTATAAAATATAACATGTTAATGTCCTATTCTGATTTCAAACGAAATTTATATGCGAAATTTATGACATAAATTTTGAAAAAAAATTGACCACTTTAAATTCATAGAAAAAACGCATAGACCAAAAAGGCGAACAAGAAAATATCCGCACAGGAAAAAGGCCCAGACTGCATGTTTTCTTTTCGAAATATTCATAATTATAAATATAACTCGTATTTTTTCAAGACATCTTCTGATTTAGCATCATTATTTTCATTATTATATTAAGAGCATAAATGGACTATTACATTCGTTTTTGCAAACTCGTTAGACTAGTATTATTGGTTGGTCTTAAGTAAAAAATTGGAGTGGAAAAGTTTAGAATTTTTTCTTGAATAGTGCCAACGTTATTTTTATCTAATTTCATAATCTATGTGTATAATTTACTTTTTTGGCTTTGGTAAATTTTACCATTCTTGCTTTTTTCATTATGTAAAATTATAATACTTTGATCAAGTTATTCGCAATTTACTAAAAATTTTGGGGGTCTATGTAAGGTCACTAGATTACGAAGTTCCTTTTAACGCCCCCCGCGTTATTACCACCTTTAGCTTAAATTAAACATATATGTATAAGTTATTATAAAAGAACATAAGGGGATGAGACCCTTATGTTTAAAATCTTATAGTCAGTATACCGGTATGTTATATAAGTGATGACTTACCGGTTGAATTTTCGTAAATAGCTTCCTTTTCCTGAGATGCTCAACGTTTTCCTCTGCAAAAATTCTGGAAAGTAACTCCTCACTGAGTGCACAGGCGCTTAATGTCAATTTAGTGGCTGTAAAAAAATCGTTTAAGTGGTAATACTTAATTTTTTGCTGAAAACTTATGATATTCATGAAAAAAACATTTGTCCTACAAATTAGATGCTTTGGCGGCGGTGTCCTCCAGCTTAAAAATTTGAAAATAACAAGATAAAAAAAGTAACAGTAAATATTATTACTATTTTTGGGATACTATTTAAAAAAAATGTGTTCGAAATTAAATGGCAACATTGTGCTATAAATCGCGTGCTTGGTTTATTCAGTCCGACGCTCGAAAGTCTGCGCCTGCGCGCTCTGTTAGGATTCACTTTTAAGAATTTTCGCACAGTGGAAAGTTGGGCGTTGAAGCTAAACTGTCCCAAAAAAGTTAACAATATGATATTTTTTTAAAACGGAACAACTTGGGGAGTTTTTGGAAACGGTCCAACAAAAAGCCAAGAAAAATTCCTATTTATTTACTTACTTACTTAATTAATACCACAAAAATTAAAGAAATCTGCTAACAAAAGATAAAAAAAAACAATTTTAAAAAACCGTTAATATGTCTTATGATCACTATGTTTATCAACTACATGTGCAGTCCGGAACTTTTTAAATTCTCGCGCTCGAAAAAAAAATATTCCTATTTAAAAGTAGGAAAACCAGTTTAAACCAAACCAAGAAAATATTCAACCTTAAATCTGTTCATAAGGTCTATCTATTTAGCCTTCTTCAATCCATCTTTGGACATAGGCCTCTCCCAATATCTTCCACTCTTCTCTGTCTGTCGCCGTTTTCATCCATCTAGTTCCCGCGTGTTTCTTCAAATCGTCCGCTCATCTCATTTGGGGTCTTCCCCTACTTCTTTCTACATCTGTATACATACATATTTACATACATACATATTTAAAAAACTCTTTTTTCTATAATTTGTTTAAATGATAAATTTGAACAAAAAAAAAATACACATGTAATTTAACAAGTCCCTGACTGTACATATTCTTGGCATACTATCTATATAAGGCTTCCTGGGGAATTTGATTCCCAAGCTCTGGCAAAAGGGTTGTTAGTTCAGCAAGTGTCTACAGGCAGCTGATGTGCATTCAATGCCTTCTTAAGTTCATCGCATACATGTTCAATGTAATTTAGGCGAAATTGGCAAATGAGGAATTCCGATAATTTCAAGCGAATTTAGAACTCTGCGACTTTGGTGCGGTCTTGAATTATAATCCACGAAGAAGAAATCTGGACCTGTAGCGGCATGAAACTTTGGCAACACAGCCTCAACAATATTTTCTTGATATTGTAAGCCATTCATGTTTTCCCGACAGATTTAAAGATCTGTACGCCCATTTAAACAGATACCCCCGAAAAGGGTGAACTTGTTGAACAGGGCGTCGATTTCTTGGAATATTTAGCATTGTTCACACTCTATCTGAAAATTTCGCATACCTCGACTCATCGGTAAAGAGTACGGACCTCCACTCAAACGGTGTACAAATTTTCATTTAGTTCACCGCGTGAATTTAATATAAAAAGAGTTTTCATTTTGCATAATTGTAATTTTTTGTTTGTGTCGTCATTCCATCTTGCTTTTGCTATGAGTCGGACAGATGTCCAATACATGTAATTCTCAGATAAAAGATTTTTCTTAAAAGAAATAAAAATTATTGTATGCTTACATATTTAATTTCTTTCTTAGGTGTAAGGCACGACCCAGGAATGAAATACGAACTCCAATTGGCTAACCCTAAAGAATTCTACCACGAGGTGCACAGACCAGCTCACTTCCTCAACTTTTCCTCACTGGAGGAGGCGGACAGCGGAGGAGCTGATGGAGAGAATTCCTTTGCTTAAATGGAGGAAATCTAGTTGGTAATAAGCTAAGACAGGTAATAATAGTTTCGGGTTGTTCTTTAAATGATTGGGTAAAATAAGCGAAACTTTTTAAATTACGATCTATAGAGGGTGTCACAGATCAAAGCACATATCTACATGGGGATTTCGGAAACTTTGTTTTTAAGTAGAAGGCCTGGCAAAAGTCGTTACCGTCATTTGATTGAACATAATCGCTAATAGAAAACATCCAAATTTGATTAAATTTGTTTACAAAATGGCGAAAATATTTCAATTTTTTGTTTCCTAGTCCTTCTTCGTTTTCAGAAACTAATTTCGAAACTCCCATGTAGTTACTTTTATCTGGGACACCACGTATATAAATTTTTTATCACCAAACCCAACAATATCAACTTATGATATTGGAAAATATTGGTAAGAACAACCTTTGTTTTATTTTTAAAACAGTGAGTTTCTTTTTAACATTAATCTATAGTATATAATTATTACTTAGATATTTTTGTAAATATAATGTTTTTTTTTAAATATATGTAATAGAAACCGGATTAAAATCCAAAAATACTGCGTATCTCAATTCAAAACTTTTAATATAGCGGCGGAAAGATAGATAGATATTTCATTCATCATATTAAAAATACAACTACATATTGCATAATTATGGTAAGTCACAGTGATTTTTATATTCACTTAGGTAAAAAAAAAATTATATGAAAAGTCGTTAAACAGCATTCCTACATTGGTAACAAGTTTAAAGAGACAGTTAGAGATACAACATGTACCTACAATAATGAACAAACAAGATAAAAACATTTAAAATTTAAAAAGTATATCCTAATTGAAAAAGTTTCAAAAAAATCTATTTTTATTAAAAATATTATTTCCTGTTAATTAAAAAACATTTACAAATTTAAACATTTAACAGGAAATATAAATTAAAATTTTTTATCCTAGTTTTATACAGTCTAACTTTTTGAATAAAAGATTAAATAAAATTTTTAAAGCTGGTTCACGTTTACATAAATAGGAAACAATACCGTCGAAATAAAATTAAAATAAACGATACTAAAGTTTCATATGAAAAACCCTTAAAAGAAAGACTATTTTGCCCAAAAATCCAATCATACATAGACTAAAACACGAAATTGTCTGTGTGCCAAAAAACCGCATCACCCCGGTTTCTCAACTGCGAGTAACTCTGGGGGGTTAACCAACCCGGTGTACATTTTAAACTAGGGTTAATTTGTGGTTGTGTTTCTTCAGCAGCCACTGTGGGTGGATTTAACAAACTCTGCGTTGGTAGCACTGTTTACTTTGTTGCCAGTTTCACCATATTTTTGATTGGTCGATAGCAGTTACATGATGGCAAAGGTTTCATAACCACAAAGTTTTTAATGTTTTTTCCGGTTCTAATTTTTGTTCAATACCTAAATCTTAGGCTTCATTATCAGTTTGCGGTGTAGTTATGAAAAGGATAGAGAGTCGCATTACCAAAATAGACGTACAAATTCCACCCTCGATTAGCACTTTGCGCATGCTGTGTGTAAAACACGTTGTCAACAGAAATGTTATCCCATAATATTTGAAAGATAATTTATGGGTTTTAAAAATTATTATTTTTCTTAAGTACCTATTTGCAGCTTCAAGTAAAAGGACCGAGGTTTTCTGTTTGTGCCATTTGCTGTCGAGACCTTTGGACCTTTGGCTAGCTAAAAACGTAATGAAACAAATCTGCCAAAAAATAAAATATCCTAAGGCACTTAGCTTCGTTACCCAAAGGATAAGTCTGGCAATACAATGTGGCAATGCCGCATCAATTCTCGGGACTGTTCCTGGTTCCAGCCAACGATATTGAATAGGGAAGATGCACTGCATCAATTCGATCTGCCTAGCAAAAGTGGTTGCACTAGGCGGAGCCTATCTTCGCACCAACATGGCGCTGATCCCAGAGCCGTACTACAGCAATTTCTTTTTTAATAGGGCATCCCTATTAAGAAATTGGGCATTGCAATGCATATGAAAGAGATTCCTACATATAAAATATAGGCTTTATTAAATGGAGGGATGGACAAGACTGCCAAAATATCTAGATATAAATTAGTAAATATAAAACTTTCTCAGTTCCTGGAAGCTTTGCAATATAACAAGAATAATAAGCTTAATTATGAATAACAAATATTAAAAAGCTACCAAAAAAATATAATATCATTTTCAGCGGTGAGTCCAGGGTGGGGGCCTAGGAGCAAACGCCTCCCGCCAATAATTTTTTCTATGTACGCTAAATAGGTAAAAAAATTGAATGAAAGCGTCTTTTTTAGTATTTCTATTAATATTAAAATTGTACCACTTATTCATACTGGTATATATTTACCATGAACAACGAATCCGCAGAAGTTTTTGCCTGCGATGCCAATGGTGCCATAAGTAAAAGTACAAAAAAATTAAAAATCAGGAATGAACAGTGACAGATCAGAGATAGAAAAGAAACACAGGATTTAAAAGGGACCGTTTTGAGAATTAAAAATGTGACAGATCAAAGATAAAAAGTAAAAAGCCCTAAGAAAAACTAAAAAGACCTAAAAACTCCAAAAAAAAATTAAAAAATTCCAAAAAAATGTGTTAATTGCCTTTTGCTTGACAATTGTAGACCTCGCAACGCTGGTAGTACAAACTTCAATTTTTTTAGTAAATTTTGTACTAATTAATATTTTTACTTTAATTTTACCATAAACATGTGTAGAAAATTTGGTAAAAAGGTATATTTAAGTGGGTGATGGGTTTTTTTGTCACATAGTATATTTTACCTACTCTATTATAATACATAATTGCTTTTAACCCTAAATAGGAACAACTACATGTGGCGAAAAAAGCAAATTACTTCTAGATACGTAATCTTCTTGGCTACAAGATAACGTTTTTTGTTCGTCATAAAATGTTTTCAAAATAACCTTTTGGCCCGGTAACCTTAGCAAATATATCACCGTGCGATGTTTTCCCAAAGTTTCTATGTATAACATATGTATGTGTGGACTTTTTCAGTGAAAGTCAAACAGGAATAAGTAAGCTTTAAGTATTACTTAAAACTTTGATGTATGTTAATAATAAAAAGTTTTTTTTTATACTGGGACTTTCCTATTGTTCCGAAAACTCAATTCAAACATGTTGGTAACAAAGAAGAGTAATTTTAAAAAAATAATAAAAATCCAATGGTAATGCCGGGAATCGCACCTGGATCGAACGCATGGTAAGCAGCGACTTGACCCGCTATATCACGGAGACACACAACTTAAAACTTTGATGTAAAGAGCCAGTGAAAGTAGGAAATGAAAAACTTTATACTTATTCGTAAACAATGTATAATTTTTTTAAAACTCACTTTGTGAATATATATTACATAGAGAATAGTTTTTAAAATTAACCTAACCTATTTTGAATAGAGGTCGAGAAGCAATTCCACTTAAAATGGCAAAATTTTGGCAGTTTTAAAACCATTAAAGTATATCGTTTGGAACACGGACATGTTAAATAAAACAGAAAACGCCCTTAAAAAAAATAACATTTCTGTTTTGGATTTAAATGTTGACCTTAGGGTTCAAAAAATGTTTTGTCAAATCGTAGAACGGTCGAACAAAAAAAGTAAAATTGTAATTTTGTCGAAAATAAAACAGTCAAAAATAAAATAGACTTAAAAAATATCGAGAATTAGAAAGCCGCAAATAATTTAGACGAGTCGTAATTTTGTCGATCCGTAAAAATCTCGAAAATAATATAGTCGAAACGTAGAAGCAGCAACTGTAATTATGTCGAAACGCAAAAAGGTCGAAAATGAAGGTGCGATGTTGTCATACCTCGCAACATTTCTTGACTAATCATCTGGCGTGGAGTACAAAGGGACCATTAATTAGCTTAAGAAAGTCGTTTTTCTTTTTGAGATATTTTTTGCAATTTAGGTTTTCATAATACTCATTTCACAGACACATGACTAGTTTTCGTTTGGTTCGGTTTGATTTGGTTTATTTAACACCGATTTAGACCCCCCCAAAAGGAGGACAGGGTTTAAGAATTTGTAGATCACTTTATTTTGATACGTAAATAATTAGTTCAACCTAGATCTAATATGTAATGTAATATTAAAATTGGCAACGTAGGGCGTTTATTGCAGGTGCAAGTTAAAATCGACGAGCTTACAATTCGACTTTTTTACGGTACGACATTTTTGCATTCCTACATAACTCCGTTTCGATGCTTTTGCGTTCCGACTATATTTTTTTTTACGGATCGATAAAACAACGATTCGTTTAAATTATTTTTGACTATATTATTCGGCTTTTTTACGGATCGACAAAACTACGTTTTGTTTAAATTATTTTCGTCTATTCTATTTTATTTTATTTTAGACCAAATTACAGCTCGACATTCTTGTTTAGACATTGCTACATGGCGCCGACCTTAGCTCGATATTTTTTCGAATGTATTGCTTAACTTGATTCCACTGTTGATATGACCACATCTTTAAACACCACAAAAACAAACACCATCATCCGCGAATTTTTGTAAAACTAGCAGCGTTAAGCGCGTAAAACTAGCAGCGTTAAGCGCGTAAAAGTGATGTTACACCCTCAGTCGTCCCCAGCTAAACTATGCTTTTAAAAAAATATTGGGTTCCTTTATTTAAACTCTAAACCAAGAATTTTAATACTGGAGTTATATTTTTGTTCTATTTGCACACCAAATTAGGCCATATGCCTTCTAACCAGCGTTTTCAGGCTCCAATTTTCCCGAATCAAGTGAATATTTAAAGGTGATTTAAGTACAGCCCAAGGCAAATAGTTTAAGAGCCCAGTAGAAATTTGGGCTTGAATTGCAAACCGATTCTCATATATTTTAATCGATGTCGAAATGGAGGTTCCAGCAAAAATCCTGCATAAACAACCCGCCATCTTGGTTTAAAGATGGCGAAAAGGAGTTTGAATCAAATATACGTAACTTTTTTATTATTACATCGATTTTACTCAAACAAATTGTGATGTATTTTAAAAAATGCATGATTTTTTGACGTTTCTTAGTTAAAAGCCATCTGTTGGATTCTCGGTTTAAAGGAAGAGAACGAATAACCGGACGGTCCATCGTTAAAAATCGCCTTTTATTTTATATCTTTGTCTTTTGGTCAACATTAAGCCCAATATGTTTTTTTATTTTATTTTGTTTCTAGTGCAAAGCTTCCCTGAGTTAATTTGATTGTTTTTAAAATTACATCTTGTCATGCGTTTTTATGAAATTATAATACACTACGTTAAATATTTTTACTTGTTCAACATTTAAAGTAATTTCTTTTAAAATACGTAATTATGGCGACATTGTTTGTTCCTATTCTACATTCATGTGCAAGCTTATTAAAAAACTTAAAAAATAAAAAGCAACTAACACTTAAAACAAATAAGCGAGTAAAAAAATACTTATTTATCAAAAATACGTATGGGCAGGTTCCGCTTAATATTATATTTTTTTTAACCTTTTGATCAACTACTATATAAAGCTTAAATCAATAATAATAAATGTTTAAAACAATAAAAGTAAGTACATACTTGATAAATTAAAACTTCTTATTATAAACGACTAGAATCATAGTGTAGGAAAGCTTCAAATGTATTTCTAATAGGGTCGTCCCAAAAAAAATTGTCTTACCCTCTTTTCTCAACCATGTGCAAAAATTAAAACACCAGTAAAACACGTGTTGCTTTCTTTATTAAATATCAATATCAGTTTTTTTTATTTTTTACTTTAAAGTCCTCATTAAAAGGCAGAGTTTTCAAAAATTCTTCAGCACTTTCTTGTGTTTTTAAAAATGCACAAAGGTTCGGACTCATCAAAAAGGACTTATCAAAAGGGTCAAGGTTTGTCTGATAAATACGCCAACTGATCACAAATTTTACATTGAAAACAAAAAGAAAGAGCTAGGTCTGGTAAATAGGGGTGGTGATCGAGCATTACGTAATACTTTTAAAAAATCACAATTCCTGCTAAAATTACAGTAAAATTCCAGTTTGCCATTAAACATAACACGGCCTCTGCTGGGCGTGGTCTTCCATACTAATCCTATTGGTCTTAGTTTGACGTTTTTTGCAAAGATGGCACTAGCATTAAAAAATCTAATAATTTTGCACTTTAGGGATGAAAACTGCACTTTTAATCACGCATTTTTGGAATAAAAGTGTCACTTTTTATCCACGGGATGAAAAGTGACAAATCTGGCATAAAATATAAAAAATTAGGTGAAAGTGACAGTTTACATACAAAAAGTAAAAATCCTCAAAAAAAAACTCCAAAAAAATTTACAAAAATCCGTAAAAAGTAAGAGAGTGCGAAATATAGCGTATAAACCTCGCGATAAAATGGTCTTTATTACTCGAAAAATTGTACAAACGTTTTGCCGCGGGATAAAAGGCGTCACACACTTTCATCCCTTGGCTAATCTACGTAAATAGTAAAACTTTCGAAATACTATGATAAAAAAAAAGTAATGCACCTTAACATCACCTACTTGCGTCTGTACGCCATCGAGCTATTTCCAAAAGTAAGTTTAATCAAAATTAATTTTGAATCGACAAATATATTATTTTGCTGTTAGAATAAGGATAAGTGCAACCGGATATTGAAATCTGGCTTAATTGCACAGTATATAATTTAGTTTTGCCCATAGAAATTCTATATAGCATTTTTGTTTGACTTATAAAGATCTCATCTCTATAGATCCTACCTTAGGAATCCGATATTTTAGTATTTTTAGGGTCCTTGCTATAGAATTAAAAATTTCCACGTTATTAATATTCAGCATGGGCCAGAAAGCCATGTGATCCGTGCCTCCTAATTTACTCACTGTTGTTTATCAATCTCCATCGTCCACAACTTTAAACAATCCCTGCAGTTCAGTTCGCGTATTTAATAGACAGATCAAAACCAAAATCAGTCAGAAAACACCAAAAGATAGTTACAAGAAGATAGCTAAGTCTTCTTATTCAACTTTATTTAACCCCACAGAACGCGTGTTCTGTTTAATCTTAACCAGATCTAACTCTCTGTAAAGCGACCTCTTCGGGGCGCAGGTGTACACCGTTGGTGATGTTGGTTCCGGCGGAACTGCGCAGGTCAGTGCGATCCGTTAGGTGGGTGTCAGCTGACGAATAGCCGCTACTCATGTTTGTTTGTTGTGTGCTGCTGACGACGGTTCGCGCCATGTGCGGTTTGCCCATAAAGGTGTAATACCTGAAAAAAAAATATTTTATAAGGGTACGTCCTTAAATTACGTAACGCAAAAATTCATAATTTTTGACCCCCCCCTCCCCCCTCGTAACACATGTTCAAGAAAAAACACATTAAAAAAAAATTGAGTGAAACTTGCTAAAGTTTCTCACCAAGCTCCTGCTGGATGATAGGCCAGTCATTAGAGCTAAAAAAGACCCTCAGCTTGCAAAAGGTGGTCGCAATTCTATTGGACTAAATATCAACATGTTATATATTTTTAGCCCTATCGGTTAGGTGTTTTATTTAAAAAAATAAACCATATATCAAAAATTTGGCAACTGTCATTTTTGACATAAGATTCTGAGGACTTAGGCAAAATCATTCAATTTTGCTCATTTAAACGTTACTGTTGGATCAATATTAACGGAATAGCTATTAAGTAAAATATGACCAATCACCCTGATTGTACGTGACATATGTCAACTTTTTGACATTTTTAAAAAGATCGGTGTTTTTTCACGAGATGTCTTGTTTTGTCCGGTCTTTTGCATAAACCTTCGCCATCTTTAAAAAGTAAATGATTTGTATTTTTTTGTACATTATATTTTAAAACTAGCTTAGAGTAATATAAAATTACATTTTTTGGTAAAAAAATTTACCAAACGAAAAAAATACTGTTGTTTTTATATTTTGAACGCCTCCATCTTAAATTATATTAGACATATGTCATTCGTTATAGAATTTTTAAAATCAACGACCCTTATTTACTACAAATTGATATAGTACACGGGAACACTAGGTCTGTCAAACAAGAATGAAAAACTTTTAAAAAGTTTTATCTGAATTTCGGCAGCCATCTTGAATGTTAAATGTCAAATTGTAACTTTTTATAAATATTTACAAAAAGTGGGTCACTTTTGATAAAGTCCAGAATCGTTTGTTGTAAGAATCAAATTTGGTCTATAGGTTATAAAGGTCTCTTTTATTTTTGACATATTAAGCGCCATCTTTGTATCGGCTGGGCAGCAAAATTAATTTTTTTAGTAGGTTTAAAAAAATATCGAAAAAAACTAGTTTTTTGAAATGAAGCTGCCATTTTGTTTTGACGTGACAGGTGTCAAATTTTTTTACAGTTTTCAATTGAGTATGTCCCGCTTAAAGTAAGTCCCTCAAAATTAATTTTATTTCTCCTAAAACAGAGAATTCTTTTTTTTTGTATATTTGGCAGCCGCCATCTTAGATTCTGAAGCCGGAAAATCGGGCATCTTCGAATGAAAATTTAGCTTTAAGTGTTGGTACCACCATGCCAAATATAAAAAGATATACCCTTTTTGTAGCTTTTTTTAAAAATACTCTTCAAATTAACTCAACTATGAGAAAACCCCTCCAATCCCCTAAAACCTGAATTTTTTAAGTTTTATGTATTTTTCTCAAAAACTAACCTTTTCACGGAAATTGCAGAATACCTTTTTGTGGAAACCAAAATTCCCTTTTCAACGGTGTATTGGTCAATAAGATTAGGATTAGAAAGTAGCTTTCATTTTTGACAGAATTCAGGATTTACCTTCGTAACACATTTTCAAGAAAAAACACATTAAAAACAGTGAGTGTAACGCAAGGCTAAAACCCCCTCCCCCTTGAGCGTTACGTAATGTCAGAATGGTTCCTAAATTAGGATTATTTCGAAAAAACTAGTCCGGAAAGTGATACTTTTACGCACGCGACGGCAGTTGCCCGAACGACGCTTTGCGGTGTTCGGGCACGCCGTCAAGGGCGGAAAAGGCACTTTCCGCAAGAGTTAGGTACAAAATTTTTCCTAGTTGCATAAAAAGCTTGGTTTTACATTTCAATATATTTGGTATTTTTTACATTAAAACAGCAAAAAACAAATTTTATTTTCATTTTTAATTTAATCGAGTTTATAAATGTTTATAATAAATTAAATTCATAGTACATGTATGACAAATTTCATTAAAATATCTAAAGTCGTATTGTAGATATTAATAATAAATGATGTACTTTGAAAAAATTTACCACCCTGTATCTCAAAAGGTAAGACGTTTAGGACATATGTTCATATAAAGTTTTTTTCTTAAAATGGACCCAAACATCACCCCCATAAATATTGACATTCAATTAGGAAACTCCTGTTATAAATTAATTTTCAAAAATATTATTCTTAATTAATTGTCCTACTTTGTCCTAACCTACTGAGCTTTTTTATAAAAGTTCTTTTTTTGTTATATTTTGAAAGTGACCCCAATTTTTGGACGCCACTGGATAGTATATGTAATACACCGTTTGAAAGGAGGAAATTTAATTATCCATTGTAAATTAGGCAAGGCATTTCGTCGTAAGAAGCTTAGTTTTTAAGAAAATTGGATAAAGCATGTAACAAAAGTGATTTGTTTGGTGATGTTTAAAAATTACTTTAAGTTAAGAACATCACTGAAGCGGTAATCATAAAATAGCTCCCTCTCTGTTATACAGCGATTTAAAAAGGAAACTTCATAGTTGAAATATTTGTTTTTATAAAGAGATTGGTCTGTATTCAAAAATTTATTTAATCTTATACATCGTTAAAAATTTCATTATCTACAAAAAAGTGTGATATCATCTTTTCTCAAATTGAGTTTAATTACTGAGAAAATTAGATGAAACGTGAAACTAAACTGATTGGTTTGGTGATTTTTAAAAATTGATTCAATTTAGGGATTTAGGGATTTATCTGAAGTCCTAATTATTAAATTAATCAATCATACTTTGTTATACAGCGTTTAAAAGGACATTTTATTTTCTACGATAAATTATAGGAAACATTTTTCCCTAAGGAGCTTGGTTTAAAAATAATTGATTAAATTACTTTAATTAATGAACGTAGCTGGAGAGTTAGTATTCAGCCTAACCCCACTGACTTATACATTGTTAAACAGGGAATGTTATTGTTCACAAAAAATGTGCATTATAATTTGTAAAAGAAGCTTAGTTTCTTTGAGCAAATTTGAAAAAACTTAAAATTTCAGGTTTTTTAGAAGTTTGGTTTTAGATGAATACCTATGTCAAATGTGTCTTTAAGCGTCAATTTAAATATTTGTAATTAAATTATTGTTAAATATTGACCATTTGCCCAAAATTAATATTAAATGCTTCTAAAAGTTCGATTTTCAAAAATCTCGACTTTCAGAAATCTGGCCTTGATTACACCCTTTGAAACTGACTTGTGAAAGTACTCGCAAATTTACTTGCCAGTGAACACCAGACTTAAGTCAGCAGTTTTAGAGTAGAGTTACCTTAGCCAAATTATAACACATTAAACTAAGTACATTAATTTGTTAAAACTCTGACAATTTGTCCACTTACTGTCCTGTAAGCGTGTTGACAGTCAAGAAATCATTGATCATCCAATGAATAATTGATTAATATAAAATGTATAATAAATAAATGCTTAAACTTTTTAAATCAGAATTAATATTTCATGGTATGGTTCAAGTAGTAATTAATTCATTGCTGGAAAAAAGATATGGGGTTATATTTACGAATCTGTTATATTGGGCATGCAGTGCATTTTAGTTTAACATAAAATGACGTTGCACAAATTACATGGTCGTTGGGCTTCCGTGGAATGCTTCTAGACTCACATATTTCATAGACGAAATACTCCCATACAACTTTCAAATGGGACAAACCTTCGCATGGGCTTCAGGAGCTTTGGAATTTTTATTCAAAGTTTGCAATTTGACAATGTTATGATATTAAAAACGAGCCAACTAACACACACTGTATATGCCTTTAAAGTTGCTAATAGTAAACCATTTTTCAAATAAGTGACCTTTATTATGTATAAATACCGGGGGTCACATTTTAACAATTTGTTTTTATTTGACAACTTATCACACCGAGTGTTAAGGTAACTAATTCTATTTCTGCAAATTGCCAAATTAAAAAAATTGTCGAAATGTCTTGACATATTTGTTTATTTTTATTATGGAAACATTATCAAATTGCAAACTTCGGATGGAAATTCCAAAGTTCCTGGAGCCCATCGAAAGATTTGTCCCATTTAAACGTTCTATGGGAGGATCTCGTCCATAACATACGTAATTCTTAAAGCATGCCACCGAAGCCCAACGCCCATGTTATTTGTGCGACGTCATTTAGGAATAGGTTGTTAAAAATTATTTTGCCCAGACCAGAAAGACCTACCTAATAAGCTCTGTGTTATTGTTATAAACATGCTGCGCAATTCAAAACAACTTACGCTGAGCTACAACTTAAACTAGCGGATAGGGTTGTGCCTTTAAATTCTGCGCAGGTCGGGTTTACGCAGAGGGTGCGGGAGAAACCCGCGCGTTCAAAGTTTCATTCGAAGGGTGTCTTGGGCAAAATCTACATTTAACATGGAAGAACAAAAAACAACATATACTTTGTAGGTTATGAGGATAAAAGGTGTTCAAGCTCTCTAATTTTGGGTTTGGTTGGTGTGAAATACGCTGTGTAAACTTTTACATGCGGAAAGTAATTCCTGAGTTTCTTAGTCAAAGTTATGAACTCGACTTTTACATTTTCTGCTGGTAATAATCTCACAAAACCCAAAATATTTGCTTAGAGGCCTTTTTGCACTTTTCTTCTTAATGCAAAGTTGACACCAGGGGGTTTATTGTTTAAATGCCCCCTAGGAAGTAAATGTTCTCTTAAATTCACGGTTACCATTGGTCAATATTAGTTATATGACATAAATTTGATAGTATTGACATTTTTAATGAATATTTTCAATAAATTCACTTCAAAGTTCTCCTATTGCAAAGCAGGAGAGCAGGTTATGTCAAATGTTCTCTTGAAAATGATCCCTTCCCCGTCAGTTTAAAGTCATACACTATAAACTGACCAATCTGAGCGTTTATAGAATAAACCCCTAGGAAGTAAATGTTCTCTTAAATTCACTGTTACTATTGGTCAATATCAGTTATATGACAAAAAATTGATTTGAGTATTGACATTTTTGTGAATATTATATAGGAGTTCGGCACATGAACCGTCAAAATTTTTTGGGATATTGCGTCCTTAGAGTCACGGCTAAAGAGATATGAATTTTTTATTATTTTTTCTCAAATTACCCAAAATCCCACCTTTAAACCGTCCTAAGCTTTTTATTAATGTCTGGAAAAGCACCATTTTTTTATAATTTTGTAATCTGCTACTTCAACTAATTAATAGATTTGTTAAAATTTATGTTCCAAAGGGATATACGAGGTATTTTATTAAAGAACATTAGTGATTTTGTGAAAGAAAATCAATTTCAAAATTAAAAATTAAAAAAAGTATCGACAGTTGAGAACTTCATTTTCTTTTAAAAACTTCTCTAGTTGATTACCTTTCTAACGGTATGCTACACTTTGATTTAAAAAAAAACAATTCTGCTTTAAAATACGGATATTCCGTGAGACGGGCAATAATCGTTCGGACTTGATAAGAAAAACAATTTGATGTTTATGATCGTTTCGAACAAAATTTATAAATAAAGAACACAATACATTATTGTTAAAAGTTTAACTTTTTTTAAGTAGGTAAACGATCATAAACATCAAATTGTTTTTCATACCCATTCCGAACGAGTCTCGGTCTTCTGACGGAATATCCGTATTTTAAAGCAGAAATGTTTTTTTTTATCAATGTGTAGCACACCGTTAGAAAGGTAATCAACTATAGAAGTTTTTAAAAGAAAATGAAGTTCTTAATTTTTCTTTCACAAAATCACTAATGTTCTTCAATTAAAAACCCCTTTGGTACATCAATTTTAACAAATCTATTAATTAGTTGAAGAAGCATAAGATTACAGAATTATAAAAAAGATGGTGCTTTTCCAGACATTAATAAAAAGCTTACGAGGCTTTAAAGGTGAGATTTTGGATAATTTGAGAAAAAAAATTTTTTAATTCATATCTTTTTAGCCGTGACTCTTAGGACCCAAGTTCCAAGGTTGAAAAGGTAGCAAATGACCCCAACAATATCTCAAAAAATTTTGACGGTTCATATGCCGAACACCCTGTATATTTTCAAAGCAGGAGAGCAGGTTATGTCAAATGTTCTCTTGAAAATGATCCCTTCCGCTTTAGTTTAAAGTCATACACTATAAACTGACCAATGGTAACGGTGAAATCAAGAGAAAATTTACTCCCAGGGAAGCATTTACAGAATAAACCCCCAGGGGTTGAAAAACACAATTCCACTTATTGGACATCTGTCAAACTCATGCGAAATAAAATAACCGTTTTTTTTCAAACTAATTTTATTTGATTTGGATTATAGTGCACTTTTATGAAAACTGTTAATCACTTGCGTTTTTAATATTTCTGTGTCTGAAAAAAAATATATGAATGATACATTATGTTTTTTTTTTGTGTATTTTGCGTTTTTTTAGAGAAACTGCTGATTTTACAAAAAAATCATAACATACAAGAAAGATGTGCAAGTTGTATTCACAATGGGTTTCATTTTTACCATAAGTTAAAAAATTTTCGAGTTGCTCAAAAAACTACGAAATTGGCCTTTTTCTTTTTCATGAAAGTTTCAAAAGTGGAAAAAATGCTTTAAAAGTATTAAAAATGCAAGTGATTAATAGTTTTTCTAAAAGTGCTTTATAATCCAAATAAAATAAAATTAGTTTGAAAAAATCAGCTTAAAATTAAAAAAGTTGTAAATTTTCCAAAATTCATTCATTTTTTCATTTTTGAGCCACCATATTTTATTTGACATGGGTTTGACAGATGTCCAATAACGGCTTTCAATCGCTTGAGTCAATTTTGCATTAACACGAAAAGTGCAGAAAGGCCTCTAAGCGAATAGAGTAGTAGAAGATTGGACACATTCTTGTACAAGAAATACCTTTCTATCACAATTTCCTATCCAACTAGAAAAAATGCAAAAAATTTTCACAACAAAGGACACAATATCAAAACAAACATCGTAGCAGTAAAGCCCCATGTCGACTTGCAAGTAAATTGCTGAATTATTTGAATAAGTACTAACTTGCTGGTCTGTCTACACTGTATTTTGATCGATTGAAATTACTTGCTGGAAATACTTATAGCCCAGTCAATATCGACATAAAAATTTTTTATATGTTTTTAGGATCCCTGAGATTAGTTCATGCCCAAGTTTGCAACCCTTAAACCCCTGCGCCACGTCCCTGTTACCTGCACAAAAATCTAAAAAAAAAAATGCACCTGTTTAACTTAAAAAAAAGCTACCTTTAGGAAGCATTTTTTGGGTATTTATATTCCATATATATACCTGAGCTCTCTAAGTTTATTAGTTGCAGAGATACGTCTAGAAAAATTAAAATTTACCAAACCATGTAATAAAATTTTACCGGTAGGGTCATTTTCCAAGCCATGTACCGGTTAAATTAAACGTCCTAGAGAAAAGTGCTTTTTAGCTCACACGTATACTATAAGTAGTATAAGGTAAGTTGCTCTGATTTCAATTTTTTTTTTATATCTGCGTTTCAGATAATTTTGATACTATTTTGTCGCACCGTCTGTCTGTATGTCGGTCTCTCTGTAACGACAAATGTGTATAACTCAAAAATTGCTTGCGCGATTTGAATGAAATTTGGTACCTAGGTTGGGTTTTGGCCTCACTTGACATAAGCCGCAAAAAAGGGTGGGGAAAGATTTCAAAAATTAGAGTTTTGGTAAAAATATTACTTGTCTTTTTGATGAAGTTTATAACCTAGATTGGGTTTAAAAATAAATAACACGATAAAATTATACATTAATCGTTTGAGCTTAGGTGCCCATAAATTGGCATGTTATATTTTGTGTTGCTGAATGAAACTAAAATTTTTGATCTCTAACTAGGGGACCTTGTTAATAGCTTCCAAATTTTTGTGATATACAGATCTGTCGGTAATAATTGCTAGAACTACTTAAATGTCAATACGCGTCCGTTTAACCCTACTTTTTGAGGGAGGCATTTTTGAGTCTAGTAACATTGTCAGGCATTGTTGGTAAGATTATTCGGAATCGATCAAAACAGGTATCACAAAATCTTCATAAAAAAGCCTACGAAAGTATTTTAGTAAAATGTTTTTAGCTCACACGTATACTATTACGAGTGTGAGCTTTGGTGATCGTGTCAAAAAAAAAGAAAAAAAAGTTGCTCCGATTTCAAATATTTTTATAATTATATCTTTGCGTTTTAGATTATTTTGAAACTTTTTTGTCGCGCCGTCTGTCTGTATGTCTGTCTCTACGTCTCTCTGTAACGACCAACGCGCATAACTCGCGCATGCTTGGGTTTTGGCTCGAGATGGTCCCATTTAAAAATAAATAAAATCCACCGGAATTAAGCCGAAAAAAAGGGTGGGGGTAGACATCAAAAATTAGAGTTCTGTGCATGAAAATAACAAAATACATTATAGTTTGTTTTGTTCAGTGGTGCTACACTTGAAGGAGGGGGGGATCTCCAATCATACGCGACCCGAGTGCCGAATCGTGTGAGCTGAGGTGCCCATAAATTGGCAGAGTATTTTTTTCATTTATGAAACATTTATTTCAGGTTGCAAACTTGGTTATAAACTACTGTTAAGGATCCCAACAACATATAAAATAAATCGTAGATACATGCGTGAATTTGCAATGTTGGATGCCTTTATTGGCAAGCAGATTTGCTCTAGCACCACCGTTTACACTTAAAAGACTAGTCTAGGTGATTTACTTGCAAGTAAAAACGAGGCCTACAAATAATAAAGCTTTACCAGATCCAAAACCTAAATTTGAGAGAAACTTTTAAAAAAACTTTGTGTTTTTACAATGAATTTTGAATTCCTTAAATCGTTTTAAAAGGCTGCTTACATACTTCCCTAAAACAAAACGTATTTAGATAGAATGCAAAATTTAATCTTACCGTTTCTGCAAGAGCTGCCAAACCTTCTTTTTGAAAACGAAAATGAAGAAGATGAACACCCCGTATACGGCGTTGCAGAAATCGGTGACGTACCACAACTTGAGGTACTGACCATCCGACGCCCAAATGACCGCCCACGAGATGATTTCCATCGACCAATTGATGCCCATCGCCATCAGCAGCTTCACAAACAGCACGAATCTGAAATTGTCAATAGATCCTTGAGACCTATAAAAATATTTTGCTTTCGTAATTATAGCCATTAATTTTTTTAAACAAATTCCAATGTTTTATACGGTCCAATACCATTGGCGGTTCTACAGTGGGGGCATAAAGGGGGGTAATTAACCCGCCAGAACCCGAAAAATATGTAACGTGTAAGGCCGGCTAGCTACTACAGGTTTGTTAAAGCTGAAAAAAATTATATTTTTGTTGACTTGCTTTATCAGAAAAGCACTTAAGGAAGAAATCGCCTGTGGAAAAAAGTGCACACGGAAAAAAGAGCACACAGGAAAAACTTAACTTAAACAGTAACTCCGGCAAATAAACCAAAAAAAGTAGTCTCTACATCTCAAAGCACTGAATCCAAATACGTGGTTTGTTTTGCCCATATACCCCCAAAATTTCGAATAAATTGCAAAAAACTTGATCAAAGTATTGCAATATTTACACTGTGGAGTTACGAAAATGGTACATTTTCAAAGCTATTACATAAAATTACTTCTGAGAGCTTCTTTGTAAAGCAACAATACGTTCCGTAACTTGGGAGCCATATTGCAGCAGGTGATACAGAAGGTTATTTTTGATAAAAAAAAGTTTATATAACATGGGGGTCGATCAACGAGGAGTGGGGGAAAAGGTTTTACTTAGCTATAATTGTGATCCAAAAATGTATTATTTTATTTTCTGACAAAATTACAAGTTAAGGAGTTACATGTTGTCACAACAACCTTCACAAATAAATAAAAATCTTTTAAAAAAATATATTTTTGCTTACTTTTTTTTTTTAAATATCAATGATATTTTAAAAAGACTTATTTTTATTAACAAAAAATATCAAGAAAAACATTGCGGTTAATATCGAATTTTAAAAGTTTGTTCCAAAAAAATAGTTTTTTTTGAAAAAAATTTACCGCATAATTAAAAAAAAATTCTCCATTTATTGCTCTTGTAGAGAGTAAAAATCGCCAACTTGATGGTCTGTATCTTTAGAAAGTTGCCCTATGGCCCCTAAAGTTACACCCCTTGTATACTACCAAACTACCATATAGGTTTTTAAAACGTACTCATAGGGTCCCTCACATTTCTTCCACTAGCATCATAATCATTATCTACATAGGAAATCATCATCATACATCCGAAAAGCAAATTTCAAACTTTTTTACGGTACTCAAATTCGAGTGAAGTAAAGTTTTAATTGGGCTCAATATCAAAGGGCCTAATAAGAAAGGACCCAATACGTAAAGGGCCACAAAAGGGGGCCAGAGGTCTTGACTTTATGGACTCTGAAACGTTTTTTAAACGTCCCCTGAACGTTTTTTTAAACGTCCCCTAAAACGTTTTTTAGCAACCCCTGTTACGTTTTTTGTATGTTCTCGAAATGGACGTTTCTAAAACGTTTAGTAAACGTCCCCAAATCTTGCAAAAGGTATAAAAAATTAACTTTGACAAACGTCCAAAAAACGTTTTAAAAACGTTCTGTACGGACGTTTTTAAAACGTAAAGAAGAGCCACAAAAACGTTCCAAGGACCTCCATCGGACCCTGAGCTATGCATAAGTTTTTAAAACGTCATCTAGGTTTAAAATGGACGTTTTAAAAACGTTTTTAAAATGTACCTACCTGTGTAACTAGGGTAGGGGAGAGAGAGAAAAACTAACCTCCCTTTGCAAGCCTTAAATTTCAAGGTAAGATTTTTTGTACAAACCGCTTTTTGAGATATTAACCCGTTTTTGCGCTACGGGCGCTTTTTGAAGAGTTGGATTGAAGCCTATAACTTTTTTATAACTCAAAATTTCTTTTTCGTGTACATGGCTTGTTTGCACGGTATATAAAGTTTAATTTAATGGTCGAACTAAATTTGATCTGTCACTTTTAGTTTCCGAGATATATCACAAAGTTATATTTTATCTTACGGAATTTTTTTAATAGATTTTCGAAATCGATGTAAAATTTTCTTGGTTATGATTCTTTTTTGTATTTTTTAAAATATTTTTATATTATCCATATTTCCTTTATTTTTCTTATAATATACTTCTCTGACTCAGCTTATAATAAAAATTTAAATAAAAATTATTTAAAAATAAAATTATAAAAAAATACTAACAATAAAAAAAATAACAATATAAGAACATCGAGTATGATATATTGCTTTAATGGAAGTTTAAGGCTGATTTTAAAACTCAAATAAAAAAGGGTCATTAATTTTTTTAAAAATATGTATTATACAGGATGCTCCTTTAATTTAAAAAATTTGCTGTCAAAATTTGAAATTAGAACTAAGATTTACCATATGTAGCTATAGGCACCATTTGCCAGCTTAAAATAAATTATACAACTTTTGTATGTAAGATTTTTGTCTTTTTTACTATTCTTGAGATAAGCATTCAGATCTAGATTTTTACCTAAAAAAAAATTAGGACAAGAAATACCTATAAAAATTGCGAAGTTCAAAGTGACACAACCTATGCCTGTAAAATATGAAGTGAAAGAAGGGGAAAAGAACAAGTTTAAACGTATGATGCAAATTCTTTTTAATAAAAAGTTAGACTCACTTGCGTTTATCCTTTTCATAGTTGTTGTGTTTCTGACTGTCCGACTGTTTTAGCACTTTTGTTTGTTTCTTCACCTGTCTTATTTTGTGCGCTGTCAGCGCGAACAAAATAACATTGATGATGATTAGAATGCCGGCTTCACCGTAGAAATAAAGGATTTCTGGAAGATGACCTAAAATAATAGCAAAATTAAGACCTAAAAATACTACGCATTTCTAGACACTGGTTTTATCGGCTAAACAGTTCTAGTTCCACCTTTTCTGGATGAACTATCCACTTTATCTTCTGCTACAAATATCGACTTTAAAGTTTGACATATTGTTCAAATTTGGCAGACTTTTGTACCGGAACTCTGACACTTCCTGTCGAAAAATACATTAACTGACACTTTCAGATTTGGGAAATGTTTGCCTCGATTACGATTTTTCATCATTCCGATCTCTCTCCTACCTTTTTCCTCTGAGTTTGTAAATTAATTGCTTTCGATATCGTTTTATTTGCTCTTCGCGCAACGGGCTTCTCGCTATCTTGTTTCTTCTTATTCTCCATGTATCATGGAATTCATGAGTATTTTTTTTTTCGAAGAAGGACGTTCAGACGTCACAACGTATTCACACCTATTAGTGGATAGTATATTTTAAGTTTCATTTTGTAGCTCAAAAGCTAGGATTTTTCCAGATCTGTGTAATAACCTAATCAACAGTTACCACTTTTTATCTTTATCTATCTATTTAGCCTTCTTTGATTCATTATTGGACTTAGGCCTTCCCCAATATCTTCCACTCTTCTCTGTCTGTCGCCGTGTTCATCCATCTAGTCCTTGCATGTTTATTTAAATCTTCCGCTTATCTCATTTGGCGTCTTCCCCTACTTCTTTTATTTTCCCAACGTCGTCAGTTTACAATACATTTGTCCCATCGATCATCTTTCTGCCTGATATTACCGGCAAATTTCCATTTTAATTTTGCTGCCTCTCCTCTGACATCCCTTACTTTTGTTTTATTTCTTATCCATTAATTCTTTTCTTTATCAGTTTTTCTTTCTTATCTGTTATTATGGCGATATCGTCAGCATATATTAGGTCGTCAGTTTACAATACATTTGTCCCATCGATCATCTTTCTGTCTGATATAACCGGCAAATTTCCATTTGAATTTTGCTACCTCTCCTCTGACATCCCTTACTTTTGTTTTATTTCTTATCCATTAATTCCTTTCTTTATCAGTTTTTCTTTCTTATCTGTTATTATGGCGATATCGTCAGCATATATTAGGTGGTTCAAGTATTGTCCGCTTACTTTGATATTTCTCCTCCATCTAAGTTTAAAACATCTTCATCCATCTAGGGCCTGGTTAAATAGTTTAGGGGATATTGTGTCACCCTATCTGACACATCCTCTTCTTATGAGGATTGGCCTGGTTCCTTCGGGGATTTTAATTGATGTTGTTGCTTCGCTATACAGGGTGTCCCAAATAAAAGCAACTACATGGGGATTTCGGAAACGGTAAGAGATACGAGTTTGTTTAAATGAGAAAAAAGTTGCGCTATTCTAAGCCCAATCAGATGCCGTATCAGAATTAAAAATATCTACAGGGGTTTTTAAAATATCGAGCAAAAACTAATAATTGCGTTTTTTGAAAAATTAAAATATCGCCGCTATCTTGCAAATAAATTTAATGAAATTTGGTAGTTTTGTATAAGCAACTACGGCCAATTGAATGACGTTAACATTTTTTTCTAGGCCTTCTAGTTTTTTGAAACCATAGCCATCCGTGTATAATTAGCCTATCTTTGGATGTTTGTTGTCTACCTTCGTAACTAACTTTTAAAACTTTTCCATTAACTTGATTTATATGCAAATCTTTAAGGCCCTTATTTTTTAATTTTTCTCTGGCTAGGAAATAATAGAATTTCTTAAAATAATATATTTAATTTAAAATAAAACTAAGAACCGATAACAAAGAATTGAATTAAATAAGCAATTGTTCGAAAATTTCACCGTTGTTATTCATGCCAAACCTGCATCAATGAATTAGAGACATGCATGCATCTTAAACCATTTGTTCAGGAATTTCTTCTATGGCTTGAACAACGGCTGCCTCAAGTTCTTCTATCGTATTATGAGTAGTAGAATAAACTTTATCCTTTAAGTATCCCCAAATACAAAAATCAAGAGGCGTAAGGTCCGATGGACATACAGGCCAGGCAACTGGACCTCGATTTCCGATACAGTTATTTCCATATTGCTGATACAAATAGTCGGTTATGATTCTTGCATTATGTGGATCTACCTCCTCCTTCATCTCCATCCATGTATCTTGCTGGAACCACATGTTTGCTACATCTTGAAGATGCAAATTTTCTAAAATTTGGTCAACGTAATTTTGTAGAATTTCTAGATATCGAGGTGCCGTCAAATTATTATGAAAAATGTTAAATAGTATGTGTCCGTTTATGACTCCTAGTCACACATTCAAACCCCACCTAACTTGATGGTGCACCTCACGATTTAAGAACGGAGTTTCATCGGCCCAGTACACGTAGTTACATACAGTTGATTTGGTTACTTCAACATTATTTTCCGGTTCACGAAGGGAGATGCGAGGATTGTCAATGACACTTTGTAAAACCACAGCTTCAATATTTTCATCAGTTTGTCGATTACGATTTTGCTTTTTAAAGGAACCATATTCAATTAAATTATTTCTAAGTATTCTGAAACTGGTTGTCGTCTTTCTGGATATCTCTGAAAGTACATATTTCGAGCTCTTCCAGCATTCTTATTACACAAAATATAACATTCATACATATCTACTTTCTCCCAATTTGGAAACCTTTCCATGTTAAATTCAGTGGCGCACCCAGGGGGGGGGGGTCCGAGGCCTCTTGGGGGGGGGGGTCCAAGGCCTCTTGGGGGGGGGGCCGAAGCCTCATGATGTCAAATTTTAAGCTATTTTTTGTGTTTTATCATGAAATATGTAAAAAAATCTAAGGCTTGGGGGGGGGGCGGGCCCCGGCCCTCCCCTGGGTGCGCCCATGTTAAATTTGATTGATAATGTGACTCAAATAAATCTTAAGTAATTTAGAAACTTTAAAACTCCAACAGATAAATCAAATAAATGACAAAGTTTTAACAGATAGTTATGTAGGTATGACAACAAACGCAACTACGGCCTTTGTTTCACAGCCACACAGTTTTTTAAATAATTTCGCATTTTTCGTTATTCAAAGATAGGCTTATTATACATGGTCGAAAAGCTCTTTTAATGCTCTATTTATTGACGTATAAATTCAATATGGCGGTCATAAGAAATAACAAAGGCTATGGTTGCAAAAATACTAGAAGGCCTAGAAAAAATTTGTTAACGTCATTCGATTGGCCGTAGTTGCTTATATAAAAACTACCAAATTTCATTAAATTTGTTTGCAAGATGGCGGCAATATTTCAATTTTTCCAAAAAACATAATTTTTAGTTTTTGCTCGATATTTTAGTAACCCCTGTAGATATCTTTAATATTAATACAGCACCTGATTGGGCTTAGAATAGCACAACTTTTTTCTCATTTAAACAATCTCGTATCTTTTACCGTTTCCGGAATCCCCATGTAGTTGCTTTTATCTGGGACACCCTGTATATGTATTTGGGCTATTAAGTCTGTGTATCAGTGAACTAATCCGCTATTAATTAAATATGCTTTCACTGCCCAGTGCTCAATGCTATCGAAAGCTTTTTCAAAGTCTACAAATGCTATGTTGTATTCGTTGGCTCGTTCTATTAGGATTTTCATGGTTAATAGTTGGTCAACTGTACTGAAACCTTTTCTGCAGCCTGCTTGTTCTTTTGATTGATATCCGTCAAATTTTGTTGTTAGTCTGTCTGTTAATATTTTCGTGAAAAGGTTATAAATTACATTGAGGAGTGTTATAGGTCGATAGTTTTTTAGGTCCACCACTTTTTATATTTTTGTTTATTTCTGACCACAATTGGGTCTGATCACTTTACATCAATCTAAAGCTAGCAGCAAAAACTGGTCTTTAGCTGTTAGGTTATATTTTTTTGCTTACCATCTAGAAAACATTTCTTTTCGCCAATCTTCGGATTAAAGATGCCATCCTGGTCGGTGTAGGTCTGAATCAGAAGTACTACGAAACACAGCAGTACGGGCATGCCCCAAGCATAAAGAGCGTAGATTAGAAGACGGCGTCTTTCTGAAGACCGCTGACTGCCCACGAATCCCCTGCTACCACTGCAATGAGTAAATTAATTTTTTGTTAGTATCAGATTTTCTTGGCACTGAAACTGATATAATAAATTTTGCTCTAAACTTGGAATACCTACCAAAGATGCGGAAATTATTAAAATTATGCACAAGGTTTTAGAAACATTTTGGATAATTTTGGCGAGTTTCGGGTAATTCGAAAGGAGATAGATAACGAAAAATTAACTACAGTAAAAGTCGTCGCATATTGCAACGCACAGGGGCGTAATTCTGGATGGGGGGCTAGCTAGGCTTAGGCCCCCAACAGTGCCGGTTTAGGCGCCTAACGGGCCCTAGGCACAAGCGGTAAGACGGGCCCCCTCCCCCTTAACAAAGCCGCTAAAAAAATAGGTTCAGGAGAACAAATTAAATTTAACAAAAAAAATTCACGTAAAATATTTGAGTCGAATTTACAGAGAGTATGAATATTCAATATGGAAAACTAAACTTTCAGATGTCAAAAGTTATTATTACACAACCCTTATAAAGAAATGTCAAGATCCGTTAGACAGACCTTGATATTCTTAAGTATTTTTTGACGCTCAATCTGAATCCGGGGTCAAAGAAGTCCTAGACGCCTGGAATTTTCCCCAGTAAGTTAATTTATTTGAAATTGACAAAACTAAATTGATCCATGACGGATGTAATACTTTCCTAGCCCATTATCACACTCCAAGCGAACTCCACCTTATATCATCCTTCATCTATATTCCCATTTTATTCCGGAAACTGCATTTTTATGCGATGCTCCGTTAAAAAGTAAGCATATTTTTAATTTTTAAACTGTCAAAAAACTGTCATTAGCATTAATAGATTTTGACCAAAATCTCATCAGCTCTTTACAGTGTCGAACACTATTTTACCTGAAAATTTCATAAACATCGGTTTAGCGGTTCTGATGGATCTATTGTGTTACGGATAGACATACACACACACACACAGACACAGATTGACGCCACGACCCTATTGCTAAAATAGGTTAAATTATACCCAAATAACACGTTTTCGGCGTTATCTTAAAAATATTTTTTTTTCTCCAGGCATTGCTGCACGGACTAGGATGGTAAAAATTAGGTTTGGCAGACCATCTTTTCGATTTAAATAGTTTTTGCATACATTTATTTCAAACTTTTTTGTTAACTATTTTTTTTTAAATTTTTTTGAAAAAAACTGCAAATTTGGCTAAAATATGTACTAAAATAAATTCAGATTTACATTAAGACAATGCGGTTCATGCACATGCTATGTGCCCCCCTAAATCTGCCACTTTTTGCATAATAACCTATGCAAAAATACATAGAAAAAATGTTGGCACCATAATTTAGTCAATTCTATTAAATACCTAGATTCCAATATAGTAGTAGTTTTCCAACAAAAACCCAAAATTAAAAATACTATTTTTTTCAAATTTATTGCATTTTTTTTCCATCACAATAAATTTAAAGTTAAACTGAGTTTTTGAACCAGGGCGCTAGGGGCCCCCTTGAGGATCCGGGTCCTAGGAAAGTGCCTAGAGTGGCTATGGGATAAACCAGCGCTGCCCCCCAAACCAAATAAGCACAGTGTGTCCAAAGCTTTTATAAAGCACAAAAGTACCATACAGGTACTATTGTTTAGTTTTTTTACTGAATCTTACATCATTTAATATATTGACTAACGTGATGGTAATAGTAGGTACTATAATTTTTGCAAAAGCATTCGGTAAAAATATTTTGGGTTTTTGAATTTGTTGAGAAAGATGTTTTTCAAATATCTTAAAAACTGTTGGCAAAACGCGTATAGGTCTTAAGTCTTTTAATTCGCTTGGGTTCTGGACCTTAGCAATTTGCTAACAATAGCTCTTTTTCATACAGACCGGAATGATTGCTCCTGAATACAAGTATTTATTATATTACACCCCTGACTGTGCCACTGTACGAAACCATCTTGGAAAAGCGACAAACACAATTATGGTTCTGTTGAGATAAGAAAGTGGTTCCGCCTCCCTCCAAAATAGAAAACATTTGGTTGCCGCCCACTACACAGCAGATGGTTATGACGAGAAAAACTATTGAAAAGTCTAGAGTGGGAGTCGTAATGGTTGAGCGTGGGGATACAGCAAGTAGCGAGAAGGTTTTCCCTTTAAAGTGATTGGACATGGAAAAACTGTGAGATAAGAAAATGTCGTCTATAAAATGTATTTTATCTCTGTTTTTGTTTAGCGTATCTTGTTTAGCTCATTAGCTAGAATGTAAAGTAAATTCTAGGATTATCAGCAACGCCACTGACTTGGTTCCTCCAAGCTCTTCAAAGAGGGGATAATGGATTAATTAGGTCCAACCAACCCTTTATAAAAACCCAAACTTTGAGAAGACAAGTGGGTAGTTACATTCTAAGTTTTGTTGAATTTAACTAAAACCTCTAAAATTAATTGTCAGTAAAGAAACATAAGATTTTTATATTTAAAGAATATTTTGCAGTTTGTTATTTTGGTAAGTTAAAGTTTTATTTTAATATTTTGGGTCTTGTTTGTTTTATAGGTCATAAGAAAAGTCTCGTTACAATTTTTAAATTGCAACAGAGTTTTATTTTGTATTCATTAAAGTTTGTAACGTTTTTAAAACTGTTTCATATTTATTTTATTCACATAAGAGATCTATTACGGTACCCTCGTTCAAGGGTTCGATTTAAAATAAAATCGTACCCGACAATATTAAAGCATTTCTGCAGAAAGAAAATAACGCTTTAAATCTTTAATGGATTTATCGTTAGGCGGCTACTACAGGGAGGGCAAATGGGGAAGTGCCCTCCCAAAACTAGAAATCAAACAGTATTTTTAATCGATTTATTTAAAAAAAGTTAAATTTCTCCTTACATGTCTAGTTCTTTTTTTTAGTCTGTGATTAACAAAAGGCGAGGGTAAACTTTTTTACCAATTTCACCCGTTTTTCAGCGGTGTCTGGGTGGGTGTTCTCGCGCGGGGACGGGAGGAATGTTTGTTTTTACGTCGGCCATCTTTATCGTGCGAAAACGTTCGTTGCCCTTCCTACGTGTTGCCGGTCCTATCCTTAGTGAAGACGAGTTTGTTTTGGTTTTGGAGTAGGTGATATGAACTTTGATTACAAATAAAATTTTTAAGACAAAATAGACCGGATCTAAAAAGTAGCCAAAATTTTAGTACAAGTAATGCAGAGGGGTGTTTAAAAAAAACTTGTTGAAAATTGATGAAAATGATAGAAAATTTATTAAAAATTATACGATGCTGATAACTGGTTGTGCGGTTGTGAAAAACGAAATGATTTTTTTTGCTTTAGTTACCTTATTATGAACAATCCACGAAGTGATCCTGCGTGGGTGGCAAAGGGAATGTGTGATATCAAACACTTTAGTGGAAAGTTAAAAAGACACAAAGTAAGTGTTACTCATATAAATAACCACATAGAATTTTCTATGCTTACCGAACATAATGAAAATGTGACAAAAATAGACATATACTTCGTAGTTTAATAGACTGTATAAAATATTCTGTGGGATTTTTGAGGTTGTTCTACGGGGCCATGATGATTCTAAAACTGGTGCTAATCCGAGCACTTTGCACATGTAAAAGAAAGGCGACTTTATCTATAAACAAATAAACTAAAAACTACACCAAGTAGCTGCTTGTTGTAAAATGCTGAAATAAAATTGTTTAGGTATTTCTGCCCCCCCCCAATTTATATCGTCACCAGCCGCCACTGTTATCGTCCACCCCAACGGCATTTGGTTTTGTACTTCCTATCATTTTTTCTAGTGCGTTAATGTCAATAACTTAAAACTCACAATCTCATATGTGGCTCTAAGGTAAAATGGGGTATTACCGGCTCATGCAAAATCGTGGGGTAATGCCGGCTCAAAAAGGTACATCAACTTGACGGCTGATTTATTCATATTTGGCGCGAAAAACATTTATAACCGTAGCCAGTCTATTATTGGACTATTATTTGCCAATCAAATTACCGCTTAAAAGTGGGGATGTCGGCAAGCGTCAGTGTAGGCGGCAATCTGGAAGTTTCCACTAAGGGAAAAGGTGTGTTTTCAGGCTAATTTGCTCTTTTTTGGTAAGGGATTTGACTTCATATCTTTAGGTATTCTGAGCAATAACTTTTAGAATTCCGGTTTTGGTTTTTTTATATTTTTTTTAATTTAGGTTGATTCATATATGTCTGTTTACGATAAATTTTACAATTTATAAAAAAAAAATCGGAAAAGTGCTGAAAATCGCAAATATAAAATAGGCCGGTAATAGACCAATATTTGGAAGTCCGGTCTAATTGCGGCTTATTGAGCCGGAAATGCAAAAACTCGCAATTATTTTAAATCACATTTATTTTATTTTTAAGAAAGAAAAAAAAACTTTGTTTTGGATCGTTTATCCAATATACCTTAAAAAATATGTTAAACTATTTCCGGCCCACAAAATTTTTGACAGAAATATTAAAATACACCCTTTTTATTACCTAATTAAAAAGAGTTATTACAAAAAAAAAGGGTCAAGGCAAAGTCTTCTTAATGGAACCAGTTTTTTAATAACTCCTAGATTTAAGACCCTTTTAAAAAGTCTTCTTAATGGAACCAGTTTTTTAATAACTCCTAGATTTAAGACCCTTTTAAAATACTTTTGATTTTTTTTTATTTATTAAAGGTCTATTAAATGTATTTTTACTATTTAATAATATATATTTTCTAGACAATTGGTAAAAAAGACAAAATTAAAATAGGCCGGTAATAGATTAATATTTTGGACCTCGATCTAACTACGGCTTATTGAGCTGGAAAATTACTGTTATTGTTTAATTTATAATTTTTTATTATCTCTTTAAAAGACAAAAAAAAATTTCCAATTTTTATGACAAAGCCTCCATAAGTATAAAAATCTTTTTCCGGCCCACAAATTCCTTGACAGATATGGAGAAAATCTTATCTTTTATTACCCTTAGACTGATAATTATAATTATATTATATTTTTAAAAAAATGGTGCTTATTTAATTATAACTTTTTCATGGCGTTTTTATTTTAAAAAAATCATCATCATCATCATCACACACGTTATCGGGTAACAAAAGATAAAAGTAACACTTTTTATCCTGAGGAAAAAAGTTTGTAGCCCAACCAGAGGGAAAGGCTAAAATTTGTCGAGCAATAAAAATAAACTTTAAATACGAGGTTTATACTGTATTTTTTGCAATTTTATCCCGGGAGTAAAAATTGGCACATTTGTTTCAACAATGCGGTATAAAAATTACACTTTTTACCCCTAAAGTGCGAAATACTATAATAAATACCAGGGGATAAAAGTGTCACTGTTTATCCCAAGGCGAAAAGCTTATACAGTTCGTCGATGGATAAAAAGACACTTTTATCACGAGGTTATTAATCAAGTTTTTTCAATATTTTTTAAGTTTTAGGATCTTTTATTTTTTCCCGATTTTTACTTTTTTCCCGACTGTTATACTTTTTATATCGGTTTTTAACTTTTTATCCCGATTTTTACTTTTTATCCCAATTGTTACATTTTATCCCGATTTTTTCTTTATATCCCGATTTTTTAAATTTTTATCCGGTTTTTTTATCCCATTTTTTACTTTATCCCAATTTTTACTTTTTATCCCGATTTTTACTTTTTATCCCAATTTTTACTTTTTATACCGATTTTTACTTTTTATTTCGACTTTATTACTTTTTATCCCGTTTGTTACTTTTCATCTCAATTTTTACTTTTCTAAAAATAAAAAAGTTGCACATTTTATATACTAATTTTTTATTTTAGTTTTTTAAGTTTTTGCTCAGTTTTAAAAATAAACAATTTGTCCAACTTATTTATTTTAGTTATTTTTTATAATCAAACACAACGTTTGATAATAAGCCGGTAATAGATCGCACTTAGGCCGGCGTTAGATTAAGGCTTTTTTTAATAGGCCGGTAATAGAAAAACATGACTTTTTAAAAAAATAATTTTTTTCTTGGTACAACTTAAAAAAATATATATTTTTTTTTGTTGAAATTGATAGACAACTCTACCCTTTACGCCATTTAATAATAAATTTGGCCAAAGTATGAACCCTTAACACTAATCCAAGCGGGTAAAGTGAAAATTTCCTTAACTAAGCCGGTAATAGGCAAAGTTACCTTATTATAATTTTTTCGGAACCATGGGCCTTACGGCTTACGGATTTTTTAAGCTACCCATTGCCACAAAAATTTCGACTTGCCATTTAATGGGCTATCTTGGTGAACAGTTCTTACCTAAATGTAAACCAAATGTCGAGACAAATAACGTTCATCCAAAAAAATGACACCATGAAGAAGAATAAGGTCGAATAACCTAAAATTAAAAAAATATATAAAATAAGGCAACGAAAATATTTTAATATTTAGACATAGAGTTTAAGATTTTTAGCTCCTTTTTATATAATTGCAAAGGACGGCGGAGAATTATAAAAATGTTGCAGGTCGAATAAGATGGTTCAAAATTTTAATAAGATTTCTTAAAAAAGCTTTATTTTTGTATTTTTCTTTTAAAATAATGGCCAAAGAACTTTGAATGTGTTGGTCGGGTCAGAGAT
This sequence comes from Aspidapion aeneum, assembly GCA_963576565.1. Taxonomy (NCBI): domain Eukaryota; kingdom Metazoa; phylum Arthropoda; class Insecta; order Coleoptera; family Brentidae; genus Aspidapion; species Aspidapion aeneum. The sequence goes on from OY755043.1 coordinate 99,661,938, forward strand.
TTATTTTGAAAACTGCTGCGTCGACACCGTTTGTAGGCAGGCGCGGATCTATGGTAGGGGAAAAAGGGGAAATCCTCCCCCCAAACCTCAATCTATACAGTGCGGACCTAAACAAACCCCCCCCCCCCCTTCTAACATTTGAACAAAAAGTGTGAAAAGTCTTTTTAATGGGACTTTTTTTGAGGATATTTAAGCTAAGTGACAGTTATGTCAAACAAACCTAATTTCAAAAATTTGACATAGCATCAAATTTTTTTAATAGGAGATATGTTAATTTTTCTTTGCGCTTGACTAAAATAAGTCAATTTTTATCAAACAAAAAAAATTTTTGAAATTGATTTATTTGATCAGAAATTAAATTTTTATGCTTCTATGTTATATCAGGACCGTAAATTAAGTTAAAAAATTTAAATAGGAAAACGTGCTGCGTGATTTTTTCAAAAAATTTTTTGTTTATTTTAAATTTAAACATAAATAAATGGATCCATGACGGATCTGATACCTTCCTCCTATTTAAGTTTTTAAATTTATTTAATTTATTTAAAAAAAAATGTTTCATAAAGAGTCGACCGCGAACAAATATAACGATATCTCCTATTAAAATTAACCGATTTTAAAATGTTAAATTGTCATGTATAGACAATCAAAATAACTTTCACAGGTATAACATGCTCCCCCTTCCAGTTTAAAAATTTTATTGGTAGGTATATCAAATTTTTGACATTAGGTTCTTTTGACATGACTGTCACTTAGCTCAAATATCCTCAAAAAAGATCCCATTAAAAAGACTTTTTCCAAGAAATAAATATCTCTTTCTGTTTAAAAGTTGGAGAGGGGGGTCTATTTAGGCCCGCACTGAATTTTACTTAAACAAAGAATACACCTCCTGGACGCTATGTAAAATAGTTTTAGCAATATTTCTTCTACTTCTGTTGTAAGTAAACTATAACACACACAGGGTGTTACCTAATTAAATATTAATATTTTAAGAAATAAATCTGTAGATGATGTTATCGCAAAAAGTTTCCTACGAAGCGGTAAAAAAGATTTATATTATTTTTTCATTATACCTAGCTCCTACTGAAAAAACCTAACCTAACATTTTTAAAATATATTAAAAAAAAATATTTTCGTTAATTTAATTTTTTATCTACTTAACTTTAAAATGTTAATACTTTTTAATATTAAGCTTGATCCCCACTTGCACAAAACACCATGTACTTAAATTTTGTTTTTGTTTCTTTAATGTTAAGCAACCTTAAGTAAGGGTTAGGCCAATGGTCAATAATAGCCGGACCTCCAATGGGACTTAAAAAACATATTTTGGTACAATTAAGCACTGTAACGAAAAAAAAAAGGTATTTAAAAAAAGTTTAACTTCTGTGCACACTTCTATTATATTTGAAATTTCAGCCAAATTGCTATTGATGGAAAAAAATAGTGTTTCATTAAACTAAGGGGTCTTAAACAAAATAAATGTAACCTAAGAGTTTGAAATTATAAACATAGGTAAATAAAGCTTTACCGAATAGCCGTCGTATTTCCGCAAATATATATGTATACTAAAAGCTTTATTTACTAAGATATCTAAAAAAAAATTATTCACGTACATATTATAGCCTGGCTTTTGACAGCTTTGGCGAAAAATCATGACATTAAAATCTAAAAGTTGCATATTAATACGAATAGCATAATTTGTTTGCTAGATTTCGCTCTTTAAGAATTGTTTCTTACTAAAGACGTTATTTATTTGTTTTATTATTTGTTAAAACGTTACGTAAGTACCTCTATTCCATCCAAACACAATGTTTTCCAAAATGTTATAAAAACTACTTTAATATCTGTTCAGCAGGAATTTCAAATAAAATAAAAGTGTGTGCATTTGCGCATATTTTAACACTGTTTCTAACCAGAAGTTAAATACTTTTATTACACTTTTTTCTTCCACAGTTTCTGATAATTGTAAAAAATTCAATTTTCAAAATCCCATTGGTGGTCCGGCTGGTATTAACCATTTTCCTAACCTTTACTGAAAGTTGTTTAACTTTAAAAAAACAAAAACTAAATTTTAGTAAATGGTGTTTGGTGCAAGTGGGGATTATAAAGGATTAATAAGTTACCTATAAAGTGAAAAAAAAAATAAAAAAAATATATTTTTTTAAATATATTTTTTTAAATGTTACCATAGGTTTTGTCTTAATTTTATAGCATAGAACGAATGATTCTGCGTATTGTTTCTCTCTAGGCTTTTTTAAAAAAAGGTATAGGTTTTCGGGAATATCGCAAAACACTGATACTTATATCTAGCGAAGCTCAAGGATGATTTTGGCGGAGAATATGTAAGGATGTGTCTCAGATGCTATGGAATAATTATACAAAAATGCAGCTTGCACCTATTTTTTTCCAGGTGAATTCCTAATATGACTGAGCTATTTCTGGAAAAACAAAACCTTTTCTCCATGTGGGCAGAATGCAGAACTTATGTTAAGGAAGCAACACACGCGCATCCATGGGAGGCACGAATATTCGTGTTTATGGCACGCGAAGAAACCACGTGATGCCTTCTTGTTCTGTCTTTTCCATTCTTAAAGCGTCAGCGGTCTGCCGAATACAACGTCTTTCCAGAATCGAAAGGCGAAACGTTTAAAATCCCATTAGCGATAATAGGAACTCTGGAAAATATTAGATGAGAAGTGCGCGATAATGCAGTATATGCAATTAATGTAAATATGTCTTACACAATCTCAAGGACGTACCCAGGGGGTATCAAGGGGGATGAATCCTCTACGAAATGATCAAGAAAGTGTTTTCAAAGATATTTCTTAGCTATAGGTAAATTTAGTGGGAATAAGGACACTGTTGTTCTGGTAAATATACGTTTTAATCCATCGGTAACGTTTCGACAATGGTTTTTGTCTTCATCAGACTAAAAAGGTTACAACTCATTAGTAAGATAATACAAAATACGGCACATTAATACATCACCAATTAAAAATTATTATTCTTTTCCCAATAAATAACATTTAAAATTACCTTATTGACAATATATTATTTTTTTCCTAAATATTTTTTTCCCTTTTAATGTATATGTAACTGATTTTTTTATTTATTTATATAAAGAAATAATTATGGTTTATTTTTCTTCCTTTTTTTTAATATACATATATAAAAATTTTTATACAAAGGTTCAAAAATTTTTTTGTCACTATAGTAACTGATGGGTGGCTCAATAAAATACGCACAAAGAGATCAATCAGCTATTCATATAAAAACAACAATAACAAATAAAACCTGTAGCAAGCCATAATACCATGTAGAAAATAACAACAATGTACACATTATAAACCTATGTTAAAATTTAAAAAGGACTGTTAAAATATTTAAAATTCCGTACTCACCCTTCAGACTAGATCGTACATTGGAACAACAAAAAACAAGAATTCAAGCACATCAGGAAAACAAACGGCACAAAATTAAAAACGAAACCCGACATTAATCTGCTAATTATTTATATTTTCTTTTGTTTTGTTTATCAGACAGGTTATATTATCGGCGGCAAAATTAGTCCGCATTGTTGTCACTATTCTGGATTTTTATTGTTCCGAAATATTAAAACAAATTAAAATTCTTTAAGTTTAAAGCAAAAGGCAACCTTGAATAGAGTGGCACTAGTAGTGTACGGTACTGATTTAATTTAGAGTGGGACAAGTGTATATAGTATGATACAATTAAGACAGTGATGGAACTTATTTTCTAGTTTGGAGTTGTTGTATATTAAAATGCATTGTTGTCAGAACACAAAACTTTTCCTGTTTAAACCTTGGTATATACAATTAATTTTTTAAAAAAGCAAAAAAAATATTTTTTGGTTGAACGCTAATTTTCAACTCATTTACGTATTCATGACTACTTAGAAAGACACTTCGTATTTTGTTGTCGTGGTTTAATTGGGGAAAAGCTTTATTTTTTTCCTTTTATATTATACATATACATACATACACCCACATATACATACATACAATCACATACATACATACATATACACACATGCACATACATACATACACATATTATATTTATATTTTTTATTAATGTTATTATTATTATTTTTTTTTATACTTTCTATTATTATTATTTTTTTTTTATATTTTAGATAATTTTGATCATTTTTATATTAATATTAATGTATATTAATATATATATTTTTCTATAAATATTTTATATTATTTTTTAAATATAATTTTCTTTTAAGTTTACTTTATTTTGTTTATTGTTAATTTCATTAATCGTCATTTGGGGGTTATTTTAAGCGAATTCTATTGAGTAGAGAGGTGTAGACCGTACTCAATTTGTTAACATCGCTACGTAAATTAACTGCTCTATCTTTATTAATGTTTATATATATCATTTCCAAAATGGAGCGTTTGTAATAATTAGTTTCTTTTTCCAAGATCTTTGCTTCCTCAAACTTAAACTCATGCTGTGTTGAAAAATGATGAGTGGCTAATGCTGTCTTATCTTTTTTATTTTTATTTTTTTCTTGACAATCGTATTTATGTTGTTTGAATCGATTTTCAATATATTGTTTTGTTTGACCGATGTATATTTGATCACAGCTACAGGGTATACTATAGATCGCACTAGACTGCTTTAGAAATGGAGTTTTATCTTTAAGTTGTGTAAATAAGCTGTTTGTAGTTTTTAAGTTATAAAAAACCAATTCTAGGTCATTTTTTTGAAAGCATTGCTTTAGTTTGTGAGATACGCCATGAACAAATGGGATCTTAAAATATTTTTTCTTTCATTATTAATATTTTTAGAGTTCTCTGGTGGGCTTATATGTTGATGGATAATTGTTTTTCTTTGCGATATTTTTTATTATTTTTTTGTTTTCATCCCAGAATTTTTGATGACTAAGATAGTGCGATCTGGCAGAACTTTAAATTAAAACGTATATTTACCAGAACAACAGTGTCCTTATTCCCACTAAATTTACCTATAGTTGCATTGCAAGGACGTGATAAGTTTACCAAATATTTCTTAGCAAAAAAAATTGCTTGATATACAAATTTTTAAAAATTTAATTTGAAGCTTTATAACCCCCACCCGGAAATTTGTTTCTGTAATACATTGGTTGGCTATGTCATTTGTTTAAGTTATTCAAATGTGATAATATGTAAAATAAGGTTTTCGGATTTTAACAAAGGTAGGCCTTTGTGCGTACATTTTATGCACGCCCCTGCTGATCCCCAACTTTTTTCCCAAATTCCTAGTGGGCTCTTAGATAATAATGTGGGTGATTAGGTCTTGAGACTTTTGCTTACCGAGAATTATACACCATGCTTCATCAATGGTCATCATGTTGACGCACACCAGTTGGACATAGCTGAGCAACAGAGTCATTACGTAGAACATAAGAGCATTTTGGTGGAGGTTCCGCTCGGGCAACAGTGCGTACACTAAGAAGGTGGCCAACAGGAAGGGCATGGATACTATCATTCCTAAAAGCAAAAAGAAGGATAGTTTTAGCGCCTTACAGTTGAGACTCAACTAGCCGGGCTATTTAAGGCCAGCCTCAGGCCTAATATTTAGATACCTAATGCGAAATACAGGTATGTAGCAGGAATATGCATATACAACTCCTACAGAGGGTTTGTTTGTAGTGGCGGCTGCTACAGGGAAGGCAACGGGGTAGTGCCCTCCCAAAACTAGACAACAAACAGTATTTTTAATTGATTTATTTTAAAAAAGTTAAGTCACAATAATCGATTTATCGGGTGAACTTTTTTAGCGTAAATAATTACAAGCCGGCAGCACCGCGCGGGGCAAGGTTTCAATTTCACCCGTTTTCAGCGGTGTATGGGTGGATGTTCTCGAGTGGAGGCGGGAGGAATGTTTCTTTTAGTTGAAGTCGGCCATCATCATCGTGTGAAAACGTCCGTTGCCCTATCTAGCGTTGCCGGTTCTATCCTTAGTAAAGACGTATAAGTTTGTTTTGATTTGGGGTATGTCAGTAGTAAAAAGCCTTGCGTGTCATTGTTTGTTTTTTTTTTTATCGTTTGTTTATAAATGGAAATAAATACCATCGATTACACAATTAACTGCAAATTTAAATACGTTGACATATGAACGATTATAAATAAAATCTTTAGGGCCACATAGACCGCACCTAAAAATTAACCAAAATTAACCAAAATTTTAGTGCAAGTAATAAAAAATTGGTGGGTGTGCTTTCGGGCTGTTCGGCCGTCGTCGTTGGAAATTCGTTCTCGACGTTTCGCCATCTCGAGTGGATGGCATCTTCAGGAGATGTTGACTGTTTGTCGGCTTTATATATATATATATATATATATATATATATATATATATATATATATAGTCTTCGAGAAGCCGACAAACAGTCAACATCTCCTGAAGATGCCATCCACTCGAGATGGCGAAACGTCGAGAACGAATTTCCAACGACGACGGCCGAACAGCCCGAAAGCACACCCACCATTGAACGATGGCCGCGAAAGCCTTTCACAATTTGTAATAAAAAATTATACGATGCTAAAAACTGGTTGTGCGTTGTGAAAAACGAAATGGTTTTTTTTTGCTTTATTTGTCTTAATATAAACAATCCACGAAGTGAGCCTGCGTGGGTGACAAAGGGAATGTGTGATATCAAGCACTTTAGTGAAAAGTTGAAGACACAAAGTAAGTGCTACTTATTTAAACAACCAAAAGAAATTTATATGCTAGGCAAGACTGATATTAGGCGCCAATTGAATAGTGCCTAAAAATGTGGCAAAAAATAGACATATACTTAGTAAGTTAAGACTGTTTAAAATTCTTTGGGATTTTTGAGGTTGCTCTACGGGGCCATGATGAGTCTAAAACTGGTGCTAATCCACCATCCAACTTTGCGCATGTAAAAGAAGGGCGAATAGACTTTATCTACAAATAAATAAACTAAAAACTACACTAAGTAGCAGCTTGTTTGTAAAATGCTAAAATAAAATTGTTTAGGTAAGTTTTTTTATCTCCTTTTCTATGAAAATTTCTGCCCCTCCAATTTATAACGTCACCAGCCTCCACAGCCCGCCACTGGTAAGAAAAAATATCTTACTCTAGTATTCTAATGGAAAATTTATGCTCTAAGGATAATTATAAACGTAAATGTGAATCATAAGAGGTTCTAAACAAAATTTACTTGTAGTAATGAAAATTTTAAAAATATTAAAATATTTCACTAATATTAAAAGATCAAGTTTTAAATATTTACATATTTGAATCCAAATATGTCATCATATAGGAACTCTAACCTGTAGTAGCTATCCGCCCTTATACTTTATATATTTTTTTAGGTTCTGGGGGGTAATTACCCCTTTACCACCCAGCCCCCCGTAGAATCGCCAATGAATATCAATGCTCTTGAAATTTATTATTTGATTGATTATATTAAACATATTCAAGGTAGGTCTTAAAAAAAATTAAATTATTTCCTAACTTTGCCGGAGTTTATTTAAATACCCTGTATAGACACACAAAAAAAAAAGAGAAAAATAGGAATTTATACATTTGTATACATGTAACAAAGCCTCAATTCATAAGGTTCTGCAATTAAAGTAATATTGTTCCGCTAACTAGCGATTTTTCCGTGTTTGCGCCGGCGCCGGTCGGTCACCTCATTGGAAGTACATGAATATACGTCAGAGCCATCTGTCCGCTGCTGTTATTAAATTTGTTGGGTTGCATATCTATAGAAGTCATATAATCATTGCCTGTATCTATAGGTGGGTATACGTTTTGTTGTATATTTTAGGTTCAAAAGCTTTTCTAGTAACCCTATTTAAAGAAACCAATTAGTTTTATAATTATTTGTAACATTTGAACAAACCTACTAGATAATTGTTTGGTGCTTTCTCATTTTATTTAAATTAACTTTTTTATATGTATTACGTCAAAGTTGGTAAAACCCATGCAGAACAATTAAATGGTCCTTTCTGACGCAAATAATCAATACATCGAGTGAATATACCCAAAAGATCACTTGATCGGTAAGGTAAGAGCAAGTAATTTTTTTTTAAATAGCTGTATTTTTAAAAAAATATGCCCTGTTCCTATTCATCTGGCAGTCGGGGTGCAAAGATACACCTGTCTGGTTTTCACTTTATCGACCATTATACCACTCCAAGGGTGAATAGAAACAGTTTCAATGTTTTTAAAATTAAATTATTTTATTTTCAAGCATTTTTTAGTGAAAAAATCCGCTAGATATCAAAAATATTTTATTTTTCATAGAATTTTATCAAAAATAAATCAAAAAAATTACACTTCATAAAGAAACTTTTCCCAAAAACTAGTTAATTTTTTTAAAGTTTTTGGACAAAGAAGAAACACATTTGTAAACTTAAGCTTAAGTCCATTATGCGTAAAACATTCCTATAAAGTAACTAGATAACTTTATATTTTGGGAAGAAGAAAGGAACACTTGTAAACTTTTTTAAAAACTAAATCAAAAATTGTAAAATCTGGGACGGAGACGGAACTAACTTAGTTAAGTTCATTTTGCGTGATTCCAAATCTTAAAACTTCCCTTTTTGATGTGCCAGCGCATTCTTCAAGTGGAAAAATTTTACCCACGACTTGCTCGAATGTAAATATGGACACATCAGGAACTGCGGGAAATTGTTTGATTGGTCGGTATTTTCAAAACGTTCCTTCAAGGTCAGACCCGCCAACATCCAATACGTTGCCATAACATAAACACGCTGTTTCTATTCACCCCGAAAAGACAAAGAAATTAAGGTTAGTTACAGAAATTACTAAGAAAAAAAAAACTACAGGATATTATTGTGATATTTGTTAAGAAAAACTTACGAATACATTATAGCAAGTACATCTAGTGTGGATTTAAGTTAATAATCATGTTTTTTCTTACTTTTCCTTACAAAGTTTTACCGACCATGAAAAACACCCACTTTACAGGTCAGAATTCTGAAAGTCACCAACCAATATAACCAAAATTTAGTATAACAGGTAAGAAAAACAAATTTCCAGTTTTTGTTTCTATTCACCCTGGTGTTTCTATTCACCCCATTCTATGGTACGTATAAGTATACTGCCGTCCTAAGTAAGACCGACCTATCTGCAAAAAAATCGAAAATGAGTTAGGAACGAAAATTGCTTTAAATAGGTAATAATTTGTAACTTTTTTTTTGTTTTATTACTTAGATATTGCTATTAGAAACCCATAAACGTTTACCAACAAAAAAAATATATTACTATGTAACTCTTGGCAAGCACTTAAACTTTAATTCTAAGAATAAAACCCTTCGTTTAAAATCATCAGCTGTACCAAAAACAAAACTATGTTTTTTTGCTTAGGTAGTTTTATTTGCTTACTAGTTTTTAGTTTGTTTTATAGCAAACTTCTTATTCTTTCCAAATCTTGTATTGCATATTTGTTAGGTGGTGAGCGCAGTAGGTAACGTTAAACAATCCCAGGTGGTCAAAATACCAAATTTGAAACAAATCGGAAAAGTTTTGAATCCACCATTTATATTTTTTTTAAGTTAAGTCAAAAATGGTATTGAGTGACCTTAAGTAGAGCAAAGTTTTGAGGCAAATTGGTTTCTAAATAAGAAAGTCACCATTTTGGATCCGCTATCCATAAGTGCTTTTTTTTTTTAGTTTGAGTCAAAAACCATAATCAGCGATGATAAATATCCATTATCCAAATTTGAGACATATTGGTTCATAAATGGGAAAAGCTGCTCTATTAATGGATCCGCCAATTGGATTTTTATAGGTTTGAGTCAAACATTGTATCCAATTTTGGTGGGCTTGAGCCCCAAATCTGACTTATATAATGCACAAATATTGAGAGGGGGGATAGATTAGCTAAATTTCAATATAAATTAACTACTGTAAAATTGAAACAAATTGCTCGGTAGGCAAAAATTTTATAAAAATTAAATACTTTTCTAAAAAAAACGTGACGTGGAACATTTTCTTATTTGGATGAAATATAGGCGCATAAAAAAGTGTTCAATGTAAAGAAACTAAACATAAATTTTTTTAAAAAATTTCGTCGTTGGCGAAAATTTAAAAATAGGAACAACTTTTCGGAAAAAAAATTGTATAAATTTAACTGATAAATGGCGCCGATAAAAACAAAAAAAATAGCGCTACTTTTAAGAAACCCGACGCCGCAGGAGAAAATTTTAAAAAGAAAACTATAGAAAAGGTATAGTTTTTGCAAACTCACTTGAATAAGTCCTAATACGGGGTTCTATCGATTTCATGAAATTTTGCTTTATTCTGCCCTTCAAAAGTTATCCAAATTCATATCAAATCTTCCTGGTATAATTTCAACCCTACCGACAGAGAAGAGGCCCGGCACTTTGCGGTCCGACCACAAAGTCTTTGTTTTCCGACCGACCCAGCCCAGGTGAATGGACGGCACCTGATTGGCAGATTTTTTTGAGATGCGCTTTTAATTGCTTTCGGGTGTGCTTTTCGGGACCCCTTTAGTCGGCAGTCTGCAGAGTTAGAAAATAAATCAGTGTCGTTCCTGTAGGTGTAGGAATAGAAAGTTTTATACCTATTTTTATTTCTTTAGTTTACGCCGTAATTAAATTAAATAATTTTCATGAGTATATCTACCGCCGCCTATGTCACTTTCTATAAAGGATATGCCGATGGTTGGCTTTTATCTTTGTTCAACTGACTTTGTAAAAACTATACTTGGCACTTGAGTTACATGGTCGGGTGAATGGGGAAAGTCAGTAGCACACCCAGAAATATAACTTGGGGGGGGGGGGGCGAGACCCCATAATGGCGTATTTTATGCAATTTTCATAACATGTGAAAAATATCTAAAAAACCCATAGGCTTGTGGGGGGCCCGGGGGTTGTTAACAGTTTTCCGAAGAATAGGGGCACATCTGCTTTTGTTTAGAAAATCGTTAATATCTTTTTTACTGTTACCTTTAGGAGAAAAAGTCCAATGTCAACTTTTGTTTAAAATCAAATTTTCTATTGGAGGTACTGCATACCGGGTGTCCCAGCATAAAAACTTCTTAAATACTTTACTTTTTACTATAACGCACGTACGCGTTGTTCGATATTTATTTGTTTTTAGCACTGTTATACGCGGAAAAAAAACTACAAATTTGTCTATTTAACTAACCCTGTAGCTTTAAAAGTTATACTAACTAATATATACCTAAAGAACTACTACTACTATGTCGGTTTAGAACGTTTTTCTACGTTGTCCGACGCCTATTCTCCACCTCCTTCGATCCTGACAATCATCCTCAGTCAGATTTTTTTGACTCATTGATCTTTGGATTGACTGTTGCCATTCTAGTTTCGGACGCCCTCTTTTTTTGCGCCCTATTGGTTGCCATTCTAGGACCTGCTTTGGTAATCTTTCGCCGTTCATCCGTTGTATATGGCCGTACCATATCAGTTGCCTTCTAGTGATGTCATCCGTTATGCTTCCCTCGATTCCCATTCTTTCTTTTATGATCTCATTTCTTATGTGATCTATTCTAGATATTCTCATTGATCTTCTTATTGCATCCATTTCGACACTTTCCATTTTTGTGTTGTACTTTTCTGTTACGCGACAAGTCTCTATTCCATACAACAGCGTGCTTTTGACCATTGTTTCATATATGTTAAATTTTACATTCTTTTTTATCTCTCTGCTCCATAAAATACTGTTAAGACATCCAATAACTTTTTTTGCTTTTACTATTCTTTTTTCCAATTCTTTACAGTCTGTACCTGTCTTATCAAATGTGACACCCAAGTATACATACCCATTGCATGGAGATATTGTTTGTCCATTTTCTAGTACTAACTCACTGGGTTCGTTTCCAATACATAAGTACTGTGTCTTGTCCACGTTCACTGTTAATCCCCACTTTTGGTATTCTTCTGTTAACTTTCTCATCATATACTCCATGTCTTCTTTATCATTAGCCACAATTACTTGGTCGTCAGCAAACTGTAGTGTGTATATGGTAAATCGGTCGTTAAGTTGTATTCCCATGCCGTGCACTTTACGTTTCCAGTTTTTTAGAGCTACTGCGATATATATTTTAAAAAGAGTTGGAGAGATACAACATCCCTGTCTTAAGCCTTTTGTTGCCAGGAATTCTTTTGAAAGTCGATTTCCAATTTTAATTTTAGATTTTGACCCTTTGTATAGTTGTTTTATCGCTTTTATGTACGTATGATTGATATTAGTTTGCTCTAACACTGTCCATAATTTTTCTACTGGAACGGTATCATATGCTTTTTGTAGGTCTACAAAGGTAACATGAGTCTCTATATTTCTGGCGCTTCTTTTCTCAATTACTTGTTTAAGACAAAAAACATTATCACTACAAGATCTGCCTGCGCGAAACACACGAAACACACCGTACAATCTACTTAGAGTACTGGTTACTGAAATTCCTCTGTAATTGTTGCAATCCAGCTTGTTTCCTTTTTTATGTATTGAGGATATGAATGCAATTTTCCAATCATTAGGTACTGGATGTCCGTTTATGCATTGATTAATAATTTATGTGAGATTTTCGAGTAGTTTCTCTGATCCATATTTGAGCATTTCAGCATATATTCCCCCAGGTCCGCTAGCTTTTCCGGATTCAAGTTTTTTAATATTATGCAAAAAAAAGTGCTTTTGCAAAATTTATTTCAAAAAATTGACCTGTGGCGTAAATATTCGGGGTAAGCACCCCATTGAACCCTCCCAATCTTTAGCGCCACGGCCTGTTTTAAAAAAATTTGAAGTGTAAACTTTTTTAGGCGCGTTAAGCAGTTTTTGTGGGTAGCCAATTGATCTGAGCCGTCAGGCTCGGCTATGTAACGCTCATTCGGGTGCAATCGGCTTGAGTCGACTAACTGTGAAAATCATTCAGCGATCGATATGATGATGTAGATAAAGGCTAGTACACAGAAGAGTTCGGTTCGGTCCGCTTTGCAGAATACGTTATGGGCCAGTATTATTAATTTCGCCTTGTTGAAGTTTACACTTCTGCCGTGTGGTCTTAAGCACAACTTTTTTATTTCTGTTTTAATTTAGCAACAAAAAATTTCTAAAAACTAACAATAAATTTATTTCTAGAGTAAGTTTTCAAAATAAAATCCACAGAGTTCGATGTGTTTTAGCCGTGAAATTAGTTGCAGCTAAGACTTGGTGACGACTTTCTTTAAGCTGACGGCACGCCTGCCTCTTCAACACGTTCCACTAGTTCTTCGCGTGTTTCTACTGTCGTTTCATAAACAGTATTTTTTTTTCTACTGTCGTTTCATAAACAATATTTTTTTTCCTTCTCTGCATATTTTCATTCATCCATGCCGTCACCTGTCTTCCGAAATGCGCGGGAGTACCGTGCATTTGGACATGCCTAGGAAACTCAATGCAATTTGATAGGTCGTTAGGTTATAGTTCTCACTAAGCTGAAAAGATGCGCTGCGGTGGCGTGTGTGTTTGAGAATTATCTGTGGTTTGGATTTTCCCCCGAAAAACCTCTGCCACCGCATTTTATTTCGGGTTCAATTTAAATTATGGTGGTTAAAAATCCCTGTTCGTCTAAAATTAGCTTCAACTGTCCAAATAATTAAAAAAAAATCTGGATTGAATGGAATAGCTGGTTAGAAATTTAAGTCATGTGACGGTTTTCATCACCTGGATGTAGATTCTGGACAGGCTGTAGATGATATGGCTTAATGATCTTTATGGAGTACACGGAACACAGTTGATTTTGATGTTTCCATAGGTAATGCTGCCCGTCGAGAACTCAGTCGAGGATTATTGTCAAACATTCTTAATATGGCATTTTCATCATTCTTTCTTCTTGCAGACCGTTCTGGATCTCGGTTTTGTTTTAAACCAAATTCATGAAAACGGCGATGGATGCTTACTGTCGTCGGTCAGGATGTCGCCCTCGGTATTCCCTGATGGCAGCATTTAGATAAATATTTAAGTTAAAAATCTACCATCATACAGACATAAGAATTAAACAAAAACTAACAAATTAATGTATCAAAAATGTGAATAGAATTGTAAAATGTCAAAAGAAAAAAAAATATTTATTTATTAGTCAAATTGACAAGTCACTGGCTTGATTTTTAACATGTTTACATCACTTTAAATTTATTTTAATATCTTAAAACCTAAGTCAAAAATCAAAATTTTGTAGAAGCACTTTTTTTGCTAAATTAAAAAAGGAATAAATTATATTTTTTATTTTTAAAACATTCAGTGGCGCCAAAGATTGGGAGGGTAAAATGGGGTGCCTACCCTCATTATCTACGCTACTGAAAATTAAAAAAAAAAACGAATACAATCGTTACTTAGAGTGTACGAAATTTAGTGGAAATCGATGTAACGGTTTAAAACCATTTTTTTTCTAAAACTTTTACACCCTGAGTATATTTGTTAAGAAACGTTTTTTAAAAACGTTTTCTTATGAAACTTCACTTTTTGTTCGACGTTGCATCACCTGTTAAAATTAATGTACTCCTAGGGTGACCATACATCCGGATAAAGCCGGACATGTCTGGCTTTGTGGGCAAAATGAAAATGTCCGGCCGGCTTTTTCTTGTGTCCGGCTTTTTGGCGACCAAAACCCTTTTGTTTTTAGTCATCCAAAGGCGTAACCTAGGTGAGGGCTTAGGCTATTGCCCCCCCCCCCCCAAACCTCAAATATAGCCCCCTCTCAAACTAAATGACTGCAAATTTTTGACACCATTTATTATTGGAATAATTTAATTATCAATTTTTTTTTATTATACCAAAATTTTTTTTTGTTGTAACTTTTTTCGGAAAGTTTTCCGAGTTTTTTTTTAAATTTTCTAGTAGTTTTTTTTTCAACAATTTTTTTTACACCGCGATTTTTTTTTTAAATAAAAAAAAGTTCGGCGGCTTTGCTTCTTTTGTAAATTTTTCAGCATTTTTTTATATTGCAAAAATTGTTTTCTATATTTTTACGTGCTTAATTTTTTTTTTCGCCTCTTATTTACAAATATGTTTTGTGCATTTTTTTTGCCTACGGGGCTTTTTTTTTATTTTTTAGTATTTTTTTATTTTTACAAAAACTATCTGTACGAAGAGAGCTTAAATCTTTTTTAAAAATTGTTGAGCCATCTTACCCCCCCCCCCCCCAATCTAGTTTTATTGCTTCGTTTTATTTTGCAATTAGCTCGGCTAATTGCAAGAAAGATTTTTTAAGGTGGTTTTTCTTATTGGTTTTTTTGCAAATTCAAATTTATCGGTCCAAAGATACTTATTTTTGGTCATCAAATTTTTTAAGGTTTTTCAAACTGACCGATTTTGTCCGGCTTTTTTTATTAAAAATCCGGTTTTTTTGTCTTTGACTAAACTACATATGGTCACCCTATTTAACCCTTATAAATATTGTGTAAATGGTAGGGTTTTTGGGAATTTCGGCGCCCATTGGAGCACGCGCTCAGCCCTCCCTTGTTTCTGACGAATAATAAAATAAGAAGTGGGGGAAATTTATGATATAACACCCTGTAGGGAAGGCCGTACCTGGGGGGGTTCAAAGGGGTTAAGCCCCCCACACTCCCCCAAAATGATTTATAAAGTGTGTTTAAGGAGATTTCTCAGCAACTTTGTTTAAAAGTTTTTAGCCCCCCTCCCCATTTGTTCTCTGGGTACGGCCCTGCCTGTAGGTATACATATTATATTTTAATAAAATGTTACTTCATTAAATTATTTCTAACTTACCAATGCAATTTATCACAATTCTGTCATTTTTTATTTCTTCGGCATAGCATATGAACACTGAGAGGACATTTTTTTCATCAATACAGTATTGAGAAGCGTTCAAAAACTTCTTTACTTCAGGCAACCAAAGGTAACCATTTTCCTGCACATAGGAAGCGTCTCTTGGGTTACTGTGATTCAAGATAAATCCTCTGCATTGTAAAAGGCCGACTGAAAAATCTGAAGTATTTGAAGCAGTTCTCAAGAGTTGTGTTTCTCTAAAAACCTCAACTTTAAATGGAGTTGGTTTTTCAGAACTTTGCGTTCTATTTTTAATACAAACTTTCTTGGGCCCCAAAAAATAACCTTCTTTACAACACTTTCGTATGCAAAAGTTTGGATCACAACCGCAATTTTGGACTTCGAATGTTGTGTAGTTCGAAGGTTCACTAGAGTTAGAGTTGCACAAATCATAAGTTATCACAGTAGATATCACAAAACTTAATAAAACTAAAATAATTTTAAGGAGAATCATTTTTTTTATCAGTGAAAGTCTCTACGCGGTATGTAAGTTTGTTATCATTTCACATGTTTTACCGATAAAAATTGCAGTTTGCCGACGAGGAAGTTTTAATCACATGTCAATACTTGAACGCCATATCACTAAATGTGCGGACATTAAAAGAATTTTATCAATTTAATACACTCTATCTACATTAATTTTTATGAAAAAAACACGAACCTGTATGAGTATTCACTGCGCGGTAAAGTCTATCGTACACCACACAACGCAACCGATTTTACAATACCAGTCTTTGTTTTGAGCATTTATTAAACAATGCATGCAAATTGTAGTGTTAGTCTGTTTATTTTTCTTCTTTTTTTAACGCACAATTCTTAGCAAACTAGGGTTTTTACGACTATCAGACGAGAATTTTGTTTAGACGAGATGAATGAATTTACTGAGATTGGCTTTTAAATCGGTTATTCATTTGGTTCTACCAGTCAACTTTTATATCCGCTCTATCCTTTCTCTTCTTGAGACCAACATCGGTTGTTTGATGGTTTAAAGAGTGACCGGTATATTAATACTCAGTTGAATATGGAATAAATGATCTTGACTTAAGTAAAGAGTAGGAAAAACTTGTCGGTGCGGCTTTGCTTGAATAGCTACTTAATTACAGTTTTGTACAGAGTGGATGTGTTAAAGACTGAAGACTGAAACAAAAGATACCGCGTGAACAAGTCGAAGTCTAGGGGGGTTAATCATATACGTAATATTCCAATACTCCCTGTTACTTATTTACACAATGGTTGGCGTTTGATGCAAACATTCAGAAATAAAGGTACGAAAAATGCACAGATACCAAATTTACATAGATAGAGTTTTTGTCAACTGTACGCCGATGATTTGACGTAACGAATACAAGAATAAAATAATATTCATGCGTAAAAGTATAACCAATCAGGACATTTTATCTTAAGGACCGCAAAGAGGATAGACTTATACCCATTGATATTGCTATTTCAAATATGTTTGCATTGTGCATCGTAAGGTACCGTAGGCAGTGGCGGATCCAGGGGGGGGGCACTAGGGGCACTTGCCCGAAAATTTTTTGAATATACAAAAAATGAGTAAAAAGTAATGTTTTTGTCCACGTTCACTGTTAACCCCCACTTTTGGTATTCTTCCGGTCACTTCCTCATCATATACTCCATGTCTTCTTTATCATTAGCTACAATTACTTGAACGTCACCAAACTGTAGTGTGTATATGGTAAATCGGTCTTTAGGTTTTATTCCCATGCCGTGTACTTTGCGTTTCCAGTTTTTTAGAGCTACTGCGATGTATATTTTAAAAAGAGTTGGAAAGATACAACATCCCTGTCTTAAGCCTTTCGTTACCAGGAATTCTTTTGAAAGTCGATTTCCAATTTTAATTTTAGATTTTGACCCTTTGTATAGTTCTTTTATCGCTTTTATGTATGTATGATTGATATTAGTCTGCTCTAGCACTGTCCATAATTTTTCTACTGGAACGGTGTCATATGCTTTTTGTAGGTCCACAAAGGTAACATGAGTCTCTATATTTCTCAATTACTTGTTTAAGACAAAAAAGATTATCACTACAAGATCAGCCGCACGAAACCCACTTTGCTCTTCTTCTTCTTGTTCATGCAAATCATTCTGTATTAGATCTCTAAGAATCCTACCGTACAATCTACTTAGAGTACTGGTTACTGAAATTCCTCTGTAATTGTTGCAATCCAGCTTGTTTCCTTTTTTATGTATTGATGATATGAATGCAATTTTCCAATCATCAGGTACTGGATGTCTGTTTATGCATTGATTGATAATATATGTGAGATTTTCGAGTAGTTTCTCTAATCCATATATGAGCATTTCAGCATCCCCCAGGTCCGTTAGCTTTTCCGGATTTAAGCTTTTTAATAATATTCTTTATCATTTCTTTTTCGATGATTACTTCCTCTTGTCGGAGAGGCTGCCAGATATTCGGGTCTCGTCTCCTGCAGCAATCCGTTATAGTGTTTTGTCCATTGTTCTGGTTTGATGATCTGGATGTTTACTTTTTCTTTTGTTGGGTTTTTTACTGTAGAAATGAATTTCCATACTTCAGAACTCTGCCTACCTCCTACGTGTGTATTTATATCGTGGCATTTGCGTTCGAACATTTCATTCTTTTCTGTGCTATGATAATCAGCCTTAAAAACAGTTTTTTGTAAATATGTCGGAAAACAAAGCTCCTATTACGTTTTTGGTTATAACACAAATTATTGAGCAAAATGTGGTCTACTATATTCCGAAAACCGCATATTGATGCGATGCTCCGTTACAAAGTTAGCATCATTAGCATTAATGGATTTTGACCAAAAACTAATCAGCTCGTTACAGTATCGAACACTTTTTTTCATGAAAATCTCATGAAAATGCTTACACACAGACAGACATCACGTCGATATTGCTAAGAAAAATAAAAATACTCTGCCAATCTATGGGCACCTAAGCTCACACTAGGTACTATAGTTATAGTGTGAGCTAATATAATCAAAAACTGAAATATATTTTATTCAACTCCAGACTCAATTACCTTTAGTTTGATACCACACAAGCCATGTTTTGACTTAAACTCAATTTTTTTTAATATACCCCCCACCCTTTTGAAAAAAACTAAAATGTATTTTGTTTAACTCCAGACTCAATTACCTTTCGTTTGATATCACACACGCCATATTTTCACATAAACTCTAATTTTTGGAATCTACCCCCACCCTTTTATTTGGCTTGCGTTCGGTGGATTTTCTTCATTTTTAAATGGGACCATCACGGCCCAAGACCCAACTTAGGTACCAAATTTCATTAAAATCGGACAAGCGATTTTTGAGTTATGCGGGTTGGTCGTTACAGACAGACAGACAGACAGACAGACAGACAGCAAAACAAAAAAGTTTCAAAATCATCTGAAACGCAAAGATATATAAAAATTTTTGAAATCGGAGCAACTTTTTTTTTTCTCGAAAAAATTAGGATCATTATAGCTCACACTACTTATATAGTAGTAGTGTGAGCTAATACATCCAAATCACAAATTTTCGGCGTTATCTAAACAAAAGTTTTTTCCTCGAAAATAATACTTTCTCTAGCTATTGCTGCACGGGCTAGCAAGGTCAACACCACTAGAATTTATTATGTTTTATAATTATTTTTCGGAAGAAATCGCGCCGCGGAAAAGTTTTTTGCAGATGTAACAAGGGAATTAGCGCCGCAGGAGAAATTTTTTAAAAAAGGGGCGCTACAGACGAAAATGTTTGCAATATAAAAAAACTGCTGATAAATTGAAAACAATTATTAGGCAGGCCAAAATGTTGTAAAATCCAAGTACATTTAAAAAAAAATCGCGTTATGGAAAACATTTTGCAGACATGACAAAAAATATTTTTTTTTCTAATTCTGATGTTTTAGGACATTAAGAATCTAATGTCCATTGGCCAAAATTTCTTTGTGCTAAATTGGGAAAAATAAAATAGTTTTGTTGATATTTTGATAAACCTTCTTAATGTGTGTTCCAAATTTAGTAATTTTCACTCAATTGGTATGGGAGTAGCACGCACCAATGTTGGGTTCTCGGAATATGTCATTTTCAATGGGGTATTTTCCAAAGCCAAAACCTATTGAATGTCACAAAAATTTTACAGGAAATTTTTACAGGTCTTGTTTATAGTTTAAAAGTTTTTTGTCTTGCTTTTGATAAATCGCCAATTTTGGTGATTTCTTTAATCAAAATACTCAAGAAGCGTATTTTTTTCGAATAAATGTCAACTTTTCAAGGTCGTGTAAAGTCAAATGACCTTGAAACCATACAAATTTTCATGTTTTTACCTCCATTTCCCACGTAGTTGGGGAAATAGGGCTTGTACAGTTCGTGTTACAGTGTGCGACGGAGGCAGAGCTTTTCTACACGTTTCAAAATATAAAAGAAAGAGCAATTGATCCCGACTATAATACTATTTACTTCATTGAAATGGGATCAGTAAAAATGAATTTATGACAAAATTCAATTCAAGGCAATCGAATAATCGGTAAAACAAAAGTTGAAACAAAACTCAATTTATCTAGAACTTAAACCAATTTCAAATTCGTTTTGTAAAAACAATTCTAAAAAGTTTGCTGAACACAATCAACAAGCCTCTTTAAAGGATCATGTTAGATTCTGCCTGCCATCTTGGATTTAAAGATGGTGGACAAAAACTGCAAAAGCCTTATAAATTCCCTGCAAAATGAGGTTTATTTTATTAAAAATGGTGGTGAAGTTCAAAAAACATTTCGTCCGTTTTTTGGCCAACCCGGTATATTTATAGGAAAACAAACTATCGTAAAACATATGAAAACATTGCTAGATTTTTTTTTACCACTAAAGCACTTGGTAGGAAAAAAATTCATAGATAAATTCATTTTTTAAAATTATATTAGAGTTTTTGAGAAAATTTTAAATTTTTGTAAAAAATTAAGAACGAACTAAATCAACTATCCAATAAAAAGTTAATTTTCTAGTCTTCCAAACCCCTAAAACTAAACAACGTGTTTCAGGGTCTTTCTAAATTTTCAAAAATTCATAAAAAGTATGTAAAATTAAAAATTTCAGAAGAAACAAGGTCCTTGGAAGAAATAAAATATTAAATAAAAAATTAAATTTTTTTATGGCTTTTAGTTTTGTTTAAACACAAAAGCTTAATTTCTTTTCTTTTTTCTAAATTGTCGGTTTTGTATAAAATAAAATAAAAACAACTTTTCTCATTTTTGCATGTACAGTCAGGGACTTTTTAAATTGCCATTTTTTTTTCGGTCAAAATTAATCAATTAAAGAAATCAAAAAAAATAATTTTTTTAATATGTATGTATACAGACAGAAGTAAGGTTCACAATTTTTTTGTTTAGGGTCAAACTACTTTTTCGAATTTCAAATAGGATTTTTTTTTTTACTTTTCACGGCGGCAATTTACGACTGTCCTCGACTGTACCTATTTTTTTTTGCTAACGTCAAAATATTTTAAAAAAGTTCATATTTTTGTTGAAAACAAAAATTTCTAAATATTTTTTTAACGTATTCTAAGTGGTGTCGAAAGGCAAGGCTAACTTGTGTAAATGGTTCTTAAGATGTAGATGTATCAAAATCGGTAAAGTGCCATACGTTTTATTTTTTGGTTTGATTTCATTTAAAAAGTTGATAGAACATAGAGAATTTTTTTTTTGTATGGAGTGCTTTAAGTAATTATGCGAAGATGTCATGTAATAAATATGCTGCCCTGCAATAATAATAGCTCTAATGTTTCAAATTTAATTGATATAGGCCGTAACAAATTAAATTAAATAAAAATACTTTGTGAAAAAAAAAAGTTATTTCTATCATTATTTATCATCGCAGGAGCTTATAAGCAAAAAGTATTTTAAACTTGAATTTCCTTTGTTTATTTTTCTTAAATCTATTGTAAATAAGCAGTATAAAATAAAGAGAGCAAAAGTAGAGATTATTTGTCAACTTGCATAAAACACCATTTAATAGTGATTTTTTTTTTCTCATTTATATTAGGATCTATGTTAAAAAGAACTCGCATCAAACTATAGGCGTGCGCCGACACCAACCGATTTTTCTGAAATTTTGATATGTTGTAGGGTCATGCAAGTGCATCATAAAAACCTAGGTTAGAATTGGGTGAACCCCCTAGTTCAGACACAGGGGCGTATGAAAGAAGCATAAAAATACATTTAGTTCGGATACTACGACATATCGGTTATAGCGACGACATATTAAGGCCCCGACCGAGTTCTATATATAAACCATTTGTGTAAACTTTTTTAGGCGCGTTTAGCAGTTTTTGTGGGTAGTGAATTGAACTGAGCTGTCAGGCTCGGCTATGTAACGCTCATTCGGGTGAAATCGGCTCGAGTCGACTAACTGTGAGAAACATTGAGCGAGCGATATGATGATGCAGATGAAGGCCAGTACACAGAATAGTTCGGTTCGGTCCGCTTTGCAGAATATGTTATGGGCCAATATTATTAATTTCGCCTTGTTGAAGTTTACACTTCTGCCGTGTGGTCTTAAACACACACAATAATTTTTTCTCTATAAGGACTCTCGGTTTTAAGATATATGGTTTTAACGACCGAAATTAAGCCGTCCGTTCAATGTCGTTATAACCGATATTCACTGTATTAAAATTAAATATTTAGCCCCAGAACGACAAAAGTTATCTGAGGGCACGGCAGTGCCTCGCCAAGTTCGTGCGCCGTAACCATCTTTTCTTGAAACATTTTAACCGATATTTGACCTACATAAAACTTTACTTCGGAATGAGCTACAAATCTCAAACTTTGCACAGTCGTAGATCTTCATGGAGTTAACAACCCCTCCAAGTTTCATGGAATTCCATAATGTAGTAAAGTAGTTACGAAATTTCAAAAAACGTCGAAATTACCACTCACTCACTCACTCACTCATGTACTTCCAGACATGCTACAAAGCTGAAATTTGGCAGACTGATAGAAATTATCGCCAAACCCCTGGAAAAAATCAAAAAACCCCAAAATTTTAATTAACTCCCCTCCCCTATACATTTAAAGTTATGTAAAAATAGCATCGCCCACTTCCAGAAATGCTAGAGAGTTGATCTTTGGCGGACTGATAGGAACTATGATAAAACTATAGGAAAAAATCAAAAAACTCGCATTGCCTACTTCCAGAAATGCTAGAGAGTTGGGCTTTGGAAGACCGATAGTAACTATGATAAAGTTATAGGAAAAAATTAAAACACCCCAAAATTCTAATTTACTTCCTTCCCCTATAAATGTAAAGTTATGTAAAAGTAACACTGCCCACTTCCAGAAACGCTAGAGAGCTGAACTTTTTAAGACTGAAAGACAATATAATAAAACTATATGAAAAAATTTAAAAACACCAACATTTTAGTTTACTTCCCTCTCCTATAAATGTAAATTTATATAAAACTAACATTGCCCACTTCCAGAAACGCTAGAGAGCTAAGCATTGGAATGCTGATAGAAATTACGATAAAACCATGAGAAAAAATTTAAAAAGTCCAATATTTTCATTTACTTTCCTCCCCTATAAATGTAAAGTTATGTAAAAGTAACATTACCCACTTCCAGAAACGCTAGAGAGCTGAGCATTGGAAGACTGATAGGAACTATGATAAAACTATAGGACAAAATTTAAAAACACGACAATTTTAATTTATTTCCCTCCCCTATACATGTACAGTTATGTAAAAGTAACATTGTGCACTTTCAGAAACGCTAGAGAGCTGAGCTTTGGAAGGCTGATAGGAACTACGATAAAACCATGGAAAAAAATTAAAAAACCTTAAAAATTTAAGTAAGGCATTGCAAAAGTTTTGAACAAAATTCCGCATATTTTACTACTTTAAAAATTAAGTATTATCCAATTCCTTTAAAAAAGAAGTACGCGAAAATGGCATTCCGTAAAAAGAATTGAGATAAAAGTAAAGTCAAGTTCTCCAATACAAATTTCAAAATGAAAGGTTCATACTAGTTTGGAAATATTTTTCTAAACTTGGCTATTACGGCTGTAAATGACTCTTAGGCACAGTGCTAAATTGAACATAAAGAAGTTTGGCTGTAATAGCAAAGTTTAAAAAAACATTTCCAAACTAGTAAGAACCTTTCATTTTGACATTTGTATTGGAGAACTTGGCTTTCCTTTTATCTCAAATCTTTTTACGGAATGCCATTTTCGCGTACTTGGCTTTTTTTTACATGAAATGTTTTTGTTATGATTTCTTTTTTTAGACATAATTAATGCCCTTAAGATAATTGAATATAAATCCAGCTGTTTTGACAGTTTCATGCAGTGGTGTACCCTGTTATTTTATCTTTTGATATAAAAATGTGCTTTCATCACTTTTAGTCATTCTTTTGTTGGGACTAAATTATATAGCTAGTAAAATAAATAATTTTTAAATATTTTTATACAGTGCCGTAAGCTATTTTTTATTTGCAAAACAAAAAAGTTTGCTTTTTATGTTGTATCGATTCCTAATAGTTATTTTTGTACAAGGGCAAAAGTGTACTTCACATCATTCAAACATCATTTTTTGTACGAGCGAATATTAAGTAACTAAATAAACTAAACAAATTGTAAGAAATATTTTATTATATTAAAAAAGAAAAATATTTGAAATTCAATTTTTGCAAAATACAATAAAATATATAGAGATAACCAAATGTTGGTGTATATATTGTCATCAGAACAAAAATATAATTAAAAACAGAGGCGTAGTAAAACAGAGGTGTAGTAAAACAAATGTTTTAATAGGTGCTTTTCCTCAATTGATATTGAATTATTGAACGTTGGCAGCTTGGGTTCTTTTATAATCATTTATTTTAGTACAATATCAAACCTAACGGTATTTTTATTATGTTTATATTATTATTTAACAAAAATACAAATAAGTAACTGGACAGTAAGGAATTTTCGATTCTAAAATATTTACAAAAACTGTTTTTAAGGCTGATATAGCGTGGGGTTCCCTCTGAGTGTGTTAATGGGCTAGCAAGGTATTATTATCATTAGTTTGGATAACAATATAAATATCAAGTTTTGGAGAAGTAGATGGATTTTAGGAATCAATATTACCTAAAAAGCGATCTTTTTTGTTTTACAAATAAAAAAATTTGCTACGCCACTATAGAAAAATGTTCAAAAATTGTTTATTTGACTAGCTTTGTAAGTTAAAACCCAACAGAAGAATGACTAAATGTGATAAAAGCATATTTTTATACCAAAAAATAAAATAAGATACGACGCCAGTGCATTAAACTATCAAAACAGCTGGATTTATTTTCCATTAACTTAGGGGCATTGATTATGTCTAAAAAAAGAAATATTTTGTGTCGTTTTAGGGCTAAATATTCAATTTTACCATGTATTTTTGTGCTTCTTTGATACGCTTCTGTGTCTAAACTAGGGAGCCCACCAAATTCTAGCCTAGGATTTTATAATGCACTTGCATGAGCCTATAATAATAGATGGTTGCGGGTTTCTTTAAACCTTATGTTAACTTTATTCCTGCAATGAATTGAGTCCTATTTACATGCTAAATGATTGTTTTTGTTACCAAACTCTTTTTATGCAGTTTACGGACTAAAGAGGTCACAGTCCCTGGTTTTAGAGACAGAGTGACCCTTTAATCCATTGGGATTAAAAACCTACTTGTCAAGACATATCCAGATTTGAAGTTAACGATCAACCCTAACCCTAATGAAAAAATGTCAATCACCAAGATGACATTTTATAGTATCGTTACTTTTCTGTTAAATTATTTTTCCTGTATTAAATTGCATATAATAGTATATAAACCACGTGACTAAAGTTTCTTTTAATCGCTCAGCGAATTGTAACGCTTGTTTCAGTCGTCAAACTTTTCGCCTCGGGATTAAAGGTATAACTTTAGTCCCTAAGTTTATCAGTGACGTACTCGTACTCAGTACGTAATCTTGATTTTTGGGAAGAATTCATTTTTTAGGGGTCATTCAGTGGGTTTATAATGTACTATTAAACCGTAAAAAAAATATTTTTACCTTCCTAGCCCGCGCAGCAATGGCTAGAGAAGATATTATTTTCGACGATTTTTTTTTCGAGATAACACCAAAAATGTATTATTTGGGTGTATTTGAAGCTTTCTTAGCAATATCGTCGTGACGGACGTCTGTCTATGTGTGTGTGTGTGTGTGTGTATATATGTCTGTCCATAACACGATAGCTCTCAAACCGCTGAACGAATTTTCATTAAACTTTTGTGTGTTTTTCAGAATATATATTTTCCTCAATAATTTGTGTTATAACCAAAAACTTCGTAGGAGCTTTCGTTTCTGAGATATTTACAACATACTGTTTTCAAGGCTGATTATGACATCATGGACTTCACTCGAATTGTGCTATTAAGCTAGCTAGGACGGTATCAGATCCGCCATGATCCATTTATTTAAAGACGGTTTGTTATTATTTTTGTTAGGTCTGACCCAAGTTCTTTATACTTTTACACAGGTTGCCTACAGAATTTGACCAGTCATGTGAAATTAAATAGACGAATGTAGCTGTGTCATCGGGTTTCCATAAAACAAATGGTTTAAGGCAACCCGGTGATAGATTTTTTAAATCTCATTACATTTGGCCAGTCAGGTTTAAGCGCGGATTTAAGGGGAAGATTTAACGTGGTAATTAGCCCCCCCCCTCCCTAGAAAAAAATATGCACTTTTACTTAAGACTTACAGGGAAAATGAAACCCTCCTCTAGAATTTTACTCAAATCCGCGCTTGGTCAGGGTCAATGACCTTTCAAACAACAAAATTTTAATATTTAATTAGATGCAGAATAAAACTGAACAAAGGGTCGAAATTTTAACACATAAATCCTTAATATATAGATATAATAAAAAAATTCACTGTATTCTTTCATCATCCTACAAACTATAAACTTTCTTATAAAGTCCCCGTTCTAGTGTAAAAAGTTGTCCATTTTAATGCTAATATACTGTAGGTATGATTAAATGGAATTCTTCTCATGGGGTTGGTGTATAAAATTAATACATTACTTTATTAGAGTGCGGGACTTCATTATACAGGGTGGCGACTTTAAACGGAATGCTGCCTCTAGCGAGTTAATATTTAATTCTTTGGTAAAAATAAAAAGTTTTTTTACGAGCTCTCTATCTGCAGCAAAAAATTTTTGGTCGGACCCCCGAAAAGGGTTCTACTCACATACAACTTTTTCTTTCAGATGGGATAACCTCGTTCGGTAGCTTATACAGAGAGAAAAACAACAAAATAATTTTTTTTGAGATACGTCACACCACCTAAATGTCAAAAATTGATTTTATTAATTTTTCACTTGGTGTGGTACCTTGTTCGAAAGCTTATGGAAACAGAGAAACAACGGTTTTTTTTTCACATACGTCAATGAAAGTGTCAAAAAATTACGATGTGATTTTCAAAAATCCAAAAAATTTAACGTAATAATTTTCTACATTTGAATTAACGTATGTCAAAAAAAATTCTCTCCGCCACACTAATCCCAAGCCTGGGGACCCATAGCATTAAGGGAAAGGGGGAGGGACCGAGGAGTAACAACTCGCTAAAACCAGGATTCACTTGGCCCGGGTGATAGTACCCTGTCTAGGATACATGCGAAGCTGATGCCCTATAAGAGTCGTTGGCTCGTCAAATGCTAGAGGATAAAAACCTTGATTAAAAACCCTGGCCCTCCAAGTGGAAGTGGCGGGTTGAGGCATTAGACTGGTTCGCTAATACTTGTGAAACAA
The DNA here is from genome assembly GCA_963576565.1 of Aspidapion aeneum. NCBI lineage: Eukaryota > Metazoa > Arthropoda > Insecta > Coleoptera > Brentidae > Aspidapion > Aspidapion aeneum. The sequence continues at coordinate 99,689,549 of OY755043.1, forward strand.
AGCAATTACCAAAAAGCCTAAACAAAGCCTCGGACGAAATTATGGAAATTCTCGAAGACGAAAAAAGCAAAGACAAAGGACTTTAAATATAGCTACATGGAACATACAGGGATTGAACCAAAAGTTGGGTATTATTCAAACCGAAGTGCAGAATAGTAAAATAGATATTATTGCACACAGAGACAAAAAAGAAAGGTACAAGTAGTGTCGGTAACTTTGTCCACATATTCACTGGACTCCCAAAAGAAAGGAGAGCAGCCCGAGGGGTATCTTGAATAATAAAGAAAAACCTCAATAATAAGATTACAGACTATGAGTGCATTGAAAACATACTTCGAGTTAACATGAAGATGCTTGGTCATATTATAAGGATAATAACAGCCTACGCACCATCACATGAGGAAGAGACAGTCGGCAACACCAAGGAAATAATAATTATGCTTGGCGATTTTAATAGTCGAACTGGTCGACAAGCTCAAAGCAATGATAATTGCACGGATCACCCAACAAGGATAACCTCTGATAGTTGAGACCTTAGAGGAAAAAAAATTCTTACTCTAAAATTGAGACTGATGCAATTGTGTGAAACCCACAACCTAAAAATAAATAATGTTTTTTTTAAACATAAGGATATTCATCGATATACCTGTCATCAAGAAATTTTAAGTCAATCATTGATTATGCCATGCAATACAAAAAAGAAACACTTCGTGTTGTTACCTGTGGATCTGACCACCATCTGGTAAAAGCAAAAATATTATTCCCTTTAAGAGAAACAAATAGAGATGAAAAATTAATAAACACACAACATATATAAAATTAAGAAGTGGTCAACCGCAACCGTTTGGTGGGCATTTGCTGACATAGGGCAGAGTATAACTCAATTAAGCTTTTTTAATTTAAATTAAAAAAATTTTTGCCTCTACCTAGGTGGCCTCGTTAACAGCTTCAAATTATTTTTTTATATGGCAGACCTGTGGGTAATTGTATGAGCTACCAAATCAATAAGACATAGTTGTGCAGGTGTAATAGATATAAGGCATAATCTAAAAACACAGGGCAAAATATATAATTTTTTTGATAGCAATAAAATTAATAGCTAGAGGCCGATGTGCATTTCAGTACTATAGCTTAAACCGTTCAAAATTGAAAAAATATTTTGACACCTTAACGTTACTTTTTGACTGAGACAATTTTGGGTCTGTTAACTGGTCAGGCAGTGCTGGTGGGATCATTAGTGATCGATTAAAACAAGTGTTACTGTTACGCTATAGATGAGTTAGAATAATTCTGAGTTTCAATGTGAGGCTTTTTCACTTTTTTTAAAGAATTTTCTATAAGGTGAGATTAAGTCACTGAGAAAAACTGAAGAAACTACAAACACGTACTTAAAATATAACACCAAGCAATGTATAAACATCAAAATCAAAAAGGAATATGAACACCAACATAGAATTGGTACTCAGTAAAGGATTTAAGTTCGCCATTGCATCGACACAAACATCGACACATTAGTCTACCTCAACCCGAGGCTGATGAGTTTTGCATTAAAATAAGAACAACCTTGGACACAAAGAAACAAAAGGCAAACATCACCAGTCAAGAACAACAGGCAATCAAGAACCTGTCGAATGACAAATCAATCAACATTCTACCTGCCGACAAATGAGAGACATTCGATAAAAAATCAAAGAAGTTCTGTAGAAACAAGACTACAAACCACTACAAAAACATCCTACCACAAACATAGAAGGACGCATCTACAGGACGTTAAAGAGGTATGGGGAAAAACTTCACACCACAGTAAGGCACCACATTTATATGGACTACAACAGATCCATAAGAAGGATATACCACTGCGACCAATTACCAGCTCCAGGGACTCACCGACCAGCACTTTGTCAATGTTTTTGTTTGATATAATTTCAACCATTACAGGATAAGTATGAAACATTTTGTCGAGATTTTAAAATAGATCTCCAACATAGATTTGTAAGTTTTGATGTAGAATGTTTTTACGCCAACGTCAAACTGATGATAGATTTCACGAGAGAACAACGCTATCGGTGGAGGGGGTGATGAATCTGGAGCTCTGTCTTCGTAACTCTTACTGTCAAGTAAGAGATAAGTTTTACGCACAAAATAATGGACTTCTAATGGGTTCGTCTCTTTTGCCAGTGGTAGCAAACATCTACATGGAGTGGTTCGAGGACCATGTGATCAATACAGCAAGAGCAATGCCAAAACTATGGCTACGATACATAGATGACACATTTATTTTATGGCCGGAAATGAATCTGAACGATAATAATGAAATGCACAATGAAATTGAAAAAGGTAAGGCTGAAACTTTTTCGGATGTTCTTGTCAAACGAATAGACAGAAACATTCAAACCACTGTATATAGGAAACATACACACATTCTGTTGCTACAAGAAAAGGAGTTAATAAGAAGTTTGTATTTAAGAGCCGCAAATCTTTGCAGTAACAATGAAGAATTAACCAATCCAATCTACAACATTAAAAAGAACTTACAACAGAATGGTTATTCCGAGTAACTAATAAACTCAAATGTAGCAAATCCTCAAAATAATAATCCGTTGAGTGTTATTAATATTTCATATGTTTAAGGGATTTTAGAAAACATAAGATGAGTAGCCTAGAACGAATAGAACACTATAATATAAAAACAGTATTTTCATTGGGAAATACGATACGGAGTTTTGTTACTAAAACAAAACCAGAAAATCCCTTAAATAATAAGGAATGTATTTACCAAATCGGTGTAAGTGTGGTAAATCATACGTAGGTGAAACGAAAAGCCCTCTTCAGGTTAGAGTAAATAAATATCTAAAATGTAGCCAATTAGGGAATATTAAAAAATCCGGTTTAGCGCGGATCATGCATGGTCAAATGATCACAGGATTCAATGATCTGAAGCTTAAGTTTTGCATAAGGAGTCGCATTGGCGAAAATGAAAGTTTATTAAAGCTGCATTTATATTGCAGAATAAAGAAGTTTCTAGTCAACCAAGCACGGGCATACCATACATATGAAACCACTCCTTAAGGAAATACAAGCATTTTAGGATTGAAAAGGGGGCAATCCGTCACACCTGCACATCAAGTAGTATAAGTCGTAGCCTGAAGACTGGGTTGTTTAGTTTAGACTTAAAAACGGTTAGAGATACTTACTAACGAAACGTCGTGTTATAAATAAACAAATACAGACAATGGAAGTCCGAAATATTGTTTCTACTCAATCATTGTCTACGAGCTTTAAACAAAAAATTATGCTTACCTATTGAGTGAAAAATTGTTGTAGCATTAGCTTCCACCACAACACAAACTAAAGCACCTAAATGTCCGTGATCATTGACTAAGCAATAGTGGTCCGAATTAAAATTCATTTCGCCAAATTGGAGGTTTCCTGTATTTGTTATTTCATATTCATATTCGGTATTATCCAAAAAAACTTGCACGGAATTATCTTCATAGCAAAAGTATCTATCTGGAACGTTTATAATATTGTAAAGACTGAAATTGGGCAATACTGTTTTAAGGTCGTCTGTTGCATTTAGCACGGACACATCTACACATGTAACATTATCACTTGACATAAAATTTTGGTGCTCATCACAACATTTTCTAACACAAGTTTTCACATTACAAATACACCCAAGTATCTTATCACCTTCGCGAAAATAATCATTTTCGTTAAAAGTTACACCGTTTTTTGTGATACTCGTACCCGATCTAACACCGTCACTAATATCCCATGTGTTTGTACATTTTGAATTACCACTTAAGACACCTTTTAGGCTCAAAACCAGCACAAAAAAACTAATAATTTTATACATCATTTGAGATATATGCATGCGAATTAGCTACGATAAAATGACTAACTCGCGCAAGCAAAATTTTAAATGACTAAATTATTCTAAAGCTCGTTATAAAATTTATCTTTAATCTGAAAATAGATAAGATGTAAAATAAGTATTTGTTTAAAGTGGCATGTCTAGTAAACAACCCGCACAATGTTTATTCAAAAATTAGCGATCGAATGGTTGTATTGATCGAAGGTGTCATTTTTACATGGTAATTTTAAAAGCGTTTGCGGATGATTGACTGAATTTGTGCAAAGTTTAATTGCCTTAAAGTCAAGGTACCAGTATTGTTTGGAATAATGTGTCGACTTGGTTCCATATTAATTTTCGAATATTTTGTTTGCAACTGCTCTTTATTAGTATGTATTTCCAAATATGGGCGAGTAAATCTAGCTAAAAAATGCCCAAAACCAAAATTCTAACAAAATTTGTTTTTGCATATTTAGCTACTAGGTACCAGTTCTTAGTCACTAAGAAAAAGATTCTGCCAAAATTTCATAAGCGGAATTGGAATTTTTAGGATGGTTCTATAACTAAATAAATGGATCCATGACGGATCTGATACCTTCCTAGCCATTAGCAAACTCCAAGTGAACTTCATGCTATACCAGCCTTGACAACAGCTGACGAAAGCTCCTATGAAGTTTTTGGTTATAACACAAATTATTGAGAAAAATATGTTCAACTATATTCCGTAAACCGCATAGTGATGCGATGTTCCGTTAAAAAGATAGCATAATTTTTTAACTGTCAAAAAACTGTCATTAGCATTAATGGCTTTTGACCCAAATCTAATCAGCTTGTTAAGGGACCTACAGACACGAGAACATTTCTAGAGATTAGTACGCGCGTATAAGTTTGCGCATACTAATCTCTTCGTGTGTAGACAATATCCGCCTAAAATATCTCTCGAAGATTAGTTCGCGCGCACGATGTACGCGAGCAAATCTCTCGGTGTCTAGGCAAAACGGATTGATAATATCGTGTTTATGTTTAGAACGTTTAATTTTGTCTTCGTGTGTGTAGGCAATTCCACCAAACGTACATGTATGCAGAGATTAGTTCGCGCGTACTAATCTCAAGAAATGCTCGCGTGTCTGTAGGCCCCTTTACACTGTCAAACACTATTTTACCTGAAAATTTCATGAGAATCGGTTCATCGGTTTAGGAGCTATCGTGTTAGGGACAGATATATACACACACACACAGACAGACGTGCCGCCGATATTGCTAAGATAGGTCCAAATACACCCAAATAACACATTTTTGATGTTATCACAAAAAGACTTTTTCGACGAAAATAATACCTTGTCTAGCCATTGCTGCGCGGGCAGTAAAGTAAAAGTCGGTGAAACATCAGATGCGTTTTTATTTAAAGTGCAAAACAGTAATATATTATGCACAATAGGAAAAAACCATTAAGCACCTACACCAGTATTTACTAAGACTTTAAGCATTGTAGACCGAGTTTAAGGATCAAGTCTATAGACTTGATACCGACCGGTTTAAGTTAAATAACTGCAAAGATTTGGTTCACCCTAATGTGCCATATGATAAAAAGCATTTCTCAGTGAGTTTCATCTCATATAAATTCCAATTAACTTTAGAAATAAAGAAAAACCAAATAAAAAATTTGTATGTTAAATGTCATTTTTTTGGAAATTTAGTCCGTGCAGTCGTAGGATTCCCGTTAAAAATAGTCTCAAATTGTAGTACCACCTCTGAGGGGTGGTTTAAAGTTCCAAAAACCCTAGAAATAATCCTTGATTGACAAAAAAACATATACAAAAATATTCAAAGCTAAAAAATGCTTAAATTAAACTTAAAACTATATCTGTAGATGCATTACTGTATTAAATATGTGTCAATATTTAAATATTGTAAAAAGCACAAGATATATTAGAATCCCTTTTCAATTCCAGATTCACCAAAACAATCGACCATCGGTTTAATCGTCGCTAACTTTTCTAAAAAATTAACATGTAAAATATAGCGGACAGCTGACACTATTTATGAACAATTTATATAAATATTAAAAATTATTGATTCCATTCACGGCAAAAATAAGTTAAACCTTCAACCAAAATGTAGACTTTTAAACCTAGGATTGTAGCACTTAGCACTGTACTGTACCTGAGTAAATATGTTGTTTTTGTTAGCATAAAAACTTTTAGCGGTGTTTGATGGAGATCTATCACACAAAGGTTTTAGCTTTTAAAAGGAAGTCTTAATTTGATACTTCATCTTCATTAGAGTCACACACTTCGCCTTTTTTACTTTGTTTGGTTTGTCTATATAGCTTTAATTATATTATTTTGATCACCTTCTCGCCTACACGACATATGTATGTTACAAGTAAACTTCTGTTATGTTTTAATTATTATAGTATACAGCCATTTCAGTCAGAAGCGCACCTATATAACAATGCCAAAATTATATAATTATAGTTTTATTCAATTTTTCTCTAGTCTTTAGGAGGTGATAGAATTTTTAGCCTACTTTGGATAGAATGACCTTTTTTAAAGGCGACGAAAAGGAACTGTTACTGGAAAATGAATTGAAGTCATTGAAGTTTTCAAATTCATAGCATGAAAACTCTTAGCGATGTTTGATGGAGATCTATCACACAACGGTTTTTAATTTAACGATACTTCATCTTCATTAGAGTCACACACTTCGCCTTCTTTTTTACTTTGTTTGGTTTGTCTATATAGCTTTAATTATATTTTGATGACCTTCTCGCCCACGCGACATATGTATGTTACAAGTAAACTTCTGTTATGTGTTAATTATTATAGCATACAGCCATTTCAGTCAGAAGTGCACCTATATAACAATGCCAAAATTATATATAGTTTTGTTAAATTTTTCTATAATTTTTACCCTTCTTTCGATAGAATGAGCTTCTATTTGAAGGCGCCGAAAAGGCACCTACTATAAAATTATGAACAAAATCGCTAAAATACAGACACTGATGGCAAATGTTTTCAAATTCACTAGAAGTTCTTTGATAGTGTCCTGCAGGATGAGATTTTCATTAAATTTTAGGGCGTTGCCATTTTTGGCGACAATTAAATGTAATCCATTTTTGTGTCAATTGTCAATTTTGTTAAATTTTATCCTTAGATAGATCTGATTTGTTCATTTCCGTTCAATCCATTACAATGTCATTTAGAAATAAGTTTAACATTAATGTTTAACATCACTGCCTCTTTACATCAACTTTTATACGTTTATTTCAATTTGCAAAAAATCGTTTTACACAGGTTGTAATTTTTTTAAGAATTAATTTTAGAAAATTAGAAAAAAAGAAGACTTGAAACAGAAAATAGTTATATTAGCGCTAAATTTGAAGACCTAAAATTAATAACAGACTGTCGAAAAACAACAAGCGAAAATCCATAAAAATTTACTCAAAAAAAACTCTTTGCGTCAACTTTTATACTAGTTTATTTCAATTTGCAAAATTGTTTTACAAAGGTTGTAATTTAAATGATGAAAAAGTTTAAATAACTTTACGTAAAAAACTTTTTGTTTCCAAGTCCCCACTCTTGACTTGATGAAACACTGTGAATTTTAAAAATTACAATGTATAATGTAAAATAATTTTGTACTTTGCACCAGTATTTACTAAGACCTTAAGACTTAGCATTGCAGTTTGCGATTTGTTCTCGTAGCGGTCAGATCGGTCTTATCAGTAGTTTTTTGCTGGTACTTTTTCGCGAGTTAAAATTTATTATATTTAATATTTCTTTTTGCATTAAAATAAGTGTTTCTTGTAAAATAAAATAAGCAAATAGGTTATTATGGACATGGAAAGCGGGGGTTTACCCCCTGAAAAGTTACCACTCCCAGGTGGTGACACAATGGAAAATTCTACTAATGTCATACCTATGATCACCAATAGTCCCGACAAAAATCAAAAAAAAGAGAAAACACAATACCTCTACTCAAAAAATGATTCAGGGCCCTACCACGTCTATTTTGAAAACAACTCCCCCAATTTTAAGGGTAAGTTAAATGCAATCAAAGTAAACGACATTATTTTCCAACATCATCCAGAACTGGATCAAAAAATTAAGGAGATAGACAGCATCGGCAGAAACAGGATAAGGGTAATTTTAAAAGACTTCCAGTCAGCGAATCATCTGGTAGGTTCCCCAAATTTTAGTAAAAATAATTTGGAATGCTATGTTCCCAAGTTTCTCGTAGTTAGACAAGGAGTAATATCTGACATAGAACCAGATATGCCAGAAGAAACTATAAAAAATCGAATTCAGAAATTTGATTTTCATTGTAACTTTGAGGTAGCTGCGGTTAAAAGAATAACTAAAACGGTAAGGGATAAAAATACCCAAGAAAAAAGCAGAGTTAACACTAAATCTGTAATAGTCACATTTAGATGTCAGTCACTTCCTAAATACATAGCATTTGGACGAGTTAGGCTTTCTGTAAATGCATATGTACAGAGAGTTATTTTATGTTATCAGTGCTTTCGTTACGGCCATTCTGGCCAACAATGCAAGGGTAAAGTCAGATGTCTTAGGTGCAAAGGGGATCACAAAACTGAAAGTTGTGCTACTCAAAATGAATTAAAATGTTTCCATTGCAATTCTAACCATGCTACAAACGATTTAAAGAAATGTTCTGAATTTACTAGGCAAAAAAACATCAAAGAAAGTATGGCTAATAATAATATCACTTTTAAGGAAGCTGAAAAACAATATCCAAAAAAAACGTATGCCACAATCCTTGCGCAAAGTTCTCCGGATGTTAATCTTAATGTCCTGGACAAATATCTGTACAGTTCCCAACCTTCCCAAAGCAATTCTGGAAGTAAATCAAACCACTTTACCCAATACACAGTGTCAAATAAAAGGCCTCGGCCAACATCTCCCAACCCAACTCTTAATCAACATAACTCTATACTATCACAGTTTAGTTTCTCCCCAAGCTCTGGATCGCTTTTATCAGACCCCGTCTACCAGACGGGCATATCTACAAACTCACAGACATCTAACTCTTTTGACATCAGTTCAGTAGTAGAAATCATTTTTTCCGTGCTAAACGTTCTTAAACAAAATAATTCTTTTGATATAAATAAAAACGAACTTATTAATCTAATCAATAAAAAATATGGCCAGAAACCTACTGAAAATTAAACATATCACTAGGGCTAATTAACTTATGGCAATTCCTGTTAAAAAAAACACATTCACAGACTATCAGTCGACAGAAAATTTTAATATTTGTCAGTGGAACTGCCGGTCGGCAGTATCCAACAAAAATAATCTAGAAAATCTATTAGCCCTTAACAACATTCACATTTCATTATTATCTGAAACGTGGTTTAAACCAGACAAATATGTTTCCTTTTCAGGATACAAACGTAATCCGTAAAGATAGGCAAGATGGCAAGGGAGGGGTGGCCATCTTAATTAGAACCAACATAAAATATTCTGAAATAGTAGGTCCAGATTTTGAACAAATTTCGTATGTAGGTATAAAAATTAAATTAAAAAATGATAGGGAACTAAGTTTAATATCCCTGTATATTAGACCCAATACAAGAATTTCGCAAAATAAGTGGTCTCAATTTTTTAGATTCATTAAAAAACCGTTCCTTATTTCAGGGGATTTTAATTTACATAATAGAGCATGGGGATGTGCAGCTAACGATGTCGCAGGAAATATTTTATTAGAATCATTGGATACCCACAATATAGTATATCTTAATAATGGACAGTATACCAGAATTAACCCTTCAGGTGGTCATAATTCGGCAGTTGATTTAACACTTACATCACCATGCTTTCAACCCTATGTTGAATGGAATACTCTAAATGACACTTTCGGATCTGATCATTTACCTATAATAATGCACTGTAATATATTACCTGTTTACATTCAATTCAGAAAACACAGAAAATGGAATACTAACAAAGCAAATTGGAATATGTTTTTTATTGAATGTATAAAAAAGTTTTCGGGCTCAGATTGCCTTACTTACAGTGAATTTCTGTGTTCTCTGAATGAAATCTTAGAAAAGTGTATTCCTGTTTTGCACGAGAAAAAACAAAAAAAGGGGGGCAAATTTTGGTGGAACGAAAAATGCGATGTAGCAGTAAATAACCGCAAAAAATTATTTTCCATATACAAAAACAATCCCACTATCAATAATTTGATAAATTATAAGAGAGCAGATGCTACAAGTAAATTAATCCTAAAACAAGAAAAGAAAAATAATTTTCACCAATTTTGTTCATCTTTAAATAAAAATACACCTGTAACGGAAGTTTGGCAAAAGGTAAACAGCTTTAAAAATAGAAAACAATGTAACCTCATTCCAATTACAAAAGAAGACGAGTGGGTAGAAGACTTTCACAAAAAACTCACACCTTTATTTGCTCCCAACAAGATTCCCAGCTTCGAGGACCGCTCTGATGATGACGCGAAAAATTTGTGCAGGCCCTTTGACATTGAAGAACTTAGAAAAGTCTTAAAAAACAAGAACAATTCTGCTCCTGGAAGAGATAATATCCAGTACTCAATGCTCTCACATCTTCCTGATTGTGCTCTGCGTACATTGCTTCGAATATTTAATAGTATTTTTGACGGCTCACAGCCTATTCCAGAAGACTGGAAAGACTACATTATTGCTCCAATATTGAAACCAAATAAAACGAGTAACTGCGTCGAATCTTACAGACCAATAGCCCTGGCATCCTGTCTACTTAAAACCTATGAGAGAATTATCAAAAATCGCCTAGAATTCTGGATGGAAAAAAATAAGAAATTTCCAAGCTCTCAGTATGGTTTTCGACGTGGTAGATCTACGCAAGAAGCAGTAGCTAGTTTGGTTACACAGATTCAGTTGGCGTTTACAGTAAACGAAAGTGTTGCTGCATTATTTCTGGATGTACAGGGTGCATATGACAATGTCAATTACAATATTTTGGTAAGCAAAATGGCGGCAATTGGCCTACCCACAAAACTGATCAAGAACATTTTTAGTCTTTACAAATCTAGAAACATTTATATTCGAACTCAAGATGGATTTACTGACTGTAGAGTAGCAAACGTTGGTCTAGCACAAGGAAGCATTCTAAGCCCCGTTCTATATGTTATTTTCACATATGACTTAGAACATATAGGAGACGACAATGTTAAAATACTGCAGTTCTGTGATGATGTTTGCTATTTTGCAACGGACAAAATTATCGACAACGCAATACAAAAAGTCAAAGGGAGCTTCAGCGAAATAGAAAACTGGTTTTTTAAAAACGGCATGACAACATCTTCAGAAAAATCCAACATTTGTATTTTTACCAGAAAACGTTCTCCTATTCCAGAAACAATATATATGAGGAATGATCTGTCCATTCCTTGCAAAAATATCGTTAGATATCTTGGAATTTGGTTAGATAAAAAGTTATTGTGGAAAGATCACATCAATCACATTGTTAAGAAAGCAGAAAAAGGCATCAACATTCTCCGCTCTTTCAGTCACCAACATTGGGGTGCAGACCCAAACACTGCACTGCTTTTCTACAAATCTTATGTAAGATCGATTTTAGATTATGGATGTATCCTGTATGGATCAGCAGCCGAATGTCATCTAAATAAAATTGAAGTGGTCAAAAACAGATGCTTAAGATTATGCAACGGCCTTTTGAAAAGTACTCCTATTTCAACTTTAGAAGTGGAAACTTTGGAACCTCCTCTTAATTTAAGACGAAACCTCCTGAGCGACAAGTTTGTACTAAAACTTTACAACAAAAACAGTGTTCTAATAAACAAAATTCATAACTTGTCGATTCTCACTTTAACTGACGCTTACTGGATCGTTAAAAAACCGATGTTAATGGTTTCAAGTTACTTGTGGATGTCAGACTTTAAAGACAGTATTTTTTGCTCTAACAATCTAATTTTCGAAATATTAGAAGACAATTTTTTTAAATATATACCAAAAATTGTGATAGATAACACTTGTGGTGACCCCGTGACGTCAAGAACGAACTTTCTAGAAGACTTAAACTTAAAATGGAACTATTACGATCATATTTTTACAGATGGCTCGGTAGTGGACAATAAAACTGGTTGTGCTTTCTACCATCAAAATTTAAATTATTATGAACAATTTAAACTTACAGACAATGCGTCGATATTTTCTGCTGAGCTATGTGCAATATGGAGAGCTCTTGAGTACTGCCTGAAAATAGACACCAACTACTTTTTTGTAATATTTAGCGACAGTAAAAGCGCCCTCGAGGCCGTTAAAAATAGCTTTGTAAATCTACCTGCTAATTATATTCTTATATATATTCTTAAAACTTTAAAGGAACTTATATTAAATAAAAAACAAGTAGTGTTAGTGTGGGTAAAAGCTCACATCGGTATATATGGTAATGAAAAAGTAGATGAATTCGCTAAATCAGCCACATCTTTCGAAGAATATTCAGAGAACTTTCGCATTCCTTATTCTGATTTATTCAAAATATCTAAAATCAAGCTAAAACATAATTGGCAGGAAGATTATAATAGGTCAAGTAAAGGTATATATTACAGGGAAAGCTTTAAAAAGATTCCAAAACATACTTGGTACCACCGAGAAACAAATAGACATTTTATAAGAACGATTTCTAGGCTAAGAAGTGGGCATATTTTATGTCCTATTTACAAATATAAAATAGGTATCCAACAAAATGATCTTTGTATTTGCGGCCAATTAGGTGATATTAATCATCATATACTGGGTTGTACCAGATTTGCGCAAATAAACTGTAACAAATTGTTAACCTTTTTACAAGAACTGAAAATCTCCTTTCCGATCAACATAGGGCATTTAATGTCACTAGGTAATTTAAATGTTTATAGGGCCTTGTATGAATTTATTCTAAAAGAAAAAATAGAAATTTAAAACAAAAAATAAAGAAAAAGAACGACGAAAAACAAAAGACAACAAATAATATAAAAAAACAAAAGACAACAAACATAAAAAAAAACAAAAAATTAAAATAAAAAAAAACAGCAACAATGTTACCAATAGATGAAAGTAAGCAAATCAAAATTCATTCAAATAGAATTTAGAATAAATTCCAAATACGAAATGTAAATTAAAATCCTGTCAAAGGAAAAATAAAAAGTGTGTATTATCTCAGCTGCACTTGCACTTACTACATACGGATAGTTGGTCAACAAAAAAAAAAATCAAAATCTTTAAATACGGTCACCGTTCCCTAGTCATATTGTTTATTTTACTTTTAAAAGTGATTTCATTTGAAAATAAATCTAATTATAAAGAGAGATGCTGGCCAGTTGGCGAGTTCCAGGCCATAAAACTCAACTCACACACACACACACTTAGCATTGTAGACCGGGTTTAAGTATCAAGTCTATAGACTTGATAAGAAAGACTAGATTATAGACGAAACGTCCCAAAGAATACTAAGAGTTTTTATCGCCTTACCCATAACCCACGAAAAACTTTTTCATTACCTATAACAAAACTCGAAAACAACCACCTCTCAGAGTTTGGTGTTAAATTACAAGTTGTAAACTTATTTTTTATGAAACAAGATATTCTCTAGCTGTAAGTAGCGTTCGTTAATCAAATTATATATAATTAGGGACCTTCTGCACACGGTAAAAAAATTGTCTTAGATCAAAGCAAATTGTTTTAAAGTAAAAAAATTGTGCTTTTCTATTCACCAAGAGAATATTTTCTTGATTTAGTACAAAAAATGTCTTGCCTCTTAGATTATATATATTATAAATTGGAACTGAATTAATCTAAGGCACCATTTTCTCTGGTTCATTTGACAATTTGCTTTGTTACATTTAGAGAAGAAATAAAGTCTCATTTTAAGATTAAACGCTGCGTTGAACTAAAAAATATATTTTAATTCAAAGCAAATGATTTTAAGGTAAAACAATTTATTCAAGAAAAAAACGTGTTTTCATTGTAGACAAAATGTTTTACCGTGCATGTCTAATTTTTCACATTATCCTTTATTTGAGACATGCGCAGTTACCTGGTTTGAACATCATCCCTTAGTAAAGGATAATGTTTGTTTTGTTGTTTCTTTATTTAGACGGTCAATTATTCTAAAAGCTACCAATGCGGGGTAATCAGCAGATTTAATCTTATGCCAATTATTGAAACTTATTTTTTATAAAAACTAGTAGTTATATGTTCTTTGCAACAGCAGTGTTCATCAACTAACCAAAAGTCATCAATGTTTTGTGAAGGGCGTAAAAAAAGAAGAAGAAGTACAGGGTACACAGACCTAATCCTCTATTTTCCTGGCTATTTGTCACTGGTATTAGTTTTTCAGTTCTTCCCTAGTTGTTTTCGGAACTTTTTAATTAATTTTACCTACAGAACACAAAAGAGGCTTTTGACAGATAATAAAGGAGAAAAAAAATAACACAAATAAAAATGGTCTCTGTAAAAGGTAAAAATTGGAATTCTAAATATCACTTGACATCTTTCGTTTAATATCGCATTAATAAAGGATAAAATTAGCTAGTGGAGTGCGTGCAAAATGGCCCTAATAACAAACTAAAAAATCCCAGAAGTTAAAGGTAGTGTGCATCACTTTTATTTACTGAAGTCAAGTATTCTATGTTTGTTTTGAACAATTTTTTAAATAGCCAACTTCCTTATCAATACTTTATAGCCCAATCTGCACAAGCCCTATTTCTCTAACTACGTAGGAAATGGAAGTAAAAGCATGAAAATTTGTACACATATTCTGTGAAAAAATACAAAATTGTTGACCCGCAGAACCCTTATTTTGCTTCACCGTGGAAGGGGTGGGGGAATTTTTTTAAAAAATGGCGAAAAAAAATGGTCAAAAAATAGGTTATACCCACATAGTCAAGATTATACTCGTTTTTATATAATTTGTATTCAGTTATTAAGCAAAATGGTTTCAAGGTCATTTGACCTTGCACGACCTTGAAAGGTTAATATTTATTCGAAAAAACACAATCATAACAAAAACATTTTATGTAAAAAAAGGCCAAGTACGCGAAAATGGCATTCCGTGAAAAGAATTGAGATAAAAGCAAAGCCAGGGTCTCCAATACAAATTTCAAAATGAAAGGTTCTCACTAGTTTGGAAATCTTTTGTTAAACTTTGCTATTACAGCCAAACCTCTTTTGTTCAATTTAGCACTTTGCCCAAAAGTCATTTACCGCCGTAATAGCCAAGTTTAGAAAAACATTTCCAAACTAGTAAGAACCTTTTATTTTGAAATTTGTATTGGAGAACTTGGCTTTACTTTTATCTCAATTCTTTTTACGGAATGCAATTTTCGCGTACCTGGCTTTTTTTACATATAATGTTAAAAGCTCAGCTCTCTAGCGTTTCTGAAAGTGGACAATGTTACTTTTACATAACTTTACATGTATAGGGAAGGGAAGTAAATTAAAATTTTCGTGTTTTTAATTTTTTTTCTATTGGTTTATTATAGTTCTTTCCAATGCTCGGCTCTCTAGCGTTTTTGGAAGGGGGTAATGTTACTTTTACATAATTTTATATTTATTGGTAATGAAAATTTTGAGGTTTTTAAATATTTTTAAATATGTCTCTAGCGTTTCTGGAAGTGGAGAGGGAAGTAAATTAAAATGTTGGTATTTTTAAATTTTTTTCCATAGTTTTATCATAGTGTCTTTCAGTCTTAAAAAGCTCAGCTCTCTAGCGTGTCTGGAAGTGGGCAATGTTACTTTTACATAATTTTATATTTATAGGGGAGGGGAATAAATAAGAATTTTGGGGGGTTTTAATTTTTTCCTATAGCTTTATCATAGTTCCTATCAGTCTGCCAAAGCTCAGCTCTCTAGCATTTCTGGAAGTAGGCAATGTTACTTTTACATAATTTTACATGTATAGGGGAGGGGAGTAAATTAGAATTTTGTTTTTTTTTACTTTTTCCAGGGGTTTGGTCATAATTTCTATCAGTCTGCCAAATTTCATGTCTGAAAGTACAGTATGATCTATACATGAGTGAGTGAGTCAGTGAGTAACTACTTTACTACTTTATGGAAGTCGATGAAACTTGGAGGGGTTGTTAACTCTATGAAGGGCTACGACTGTGCAAAGTTCTAGATTGGTAGCTCATTCCGAAGTAGCGTTTTAGATAGGTCAAATATGGGCTGAAATGTTTCAAGAAAAGATGGTACGGGAGCGCGAACTAAGCGAGGCACTGCCGTGCCCTCAGATTCTTGAGTATTTCGATTAAAAAAATCACCAAAATTCGCGGTTTATTAAAAGCAAAGCAAAAAAGCATCAATGTTGGGTTCTCGGAATATGTCATTTTCTATCGGGCAAGTCAAAAAGCATTGAGCTCCACAAACATTTTACAATAAATTTCTACTGGTCTTGTTTACAAGTTTTTTTGCTTTTCTTTTGATAAACCTCGAATTTTGGTGACTTTTTTATCAAAATACTCAAGAATCGTGTTTGTGTGAATAAATCTTAACTTTTCAAGGTCGTGTAAGGTCAAATGACCTTGTAACCATTTTTTTTTTAAATCACCGAATACAAGTTATATAAAAACTAGTATAATCTTAACTCTATGGGTATAACCTAATTTTTGACAATTTTTTCCGCCATTTTTTCAAAAATGTATCCCTTTACTTTCACGGTGAAGCAAAATGAGGGTGCTACGGATCAAAAATTTTGTATTTTTCCACTGAATATGAGTATAAATTATCGTGCTTTTACCCCCATTTCCCACGTGTATAGGGTGCAAAAAGTCCCTAATAACAAAATTAAAAAGCCCAGAAGTTAAAGGTAGTGTGCATCACTTTTATTTATGGAAGTCAAGTATGGTATGTTTGTTTTGAATAACAACTTTTTAAATATCGAAGTTCTTTAACAATACTTTCTTTGGAAATAAAGTTTCAGACTTTCATTGTCTTTATTCATTTTAAAGACGACGTTTCGGTAAGTATATTATCTCTAAGCGTTTTCGAGTGTAAACAGTTTACACTTGAAAACTCAATCATTGTCTACGGGTTTCAATACTTTCTTTATATTAGGTATTAAATAAAACTCATATTCATACAAAGTGTAGTGCCCGTTACTCTGGAATCGCTACATAGACTCATAGAAGATTTAAGTTTCTGCTACTAATAACAACTATTCACCAAAAGTGTAATGTCTAAATTAAGACCAAGTTTTGTTTTCATTCTTTGATTCGTTTATTTTCGTAAAAGCCGTGATTATTTAACTTTTCATAAGAATTATTTGATTATTCATGAAAAATGTTGCGGTTTTATCATTTATGTTAAAAAGTACGATAAAAAGTGAACAATCGGTTATTCCCTTGGTTAGTATCAACCTTTAAAATAAAGTTTTATTTATACAGAGTGGTGACTTTAAATAGAACGCTGCCTAGCTAGAAAAATATGTCTTTAAACGGGCTTTCTTTTTGATGAATTTTTACAAGCTTTTATTTAACTTGAGATGTTCTGTCTAACTAACTATCAAATCTTGTGAAGCGTTTTTGACACACTTCCCATTATCCGATTTGGATAAAATTTGGTACGCACATAGTGGTCCCATGACAATACAACATTAAGAAAAAAATTTTAAACAGTTTACACTTGATAACGGTTAGAGATACTTACTAACCGAAACGTCGTGTTTTAAAATAAATAAAGACAATGGAAGTCCGAAATTTTATTTCTAAGTTTAAAGTCTCTAGCTCATCAGAAAGTATCTGAAATAGCTGTCGCAAGATTTGAAACAGAAATGGGTATGGAAACTAGTATACGGAGTCAAGTAAAATAAAATAATTTTAAAAAAGAAGGGGATACAGGAGGACGTAAATTATACTTTTCTAAATTGGTTATACGGTTAATATGTTTACCAGGTAGCAAAGAAATATCGGTGTACTCGGCGGAACGTTTTTTCATAACTCTAGCTAACTGAAATTTTTTTTTTTTTATCAAAAATACTTTTTCATAAACTTTGTATTATAACAAGTCTACAAATAACTGGTTTATTAACAATTATTGCAAAATAAAGTACCTACCTGCTGCCTTAATGTCCACGTTGACACCGTCTAAATTTGACGTGTGACAACAAATTACAAATAAAAGTATTTCTGTGACACTTTTAAAAACACCTAATTTAATAAGCAGCGTGTAAGCAAAGCCAACTTTCCGCTAATGCTAATACATTTGGACTAAGGTCACTATATCACGAAGTATTTGGACACGTTCAAAAAATAAAATTCTTAAGCGGCCCTCACACGATCAGTATTACTGACAGTATTTTTATATGTCTTTATTTGTCAAAAGTTATAAACAAAGACATATATAAAAATACTGTCAGTAATACTGATCGTGTGAGGGCCACTTTATGTTGCCTTGTGGTTGTATCTATGGATATCATTTTAAAGATATGTGTGATTAGTTTAAACTAAATTTGTTTTACTATCATTGGCGCCCTAATGTAGCTATTTGTCCTTATGTGAACCGGCGCGTTATAGTTGGGCAAAATATCAAAAGTTGTGGTGATTTATTAATAATTGGTACGATTGATAAACTTATGAAGACATATACAAAAATCTTTTTTTTTTCGGCGACGTAATATATGCGGCGTCGCGACGCTTTAAAATGCGACGTGACATTGATCTAGATTTTTTAAAATATCCAAATAACTATCTTAGATAGGACAGTTCTAATTTCACTTTTAGGCAGGCAATGAGTATGCCTTTCTAACAAACTGTCAACTCTATCTAGAAGCCTGATTTAGTTCCTCTTAATAAAAATTTTTAAATTGAGTTTTTATCAAAATTAAAATTTATGTGTTTTTCTTTAATTTTGGTATATCTGATGCGATTAGGTGGTTTTTAAGGGTGATTTTGGGTTCTTTTGCAAACTAAGGTTCCTTTTGAGGTCGTCCATAATATTTTGTTTTTTAAAATTTCGTCAATTTTTTGTAAAATTATACATATTTTTAAAGCGAATACCAGTGATCCTCCACTGGAATCCAGAAAATATATAAATCCCAGGTAAACAAATGAAGAGATGTCAAATTGTACTCTAAATCCAATAGTTTTTTACATAGCATTCCTTATGTTTGAATTTTTTTATTGGACACCCGGACTACTTTTGGTCACTGCAATATTTTATTAACTAATTTTGTTTATTTTTAATAATAAAGTAAAAAATTTGAATAAAAAAAGAAGTAATAGTACCTAAAAAAACTATTTAAAATCTTAAGAGCAATTATTTTATTTTTTTTATAAAACGCGATATTGCTAATTTTGGTGTTTTTTGCACCGTTCCGTGTAAAGATAATACATAAATCAAAGCACATTATGATAGGTTAATTCAAAAACTAATAATTTTCATAAGAAATCAAAATCACCACTAAACTGTGTACAACAAGAAAAAAATTGTCCTACATATTACCGTTATTGAGATATTTGACAAAAAGTAGGTTTCTATTAATCTTAAGCTTTAGGGCGTCGCGACGCTACCTATAATGCGACGCCGAGCAAAGCATTATTTTTTTCCTAACTTCGTATGGGAGTCCTTAAACAGCATGACAAGTTATATCAAAATCACCCATAAATTGAATATTTCAAAATTGACTATCCGACTATTAAGGCGTGTAAATAGTGAATCTACATAATTGTGTTTGTTTGGTGAGTAAACAAAACGTGGAAATTGCGTCAAAGAAATTCTGGAATTTCTTTTTTATACTTCCGCCTACGGAATTAATCAATTATTATCAGAACGTTTAGGAACTGGATAATTCCAGCACTTTATTAAATTTATGTAGATACCCACATATTTTTTATTTTATTTAGACTATTATGGGTGTTAATTTTGATAATGTTTGAAAATCTCAACACTGATATAAGTAGGAAGCTTCTATTCTGTAGGAAGTAATTATTACTTAAAAATGTTCAAATATTTGTTTTTAATTTACCCGTTTTTGTATTAATCTTACACAGCAAAAAATCGACCTATAGCAGCAAATCAAAGTAAGTAAGAGGGTTTTCTGTGTCTGAACCGAACCGAACCGAGGATTCGAGGTAGATAATGTAAAGGAGCAATATGTATGGAAATAGGTATTTCTTGTATACTTGCACCTGTTCCAGTTGTAGGTTCCTTTCAGTGTTCCGAAGTTCAGGAAATTTTACCTCTCAGACATGCAAAAAATGCACGTGTTGTTGTGTACACAATAATATATTTTGCCCACAAAAACAAATCCAAAAAAATTAAGGAAATCACATGTGTCAAGTTCTGAAATGCTTGTTGCAAGTAAATATATATTTGACAATGTTAATATTATAAAAGAAATCATTTATTTACGTCCTACAGTAGTTGCTCTAAATACCCAACGTATTTACTGGGCTCAAGTATAAATTTTCTTTATCTAAGATTTATTTTTTTCTTTGTGGAATGCGGCAAATAAATCTAAAATCTACCGGGTGAATCACTATATTTTGAACCCCCGCTCAGCTTCAATCCATATAACATATGTTGTCAAATGTCATTCTATAAGTCAAAATTTGATATCACCTTTTTTTATTAAATTAAATAAAACACTCCCTGTATATTATTTAATTTTTAAATTCGCCTTTTCTTTCTGAAAATGTTTAATATGTCTATACTGCGGTAAACATTTTCTGAGATATATTGCATTATGTTTCCAATATGATCTGATCGATCCGATACACTTCATATTTATTTGTTTTTACCATTAAATGCGATAAACCTTAAAAAATATTTATCGTAATACCCTGTTTCCACCAATGCATGCCCACCCCGATTCAAAAAACGCATCACGTGATGGGCCATGGATTGGCACCGGTTTTAAATGCAGAGTACCTGATGCGTTTTTTGAATCGGGGTGGGCATGCATTTGTGGAAACAGGGTATAATATAGGCAAATTTTTTCCTATATCATTTTACATCAATCCTCTTATTTTATATCAATCCTCTTTGTTTTAGATAAATATAGGTTCACAATTGTTTTTCGATTTTTTGTTACAACTTCACAATTAAAATTTGATGGAATTATGCATGACAGTAATGGTAATAAAATATTTTGGAATAAATTTCCGTTCGAGGAAAATGTTTTCAAACAAATATCCTAACTGTTGGAAGACCTTAAAGTGGTTTAGTGAGTGTTTTTAAATAGCTTTAGTGCGTTTTAAAAGCAGCCTCCCCGTAGGCCTGGTCACTCAACGGCGACCGACGCCGACGCCACACACAGGGCTAAAATCAAAAAGTACGTGGTAAAAAGTAACCTTTAGAAATGCTATTTTTAATGATGTTACCTTACAAAGGATACATCAGCTAGCGAGAAAAACATAATTAAAAAAAATTTTATTCCATGCATAGTTAATTTTTTGTAACTAAACTTGTACTTTAATTTTTGAAAAAAAAAATAAGCCTGCAGCCTATAATTTTGACACATTCACTATTTTGACACATTCACATTGAAAACTGACAGTTAATCCTTCAAAATTGACATACCAAAGTCGAATTTAAAACTTTCGTTGTTTATTTTCAATTAATTAAAGAAGGCACTATTTATTCCGGTTCATATAGTAAACACAGCGGCGTTAGCAGCCTGAAGGGGCGGGGAGGGGAGGGCCGACAGCAAAAAGGGCGCCCCTCAACAATCTGGCGACCAAAAAAAAAAAAGTCATCATATCTTTCGTTTCCTTTCCCGCACTCTCAATTTGCCGTTGGCAACCCTGCTCCTTAATACCTTAATGCAGCATGGGGCGCCAGTACCCTCGGGGCGGGGGGGGGGCGACGAACCCCCCGCGCCCCCCTCCACGCTACGCCGCTATGTAAACAAAGGCCGTGTGTTGAAAGATCACAGCTGATATTACAATGTGAAGGTGTCAAAATTGTGCCTGGTACTATTATAGCCTGGCTTTATTTCAATAACTCTCTATTGTGTCAGTTGAAAATTCTTTATTTTGGGTTTAATTTAGTTTGATAAATGAAAACCTGTTGTTGACGTGTACTGAGTGTTGCGCTGGATAAGTTATTGCTTACCTAGGTACTTTACTAACATATTAATTTTTTATTTTTTTATTTATTTATTTTCAATTAGGGGTTAACAACAGATGATTACATCCACAAACGCAACCCTCGACATAGTAAGAACAGTGGGAAAAAATTAAACACTAATTACAAGCCAGAAAAAAGCAAAATCCTAAACACTAACTACAAGCTAAAAGAGGAAAAAGAGAAAAAAATTAAACACCAATTACAAGCAAGAAAAAAGCAAAATCCTAAACACTAACTACAAGCTAAAAGAAGAAACATTTTTGTTTGAGAAAGTCACATTATGTTATTACTTAAAAATGTTGTTTTGATCCTAGCTTTCAAATTAGGGAGTGACATATCGAAGTATTCAATTGTATTACAATATTGATTATAACATTTCAACATTCTACAAAGGGGAGCATTTTGTCCAGAGTTAGTTCTACGAAAAAGTATTTCAAACAGCTCACGGTTTCTTATATTCATATTGTTTTGTGGTCTAAACTGTATTTTCTGGTTAACCTCTGGACACGATGCCAGACCCTTCATTATTTTAAAAATCATCAAAAGATTGGACATTGTTCTATGGTCCTTGAGTGAAATGATTTTGTATTGTTGCATAATGAACCTGTAGTCTCTATCAATTATAGGTGTTCTAGTTTTGTAGCCAATATATCTTAGAAATTTGTGTTGGACAGATTCTAATCTTTTTTCATAAACGTCATAACATGGGTCCCACACGACCGCTGCAAAAGAGAGCTGACTATAGACATATGCGTAATAAACATTGAGAACAGGTCTAACATCACGAAAATCATTACATACGCGTTTAATAAATCCGAGCATTCAATTGGATTTGTTCAAACTTATCTAGAGAAGAAAAGTATGAAGGCCAAAGAAGGGCAACACGAAAACTTCATTTCTAAGTTGCTAAAGGTCTTATTAATATAAAAGCTTGTGTGCGAGTTTTTGCGGTAATGTGTTTTTTTATTTTATTTTAGAAACATAGAATGTACAATAAACATCATACAGCTTTATAGACTGGTAAAAATAATCTCTGGAAAGGAAGAAAAAACATGAAAACTGTTGGAAATGAAAGATAATATAGTGCAGCTAAAGCGAAAAATAAATTAGACTTGATCTAGTTATTAGGGTAAAATGGGGTAAACTTTTAGGGGTGGATAATTGTTTTTTTTGCAATTTCTAGTAAAAGTGGACCTCCTTTAAAAAAAAAGCATAAAAGTTTTTTTGAAAACAATTTAACCTAAAATGGTTTAATAAAAATAAAAAACGTTATTTTGTTTTTTATTGTTATGTCTCATAATTTTTTTTTGGTTTTTAACAAACTTTGACAGGGCCTTACCTTTTTATGTCTCAAACACGTTGTAATGTTTTTAAATCAAAATATTTATTGTTACATTTTATGTAGATGTCCCAGTGCAATGTTAAAAATGAAAAGGCAAAAGATCGATAAACAAAAGATCAAAAAAAAATATAAAAGATTGAAGCTACAAAAGATCGAAAAACGAAACATGGAAATTACAATAGATCGAAAGTACAACAAACAACATTTCATGTAAAAAAAAAGCCAAGTACGCGAAAATGGCATTCCGTAAAAAGAATTGAGATAAAAGTAAAGCCAAGTTTTCCAATACAAATTTCAAAATGAAAGGTTTTTACTAGTTTGGAAATATTTTTCTAAACTTGGCTATTACGGCTGTAAATGACTCTTAGGCACAGTGCTAAATTGAATGAACATAAAGAAGTTTGGCTGTAATAGCAAAGTTTAAAAAAACATTTCCAAACTAGTTAGAACCTTTCATTTTGAAATTTGTATTGGAAAACTTGGCTTTACTTTTATCTCAATTCTTTTTACGGAATGCCATTTTCGCGTACTTGGCTATTTTTTACATGAAATGTTTTTGTTATGATATAAATGTTTATTTAATCTTAAATTAAAAAACGGTATTCCATATTTAACAAACCTGCACTATAGTCATATCACTTTGTACAAATAAAGCAAAATGCCGAAGAATTATTTATCTTTGGATAAAAATTAACGGGTAAACATACGTCTGTCAGATTTTAAACAGATTATGTTATATCGTAATTTATCTTAGAATTCATGATTTTAATAGACCTTGTAGTAAAAAACATAGGTTTAGTTTAATAAAATATATTAAATAATGTATCTTGAAAAATAAATTATATATTTAATTTAAATACAAAATATTATTTCATTTAAAGAAATATACCCCTGTAAATATTATTTAATAAACACATTTTTTCGAATTAAGGTGTTACACAATTCCTAAAACCAACAAAATACTTTTTACCACTTGCTTTCTCAGTTAAACCCTCTGTGCGCCGCAACGCCGCTATGTGCTCTACAATCTAATGTTGATATTTTTGAATACCATTTTTTTAATCAAAGGAAGTTTTGTTTAGACAAATTAAAAGCTTTTTATTTTCTTTAATTAAAAATTTTATGCGTTTCTCTACTTTAAATACTTTGATGTTTTGGTTCAATTTAAATTTGACAAATTTGTTGTTGAAATATTGGACTTTTTGACAAGCTTTTATTTAACTTCACCTGTAGGTATGTATGTATGTAGGTATGTATGTGGGTATGTATGTATGTAATCAAATCTTGCAACTCATTTTTGAAGAACTTCCAAACCTCCGAATGACTTCAAATTGCGCATAGCGTCTTAGTTCCGATGACAATACAATAATACGGTTTCATCGGGTACCTATCTCCCCCCTAACGTGGGGGGTGGAGAGGGGGTAAAACTTTAGTTGGTCCGATTTCAACCAAAATTGGTATCTGGGGGTTTTTGAGGATGAGAATTACGAATTTTTGATCAGATTACCAAAATTCAATATGGCGGATTCAAAATGGACGATTTAATTTCAAGTTTTTCTGATTACTTTCAACTGACTTCCACGTATCCGATTGACTTCAAATTTCGCATACCGTTATAGTTTCGATAACAATCCAATAATGTGGTATCACTGACTGCCTACCTCACCCCTAACCTGGAGGGCAGAGAGGGGGTAAAATTTTAGTTTGTTAGATTTCCACCAAAATTGGTATCTGGGGGTTTTTAAGGATGACGATTACGAATTTTTGCTCAGATTACAAAAATTCAATATGGCGCACTCAAAATAGACGATTTAATGTTAAGTTTTTCTGATTACTTTCAACTGACTTCCAGGTATCCGATTGACTTCAAATTTCGCATACGCTTATAGTTCCGATGACAATCCAATAATGTGGTATCACTGACTGCCTACCTCCCCCTTAACGTGGAGGGCGAAAAGGGGGTAAAATTTTAGTTTGTCCGATTTCCACCAAAATTGGTATCTGGGGGTTTTTGAAGAAGAGGATTACGAATTTTTGATCAAATTACAAAAATTCAATGTCATTTTTCTGATTACTTTCAACTGACTTCCACCATCTGATTGATTTCAAAATTCACATGCTCTCCCACTAAAAAGGGGGGGGGGGGCGTAGAAAAGGTAAGGCTTTAGTTTGTTCGATCTCGACCAAAATTAATTAATCCTTGCGTATAATGATCATAATAATAACGAACAGTTTTAGGGAACGATCACACAGTGTTTTTCTATTTTAAAATTCGGTGAGATGGGCGTCGCTAGCACTGTTAATGAAACCTGTCTAGGAGAAGGAAACCTATAGACATAAACTTGGACAAATCTAAAGATTAAAAAATAAATTTAGAAAAAAAACTTTTTGAAAACAAGCTTTTATAAAATGGACTAAAAAGCATAAAATAATTTTTTGAGTGTTCTGATATCATACTAATAAAAGCGATGGGCGTATTTAGTATTAGGTAAATGCCTTTCTATGCGCATTTGGTGGATCGTCCACAACCGATGTCCACAAACTCTTCTTTTTCAATGTGACAAAATAAATCGACACACTGCCGGTCGCGGATGATCTGTCTAATATCAAGCAGGAGTAATAATGTCCATCCATATCAGAAAAATGTAAGGGTAGCTTGAGTAGGGTTGGGTTGGGTTAAATTGTCTAGCCTTCACTAAACTTCAAGTTAACAAGGCTAAAACAAAAACGCGTAAATTTCCTTTAATACACCCATTGCTTTTATTATTATGATATCAGAACACTCAAAAAATTATTTTATGCTTTTTAGAGCATTTTATAAAAGCTTGTTTTCAAAAAGTTTTTTTTTCAAAATTTTTTAGAAAAAGTACAGACTATATAAACGGTATCTATTGATGCAAACTTTTTCGCGATACATTTCTCGTATTTCTAAATATAGCTAAATTAATAAAAAATAATTATAAGCTAATGCAACGATGGTTGATTTTGCTCATTGAGGCTTAGCAATCCATCTGTCTGTAACTGATTATGATTAATATAAAATACAAGTTACGATAATCAAAAAAGTATTTGCTTAAATTTAATTAGTAATTGAATTAATATCCTGTTTGGTATAGGTACAGGGTATTTCATCATAAATGCCACCCCTTGTTTTCTCCCTTAACCCTTAACTGGTGACTATGGGATTGGTCAAGGTGACCCACACCAATTTTAAAATGCGCATGATTTCTATACTATTGCTACTGGAGCTACCCTTCTACTCTTTAGTTCTAAGTAGGTAATCAGCGATGCACTACACAATTAAGTTTATTTGCAGTAATTTTTTTAATTGTCAACAGGGTCTTTGTGTCCCTCAGTCACCAATAACTTTTAAAATAATTGTAGTTGGGTCACGGAAAATAGTGCAAGCTACAGACGCATATTTTGTGAATGTCTCAAAATAGTAACTAGTAAAGTAGCCGAAATGACAGTAGATATACAAGATCTAGATTTTTAATAGGAATATAACCTTGGTTCAGAAATAGAAAGTATTCTATCTATAGTAAAGAGGAATGGGTCGTGTTACATGATAGTTAAGTTCAAGGGCGGTTCTGGAGCCAAAGTCTGGGGGCGGTAAATGAACGTCCTTAAATTATGTAACGCAAAAATTCTGAATTTTTGATCCCCCCGACCCCCCTCGTAACGCATTTTCAAGAAAAAACACCTTAAAAAAATATTGAGTGTAACGTAAGGCCAAACTCCCCCTTCCCCCTAGAGCGTTACGCAATTTAAGGGCAGGCCCTAATCGTCAAGCAAGGCCAACACAAAAATAGAGGCCACGACCCTGAAAAAATCAGCTGTTCTCCCGGGGCTGAATTTTACATTGGGTCTTATGGGAAGTCAGATGTTTTTTTATGATATTTTCAAAATCGCACTACAGATTTCCGCAAAATTTCAGTGAAATATTCTCAGATACCATCCCGATATTCCACCAAAGGTTTGTAAGGAAGCAACATGATTAAAAGGTTAAAATCTTCAAGATTTAGCATTCCTTATTTTGAATTCAAATTACCCGCCATGTATCACATGCCAACTGTTATATTTGACATGTATTTGACTTTGTCATATGTGATTGTCACATTCGCTTCTGCTTTAAACTTAATTTTTGTGTGAGCTAATGAAGCGGCTATGAAAAATTAGGGCTTACTATACATTTAAAAAAAATTGTTCTGCCAGAATAAACGAAAAACAATCTCAAAAACGGCTTTATTTAACAAAAAATCAAATATCCATGAACCGTCATTCCAACTTCAAAATTTTAAAGACAATCAGCTGTGTCGTAACGTGACCATCAAAAAAAAATCAGCCTCGGATGTGACGTCAACAAAGTGGAGGATCGTGGCCCGTCCATTTTGATAGCCCTGCGTCAAGCGGTGACTATAAATAAGGGCACAGGATAAAAGTGAAATGAAATAAAGTTAAACTTCTGGGCGATTGGTCCTGAGTGGATGGCAATTCCCAGTGTATCAAAAAAAACAACAAAAAACAATTAAGCTTCTAGAATGTTCCATGTAAAAAAGTAACATTTTAGGTAAGACCATTTAAAATTTCGCCACAGAAAAGACCAGAGTATTTATATTAAAACACTCATAATATTTTTAAATTTAAAAAAAATTAATATATTTGTGTTTTAATAAATATAAATAAAATTTTCAAAATCTATGAAAGCTTACACGGGTACACGAAATAAAAAAGTGGTCTGTACCGTTAATCAGACCTACCTATCAATATACCTAAGTTTATCGGTGCGCTGAATCCGAATCCGGGGTTCATTTTTAGCTTACTCCAAAATAAGTGACGAAAAACACCGAAAATCGCAAAAAATTGCAGTTATGAAAATGTATTAAATAAATGGATCCATGACAGATCTGATACCTTCCTAGCTAGCTTATTAGCACATTTCAAGTGAAGCCATGAAAATATATCAGCCTTAAAAACAGTTTTTTGTAAATATCTCAGAAACGAAAGGATGACGTAGTTAAGTTTAATTAATAAGAAAAATGTGGTCTACTGTATTCAGAAAACCGCATATTCATGCGATGCTCCATTAAAAAGTTAGCATTTTTTATAGATTTTAATTGTCATTACCATCAATGGATTTTGACCAAAATCTAATCAGCTCGTAAGAGTATTGAACACTATTTTACCTAAACTTTTATGAAAATCAGTTCAGCGGTTTAGGAGCTATCGTGTTACGGACAGAAATAATATAAACCCACACACCTACACACACAGACAGACATCACGACGATATTGCTGGGATAGGTCAATTCTCGGCGTTATCTCAAAAAAAATAATACCTTCTCTAGCCATTGCTACGCGGGCTAGGAAGGTAAAAAAATGATTAATCATGTAAACGTGGATTTATAAAGTAGTTCTGCGCAGTGGTCAAATAGTTTCTGATTTTTTTTTGAATTGAGGTTAGTCTTAACTAGAGACCCTGTATATATGACATTTTGAAGAATTAGAGACGTGAGAAACTTATCAAAGTCTAATTTTTTTAAGTTAAAATCAAAGGAGGAAAATATCGGTTCTCTATACTCTAGCCTTATTTAAAGAGAGACGCACCTTCCGTCCTTGTTATATCAGAAAGGGATACTTTACTCCAGTCTTATCTTGTAGAATGTAAAATTTTTATTTGTTGGCTTTGAAAATGTACGAGTTTTTCGCATTTTATTCGAAATTTTGGAGATCTAAGGGCAAAATGGACAACATTTAGATTGCGCACCGAAAAACATATAGATAGTGTACACACCACTTCTTGAGTTTTTGTACATACCGGTGTTTTTTCGTAAGTTTCTCCTCTGTGCGTTTTTTTTTCGCGTGCGATTTTCCTTTGCGCATATTTTCTCCGCGTTTTTGTCCTATGCGCTTATTTTTGAGAATCTAATAAAGCCTAAAAAAATAAGTGTGTCCCCGGATGGTGTTGGCAAAAAGAAAAAATCCTTTATTTTTGATTTTATGAAAAAAACTCCTTCTTTATAAACAAATTCTGCTTGTTGAAAAATTAAGATAACCATAATAAACATATAATTAATAAGAAGAGAAAAATCTTTATTTTTAATTTCACGAAAAACATCACTATTCATAAAAAATTTTGCTTGTCCAAAAACTGAGATAACGATATCTATGATTAGAAGTACAGAGTGTTATTAAATTAAGAAACATAAAATAATCCAAGAGAAGAAGGACCGTATTTATTCAGTAAAGTAAAATGTTCTGTAAAGAAAATTGTTTGTATCACAACACAAAATTTTAAGTACGAAATCTAGGAAAACAAAATCTATCCAGGTTTTAATTTTTAAAAGTTAAACTTTTGATGAAAAAACAATCCGTTCTATTTTTAGAATGTAAAACATATTATTTGAAAATCAATATGACAATCAACAAAATAAATCTGTCAATGTTACATTATAAAGAGTGATGTTTTTCATGAATTAAAAATAAAGATTTTTCTCCTCTTATTAATTACATGTTTCTTAATTTGATAACACCCTGTACAGCAATTTTTTATAAAGTGTGAGTTTTTTTCGTAAAATCAAAAACAAAGGATTTTTTCCTCTTGTCAACTCCATCCGGGGACACACTGTACATATATTTTTAGCGTTTAACTTATCTGTAGCAGCCACCCGCCTTTATACCTCACACATTTTTTTCAAGCTTTGGGGGGGGGAAATTACACCCAGTAACCCCCCCCCCCCGTAGAACTGCTGGTGGTTAAGTTAAGAGAGTAATGAGCAGCCTTGAAGTGAAACTGCATACTAGATATATAAAAATTACGTTACGTTAGACCATTGAGTTAATAACCCATATAGAGATGTCACCGACGCGCTTTACCATATTGAGGGGCAGATGGCGCTGAAATAAATTCGTCTAGTACGCAATATTTAGTTGAATGTGCGAGTTCCGAGGTTCATGCCTGTCATACAAATACCATTAGATCATAGTAGTTGTCTCTGAATATTGCGTACTAGACGAATTTATTTCAGCGCCATCTACCCCTCAATATGGTAAAGCTCGCTGGTGGCTCCTCAATATGGGTTATTTACTCAATGGTTAGACGCAGAAACCTAGGTTGACTTTTGTTAAAAAATATGCATATACTGATGTGCCAAAAAATAAGCTTTTAGAGCTGCGTAGTTTAGTGTTATTGAGTTAATACAGATTTATTGTGTTAGTATTTTCCCAAATTCTTAGGGTTTATTTTGTTCCAACATAAACTAGTTTTCAGAAAATATGAAACATTTTTTTTGGAAATTGAGCAGTTTTGTAAAAAACTTCAGTAAAACAAGCTCTAAAAGAATATAGTCGAAAATAATTTAAACGAATCGTAATTTTTTCGATCTGTAAAAATTTCGAAACCGCAGAACGGTGGAAACCGTAAAAAAGTTGCCATATTTCAGTGACTATTTCAAAATTTTCCTAGATCGATTGCACCCCCATCCCAGGGCGAGTTTCAGTCTCAAAACTTAAATGGGGAAACTGGGTCGAGTGGTACCTTGGTCGAGAGGCATTTGAGATCCCTTTACACATCTGCAATTTTTTTCGAAATATGACTTTCAGTTTCCTATAGACTCGCCTTGGAATGTACCATGAGGCAAAAAAACGTAAATTCTTGTTAGACCCCCCTCTCTCCTCCCCATCATCCTTATTAGTAATAGTTAAATTTATAAGTATCATAAATATAAAGCGATTTCAAAAGTTCTTTATGCACACGCTTGAAGACTTTTTTCCACCATCATTTTACTAGTTTTGCCCTTCCTATCTTCCCCCTCCCTCTTTATTTGCAATAGTTGTAGCTATACCTTTCACAAATATAGAGCGATTTCAAAAATTCTTTCTGCACACGCTTGAAAACTTTTTTTCCAACATCATTTTATTAGTTTCCCCCTGCCTCTCCCTCTCTTCTCCCCACCCTCCTTATTAGTAATAGTTGTATAAAAATAGAAATTTAGAACGATTTCAAAAATTCTTTCGGCACCCGCTTTAAGTTTTTTTTCAACACTATTTTACTAGTTCCCTCCTTCCTCTTTTCTCCCCCACCTTCAATCAATGGAAGGTAACACTGTTCGCGTCCGTAGAAAATAAACTGTTTACACTTGATAACGGTTAGAGATACTTACTAACCGAAACGTCGTGTTTTAAAATAAATAAAGACAATGGAAGTCCGAAATTTTATTTCTGCGGTAATGAGACTTTCCGCAAGCGTTAGGTACAAAAATTTACCTATGAGTGCCTTTTCTTTTAAAAAATTGAATTTAATTTATTTTAAAAATATGTCAATTTAAATGTCTTCTTGATGTAAAGTAACTTTACCGTACGGCGGGTGGTGAAGAAATTTTGGCGCACTATGCGGTAAGGTATTACTTTCCGCACGCAAATGAGTTCGTCTACCTATATATTTTGAGCCAAAGTATTCAGCCTAAATCATTTATTGTTGTAATCTGCAGAGTTTTTTCATGTACTGGGTGGAAAAAAAATATGCCACTTTAGTCAAACTCAGTATGTAGGTACGTGGGCACAATAGATCCATTTGTGGTCGCAGTGCATGGAGGTCCAGTAGGGCCTGCCACCACTTTCGAATACATACATACATACCTATATTATTTTATAATTTTTACGGATCGATAAAACTACGTTTTGTTTATATTAGTTTCGTGTATTTTATTTTCTATTCTTTTACTTTTGACAAAATTATGGTTTGAAATTTTTTTCTCGACATTTTTGTAGGGCACCAAAAGGACGTTATAAGACTGATAAAACACATACATTTGAAAATTTTCGTTAATTTTGGATTTATTTTATAATATTTTGTCTTAAAAATACAGCGAAAGTATTTTTCCAGATTCACATCTGTTAACAATATAGAAAAACAATTGAAATTTATACTCGGTCAATAACAGCCTTGCTGAATTTCGCCGAGGTTAAAATAAAGGCCTTTTAAGTTTTATTATTATTATTATTATTATTATTATATTATACAGTGGGATCCATTAGAAACGTGCAACCCAGGATTCCTCAAAAACTTTAGAAAATTTTTGGCAAAATGGACATCTCCTACTGACTTATGGAGGTTTAAATATGACTGCCATTTTAAACCAAAATATTATATATATATATATATATATATATATATATATATATATATATATATATATATATATATATATATATATATATTTTAAATTTTGTGTTGATTTAATGTCATTGCTATAAAAAAAATGTTGCCTATGTTGCAAACACAATATACAAACTAAAAGCTATTGCATCTAAGAGAAAAAATTACTTAAATCTTTAAACAAAATCTAGACTTTTAGTTCTAGAACTTTAGAACCTAGGACTTTAGAAAATACTGGTGTTAAACAGCAAAATGATTTTTCTAACGGCCGCCCGCGGTGAGATTTTTGACATAAATAAATTCTCCCCATTTCGTCCAAAGTGTGTTCCCTCTTTTTATTTTTATTTATTTTGTAGTCCAAAGGCCAAGAAGGTACAGGGTTTTCCCGTATATTTTTACACCATATCTAAAACGTTTATTTGAATAGATATCAAAATATGATAAATACAAAAGTTTCATAGTTTTTTACTAGTTTTAAGAATCTTTATGTCAGAATGTCAAAAAAAATTGTAAATGTCAAAATTTGACAGGTCGATGGTTTTTTAAAGGAAACACCCTATATATTATTTCAGATTTTTATAGATCCTTTCTTTCTGATGTCAAAAATATATATGTTGGGATTATTTCGTTTAATAGTTTTGGAGATATATGCGTTTAAAAGTCTAAAAAGCTTAAATTGGTACTTTTTAAAACATCAAGGAAGCCATGATAAAAACAATCGCATTGACACAAAAGTGACGGTCTAGGACAACTGGGCGCCGCCAACTCGGCGCCGCCAACTGGGCGCCGGGCCAACTGGGCGCCGGGCCAACTCGGCGCCGCCAACTGGGCGCCGCCAACTGGGCGCCGGCCAACTCGGCGCCGGACTAATTTTTTTTTTTTTTTTTGATAAAATGTGTAGATGAAAAATAAAATATATTATTTATATAAAAACATCTTTAAAAAATCCTTTACGCAATATTTTTTACAAGCTTTTATTTAGCTTCAGATGTTCTGTCTAACTAACTATCTATCAAATCTTGTGAAGCATTTTTGACACACGTAGTGGTCCCATGACAATACAACATTAAAAAAAATATATCCTCCCACCCTACCCCCACCCCTTCTATAGAAAAATGTGTTTTTGACACACTTCCCGATATCCGATTTGGATAAAATTTGGTATACACATAGTGGTCCGATGATAATACAACAATAAGAAAAAAATATCCAACCACCCCTACCCCCACCCCTTCTATAGATAAATTTGTTTTTGACACACATCCCGTAATCCGATTTGGATGAAATTTGGTATACATATAGTGATCCGATGACAATACAATATTAAGAAAAAAATATCCTCCCACCTCTACCCCCACCCCCTTTCATAGAAAAATGAGTTTTTGACACACTTCCCATTATCCGGTTTGGATGAAATTTGGTATTCACATAGTGGTCCGATGACAATACAACATTAAAAAAAAATATCCTCCCACCCTACCCCCACCCCTTCCATAGAAAATGCGTTTTTGACACCCTTCCCATTATCCGATTTGGATGAAATTTGGTATACATATAGTGGTCCGATGACAATACAACATTGAAAAAAAAATCCTACCACCCTACCCCCACCCCTTCTATAGAAAAATGTGTTTTTGACACACTTCCCGTTATCCGATTTGGATAAAATTTGGTATACACATAGTGGTCCAATGATAATACAACAATAAGAAAAAAATATCCTCCCACCCCTACCCCCACCCCCTTCTATAGAAAAATTTGTTTTTGACACACATCCCGTAATCCGATTTGGATGAAATTTGGTATACATATAGTGATCCGATGACAATACAATATTAAGAAAAAAATATCCTCCCACCTCTACCCCCACCCCCTTTCATAGAAAAATGAGTTTTTGACACACTTCCCATTATCCGGTTTGGATGAAACTTGGTATTCACATAGTGGTCCGATGAAAATACAACATTTAAAAAAAAATATCCTCCCACTCTACCCCCACCCCTTCCATAGAAAATGCGTTTTTGACACCCTTCCCATTATCCGATTTGGATGAAATTTGGTATACATATAGTGGTCCGATCACAATACAACATTGAAAAAAAAATCCTACCACCCCTACCCCCACCCTCATCTATTGAAAAATGCGTTTTTGAGACCCTTTCCATTA
Organism: Aspidapion aeneum; assembly: GCA_963576565.1. Classification (NCBI taxonomy): domain Eukaryota; kingdom Metazoa; phylum Arthropoda; class Insecta; order Coleoptera; family Brentidae; genus Aspidapion; species Aspidapion aeneum. The sequence continues at coordinate 99,724,165 of OY755043.1, forward strand.
TCCGATTTGGATGAAATTTGGTATACATATAGTGATCCGATGACAATACAATAATAAGAAAAAATATCCTCCCACCTCTACCCCCACCCCCTTTCATAGAAAAATGAGTTTTTGACACACTTCCCATTATCCGATTTGGATGAAATTTGGTATTCACATAGTGGTCCGATGACAATACAACATTAAAAAATATCCTTTCACCCCTACCCCCTCCCCCTTCCATAGAAAATGCGTTTTTGACACCCTTCCCATTATCCGATTTGGATGAAATTTGATACACACGTAGTGGTTCCATGACAATACAACATTAAGAAAAAAATATCCCCCTACCCCCTAATCACTATATGTATACCAAATTTCATCCAAATCGGATAACGCGATGTGTGTCAAAATTTTTTTTTCTATGGAAGGGGGTGGGGGTAGGGTGGGAGGATATTTTTTTCTTATTGTTGTATTATCATCGGACCACTATGTGTGTACCAAATTTCATCCAAATCGGATAATGGGAAGTGTGTCTAAAACTCATTTTTCTATGAAAGGGGGTGGGGGTAGAGGTGGGAGGATATTTTTTTCTTAATATTGTATTGTCATTGGATCACTATATGTATACCAAATTTGATCCAAATCGGATAATGGGAAGTGTATCAAAAACTCATTTTTCTATGAAAGGGGGTGGGGATAGAGGTGGGAGGATATTTTTACCAAATTTCATCCAAATCGGATAATGGGAAGTATGTCAAAAACTCATTTTTCTATGAAAGGAGGTGGGGGTAGAGGTGGGAATATATTTTTTTTTAATATTGTAGTGTCATCGGATCACTATATGTATATCAAATTTCATCCAAATCGGATAATGGGAAGGGTGTCAAAAACGCATTTTCTATGGAAGGGGTGGTGGTAGAGGTGGGAGGATATTTTTTTTTAATGTTGTATTGTCATCGGACCACTATATGGGAAGGGTGTCAAAAACGCATTTTCTATGGAAGGGGTGGTGGTAGAGGTGGGAGGATATTTTTTTTTTATGTTGTATTGTCATCGGACCACTATGTGAATACCAAATTTCATCCAAATCGGAAAATGGAAAGTGTGTCAAAAAAAAAATTATATGAAAGGGGGTGGGGGTAGAGGTGGGAGGATATTTTTTTATTAATATTGTATTGTCATCGGATCACTATATGTATACCAAATTTCATCCAAATCGGATTATGGGAAGTAGGTCAAAAACGCATTTTTCTATAGATGAGGGTGGGGGTAGGAGTGGTAGGATTTTTTTTTATTGTTGTATTGTCATCGGACCACTATGTGAATACCAAATTTCATCCAAATCGGATAATAAGAAGGGTGTCAAAAACGCATTTTCTATGGAAGGGGTGGTGGTAGAGGTGGGAGGATATTTTTTTTTAATGTTGTATTGTCATCGGACCACTATGTGAATACCAAATTTCATCCAAATCGGATAATGGGAAGTGTGTCAAAAACATTTTTCTATGAAAAGGGGTGGGGGTAGGGGTGGGAGGATATTTTTTTCTTAATATTGTATTGTCATCGGATCACTATATGTATACCAAATTTCATCTAAATCGGATAACGGGATGTGTGTCAAAAACAATTTTTTCTATGGAAGGGGGTGGGGGTAGGGGTGGGAGGATATTTTTTTTTATTGTTGTATTATCATCGGACCACTATGTGTATACCAAATTTTATCCAAATCGGATAACGGGAAGTGTGTCAAAAACACATTTTTCTATAGAAGGGGTGGGGGTAGGGTGGGAGCATATTTTTTTCTTAATGTTGTATTGTCATGGGACCACTACGTGTGTCAAACACGCTTCACAAGATTTGATAGATAGTTAGTTAGTTAGACAGAACATCTGAAGCTAAATAAAAGCTTGTAAAAAAAATTGCGTAAAGGTTTTTTTAAAGATGTTTTTATATAAATAATATATTTTATTTTTCATCTACACATTTTATCAAAAAAAAAAATTTAGTCCGGCGCCGAGTTGGCCGGCGCCCAGTTGGCGGCGCCGAGTTGGCCCGGCGCCCAGTTGGCGGCGCCGAGTTGGCGGCGCCCAGTTGGCGGCGCCGAGTTGGCGGCGCCCAGTTGTCCCATTCCGCAAAACGGTCGCTATGGTGTTGTCACCTTGACAAATTCCGTTTTAAGAGCGGTTAAGGATGATTTTTACCGAGAAAGAAAAACTGGATATTATTAAATTATTTTACTGAAATAATGAAAATGCATCAGCTACAGCAACCAGTATTATATTCAGTTTCCCGACAGAAGACAACCAACCCGCCAAACCATAGTAAATATAGTAAACTCATTTAATCAAAGAAAATCTAGAACAGTCGAATGAAACGCTGAAGAGGACTTAAATATTTTGTTATATTTTCAAGGTTAGTTTTTCTTTATAAGTTAGTATTTATCAAATTTTGATATCTATTCAAATAAACATTTTAGATATGGTGTAAAAATATACGGGAAAACCCTGTACAAAAAAGGGACCCATAGGGATTTAGTTTTGCCTAGCATTACTCAATAGGTTCGAATATAAGATATTACAGTCCAATGTTTAAGTTAACCTTTATTTGTATTTTTAAGAATACTTTTTAAAATAACTATTTTTGCTATATGATTCCGCCAAAAGTTCCTTTTCGAAAACTTTCTATGTAGAGTCCAATGTGTCTCTAGCCAAGAGAAAAGATTGGACACTTGCAACTTTAATAACATAGTAAGAAAAAAATTATTACTTTGGATCATTATTTTATAGGTACTTATGCTATCGCAGTTTTGGTTCCTGATAACTATTATGTTTAACGGAATATTACAAAAAAACTAAAAAGTATCCAACCCAACCCCACCCTCCCCTACTGTATATTGTTAATAGATGTGCGTTGAGAAATTAAAATTTTCGCCGTATGTTTAAGATAAGTGTTTGAAAAATATTGTAAATTACCGAAAATTCGTTATTATACTAGCTATCCCCTTCATAAATATTGTAAAGAAAGCAATCTAATTGGTGGAGAAATTTGTTATGAAAATCTAGATTCATTCACGAATAAAATTCCTTAATTACCTATTTTACTGTAAACTAAGATAATAGAAATAAATAGACTCTATTTTTTGTAAATTAAAGGAAATAAAAAAAAAATATTTATTTCATGACAGTTAAACATAATGAATGTAACAAACTTACATCGTTATTTCAAAATTTTATTTTTAGTATCATTAATTTATTTACCAATAAAATTCATTTGAGGAGATGCAAATAATCAAGCGTTTATTTAAAGTATTCAAATACTAAAGTGATAAATAATATTCTGAGGATATAGGTACTTTCAAAATAAAATATTTAGGTACTAGAAATTTAAACAATTTCATGCAGGAATAAGAAAATTAAACAACTTACCAAACGATATCATAACAATATCTTCATATCCAGTTTCTTCCAAAAGAGTACAATATTCAACACTTAAAGTTACTTCGTCTCTATTATCAATAAAATCCACACAATATTCTTTAAAATTAGCAATAATTGTTAAGTTATCATCTGATGTTAGTTGCAGATCTCCATTTTGTAAAATATCAAATTGAATAAGCATTTCACCGGGTAATAGAGGTGCATCTGGAGAAATTAATATTTTCGCCGTATTTTTTGGGCAAGTATTTTCAAAAATAAACTGAAAATCACCACCAAACTTCTCCCGAAAAACTTCTTTAAAATCATATTCGCTCGATAGTTCACAAGTTTTGTTTATAAAATCGAATCCTAAAGGACAACACTTTCTTACAAACGCGTCAATTTTATTTGCTTTACTTTGGATCGTCTCGCTAGGGAATGAGTATAGAGTAGTCAGGATAAGAAACAGGATCAGCTTATAAAAGTGACGATGTTTAGGCAAAGTCATTGTGGTGTTTAATGGGTAATATGTATCCGTTTGGAGCCACTTGTAAACGCGCCTTTATTTGTTTGCCTTTCTGTAGCAGATACAGGGTGTAGCGTGCACATTTTTATTCACAAAAAACTTAACCAAACAAAGGAAGTTTATGTATTTAATTTTTGAATTGTTGATTTGTTTAAGCACGATAGTCATTAGCTGTATGACATTTTATTTAATGAAAAAATAATTATTAACGGAAAATTTGCGATAAAGTATCTGACTTTATCGATCCTGCGGCATGTGATTTTTACTTCCAGTTAATTCGATCAAGATACTAAAGCCTAGTTAATACCATTTTTGTTTATTTTACATTTATGCATTGCTACTTCCAATTTAATTAAAACGATTTTTAGGTGTTAATCGTATCTTATCTTCAGTTTTTCTCGTTATACCCTATAGAGATAAGATTACATAAAGAAGTTCTGATTTTTTGTTTATAATAAACAAAAATTATTAATAACTTGCCCTCAGCTTGACGTCAAGTATTTTGTATTTTATGTATTTAGAAAAGGTAAGATTCAGCTTTTAGTTTTTTTAACAAAGGAAAGTTTTATCAAAAAAATATGAGAGTGGGAGTCGAACAAGATAGAGGCACCTGTAAACGGTTATTTTTGTGCAAAACTTTATTAAAAATAACATACATTTTGAAAATGAAATTTTCGAAATTTACGTAAACTAAAAAAAAACTGTTACCTACATTCACTAAGAGAATAAGCACGAATTTACCGCCTATTCCACATTCTGAATATATTTCTCCAATACTTCAAAAAAGTCATAAAATCGTTGCAGCATTCTGATTTTTCAAAAAATAAACTTTTTTAAAACATGAAAATGTTTGGCTAGGATACGCTCGTAAATCCGTTAGCATTTTCATATTAAAAGCACATTTATAGAAAAACAGATGCGTGCCATGGGCGGGGCAAGAGGTTTAAGATTTATCGCAAATAGGCAAAATCTAAACAAATCGCCAAGAGGGGCTATGGCCTATAGTATCCGCCCCCACAAATCAAACATTTACTACAGTTTCCTAAATGTTATTTAAAATAACAAACGTGAAATTTAGTACCCGTGAATTTAAAAATGAAACAAGTTTCGTGGCTAATCGGGTAAAAAGAAAGTTTTTGTTTCTCTCATATTTTTCCGTGGGTAGCTTGAAAGCTTAACCTCACGGGGGTCCAAGACCTAATGCACACCAAATAAATGTTGACTGTTAACTGTTTCGTCCTTATAGGACTCCTTAGAACACTGCTCGACACTCACGTGTCTGATGGCGGGTAAAAACGCTATTAGCGTTGATCTGGCCTGAAAGACAAATGAGCTGTCACGGATGGTTTGTTTCTTTTTATTTGCAATCGATCTTTTCATTGATCCATATGTTAAGCAGTTTATTTTCGCCTCCTCTTGTTCTAGTTTCTGTCGTATCTTGGTAGATGGCGCTTCTTGCGAGACTTTCCTCACTATTTACATAGGATTAGAGAAAAAACCGTATAATTGACTTCGCAAGGGTGTCACATTTACCAAGCAGTGTTCTGAGGAGTCCCATAAGGACGAAACAGTTAACTGGCAACACTTATTAGGTGTCCATTAGATCTTGGACCCCCGTGAGGTTAAGCTTTCATGCTACCCACGGAAAAATATGAGAGAAACAAAAACTTCCTTTTTACCCGATTAGCCACGAAACTTGTTTGGTTATTTAAAATGAAAACTAGCAGTTCAAGAACTCAGTTTCCCCCCACTTTTATGAACCACGTGACCTTTCATTTGTTCCTTTAAAAGATATCCGATAAAAACAATCATAAGAACAACACTTCATGTGAAAAAAAGTCAAGTACACGAAAAGGGTATCCCGTAAAAATATTTGAGATAAAAGTATAGCCAAGTTCTCGAATAAACATTTTAAAATGAAAGATTTTGAAAAAAACAGCCAAACTTGTTTATGTTCAATTGAGCACCGTGCTTAAGAGTCAATTTGCAGCCGTAACAGCCAAGTTTAAGAAAACTTTTCCAAGTTAGTAAAAACCCTTTATTTTGAAATTTATATTAGAGAACTTGGCTATACTTTTATCTCAATTATTTCTACGGAATACCATTTTCGCGTACTTATATAAAATGTTTTTATTATGATTTCACTCCCTTTTTGCGATGCCTTAGCTTTTACCTTTTTTATTTTTCTTTTAAAATGATAAATTTCTATTTCCATCAATTTATGCTTGGGGGGGGGGGGATTGGAGTTTCTTTTTAAGAACTTTTCTATAATTTCTGTCAGTTTGCCAAATCCCAGCTTTGTATAATTTCTGGAATCGGGCAATATTAGTTTTACATAAGTTAACATGTATAGGGGAGGGAAGTTAATAAAAGTTTTGGTGTTTTTAATTTTTTCATAGTTCCTATCAGTCTGGCAAAGCTCAGCTTTCTAGCATTTCTGGAAGTGGGCAATGTCACTTTTACATAACTTTGCATGTATATGGGAGGAAAGCAAATTAATTTTTTTTCCTATAGTCTTATCATAGTTTCTATCAGTCTGCCGAAACTTACCTGTTTAGCGTTTCTGGGAGTGGGCCATGTTAATTTTACATAACTTTACATGTATTTCATAACTTTAAATGTATAGAAGAAAGTTGTAAATGAAAATTTTGGGTTTTTTGATTTTTCCAAATGCTTTGGAAATAATATCTTTTAGTCTGCCAAATTTCAGCTTTGTAGCGTGTCTGAAACAGTAGAATTTTGATGATCTATACATGAGTGAGTAAGTGAGTAAGTGGCAAATTCGAAGTTTTCTAAACCGTAACTACTTTACTACTTTATGGAAGTCTTGAAGGGATTATTAACTCTATCAACGTCTACGACTGAGCACAATTTGAGATTCGTAGCTTATTCCGAAGTAGAATTATAGATAGGTCAAATATGGGGTGAAATGTTTCAAGAAAAGGTGGTACAGCAGCTTGACCGAACTTGACAGGGCACAACCGTGCCCCCTAGATACCTTCTATTATCTAAAGCCATTTCTTTACTGATTAGGCCTACAAAAAATATCGTGCGCCACTACCTAATGTCCGTTTATAAGTAAGTAGGTACTTGGTCATAAATTTTTCAAATATTGATAGAAGTAGAAGGTTTGTTTTTACATACACAGTTGATGTAACGAAATTTCCAAAACACCTGTTTGGTTCTTTTTATAGACTTTAAGTTTATTTTTGAACCAATACCTACCAATAACACTGTGTATTGAAAACTACAGGTCTTGCTCTCTTTTGTAACGTTCAAAATGAAAATATCAACAATTTAACTAAATTTCTATAAAGAAAAAAAAACAACAAAAATTGTAAAAGAACAGTATTATTATGGTCATTGGTTTTAGCATAAATTAATTAAGCTTACTTTGTTTAAGGTAGAGTCCCTGTGTGTTGACATATTTGGTAATATATCCAAACATGTCAACATACAGGGACTCTAGTTTAAGGTATCCTATAATTACGTTTACACAGGGCTCAGATTGATTTGAAATTCAATTCAAACTAAGTACATATGCCGATCATGTTTTTTGAACCAGTCCAAGCCCAGACAAGCTTTTATGTAAACATTTTTAATAAAAATGACTTAATTTTTAATGTTTTCTCAAATTGAATTCATTTTAAGTATGTGGTAGAATTAAATCGAAAATTCCAAACCATCTTACGAAAGCACAAAAAACTACATAACAAAAAGTTGTCTTGGAATATTAGGAGTCCTACAATAAAGTACTATTGATTTTTAATTTATGACCAGATAAAATTAGCTATGTCTATTAAGAATAAGGTTGAGAAACAGCTATACAAGGCGGTAACGAATATACAAAAACGCAATAAAAAGTTAACATGCTATAAACATCAAGGGATACAACTTACTCTTCATTAAAATCTAGTCAGGTTGAAATAGGCCGTTTTTAGTTCCCGCTTGCCTATTTGTTGCACAATATTGTGTGATACGTCAAAATTTTCAGAAAAACTCGTAGAATACCAATTTCTATCGTGGAGATCTGGTAAATGGTGCAGAACCCTCTGCACCCCTTCCAAAAGGGGTATGGGATGGCGTTTCTTTAAAAAATTTAAATTTCACTTTGATTTTTTTAATTTACTATTTTTAAGCACTTTTAAACATAGTTTAACCATAGGATAGTCAGCAAACCTAAAAATCTAAAAGCTCTAAAAAACATGATTTTTTTTATTTGTTTTTAATTTCTGCAAAAAACACCTGAAGAAATGAATGCTAATAAAATTTTGTAGATGCATATAAAAGCACAGGAAAAGAGCTTTAATTTAATGCATCGCTTGTCTATATCATCAGAAACCATTAGTTTTTGAAGAAAACTTGAAGATTATCATCAGAAACCATTAGTTTTTTAAGAAAACGTAAAGATACCATCTTGAAGATATTGAAACTGCCTACAAAAAAATATCGATACCCTAATTCTGATACGTCGTAACCCACAAAAAAATCATATTCAATGTCAAAGGTTAATTATGTATAGCTATATGCTGCCCAATCCTCGCAACAAAAAAAAATAAAACGGACATTCCCGCGATTTCTAACTAGTGGCACTTATTCCTGTAAAATTTTGTTTGTTTTGGTTACGACGTATCAGAATTAGAGTATCGATATATAACTAGCTTCCTAGTTAAAATGTGCAGCTGTCCAGGGCAGCTTCAATTTGTGACTTTAGCTATGTAGCTGTCATACATCAGTGGATTGGAAATTTCACTGGTTATTAAAAAAACAAAATCGTTGTCCAGAAATCTGTGTTTTATATTACAAAAACATCAATCACAAATGGAAGCTATCCGGGACAGCTACAAATTCAAACTAAGAACTATATATTTTTTGTATGCAGTTTCAATCTCTATAAGATTGGTTTCTATAAGTTTTTTCAAAAAAATTGTTTAATTTAAAAAATTACTTACTTTTAAAAAACTACCCCTAATTGGACACCCTCTACGGGTGTTATTTTTGGAGCAATGTAGATAAGCGATGCATCAAGTTAAAGCTCTTATCCTATGCTCCTGAACTCGCCCACTATATTTTACGATCTAGAACAACTGGGCGCCGGGCCAACTGGGCGCCGGGCCAATTCGGCGCCGGACTCAAAATTTTTTTTTAAATAAAATGTGTAGATGAAAAACAAAATATATTATTTATATAAAAACATCTTTAAAAAATCCTTTACGCAATTTTTTTGAAATTTGTTTTTCTTAAGTAAAGTTAAATCCATTAAGTCGACTGTTGAATCTTGGTAGTTGTAGTGCTTGGTAACCTGGTAACACTACCATTTACGTTTTTATTACAACAATGGCGGATCCAAAATGGCGGATTTCTTACAAACTTGAAATATTGCATTGCTTGCAGTCATTTAACAAAATTTTTTACTCAAACTAAAAAAAATCAAAATGACGGATCCAAAATGGCAAATTTTCTTATTTACTAACCGATTTGTCTCAAACTTGAAATATTACATTGCTTGAGGTCATTTAACACAATTTTTTATTCAAACTTAAAAAAATCAAAATGGCGGATCCAAAATGTCGGATTATTTTATTTACTAACCGATTTGTCTCAAACTTAAAATATTACATTACTAGAGGTCATATAACAAAATTTTTTACTCAAACTTAAAAAAATCAGAATGGCGGATCCAGAATGGCGGATTTTCTTATTTACTAACCGATTTGTCTCAAACTTCAAATATTACATTGCTTGAGAAAATGGCGGTGTTTCAAGTCGCTGATTATAATTTTTGACGTAAACTTATAAAAAAAAAATCCAAAATGGATAATTCAAAATAACGAACTTTCTTATTGATTAACCGATTTGTTTCATACTTTAAAGCTTACAGTGTAAGGTCACTTAAAACAATTTTTTACTTAAACTTAAAATAATCAAATTGGCGGACATTACCATTTTTGAATCGATGTGTATGTAAGTTTAAGACAAATCGGTTAGTAAATAAGAAATCCGCCATTTTGGATGATGATTTTTTTTTTTTAAGTTTGAGTTAAAAATTGTGTTAAATGACCTCAAGCAATGTAATATTTCAAGTTTGAGACAAATCGGTTGGTAAATAGGAAAATTCGCCATTCTGGATCCGCCTCTTTGATTTTTTTAAGTTTGAGTAAAAAAAATTTGTTAAGTGACCTCAAGCAATGAAATATTTCAAGTTTGAGACAAATCGGTTAGTAAATAAGAAAATCCGCCATTTTGGATCCGCCATTTTGATTTTTTTTTAAGTTTGAGTTAAAAATTTTGTTAAATGACCTCAAGCAATGTAATATTTCAAGTTTGAGACAAATCGGTTAGTAAATAAGAAAATCCGCCATTTTGGATTCGCCATTTTGAATGTTTTAAGTTTGATGATAAAACTGTATTTAGTGATCTCAGGCACTGCAAACTTTCAAGTTTCAGACAAATCGGTATAAAAATAAAGAAATCCGCCATTTCGGATCCGCCATTGTTGTAATTTTAAACATGTTACCAGGTTACCAAACACTACAACTACCAAGATTCAACAGTCGACTTAATGGATTTAACTTTACTTAACAAAAACAAATTTCAAAAAAATTGCGTAAAGGATTTTTTAATGATGTTTTTATATAAATAATATATTTTGTTTTTCAGCTACACATTTTATAAAAAAAAAAATTTTTAGTCCGACGCCGAGTTGACCCGGCGCCCAGTTGACGGCGCCGAGTTGGCGGTGCCCATTTGTCCCATTCTGCTCCGATATTTTATTAGCATTTATTTCTCACTAGGGCGTTTTTTGAAGAAATTTAAAAAAACACGTGTTTAGCCCTAATTTGGAGGTTGTTGACCCCCTATGGGGGTAGATGGTTAAAGTATATTCAAAAATACTGGGAAATAATGGATTAAAAAACAAAGTAAAACCGGCCCGAGTTTTTGTTTTCTTTTTCCCTCCACCATGGAAATTCGTATTCTACAATTTTTCTGAAAATTTTGATGTATCACACAATATTGTATCACAAATGACTCCAGTAGAAAACAGCGCTGTATAAAATAGCGCTGCGACTAAACAGCGCTGGACAAGATGACGCGGAACAAAGTAGCGTGAGACATAATGGCGCCGGTACAAAATAAATATATTTCATAAAAATGTTTACAAATAAATTCCCACTCGAAAAAAATGTTTTCGAAGAAAATGTTTTCAAATAATTTTCCGTTTGAAGGAAATGTTTTTGAATAATTTTTTCTTTCAAAAAAATGTTTTTGAACAACGTGTGTATTTTCCTCGATCCCCTGTGCGCTGTTTTATTATGTGCGCTTATTTCTTCGCGCGCTTTTTTGGTCTGCACTTTTTTCTGTGTTTGCTTTTTCCTGTGCGACTATTCGGTTATTTAAGTTCAACATTCACCCCCCCCCCCCCCCCCCCGAACCGAACCGAACCGAACCGAACCGAACCGAACCGAACCCCCCCCCCCCACGACTTTTGTTCCAAAACCGGCGTTGCCGAGATGGCAAACCAGATTTAACTCCGATCCTATTGGATATCTTTTAATCTGTCTCGCCTGTTCATCAAGCAATAAATGTATTTTGCCACGCTTCAGATACGTACGCGCCTTACAGGCGCGTATTCATTTGAGGCAGAATTCACATGCTTTACTGCGAGATGGAACGAATACCTCATTGGAATTCTTGCTCAAGTGAATACGCGCATGGCGACAAATAATTATTACTACGTTTGAAGCAGCGGCGGCTCGTGTCAATACGACAAGGTAGTGCCAGAATTTTAAGTCATTAAAAAAAATCCGGGGTGTTGCCCCCAAATATTTACCCAAACGTCATTAAAAAATATACCTAGTACTACTACCATGTTGTTATAGGCCGAAGAAGCCTTGATAATGGAGCCCAGGCTCCGAAACGCGTCGACTTAATTGACCTTAATAATAAAGAAGTTAAGAACCTGAAAAACAATTTTGTTTTCCTTCCCACAATTCAAAATATGTTGCTTTGGGTTCATTCATCGCGTCGCCGTCGCATTGAGTTGGAGTATGATCCACTGCATTGCACAGGGCTACCGAATTTCATATAATATATAAATGAAAACCAAATGCATAACATAAAATAAAAACCAATAAAGATGTTTAAGACAAAAACGTGTTTTTTTGCAAAAAAATACGGTAGTGCCATGGCTCCGTGGCGTCGCATGCCACGGGTCCATGCTTCGCACATTCGATTACGGTTGGCCACGCCTCGAAGGCACGTAGACATACGTATAGCCTCGCAGCGAGGCATGTAAATTTTGCCTCAAATAAAAACGCGCCTTAAGAGTTAATGGAAGAGTGCTCATTAACAACAAAAAGTGTTACAATAAATATACCCGGTGCGGCGTATTCGAAAGATTTTTAGAATAATATATTAAATTTTTTTTAAATAACTTTTTTCTCGATCTACGCTGTATATTTATTTAGATAACCAATTCAATTTATGAAGAATTATAAACACTTGTTTCTTAAAACAATATTTTTTCTCTCGTTGACATATTGTTTATAATTTTACATGAATAGAAATTGAAACAATTAATAAATATTCTACAAAAGCGTTATAAAGATTTTTTTATTATTATTTATAAAAAAATCTGTTTACCTTTATAACCTTGCCTTCCCTAAGAAGAAAGCCGCATGTAGAAACATTACGTTTTGAGAAAAACGGATTTAAAGTTTTATACTTTTTTATTGAAATAAAAGTGAGGTTTTATTTTTTTTTTTACTGTTTATAAAACTTTAACCCTCTATTAGGCGGGTGGGTTACATATGTAATCCACGACCTTTTTGAGCAGCGATCAATCAAAACCTGGCTTGTGAGTGGGATCGCCCACTTGAGTAGCTGTCGATCATACGATCAAACATCCCCCAAAATGGAATTCATAGGCAAGGTGCGCGTTGTTCTAAGTTAGCGGGTATTAAATAGAACTGGACTACCATTGTAATCCACTCGCCTAATTACGGAACATTTTTTGCGTAGTGCATTTTTGTATTTATTTGTTTATGAATTTGCATTTTTGTATTTATTTGTTTATGAATTTGTATATTTTTTTACTGTTTTAAGTTTGTCTTAAGTATAACTTTATATTTCAACCATAAAAAAATGTTTTTCTTCTTAATTTTTAGTTTTGCCACTATTTGTAACGAACTAATAAACGTTTTAAAAAAACACGTGTACATCTTTTTTCTTTAAACATAAAATTTCTCCATGCCGCTTTCTTCTTAGGGACGGCAGACCAGGAGATTTGATGATTAGTTTTGCCTTTCTAGCCTGCGTAGCATTAACTAGAGAAGATATTGTTTTCAACGAAAAAAGTTTTTAAGATTTTGAAAATTTGTTATGTAGATGTATTTTATCTTTATCTGTATTTATCTTAGCAATATCGTCGTGTCTGTGTGTATATCTATCCGTAACGCGATAACTGCTAAACCGCTAAACCGATTTTCATGAAATTTTCAGGTAAAATAGTACGCAATACTGTATAGAGCTGATTAGATTTTGGTGAAAATCCATTAATGCTAATGACAGTTTTTTGACAGTTTAAACATTGAAAATATGCTAACTTCGTAACAGAACATCGCATCAATATGTGGTTTTAGGAATATAGTACGTTTTTTCGAATAATTTATATTATCATTAAAAACTTCGTGGGAGCTTCCGTTTCTGAGATATTTACAAAAACTGTTTTTAAGGCTGATATAGTGTGGAGTTCACTTGTGGAGTGTGCTAATGGGCTAGGAAGTTGATCAGATTTTGGTGGATCCGTTTATTTCGTTTTATATTTCTATAAATTCATTTTCCTATAATTTTTATTTTATTAATTCCGTTTCTTACAAATCATTGTTTCTGGGCTTTAAATTTATTTAAAAAACTTTTCTACAATCTAAATTTTCTACATTTTGGTAATTAATCGATCCCATTTTGAAAATGACTAATTTCACTTTGTATAATACAAAAAATGTAGCTCCAAATTAAAATATAAGCTTAGCACGTATTTCTGTGTGTACAGATCCCACCCATTTAATTAGAGCCCATAAAATATACAATTCGGTCTCTTGAGACTCACAATGTCAGTTTTTATCCACAAATTAATTTAAACAATCTGCCAAGAAAAAAACGTTTCCAATGCTTTTTTAAAATCATTCTAATTGACGGACGCTACTTGAGTGTTACTTACAATCTGGACTGCACTGAATAATACATAGACAAGGATGTATGAAGAAATTTTATATCCATTTGACAGATTAAATTTTCATAATATTATATACAAAAAAAGTGAATAAAAATTGTAAACTTAAAAATTAGTGCAGGCGCTGTAGGTATTTGAGTATGCAAAATATGAGGACCGCACTTTGACTGTGGATTCTAGCTGAGAATGGGTCACAGATTAACGATCTGGATGTTTTTTTTTTATCTCACTTCCTCTTATAGTCGTATTCAGTGGCGTATATAGAAAAAAGTTTCGGGGTGGCCCATAACAGTTTCGGGGGGGGGGGGGCAGGGACTTCATGAGGCCGCATATTATGCTATTTTATGATTGTATTCATTCATTCATTTCATTCAGGCCCCCCTTTAAAAAAGCCAATGGTCGTATTCGAATTTCTGAAAATTTAACTATGTTGATGCCCTAAAGCCACAATGACAGAGAAATGAATCAAAAATAAGTAAGACCTAACCTAAAAATAATATTTTATTAGTTTTTTAAATCTTAGCTGCAAAAACCCCCAAAACCCCCCAGACCCCCGAAAACCTAAAATTTTTAGGTTTTTTGCAAACTTTCTCAAAAACTAAGCCTCTTAGTAGTAGTAGTAGTAAACTCTCCAGCAACGTTCGTTTATTGAGGTAATGCTAAAAAATTAAAAAAAGAAACATGCATATTATAGTTCAGGCAAGATTCGGGAAAATCCACTTTCTAGAAGCATTTTATATTACTTTTTGGCAAATGGGCAATTCCCCCTATTTTGACCCCGCTGAATCCGAATATCCCTGTTGCCAACTCGAAATATCGACAGGGGCTGAGATATTCAAGGGCGGCCAAAATGACGGCGGAATTTTAAATTGCCGCTGGAAAGCCCAAATTGTCACAAGTGTACATTCAAAATATATATTTGTATAATTAAAAATAATAACATATTATATTTTTTTAATGGCTGCAAAAACCTCCAAAAACCCCCCCAGACCTCCCAAAATCTGAAAGTTTGAGCTTTTTTCAAATTTTCTTACAAACTAAGCTTCTAAGAGAAAAATGTATAATATACATTATTGTAGACAATAAAATTCCCTTTTTAACATGGTATAACTTAATAATGTTGGACTAGTAACAAGCTCTCCAGAGGCGTCCGTTAATTGAAGTAATAGTAGTAAGAAACCATGTGTTACATTTTCATATACTCAATAAAACTTCCTTCAAAATGACGTATAACATAATTAAATCGGTTCAGGGGAATCCGTAAATTAAATTAATTTTGAAAAAACAGAAAATAAACCATTTTTGTTACACGTTTCATCTAATTTTCTCAAAAACTGAGCTTAACATAAAAAAACTTGTTTTACACTTTTTTGTAGACAGGGAATTTCCTTTTTAAAAATGTCAAACTCGGTGGGGTTTATAGCAAACTCTCCAGAGACGTCCGTCAATGGGGGTGATTTCAACAAATCATTAAAAAAACATGTTTTTCATACGTTTTATTTAATTTTCCTAAAAACCAAGCTCTGTATCAAAAAATGTGTTCTATACTTCGTCATAGCCAATAAAATTTGCTTTCAAACGATGTATAACAAACTGGAAGTTATTTTATATTTACCGCTCCCAGTGGTTTTCTAATTTAAAGAAATTATTTATGATCAATCCAAACAAATCAATTTTGTGTCTCATTAGCTTTTCGGTGGATAATAAAGAGCGGCGTATAAAAGGTCGAACGTACAAAAGGTCGGAAGTACAAAAGGTCGAAAAAATAAGGTCGAAAGTACAAAAGGTCGAAAATACAAAAGGTCGAATATACAAAAGGTCGAAAGTACAAAAGATCAAAAAACAAAAGGTCGAAAGTTCAAAAGGTCGAAAGTATGAGTACCTAATTATGATAATGCCCCCCCTCCAAACCGTTGCATAAGATTCACCACTTTATTTTTAGTTCCATCTTCTTAAAAAAATAACCAAAAACACCTGTGTCAAAGTTACTACTGTTACTTTCTGCACAAAAATATTGCTTAGGGGGGCCATGGCCCCTATGCTCCCTCCCCTTATAACCACCGGTGTTTTTTTGCTTGAAAGAACTTATTTAGATAAATGAAAATATCTAATCTAATCAAAAAACAGTTTATTTTAATTTGGAAACATTTTATTTTAGTAGGTATAAATTACGAACCTTTTTGAAGTATTTATCATAAC
This sequence comes from Aspidapion aeneum, assembly GCA_963576565.1. Classification (NCBI taxonomy): domain Eukaryota; kingdom Metazoa; phylum Arthropoda; class Insecta; order Coleoptera; family Brentidae; genus Aspidapion; species Aspidapion aeneum. The sequence continues at coordinate 99,740,519 of OY755043.1, forward strand.
ATTAACCTGACTTTGTAATATATCATTTAAAAAGAAATTGTCTTATCCTCAATAAAGAATAAAGGCACATTCTTTTCTGAAAATCTTAGAAAAGACACTTTAATAAAGTTTATAAAAAAAAATTTATGTTCTACAATAAAGTATACTACATATTTTTTCCTAAAAAGTGTAGTTTTTGAGAAAATTTTGAAAAACCTATAATAAACATGTTTTTTCTAGATAATCCCAATTTACGTACCCCACTGAAGAGCTACTTGCTTTTCCTAACTTTATTGACCAATACATCGTTGGAAAGGAAATTCTCCACAAAAAACTGTTCTTTGCAATTTTTGATAAAAAGGTTAGTTTTCGAGAAAATTGCATAAAACTGAAGAAAAACAGGTTTTTGGGGGTTTGGGGGGGATTTTCTCCATCCCTGTCGATTTTTCGAGTTGGCGACAGAGATATTCGGATTCAGCGGGGTCAAATTAGGGGGAAATGGTCTGTTGCCAAAAAGTAATATGATTTGCTTCTAGGCCGAAAACGGAAAGCCTTTTAAAATAATATGCTCTGACTATTACCTGTTTTCCCCGATTTTATTGAAAATCAAGCTCTCTATCAAAATTTGTGTCCTTCAGTCGGTTGTAGACAATAAAATTTCCTTTTAAACGATATATAATAGGGTAGGATCAGTTATATTTATAACAATTTAGGGGCCTTCGTAAATTGCATAAATTTTGAAAAATCACTAAACTAAACCAAATCAAATTTTTTACAAGTTTTATCCAATTTTCTCAAAAACTAAGCTTTTTAGAAAAAAAAATATTTAACACTTTATTGTAGTGAATGAAATTACCTTTTTAACAGTGTATAAGTTAGTGCAATCAGATTAACAGCAAACTCTCCAGCGGCGTCCGTTTTTTGTGAAAATGTAAAAAAAATTAAAAAACCACAAGTTTGTCACAAGTTCTGCCCGATTATCTTAAAAACTAAGCACTTTATCAAAAATTGTGTTATATAGTCGATTATAGACAAGAAAAATTCCTTTTAAACGCTGTACCACAAGGTAAGATTTATCTTTAGAATAAAACTTCACAGGCGTCCGTAAATAAAATCAATTTTTACAAATCACCAAACAAATTATTTTTGTTACAAGTTATCAAATTTTCTTAGAAACTAAGCTCAATCAAAAAAAGTGTTCGTAACTTTATTGTAGAAAATTAAATTACCTTTCTAACGATTCATAAGTTAGTAGGGTTTGATTAATGACAAACTCTCCAGCGAGGTCCGTAAATAAATAAATAATAAAAACATTTTTAAATAAAAAAAAACCCAACTGCTAAATTTACTTGTAAGTACTAGTCGCAGTTGAGTACAATATTGATAGGTCTACCTATAATGTACGACATGCTTTAACTTTTAGTTTTGATGCCCACAGCGCACTTACGAAATTATACAGTTTTGTATTTTCATGAATCAGGTTATTGGGTATTTTTATACGCAACTGCGACTAGTAGATACAAGTAAATTTAGCAGTTGTGTTTTTTTTATTATTATTTTTTTATTTCCAACTTTTAGGTTTAATTTTTATTCAGCCTTATAAAATGCACTATGCATTTACAATTCATTTATCTTTACCCAAAAAGTGTTACGGTCCATTAAGTGAAGGTGGGGAAGGAGAGAACCTAAAGCGTGTGCCGAAAGAATTTTTGAAATCGCTCTAAATTTGTGAAAGGTATAGCTATAACTATTACTAATAAGAAGGGTGAACAGTAGAAAGGGAGAGGAAGGGGGGCACTTTTCCTAATAAGGAAGGAGGGGAGAAGAGAGGGAGGCGGAAACTGGTAAAATGATGTTGGAAAAAAGTCTTCAAACTTGTGCAGAAAGAACCTTTGAAATTGCTTTATATTTGTGAAAGTTATAGCTATAACTATTACTAATAAGGATGGCGGGGAGAAGAGAGGGAGAGGCGGGGGGGGGGGTTTAAACTAGTAAAATGGTAAAAGCGTATGCAGAAAGAATTTTTGAAATCGCTCTATACTTGATATAATTATGCGAATATGGTTTTTGAATAGGGTGGGGGAATAACAGGAGGGGATATGGGTGGGAGCAAAGAGGACTACAAAGTTACTACAACAAATTATAACACATTTGCAATGGGTAATCAAAGGATTTTCAATAAAATCGCCTGAAATTTAGATAATTTGTATGCCTTAAAGCCTACAGCATGTGACAAAAGGCCGTTGATTTCTGTTAAAAAAAATATAGCCTATAGCACCTCTGGGATCAGTAGCAATTCAACGACGCCTTTTTTATCAAAATCGGTTTAGCCGTTTAGCCTCTAGCGTGACACAAACATATTTGTACAACAATCGAAAAATATTGCCCTTCCTTTTGCCGTGCTGCAGTTTTGTAAAAATATTTTTGTCACAATTTCAAAAAACCCAGCTCTTTATCAATAAATATCTTTTATTTTGATTGTAGAAAACAATTTTTTTTTTTTAAACTATGTATAACACGATGAGAAAAGTTTAATTTTTAAAACTTTGGGGACGTCCGTAAATTAAATCATTTTTAAAAATCACCAATCAAATTAATTTTGGTTCAATTTTTTTTAAGATCCTGAAAATCTGTAGGCGGTAGTAGGCCATGCCCCCCTCACATATCTAACCGTACCTACAAAATTATGGCGCAGGCTGTGGAGAAGGAGGGATAACCTTAACTGCTAGAGCCGTACCTAGAATCTTTTTACGGGGGATCCCCTGAAGTTTTAAAAATAAAGTTAATCTTACCAAATTATACATCATTTAAAAGGAAAATTTATTTTCTACAAATCAGCTGCGACGCATATTTTTTATAAAAAGCTTAGTTTGTTTGGGAAATCGGGTGAAACATGTGACATAAATGTTTTTATTTTTTTTTATATGACCGTTATATAGGCCACGACATAAATACACACGTAGGAGGCAGAGTTCTGAAGTTTGGAAATTCATTTCTACAGTAAAAAAACCCAACAAAAGAAAAAGTAAACATCCAGATAATCAAACCAGAACAGTGGACAGAACACTACAAGGGATTGCTGCAGGAGACGAGACCCGAATATCTGGCAGCCTCTCGGAGGAGAGACATAGACGTACACGGAGAGGAAGTAATCATCGAAAAAGAAATGATAAAGAATAATATTAAAAAGCGTAATTCCGGAAAAGCTAGCGGACCTGGGGGAATATATGGTAAAATGCTCAAATATGGATCAGAGAAACTACTCGAAAATCTCACATATATTATCAATCAATGCATAAACAGACATCCAGTACCTAATGATTGGAAAATTGCATTTATATCCTCAATACATAAAAAAGGAAACAAGCTGGATTGCAACAATTACAGAGGAGTTTCAGTAACCAGTACTCTGGGTAGATTGTACGGTAGGATTCTTAGAGATCTAATAGAGAATGATTTTCATGAACAAGAAGAAGAAGAGCAAAGTGGGTTTCGTGCAGGCAGATATTGTAGTGATAATGTTTTTTGTCTTAAACAAGATGTTACCTTTGTGGACCTACAAAAAGCATATGACACCGTTCCAGTAGAAAAATTATGGACAGTGTTAGAGCAAACTAATATCAATCATACATACTGGTTCGTCCCGCCTTCCTTTTTGTAAATATGTTCTTTTTACTATAATTTACCAAATTGGTTCGAATTAGGCTATTTGGTGATTCACTAGAGCATTTTCTATTTTTTGTTTATTTAGTATTAATTAACTAATTAAGTACTTAAAATTACTGGGTTATTTGCATTTGAAACTCCCGCGGTTTTAAAGGCAAATATTACAATTTGCTATAATCAATTTACTTTACATAAAATGCATTTTGAATTACTAAGGTTCCTAGTTCCTTTAATATGGACCTTCGTAATCTCATTCCCTCCTACTTATTCCCTTTTCTCCTACGCCTATGGATTAACGACGCCACTGGGCGCCATGTGGGAGAATGAACGCAGCAGCGATACCTGCTGCCGCAACACAGAGAACCGTTTCGCCTTCGAACGATAATACACGCGTGTTAGCGACTCTCCTACCACATGAATGTGGGTGCAAAGAATACGGTTAAACAGCGTGTCCTCCCATGAGTTCCACTTCCTGTATAAAAATGGTAAGTGAAAATGCATTATTTTTACCTTACATACATTTGTTTATTGCTACACTAACCTAGAAGGTAAACTAGACCATTTCAGAATCCCTTGTACCAGCTTAGCCTATGACCTTATTCCCTTAAAATTACAGTCCACATCTGACACCGTTAAATTCCAGACAACTCTCCTATCTGGACCACCAGGGAGCCCCATTTTTGGTCCTTCGAGCCGGATTTCTGGAATCGTTTTTTTTGCCTTTTTAGGTTAGTTTTTTTTACTGGTTTCAAATGCAAGAAAAACCCTTGTTTTTCCTAAATGCCTTTTTTACTGGTTTCAAATGCAAGAAAAACCCTTGTTTTTCTTACATGCCTACTTTAGAAAACCCCTAGGTTTCTAAAATACATTTTGCGATTTTTTTTTGTGTAAAAACAAATGCAAGAAAAACCCTTGTTTTTCTTACATGCCTACTTTAGAAAACCCCTAGGTTTCTAAAATACATTTTGCGATTTTTTTTGTGTAAAAATTAAATATTTTTACCAATAAATTTAGCCTTTTCATGCGAAAAACCAAACACAGATAAAATCTGTAAACTACTATGCTTTTTTTTGTTTCGAATAAATCAAGTTTTTTCGTTTCTTTTTTGTAAAAAAAAAAAACCGTATGGAATTTGGGTGTTTTTTTGTTTGTCACTGGAAATAGTTTAAAATAGTGTCTGCAAAGTGCTATTATTTTAGCCGTTGTGCCTTCACATTTGTGGATTGCTATAATTATATCCAATTTGCTCGAAAAAAAATCTCCAAATTGCCATATTCATTTTTGCTTATTGCAAATTGCTATGACTATATCCGATTGCGGATGCTTTACTATATTCGTTTTTGCGTAAAAATTGCTATGAATATATCTATTTCTAATTTACTATTATAATATCTGTCTGCAAATGGCTATGATTGTATCCATTTTTTGCGTGCATAATAAATTTTGAAGGAAATTTAATTCTTAACTTGAGAATTTGTTTTCGTGTAAAGGCAGATAAATAGTTTTACCAAATTAAATGCTTTTGATTTGTAGGTATTTATTTTTAAATTTAATACATATAGGTACCTACTTATTTGAATTCGCGAGGCGAAGATAAAAAAACTTATACACAAGTTTTTTTGTTATCATTAGTTTGCATCGGGTATTTTCTTTACTTTTGTGCGCTTATAGTTTGATTATTGTAATTAAACGTAGGACATTAATATTTATACAGGGTGTCCAAATTTTGATTTTTTTTCAGTTTACCTAATTTTTGTCAATTATTTTTTGGATTTTTTTTTTTAAATCATGTCTAGTTCGGATAAAATTTTAAAGGCTAAAGCCTTGCGCTATAGTGCGATTTCACAGCTAAATTTGATCATTGAATCCGCGACCCTCGCAAAAAATGACCCTGCCTATCACAGCGGCTTTAAAGTCAAATTTCGGACATTGTCAAAAATCAAAAAAGATTTTGAAAAGCACCATAATACTTTGTTGACGTTGGTAGCCTCTGATGAGGATCGCTTAGTAGTAGAAAACAAAGTGGCTATGGACTTTTGCAAACGCTGTGACGAGATTTCCACTATATTTTACGAACTTTTCGAACTACCCTTTGAAGATGGAGGGCTTTTGAGCAGTACGATAAATCCCATGGGCAGTCCCTGTGCCTCCACAGACCAGCATGGTTTACTGCCTAGGATAAAAATACCTCTTTTTCAAGGGGAATTTAAGGAGTTTCCAACCTTTTTGCAAGCCTTTAATGCTACCGTGCACAATAATAGGTCGCTGGGAAACTTTGAAAAATTCAATTTGCTTTTTTCTAATTTAAAGGGCCCTGCCCTGGATGTCATTTCTGACATTCCTATCCTTGCTGAAAATTATTTAAATGCCTACCACACCTTGGTGGATAGGTATACAAATAAACGATTACAAGCTTACCTTCACTGGAAGGCAATTGAAGGCTTCTCTCCTCTTACTAAAGAGAATGCTACGAATTTGAGGAATTTGCTTGATTGTTTTTCGAAAAACTTAAGTGCTTTAAAAGTCATGGGTTTTAAAACGGAGTTTTGGGATTATATTATGGCACAAATGCTCTTGGATAGGTTGGACCCAACCACGCGCAAGGCATTTGAGCAAAATTATTGCTCCAATGAGATCCCCTCTTATGATAAAATTCGTGCTTTTGTTTCTAGCCATTGCATTGCGTTGGAACAAATACAACAAACTCAAGATTACTTAAAAAATAAAGATTTGTCAATTTCAGGTCAGAAAAATCAAGCAAAGTTTCAAAATCGATCTGCTTTGTTTGCTAATACTCAGAGAGCCTCCAAAAATGCCTCCCAGTCTCCAAATGGCCAAAGTGGCTTAAATAATACTCCAAACCCTCAAAATTTTTGTTTTCTCTGTAAAAGTGGCGATCATATAATATACAGATGTCCTAATTTTTTGGCGAAAACTCCCCAGCAACGTTTTGAGATTGTTAAACAACATAAAGCGTGTGTCAACTGTTTGGCCTCAAAGCATAATTTACCCCAGCAATGCAAATCAGAAAAAAGATGTTTACATTGTGGCCAATTTCATCACAGTCTCTTACATTTTTTTCCTATTAATTCTACACCTAGTTCTGCGAGTAGCCCCTCTACTTCTGCAGTGCAACCCCCGAGGAGCCCCGTGGCTACCGAATTTAATAGAACCACTAACACCATTGTTACTGGTATGTCTTTAAATGATCGCGAAGTACTTCTCTGTACCGCTTTAATACAAATACAGGATGTTTTTCAAAATTGGCACACAGTGCGCGCCATCTGTGACTCTGGTGCTCAATCTTCATTTATATCTAAGTCATGTGCTGATAGTTTGGGCCTTCCTAAATTTAATATCGCCATGACTCTACAAAGCTTAGATCGAATGACAACTTCGGCAAAATCTGGAATTAATTGCAATATATCCTCTTTGCGTGATAATAATTTTGTTTTTAATTTTGATGCGATAATACTCGATAAAATTTGTAGTGATTTACCTCATTCCTCATTTTCGATTAAAAGTTTTCCTTTTCTCGCCAACTTAGAACTAGCTGACCCAGGCTTTAATAAAAGCGATAAAATTGATTTATTGTTGGGCGGCGATGTGTACCCTTACATTTTGCTAGATGGTCGTTTGTCTACGGGACCCAACAACCCCGTCTGCATTAATACTATTTTTGGGTGGGGAATAATGGGCAATCTTTCACTTTCACCTTCAACTACAAATCAAATTAAAACATTTTTTACTACGTCAATGAACGATTCTTTTGTCAATTTAGATAAAAATCTACAACGATTTTGGCAAATAGATGACATACCTAATGTCAAGGCCATTGACCCCGAAGATGAGTTTTGCGAAAATTATTTTTTGAAAACTACCTCAAAAAATGAGGAGGGGAGATATATTGTATCTTTACCATTTAAAGTTACTGCTCCAGATTTTGGCGACACTCGATCCATTGCCGTACGTCGTTTTTTCTCCCTTGAGAAGAAATTGCTACAAAACCCTGATTTTTATGCTGCCTACAGCTCTGTTTTACAAGATTATTTAGATAATAATCATATGCAACCGGTTTCTGCACCTTTGCCGACCGAAATTTCAAATCATTTTTATATTGCACACCATGCGGTGTTTAAAAAAGATTCTACTAGCACCCCCCTGAGGGTGGTTTTTGATGCGAGCATGCACGCCCCTGGCAAAATCTCGCTCAACAACGCTGTTTATACTGGGCCCCCTTTACAAAGGGACTTACAAAAAATTTTATTACTTTATCGTTTGCATAAATTTTGCTTTTGTTGCGACATCCGTCAAATGTACAGGATGATTTTAGTTGACCCTAGTCAAACTAATTTTCAAAGAATAGTTTGGAGGTTTGATCCTAACCAGCCTATTCAAGACTTCGAAATAAATAGAGTTTTATTCGGGGTCTCTTGTAGCCCCTTTTTGGCTATCAGAACTTTGCTGCAACTTGCTAGAGAGCATGAGGACCTTCCTCTTGCCTCAAAAATCATTGAGGAGGCAGTTTTTGTCGATGATGTGATTTCGGGAAGTGATGACTTTTTTAAGGCCACTGAGATGAAAAATCAATTAATCGAGCTACTTAGCCGAGGTGGATTCGAATTGCGTAAATGGGCGAGCAATTGTCCCGAGTTACTATCCGATCTTCCTGAGTCACACATTTCGATGAAGGCTCTTTCTCTCGATTTAGATGCTGAAAATTCAACTTTGAAAATTCTCGGTTTAAATTGGAACCCTCATACTGATGAATTTTTTTATACTTTCGACTGTTCTCTCCAAACATGCACTAAAAGAACAATTTTAAGTAATTTGGCCCGCATTTACGACCCTCTGTCTTTTTTGGCGCCAATAGTTTTAATTTTAAAATTAATTGTTCAATACTGCTGGGCAGAAGACTTAAACTGGGACGACCCTGTCAGTCCGGAAATTGTTTTTAAATGGGAAAAATTTAAAAATGAATTAAAGTTTTTGCATTCTGTTAAAATTCCTCGTCAAATAATTTTGCCTAATGCTAGTCAAATCCAGCTAGTAGGATTTTGCGATAGTTCAGAACGGGCCTATTGTGCTGTCGCTTATATTCGAATTTTTTATTCTGATGGAAACATTAAAGTTTTTTTTGTTTGTAGTAAATCTAGAGTCGCACCGTTGCGTCGTAAACTAACTTTACCAAGACTAGAGCTTTTAGGAGCTGTTTTGTTGGCTAAATTAATGGATTTTTTACTAGAAACGTTCTCGGAAAAAATTAAATTTGATAAAATTCTTGCTTTTACTGATAGCACAGTGACCTTATCTTGGATTCAGGGATCTCCTCACAAATTTAAAACATTTGTTTCGAATAGAACTGCCTATATACAAGGAAGAATTAGCCCTGAGTTTTGGCATTATGTTCCTACTGAACAAAATCCTGCTGACTGCGGTACTAGGGAAATGTATCCCTCTGATTTACAAAGATTTTATTTTTGGTTAGAAGGGCCTTCTTTTCTAAACCAACCTACAAATACTTGGGATTTTATGACAGTTACTTACGATGGGAATGCAGTTTTGGAAGAACAGCGAAAAAATATTTTTAACGTTTTTACTTGCGAACAAACAGTTGAATATTATGTAAACAACTTGTTTGAAAAATACAGTTCTCTTTTTAAAATTAAGAGAATAGTTGCTTACTTTTTGCGAGGGTTACAAAAGTTTAAAAATCCCTCATACAATTTTGCTACTGATTACCTTACAAATCAGGATTACTACAAAAGCTTACTTTTTATTTCGAAATGCGTACAATCTTTTTCTTTCCAAAAAGAAATTGAATTACTAAAAGATAAGAAACAGCTTCCAAAAGCTTTTCAAAAATTATGTCCATTTTTGCATAATGAAAGCTACGATTTGCTTCGTGTTGGAGGCCGTTTATGCCATTCAAATTTATCATACGATAAAAAATTTCCAATTCTTTTGCCTTCTAGTGCAAAATTCACTGAATTACTGATTTTAGATTTGCATCGCAGCAATCTTCATTGTGGTATACAGACCACAACTTTTTTACTAATGCAAAACTTCTGGGTATTGTCTGCTAAAAAGGTAGTGAGAAAAGTTTTAAGTTCTTGCCATACTTGCTGGAAAACTAAACCTAACTCTCTTCAACCCCCTATGGGTAACCTACCGAAATTTAGAGTTTCCGAAGCAAAGGTGTTCGAAAATGTAGGTATAGATTTTTGTGGTCCGTTCACGATTACTCTTGGTCGGACCAGAGGTGCAAAAACCATGAAAGCATATGTCTGTTTATTTATCTGTTGCGCTGTTAAAGCCGTGCATTTAGAGTTAGTCTCTGATATGACATCAGAAGCCTTTCTGGCTGCTCTGCGCCGCTTCATAGCTAGAAGAGGACTATGCTCAAAGATCTCTTCAGACTGCGGGACCAACTTCGTGGCCTCTGAAAAATACTTGCGACAAATTTTTTCTGATTGCGTGAAGGGGGAAGGTATAGTTTGGTCTTTTAACCCACCTGCTGCTCCCCACATGGGAGGCATTTGGGAATCAAACATTAAATCTTTAAAGACTCATCTTCACAGGGTAGTTGGAAATCAAATACTCACCTATGAGGAATTAAATACGGTTTTAACCCAAGTTGAAGCCATAATGAACTCACGTCCTTTATGTGCCTTAAGCACCGATCCTACTGATCTGGCGGTCTTGACTCCTAATAATTTTTTAAATTTGAGGCCTCCAGGTACAATACCCGATCCAAACTACTGCGATATTGCGTTAAACAGGCTGTCCAGGTGGCAACTGTTGCAAAGAATGCACCGCGATTTTTGGATTCGCTGGCATCGCGAATATTTGCACACTTTGCAACAGCGAGCCAAATGGCACCAACCTCTTGCTTCCATTGATATTGGTACTATGGTACTGATCAAAGATGAAAATTCCACTCCATTGGATTGGCCCCTAGGCCGCATTGAAGACCTTATTAAAGGTTCTGATAATATTCCACGGGTTGCTATTGTAAAGACTACTAAAGGTACCTACAAACGGCCTTTGGTAAAACTATGCGCCCTGCCTACAAATTAAACTCTCTGAAATGCCCCTGGGCATTCTCAGGGGGGTGGGAAATGGTTCGTCCCGCCTTCCTTTTTGTAAATATGTTCTTTTTACTATAATTTACCAAATTGGTTCGAATTAGGCTATTTGGTGATTCACTAGAGCATTTTCTATTTTTTGTTTATTTAGTATTAATTAACTAATTAAGTACTTAAAATTACTGGGTTATTTGCATTTGAAACTCCCGCGGTTTTAAAGGCAAATATTACAATTTGCTATAATCAATTTACTTTACATAAAATGCATTTTGAATTACTAAGGTTCCTAGTTCCTTTAATATGGACCTTCGTAATCTCATTCCCTCCTACTTATTCCCTTTTCTCCTACGCCTATGGATTAACGACGCCACTGGGCGCCATGTGGGAGAATGAACGCAGCAGCGATACCTGCTGCCGCAACACAGAGAACCGTTTCGCCTTCGAACGATAATACACGCGTGTTAGCGACTCTCCTACCACATGAATGTGGGTGCAAAGAATACGGTTAAACAGCGTGTCCTCCCATGAGTTCCACTTCCTGTATAAAAATGGTAAGTGAAAATGCATTATTTTTACCTTACATACATTTGTTTATTGCTACACTAACCTAGAAGGTAAACTAGACCATTTCAGAATCCCTTGTACCAGCTTAGCCTATGACCTTATTCCCTTAAAATTACAGTCCACATCTGACACCGTTAAATTCCAGACAACTCTCCTATCTGGACCACCAGGGAGCCCCACATACATAAAAGCGATAAAAGAACTATACAAAGGGTCAAAATCTAAAATGAAAATTGGAAATCGACTTTCAAAAGAATTCCTGGTAACAAAAGGCTTAAGACAAGGCTTTATGTTGTGTATGTCCAACTCTTTTTAGAATATATATTGCAGTAGCTCTAAAAAACTGGAAGCGTAAAGTGCACGGCATGGGAATACAACTTGACGACCGATTTACCATATACACACTACAGTTTGCTGACGATCAAGTAATTGTGGCTAATGATAAAGAAGACATGGAGTATATGATGAGAAAGTTAACAGAAGAATACCAAAAGTGGGGATTAACAGTGAACGTGGACAAAACACAGTACTTATGTATTGGAAACGAATCCAGTGAGTTAGTACTAGAAAATGGACAAACAATAAGACAGGAATATCTCGAATATCTAGAATAGATCACATAAGAAATGAGATCATAAAAGAAAGAATGGGAATCGAGGGAAGCATAACGGATGACATCACTAAAAGGCAACTGATATGGCACGGCCATGTACAATGGATGAACGACGAAAGATTACCAAAGCAGGTCCTAGAATGGCAACCAATAGGGCGCAGAAAAAGAGGGCGTCCTAAACTAAAATGGCAACAGTCAATCCACGGATCAATGAGTCAAAAAAATCTGACAGAAGATGATTGTCAGGATCGAAGGAGGTGGAGAATGGGCGTCGGATAACGTAGAAAAACGTTCTAAACCGACATAGTAGTAGTATATAGGAATGTCGCTGGAGAGTTTGTCATTAACCAAACCTCACCGACTTATATATCTATAAAAAGGGAATTTGATTTTCTGCAATAAAGTTTAGAACACACTTTTTCCAATTGGGCTTAGTTTCTGAGAAAAATGGATAAAACCTTTAAAAAAAAATAATTTGTTTGGTAATTTGTAAAAATTGATTTTATTTACGGACGCCTGTAAAGTTTTAATTTAAAGCTAAACCTTAGTTTGTGATACAGCGATTAAAAGAAAATTTTATTGTCTACAATCGACTATGGAACATGAATTTTCATAGAACGCTTGGTTTTTAAAACATGTAACAAACCTGTGGTTTTTTTTTTCATTTTCTCAATAAACTGACGCCGCTGGAAAGTTTGGTATTAGTTTGGCCGCACATTATTAAAAATATAATTTTATTTTCTACAATAAAGTGTAAATTTTTTTTCCCCAAAAAGCTTAGTTTTTGAGAAAATTTGTCAAAACTTGAAACAAAAATTGGTTCAAAAAAGTTTAAAGATTTTTTAAAATTGATGTAATTTACGGACGACAATAAATTGTTATAAATAAAAGCAATCTTACCATGTTATACATCATTTTTAAGGAAATTTCATTGTCTACAATTGACTATAGGACACAATTTTTGATAAAGAGCTTAGTTTTCAAGAATAAATGTAATAAACGTTTCTTTTTTTCATTTTTTAATCACCTCAATAAACGAACGCCGCTGAAGAGTTTGTCATTGGTCGTACCTCACTGACTGCAAAGCATATTTTATTGTCTATATAAAGGCGATTACATATTTTTCCCTAAGAAGCTTGGTTCTTGAGAAAATTTGAAGAAAACCTCAAAATCTCAGGTTTTGGGAGGTCTGGGGGGTTCTTGCAAAATTTTAGATTTAGGTTGGATTTCACACATTTTTGATTAATTTCTCTATTATTGTGGCTTTAAGGCGTCAAGTTAGTTAAATTTTCAGAAATTCGAACACGGCTTTTAGAGAAGAGGGGATAAAAAAAATTCGACCGAAACCTGCCTCAACTCAACTACCTACAGCGACTGCACTAAATGTTGGTATGTGTTTATTTTAAGCAACGAGGTTTGATTTGAAGTAAAATGTGCAAAAAATCAGCATGGAGATACTTAAGGCTGAGTATTTTTCTCCTACAATACGTGTCATAAACTTTCTAGAAAAATATTTGGACTTTACTATTATATAGTTTAAAGTTGGATGGTAACCCTCTAAAAATTTGCAAAACATTTAAAATAAGAATGATTTTTTCAAAAATCTTAGCAAAAAAGAACAAAAATAATTTTTTGTAACATATTTAAGCCCGCTTCTTCAAAAAGTCAGGAAACTTTAGTGCAGGAATTTGATGAAATGAAATACACAATTAGATCGATTTGTCGTGAGCTCTATCCGGAGGATTACCAAGATGCCTCACAGACAATTTTGAATCATTCCCTGGTAAATGTGGACAGGGGTCTTGAAATTAAAAGAATAGAGGTACCCCATTTTGACGGTAATCTTAAAAAATGGCCCACCTTTTTTGATATGTTTAAGTCACTTGTTCACGATAAAGCTGACATGAGTGAAATAGCTAAATTTCAAGCCTTAAATACCGCTCTGGTGGGAGAGGCTGCATCTGTAATTAGGAACATACCGCTAACCTCGGATAATTATCGAGTAGCCTTCGATGCGATGATTAGACGCTTTAATAATAAAAGACTTTTGGTAACAAATTATTGGACGTCTATTTGTCAAGCCCCTTCTGCAAAATCGAGCAACCCACATGATTTAAGGTTATTGTTGTCCACTTTCCGGGAAAATTTGGAAACATTGTCAAACTATGATGATGTAGACCTTTTAGATTTTGCTAAAATGCTTCTTCTTTTGCAAAAGGTTGATACCCCATTGAAAACTCAGTTTGAGATTGAGTATAGTGATAAGAAAATCCGATTCTATAAAGATTTGTTTAAATTCTTAGAGAAAAATTGTCGGGCTTTGGAAAATAGTTCTCTTTTGAATAAGCCGAAGGAGGTCTCTCTCTCAGGTGTGTTATTGACTGGAACAGGCCAGTCTGGTAATAAAGGTTGTGTTTATTGCCAGCAACAGCCCTACCATCCCCTTGTGAAGTGTACCAGATTTCTGGAATTAGAAGTAGATCAGCGCCATCAATTTGTTATGCGTGAACGATTGTGTTTTAACTGCTTTGGCAAACATGGTGTATCTCAATGCCCTACAAATGCCACATGTCGTCAGTGCCAGGGTCTTCACCATTCCCTGTTGCACTTTGTGAAAAGCTCTCCGACCCTCCAAGTTGATTGTCTGGGGGAGACCCCCCGTATACCTGATAGTGAGGGTGCCAAACAGGCATTGTGTACCGCTACACCCAGTAGCAACCAGTTTGAACCTCGTAAGAGGAGACCTGTGCTTTTTGCAACTGCCCAAGTTTTAGTGTTAGATGCCCACAACAAGTTTGTGTCTTGTCGGGCAATTTTAGATTCCGCTAGTGAAGTGTCCTTTGTAACTGTCTCTTTGGCTGAGAGGTTAGGACTTAAAGTAGCTCCGAATAGAACTCCTATTGAGGGAATAAATGGCATGATTTCTAGTACTTCATATGGCAATGTTACATTGAAAATAGGCTCCGCCAAGTTTCCTGATAGTTTGTTTTCATGTGATACCATTCTTATTCCTAAAATTTGTGGAACCATACCTGTGACTGTTGTAGAATATGATTCTATTCAGTGGCCATACCTAAAAGATTTAGATTTGGCAGATCCTAATTTTGGACAACCTAGTAGTGTAGACCTTTTGATTGGTGTTGATTTGTTTGGTCAGATGCTTGTGCCTGACTTTAAAAAAGGAGAAAATGGAGGACCTTGTGCCATTAATTCAATATTTGGTTGGATACTCCTTGTTGGTATTGATGGTCCTCGTAAAACTCAAAAACCCATTAGTTTGTTGACCTTAGTGTCTTCCCCTATAGAATCTGGATTGGATAGTACCTTATAAAAGTTTTGGGAACTAGAATCGACCCCTCCAAAAATCCCTCTTCCCTCTGATGAGGACTTGTGTGGAAAATTGTTTGCTGCCGCTCATTCTGGAACTGAGTTTGGCAGATATGTTGTTCGTTTACCTTTCAGAGAGCCTCGACAAGAACTTGGTGACTCTAAAGGTCAAGCATTGCGTAGATTCAATATGATGGAAAACCGATTATTGAGGAATCCTGCTTTGTATTGTATGTACAAAGAATTTGTTCAGAATTACCTAGACTAGGGGCTTCTGAAATTCGACAATTCTAACCCTGACTTCCATTTATATTTTGTTCCACACCACCCAGTTGTGAAGGTGGTAAAATGGTGTCCAAAATCTGATTCGTTTTGTTATGATGTGATGCCCATGGAACGACCTTGTATCAAGAGAAACATTCTCTCTGAGATTGCAAGGATATATGATCCACTCGAATTCCTAGCCCCAGTTGTTTTGGTTGCTAAGTGTTTAATGCAACGTTTGGGGGTCCAGGGTCTTTCATGGGATGATACCCCCTCCAGTGATATTGTTGCACAGTGGCAACTCTATGTATCGCAACTACCATTATTATCTTTGATATCAATACCTCGTTATGTTGTGAATTGCATGGCTTTTGTGACGCCTGAATGTGTGCATATGGTGGTGTAGTATATATTCGACAAATTGAGTTGGATGGAAATATTTCTATCTCCCTTTTGTGTGGGAAAAGTAGGGTGTGCCCTTTGAAAAGTATTTCTATTCCACGCTTAGAATTGTGTGCTGCTGTATTGTTGGCAGAGCTATTGGAGTTTGTTGGCAATCATCTTGATTGCATCCCGATTGATAAGATTTTTGCTTGGTCTGACTCCAGTGTTACCCTTGCTTGGGTAAAATCGTGTCCATCAAAATGAAAGGTTTTTGTAGCCAATCGTGTAACGACTATTCAAGAGAAAGTTCCCCCCAGCTGTTGGTACCATGTAAATGGTAAGGAGAACCCAGCTGATTGCTTATCCCGGAGCTTACTTCCTGGTCAATTGATAGACCATCCTCTTTGGTTTACTGGACCATCCTGGTTGGCCCAGTCTAGTGAAACATGGCCTATGAACCACAAAATTGATGCGTTTGATGCTGATCTACCCCCTGAGGAAAATCGTTTTGTTTTTGTGACAGAAATACCCCTTGATGAAGTACAGCTGTTACTCACTAAGTACTCCTCTTTACGTAAAATCTTGGGCATTGTTGCCTTTTGTTTGAGACCTTTTCGAGTGAAAAAAGATCCTTCTTTATTTTTCCTACTAAAGCCCTCAATGAGGCAGATCTTTATTATGCTACTTTAGTTGTTGTGCGAGTTGTACAACAAGAAGTTTTTTTTGAAGATTTGAAAAGGATACGTAAGGGTGACAGTTGTGCTAAGCCTCTTCGAAAGTTAGCTCCTTTTCTTGATTCCCATGGTGTTCTCAGGGTGGGCGGTAGATTACGTCACACTGATTTAGCATATGAGGTGAAACACCCCATGTTGTTGCCTCGTAGTCATAGGCTTACCACTTTGATTATTGAAAAATTCCATAATTATTGGAGTACCACCTAAATCAACAGTTTTGGATTTTGTCGGAGAAAAGTGCCATTCATAGTGTTGTTTCCAAGTGTTTTTGTTGTGCCAGGGTAAATCCCAAACCATTGCACCCATTCATGGGTGACCTTCCTAAATTTAGAGTGTCCCAGGTGAAGCCCTTTTCCCATGTTAGTGTAGATTTTATGGGTCCATTCTCCATCACGTTAACCAAGCGTCGTGGTGTAAAAAGTCAAAAGGCTTATGGGTGTATTTTTGTTTGTTTCCCAACAAAGGTCATTCACCTGGAGGCTGTTTCTGATTTGTCCACTGATGCAATTTTGGCTGCCCTCCGCCGATTTGTTGGTAGACGTGGCAGATGTGCTGCCCTTTACAGTGACCAGGGCACTAATTTTATTGGGGCAAATAACCTCCTTGTGTCCTATTGTCAGCAAGCTGCTGAGACTTTAGCAATTAAGTGGTGTTTTAATCCACCCGCCAGTCCGCATTTTGGTGGACTCCATGAGCCTGGGTTAAAGTCCACGAAAACTCATCTGAAGAGAATTGTGGGGGATCAAATCCTAACCTTTGAAGAGTTGATGACTGTATTGGTTCAGATTGAGGCTATTTTAGATAGTCGACCATTGTGTAGTATGAGCCCTGATCCTCATGACTTTCAAAGTCTTACTCCTGGACATTTCCTCACTTTGGAACCCTTGACAGCCCCTCCCGATGAAGACCTAACCAATGTTAAGTTAAACCGTCTCCATCGCTGGCAGCTTGTTCAGCAGATCCAGCAGCATTTTTGGCGCCGCTGGCATATGGAGTATTTACAGTCGTTGCAACAACGCGAAAGATGGAATACCCCCGATAACCCTCCAAAAGTTGGAACATTAGTTGCGTTGAAAGACGAAAACCTACCCCCATTGAAGTGGTCACTCGGTAGGATTGAAAAAATTTACTCGAGTCCAGATAGAATCCACCGTGTCGTGCAAGTAAAAACCGCGAAAGGATTACTTGACCGTAGTTTGGTGAAGGTATGTCCGTTACCCAGCCAGTAACCAACCTTCAAAGCCTTGTGTAGCGTGAATTATGCTTATTTGAATTAATTTAAGTATGACGTCCATAGTTATTGTGATAAAATTATTGTTGCAAAAATGCTAATTTATTGTTTAGACCATTTGGGTAATTGAATAACCTTTTTTTTTAATTTTTTTTGTTTTTTGGGTTTTTCTATACAAATTGGGAATTTTTATGGTGGGAGGAATGTTTAATGCTGACAGTTATTTTTCTTTATTGTTTTATTTTGAATTTTTTGGAAAAACCTAACCTTAAAGTTTTTTTTTGATATTTTTGGGCTTTCTGCAAAAACCTTCAAAAAAGAAAGTCCTGTTTGGGAAAAATTCCGATCAGGTGATAATTTCTCTCTTTGTTGAAAGTTGTTTTCTTTTTGATCACCTGATCATTTTGGTAAAATCATGCGCGTTTTTTGCTCACGCTGGGAGTTTGAAGCGCCACCCTGTGTGAGACAGGGGAATGAAGAAATCACTTCCGACAAAAAACTGAAAGAAGTCACACGTGTTTTTGGGTTGAAGACCGAAATTCCAGTCGCAAGAAAGGACCGCGGTCGTCAGTGAAATTTTGGGACTGCTACAGAGTTACAGAAGGTAAGCTTCTACCGTGTTGCCGATTTTTTCCTTTGTTTTTTAGTTTAATAGACTCTGTTTTCCCAGGCGGGGCGAATTTAACTTTGGGGTTATTTTTTTGGGATATCTCTAGTTTTTCTCCCTTTCAGGGCTCAGATGTCTAGTATGCCTAATTCTCCAAAAAGGCCGGCTATCAGTTTGGGTGAGACACTGTTCAGATCTTCTGAGTCGATCTGAGGTTTACCGAAAGTATTCTGACGTAAACGTGCAATAGCCGGACATTCGCACAGTACATGTCTGACTGTTTCGTCATCCTCCATACAGAGTTTACATTCAGTCTCTTTTGTTAGTCCCATTCTGTGCATGGGTACTCTTAGTCGACAGTCACCCGTATAAAGACCAGTCACTATACGTATCTCCTGTCTGGTAAGTCCAATAATGTTCCTGGCTCTGTTTCTACAAGGTCCTTTAATGAACTCTTTAGAGTGAGCCAGTTCTGGCATATTTATCCAGTATTGTTGGAAGCTATTCTCCATCCATTTTTATAAGGTTGATTTAGCAGCATTGTATGATATCCCCAGGGCTGGCTCGGGGCCGAAAAATTCGGCAGATGCCGCTTCCCTCGCTGCATATTGGGGATACTTAAAGGTGGATATGAGTTAAAATACGCTTTCTTTTCTTTCTTCTCCTTGTTGATGTTACAGAGCTTTTGTCATATTTATGACTTTTTGTGGAGTTTTTATTTCTTCAAAAGCATTCAAAATTGTCTTGTGTTTACACGCACGCTGGAAATCTATGAATACCAGGAAGAATGGAGATTTGTATTTTACTGGCTCCTCCATAATAATGCGCTTATTGATGTGGTGTTCGCAGGACCTTCTGTAACAAAAACTTGCTTCTTCTTGTCGCAATATTGACTAGACAGCTTGTGGTAAGTGGCTGTGAATGATTGTCGCCGTTAATTTGTTTAGCCAGTTTGAACACTCAGAGAAATCTCCAATTTTTTGGCCGGTTTATAATCAGGCCTACTTTACAGGTGTCGTCAAATGTTTCCTGTATCCACGCAGATTCCAGAAGGGGGTCCAATGTCTTAATTGTGTTCTTGTGGCCAGGTTTTAAAGAATTTAGGGTGCACGTTGCCATTGTTAAAGGAGAAGGAACGAAACGAAAAGTCCTGCTTACTTCACATATATTGCGCGTTGCCAGTTTCAGAAGAGTTCTTACTTTTGAGCTAAGTAAGCTGTTGATTCTTAGTGTTCTTTCTGGTTCTGCTCCTACTTCTTCAGCATCGGGTGGTGCTGTTGGATGAAGGCTGTCACTGAAGTCTTCTGTCCATGGCGCATCATTTTATTTCATTTTTATTGGACAAATGGCACATTACATTATATGCATTTGGGTATAATTGTTTATTTATATTTTTCTATTAGGTACTAAATAAATCTAAATGTTAATCTAAATTTAATTTGATAAGAAAAGTAGAAGTGGTTCTCAAAATAGCTCAGGTGCAAAGTTACATAAATATAAATTGACTCGGTCCGAGACAAATCTCAAAAAGATTTGTCTGTTTGAGTTAAGCGTTTCTGTTGAGATTTCTTTGTTCGATTAGGCAAAATATTTGCTCCCAAATATCGCGCGGATCGATCTCTGTTAGGTGCTCTCTGTCTTGAGAAGAATCAAGGAATTCGGATCAAAACAATAAACGGGTATTACAAAGTGTTTTTTTCATTTTTGTGTTGGGCAGAAACTAAATAGAAAATCCAAAATGATGGAGATATACCAGTTTTGGATCGCCTAGTTTAAGTTCTGAACACAAACAATAATATTTTAGGATGTCTCGCTAGAGAGAATTCCTAAAATTTGTTGTTGTACTTCTTATTTAAAAACAAAAAGTTTGAGGATTTGTGGTAAAAGCGCTTCGATTAGAGATCCCGCTGGGAGCGCCCCAATTAGGATTTGGATCAATCAGGGCTCCAGCAAGGAGCAATTTTCTCCTCGCCGCATACACTTGGAGATAAAAACAAACCAAAAAAAGTATCATTATCATTTACTAATAAATCTTACCCGCATGAGAATGCTGATCTTCTGATTCTTCATTATAACAAACTATCGCTCCAAAATACTTGGTTTCTTCATTATTTTCAGTCAAAAGAAATTCATCCACACAATAATCTTTATATGTGTACAGCCTGCTATCAAGTTCTAATGCGATAAGTAAGTTTTTTGAAATAGTAAAATTTGTAATTGGAACAGCAAAGTGTCCTGTATCACAATATGAGCCATTGTAATTAATTGCGTCTATAAGAAAAGGAACTTTATCGAATTCTAGTTGAGATTCTATGTCAGGTTTGTAATTTGGAAGCACTGTACAACTTGAATTTAAAACACGTGATTTTTCGCAGCACTTGCGAACACAGAACTCACTTTCACAGTCAATGTTTAAATCTAAATTAAATTTTCTCTCTAACCAACTTTTTTGCGAGTTTCCAAAAGACCATACCGCAAAGAAAATATTTAATACAACAAACACTTGCATCCTTTTCATTTTTAATCAGAAAACACAAAAAGATTAATTTTAAGAAGAAAACTGTTGCGACGTCAAAAGACTTGCCCCTAATAATGAATATGTGGGTTGGAAATTGGCTCTGTTGTGTTATTTTTTGTCAGCATATAACGCAAAGTAATTAGGCAAAGTGTAATGTGTTTTCTGGACTGCAAAGTTAATCTACAAGAGAGATTATGACCGTGATAATGTTTGCTTTGTGACAGTAAAACTGCAGAGGCGTGCCTGTCTGGAACGGATAAAAATTTATGTAAATACGGCACCATAAAGTTACAATTGTTTTAATGGTTTGGGGCGTAGAGAGCGCCCTGTACAATTTACGTTAAACTTATCAGCAAGTACATCAATTTTCTAGCCTCAAAAAACCACTAAGCAAAATCCAAAAAAATTATAAGTTATTTAAATCAGCGACATTCAAAACAGCGAATTCAAAAGGGCACATAACTAAATAGCACTAGTATCAAAATAGCGCATAACGAAATAGCGCAGTTTTAAAATAGCAGCAATATCGAAAAAAAAACTAATGACACAATATGACTTGATCTAGCCTAACCTAACCGAACAACCCAACCTAACCTGACCTCGCTTTGCTTGTGGATTGCGACACAAGCAGCGCGTTGTAATGCTAGTAAAAGGTCAGGTTATGTTGGGTTGTCATGTTAGGTTAGGTTCGATTAAGTCAAGATACGTAAGGTTGTGTCAGGGCAGCTCAACTTTCTTCTTTATTTTTTCGATCTTAGCACTTTTTAAAACCGGGCTATTGCAGTACTGGTGCTATTTCGTTACAGGCGCTATTATGATACTAGCGCTATTTCGTTACTGGCGCTATTTTAAAACAGTGCTATATCGTTACTAGGGCTATTTTTAAATAGCGCTATTTACTAAAGCGCTGTTTTATTACGTGCTTTTTAAAAACAGCGCTATTTTAAACGAGCAATTTTAAACAGCGCCATTTTAGACCAAAGTCGACCTGCACACCTCTTTCAAGTGCGATCCCATTTGTTGTGTAGAATATATACATACACTAATACAGATATTTGTACAATGTTATGTAAAATTGTTTATACCCACTAAGACACGGATTTTAATAGTAATTAGGTATACAGCGGGTTGTTTTAAATCAGGTTAATGGAGGTATACAACATCCTTAGTAATGGTTAAATAAAAACATTATACCACTAAGCACTTTGGATTATAGCAGACATATAGCTGGATGATAGTAGATATTTAGCTGTTTTGTTGTCACAAATAGTAAACAACTTTGGTTATTGGGTAGACAATTTTCTTACAATGAATTATATAGGAAGTAACTGAAAGGGCCACGGCTATACATTACGTACCGGGTGGGCCAAAAAAACCGGACATTTTTTTATTATAACTTTTGAACTATACAATCGATTTTAATGAGACAATTGTCCGCCATCTCAAAATTCAAGATGACAGATGAAATTTATTTGTACCCTTCAAAGATGCTCGTTTATTCTTGTGTTCCGAACATGTTTTAATTATTTTTTTAAATCAGTAAAAAAGCTGCATTTTCGTCAGAAACAAAAAGGTACGAATCAGCGAAATCGGTTCCGTAGTTCTTGCTAATCATGTCTGTTTTTATTACCTTATAAATTAATTACTACTACACCGATTTTGATGAAATAAAAAACATCCTGGTAAAAATTGATAGTTTTTTTAAGATCATGATCAAAATTTGTCGCCAGTTTAAAATTTAAGATGGCGGACAGAATCATTCTTCGACATGGCTTGTTTATTCTTATTTTCTGAAAATATTTTAGTTTTTATTTAATTTGTAGAAAGCAACTACTTCTCCCCCGCATAACGAGGTACAAATTTGTAAAATCGGTGTGGTGGTTTCCGAAAAATGGATTTTTGTTTCAGCCATTGTTTAACAGATTATAGGATTTGCATACGTTATGTAGTCATCAGCATCAAGTATGATTCTGTGCGACATCATAAATTTTAAGATGATGACAAATTTTGATCATAATCTTTAAAAAACAATCAAGTTTCACTAGGAAGTTTTTATTTCATCAAAATCGGTTAAGTAATAATGAATTTATAAGGAATGATTGGCAAAGCAATCGTATAATATTTAAAACAATGATTGAAACAAAAATATTTTTTTTTAGAACAACCAAACCGATTCGTACCTTGCTGTGCGTGGCAAGAATGCAGATTTTTTACTGATTTAAAAAAATAATTAAAACATATTCGGAACACAAGAATAAACCAGCATATTTGAAGGATACAATTTAATTTCATTCGCCATCTTGGATTTTGAGACGGCGGACAAAAAAATATATTTAGTCAAGACTCTGATTATTTCTGTGCCAAGTGAAGTTTGTCCCATTAAAATCGATTGAATAGTTCAAAACTTATAATGAAAAAAAATTGTCCGGTTTTTTTTGGCCCACCCGGTATAATAACTAAGTATAGTAGTGTAAGCTATATTGATCGTGCCAAAAATAAGTAAAAAAAAGTTGCTCCGATTTTAATTTTTTTATATATCTTTGAGTTCTAGATCATTTTAAATCTTTTTTGTCGCGCCGTCTGTATGTATGCTTGTCTGTCTGTAATGACCAACGGGCATAACTCAAAAACTGCTTGCCCGATTTTAATAAAATTTGGTACCTGGGTTGCGTTTTCGATCTAGATGGTCCCACTTAAAAATTAATTAAATTCACCGGACAGAAGCCGAAAAAAAAGGTGGGGTTAGATTTCAAAACTTAGATATCTGGTAAAAATATAACGTGTGTTTTAGATTAAATTTAGTAACTGATTGTAGTTTTGCCTCATGATGGTCCTTCTTTAAAATAAAATTCACCGCTAAAACAAAGGGTGGCAATTGATTTAAAAAATTTTAGTTTTATTAAAATATGACTTGTGTGGTACAATATTAAAGATACCTGCATAAAGATCAAAAAATAAATTATAGTTTGTTTTGTTCAGTGGTGTTTAGGCGCGGAACTACGGGAGGGGAAAAAGGGGAAATTTCCCCCCCAAATCTCAAACTATATTTAGTTTTTACACACAAAATACTCCTCCTGTTCACTGTGCAAAATGAATGAATGTTTCTTATGATATTTCCCCCCCTCGAATAAAGTTTCTAGATCCGCTCCTGGTGATGTTATACTCATTGGAGAATCTCCAATCGGACGCGTCCCCAAGTGGCGGATAGTAGGTTACATATTAATCGTGTGAGCTTAGGAGTCCATAAATTGGCAGAGTATTTTTCCTGAGTTTGGTTTCAATACCTACTTGGAATTTGCTTTCACTACTTCACTGGCTTCTTCTATATAAGGACGCTTTTCTTGTTTTCTTACCATTTATCTTAATTTGTACGTGTGAGCTTTTTAACTTAGAACAAAGCAATTATCGAGAACAAAATGTGTTTGGAAAAGACTTATCTATGTAAATGCATATATGCATACAAATTAGTGGGATTACTAATAAGAATGGTCTTATCAATTTGGTGCACCGAGAAAAAAATTAGTCTCATGGTAAATAGAAAAAACTTGTGGGTTTTTTTAAAATTCCATCCCCATCCTGTATAAGAGGTATGACCATTAAGATCCATAAGCGTTATTGAATAAATAAGTTCATTATTTTAAATAAACCTCCTGTAGTTTATTTTCTTTTTAAATAGCATTTTTTTTTTGATTCCAAAAATTCATTATTATTATGAAAGTTAATAAAATGATTATTTTTATATCAACAGGGTCTCATCAAATCGGGTAAAACAATGTGTTTATAAACAAGGGTCATAAATTGCTATTAAAAGATTTAAAGGCACTAATATTTAAAAAAAAAATACATCGTAGACTTAAATAACTTTTGCCCTTTATCAACTGATTATATTACATAGGATTTTGCTGAATCGAAAAGAGTAGTTTTTGCAAAGGAAGGCTAGTTCTTGTGCCAACTTTTTTAAAGGCAAAATGAATTAGTTAAATTTTTAAATGAAAGTGTAGTTTTTGTCATACCTCCGTTATAATAAAAAGGTTAAAAACGAACCTGGATATATTTTTTAAATCAAATTTGTTTTAAAGTCATGGTTCTGCGGAAACAAATAAAAAAAATATTTTTTTACTTTTAATATTTTTTAAATATTATAACCTGTCTTTTTTTGCAAAAGAAATGAGGTCAATATTTTGACATAACGGGGGCAATTCTTCAAAATTTGAAATAATTTGAAATAATCTGACGAAATTTGAAACAACAGAATTTAGGTGTAAATCTTGACAACACTGCAATTTCAGCTTTATGTAAAACGTCTTACACCACACGGTAATGGGCCAACTTAGGAAATTATGAAAACCCCAAAAATTTAAAATATACGGGAAAATTTAATCTAAAACCTACCTTGAAACTCGGCTACTGATAATCCACAAGTTCTTGATAAATTGTATTTTTCCGAGCACCTCATCATACAAAGGCTTTTCTATCTGGCAAATTTGACAACTGTCAGTCAAAGATCACCAAGGGGACTGTCAGTTACGAAATACTATGTTGCCAATTCATTGTTTCCAAGTGAAACCAATAAAGGTACCGTTCACAAGTTGGATTCACTTTTTAAATATGTTGTTAAAATATTTTTACGAAAAACTCTTACAACGTAACGTGCAAGGTGGTACCTAACGGGGGATCAATCTCCCCCCGATATTTTTAGGAATAAAAAGTAATCAAACATTTAGTAGTGATAATAATAGTAGAGATATGGATAATTCGCATTTTTTACGGCGGAATTGATTTTGATTTTTGAGATTTTTGCTTATAATAGCTGAAAACTTGCTCAAACTAAAGTTTGGTTAAGTATTTTGTTTTCTAAAAAATTTAAATCTTAAAGGTATTTTTTTATACCTAAATGCATGGAGAGTGGAAAAAAATTTTGTTTTCAAATCTCATAATTTTATTCATAAACATTTGTGTGTTTTAAATAATATTACTTGACTTGACTGCAAAATCAATCCTAGATTTGAGCAGCTGCTAAAAAATTGTTTTTCTTTGTCGTGTTTTTGAACTTGATTTTAAAATAAATTTGAATGAAAAAGGAAGCTTGGCTGACTTATTTTTTAGCCACTCATAGGTAGGAAGGCTATTGGGGACCGTCAAAAAAAACCTTTTTATTTTTGCTCAAAATAAGTTTGGGCCAAAAAAATCAAAATGGCTGTCTGTCTTTATTCATAGTTCTTTTAAAAATAAAACCAAATAATTTAAATAATTAGGCACTTTGTCTGCAAGTTTAATGAAAATTTTTACTTGGTTTTATTTTTATAAGTTTAAAAAAAAACAAATTCAATTTTTTTTACCCTTATTATATTTGTTATAATCAAAACCTTAAAAACTATTTTATTTTTTTTTATTACTTTTTCAAATTAGGTAGCTATTCAATGAACCTACAGAGTAAATAATTTTGCACTGGAATTTATTCTTTAGCTTTTTAACTATTTCTTCAATTTCAATATATTTTAATTATAGTATCTAAGGTTTTAAACCCGTTATATTTTGTTTGTGTATTTTATTCCGGGATTAACATTAATATTGATAAAGGTACACAATTGACAGGGTGCAAAATTTTTTGCCGACTTTTTTGGACGATAGCTTTTCTAAAAGGTTCGATGTCATCACATTTCGTGCATTTCCTAATACAAAAAGCAAATTTTGCATTTTTTTTAAATTAAACCAAACCTCACCTTTGTCGATTGATGGCAAACTTATCCTAACCTGTTAATTCAACTCTGGTTAATTGATCGAAAACGTGACCTAACCGGTCCATTGGACACTTTTTTTTTGGTGGAAAAGGGGCGTGTATGGACAGGTAATGATAAGTTTGCGATCAATTGAAGGGGCGACAGACGAAACATCGAAACACAAAATGTCGAAAGTACAAAATGTCGAAGAAACAAAAATACCAATAGTTGAAAAATTTAAAAGACAGAAAATAAAACCTAACCAGGTCAGGTTAGGTTTTAAAGTATATTACAAAAAAAAGGCACCTGATCTGGTCAGGTTAGTTTCTATTAATATATCTAATAACCCATGCTTTCGACATTCTGGACTTTCAACATTTTGTAATTCTTCTTCATTCGCACACACAGTTTCCAATAGAATCTACATTTATTTTTATTTTAATATTTATTTTTATCCTTATAAACCCAACAGCAACGTCTTTTAGACGAAAATTGTTCGTAGCACCCCTGTAATCTTCCGCCGGCGGCGACTGTAGCAAGTATTTCTGATTACCCTATCCAAAACCTCATGGGCCGTCACTGAATAACAGCAGTTTCTATATGGGAGGACCCCCCAGAATAAAAAACTATATACGTGCCTAGCTTTGATAAGAAAAGTAAAAAAATAATAACCACTTCAATAATTTGACCAGTATCCACATTTATTTTTATTTTAATATTTATTTTTATCCTTATAAACCCAACAGTAACGTCTTTTAGACGAAAATTGTTCGTAGCACCCCTGTAATCTTCCGCCGGCGGCGACTGTAGCAAGTATTTCTGATTACCCTATCCAAAACCTCATGGGCCGTCACTGAATAACAGCAGTTTCTATATGGGAGGACCCCCCAGAATAAAAAACTATATACGTGCCTAGCTTTGATAAGAAAAGTAAAAAAATAATAACCACTTCAATAATTTGACCAGTATCCACATTTATTTTTATTTTAATATTTATTTTTATCCTTATAAACCCAACAGTAACGTCTTTTAGACGAAAATTGTTCGTAGCACCCCTGTAATCTTCCGCCGGCGGCGACTGTAGCAAGTATTTCTGATTACCCTATCCAAAACCTCATGGGCCGTCACTGAATAACAGCAGTTTCTATATGGGAGGACCCCCCAGAATAAAAAACTATATACGTGCCTAGCTTTGATAAGAAAAGTAAAAAAATAATAACCACTTCAATAATTTGACCAGTATCCACATTTATTTTTATTTTAATATTTATTTTTATCCTTATAAACCCAACAGTAACGTCTTTTAGACGAAAATTGTTCGTAGCACCCCTGTAATCTTCCGCCGGCGGCGACTGTAGCAAGTATTTCTGATTACCCTATCCAAAACCTCATGGGCCGTCACTGAATAACAGCAGTTTCTATATGGGAGGACCCCCCAGAATAAAAAACTATATACGTGCCTAGCTTTGATAAGAAAAGTAAAAAAATAATAACCACTTCAATAATTTGACCAGTATCCCACTTAGTCAGATTTTTCTGGAAGATTTTAAAGAAATAATTTGACATTCCCTTAAAAATCCGTTCAAATATAAGGGTGGCAACAGCGTAGAGCTAATTTTGTAGCGACCCTTCCAAGACATGCAGTTAGTCCCTCTTTGTTAATTTTACCGTGAAAAACAAAGAAAGAAAGTAAACTTAGCTGACCTCATAAAGAAAACGAATAGGACTCATAAATTTGAAAGAAATGTGACGAAATGTGACGAAATCTGACATTTCAGTTTGTGTGGTTAATGGTTATCTGCTTTGAATTTATTTACAATTTTTAAATTAAAAATTTTTAATAAATTAGGCGTTTTTAATTAAAAAAATATATTATATCGTGAAGCTACATCTATCAAAAAGTGGGAAATGGCCTTTTAAGTAAGTTTTTAAGTTTAAAATTGCCTTTTAAACGAGAAATCTTAAGCGCCAGATTACGTCACATTTTTTCAAATTTCGTCAAATTTTTTGAAATGTAAAGAATTGACCCCAACATTTTGGTTTTGACATCTGTTCGATATTTTGGTATTTTGGGGTAATTTAGCCATTAATGAAAATTGTTGTGCGTTTTTGTTTTATTTTATTTTAATTAAATTGCCCAGTTAATAGCTTAGAATATCGCTCTTCTACGCCTGCGAGTGAAATGCAGGTACAACAACTGGATTTGTTGGCCCTGCCTTTCTTTGGAAATCTTTTCATCACTGGCACTGCTCTGCTGGTTTGTCAACAGGTACCCATATAAATGGGAATATTACGTCTTCTCTGTCTATCGCTATTTCGGATCCACAGGGAGTATTTAATCGATATTATTCGATAGGGAAGATTTTTTAGCATTATAACAAATTGCACAATAATTTTCTCTAACATTGTGTGAAGAAGATTTAAATGATGTTCATTGTGTCTAGTTGGACAAGTTTAGTCAGACCTATTTTCTGAAGCTATTTCAACCTTAAATGAAAATATAGGCAATAAAAATCTTTGAGAATCATTAGAAGTTTCTAAGGGTCAGCGGGCGTTTAAGCTATTTGGAGATATTCCCCTATAATAAAAATCATCTTTGCTACTTCTTCAAAAGCATATATTTATTAAGTTGATTATATTTTACGTGCACCAAAAATACCTACATCCGGGTTTGCAGGCATTGGATTTCTTGATTATGCAAAAATTATGGATTTTGCCAGTCAAGACATTATGCGATATTTGTCTTATTGCCAAAGATTATTTCGGCTCGATTCCAAACCGAGTGATTTACCTTCTGGCAAATTCAGTCCAATTTAAAGCCTTACAGGGGTTGAAGGATCTTCGCTTGTTTCGTAGATAAGGCTATTTACTTAGGATTGGTGGCAGATGTATCTAGTGATGCTTTACAATGCTTAATAGCACTCAAAGAGCAATGTCATTCGTTCGGACTATGGTACGAATTTTGTGGATGCTATAATAGAAAACTAACCGAGCTTATGAAACAAGCAGTCGAAGAAAAAAAAGCTAAGGCGGTATTTTAACTCCCCCTTCTGCGCTCAATCTCATTGGTCTGTGGGGACTGGCGTCCGTAGCATGAAGCATCATTTGGTTGGAGATGTTGGTCTGCATGTCCTAACTTTCAAGAAAATCTCCACGGTACTGTGTAATATTAAGACTTTACTGAACTCCAGAGCCTTGCATCCCATGAGTAGTAGGATATATCAACCATCATACTCACCATTTTCCAAGCCGAAGGGCTTGCAATTAATATATGTGGACAAGAGTGTCTAAACATGGACCTCAATTGTGTCAAAGCTAGCCTGGCAGTGTGAGCAGATCTTAGGGCAATAAAGAAAATGGGGAACCAGACAGCTCCGCAAAGATAGGGGCGGCAACACCCTATTACGGACCAGAGGCTCTTAGTGGTGTAATGAAAAGCATAAAACAAGTGAATGAATGAAAAATGAGACATACACTGGAAAAAAGACGATCAAAACGGTTCATAACCATATCAGCAAAGATGTCTAAATAGCTTCTGGAAATGAACAGTAACGACTTGATACTATCATTCGGACTGCTAACCAGACACTGCCCAGTGAAATATCACCTAAAGGTGATGGGTAAAGTCAACGATGACAACTGCATATTCTACAGAGGCTCTGCGATTTCTGCGAATGCGCTCCCTTACTTCGTAAAAGACACCAGTATCTCAAAGGAGGCAGTTTATCGCCGCAGGAAGTGCACATCCTAACTCCCAAGAGCTTTCTTCGGCAAAAGCTTGCAAGGCATAGAGGCAAAATGAGATGAAGTCATGCACAAAATATCTTGGTGGTATAGATGCTGAGCGGCTTAGTAACAGATACGACTCCTCTTGTAATCAAATCTACAACTTCCGAGCCACTTACTGCTTTACCGTTTACCAATTTTCAACGTTAGTAATTGGTGTAAAGAACTGCCAAACTGGAAGCTTTGGCATCATGATTACGTAAAAACTCTTCATCAACGTTAAAACTGGACAAAAAAGATAATTCGTTCAAAATGGAAGATTTCGTAGTATTTAAAGATAAACTAAGCTCTCCACTTCTTTGGTTACTTGCCAGAATAACTGAGGTACACACGGGTGTCGATGGTATTTGTCTCGTCGATATCGTAAAAACTACAAACTATATTTTAATGTTTAATTATTCTCCAGCAATAAGAATGCCTGGCAGCAATTAAAATTTGGACTAAACGATGTAAAATTACCTATTTCATAAAAAAAATGCTGGTATGAAATACATTAGTTTAGGCCTGTAAAAGCCAGACATTGAGGGGGTGTGCCTACTCTTTAGACAAGAGGAGAATTAGCAGCATTGGCATTTTGGTTTTAAGGATTTAACACCTACAATCCTAAAGGAAAATTTCGCTGGTAATACATTTATTAGTTTACTACTGTAAAACGTAACCTTTAACGTTGTTTGATGTAGATTACATCAAACAACGCCTTTAATAAACATGAGCCAACTTTTGGACAAAGTTAAATTTAATTTGACGGACTCTTGACAGTTACTGATTTGACATGTGACTATTAAAACAAAAACAGTTTAAAAAATTGTCATTTAAACGGATATACCTAAGATCCTGCCAGGACAATTTTTGGAAGAATTATAAATTTGATATTAACTAAACTGGTATGGAATAAGTCACATCAATCCTATTAATACACCTCCAGTAAATGGGTGTGTCTCCAATCTCGAGGAGGTTAGGCAGCATCGCGAGTTTCTATTAAGCAAATTGACCGAATTGGAATGACTTGTTAGATTTCTGCTTAATTAGCCTAATTAATGCCTTATGACCAGGTTTTGAAACTGGCCTCAATAGGCGCATGCTGAAGCTAACGAACATGCACTCTGTCAAACATAAATTCTTCCGGCAATCGATCCAAAAGAAATTTTACTATTGCCTTTTGGTATAAAAGCCTGTATCCAAGTTATATGCCCGTTACCATACTTAGATTAGGCTTTCAATCAACTTTTTCCCTTTGTGATTAAATTGAACATTTTTCTTTTATACTAGGTGTATTTATGGTCGGCGGTATGTTCAATCTTAATATTATTATTATTGTTTTTTTTGTATTTTAGGGTAATTTAGTTTTTAAGGTACATTTTAGTACATTTTTGTACTTTTTTGTTTTTATTTTTTTTGTCTAGTTAAGAGCTTGGTTCATATCCGGAAAACTTCTTGGATTTACCGTCAATATTTTTTTTATAAAACGTCCCTAAACGATACCTTGTTATTCTTTGCAATAAGCGAGTTTGTTGCGATACAATATCCCTAAATAAAAAATGACAAATTATTTTTTTAAATATCAAAAAAACAAATTTTTTAATATTTTGGATTAATTACTACAAAAGAAATTAAAAAAAAAACACTTAATTTGGTAAAAGTGTACAATTAAATTTACAACAAAATTGAATAATATAGCGACCTAAAGACCCCTTTAAGCATCTTTAACATCGTCAAATTACCCCATCCTTCCCTACATTGCAGTTTTTAATGTGGGAATCGTATTGCTCATAATTTGGCAGCAATCGGATTCGTGTCACGGTTATGGCAATGGCTATAAAAAAGATGCCAGTTAAAAAAATTGGGGCGTGCCTGAATTTCGCCGGAAACCTTTTCCTTTTTGCATTTATTTATATTAGGTATTTACAGGAACAGTGACAACAGTTGGTGTTAATAAATTAGCTGGCTTATATAAAACTTCCGCCGTAATTTTATTTAATTAAAAAAGTTAGAGCTATATGCTTTGGGTTCAGTGTTGGTAACAAACGCGGTTGCAGTGGTATCAAATATTTTTCTACATCAAGGATTAAAGTCTATACTTTAGTCCCTTTTTTGAGGGGCCAAATGGGCACTTTTTATCCCCAGTGAGAAGTATTCAAATTAGAGACAAAAAGTATTTTTTGTGGAAAGTACAATTATTAATTAGATAGGGAGCAAAGTTAATTACGAAAAAATATAAAAAATTATATTTTTTTGACGAAAACAATACCTGCCCTAGCTATTGCATTGCTGGGCGGGCTAGGAAGGTAAAAAATATTGTTAAAAAGTTTTTTTAAACTAGTTTTTTGTTTCTTAACTTTGCCTCTTTAGTTCGGAATTGTTCTTTATGGTTTTGAGTAAAAACTTTATGTTATAGAATTTTGGTATTTAAAAAAGTAATACAAGTATAATTTGGTATTTTTAATATTGTGGACTTATAAAAAAATAAAGATTTGTAAGATGCTACTTTAACCGAGGTGAGCAATTAAAAAAGTAGATAGGGATGGGGACAATGGGGTTGAGGTGAGAAATGCCATTTTAATCCCTTGGTATATTATATACTATTAAACCCTCGCCCATTTGCACTTTCTGTCCCTTATTTTTAACCCTAAAAAAATTAAAAAGAACTAGAAGTCCCAAAAATACAACAAATTTCAACGTCTTAATTTAAAAAATTATGAAAATCCTATAACGACTGCAAAATCCGTCTCATCCAGGCGTGCATCTACGGGGGGGAATTCCCCCCTACCAAATCCCAAAATATATTTAGTTTTGACACACAGAATACACCTTCTGGTCAGGCTCTGGGACAATTCGTCGCCACCGACTCGCCGCCGATCCGATTCGTTGCCGGGCTAACTCGCAACCGACCCGATTAGCCGCCAGGCCAACTTATTGCCGAGACCACTTGCCGTCGTGGTTTTTGTTTGCAATTTTGTTTATTAAGCGGTTTATTTATGCTTTTGTTTAAATTTTTGTGACAGAGCTTTTTCAACTACTTTCCGATGAGCCACAGATTTTATATTTATAGAGTTCCGGTGATAATGCAATTTCATATTTTTTAACACAAAAAATTCAAAATGGCGAATCAACATTGGCGGAGGTTTTGTTTATAAACCGATTTGTCTCAAATTTGAATTAATACGGTGTAAAATTGCACTTTCAAAATGGTGGAATCTTTTATTTATTAACGGTATGTATAAAATTTAGAACTTGTGTTTATTTATTTATGTATAACATTGCAGTTTAAAATCGCTTTTTATGATTTTTGAATTAAACTTAAAATAAAAGTTAAAATAGCGGATCCAAAATAGTAGATCCAAAATAGCAGATCCAATCAATTTTCGGTCTTAAAGGTTGTAATTTTTGAATTATACCTAAATCGGATTTTTACTACATTTATGCTTTTTGGTGTTTAATTTCGTTGATCATGATTTTTAATTTAAAAATGACGGATCCAAAATTGCGGACTTTTCCATTATGTATTAAATGGGAGCTTTGCGATGTCTAATTTACTGATTTTGATGAATTAAACTTGCAAAAAGTCAAAATGGCATCCAAAAAAAATCCACCATATTGGATGGTCCGATATGGCGGACTTTTTCTTTTAGTAACCGATATGTATTAAATTTGGTAGGTACTTTGAAGTGTTAAAGGTCGCTGCTAATTTTTACCTGCAATGGCTAGAGAAGGTAGATTAGAATTTTTTTGAGATAACGTCGAAAATGTGTAATTTGGGTGTATTTTGACCTATCGTAGCAATATCGTCGTGATGTCTTTGTGTGTGTATGTGTGTATATATTATTTCTGTCCGTAACACGATAGCTCCTAAACCGCTGAACCGATTTTCGTAAAACTTTTCAGGTTTCATTTTTGTTTTGTATTTTTCTGTTACGCGACAAATCTTTATTCCATACAACAGCGTGCTTTGTTTCATATAATAACATTCTTTTTGATCCCTCTGCTTCATAAAATACTGTTAAGACATCCAGTAATTTTTTTTGCTTTTACCATTCTTTTTACCTGTTTTTTACAGTCTGTTAAATGTGACACCCAAGTATACATGTATTGTATGTATTCGAAAGTGGTGGCAGGCCCTACTGGACCTCCATGCACTGCGACCACATATGGATCTATTGTACCCACGTACCTACATACTGAGTTTGACTATATTTATTTTTTCCAACCCAAGTATACATACTCATTGCATAGAGATATTGTTTGTCCATTTTCTAGTTCTAACTGACTTGATTCGTTTCCAATACATAAATACTGTGTCTTGTCCACGTTCACTGTTAACTGTTAACTTTTGATATTCTTCCATTAACTTTCTCATCATCATATACTCCATGTTTTCTTTATCATCAGCTACAATTACTTGGTCGTCAGCAAACTGTAGTGTATATGTGGTAAATCAGTCGTTAAGTTGTATTCTCATGCCGTGTACTTTAGGTTTCCAGTTTTTCAAAGCTACTGCGATATGTATTTTAAAAAGAGTTGAAGAGATAAAACATCCTTGCCTTCAGCCTTTTGTTTTAGATTTTAATTTTAGATTTTGACCCTTTGTATAGTTTTTTATCGCTTTTATGTATGTATGATTGATATTAGTTTGCTCTAACACTGTTCATAATTTCTCTACTGGAACGGTATCATATGCTTTTTGTAGGTCCACAAAGGTAACATGAGTTTCTCTGTTTCTGGCACTACGTTTCTCAATTACTTGTACAAAAAACATTATTACTACAAGATCTGCCTCTATCTCTATTAGATCTCTAAGAATCCTGCCGTACAATCTACTTAGAGTACTGGTTACTGAAATTCCTCTGTAAATGTTGCAATCCAGCTTGTTTCCTTTTTTATGTATTGGGGATATGAACGCAATTTTTCAATCATCAGGTACCGGCTGTCCGTTTATGCATTGATTCATAATACCTATGTAAGATTTTCTAGTAGTTTCTCTGATCCATATTTGAGCGTATATTCCCCCAGGTCCGCTAGCGTTTCCGGATTTAAGCTTTTTAATACTATTCTTTATCATTTCTTTTTCTCTCGGAGAGGCTGACCGATATTCGGGTCTGGCAGTCCCTTGTTTACTCACTGAATGTTTACTGTTTCTTTTGTGGAGTTTTTTACCGTAGAAATTAATTATTAATTCTTTCTTTAAATTAAAATTCTTGCCAAATAAAAATAAATAATTTCTACTTTAAGATTTTATTATCAAAGATGATTGGTAAGCATTAAAATAATCAAAGCATTTATTTGTAAATATGCAGAGGTGCTAGATATTATAACCATATGTTCGATTTTAAATTTTCTACATTTTAAATATGTTTTCAGAATATAAAGGCAAGAAATTAAAATTTCAAAAGCAAAATTCGATATTTATGATTCATTTTCTAATAATTATTGTATTTGGTATAAGAGAAAAATATTTGATTTTTGAAAAAACTAAAATTTTTTGTCAATATATCTACTAAAAATTAAGGCAAGGGCTAACAAAGTATAAAGTCCATATCATTATTTTTGGGATATTTTTTTATGATTTTTTTTCGCTGGCCTATGCTATTCGTTATGGTAACAGCTGATTACTATCAAAAAGTTATCTCAAAAATTATGGAATGAACTATAGATTTTACCTCCTTAAACTTAACATTACACAGAAAAAAGTGTTTATTTGAACCAAAAAAATATTATTTGACTCAACCAAATTCGTTATTTCAATAGGTCCAAAACGTCCTCTTGTTTGGTTCAAATAAAAATATTTATTGTTTTCAAATAACTAATTTAGTCTCTTTAAATAACATTTATTTGATGCGTTAGAGTTATTTGGTTTATTTGACAAACAAAAATACATTTAAATCAAATAATTTGAAATATTTAAACCAAATACTACTAATTTATTTATTTGCAATAACAAGTTTTTTTCAAACAAACAAATATGTTGGTTGGTAAAAATAAAATAATTCTTTAACATGACTGTTTTCTTTGATTGAAGTAAAAATATTTATTGTTTTCAAATAACTAATTTAGTCTCTTTAAATAAGATTTATTTGATGCGTTAGAAATATTTGGTTAAATTGACAAACAAAAATACATTTAAATCAAATAATTTGAAATATTTAAACCAAATACTATTAATTTATTTATTTGCAATAACAAGTTTATTTCAAACAAACAAATATGGTGGTTGGTAAAAATAAAATAATTCTTTAACATGACTGTTTTCTTTGATTGAAATAAAAATATTTGTTGTTTTCAAATAACTAATTTAGTCTCTTTAAATAAGATTTATTTGATGCAAAAAAACATTATTTGACTCAACCAAATTCGTTATTTCAATAGGTCCAAAACGTCCTCTTATTTGGTTTAAATAAAAATATTTATTGTTTTCTAATAACTAATTTAGTCTCTTTAAAAAATGTTTATTTGATGCGTTAGAGTTATTTGGTTTAATTGACAAACAAAAATACATTTATATCAAATAATTTGAAATATTTAAACCAAATACTATTAATTTATTTATTTTCAATAACAAGTTTATTTCAAACAAACAAATATGGTGGTTGGTAAAGATAAAATAATTCTTTAACATGACTGTTTTCTTTGATTGCTTTAAAAAACTTATTACTTCTTCATATAAATTAATTTGTTTAATATACTAGGCATATTTTTTTGTCTTAATATTAAAATTTATTTAATAACTGACATTTATTAAGTAAATTTTTAAATTATTTTACTTGATGTAAATAAATATTTGTTTAAACTTATAATATATTTTGTTGAATTTAAGTAAATATTTCTGTGAGAACAAGAGTTAACTTATTTCACAATACAAAAACATATTTTCCAACAAACAAATAGGGTAGTTAGTAAACCTAAAATAATTGTTTGAACTTACCGTTTTCCTTGATTGTTTTAAAAAACTTATTGTTTTTTCTTAACAAATAATTTGTTTAATCTTCTCAATATATTTTTTGTCTTACTAACATAATTTATTTAATAACGAACTTTTATTTGTAAAATTATTTTGTTTATTATAAATAAATGTGTGTTAAATTTAAGTAAATATTTATTATTGCAAGTTTATTTCAAACAAACAAATAGGGTACTTGGTAAACCAAATATAATTGTTTCAAATGATTGTTTTCCTTGATTGCTTTACAAAATATTGCTTCTTATTTAAATTATTTTTTTAATATTCCTAATTTATTTTCTTGCCGCTTTAACAAAATGTATTTAATTAGATTAGACATTTAATAAACAGTTACATGATTACCCGTCAGAATACTGCATTGTACAAGTAAACACAAATGTTTTGCACGAGAAAAAAGTATTTTAATTCAAAAATAGGCAGGTAGGTACAAAAAACATGTAAAATTGTAAAAACGTTTAAA
This sequence comes from Aspidapion aeneum, assembly GCA_963576565.1. Lineage (NCBI taxonomy): Eukaryota > Metazoa > Arthropoda > Insecta > Coleoptera > Brentidae > Aspidapion > Aspidapion aeneum. The sequence continues at coordinate 99,778,412 of OY755043.1, forward strand.
GGCAAATTAACATAAAATTAACCAAATATGCATAAAACAAAAATACTTCCTAAATACTAATTAGATTATACTTGTGTAATCTTTTCCAAGGTATAAATAAGACCACTAACCTATATACAGGGTGACCCAAAACCCTGAGACCTCCCTAATATCTTCGTAATCAAAATAAACAGAGAAGTCAAATTTCACATACTCAGATGGTTTGCAAAAAGTATCTTTTTTGATGCTAATATTGGAACCAGTCATTAAGGAGACGTAGCGAAGCCAGCGACGTTACTTTTTAAAATGAAATACCCTGTATATTTTTGCAATTTTGAATAAAGCTTTCCTTTCTGTTTCCAAAAATACCTAATATGCTACGTTTTTATGTAATGGTTTTTAAATAAAATGACAAAACCTTTTCATTAAGAGCAATGAGTTAACCAAGAAAAATTATCGATGACTTTTTGTCTGCTTTACTCTTTTGTTTGTTTTTGTCATTTTATTTCAAAACTGTTCCTAGAGAAAGGTATTAGGTATAATAGGTAGTTTTGGAAACAGAAAGACAAGGTCTATTCCAATTTGCCAAAATATAGAGCGTATACCGGGTGTTCCAAAGTGAGTGGCCTATTGGATTATTTTGGAAACTATACGATAGAAACTTTTAAAACTTTCTATTCTTACATACGTCCATGTAAAGTATATTTACAAAATACTTTCATAGTTGCGGTGTTGCCATTTGCAGGAAAAGTTGGCTTTATTATTTTAAAAAAACACCATATATATTTTTCGATTCTTTATGTAGAAAAATGTATGTAATTTTTTTCAACAATTATTGCAAATTTTTTTTTGCACAATTTGTTTTCAAAATGGGTATAAAACCAATTTGTGCAAAAATTTTGAATAGATTTGTGCAATGGAATTTGTTGTAAAATTTTAAACAACTGTGCAACTGTTTTTTTTGCACAATGCTTATTGTACAGGCCTGTATAAAAAAATTTCACATATTTTTGCACAATTTGTTGTATATTTTGCATTAATTTTTTTAAAATTTTGGAAAAATTGCAAAATATTCAAGTATGAAAACATTTTATACAATATTGTGTAATTTTCTTATTCTATTTTGGGCAATATAAATGCACAATTATGTAGTTATATTTTAAAAGATGTTTGTATTTTTTTTACATTGTGGTGTTTTTTCTTCAGTTATATTTTTCTTTTTACCACAAAAAATATAATATATCAATATAATATATTATATATTTTACAATAAATAATTTTAGTTACACCCAAAATTGCACAATTTTGTGCATATATTTCCTACAATTTTATGTAAAAATAGTTAAAAATATGAATTTTTTACATAATATTCTGTAATTTTCTTTAACAATTAAATGAAAAGTATCCCTGAATGTGTACAAAATCTTGTAGATGTTTTTTTTTCAATAGGTTGCATTGCATTGCATTTTGTTTTAATTTTTGTGTATATATTTTTTGTATATATTTTTAAAAAAACGCTTTATTACTTTTTATAACAAGTACACAATGTTTAATTTTTATTTGACAAAAAAATACCAAACTAAAAAATCACTTGTTAAAAGACCTTTATTTTCGTATTTTCTGATGAGTACAACAAATTTTAACACATTAGTTATTAAATTATTTAACCAATATTATTATGCTTAATGAATTTACCTGAACGTGTAAAATATATCTATTTAAAGATTCTTGTTTGCTGGACTTTCGTTGTTCGGATTTTCCATTGTTTGGAAATTGCAAGGAAGGCAGCGAAGACAAAATAGCTGCTAAAAAAATAGTACTAAGTTTAACGGACATTGAAGGATTTCTATGTAATAGTCAAATTATTCTGACTGATATTTTGATACCCTTTAAATAAAGGTTACAGTTTTATAGATACCATGGTAGTAAGACAGGCAAAATATGTCTTTTGACTTCTAATTTACAAATTTTAAGTTAATCAAAAATAGTGGTGTTGCAAAAATTATCATTTACCTTCGTCTGCTTCATGGAAACTCTTTTCAGACCGCTGTATCTGATCTTTGGTAAATTGCGTTTGATTTTAACAGCACCCAAATTTTTGAACAAACTTCTGCACATTTGTCAAAAAACTGTCTTTGTTTTCCGGATATGCCATTGCAAAATCGTTCAAGCTAAAAAATATAAAAAAAATGTTTAAATATAGAATTTTAGTATCGGCCGTTATAAAAAAGCGCAGTTTAGACCAAAAATAGGATAAGCCATGAGTAACAAGCTGAAATTTTGTAAATAGTTTTATTTGGTCAAGAAGCCCAATTTTTTCTCTGCGAAAATTCTTGAAAGTGATTCCTAAGGAAGTGCGCGGGCGCAGAAATGTTTTTGAGCTTCGGACTGGCTAAACCAAGACAATTTTGGGGACAATGTTGTCATTTACTTTCAAACACATTTTTTAAATCACAGAAAGAAAAATCAAAAATGGATCAACTATTCTCAAAAGCTTGGGTAGACTAGAGTCCCTGTATGTTGACATATTTGGATATATTACCAAATATGTCAAGATACAGGGACTCTAGGGTAGACCTATGTGTAGTAATTTACTTACCCCGAAATCTCTCTTTGTGGACTGCAAGTAGGCACCCATTCCTCCAGTTTTTCGAGAACTAATTCCACAAAATCCATAGAATCCATTACACGTTTAACGTTAACGGAAGCACTTATCAATTAATGACACTAACCTTGTACGGATCACCTCACTGACAAGCCAAAACACAAATTTAAACTCACAGAACACTGAAGGAAGCCAGATGCGGTGGGGCGATCCCTTGAAACGACTTTTACCGAATCAATCCGACGAATGATTTCTACAATTTGAAGTATATTTTTGCACAAATTTTCATTAAAAAAATTACATTTTATCTGTGTAGATTTATAACACAATGGGCTTTTCCACTACGCTGTTGAGAGTTATTGTTCTGTTGTGTAACATTTTTACACAAAATAAGTTACACAATCCAATTGGTAACATTAAAACAGATTTATTCGTATATTTCAACAATTGTTTTATATTTTTGCACAATTTCAGTTGCACAGCGTATTTAAAATTGTTGCATGGATATTTTTCTCTGTGTATAACGTCTTATACCTATCTGTAATTGTTTTTAAAATATTAACAGGTAAAAATTGACATTTTGTAACTTTAACAGGCCGTAAAATCAAAACCTATCTTAGCTTTTTACAAGCTATCGCTTTAGACTACTTTTAGAATTAACCCAGGGTTAAATTAACCATGGAATATTTTAACCCTGAACTAATTCTAAATAGTATAAAATAGCTTTTGAAAAACCGAGATAGGAATGTAGAAACCGTTTTGTTCTATTCTTAATAGTTTTGATGTTACGGGCTGATAAAGTTACAAAATGTTAATTTTCATCTGTCAATATTTTAAAAACGGCTGAAGATAGGTATACGACATCATACATAAAATAATAAAGGTGTTTGCAAAGTTTTCCCACAATTGGCAACACTGCAACTATGAATGTATTTTATAAATATACTTTACATGGACTTATTTAAGAACAGAAAGTTTTTATTGTATACTGCCGTCCTAAGCCTAACCCCCGTATTTGAAAAAAATCCAAAAATGCGATTGTTGGTTAAGACAAATTATAATAATATACTCTATTGTTTATACTAATGTAACCAATCGAAAAACTACAAAAAGTATTTAAAATGCACTTAAAATTTTATTTTTTCCATAAGGCACTATGTATTTTCAAACGTTCAACGCGATTTACTCCATTTCATATAAAATTCAAATACGGGGGTTACGCTTAGGACGGCAGTATAGTTTCCAAAATAATCTAATAAGCCACTCACCTTGAGACACCCGGTAAATCTCATTTAAAAAAGTAACGTCGCCGCCTTAGCTCCGGTCCCTTAATAATAATAAATTTCACAAAGACAAATAAATTTCACAAAATTTCACACACAAGCTACAGGATTTCACAAAAATGTTCCGATTTTTTCAAAAAACATTTCACAGAATTTCACAAAAATTTCACAAGCTGTGTACACATTTTGTAATGTTTACGCTAAGCAATCTAGAGAAGTACTAGCAGGTTAATGGCGAGTTTAATGGTTTTAACAGAAAATTAGTTAAATCAAATAAATCAAATTCTAAACTTTAGGGCGGAATATTATTGGTCGGATTTCCGCGAATCAATCGGACAACTTTGGATCGAAACTCTTTGTCTGTTGTGCATTAGAAAAACAAAAAGATCTGTTGCGCTCCTCTTTTTTATCATATTGACAGCTAGAGAGTTCACCTTAGTAGGTACATCGATTTTATTCTACACTTTTTTGGTTATTTGCTATATTGAAATAAATAAAATTCTTGTAGATATTATATAGGGTGTTTTTGAACCGTTCTTTTGCCACTTAGTTATTGTTATCGTTATTCTGCGTCGGCGCAGTAGCGATTTGCTGTTATTTTTAATAGGTATAGCAACGCGCTGTATTTACAGAAGATAAAAAGTTGTACTTGTAATTTCATAAAAATTTAACCTTATTAGGTAACTTGGTAATTATTTAGTATATACGAGTTTCTGCCATTTTTGGTTTTTGATGAAAAATCCTTTCTGGAGGTACTTAGGGGGGTCCCTAGGACCCTGAATCGGCGACCGGAGAATTAAAAAAAAAATTGTTTTAATTTTTTTGAGTTTTTAATTTTTTTTTCTAAATCGACGCAGTCTAACCTGAACAAACTCAAATCAACTCAAGCCAACCCATACCAAACCAAAAAAATACATTACAACCTCGCCCTCCGGTACCCGTTTTTTTATTTTAAAAAAATATAAAAAATCCTAGAGTGCACTACTACTACTATTTTTCATTAATAAAATTGACTAAAACATTTTTTTCTTTTTTTTTTGACGGCTCACTATAACATATAAATTCTTTGGTATTTTTTGAAAACTCTAGAGTTTCAAACAACATTACAAAACATAAAAAAGTCATTCTTTTAATTGACATAAGCCAGGAACATGTGTTATTTGTTTAATAGATCACATTGGTTTTGAGAGTTTTTTGTGGGTTTTTTAAAATGTCTACTTCTTATCTTTTAATTGCATCACTTATTATCATTAATAATATTATAAATTGTCGTAAATTGGTCGTAATTTTGTCGCGAGACAAAAAATATTCTCGCGCTCCCCGTTCTCCTAAATACGGGTAGTAATGTTAAGTTAAGACTCAACTTAGCACTGCCCCAACAAAATGCAGTGTTGACGTAACGCCTGACGTAAGTTAGGATTTCCAGAGAGTCAAGGCACAAAGGCTTTGACATTACACAAAAATAAACAAAATAAAATAAACTGACAGAAATCGTCCATCCATAAGACGCCTGTGTATAAATTCTCTAAGACAGGAGTAAGTAGGTACTCCCTCGCAATCGAGTGGATGTCGAAATACGCATGTGATCTTGATTTATTCATCTTTATTGGTCCTGGCGTGGGGAGATGCTAATTCTTGCTCTCACCCATTTTAAGAGTTCATACAACGACGTGAATCGGTCAACAACAATATATGTTAAACGATATAGCTAAAAGGGGGATATACTCTACCGACCAAAAGTGGAGAAACTAAAATTGTATATAAATATCAAGGAACAAGTGGTGCATTTGACAACTTGAATCTAGTTATTAGTTCACGTGCCTTTTGTTGCATTTAAAAAAAACTAAAAATAAAGATTTTTCTGTGTAATTTTAGGCAATGGCAAGTACCATTCAGAAGTGTCATAAAACTATTGTCCTAAACATTTCACAATAGTTGAACAAAGGATAGTCTAGATATGAAATTTTAAAAGTGCTAGAAATGACCAATATTTCAAGATTTTTGCCAATAATGATCATTTTCGCTAATTTCAAAAATTTATGTGTATACCATTAACGTAATGGTGTAGACAATCCTTGGTCCAATTGTGAAATTTTCAGGACATATATAAGTTTTACGTCTCTTTCAAATGGTTCTTGCCATTTATAAGTAAAATTACACCGAAAAAAAACTTTTTTTTTAGCTTTTTTTTTTAAATTTGACAAAAAGGCACTAAATGATTTTGTATTAAAAATCTTCGAAAAATGCAGCACTTGTACTCCATGCCGGTACTCTAGGTGGCCATTTTATAAACTCTATGCTTGATAAAACTGGCCAACATAAAAATAAAGTCAAGCAACCCTTGATTGCATTTTTCACAACTGCGCATTTAACGTGTCTGTTGGAACGCGCCACTAGCACAGCCTAACTAGCAACTTGGTAGGCTGTGCCACTAAATTAATCTATGTTGGCCATATAAAATCAGACTTTGCGCACCTATATCCCCCTTTGAGCAACCATGGAAAATCATTATAATTTCCGCCGACAACCTCGTTGATTTATCTTCCCTAATTTCAAAAAATTTCCTAATTTTCGTAGTCAAAGTTATGATTTAAAAAAGTTTATCTAGTATAAAAAACACTCGGATACCATTAATTATTGTTCTTTCTATCATAAATTATGTATTTTTTGTTTCAATTCCAATTTTCTTCATTCATAACTTTAACATAAAAAACTCAGTTTTTAAGCCAAAATGAACATCAAACATGAATTTATTTGACACTTTTTGATGATTATTTTACGGAAAATGCGGTAAAAGTCCACCATATAACAGACTCAAAATAGTAAATAGTGACCAAAGATATTACTTGTGCTACAAAATAGTAACAATTGTATTGTTCTGGCCTATTGGACTGCTTTCATCTTTTTGTTTATTTTGATTTAAACAAATTGCTGCTGTTCATTATATGAACACTTGTTAAATGTCTTTATCACTTTCGAAAAACTTCTCAATACAAAATATCTAGCACAAAGGCAAAGTTACATTTTCAAAATTCCCGAATAGATCATTTTTAAGAAAAAGAATCATCAGCTGCTGTTCATAGAGTTTATGTTTACAGAAATATTTGGTAATTTTCTTTCTAAATTTCTCGCAATTATTATAACCTCGATTTAAGAATTCTTTAATGAAAAATTCAGAGGAAGTGCGTCATAAAGACTTAAAATAGGTAATAAAAATATCACTCTTTAGAAAATAGTAATAATTCTATCGTTCTTACGTGACTGACTACTTCCGTATATTTGTTCATTTCGATTTAAACAAATTACTGTTCTTAAGTTTATAAACACTTGTTGATTATCTTCATCCCAAAAATTTCTTAATACAGTAATCTTCGTAGCGAAAATCAAAGGTACATTTTTAAAACTTACGTTTAGTTCATTATTAAGAGAAGAAAACCCAAACCCTATCAGCTCTTTATAAAGTTTATTTTTACAGTAAAATTTGTTAATTATAATTAATAGTGTCTATCATAAATTATTTATTTATGGTTTCTCTCGCAATTTTATTTATTTATATCCATATATTATAACCTCGATTCATACCTTAAAGTTTTTACGAATTATTTTATGGAAAATTCAGAGGAAGTGCGTCATAAACACCCAAAATAAGGAATAAAAATATCACTTAATAGAAAATAGTAACATTTGTATTATTCTTACCTATTGGACTGCTTCCATCTTTTTGTTCATTCCGATTTAAACAAATTACTGCTGTTAAGTTTATAAACACTTGTTGACTATCTTCATCAGTCTCAAAAAATTCCTCAATGCAATAATCTTCGTATCGAAATTTCAAAGTGACATTTTCAAAATTCACGATTAGTTCATTATGAAGAATAGAGAATTCAAATACCATTAGCTGTTCATAAAGTTTATTTTTACAGTAAAAATTATTATAATTAATAGTCTCTATAATAAATGGTTTATTTTTTATTTCGATTTTTGACAACAAATTCGGTATGTAATTTGGAACTACCTCGCAATTTTCTTCCTTGATAACTTTACCGGCTTCACAACATTTTCGAATACAAAACTCTGTCGTACAGTCAACATTAAATTGTACATTAAAATTAGATTCTAACCATGATGATTTTTTCAAGAAGCCAAATGAAGTAGCACCAGAAATGACCCAGAGGAGCGTTAAAAAGAGTATCACTTGCAGAAAAATCATTTTGTTTCTTTTAGAAAACTTGCTTGGCACAGGAATAACTAAGTTTGTTTTCTTTCAAAATTTGGAGAGATTTTGACCGCACACAAAACAAACCGATAATTTGTGGATCAAACAGCGGAAAGTATATAGTTTCTAAAATTAAACCTCTCCAGACCAATTTTAAGACCTTTTCAATTTTATAGCGAATTGTTCGAAAAATATGCGGAGCTTATGTAGACTTTTGAACGCGTTTAAAATTTCAAATGTGAATTTTGATTGATGTGAGTAGGAGTAGGAAAAATAATATTTCTTTTTGAGAAACATAAACAATTTTTGTTGGATTTTAAACAACGGTTAATAAAAACGCACTCAAGATTTATGATCATGTTTTATAGGCGCACATTTTTGTGAAAAAAGGTTTTGTTTCTACAAGCGTGTGAGAAATACCACTTTCCCGCACACATTTTACTAATTTAGGAAATGAGTCTCTCTCGCTCTAGTAGGAAAACAATACTTCACGCAGGCGAGAATTTGATGGAGAAAAGTTCACGCAGGTAAAAGTTTTTTCAAAGGCGCTACGAGATTTTTTGATAAACAATATTAAAATTTCTGAATTTCTTTACTCTAACGCATTATTAGTTTATTTCAAAATATTTTGCCAAGTAAAAAACAATATAATAATTTGTGTTTAGGTATTTAACACGGTGTTTGAGATCAATGACAAAGAGAAATACAGAATCTTTATTGTTTCTCGAAGTATTCTCCACGAAAATCAATGCACTTTTGCATGCACTCAAACCAGTTGTCGAAGCTGTCATTCTACTCGTTTGTTGGTCCTGTCAAAACTACATTCTTGAAGGCGTCGCACAGTGGTTCACAACCGCAAAAAACTGCCGCATTAATTTTCTTTGGGTATAAATTCGTTACTACTGGACCGATTTCAGCTTGTTGGAAAGCTAAAGCTTTAAGCTATGCGACCCCATTACTAAGATTGATATTTCGCTAAAATTAAAGATGGCAGACGTTTTTTGAAAATGGCAATATTTGACCCCCTTGAAAAAAATTGCGCACACCGCTGTCATTTTTAGTTTGGGTCTGTTAAAAAGTTTCGTCCACGGTCTGGTTAAAAGTTTTATTGTCGTGAATAAAAAGGTATCACTTCGTTAAATCAACCATGAATTAAAGATGGTAGAATGTAATGAACATTAAAATCGACAATATTCACCAATCATAATGAAATGTTTTTGGTCAGTAAATTCATAGTTATCATTATTCTGAGTCGGCGCAGTAGCGACCTGTCATGCCACAGTGATTAAAAATCATGTAAAACTGACAAACGGTAAAAAAAATGTCTTAGATCAAAGCAAATTGCTTTGAAGTAAAATAATTTGTGCTTTACTATTCACCAAGAGAATATTTTCTTGATATAGCACAAAAAATGTATTGCCTTTTATTTTAATATGAAACAGAAATTGTTTTATTATAAGTTGGAACTGAATTAATCTAAGGCACCGTTTTCTCTGGAAGCAAAATATTACTTATATGAAGACAATTTGCTTTGTCACAAAATGGAGTATACTTAATTAAAACAATTAAAGAAGAAAAACACAGTCTCATTTTAAGATTGAACGCTGCGTTGAACTAAAAAGAAATATTTGAATCCAAAACAAATTGTTATTTATTGAAGAAAAGAACGTGTTGTCGTTGTAGACAAATTTTTTTACCGTGCACATTCAATTTCCTTTGCCATTAAAGCCATAGCTTGCTCAAATATAAAATATCCGAATTGCAAATAAAATAATATTATTATAATTATATTTTTCTTTGATTAGTTTGACGGTATATTGATAATGCACATTAGTTTTTAGCATACAGGGTGGCTGAAATGGCTAAAGCTTAAATATAGTTTTTAAGATATTGACATGTAAATATTGAAACTTTTGACAAATTAAGGCGGTCTGAACAGTCAGATTTAGAACAAAACAGTCTTTTTTTTACTTAAAATTAATATCTACTTCCGTTTAAAAGTTATTAGTTAGGATGCATTTTTACGGCCACACCCCGAGGCAAAAAGTTTGTAGCATAAGCGTAGCAAGGACTATCCTTTGGGGGATAAGAACTTTTATCACGAGGTTTATTATTTATTTTCCGCAATTATGAGGATAAAAAGGTACACTTTGCATTGCATTTTTAATTGAAAAAGTAGCAATTCTTTTCAAAATAGGCTAATATGTGATTAACTTTGTATAATAAACGGTTTAACAAAAAATTCTCTTACAAAAAAGTTTCACGGGCAAGACCTCAGAGGTAAAGGTAGCTCGGGGACGCGTTTCTGCCTCATTAGGCTTTATTCAGCCCGAGCATAACCATAAAATGGAAGGAGATGAAATGATGATGTGGATATCTGAAAAGGAATATGAAATATGGTGTTTACTGAATTTACTGAATGAAGCCTAATGAGGCAGAAACGCGTCCCCGAGCTACCTTTACCTCTGAGTTCTTGCCCGTGAAACTTTTTTGTAAATTTTTACCTCGTGTCGTAAATCCAGGGCTCAGCCTGTTTTCTGGGAGCAGATTATATCTGTATCCGTCGCGACGTCAAAATTAGCCTCAGAACTGAGGCAACCCTGACCGAAGCTGCAAATTGACAGTTGGTCTCTCCTCAGTAAACACCATATTTCATATTCCTTTTCAGATATCCACATCATCATTTCATCTCCTTCCATTTTATGGTTATGCTCGGGCTGAATGAAGCCTAATGAGGCAGAAACGCGTCCCCGAGCTACCTTTACCTCTGAGGTCTTGCCCGTGAAACTTTTTTGTAAAAACTTTTTACCTCGTGAACTTCCTTCAAATTTAAAAAATTCTATATTTTTAAAACCGAGACATCTATCTATATCAAAAGATATATCTTAAAAGGACGCGTGAGGACGGGTGATATATTATCAGCAATAAAGGCAGTGATATATAGGGTTTTAACGTTATTAATTTTAAAGGTGAGCTAGTTGGAGCTCTAAAGATAAGCAAACTTGAATTTCGAATTCCTATTAAATTATCACTCATTTTTTAAAAAATCGTTTTATAGTATCAAATATCTATAATAGCTAATTTATTCATAATAAATGATCTTTTTAAAAAAAACTTTCATCAATAAAAACAACAATGTAAACAAGTCACTAATTTATTCCATCTAGGACTGGAGACAAACAAACCAAAAAGGCAACATTTTAGCGACCCGGCCTAAAGCAATTCGCCGATAGTGAGGAGTGAGGCAATGTAAAACAGTTACTATAAGTCACGATCTTAGTATATTAGTAGATAATTACTGACTTGCTTAAAGTCGTATAGCAAACCCAATGCGTCATTTTTAGGGGGTCTTGAACCACTGTGCGGCGACTGCTTCTTCTGGCGACTGAAATCTTGGAACATGCAGACCATTCTTTATTTTCGGAAAAGTATAGAAATCGTTGGGACTTAGGTCAAGTTTCCTGCATCAAAGCGATCTAGAGTTTTCTGACACCAATTGAAAACAGTAGCTTCTTTATGTTCTTCGGTTAACAGATGCGGTATCCAGCAGGAAACTAATTTTCTTACCCCTAAATCTTCATGCAAAATTTTTTGAATTGATGTCTTTAAAATCCTCAATGAAAACTCAATCACGTGATATATCACATGTCGATCTTCGCTGATGAGCATGCGCACAGCATCGATGTTTTCCTGGGTAACAGCCGTTTTTGGTGCACCTGGCCTTGGATCGTCGCCAGTGCTAGTCCGCCCACGCTTGAATTCTTCATACCAACAAAAACTGTCGACTGATGTGGTGCTTCATTACCGAAAACAGAAATAACTAGGCATTCTAGGCAAGGCATTATTGTTGAGATAATTTCCTTGGAAAGTTGAAGTTATGAACCGAACTTTGGGGTCTTTTAGGACGCTGATTATTATGTTTAACTTAAACTTAAAAAAATCAAAATGGCGGATCCATAATGGCGCACTTTCTTATTTATAATCCAATTTGCCTAAACTTAAAATATCGCAACGCATAAGCCCACATAGCACAATCACGTATTTAACACGTAAAAAACACGTGAGAAAAAAAAAGTTGATTTTAAAAGTTGCTAGAAAAAAACGTTTATTTCATATATGAAAACAAGCTTAATAGGTCATTCATCGTTATAAACAATTACGTTTCTAAAAACTGCGTTGTAATAACGCCATTATGAAATTAAAACAGCAATATTTTTACGTTATTTTCAGGTGATTTTTATCAACATTATTTTCACGCCTTTTCTACACGAATTTTAAAACGCGACTTGCATGGCTTTTCTACCGAATATTTTTGAGATTTTACTAGCAGCAGCGCCACCTATTGTCGGCATTTTTTACTTTGACAAAATCTATCAGGGAATTCTTTGGCCTCTAAACTCCAAAAAACTGTTAAGGACCTGATCCCTGATCCTGATCCTTTACGATCACGATGCATCAGTCATTAACGTGATAAAGACACATTAATACTCTGTGAAAGTGTTTACTGTTAAAATATCTTGTTTAGCTTTTAAAAAAAACATAATGTATGTATAGATATTTTATCTTGCCTTGAGCGCCATCTTTAAAATTGTCTTGAGGTGTTGTAGTCTTAAATTAGTTAACTTTTATAACTTCCTTTCGCGACTCTATTAAGTTCAAATAATGTTATTAAAAAAACATGACAAAAAAAGACGCAGAAAGGTATTAGGTTTGAGAAGTCTTAATCTAGTGGCATTTTAGAACATGTTGTCGAGGAGTTTTCAAGTGTGAATTTGGCACATGAAAATAACGAGGGTAAAAAAGACGTTATATACACAGCCATAGAAACTTCGGCAAAAATTACATTTTTATAGCATGATTCCACGTTGTTTTTGAGTTATCTTTTAGCATGTAGATTTCATAAAACAAATATGACATGGTATGAGGTTGTTTTCTAGTAAAAAATAACTTTGTTATTTTTGTTCACGTTAATTTAACGTTGATGTGATTTGTGTGCTATGTGGGAGGTAATTCAATACAATTTTTTACTTAAATTTAAAAACATATATAATAATCAAATACATATATTATATGAAGTCAAGCTAAGGAAAACTGTTTAATTGCCAATGGTAATATCAGGAAACAATAAATCTCGCGGCGAGTTATCTCCGCAGCGAATCGGCCGGTGGCGAATTGTCCCGCTGGCGAATTGTCCCCTACCCCTCAGTATAGGCTATATTTAGTTTTTTGCTTTTTTAAATAACTTTTTACCTTTGTTTTAAAATCTGTTTAATATAATTTACAATTTTAGATATCACCTCCGCCACTGGAAACCTTAAAAACATCGTATTGATATGTAAACAAACCGCCGGTTCCTATGCTGCCACTTTATTTAAATGTATTATACCTGTGCGGTTTTGCATTATTACTAATGAGATTCAAAAAAGAATTTACTTGCTACAATAGAATGTTGAATCATTTTGAATAGAAAAATCTATTCTCTGCCTTAATGCTCGAATAGAATACTATATTATAGTTTTGTAAAATTTTTAAGATTTACAAAGAAATTTGTTTGTATTATTAAAGGTCCTGTTAGGAATATTTGCAAACTGACTTGACAACAATGTCTGGAGTTCTTTTACTCATCCTGTCTGTGGTTCAAGTTTGAACCCGAGAATTTGAACTTTAAGCAACTTGTCAAAAAATGGTCTCTTCAAGTTTTTTGAAAAACTTATAGCGTTTTTGAGAAAAAATTCTTTAATTAAAAAAATCACTTTATTTTTAAGAAACTACCTCTAATTCGAAACCCAGTAGAGGTGTTATTTTTGAGACGATATAGATAGGCGGTACATCAAATTAAAGCTCTTATCTTGTACTTTTGAACACGCTTACCAAATTTTATCAGCATTCATTTCCCAAGGGTGTTTTTCGCAGAAATTTAAAAAAAAATTAAAAATTCACGTTTTTAGACATAATTTGGGGGTTGCTGACCCGGTATATGGTTAAAATATGTTCGAAAATGTCGAAAAATAGTGGATTAAAAAAACCAAACAGAAACTAACTAGATTTTTCCTTTGTTGAAAAAACCCACCCCCCTTGGAGGGGGTGCAGAGTTGTTCTGCACCATTTGCCAGATCTCCACCATAGAAATTCGTACTCTGTGATTTTAGCTCACACATATACTATAATATAGTAGCGTGAGCTATGGTGATCCTAATTTTTTCGAGAAAAAAAAAGTTGCTCCGATTTCAAAAATTTTTATATATCTTTGCGTTTCAGATGATTTTGAAACTTTTTTGTCGCGCCGTCTGTCTGTCTGTCTGTCTGTCTGTATGTCTGTCTGTCTGTCTGTCTGTAACGACCAACGCGCATAACTCAAAAACCGCTTGGCCGATTTTAATGAAATTTGGTACCTAGACTGGGTCTTGGGTCGAGATGGTCCCATTTAAAAATGAACAAAATCCACCGAACACAAGCCAAATAAAAGGGTGGGGAAGTTTTCAAAAATTAGAGTTTTTGTGAAAATATGGCGTGTGTGATATCAAACGAAAGGTAATTGAGTATGGAGTTAAATAAAATACATTTTAGTTTTTTTTCCTTCAAAAAGGGTGGGGGTAGATTTCAAAAATTAGAGTAGAAAATGTAGAAATATGGCGTGTGTGATATCAAACGAAAGGTAATTGAGTCCGGAGTTAAACAAAATACATTTTAGTTTTTGTTTTTTTAAAGGTGGGGGTAGATTTCAAAAATTTGAGTTTAAGTCAATACATGGCTTGTGTGGTATGAAACAAAAGGTAATTTAGTCATGAGTTGATTAAGATATATTTCAGTTTTTAGTTTTATTAGCTTGCACGTACACTATAACTATAGTACCTAGTGTGAGCTTAGGGGCCCATATATTGGCAGAGTATTTTTATGAAGATATGAACGTATCACACAATATTGTATCACAAATAGGCAAGCGACATATCATTTCAGAACTGACAATTTTGCAAAAGTTCTTAAATTTTCCAGCCTAAAGCACTGATCTGAGTGGTAACTATTGGGGGTTTTTGTTCAAATAAATTTATTCGTGCTACAGAGGGCATCTGAACCGCAGTGCGTTTAGTCCGGGGCCATAGCGTCTTTCTTGGACTTTTTAATGAAGATTGTACAACACATGTTTAGTCGATTACTTATGATCCCACCAACACTTGTCTCTGTTAAAAAGTAAGGTTGGGGTGTCAAAATATTTTTTCAATTCTGAACGGCTTAAGCTAGAGTAATGAAACTTGGCACGCACATCGACATTCACATACTAATTTTTTGGCTGTCAAAAAAAAATTAATACTTTACGCATAAGGGGTGCAAGGGGACAAAATGTGTTTTTAGATTATGCTTTATAACTTCTAAACTGCTGCATCCGCACTACTATGTCTTATTACATTGGTAGCTTATATCCTTACCCACAGATCTGCAATATAAAAAAAAAATTTGAAGCTGTTAACGAGGACCCCTAGGTAGGGGCAAAAATTTTTGTCATTTACAATAAAAAACGCATAATTGATTTATAATCTGCCCTTTATCAGCAAATTAGCGCCAAACGGTGTCGGTTGACCCCTTCTTAATTTTATATACTTTATACTTTGCCTCCGGCTCCTAGGGGCTGTAAGAGCAAACATCTTATTTTGACTCTACCACAAAATCAGAAAATCACTCATTTAAGATATTTTATTGGATCGGTCACATATCACAAAATACAAAAATTTTCATCTTTGGTGACGGCCCCAAAGATAGTTTTTTGTCACAGGGAATGGATCAATACCCGAAGTCCGATATAAATTGCCACAAAAATTAGTTTTTTTTTAAATTTGCAACGATTTCATTTGATAAAATTGCTTGAACTTTAAAATTTATAACCTTTATGTAGGGGCCGCCCCTAAAGATGAAAATGTTTGTATTTTATGATATGTGACCGACCCAATAAAATGTTGGGCCCTTACAGCCCCTAGAAGCCGGGGGCAAAGTATAAAGTATATAAAATTAAGAAGTGGTCAACCGCAACCGTTTGAGGCAAATGTGCTGACATAGGGCAGGCTATAATCCAAATAAGCTTTTCTTTTTGTTTGAAACTCGTAGAAAATGATTGTGTAGAAATAAAATTTTGGACTTCCATTGTCTTTATTTATTTTAAAACACGACGTTTCGGTTAGTAAGTATCTCTAACCGTTATCAAGTGTAAACTACAGTTTACAGTTTTGTGTCAAGTGTAAACTACAGTTTACACTTGATAACGGTTAGAGATACTTACTAACCGAAACGTCGTGTTTTAAAATAAATAAAGACAATGGAAGTCCAAAATTTTATTTCTAAGCTTTTCTTATTTTAAATTACAAAAAGTTTTGCTTTTCCCTTGGGGGCTTCGCTAACAGCTTAAAAAATTTCTTTAAAATTGCAGACCTGTAGGTAATTGTATGAGCTGCCAATCTGATAAGACCTAATTTAGAAGATATGATTCATAATCTTAAAACATTATTTGCCCCCTTGCGCCTCCTAGGGGTAAAAAATTTAATTTTTTTTGACAGTCGAAAAATGAGTACGTGAAGGCCGATGTGTCCGTGCCAAGTTTTAGTACTCTAGCTTAAACCGTTCAGAATATAAAATATAGTTTGACACCCTAACTTTACTTTTTACTTTTTAACTGAGACAGTGTTGGTGGGAGTATTAGTAATCGATTAAAACAGGTGTTGTAAAATCTTCATCAAAAAGCCCACGGAGGCCAAATTTTGACGTTATGGCCGGACTAGTTGGCGGGAAAATGATTTATGAGATAAATGTAAATGTTACTAACTTACCATAAGCCAGCCTTTCTATCCAGGAAAAATCTTTGGTGTGTTGTGTTTTTTGGCACCCGAGCACTGCATACTCGGAACCATTATCGTAGAAAAAATTTTCGATACAAAATCTATCATTAGGCCACATTCTGTCATCTTCGGAACCATGAAAAGGTCTGTAAAAACTTCCATTTTTTTGAATATAAAATTCATCTTCTTTTACAGAAGCACTAAATATGAGTCTTGTAGACTCCTCATCGCAATCGTTTCTTGCAACAACATTAAAAAATACTTTATCGTGCACAAGGTTTAATCCGGAATAAATTTTAAGTTCAAATTTTTGATCACTTGGAACACATTGTAAAGCAGTAAAATTAAAAACATGTTTTTCTGGGCAACATTTTCTCAAACAGTTTGGTAGATTTTTACAATTTTTAGTCGAATTTCTTTGTTGAAAAGAGAAATGTATCGTTTGATTTTGTTGCTCGTCAGCATCAGGTATAACATAATTTTCATTTTTTCTTGGGATAAACAACACTGTCAATAACACTAAGTTAATTGCACAGAAGAAAACCACACACACTCTTAACGCAATGTTTTTTTCAGTAAAAGCTTTGTCTTCTTTTGACATTGTTAAAAATTTAGTTTCTGGGTTTATTCAGACATGCACAAATGATACACTGATTAGTTTATATTTATTTAAAAGATTTTCAATTAATAAAATAATGGTTATGTTGTCGTATACGTTTTTGATGAAAGGATGTTTTGCGATATTTAATTTTTTTAGTCTGTGATAATATTCACACAATGAGATATAAATGAAAAAAACATATGTAGCTTATATTTCCTGTTTGGTGGAGAACACATCAAATAGTCGTAGGTATTCTAAGTAGGACTTATCAATAATTAACATTTTATCATTAGTCCAGAATATTTCAGAAAAATTCTTAAATTAGACAGAAATGTCTTGGTTTTTCTGGCAGAAGTCTGCAAGGCCTGTTACGACTATTTGCAGCAACGAAAAACCTTCTCGGCCGTAGTTCGCTGTAAACTGAAATCACATGGTTCCAAGGGCGTATCCAGAAGGGGCAAGGGCGGCAGCTGCTTCCCCCCCTTTTACCAAGTTTATCTAAAGTCAGACAATAAAATTCAAATAGATTATAAATTTGTTTCCCCCCTTACGAGGGGTGGGTGGGATACGCCCTTGCCCAAGTTTTTGCTAAGCTCGAGAACCGTAAGTTTTTATTATATAGCGAGGCGCGATCGACTGGTCCTTGGTTTAGGTTTGTTTTGGTTTGGGCTAACTGAACAGAGACGTAACCGGATCAGTGCGCGTAAAAGTTCATTGGTGGACCTTAACAAGGTGCTACGTACTAAGTCTATAGTTAGTCCAGACCCTCCACATTTTGGTTGAAGGTTAACTCATTTTAAGGAATGATTGCAAGACGTTTTTAATACGAGGGCTGTCTGTTATATGTCGTTACTAAAACAACCTCAATCTTTACCTACCTAAATTTTAAAGCTACAGTGAATTTTTGGAATGAAATTAAACCGTGAACATATTCGGGCTATAATTTTTTACATTTGATGAAAATTATCTGAACAAGAATGACGTGCTGAATTGATTTCTGTTTTCGGCAATGAAGCATCACATCAGTCGACAGTTTCTCGTTGGTATGGAGAATTCAAGCGTGGACGGATTAGCCAGGTGCACCAAAACGTCGATGCTGTGCGCACTCTCATCACGGAAGATCCACATAATGTGACATATCGCGATATCGAGGCTTCATTGGGGATTTGAAATACCCAAGCTAGGGTCAATTGGTGTCAGAAAAGTCTAGACCTCTTTGAGGCAGGAAACTCGAAAAACGTGTAGAGCATTGTCACGGTGATGAATCGTGGTTTTACTCATATGAACCCGAAAATATACGTCAGTCGTCTGTTTGGGTGTTCCAAGATGATGAAAAGCCAACGAAATTCATCTGTTCTCGAAGTGCATTTAAAAAGATGATTGCGATATTTGTCTCAAAAGCAGATCATGTAGCATCAATTTCTCTGGAAGATCAAAGGATTATTACTACCGATTGGTACATCACCATTTGTTTGCCGAAAGTTATCGCTGAGGTTCGAAAAATGAACCCCGAACGACGAATTCTTCACCACCAAGACAATACAAGTTCGCAGAAAGCTTAAAAAACCATTGCATTTATAACCCAACAAAACGTTGAATTGTTGGACCATCCTCCATACAGTTGCGACCTAATTCCCAACGATTTCTCTACTTTTCCGAAAATAAAGAATGGACTGCGTGGTCAAAGATTTTACTCGCCAGAGGAAGCAGTCGACGCCTTCAAGAATTTTGACAGTACCACCAAACGAGTGGAATTACAGCTTTGACAACTGGTTTGAGCGCATGGAAAATTGCATTAATTTTCGTGGAGAATACTGCGAGAAACAATAAAGACTCTAAAACTTATCTACTGGTCTATTCCAGCTGTTTATGCAAACTTTCAAAGATAACCCTCGTATATTTATAATTGTATAAATACCTTAAATTAAATCACATATTAAAAAAGACGCGCTCATAAGTTACCTTGCAGTTTTTAAAAATTTCGCTTATTCTCTGGACTAAAGAAAATATTTTATTGATAATGCATAAAATTTGAATATTCAATTAACTAATTAAATTTTTTTTGTATAAATAATATAAAAAAACACATGAAGGCACGTTAAAAAAGGAACACCTACATACACAAAACTATTTATAATGAAACAATTCAGAGAAAAAAGTGACTAACAAACTCTGCAGAGTTTGAAATTCTTTTAGGCAAAATATAATGGATAGGACAGCGTTTGTTTGAAATTTAAGGACTTTATCCAGAGCTGATAATATCATCGTTAAAATTTATGCGGCTCTATGGAAAATTAATGAGCAGTGCAGTGACGGTATAGAAACAACTATTGTCTACAACAATGAGTCGTTTATACCGTAATTAAACCTTAAAGATTATAAAAATATCTACATATCTATATCAAAAAAATGTTAGTTTTCAGATATCTCAAAGTTGTATTTCTTATGTCTCGAGATATGTTATGTTTATTATTATTGATTTAGGACAAACTGGATGACATGCAGAACAATCAAATTTTTTAGTCAATCCTTCTCGGGAAACCACAACAATAGGGCTGTCTAACAAAACATATGATCAAATCCAAGATGTCTTCCATAGGAGAAAGAAACCGATTTCCCATAAGCCGTAATGTTAACAAAAACGTAAATTTTACAAAAACGACAAGAGCTTTAGTCTCAAAAATTAATCAGTTTTAAGAACAGATCCTTTGTGCATATGGGAAAAATGCGTTTTTCTTAAAAATATTAAACTAAAGCGAGAAAATCTGAAATAAAAGGGACCATGTTTTCTTCAAAAAAGTAGGTTATGTTTTTGTTTATTTTGTTTTTTTTTGTACTTTTTTTCTAGTTTTTTCACTTATTTTGAATTATTACATGGGCGCACCAAAAGGGCGGGAGGGGGCCAGGGGCCCGGACCCCCCCAAACCACATATATTTTTAGATATTTTCCATATATTTCATGAATAAACAGAAAAAATAGCATAAAGTACATCATAAGACCTCTGGGGGCCCCCCTAAGGTATCGGGCCCCCAAAGGTTTTTGAAGTTTTTTGACCAATGAATCAATGAACTATCAGCCCAAGGTAGGGGAAAGTAGTTCTATTCAAAGAGCTCACTTCAAGGCTCACTTAACAGAGACGAAATTGAAACAGACTAAACTTTTCTCATCAGATTCAGGTTTTCTATTAGGATCTTTTGTTGTACTTGACTAAACCTTTTGCTAAGTAATAGGGTTCTATTGCGTTAAACTGTGAAAAATATTTCACTATGATTTTTAGGTTCAGACAAAGTTTAATTGTTTTAACCCTCCAGGAGTGAGATTGAAAAGAGGCACAACTTATAGGTAGGTCAGTCCAACAGATCAATATGCACATATGAGTTCCAACCGAGGTTGGTCAAGCAAACTTCTAATAAGTACTTTACAAAATATGTTTATTGTTTATTTATAAAAATACTTGCAAAATTAAAATACAGTTTTTCCTTGTCATTGGCCTCACACACCGTACATCACCATATGATTTTCCATGAACTATAATACATAGGGCTTAAGTATGGTCAAACCTAAGGTTCATCAGCTCACAACAGTAAGTACTGTTCAAATTTTACAACAGTACAATATTCGCTGTTGTATTACAACTGTTACTATTACTTTTATTACTGTTTTTTTGTAACAATATTTGCTCAATTATGTATCTAAAAGTTTATGCAAATAAATATATACTCTACTCTACAATTGGGCGTAACAGCATATGACCCATTAGGAGTATTAGAACCCAAGTTTTTTTTGAGAGAAATTGAAAAAAATATCTGAGAGAACTTATTTGTTTTTCTTGTGGTCATCAAAGTCAACAAAGATTACTTTTTTTCCATCTATTATTAATGATGCCATGCCAAAAATTTTTTTTGGTAATAAGCTCAGAACAGTACCGTAGAAATTTCACAACAGGACTTGTAGTAGGTCCAGTCAGATCCTATACAAATTTTACGGTCTACAAGTTTTAGGTGTCCAAAAGCATGGAAATAAAGGAAAATTTGCACCAAAATAGTTTAAGATAAAAAGAGGTTTGAGCTAGGGAGATTTTCAAATTCACCAGTTTATTCTAAACTGTTTGGAGGTCTGTAAAATAAATATTTATTAAAGAAAAAGAAACTTTGATGATACAGGACTTCACTCGACACTGTACAGGATGCTACACTACCAAAAGTTTATTTAAGAGTTCTGTAGGATGGTGCACAAATTTGGTTCAGCTCATTATTCACACTTTCACCTCATATTGTTTTCCTTTTCTTTCTTCTCTGGACCCTTTTTTCAACCATCATTTTTAAAATTTTTCAACCGTTTTGAAACAATAATCCATTCAGGAGAGACCCAGTCATGATCATTGCTGTATTCTAGTTTTGAAAGTTGCTTGCCTAGAATAGTAAAAAATCATAGTGAAATATTTCTTACAGTTTAACACAATTCTATGTTACACTTCTGCAAGGTCCACTCAAGCACAAAAAAAGATCCCAATAGAAAATGTTGCCAAAATGGCAGTTACACATTTACCCAAAACAAACCTGACAAAAAACTTTCGAATATTTCAATTTATCCTCTGTTAAGTCAGGTAATAGAGCACTTATCCACTTTCTTTTCCCTTCTTTGAGCTGATACCTAGTTCATTTAAATCAAGATGATTTTTTAAGGTCAAAATACTTGGCATTCCATCAAAACTAACATTATCAAGCTCTCCCCAGCTGCCACAATTCATAACAGCACAGAAATAATAATGATTCAAACTGAGTAAAAAACTGGAAAAAAAGTAAAAAAAAACAAAAGTAAATAAAAACATAACCTGACTTTTGAACAAAACATGGTCCTTTTTATTTGAGATTTACTGGCTTCAATTGATTTTTTTAAGAAAAACGCATTTTTCTCATGTGTACAAAGGTTCAATACTTAAAACAGCATCTTTGTTGTAAGTTAAATCGTTTCACTTTTTTTAAAAATTACGTTTTTGTTAACATTGCGGCTTATGGGAAAACGCTTTGTTTGTCCTATGGCGACCATCTTGGATCGAAAACAGCTGATCGTGACAGTTCGTTAGACAAGCTAATATCTTAAATCCAAAAAACTTTAGTGTGATGGCTTTAGTGCTTGACATTCACTCGTTGCGTAATAAAGTTGATGAATTGTGCGTGTTTCTTGAGTGTCAACAAAATCCGGAGATAATGTTGATAACTGAGCACTGGCTAAACCCTTCGGAGCCATGTAATATTCCAGGTTACTTTTGTGTCTCTCAGTATTGTAGAACAGTAAATAAGGGTTTTGGGGGAACAGCGATTTTCATAAGTGAATACTTCTCTCAGTTGAACCAATTGGAAGTAATCGACAAGTACGACCATTTATGTAAAGATGGCGAATTTGAGTTATTGGTCGCCTTAGGTAAAAAATACAATTTATATATTTTGTGCGTTTACAGATCTCCAGATTCCAATGTAGAAAATTTCCTCATAGATCTTGAAACTGTATTACTTGATCTACCTAAAAATAGCAAAGTTATTCTGGGTGGAGACTTTAACATTGACTTTGGTAACGAATCTTCGACATCAAACCAAAATTTACAAAATTTACTTACGTCATATGGTTTAAATATGTTAGTTCAATCTCCAACTAGAATAACAAATGTAACAGCGACGACTATCGATTATTTTTGTAGTAACTTCGATGGGGATGGCAGTGAGTGTCTTGTTATTTCGACAGATCTTTCCGACCACGAAGCTTTACTAGCAAGCGTTCCTCTTAGAACCCAAACTAAAAAAACTCCAGCCCAACTTAAAAGAATTTTTTCGGGAAGAAAAATTTTAGAGAAAAATTGACAACGGTTGATTGGCATTCTGTGCTGGTGTCGGACAAACCTGTCGATTCCTTTCATTCATTTCTTCAAACACTGTTTAATAGTTGCTTTCCATTGGTGAGAATGAGATCACTTAATAAGAAAAAATCTTGGATGACTAAAGGAATCAAAACTTCAAGTCAAAATCTGCGCTCCTTGCATAAAATCTGCAAGCATATTAATAATAATTTTATAACTAACTATTACAAAAAATATCGCAAATTGTACAAAAAAAATTATAAGGGTCGCTAAAAGAAACTTTTACTCAAACAAAATATCAAATGCGAAAAATAAATCTAAGGAAGCTTGGGCAATAGTCAATGACTTTAGAGGCAAAAATAATTCTTCCAAACAATCAGCAAATATCGATATCAATGTTTTAAATCAATTTTATTGCACTGTTGCCCAAAAACTTACAGTAATCAATCCTATGGATAACTTAAATAACATCGTTATCAATGAAAACTTTAATCTAGGCATCACAGATAGATTGGAATTAAAAAACACAATAAATGAAATAAAAAGTGTTTATTCTTCCGGTCAAGATGAAATGAACATAACATTTTTTCAAAATTTGGATAACAGAACGTTGGATGCTCTTGTTGTTGCTATCAGCTCATGTTTCGTAAAGGGTGAATTTCCAGATGTCCTCAAAATAGCCGTAGTTGTTCCTCTTCATAAATCGGGATCATTTGACGAGCCCACTAATTTCAGACCTATCTCACTGTTGGATACTCTATCTAAAATTATTGAAAAACTGGTAAAGGTTAGAATGACCAATTTTCTTAAAAAACATAGTATCCTTAGCACTAATCAATTTGGTTTCCAGAGCGGAAGGAGTACTAACGATGCTTTGTTCTCTTTTTTGGAAAGTCTATATTTTAGACTTAATGATAAAGAAGCTGCAGCTGCAGTATTCTGCGACTTTCAACAGGCCTTCGACTGTGTCAGTCACGACCTGCTTTTAAAAAAGTTGGAGAGATATGGGTTTAGAGGAGTCTCGCAGCGTTTTTTTCACTCATACTTGACTGGAAGATATCAGATGATTCGAAATGGTAGTTGTGTCTCTTCTTTATCCAAAATTAACTTTGGTGTGCTTCAAGGTTCTGTTTTGGGCCCACTGTTATTTTTGTTATATATTAACGACTTAACTTTAATAGGTATAAGGGGTACTCTAACACTTTTTGCTGACGACACTACAATTTTATGGCATCATAAAAACGAAACAATATTAAAAGAAATAGTGCAAGAGGACATACAACGAATTAAAGAGTGGTGTGATGCAAACTTTATCTGTTTTAACATAGAAAAAACAAAAGTCCTCAGTTTTAAATTTTCTTTTGATGACCTAACTGTTTCCAACCAAAGAATAACTCAGGATGAAAATACTACATTTTTAGGAATGTATATAGACAATAGGTTAAAATTCTCCTCGCATATTCCCTATCTTAATAAAAAAATATCGATAGGTAGTTACGCCGTTAGACAAACATTTTTCGAACTTGGTTGTGAAATGGCCAAAACAACTTATTACGCCCTTGTTGATTCTCATTTGCGCTATAGAATAGCCTTTTGGGGGAATTGCAGTCAGTATTTGTTCAGATCTGTGTTTGTAATTCAAAAAAGATGCATCAGATATATTTGCGGAGCAAAAATCAGAGACCATTGTAGGCCTTTGTTTATGAGAGAAAAAATATTAACTCTTTGTTGCCTTTTTATACTAGAAACAGTGGTGCTGATTTAGAAAAAATTTAAAAATCACACATTTGAACAAACCTACCAAACAAGAAGTCAAGAATATAACAGCATACCTATTCCTGCCTATTCCTAGGTCTCAAAAGCATTCACTCGGAAAAAATATTTAGGGTTAAGGTAAAAGATTTGCTATTGGAGAATGCATATTATAGTCTTAATGAATTTTTCGAGGACCAGTTATAGGATAATTGACAAATATATTTAAACATTTAAATTTTTTTATTTTACTTGTGTATGTATCAGATTGTTCTGTTTGTTGTTTCTTGTGTTTTATATCTAACTTTAACATATTTTATTTTTAACATATTTTGACGTTTTAACAAATTTTAACATGATTTGACATATTTTAACATGTTTTTACGTATCAAATACCAAATTGCAAATAATGCAAGGACCTAAAACTATAAACAACAAGTGAAATTAAAGAAAGAAAAATAAGAAAAAAGTTTTCTGCTTCGGCCGGGGATCGAACCCGGGACCTCTTGCTATCTAGGCAAACATTCCACCACTGAACTACCGAAGCCATACATAAATTTTTCGGAAACTTCTACCTATGCAGGCTGCGGTGTCTCAATACAAGAACGAGAGACTCTCAGGGTATTAACCCGACCAAGTCATCCAACTGATCTCTAAATTCTTCTTTCCCACTGTTATCATACCTTTGACAGTGGGAAAGAAGAATTTAGAGATCAGTTGGATGACTTGGTCGGGTTAATACCCTGAGAGTCTCTCGTTCTTGTATTGAGACACCGCAGCCTGCATAGGTAGAAGTTTCCGAAAAATGTATATATGGCTTCGGTAGTTCAGTGGTGGAATGTTTGGCTAGATAGCAAGAGGTCCCGGGTTCGATCCCCGGCCGAAGCAGAAAACTTTTTTCTTATTTTTCTTTCTTTAATTTCACTTGTTGTTTATGTTTTTACGTATTTTAACATATTTTAACATGTTTTAACATATTTTAATTTAATGGTCAAATAATTTCGTTGTATTTCGATAATAGTAAGTGAATAGGTGTGATAGGTGGAAAGAGAGCATATTTGCATAGGAGAAATATAAAAAAAATATATATCGCGAAATTTATAGACTGTTACACTATTTTAAATGACTATTCCGTACCTCAACTTAGACTTGTAAGCAAGTGTTTATCTTATATTTACAATTAAGGACCATTTTTTGCTTTGTCTGTAAAACTCTACTTTTTTGACAATAAAGCATAATTTGATT
Source organism: Aspidapion aeneum (assembly GCA_963576565.1). NCBI lineage: Eukaryota > Metazoa > Arthropoda > Insecta > Coleoptera > Brentidae > Aspidapion > Aspidapion aeneum. Next base: position 99,804,770 of record OY755043.1, read on the forward strand.
TGATTTGATTTGATGCTAAGTCAAATTGTTTGGTAGTGTAGATGTGGATCCATGGGCTTACGCAACATGAAACAAGGGGGGAACAAATGCAAAAAGTTAAAAATAAAATAGGTATTATTGAACTAAACATCATTTTTCTAAATTTTAACCTATTACAGTAAAATGAAACGTCTGGGATCTTATCTACTTAGAACCTCTTCTTCTACTCTCTAAAACTAATTTCCGGTGTACACTCAGCATGCACAAACCATGTAAAAAAAAGCCAAGTAGGCGAAAATGGTCTTCCGTAAAAAGAATTGGGATAAAAGTCAAGCCAAGTTCTCTAATAGAAATTTCAAAATGAAAGGTTCCTACTAGTTTGGAAATGTTTCTTTAAATTTTGCTATTACAGCCAAACTTGTTTAATTTATGTTTAATTTAGCAGTACGGCTAAGGGTCATTTACAGCCGTAATAGCCAAGTATTGAAAACATTTCCAAATTAGTAAGAACCTTTCATTTTAAAATTTGTATTAGAGAACTTGGCTTTACTTTTATCTCAATTCTTTTTAGGGAATACTATTTTTGCGTACTTGGCATTTTTTTACTTGAAATCTTCTTGTTATTACTCCTTTTTTAAAGGATTTGGATAATATTTAAGTTTTAAATTAGTAAAATATACGGAATTATGTTCAAACATTTGGCAATGCCTTACTAAAAATTTGCAATTTTTTTTTATGGTTGTATCATCAGCCTTTCGAAGCTCAGCTCTCTAGCGTTCCTGGAAGTGCACAATGTTACTTTTCCATTACTTTACATTTATGGGGGAGGGCAGTAAATTAAAATCTTGGTGTTGTTAAATTTTTTATCATATTTCCTATCGGTCTGACAAAGCTCAGCTCTCTAGCGCTTCTGGAAGTGGGAAATGTTAATTAGTAGGTACATTTTTTTCACAGAAAACTATTTTTTTGGTATAAACTTTTATAAATGTCATATTAAATGCAATGGTTTTTTTTATATTTTTTGTTGATAATAATAAGTCTCTAGCGGGACATATTAAAAAAATATTATTGATATTTTTTAAAAGAATAAGTAAGCAAAAATTTTTTTTTTTAAATTTATTATTTTTTATAAATTTTTGGAGGTTATTTTGAAAGCCGGTATCTCCTCAACTTGTAATTTTATCAAAAAAAGGAATACCACATTTTTGAATCACAATTAGCTGAGTATTCAGCTGTCTGTGACAGATTTTCCTTTTTTTGTAAAACCCTTTTCCCCTCACTCTTCTAACTTTAAAAATCCTATATCTTAAAAACAGACGTGAAATAACCTCCTATATCACCTGCTCCATTATGGCCCCTAAGTTATGACACCCAGTATACTAAAAATAATAATAATCATAAAATAAATAAATATTAAACCACTAACCGGTACTCTAGGGTTAGCAAGACAACCCCCGGTATTTAATAATACAGTGGGCAGTGATAGTTGTCGTTTATTTGGTTGGCTATGAACGCGTTGCTATAGCATGATATTTTAAGAAAAGTCAGTCAGACGCTAACAAATAGAAAAAATGTGGAAATAATAATATTTATTTCATAACAAACTAAATAGGTTTAGTCAAGAAAAAGTTCGAATGAAATTTCTTTAAGATAGAACAAACATGGACCAAAGATTAAAGCCTATTCCTACTTTGAGATGGACATTAAAAAGGCCAGCCTTCAGAGTACCGAAAATGAAAATTTTACCGAAGAGGTATTTGATTTACATCCTGGAGAAATCTAGAAAGTTAAATGCTTCGTTTATATGTAGGCAATATTTTATGGCAAAAGACACAATAATTATTGAAACTAACCAAGTCATCAGCAAAGTACAGTAAACTTAGCAACAGAAGAACCGTTATCGTGTATCTTGATAGCTTTTTGTATTCTAATAAAATAAAATAATCCAAAACACCTATATTTGGCCTAGATAGTTATAGAAGTTACTTTTAATCACTGGGGATAAAAAATACTACCTTAGTCCCTGAAAAAAGGGATTAAACGTACACTTTTATTCCATGGAGTGCATAAAGAAATTTATTAAATGATACAAAATCCAACACAATAGTTTTCTATATTTTATTATATAACACATGTCAACTAAGTTTTTGTTTCACCGAACCTAATAAATATTAAAATCATAAAAAACTTAGTTTTTATATTCGATAATCTGAAAAAGCATTATTTTAATGGTTTGTTTATTTGGACAGTCTAAATTACATACCGGGTGTGATGGACAGTTCTTTATACATAACATTTATAATTCATATTATTTTTTTGAACACAAAAAAGCTGTCGTGTCGCTACCCTAAGAAGACACTACGTCTTCGTGATGCAGTGCCCTAGCTCAAGTGTTTTTTGTGGTGCCACCTGCCTGCATGTTAGAAAGTTCTACTTGTACACTTAATAGGGAACTTGCCCATTTTACTAAAATGTGTGTTTCTGTATGAAAACGCATTATACCAAATATCAGCCCTTAAATCGCAATACTTATTTTACAATAAATAATTAAAGTTGGAATCGCTGACTGGTATATTCAAACACAGCAAAATGCGCGGCAGCCGCTGTGACGTCACTCCTTAGGAAAATACCGGGCCCTTATGAGTATAACGGCCATTCGGTTCATAACTTTTTTATTTATGAATATTTTTAATTTCTGTAAAAACATTCTTTAGGCACTTTTTTAAGAGCAATTCAACTGTCAAATTAAAGTTTATTTGTCACTTTTAGTTTTTGAGATATTACATAAAGTTTATATTTTACTTATGGATTGATCCTTATTTTATTCGATTTTTAAAATTAGCGTAAAATGTCCTTTAAAATGATGTTTTACACTTAATATTAAATTTTTTTATATTTTTATTTTTTATTACTTCTTATTTTTTTTAAATAATTTAAAAATAATTTAAACCAATTCTTATTCAGCAAACTAAAAAAAAAGTTAAGAGGTAACTAAAAACTAAAAATATAAAAAACAATAAAAAAAATAAAAAATAAAATATTAAGTGTGACATGTCATTTAAAAAAAAATACGCTGATTTCAAAAATCGAATAAAAAAAGGTCATTCCATAAGAAAAATACAAACCTTATGTAATATCTCAAAAACTAAAAGTGACAGATAAAATTTAATTTGACAGTTGAATTGCTCTTAAAAAGTGCCTCAGGAATCTTTTTACATTAATAAAATGCACCAAATTGAAAATATATATCTTGAAAGTCGTTTAAGATATCGATGTGCGGTTTTCGGCATTAATGTTTTAACAAAAATCGAGCTCGTAACATAACATCTCCTCTAGAAATGGGCGTTTCCTATCAAAAGTGTCCAATTTGGACCACTCTGTACCTATGTGGGTAGGTATAAATGAAAATAAATCAGCACTAGTGTTTATAGAGCTCATTCTAAACAGTGTTTTAAATAGGTTCACTTAATTAATATACAGTGAAACCTCCTATAAGCGGACACTCACGGTTCCGTCGATTTTGTCCGCTTATTGGTTGTGTCCTCTTATGAGAGGGAACTGGGAAATTTTAATAAATATTTATTAACAATTTCCGCTGCTTGTGTTTTTGTGATATTAAATTTTTTTGCGATATTTCGTGCTGATAGATGTTTCTTCTCCGATACGTTAACAACTCCCATTTTTTTACGTAAACTAAGAAGTTTTTTACTAGGCGCCACTTCACAGAGATCTATTACTATCCAACTGAACAATAAAAATCAAACATAGAGTCCCGCCGAATAAAATATGTTATAAGTACTTAGTCTCCGTATTAAAACGGAAAGACGTAATTTCCTGGCTGCAGAGTGCGTTGTTGCCAACATACTACATAATATTTATGCCCATGAGATGCAGCGCTCCGTCCCGTTGTCAGAGGTTCGCGTCCGGTTAAGGAAGGTTTCAGAATTTTTTAACCAAAAAAAATTGGCGGCGTTCGGTTATTAGAGTGTCCGGTTATAGGAGTGAACTTTAAAGGTATTGAAATAGGGAAAAGCTTGGTTCCAACAAATTTGTCTGCTTAAACGGAGTGTCCGCTTGTTTAAGTTTACTTATTTTTAATAAGACTTATTAGTTTGGTTATATATATAAATATGTATATATATATATATATATATATATATATATATATATATATATATATATATATATTTATCGGTTTCACAACGTTCTACGTCATCCGATACCCAATCGCCACTCGTTTCTGTTTGCCCATAATTCATCATCTAGGCCTCTTATTCTTATTTCACTATCTATTCCTTCTCTCCGGCTTCTCCTTGGTCTTCCTCGTTTTCTTCGGCCAGTTGGTTTCCATTGTAATATTTGTTTAGGTAGTCTTCCATCATCCATTCTTTGTACATGTCCGTACCACACCAGTTGTTTTGTTCTTATATCATCCACTAGAGTACGTTCACCCACTGTCATAATTTCTCTTATTCTTTGATTGGTAACTCTTTCTCTTTTTGATTTCCCTGCTGCTCTTCTCCAATAGTCCATCTCCGTAGCGGAAAGCATTTTTTCTGTTCTATCTTTGATTGGCCATACTTCTGAGCCGTATGTAATAATACTTTTTACAATGGTGTTATATATAAGCTTTTTGTTATGTTTTGATATACTTTGGTCCCAAATTATTCCATTTAATAAAGTTATTGCTTTTCTTCCTTGTACGTTTCTATCTTTTATAGATTTGTCTAGTGTTCCGTCAGCTGTAATTTTTAGACCTAAGTATTTATACTCATCACAGGACTGAATTCGCTGCCCAGTATTTAAGATTAGATCCTGTTTCGTTCCACCAATACACATATACTCTGTCTTATTGATATTAACCTCTAGTCCCCACTTATTGTACTCTTCTATTAGTTTTCGTGTCATATATTCGAGGTCGTCATAATCCTGAGCCACCACTATCTGATCATCGGCGAAACATAAAGTATACAAGGTGGTTTCATTCAACGGAATTCCCATGTTTTGGCATTTTCTCTTCCAGTCTTTAAGGACCTGTTCCAAATATATCTTGAAGAGCGTAGGCGAGATACAGCAACCTTGTTTAAGACCTTTATTTACTTGAAAGCCCTTGGTTAGTTTTGCTTTTATTTTAACTTTTGCCTTACTATTGCGGTATAACTCTTTGATGGCCTTCATTAGTTGTACGCTTATGTTTGTCTTTTCCAACGCTTTCCAAAGTAGATTTAGTGGTATACTATCATATGTCTTCTGCAAATCTACGAAAAGCAGATGGAGCTCTTGTCCGTATGCCATTTTCTTTTCAATAACTTGGGTTATACAAAAGAGATGATCTGAAGTCGATCTACCCGCCCTGAAACCAGCTTGTTCTTCTGCCTCCATATCTTTATATTCGCTCTCCACTTTATTTCTTATTATTTTGCCATATATTCTGCTTAGCGTACTAGTTACAGATATACCTCTATAATTGTCACATATATCTTTCCTTCCTTTTTTGTGTATTGTGGATATATATGACGTTTTCCACTCAGTTGGTACTACAGCTCCATTTAAATATCTTTGGAAAAGATTCCGTAATCTACAAAACAATTCTTCAGTGCCATATTTAATAAGTTCAGATGGGATATTTCCGGGTCCGGCAGATTTACCGCTTTTTAAGGTTTTGCACACGTTTTTGACCTCAGATATTGTGAGGGGTACTGGAGATCCCATCGTTGTAATGATATTGTCTCTTTCGTCTTCCTTGAATTCTGCTCTATCTTCAGTTAAAAGTTTTTTAAAATGCTCATCCCATTCTTTGTCTGGTATTGGTGAAATAATATCTCTGCATGTTTCTTTTTTGATCGATCTTATAGTTTTCCAGCTTTCGGTACTTCTCCTACCTCCTAAGTAAGAATCTATTTTCTGGCATTTTTGCATCCATGATTGATTCTTCTTATCACTGATCATTCTTCTCACCTTTGATTGCGCGATTTTGTATTCTTCTCTGCTTCTATCTGTCTTTTGGGATAAGTACGTGTGATATAATTCCTTTTTTCCTCTATTTCACTTTCAATCTCAGCATCCCACCAGTATGGTTTTGTTCTTTTAAGAGTTTCTTCCACTAATCCTAGTGCTTCTTTTGCAGCTTGATGGATGCTTAATGTGATACATTCGTATTCCTCATCTGGGGTTTCACCTGAACTTGAATTAAGTTTTTCGTTCAGTCTCTTTTTGTATAAGTTTTTTACGCTGTCATGTTCTAGGCTTAGTAGATTATATTGACAGTGATCAATTTCCTCATTCATTGTATCATCAAGATTTTGTTGATGGAGGCTTCGGCCTTGATAAGGAAAGAGAATTTTGGTCTCCAGAAAATAGTGATCACTTCCGCATGTTGATCCACGCTTTGTTCTGACATCTTGAATTTTTAGTTTTGTCTTTTGTTTAGTGATAAGATAATCAATGACGGATTTCAGGTTTTGTGAGGGTTTGGTCCAGGTATATTTGTGTATTTTCTTATGTTGGAAAAAACCGTTTTGGATTTTTAGGTCTAATTGCTCACATACTGTGATAAGCCGGTTTCCATTGTCATTAACAACATCTTCTCCATATTGGCCAACTGTCAGATCATTTACTCTGTTACCTGTTCTACTATTTAAATCTCCCAATATTACAATTTCTCTAGATGTACTTACTGCTGATATTTCATTGTGGATTTCTTCAAAAAAATTGTCTTTCACGGCTACATTTGCATCGTCATTATACGCATAGATTCCAAAAATCGTAAGTCTCATTCCTTTTATTGTGATATTCATTCTTATTAGCCGTTCATTTACTGTTGGTGATATATTTTCTAAATCTTTTGTTGACCAAAATAGATACTGCTTGTTGCGCATGTTTTTCTTTTGCCACTCCGCTATAGAAATGGTCATATATATATATATATATAATTATTATATTATAGTACTTATAGTACTTAGGTATTTATACTTACTTGCGAGCTTTTACACCACAAACTTCAGCTTGAGAAAAATCCTCCGAATTTTTAATGTATAATGCAGTCATAAACATATCAACTCTAGGTAAATTGTCTGATTGTCCTTTTATAAACCCCGCTTCAACCATTTTCAGTCCTTAACAGAATCACAAAACACTAAATTAAGAAAATTTAGACAAAACTACGTCCGGAAATAACTGAACACCACGTTCAAAGCTCCAATAAGTACAATATCAATTATTTACATATCGAGACCCAAAGGCGTGACATCACAATCAATGGCAGCGCGTTTTAAGAACAGGTCAAGTTATTCAAATTTCAAACCTTTATTTCTCAGTTAATTTAATTGTTATTGGAATTTTTCTTTTTCTAGGTAGTTTATTATGATAATACCTTACGATTTTAATTGTTTTTAAAGGATTCGTTTTTTTGGGCAAGTTCCCTATTACGGATTCGCAGTATTGATTATTAGTCATACAGTTCAAATGATATCTAAGAGATGGCGCAACAGCAACTGAAATCAAGGCCTTTTTAGGATTTTATTATTTGGCCTACTCAGCCGGTAAGAGTAACGTCATTATATCGCAAAAAAAAACCATTTTCTTGAATTCCTAACTTGACAACAGCGCTAAACTATTTATCTCTATTAGTGGCATTTATTTAAATAGCGATCTTACTTCAATTCACATATTTTTCAATGCCCAAACGATCGCTGATGAACCCTGTATATAAGATCCGAAGACCGGTCTATTCTATCCACCGTGAGTTAAGGTGGCAGACCACTAACTGGCAACGTCAACTGATTGCACGTAAACCTTCTGGATCAATGTGATTACCACATGTGCATGAAAATGATTTCACGAAACTAACCTCAAGGCTTTCTCTGTTGATATAAGGTAGACAGTGACATGGGAAACACATAGATTATTGTGTTATTTTTTGTAAAAACGTTATTATTGTTTTAAAATTTTTCCCTAAATGTAGCATAATTTCTACAGAAAGAAGGTAGACAAATTTTTTTGGCTATAATACGGCTCCTATTAAGTCTTTAAAATCTCCATTCAGGCCCTCCAATAAGGGTAGGAGTAGTGGGACCATGCCCCATGTCTTTCCCTTCTAGAGCTTAGCGGACTAATATAAAGTTTGAATAATTTTTTCACATGTTTACAATACTTTGTATAAAAGTTGCTTATCTAGTTTATAGTTTTTATTTTTGTGTCTCTCACGTGAAAAAAAGTGGGTGTGTACAATAGCGACATATCAAATAACACATAAAACATTTTGACACTGAATCGACGCAAGTAGAATGATAGATAAATTTCTGGAAAATGATTAATGGGTCTTTAGGGACTAACAGTTAATTAAATTAAAATTTTAATAAACAAAAGTGTCTACAAAAAAAATCAAATTCAAAGCGATTTTAAAAACACTTTAAAAATAAACTTTTTATCATGTGCACGTGCACTCCCAAATTTTACTTAAAAAATATTAATATTTGATCATTCTTTAATTAATAATTTCATAATAAAGTTTTAATAAACCCCAAAAGAAATACACCAAAAACTTGAATACTAACTACAAATTAATACCCGGTATATATGTATGTGTGTATTCGATTTCAAACAAGGGATACGTAGGCTGGATGCCGCCAGCGCCGCACTTAACTGGACCCAAATTCTGTGCACCGTAGATGGTATGTCGCATTCTAATTAGGAATTATAAAAAGAGAGGAGGGCATGTTTCTGTAAAAGTTTACAGTACACAGAATCTGGGCGGCAATCGAGACCAGCCGCACCCCCGTGATGTCAGACAACTTGGCGTTATCGGTCGGGCCGTATTGTTTTGATTTCGACGATTTTGTAGATACTCAATGGCTTAAATAGTTGGGCGTGCCACTCAAAAAAAAATTATCCTACGCCGCGACTTTTCTTGGATGTGCACCCCCAAAGTTTTACACCATGCGCCGACACTGGTAACTATGAATGGGCAAAAAAATATCAAAACACAAAACATCGAAACTATAAAAAATCGAATTACAAAATACCGAGACCACAAAATATCGAAACCACAAAGTATCGAAACTGCAAAATATCGAAACTACAAAATATTGAATCACAAAGTATCAAATAACAAAATATCGAAATTACAAAATATCGAAACAACAAAATATCGAAACAAAAAAATATCGAAACAACAAAATATCGAAAATACAAAACATCGAAAATATAAAATATCGAAAACACAAAATATCGAAACAACAAAATATTGAAACTACAAAATACCGAGACCACAAAACTTTTTCTTCGAACCAGTGGCGGATCCAGGATTTCCGGGGGGGGGGCAAAGTGGCAGCAAACAATAAAATATTTAATATTAGTGGTTTTTGATAAATCTGAGGTGTGAAACTTAGTATCTAAAGGAGATTTATTGTATTTTTTTAAATTAAGTAGAATTTGTGACAAATTTTAAATAAGTGATGCTGCTAAACTAAAAAATAAGTTATATGTCTAAGAGAGGCTCCTCTGGATCCGCCACTGCTCCAAACGGCAATTTGTTCGAAAACATTTTCTTTAAACGGAAATTTGTTCGAAAAGATCTTTGAATGGAAATTTGTTAAAAAATAATTTTTTAGAAAAAAAATTCTAGTCCTGACTTCCCAAACGTAACACAAATCATACCTAGGCCGACTAAGACTCTTTCTAACATATTTTTTCAAAAAAATACTTTCCTGACTTCTTTCCCGGGATCCTAGAGGGTGTAAAACCGAACCGAACCAAACCGAAACATCTTTTCGAAAAATTATTTTCCCAAAGTAGCTTTCCGGTCCTCATTTTAGGAGGTTGAAATCGGTGTCCAGATACCCCCTGACCTTTTTCCACCAAAAAAAAAGTCCCCACCTGTAGGTTTTAGGATTTTAGGATACGGTTGCATTCAATTGACAAAGGTTAGAATCTTTGTCAATTGAATGCAACCGTATCCTAAAATCCTAAAACCTACAGGTGGGGACTTTTTTTTTGGTGGAAAAAGGTCAGGGGGTATCTGGACCGTTTAGGATAGGTTTGCGATCAATTGACAAAGGTTAGGAAAACACGAATTTTGGCCTTTCAAAAGAAACAGAGGGTAGCTAATTTAGGTAAATAATTTTTCAAAAACATGTTTCGGTTTGTTTTGGCTCGGTTTGGCTTGACAGCCTGGGTTGGGTACTTCTACCTCCTACAAAAATATAGGGTCAAATCGTGTAAAAGTGAGACACCCAAAATCCCTGTGAAAAATGAGATACTTAAATAAAAAATACTAATAATAATTGAATTCCCATAGATTTTCTGTTACAAACTGATAGCAGCAGTTGTAATGAACCTATGATTTATTTAATTTTTTTATAAAAAATAGGCTCATCATTAAAATGAGAAAATCCATAGCTTTATTTGTGGTATAAAACTTTTAAAAACGTTACCGAAACTTTTGCCGTGTGAGTTCGTAGATCGGTTTGGCGCGTATCTTCCTATAAATAAATATCATAACAAAAACATTTCATGTAAAAAAAAGCCAAGTACGCGAAAATGGCATTCCGTAAAAAGAATTGAGATAAAAGTAAAGCCAAGTCATCCAATACAAATGAAACAAAAATGAAAGGTTCTTACTAGTTTGGAAATGTGTTTTTAAACGAATGTTTTTTAAAAAGAATTTCTACAGAAGTGGATTTGATATATGCAAAATATCTGTTTATCATTCCACATATATTTTGTTTCTTCACCAAATCCATCGCACGATACTTTATTTTGACGACAATTTTATTTGCTTCAAATATCCTTTTTATTCACTTTTTCTAAAAAAGCTTACTTTACTAGTTATACAGGAAAACAGGGTGGGCCGCTCTTCGGTCTTCAGTTACGAATATCTCGGACACAAGAGCTAACCATAGGGTATTTGTTAAATTTTAGAAAAGAGTTTTGAATGATACATAGATCCCTAATTTGCTACGCAAAATTATTAAAATAGTATATTTTTTCTAATTTCCGATTTGAATTTGCCGCTAAAACGCTTATTCCTAGCAGTCACAACGCAGTAAACTCGTGGACAGATACACGTGTTTATTTGTTTTTAGTCTGTGTTTTTACTGTTTTTTAAGTAAAATACTCTGCCAATATATGGGCCCCTAAGCTCACACTAGGTACTATAGTTATAGTGTACGTGTGAGCTAATATAACTAAAAACTGAAATATATTTTATTTAACTCCAGACTAAATTACCTTTTGTTTGATACCACACAAGCCATGTTTTGACTTAAATTCAAATTTTTGAAATCTACCCCCACCCTTAAAAAAAACAAAAAACTAAAATGTATTTTGTTAAACTCCGGACTCAATTACCTTTCGTTTGATATCACACACGCCATATTTTCACTTAAACTCTAATTTTTAAAATATACCCCCACCCTTTTTTTTAAATAAATTAAAATGTATTTTGTTTAACTGCAGACTCAATTACCTTTCGTTTGATATCACACACGCCTTAATTTCACATAAACTCTAATTTTTTAAATCTACCCCCACCCTTTTATTTGGTTTCTGTTCGGTGGATTTTGTTCATTTTTAAATGGGACCATCTCGACCCAAGACCCAGCCTAGGTACCAAACTTCATTAAAATCGGCCAAGCGGTTTTTGAGTTATGCGCGTTGGTCGTTACAGACATACAGACAGACAGACAGACATACAGACAGACAGACAGACAGACGGCGCAACAAAAAAGTTTCAAAATCATCTGAAACGCAAAGATATATAAAAATTTTTGAAATCGGAGCAACTTTTTTTTTCTCGAAAAAATTAGGATCACCATAGCTCACACTACTATAGTATAGTATATGTGGAGCTAAAAAATGTCCTATAAGTGATGTGTAGTACCTCAGTGTTCGAATACTAGCATAAAAACAACGGAAAAACTATTTATTCATGTGTCTACAGCAGTAAAAGAACGGAAAAAGTGGCTAGAACTTGCTCGAAGAGACCCAAAGACCTTATCTAATACATCTTCACTTTACATTTGTGAAGATCACTTTGATGTGAGTCTAACTAAATTGTTTCTATAAATTTTTCTCACGTTGTCTATAATATATATAACTATTTCGTAAATGACGATGAAATTTTTGAGGTTATGTTTATTACAAGGGGTAAACAACTATAATAGGCAGAAAGGTGTACAAATTTTTAGGTGGTGCTAGGCAGTTATTAGGCAGGACTAGAGAGTACCTCTAAATGAAAAAAACACTAAAATAATAACAAGCTGTCAGTTTTGTTTTACCTTTATTTCATGTTTTTACTGTATCCATTTATGGATAAAAACACGAACAGTGGATATTTGGGTCAAGTACAAGTCGGCGAATCTTTAGAAGAGTAAGAATTCTCCATTTTACACACGGCTAGGGGTGAATTTACCCCAAAACTAATTTTTTGGTTCCCGCCAATTTTAATTTTTTCGTCTAACCTTCAAACGTCAGGTACTATCAAAACAGACCTGAAGCTAGCACCTAGCCTCTGGCCAACTGGCCAACTGAACATAGGGTACGCTCAGAATTTGAACCACAGAACTGGGTGCCTATTCCTGACCCACTAAAGTCGTAACCCATCATCACTGATGACACTCTTTTCGGACTGAGTAGAAAAGTGTGTAGCCTTATCGATAGTGGATTGATATAACTTACTCTTAAATATGGCTGCAACATTTAAGTGCTGTAAGAAGAAAGAATTTGGTAATCTCGTCTGCGCTGTTTGTCTAGCAGTCTTTCATCCTAGCTGCTTGGAGAGAATGAGTTACACGGCAATTAGTGGATACAAAATTCATTGCTCCTCTGCTTGCGCAGAGCACGCTGAGAACGTCGAACACCAATCCTCTGAATATTTACAGAAAATAAGCAATTTAGAAGAACAGTTAAAAGGTAAAGACTGTCAGCTTAAACGCCAAAAAAGGCTCTCCTCTGACTTTTGTACTGATGCCCAGGAGGCTCAACAGCAATATGAAGACAAAATAAAAAAACTGGAGAAGACAGTATTAGATCTAAAAAGGAAAATCGATATACTTACTGGCAACACAGCCACTTTTGAAAAAACCATCAACTCTAATCAACAAATGATTCAACAATATATACATGAAATCACGCAACTTAACGACTCTAAAATTGCTATTATATCAACAATAAAATCATTAAGGGAGGAAAATGATAACTGCCTTACAACCATTGAATCACTGCAGTCAAAAGAGCAACAGTGCTCGTCTGTCTCCACTGACATAATTAAGGAATCCATCTCTTCTCAACTTATCACCATGAGTAACACTATCACCAAGACTCTAGAATCCCAGACAAAAAATGTTGTTGAAGTCCTCAAGACATGTATTCTTGATAGCATAAACTCTGCTCAAACTCAAAATGATAAAATCGTTGCTGATATTAATACTTTGAAAGACTCCAATATTGAATTAATCCATATGCTTACTACTGGATTGGTTCCTGGATATTCATCACGCATTGTGAGCACAGAACCTGAAAAAACTTCTTCCTTAGTAATCGATTCAAACAATGCTCCTTTCGCTCCCAGTAACTGCGTTTCTCGAAATTCTCAACAACTGCATACTGAAAGCATACGTCTCTCTGCTTTAAGCAGCTCTTCGACTACAAGCAGCTCTCAGCTCCCTGGTGATGGAGTCAGACAGAGCTACAATCGTAACACCAAACAACATTATAATAACAGATACAATGACAAGTATAATCACTACAACAATGATAATCCCAGTAGGCCTAAACAAGCTAGTAATCACTTTAATAATTCCCAACAACAAAGGAATAACAATTTCAATAATAGACCCAGAAGACAAGGATTAATTTGCAATGGTCCACTTAGACATAACCTTCAAGTGGCAAACCCTCACATCGGCAATAACTTTTCAAATCTCAACAATAGACAAGGAAGAAATGGTATAACTGCTGCCGGTCCACCCAAGCAAAACCTGCATGTTACAAACCCTTACTCTGTTTCTGCTGATGAGCTGTCTTACATCTATCTGGCCAACCTGGATTGTGACACTACACCCGAATGCATCTTGGATGAACTTGATCTCAAAGATAGACATCTCTGCGTATGCACCAAACTTAAATCCAAGTTTCAAAGACCAAGAAGTGCAACATTTAAACTAGGGGTCCCTGCAAGATTGTTGTCAGTGTACCTGAACAAAGATTTTTGGCCACAGGGCTGCTACGTCGCTGAATTTATCTCCAGAATAGCATCTCAAGCGCCTTCTGAAGCAAACTCAAGAATTTTTCGGAATCGCACTCACTCCCAGAATGCAACTTAAATACTGTTAGTAGTAGTAATCAGAATGTCATCACAAATACTGTAGACTTATCCTTTATAACTACCCCTTCACACATTAACACATCTTGTATAAGAAATACTCATTCCCAGCTCAACAATAACGATTATTCTGCTCTTTCCAAGCACCACAAGCTGGACATCTACCACCAGAATACTGGAGGCATTCGTTCCAAGCTAACAAATATTCTCCACTCTTCAACCCAATGCGACTATGATGTTTTAGCCTTTACTGAAAGTTGGCTGGATTCCTCCATATCCTCGAACGAGTTTATCTCTGCTGATTTTTTTGAAGTCTGTAGATGTGACCGAGATCAAGTTGCCACTGGCCTGGTAAGGGGCGGTGGTGTACTCTTAGCCATTAATTGTAACATAACTTCTTTTTCTTTAAACTTAAATAATTTGCGCCCATTAGTACCTTACCATATTGACATCGTGGGAGCCAAACTTTCATTCTTGAATAAGTATCTCTATATATTTGTAGTCTACATTCCATCACCCTGCACTGTGGACGATTTAGAGTCAGTGTATGATTTCTTTATCTCTCAAGAATCCCTTTATGGTAAGGATATTTTGGTACTCGGAGATTTTAATGTAGTTGAATATTCAAACTTTCTTGATGATAACTCTATGCTTACCAGGAAAACAAGCATCCTTTCTAATATCTTTAATTCATTCGAGCTTAGTCAATTTAACAAAGTAAAAAACCAAAACAATCGTATACTGGATCTTGTCTTATACAATGGATCTCAGTGTGATGTTCACAGAGCTATCGACCTTATTAGCAATGAGGTTCCTCACCACCCTCCCCTCCTTGTTAATATACGATTCAAAAGAAATAATTCTCGGCCAAACAATAACAAAACTAATAAATCCCCCATCTATAATTTTAAAAAGGCAAATTTTAATGCTCTTTATCATGACCTATTACATACTGACTGGTCAGCGCTGTTTAATTTGACAGATATAAATATTGCGTGCACTGCTTTTTATGATTCACTTTATTCAACCATCAACAAATGGGTCCCCAAATATACTCCTAAAGCTAAAGTTAAATATCCACCCTGGTACACCTATGAAATCAAAAAGAATATACGTCTAAAAAACAAACTTCACATAAAATATAAAAGAAACAAGGATTCTGCAACTTACCAAAGTTTTACTACTCTTCGGGCTAAAATTAAGAACGATATAAATACTGCATATCAACAATAAATTAATCATACAGAGCAACTGATTAACGAGGATCCCAATAAGTTGTGGGCTTACATTAATTCCAAACGTTCATCTGGGTCTCGGATACCTGATTCCATGGTTTATAGTGACACACAAATAGACGATACATCTCAAATTGCCTCTGCGTTTGCTGATTTCTTTCTTAAATCATTCAACCCGCAGAGCGATTTGGCAAACATGTCGACAGATAAATCAAAAATTATATTTCCAGTCATCAACATCCGGTCCTTTTCTGAGGAAGAAGTGCTCCAAACCTTAAAATCATCAAAGAATAAAATGACATGCGGTCCAGATCTTTTACCATCTTTCCTTATTAGGGATTGTTCCAACTTACTTGCTAAACCTCTCACATATCTCTATAATCTCTGTATCTCTACTCAATCCATTCCCAGTGTTTGGAAACGCTCCAAGATTAGCCCTATCCACAAAAAATCAGATAAAACAGAAATTACTAACTACAGGCCCATTACGATAATAAACAACTTCTTAAAATGCCTTGAAATTCTTGTACATAACAAACTTTTTCATCTAGTAAAAAACAGAATTTCCCCTTTACAGCATGGTTTTTTGAAAGGACGTTCTACAACAACCAACCTGGTGATCACCACACAAACTATTGCTGAAACACTAGATAGCTCTTCCCAATTGGACGTCATATACACTGACCTATCCAAAGCATTCGACAAGTTAGATCATCAGATCTTATTAGCTAAACTTGAACTTTTTGGCTTTTCAGATAATCTCTTACAGTTTCTGAAATCATGGCTTTCAGATCGAATGCAATTTGTCTCAATAAATGGAATTGACTCTCCCGAATACATCTCATCTTCGGGAGTGCCTCAAGGGTCGGTGTTATTATTCGACATCTTTATTAATGATGTGTGTGCTGAACTTAAGTCAATGACGCTACTGTATGCTGATGATCTCAAGCTTCTCCTTCGTATTGACTCACTGGAGGATTGCCAAAGTCTCCAAAAAGACTTGGATACACTTATCGCTTGGTGTACCATAAATAAACTATCCATGAACATAGACAAATGTCAAGTACTATCATTTACATTAAAAGCAAATCCAATTCTATATAACTACTCAATAAACCAAACATTTTTATCTAGACCTGACTCTCTTCGCGACCTAGGAATAATTTTTGACAAGAAATTATCCTTCACAAAGCATATTGAAACTATAACATCAGAAACGACTAAGACCTTGGGTTTTATTACCAGACTAAGCCGCGAATTTCAAAATATAAAAACTCTGAAAACATTGTTCTTCTCCTTTGTCAGGTCAAAATTAGAGTATGCTTCTCTAGTGTGGTCACCTGAATATAACATTCACATTGAAGATCTAGAAAGGGTTCAGCGAAGATTTCTTAAGTTACTTTACTTTAAAACTTATGGAATATATCCTCCTCAAGGTTTTGCAGAGGAAAATTTACTTGAAATGTTCGATATGCAATCCTTATCTAACAGGAGGAGCTATTTCTCTCAGGTATTTCTGTTTAAGGTCCTGCACAACCAAATCGACTGTCCTGATATATTAAGTAAAATTAATTTTCTAGTTTCTCGTTTGTCTTCACGTCAAAATCTGACATTCTTTTTACCAAGAGTTCGAACAAATAAATTACAGTTTTCTCCACTTCATGTTATGTGCAGAACTTATAATAAATGTAACAGAGACCTTGACATATTTAACACCACAATCTCAAAAATTCGTGGTTATTTTACAACGTCATTCCCCACTCTCTGATATAGTAAACATTCTGTCCATAATTTTTAATGTAGTTTTTATTTATTTTAAATTTATTTTTATAACCATGTCCTGAGTGTATTTTTATAATTATTTTACATTTAATGTTTTTTAACTTAGTTTATTGCTTGAGTATTTAGGTTGTGTAATTTTTAAGATTTTCCTGCTTTGTAATTGGGTTTTTTTTCCTGTTAAGCAGTGTAATAATAAATAAATAAATAAATAAAATAAATAAATGCAGGACTAGGCAGTGCACATGCAGACTAAATGTAGGACTGAGCAGTGCATATGCAAGACTAGGCAGTGCATAGGCAGGACTAGGCAGTACCTACGCAGGACCATGCAGTGTAACCTATGCAGTACTTCAAGTATTGCTGGTCGTTGTATACTTTTTGCCTATCTGTCCTGCAATTTTTGATTGTTTCTTAATGCTTAAAATAATAATGATTGGGTATTTAATTAAATCTATTGTAACAACATATTAAATAAAAAAGGAAAACATATAACCTAACCTCAAAATCTAAATGAGTAAAAGTAGGCGAAGAATATCGTAAAGAAACTTTCGGTTATATAGAAAACAACTCATCGAATACTTACATCAACATTTTAAAGTTTCTAAATTCCACAGAAGAAAAATCACTGTTGTTGGCAAAGAAGCCTGCCACCATAAAGGAATTCAGCATAGGCAAGTTGGAGCTATCGGCTTTGGAGAATCCGTTTTCCATTGAAAATGTTTTTATATGCAAAACACAAAATAAAATCTAAATTAGGACGATAGTTCGCACTTTAAACCAAAGCAAACATTACCATCCATAAGAAAATAACACAGAAAATAGGTTCGTTCGAGGCGTTTACTTTTTTGTGACGCCATTCGCAGCTGATTGGTAGACCGCTTGTTTTGAATCCCGTGGCTAATGGTTTTAATTCAATAAATTTATTTACTATTTGTTTACTACTCTCAAACACCCTATTCTCTTGGTAATAAGTTTTGGGGGTCAAGTGGATTATATTCCCGGTGCCAGTTCCCCTGATATTTTCTTGTGTTGCACAGTGTAGTGTAATGAATCCCTTGTTAAACACGACAATGACCAGGCTTTTTAATGGACACTATTAAGAAAGACTGACACCCGTTAATGTTTTGCAGAAGCGACAGGCGGCTGATCTTTAAGGCCTCCCCTCAAAAAATTTAAAAAAATAAAGTCCAAATTGAAAGTATGTCTTATTACATTTTTGACTTGTTCCATAATTTTCCTTTGGCCTCGACGCATACCATGAAGAAAGTTCATTTCCGTGTGCTAGCATGATTAAGTACAAGCTTCGAAAATGTTCGATGGTACAAGTCGATGTTCGCTAGCCGCTCGCCGCAAGATTCGATAGTTTTGTATGATATCATGGGCGCACCCAATGAGGAAATAAAAGGATAAAATAGCATAAAATACGACATCATGAGGTCGCGTCCCCCTCCCCAGAGGCCTCGGGTCCCCCCCGAAGACTTATTCCTGGGTGCGTCACTGATGATATTCATATGGTTTTTGGTTGAAGTGACTCGATTATTTGCATATAACCAGGTAATAACGTATGTTAATTTTAATTTCTGTTTTTTTTTAAATAATTTTTTAAGGTAAGAAATATATCTCAGATTTTTAAGGTGTACATTGTTAATGAAAAGAAAAATAATTATTCCATAACCCTCACCCTTAAGCCATTTGCGCCCCCAGCTTTACAGCGCACGGGCTGGCACCGAGAGACGGTCAGATAAGAGATTTTTTAAAAGTACCTGCAATTTTTAGTCTTAGCGAAATGTCAATTTAATAGGTGAAGTCGTATTCTAAAGCTATGGCTTGCCTATGCAATAACCTAAAAAAAGTCGGTATTTCTTGGACGACCCTATAGAAACATTTAGTATAATGTGGAGCATATTCTACTCTACTAATAATACGATTATTAGTGACCCTAGACGAAAAAGTTAATTGACACTTAAATTAGAGGTTTCTGTTAAATACCACACGATAGGAATTATTAAATTTGTAATTGCCTAGAAACGATCACCGTTTTGCTACTGGATAGTGTTTGATTCATCCACAGAAACGAAAGTGATCTTGTAAGTTTTATCTTTGATTATACGTCTTGTAAAAATTGGTTTGGAGAATTGAGATAAAAGTAAAACCAAGTTCTCCAATACAAATTTTAAAAAGGGTTCTTAGTAGTTTGGAAGTGTTTTTTTTAAACTTTGCTATTACAGCCAAACTTCCTTATGTTCAATTTAGCACTGTGCCTCAGAGTCATTTACAGCCGTAATAGCCAAGTTTAGAAAAACATTTCCAAACTATATAGTAAGAACCTTTCATTTTGCAATTTGTATTGGAGAACTTGGCTTTACTTTCATCTCAATTCTTTTTACAGAATGCCATTTTCGCGTAGGGGAGAGTTGCCATCATCGTACCACTTTTGACATATTTGCCTATAACTCAGCTATTTTTTGTCAAAAAACACTAAATGTTATTTCTCAAAAAACTACGATACTCCCTACAATAAATTACCAGGTACGAAAAAAAAAAGGTTACCTAAAAGTATCTTTTTTAATTAAAAAACAAAAACATTTCAAACGGTACGATGTAGGAGACCCTTCTCCAACATCGTACCCCCCTTCTCCTACATTGTACCGCTTTCTCTTAGATCGTATACTAACACAAGTGACTGGAGAAAACATGCCTATTTTATTTTCCAAAGTCCACTAAGATGTTTTTAACATCTTTTTCAGCGGTAGAACAAGATACATGAACCCATATTTTACATTGGCAACACTGAATCATTTCTTCAACCATTTTTTCGTCACAAATAAAAAAGTACCATTCATCCAAATTTATTCCTGCTTTAGACGTCGAAGCTCTAGAGTCGACGCAATCGCTTTTTTTAAATTTATTTTTGTTTTCTTCATGTTTCTTTTTCGTAAAGTCCTTTCTTTTTACTTCAACAACCTTCTTTGGCTTCATCTTTTCCTTCTTAGCTTTGAGTTCCTCTTTGTAAGGGGTGGACGTAAGGTCAACTGCTTTTTGTCCTGGTTTCGTTTTCTTTTGCTGAAGCGATATTTTTGGCAGTGGCTTCAACATTTCCGGCGAAAAATATAAATTTTCTTCTTCTGGAGCTTCGTTGCTTTTCTTGGTAATTCTATTATTTTCATTTTGTTGTTTTGTATAATTTATGAGTGGTATTTTATCATCTGTATCAGATGACTGCGAACTGTAAATATTTTCTTGAGAAGTTTCTTTTTATATGTTTCTGTTAAATTCATTATTGTCTACCTCATTTTCTTTTTCTTCTGTAACATCCGCAGCATTTAGGGCGTCTGCAGCTACGAATTCTGAATCTTTAAATACATATCTATTGATAGGCCATATACCTACTTCTAATGTAATGTAATAGCAGCCTGCATATCCTACTCTGACCATTTGTAATATTCTCTTTTCCATTTTATTTCTCTTTCTGCCATCTGAAAACAAAATATTTTGCTCAGATTTTTGCAGTTGCCTTCATCGTACCGGTACGATGTAGGGAACATGATAGAGGTACGATGTAGGAAACTGACTTATTATTGTTTCTAACCTATAAATTCGACACAAAGCTTTTAAGAATAATTACAAAAACTACAATTTAAAAAAGCCAAAACTATGTTCTATTTGACAAAATATAATAATTTTTAATTGTGGCAATGGTACAATAATAGGATACTTACGTTTGATGTAAAAAAATTACATCGAAAAAGGTTAAAATCTTTCTTTCAAGTTTTCACCGCCTACACCTGCTTGCACAAAACAATTGCTACTGCGTTGAAAGTTGTTCGCGGGGTAGTTTTATCTACAATTTTCCAGGTGGCGCTTTTGGTCACAGTTTAGCAGAAAATGCAGAGGTACGATGTAGGAGCCGGTACGATGATGGCAACTCTCCCCTACTTGGCTTTTTTTACATTAAATGTTTTTGTTATGATTTCACTTCTCTTTAAAGGAATTGGATAATATTTAATTTTTAAAGTAGTAAAATATGCGGAATATTGTTCAAAACTTTTGCAATGCCTAAGAATTTTTTCCCATGGTTTTATTATAGTTCCTATCAGCCTCTCAAAGCTCAGCTCTCTAGCGTTTCTGAAAGTGGACAATGTTACTTTGACATAGCTTTACCTGTATAGGGGAGAGAAGTAAATTAAAATTTTTGTGTTTTTAATTTTTTTTTTCAGCTCTTTAGCGTTTCTGGAAGTGGGTAATGTTACTTTTACATAACTTCACATTTATAGGGGAGGAGAGTAAATGAAAATTTTCGTGTAAAAATTTTTTTTTTCATGGTTCCATCATAGTTTCTATCAGCGTTCCAAAGCTCAGCTCTCTAGCGTTTCTGGAAGTGGGCAATGTTACTTTTATATAAATTTACATTTATAGGAAAGGGAACTAAATTAAAATGTTGGTGTTTTTACATTTTATTGTACCCATTTGGCTGCCCTATAATGAACACCTGCGTCGTTGATGGCCTTACCCCAGCACCGGGTTTAAAATTATATTATTTTTTTCGATCATCACAATATTTGGCAAAATAGTTTTTTGTATTATAATATTTTATCAAAGTTTAACAAGAAGCAAAAAAAAATATTATATGGTAAAAATACACTTTTTTCGGAAATTAGCAAACAATCAATGAGCCTAAAAATTTGAGATGGATTCCTTGTTTACTTTTTTAATTCTGCTTGCATTTTTTTGCTTATGAATTGTTCATTAATGAACAAAAAAGCATCATAGTTAACATCGACAGGGGGTAAAAATTCCTCGCAACTAAAAATCGGCTTAGTTTTAATTAATTTATGAGGAAATGAATGCAGCTAGAATTGGCAATCGTATAGTTTGTGAAACATC
This sequence comes from Aspidapion aeneum, assembly GCA_963576565.1. Classification (NCBI taxonomy): domain Eukaryota; kingdom Metazoa; phylum Arthropoda; class Insecta; order Coleoptera; family Brentidae; genus Aspidapion; species Aspidapion aeneum. The sequence goes on from OY755043.1 coordinate 99,826,973, forward strand.
TTCTTTGCTCTATCAATAAATAAAATAAAAATTAATAATTCCAAAATTTCGGCGGAGAAAGTGATTTTTAACGAATTAAAAAAAACTAAGTCTTAGTTTCTCAAAACAGAAGAATAAACAAACGTCTTTGAAAGGTTAAGCTTGATTCTGACCGCCATCTTGGATTTTAAGAAGGTGATAAATTTCGATAGGGACATTTAAAGAGCAATTAATTTTTGCCTTGATACTTTTGATTTGAGGAAAATCGGTTTAGTAATAATTAATTTATTAGGAAATGAATGGAGACAGAAAGGAAAAGGTAATCGTATAATCTGTACAAAAATAAAACAAAAATTAATTTTTTTGGAACAATATTAGCTGATTTTAGTAATTCGTACTTCGTCCGTGCGTGGCAGAAATAGGATTTTTAGCTCACACTACTACTATACTATAGTAGTGTGAGCTATGGTGATCCTAATTTTTTTCGAGAAAAAAAAAAGTTGCTCCAATTTCAAATTTTTTTATATATCTTTGCGTTTCAGCTGATTTTGAAACTTTTTTGTCTCATCGTCTGTCTGTCTGTCTGTCTGTCTGTCTGTCTGTCTGTCTGTCTGTCTGTCTGTATGTCTGTCTGTCTGTCTGTCTGTCTGTCTGTCTGTCTGTATGTCTGTCTGTAACGACCAACCCGCATAACTCAAAAACCGCTTGTCCGATTTAAATGAAATTTGGTACCTAGGCTGGGTCTTGGGCTGTGGTGGTCCCATTTAAAAATGAACGAAATCCACCGAACGCAAGCCAAATAAAAGGGTGGGGGTAGATTTCAAAAATGAGAGTTTATGTGAAAACATGGCGTGAGTGATATCAAACGAAAGGTAATTAAGTCTGGAGTTAAACAAAATTAATTTTAAGTTATTTAAAAAAAAGGGTTGGGGTAGATGTCAAAAATTAAAGTTTAAGTGAAAATATGGCGTGTGTGATATCAAACGAAAGGTAATTGAGTCTGGAGTTAAACAAAATATATTTTAGTTAAAAAAAAGGGTGGGGTAGATTTTAAAAATTAGAGTTTACGTCAAAACATGGCTTGTGTGGTATCAAACGAAAGGTAATTGAGTCTGGAATTGAATAAAATATATTTCGGTTTTTAGTTATATTAGCTCAGACGTACACTATAACTATAGTACCTATTGTGAGCTTAGGTACCCATAGATTGGCAGAGTATTTTATTAAAAAAATACTAAATAAATATCTGGAACATGAAAATAAACAAGCAAATTGAAAGGGTTTAGCATGATTTTGTGCGCCATCTTGTAATTTGAATATTGCGGATAAATTTTTTTCCTTAAAATCCTAATTAATTTCTTGCAAACATCAGCTTTTTTCCGGTTTTTTTTACCTCTGTTTTCCTTTTTTTTGCTCCACCCGGTATTTTAATAAACTGGATGATAGTATGTGGTCAGCACCCCCACTTATTAAAAAAAAATTAATGCCTTATATAATGGATGTACAAAAATTTCTATAGTTAAATTCACGTTATAGATATATAGGGAGTTAATAACGGTAATGACTTGTTTTTATGGGATTTCATAGATTCTCTAAAAATAGCTATCTTTGGGGGCAAATGGCATGAAACCTTGAATATCGTTTTTGGAGATTCATACAAATTTTGAAAGCTTGTTCCTTGGAAAAGTCAGTTCTACTGGAGGAACAAAATCACCCGGGAAATATAAAAATCCCAAGGACATGAATGAAGAGGTGACAAAATTGACTCAAAATTCAAGGATTTTTAAAGTATCATTTCTTGTGTTTGGATTAAATTCTTATACTCCCTGACTATTTTTTTTGAACTGCAATATATTTTTTTAAATTTTCTTTAAATTCTAAAACATAATAATAAGAACTTAAGAAAGAAATAGTTCAAAATAAAGTGTAGTAAAAAAATGATTTTGTTATGAGCGAAATCCATGGATTTTATAAAAATACTGACTTGACTAAATTCAAAAATTTTTTGCATGATTTTGTTATTAGTAAAAAATCTAAGTTATAATATATTCTGATAGGCAGACTCAAAAGGAACCTTAGTTTGCAATCACACCCAAAATCTTAAACTTAATCACGCTTCTAAAGTTAATACCTTGTTAGAAAGGCACACTCATTGCCTGGCTTAAAGTGAAATTAGACCTCTTTTAGCTAATACAGTTATTTAGATATTTCGAAAAATCTGGATCAATGTCACGTCACATTTTGAAGCGTCGCGACGCCGCATATATTACGTCGCCGGAATATGATTTTTGTAAATGTCTTCATAAGTTTATTAATCGTACCAATTTATATCACCACAACTTCGGAAATTCTGCCCAACCACAGTAGGTTGTTTAAACATTAATATCAGTGGGGGCCCATGAGCTGTGAAGCTGACTTAAGAGTGGTGGGGGTTCTGGATTGTTTTCTTTGGTACCAAAATGTGTTGAAAAAATTGAGATATATTTCTTATCGTAAAACAATTACCCTAAAAAAAAAGAAAGGAAAATCAACATAGGATTTACTGGCTACCTACATTGTTTCTAATAAACGTAAAATTTAGTACCCGTAAATTAAAAGTCCAACAAGTTTTCGTGGCTAAGCCGATAAAAAAAAGGGTTTTTTTTGTTTCTCTCGTATTTCCAAGATCTAATAGACACCTAATAAGTGTTGACCGTTAACTGTTGCGTCCTTATCGGACTCTTCAGAACACTACTTGGTCAATGTGACACCCTTGCTAAATTAAGTAAAAGGTTTTGCCTATCACCTAACGTTTCTATTGAGTAAACAAAATCATGTACTCTGCAAGAAGCGCCATCTGACAAAATACAAGAGAAACTAAAACAGCCGCAGGTGAGTAAAACTGCTAATCCTTACCATACGCAGTTAAACGTTTGTGATTTTGACACGAAATCATTTAAAATAATTTCCTAACCAGAAATATTAATATAAATGTCAAACTGTCATTCTATCGGGGTAAGAAGATGCTGACTGTAGGTTGTAAAAAAAACGCACAGATAAAAACAAGTCAAAGACATGCCATTTTTTTTATTTTGTTGCCGTCAGTATGCATCTGATAAATAAAGGGGTTGGAAATGCCACAAACGTGTAACTGCCTATGGTAAGGACTATATATCATCAATCGATTAAAATATCGATTAAGAAAGAGAATCTATCACGTGACCTACGGCAAACATTGTCTTTTAAGTCAGATCAACACTGATTGCGTTTATTCTGCCATTAAGACGTTGGCGTCGCGTCTGTCAACGGAGTTTAAGCCAAATACTAAAAAAATTTAAAATTTAGTACCCGTAAATTAAAAAATCAAACAAGTTTTCGTGGCTAAGCGGGTAAAAGGAAGATTATTTTATGGCTTTCGAGCTACCCACGGAAAAATATGAGAGAAACAAAAAACGCTTATTTTTGCCCGCTTAGCCATGGGCCATTAGACTAGTACTATTGGTAGGTCGTAGGCCTAGAATAAGATATTTTTTCTTACCCTAAGGTCGTAGGTAGTATTTACATCGGCACATAAAATAAAAAAGTGATTTGTATGTAAAAACATTGCAATTTTTCGTGTACACTCAAAAGATGAGAAAAGCGCTGAAAGAAAAAACAAAATTTTTTTAATGGTATTATCGTTGGTTTATAAAGAAGCTCTCCAAAATAAATTTATTTGATGGCTTTGAAAATGTACCCTTTTCGCAACTTCACTGTTTAATATTGCAATACCTTGTCACGTTTTTTGCTATTTATTCGAAATTTTGAGGTGTCCGTGTGATTTTTTTCCGTGTGCACTTTTTCCCACAAACGATTTCTTCCTTGAGTGCTGTTCTGATAAAGCAAGACAACAAAATTTTTTTCAGCCTTTAACTTAGCTGTAGTAGAGTCCCTGTATATTGACATATTTATAAATCCAAATATGTCAACATACAGGGACTCTAAGCTGTAGTAGCATGGGCGGCTCAGATTTATTTTAAATATGTTGTTTTACATAATCTGAAAACTGTATCTTGAAACTCTATTATTATTATAGGAATCTTTACTGTCTTAAAACCACATTTTTAAAATAAGAACGAGCCGTCAATGCGAAACCAAGGAAAACATCGACCACAGATCCCTACATAGAAATATAAATTTTAAATTAAAAAATTTTATCACATTGCGACAAAGATAAAGATATAATCATAAGGATAAAAACTTACAACCATATTCCACAGATTTTGAATAAAAGGTTTGTTGATTTTATTGGACATCAGAGAAAACAATAATAAAATATTCTATATAAAGTCAATTCATTTCGGACCATTTAGTCTCGGCCCCCTTTTCTCGTCATATTTGACCGTAGTTGAGTCGATCACGTGATTTTACATTTAACCCATGATTACACATTTGCAATGGCGTACGCAGAAATAAATCCTGGGGGGGGCTTGAGCGCGAATCGATCCAAAGAGATGGATGCCCCCCCCCAGCTTGAGCACACATCGATACACATTAATCCCCCCTCCCCCTACGTACGCCACTTACCTTTGTGCATTTAAACCAATGCAGGATAAACAGAGCGGGTAGCGGCCGAATCCGAGAACAAACGGGCTTAATGCGCAGAAACCGTAGGTACTGAAAATTATGATGCAAAAAAAAGTAATTTAGCAATCTTTTTCACTAATTAGCTATTGATTTTAATAAAATTTTATAGAATGAAAGAATTGCAATGTTCTCAAAGGCTTAATCTATGCAAAAAATTTGGCCACTATATAAATAAATGGTTTGACAATATTTTCTTATTTTGATCCCCATGTTATATGATTATTTTCTTGTTTTGGCCTCTATCCCACAATAAAAATATTGTGAGTCATACCGTTTCCATAATACTACTATGTCGGTTTAGAACATTTTTCTACATTGTCCGACGCCTATTCTCCACCTGCTTCGATCCTGACAATCATCTTCTGTCAGCATTTGTTGGCTCATTGATCTTTGGAATGACTGTTGCCATTCTAGTTTAGGACGCCCTCTTTTTCTACGCCCTATTGGTTGCCATTCTAGGATCTGCTTTCGTCGTTCATCCGTTGTATATGGTCGTACTATATCATGTCTTTTAGTGATGTCATCCGCTATGTTTCCCTCGATTCCCATTCTTTCTTTTATGGTCTCATTTCTTATGTGATCTGTTCTAGATATTCTCATTAATCTTCTCATTGCATCCATTTCGACACTTTTCATTTTTGTTTTGTATTTTTATGTTACACGACAAGTCTCTATTCCATACAACAGCGTGCTTTTCACCACTATTTCATATATGTTAAATTTTACATGTTTGCCCGCAGGTAGAAAAACGATAACTGCAGTGGACTGTATATATTTTAATTAATGAAAGCGCGAACAAACATAAATATATTGATATGAAATCACGAAATAATTAAGGTCCATAGGTTAATTGTTGGTACCACACAACGAAAATCAGAAACAAAGCACTCACCAGTTTGCAGCCAATTTCTCCACGTTCCAAGGGGCTCCTGTCTGGATCTAATGATGGCACCACGTAGCTGAAGGGCTGAAGTTTCTAGTTCTATGCTTCAGTACACCAAAATCGAGCACTTTCAAGTGTAGAGATTTGTAAATGTTGGAGAAAGTAAATTAACACGCCATTTTTTCGAGGCGGTAGAAAAGGATCTCCCCGATTGTTGGTGCGCATGTCGAAATGCGCGAAAAAATGTACTCTGTCCGTCATCCAATTGTGTGGTTTTAAAATTTACAAACAACCGCGAAATTTAGCGGGAGCTAACATAACTGCCCTCCAAAACACACAATTTTAGAATATCAGCCGGACAGATATAAGAAAAATGATCGACCGATAAATATAAATAAATGAAAAACAGATAAGTAGCGTAAGTTTATTTAGAGATAACGAAAACCCGAAAAAGGCAAAACAAACAAACAAAATTAAAAAAATAAAAATAAATAATAAAGAATTACGTATTGTAATAATTGACTTCAATAGGTAGAAAAAATTAAAATTACTTTTAATTCGGCAAGAGGCACAGTTTTACAACTGGCCGCTTGTAAACACCGGTAGCCGTTTGTACCGTCGCGACACGCACTTGACCGTCTCCGCCGGGATGCAATTCGAGAACCCGACCCGACTGGCCATTTCAAAGGTGATTGGATGTGATCACTCGTTATGATAACCAAATCATTTAATTTGATATTTGGGGACGAATCAGCCCACTTGTGTCGCTGTTGTAGCGTATGCAAATAGAATACCGTTTCCAAAAATCATTATGTAGTTGTTGGATTAGTTGCCATCTCGAGAGTCGAGTTAGGAGAACCTCGGACAAATCTGACTCCGGAATTTCTAAATTAAGGGGTTCAAGGGTCAAAAAATGCAGGGGTAAGAGGTTGAAGATCGTGTGGGTCTGAAGAGGCAGGAGATAAAGGGCGACTATTAAGTACAGCTTCTATGCGACAGGTAAGGGTGGACATTTCCATGATGGACAACTTCTGGTCGCCGACAACTCGAACAAAGTGAGTTTTAAAACTTTTGACGCCAGCTTCTGCCAGGCCATTGAAATGTGGACTGAGAGGGGGTCCCAGATGCCAACGAATAGAAAGTCTGGTGGACGCACTTCTTGCGTAATCAAGTAATTGGTTACGAAACCCTATAAAATTACTGCCCTGATCTGACCAGCATTGCGTCACGCTTCCACGTCTGGAAATGAATCGATGGAATGCACCTACAAACCCTTCGGTGGACAGTTCCATGGTTAATTCCAAATGCACGCAATGTGTGGCCGTACAGACAAACACACAGACATACGATTTGAAAGCTTTACAACCACGGTAACGATGAGGAATCACAAAGAAAGGTCCACAAAAGTCGATAGCTACACTCGAAAAAGGTTTAAGTTGATTGATTTGATGAGCGGGAAGTGAACTCATTATGGGCGGTCTATAGGGTTTAGAGTTGATTCTAAAACATTGCAAACACTTGGATATATGGTTCTTTGAATTGCCCGTCTGGCAGATAATATCCAAAATTGCTGTAAAAGCAGATTATGTAATGTTTTAAACCCAGGATGAAGGTATTGTCGATGAGTGGACTCGATAAGAAGAGTAGTTAAACGATGGTTACTCGAAAGTAAGACGGGGTGTTTTGCAGAATAAGACAAAAGGTCAGATTTTTGTAATCTGCCACCGACTCTAATGATACTATTTTCATCAAGGAAAGGTGAAAGTCCTCGAAAAGGTTTCGGTATTGGTTTATCCTTAGATAACGCGGAAAAAAGCTCAGAAAAACAAGAACCTTGAACGCGTTAGATAAGAAGGTATAACGCTCTTTGCATCTCACCGGTGGTAGGAAAAACAATATTCTCAAAAATAGCTTTTTGGTCCGGCGGCTTAGTGGGTATTTGATAGGAATGGTTTTGAAAAAGGTTAACTATTCGAAGGATATAACAAATGATACGTTGAATTTTTGATATAGATGAATATTTGATAAGAAGCTGATCTAAGAAGTTGACATCAATTATCGCACTGCAACAGATCTTTGGCTTTTCCTCCAGATTAATATCTCCGAAATCAATCGGCATTTTTGATTTATGAAAATCGGGCCATTCGTTTTCGGGAGACCACAAAAACGACGGTGCGTTCCACCACATGTCATGTGACATGAGCTGTGAAGGGATGGCCCCTCGTGAAGCAATATCGGCTGCATTTAAAGCAGAAGGAATGTAGCGCCATGAGTTTGAGGGAATGATTTCTTGGATTCTACTGACTCGATTTCCAACAAAGGTTTGCCAGCGATTAGGAGGGGATGAAAGCCAATGCAATACGACTTGCGAATCGCAGAAAGTAACGATATTTGTAAAAGTTATTTTTCCTTCATAGCTAGATAAAACGAAGCCAATTAATTCGCTTAAAAGAAATGCGCCTAGGAGTTCTAGCCAAGCCAAAGTCTGTGACTTTATAGGCGCGACCCTAGATTTTGCAGATATGAGAGAAACAGATATATTGTTTTCCTCTTCTACACGAAAATATACGACGCCTGCGTAGCCTCGAATTGAAGCGTCACAGAAGCCGATGATTTGACAGGTATTGGTTTTTAACAGTTTGATTTGTCAGGGTAATTGAAAATTGGAAAGAAGCGGGAATTCAGAACGAAGTTTGTTCCAAGAGTCGATGATAGAAGAATCTGGTTCTTCGTCCCAGCCTATTTTTGATATCCACAACTGTTGCAAAATAAATTTTGCTTGTAGCAACAAGGGACAAAGAAAACCTAAGGGATCGAAGATTGTTCCTATGATAGAAAAAATAGAACGTTTGGTTGGGGATTTGTCCTTCATTCGTTTTTTGGATGCCATTGAAGTCCTAAAACTTTGATAAAGTGGGGTTCCTCCTTGTCGAAAGAGAGAGGCATTTGACGATTGGACTCTGGCAATGTTGCCAATAACTCAGGACAATTGCTTGCCCATTTTTTAAGTTCAAATCCTCTCGACTTCAACAAATCATTGAGTTCTGTTTGAAGGGAAAGAGCTTCAGAAAGCGAAGGGCTAGTTCCCAAGATATCGTCGATATAGATTGACGTTTTTAGAACAGTACTCGCCATAGGAAAACGTTCCTTTTCTCTCTCTTCCAGCTCATTTAAGGTACGCATGGCTAGAAAAGGTGAGCATGTCATGCCAAAAGTGACAGTAGAAAGTTCCCACACTGAAAGTGGGTCATGTGGAGAAAACCTCCACAATATCCTTTGATAAGGACGGTGATAAGGATTGATAAGGACTTGACGGAACATCTGTTTGATATCAGCAATGTAGGCAATAGGATTATTAAGACGAAACGTAAGGAGTAAAGAAGCAATATCCTTTTGAAGTTTCGTTCCAGATAACAATGTGTCATTGAGACTAATATTTTTTGGGGTGACTGCCGAACAATCCCAGACTAACCTTAATTTTGTACTTAAGCTTTCCGGCTTTAGTACGCAATGATGTGCTAGAAAACACGATACGTCGACCTTTGGTTGACTAGGTAAAACTAAACTCATATGATTAGAATCGATATAGTCTTGCATGAATAGGCAGTGTACAAATCAGGATTTTTGATTAATCTATTTTCTAGAAGTAGAAATCTACGATAAGCTTGCGGATAAGTATTTCCTAGGTCAGGGTTTATTTTATCTTTAAACGGAAGATCTACCATGAATCTACCGCTCGGTTGCCGTACGACACTCGCAGTAAAAATTGATTCCGCTTGTTTTTCTTCCTTTGATAAGATTTGTTTTTTAGGCAAATGTTCGATTTCCCAAAACCTAGGGATAATGACCTCTAAAGGAGGTGAATGACTCGTTAAAAAACAACTGGTTCGTTCCGTAAGACTACCTACTTCGTCCACTTTTCCCATGACGACCCAGCCAAAGATGGTTTCAAGGGCTGAAGGTTGCCCTATTTGTCCAAGAACCCTGCCCTCCTTGAATATCTGTGCGAATAGCTCGCAACCAATAACTAGGTCCACAGGTCTAGATTTGAAATAAGATGGGTCGGCAAGTTTAAGGTTTTCCAAGTGTTTCCACTGATTATCATTCAAAGTGAATGTAGGCATATTGGAACATAGTTGTGGAACGACAATTGCTTCGAAATTAAGTAAAGGAGTGACCTGTCCTTGTGGCTTAATGTGACATTAAACGAGCCCTTTGGAAGTAAGAGAAGACATTTGATTTAATCCGAATATTTCAGTGGTGTAACTTCGCCTAGGAAGATTAAGACGCTGAATACACTTTTCACTGATGAATCCTGTCTGTGATCCAGAATCAAGCAGTGCATTCACAGGTTGAAAATTTCCGCAACCGTCCATAACATCTATTATGGCGGTGCATAAAAGAAAGGTACCTGAAGGTCCTGAGGTATTTAATGACACATGAAGATTATTGACAGGTGTTGTGTGAATGACAGGACTAGTATCTTGGCTTCCAGACTCTTTATTAGTTTCTAAGATATGAGTTAAAGTGTGGTGCCTTTTACTATTGCAATTCCTGCATGAATATTTTGATTTGCACGTATCTACCCCATGCGAGGGATGAAAACACGCTAGACATAATTTTTTCTGCTTGACGAAAGATAGGTGAGAGGTCAAGAAATGTTTGACATTTCGAAAGCACGTGATTTTATTCCCGTACTTGAATTAGTTGCGGTGCCAGCCAGTCCTATAAAAGGCGAATTGGATAATTTATAGGTAGGCTTTTGCCCAAACTGATTTTGCATAGAATTTGAATTTTGATAGGTAGGCTTTTGCCCAAACTGATTTTGCATAGAATTTGATTTTTGATAGGTAGGCACCTTTTTGGGTGCTGTTGATTGAGGAAGTGATTCCAAAACTTTACATATTTTTTCTAGAAATTGAAAAAGTGACTGAAAAGTGGGAATTTCGGTATTAGTATTGGCGTGACTCATTTCGAAATTTGAACGCGTCGGAATATCCAATTTTTCTAACAAAATGAAAAAAATAATAAAGTCCCAACTGTCAACGTCAAAACTAAGTGATTTTAAAATTTCTAGGGATTCTGAAATGGTGTCAATTAAATTACGCAATTCTTTAGCTGACTCGTTTTTTAATGTAGAGTTCATAATTGTGCTTAAAGCATCATTTGCGAGGTCTCGCTTGTTTTGATATCTATTGACTAATTTGTCGTAAGCAATTTTATAATTTTGATCAGATAAGCTAATCCCTGATATCAATTTTAAAGGCTCATCCTCGAGATATGAAAATAAATATTGAAGTTTTCGGACGTTACTTAGACTGTGATTTTGATCTATAATGTTATTAAAAAGATCGAAAAAGCTTGGCCATAATTTTTTATCACCTCGAAATATGGGAATACCTAACTCTTTGAGTTTTGGAGTTTCGTTTTGTCGAACATATGATCCCGAAAAGGATGGGGCCTCAACCGGAAATATTTTAGAGTAAACCCCCTTACACGCATAAAAATATTTACGAGCTTCTGAAAGGATCGCATCTTGCGTTTTAAACTCCTCGTCGTCCGAGTCGTCTGTCAACATAATGACATCATTATGTGCCAGCATGCATTTATCGAAGGTTTCATCCAAATCGGAATACCTCACTTCAAACTCGTTTCTCGCTTTTGCGTCCGTTGCCGCGCTTTGTGAAAACACATAACACTCGGTGATCGCAGATAAAAAAACCTTGCGTTTTTGCACGGCTTTTTTGATAGACATGATTTTACCTTTGAAATGACGAAATTGTCGGTAAATATACAATTAACGCTAAATTAATGCTTCTGAAATAGAAAAATGACGAATTGTCGAATATATGGACTAATTTATCGCAATTGATGAAAATTGTTTTAAATATCGAAATGATATGGAACACATCTAATCACAGAAATGTCGGTAAATATACAATTAACGCTAAATTAATGCTTCTGAAATAGAAAAATGACGAATTGTCGAAAATATGCACTAATTTATCGCAATTGATGAAAATTTTTTTAAATATCGAAATGATATGGAACACATCTAATCATAGAAATCGTGCTTGTTTGTTTTGATTGCTTCTCGATTTTTGTTTACTGAATGACCACGCGGTAGACCCTCGTTACCATAGCAGCGGACCGAAAACAGGTGAACTGCGCCGATACCGAAGGTCGAGCGAAAATCTCTCTTGGTTCAATACGATTGGCAAAATTCAAGGCCGTATGATCTCGGCGAAAATGTGAAAATGAAATGGCCGACTTATTAATACCGTCGTATGGAGTAAATTTAAATAATTCGGGTCGAAGGAACACTTTTTGTTTGCCCGCAGGAAGAAAAACAATAACTGCAGTGGACTGTATATATTTTAATTAATGAAAGCGCGAACAAACATAAATATATTGATATGAAATCATGAAATAATTAAGGTCCATAGGTTAATTGTTGGTACCACACAACGGAAATCAGAAACAAAGCACTCACCAGTTTGCAGCCAATTTCTCCACGTTCCAAGGGGCCCCTGTCTGGATCTAATGATGGCACCACGTAGCTGAAGGGCTGAAGTTTCTAGTTCTATGCTTCAGTACATTAAAATCGAGCACTTTCAAGTGTAGAAATTTGTAAATGTTAGAGAAAGTAAATTAACACGCCATTTTTTCGAGGCGGTAGAAAAGGATCTCCCCGATTGTTGGTGCGCATGTCGAAATGCGCGAAAATGTACTCTGTCCGTCATCCAATTGTGTGGTTTTAAAATTTACAAACAACCGCGAAATTTAGCGGGAGCTAACATTACATTTTTTTTTATCTCTCTGTTCCACAAATTACTGTTAAGACATCCAATAAAATTTTTTGCTTTTGTTATTCTTTTTTCCAGTTCTTTACAGTCTGTTCCTGTCTTATCAAATGTGACACCCAAGCATACTAATTGCATAGAGATATTGTTTTTCCATTGTCTAGTTCTAACTCACTGGATTCGTTTCCAATACATAAGTACTGTGTCTTGTCCACGTTCACTGTTAATCCCCACTTTTGATAATCTTCCGTTAACTTTCTTATCATGTACTCCATGTCTTCTTTATCGTTAGCTACAATTACTTGGTCGTCAGCAAACTCTAAGTGTGTATATGGTAAATCGTTCGTTAAGTTGTATTCCCATGCTGTGCACTTTACGTTTCCAGTCAGCTACTGCGATATATATTTTAAAAAGAGAGAGACAACATCCCTGTCTTTAGACTTTGGTTACCAGGAATTCTTTTGAAAGTCGATTTCCAATTTTAATTTTAGATTTTGACCCTTTGTATATTTCTTTTATCACTTTTGATTGACTGATTGATTGATATTAGTTTGCTCTATCTAACACTGTCCATAATTTTTCTGCTGGACCGGTATTATATGCTTTTTGTAGGTCCACAAAAATAACATGAGTCTCTATATTTCTGGCGCTCCTCTTGTCAATTACTTGTTTAAGACAAAACACATTATCACTACAAGATCTGCCTGCACGAAACCCAGTTTGCTCTTTTTCTTCTTGTTCATGAAAATCATTCTCTATTAGATCTCTAAGAATTCTACTGTACAATCTACTTAGAGTACTGGTTACTGAAATTCCTCTGTAATTGTTGCAATCCAGCTTGTTTCCTTTTTTATGTACTGAGGGTATGAATGGATACTGGATTTCCGTTTATGCATTGATTGATAATATATGTGAGATTTTCTAGTAGTTTCTCTGATCCATATTTAAGCATTACAGCATATATTCCCCCATGTCCGCTAGCTTTTTCGGATTTAAGCTTTTAAATAATATTCTTTATCATTTCTTTTTCGATGATTACCTCCTCTCCATGTACTTCTATCTTCTATTCTCTTTGAAGAGGCTCACAGATATTCGGGTATCGTTTCCTGCAGCAGTCCCTTGTGGTGTTCTGTCCATTGCTCTGGTTTGATGATCTGGATGTTTACTTTTTTTTTGGGTTTTTACTCTAGAAATGAATTTACAAACTTCAGAACTCTGCCTACCTCCTACTTGTGTATTTATATCGTGGCATTTGCGCTCGAACGTTTAATTTTTTTCTGTGCGTATCAAATTTCTTAGCTGTCTTCTGGTTTTCCTGTAAATTTCTAGGTCTCTTTGCTCTTTAGTGCTTAGACATTTCAAGTATGTGAGTTTTTTCTTTGACCATTTCCTGTATTTCTACCGTCCACCATATCTTTTTGTTATTTCTATTATCTTGGTATCCAACAGCTTCGTTGATTGCTTCCTTTAAGCTTTTTATTATGTTTGTATATATCTCTTCAAATGAGTGTTCTGTGTTTATTAATTTTTCATTTAATCTGTTCTGATAGAATATTTGCGTACTTTCGATTTCTAGACTTTCAGAGTTGTATTTTTGATTGTCTTCGATGCATTCTAGGTTTTCATTTTCTCCAATACTTTCGTCCCTATTTGATTTTCTTAAAGAGATTAATATTTTTGCTTTTACCAGATGGTGGTCAGATCCACAGGTAATACCATGAAGTGCTTGCACATCATACCTCTTGAATTGCGAGTGTTGTCCACCTATCTTGTTGGCTAAATCTAGGTATATGGATGAATATCCTTATGTTTAAAAAAACCATTACTTATTTTTAGGTTGTGGGTTTCACACAATTGCATCAGTTTCAAGCCATTATCATTTGTTACTCTCCAAATGGTCCTATCACTTTGCTCTGGGTTTGTCTACCAGTTCGGCTATTAAAATCGCTATGCATACTTATTTCTCTGGTATTACCGATTTATAGTCTCATCAAGTTGGTCAAAGAACATTTGGTTTGTAGCTACTCTTTCGTCATCTGATGGTGCAAGCATGTTCATGTTCACTGGAAGTATGTTTTCACTAATGCAATCGTAGTCCGTAATCTTACCTTTTGGGTTTTTTTTATTAACAAGGCTATCCCTCTAGCTGCTCCCCTTTCTTTTGGGACTCCAGTGAATATGTGGGCAAAACTACCGACACTATTCGTACCTTTTCCTTTCTTTTTTTTCTCTGTGAGTGCAATAATGTCGATCTTACAATTCTACATTTCGGTTATAATAATGTCCAACTTTTGGTTCACTTCCTGTACGTTCCATGTAGCTATATTCGTAGTCCTTTATCTTTGCTTTTTTCGTCTTTGAGAATTTCCATCAATTGCTCCGAGGCTTTGTTTAAGCTTGATAATTGCTTTGTTTTACAAGGATTAGAGAACCACTCTAATGCCTCAACCCTCTGCTTGGAGGGCCAGGATTTTTAATCAAGGTTTTTCTCCTCTAGCCTTTGACGAGCCAACGCCATACTGTAAGGCAACAGCTGTAGTCTTTTATACTATCCCTAAAAGAAAGGGTTGCCACCTACGCTATGATCACCGTACTTTTCCGCCTTTAATACCGATGTGGTCTTCTCCCGTATCCCTGGGAAAGGGACCCTAGGCAGGTGCTAACTCTAAGGATCGGAGAGTACCTGGAATATACGGAGGGCAGAGGTCGATTCATTTCCCCTGATAGACATCTGACGAGGTCTACCCCGTACCCACTCCGTTTCCATCCTGTATAAAAAAGGCACTAATGCAGAATTCAACTTAATAATTATTTATTAATAGGTACTTTTTAACGTTTCGTATTTTTTATTTGATTTTCTTTTCGTATTTCCCTCCTAAATTTTTGTGGCTCTCCTCGCCACATCCACCGGTTGTTCCACTGGCTTTTATAGCCCAGTGGATCGGCAGAAAGGATGAATCAATGCATGTAACTACAGTGAGACAAAGGAATGTTTTGATAAATAAACGAACGTTTGGAAATTTATAATGTAACTTAAATTAATTATGTTAGTAGGCATTTATGTTGTCAGACTACTTTTTTTTTAAACATACTCTCCTGACCTATTCCCCGGGGTCTAAGGAGTGTCAACTCTAACAGTTATCAATTGATTACCAACATATTCTACTCGTAACAATGAAGAACACTATTCTTCATTGAGATAGGATACGTTGGCGAGAGGTCATGAGAGTATGTTTGGAAAACAAACAAGATATATTCCTGCGTTCGCCACTGGGTTCCACGATTAAAAGAAACTAAAAAACCCATTACTACAATCTTCTGATGGCTTATATTGTTTAATATTTGGCACACTTCCTCAAATCATGAGAAGTCTTTAAGGACACAACAAAAAATGTTTCTGAAGAGGACTCATCTGTGAGGTGGCTTAATATCCTGTGCTTTAAATGGAGGGCAGGCTTGTCTTTGAAGGCAAACTAAAATGTGAAAAATGCTTGAAGGTCAGCGAAAAGCACGTGTCTATAGAGCCTCCCTTATACTACTACTACTACTGCTATTACGAGAGTTTTTGTAGGTAAAGCGACTTGGGTATCTACCTAAAAAACTTAACTAGCTAACTAGTTTAATAATAAAATTAATAATTAATAGTAATTTGAACATCCGTAGGCATGGCTAATTCATCTTCCGGTTCCACGATCAAAAGAAACTCATAAACAAATAGAAAACCTATTATAACGATCTTCTGATGGTTTATATTGTTTAATATTTCTTCTTTTTTACCAATCACAAAAGCTACGTTTACACTAGTGTTATTAAACATTTTACATCACAAATAATTTTTGATAAATTGACTTAACGCTCGGGATTAAAGATTCAAATTTAACCAATAAATCATAATAGTTAGTTTTAGTTTCACCCAACAAGCGTCACCTATGGTTTTAGACCCCTAGGCATAATTTATATAACGAGGAGAATTTAGTGGCATAAGGACAAGGGATAAATAAGAAAAATAAGATAATAAAAAATTTTTACCTGAGGCTGGATTTGAACCAGCGCCAGCGACCCACTAACCAGGCAAACGTTCTTCTAACTCATGGAAGCTTTAGAGCACACACTTATATAAACGAAAATTAGAGATGACAAAACGGTCTCTGAATAGGCGGATTTTGAATCGGTAGCTCAGTTGGAACAGTGTTTGCCTGCGAAATTTCACTCTGTAATCACTTTAAGGGTTATGGCCAAAATCTAAAGGGGATATCGAGGCATGTCTTCCGGTAATTGTTCTACAGTATTTAACTGAATAGGTGCTCTTCACAGCTAGGTTCCTCTTCTGACTTTCATAAACTTAAAGTTGTCCCCTACTCCTTATGGTACTCCCTTTATTCATTAGTGTGTTTACATTCACTGCAAGATTTTTAGGAATTCACATTCTGTTAATGCGGCAGAAACTATTAAGTAGTTTTTCAAGTATGGAAAATAAGCTTACGAGGTAACGTCCTTGTTGACTAGTTTAGACCCCAAATCTTATACTATGAACGTTCATTGATAATTCTAGACGTCCATTTATAGTCCATATCTGGAAATTGACCGTACAATGGACGACCACTGGATATCGTCTATTAGACGACCATTGTACACATCCAATAGGTATTGCAAACTCTGGTAAGTTTAACGGACGTCCGTTTTTGGACATTCAGAAACTTCCAATGGACATATACTGTATTGGATTTGTATATTCCAGTGGATATCCACTGTCTACTGGATGTCCAATGGACATATTTAATTAGATTAGAGACGATTTATTAGTTTTACAGTCCAGTGGACGTCGACTGGACGTCCCGTGCTGTATAGATATACATGTGCAGGGACCTTAAGTACAAGAAATACTAAATCCGACAGATTCCTTCTTTAAAGTGGATCGTCCATTTCTACCACAGAACACCAAAGAATCTCTATCTCGAATTCTTTGTCTTGAATTAGTGTTTAGAAAATTTATTTTGTGTCTCTTAAAATGCCGATGCTATGTTGACTGGCGCGCCATACAGTAGCAATTACGTAAAGAAATAACTTAAAAAAATCGTAGGTACTTGTAGATTTATTTATAAACGGTCTTGTTTTACGCAAACTCTAACTTCATGTAGGGAAAAACAGAGAAATGAAAAAATATAACATGCAGTTGCACAAATTTTAAAGGACTTCCGTTGTACGCTCAAACGTTACACCTCCAATGAACGTTCTAGACGTTTCGAACTTAGACTAGACTTAAAATGGACGTTTATTGAATTATTGAACTAATATACTGAGTTGGAATCAAGTGTGAAGTTAGAACATAATTCAATCCAGAAACGAATAATCTTGTGCGCAATCTATTGACTAAATCATATATGAAGTGCCATCCAGAGAAGTGCGACCAGGATGTAAGTAACCATTTTGTCGGTATTACTATGTAATATTTATGTTGAATAATTATTTCAGCTAGCACTAATAAATTTAACGAATATTTTCAGGCAGAAATCCTCTAATTTAGTACACGTCGTAGATTTTCATAGAGTTAACAACCCCTCTAAGTTTCATGGACTTCCATAAAGTACCAAAGTAGTTACGAAATCTCAAAAAACCTTGAAATTGCCACTCACTCACTCGTGTATAGATCGTCAAAATTCTACTGCACTTCTAGACATGCTACAAAGCTGAAATTTGAAATTTACTCCCCTCCCTTATACATGTAAAGTTATGTAAAATTGACATTGCCCACTTCCAGAAGCGCTAGAGAGTTGAGCTTTGGTAGACTGATGAAAAATATGATAAACCTATAGAAAAAATTTAAAAACTCCAAAATTTTAATTTGCTTACCTCCCCCATAAACGTAAATTTATGTAAAAGTGACATTTCCTACTTCCAGAAGTGCTAGAGAGCTGAGCTTTGGCAGACTAATAGGAAATATGATAAAACTATAGGAAAAAATTTAAACACCCCAAAAATATAATTTGTTTCCGTCCCTTTAAATGAAAAGTTATGTAAAAGTAACATTGCCAACTTTCAGGAACGCTAGAAAGCTGTAAATTTATGTAAAAGTGACATTTCCTACTTCCAGAATTGCTAGAGAGCTAAGCTTTGGCAGACTAAAAGGAAATATGATAAAACTATAGGAAAAAATTTAAACACCCCAAAATTATAATTTGTTTCCGTCCCTTATAAATGAAAAGTTATGTAAAAGTAACATTGTCAACTTTCAGGAACGCTAGAAAGCTGAGCTTTAGAAGAAACCTTAAAATGTTTAATAGGGCATTGCAAAAGTTTTGAACAATATTTCGCATATTTTACTACTTTAAAACTTAAATATTATCAAAATCCTTTAAAGAAGGAGTGATCATAACAAAAACATTTCATGTAAAAAACTAAGTCTTACGCAAAAATGGTATTCCGTAAAAAGAATTGAGATAAAATAAAGCCAAGTTCTCCAATACAAATTTCAAAATAAATGGTTCTTATTACAACAACAATAATAATAACAACCAGTTGGATCGATTACACATACCGGAAACTCGAATCAATAGATACTTTAATATACCGTGTGCCCAGAATATTTTGAGAATGGACAAAAACGGATGAATAAGATTCATCTGTCTCTGGATTGGAAACGATTCTATTCACATGAAATCATCTGGCTGCAGGCGGTTTTTTGCACATTCCCAATTGCTAGGGAATATTCTTATCATATTTTTGGCACATGATGGTGTTTACTGGGCTCTTTTATCAGTGCGCTGAAGAATGGGACAATATGTTGACAACCCGAAGCTGCGTGCTAGTGTAAACGAAGCTTCAAGAACCTTTCACCTTCAAAGCCCATCAACGATGCAGCAGGTCTCCACTTGGGGTACCCAGCAAGAACCAGCGTCTTGCAGAACTACACTGTAAGTTCTTTGCGCCGTGCACAAGAAGTACTGCGACTGCTATACGTCATATCGGTACACCTCTAGGTGTGTAACTTTTCCTTTCGTTTCTTTGGTTGTTGGTGATTAAGAATACCGGGTATTGTCTTTATTTTACGTGATTTGAATTCGTGACTTTTTAAAAAATTTCCGAAAAACAAAAATCTGCGCTTTGTGCGGTTTTGAAAGTTTTAAACTTTTTTGTGGTTCTTTCTGGATGTGGCTGGATAATTTTTGTGTTAAGTTGTGTTAGAACTCTCGGATTAAAATGATTGACTTAACGTTATCGGTAAGTTTATGTTTGTATTTAACGCATTTAGTAAAATTTATTACTGGTATCAAAATTAGAATTAGTGGTTTTATATTTTAGTCGTTGCTATTATAGACGGAGATCTGGCTACGGAAGGATACGGATAGGACCGTAAAGTATTTTTTTTTTTATTCCGACTGTTACCGATATTGTCAGAAGTCACTCTGGAAATATGAAGTAAGGGTGTAGGATTCAACACGCAATTTTTTTCAAAAAATATGTGATAAGCTCGAGGGGTTATCAACCCACAGCAGTGCTGAACAAATTTAACACTAGAACCCGACAGTACGCGACAAGGAAAGAACAGGATGTTTGTCAGGCCCAATAGGATATGACAGGAAACAACAGACTCAAGTTTTTGTTAGGGAAATTGAATTTTTGCTCACACGTATACTATAAGTAGTGTGAGCTATGGTGATCATGGCAAAAGAAAAAAAAATGCTCCGATTTCAATTTTTTTAATATATTCTTGCGTTCCAAATGATTTTGAAAAGTATTGTCGCGCCGTATGTCTGTCTATATGACTGTCTCTCTCTGTTTGTATGTCTGTTTGTAACGATCAACGCGCATAACTCAAAAACTACTTGTCCGATTTTAATGTTTTGTTCAGTGATGTTACACTGGCAGGGGAATCTCCAATGGGACGCATCCCCGGGGGGTGGCGAATAAGGGGTGATTTTCGCGGACCAAAATGGGTAAAAATTACATTATCCCTTAATGGTGTGAGCTTAGATGCCCATAAATTGGCAGATAATTTTTTAGGTAGTGTCCTTTTTTCTACTTATCACCTTTTTTTTATTTGACGCAAAGAAAAATACTCTGCCAATTTGTGGGCACCTAAGCTCATAGATTAATGTACAAGATAATGTAATTTCTACCCATTTTGGTCCTAGAAAAAAAACCCTTTATGGGACACCCGCGGGGTCCTTTCTGATGGGAGATCCCCCCCCCCCCAGTGTAACACCCATGAACAAAAAAACTATAATGTATTTTCTTGATCTTCATGCACCGTTACTTTTAATATAGTACACAAGTCATAATTTTAGCAAATCTATAGTTTTTTAAATCAACCCCGACCCCTTGTTTTGGTTCATGTGGTCTGGATTTTATTTATTTTTAAGTGGGACCATTTAGCGCTAAAAGCCATTCTAGGTGCTAAATAAATAAATTTCATTGGATATAAGCCCAAAAAAAGGGTGGTCAGAGAATAAAAAAATTAGAGTTCTGGTAAAAATATTACTTGTGTGATATACTATAGTATACGTGTAAGCTAAAAAATGTTTTAAGGCAAATTTAATTAGCTTCTCATAACAGCACTGTACGACTTTCAGCACTTGTAAGAGGACTCGACAGGACCCGACGGATAATTTGCAATAGTATCGGACACAATATAATAAAGAACAGAAAAAAGTTGTCAGAAGTCTTGCCGGAATTAAATAAGCAGAATAAATAAGCCACGAAAAGGCGCTTGTTCCATAAAAATGTGACAATTTCTATACTTATTCAGTAGTTCAAAATAAAATTAATTGCGAATCGTCGGAAGACTAGGTGGAAGCGTGATAGAGATATTATAGGACTGGCTACGGAGGGGTAAAGGTAGGCTGACCATACGTCCGGATAAAGCTGGACAAGTCCGGCTTTTTGGGCAAAATGAAAATGTCCGGCTGGCTTTTTTGTTTGTCCCGCGTTTTGGCGACCCAAGGGACCCTTTGTTTTTGGTCATCCAGGGGTCCATTATTGGTTAAGCCCCCCACACATGAAATTAGTCCCTGAAACGACATTAGCCTAAAATCAAGAATATTCATTTTTTTTTAAATTTTGGCTTGCTTCATTTTTTTTTTGTTTTTACCAAAAACTTTTTTGAAAAGTACCTAATTTTTTGAAAATCTTTGCCTACGGAGCAATTTTTTTAAATTTTTTTAGATTTCAATTTTTTTTGTTTTTGTTTTTGTAAAAAAAAAATCGGTGCGATTTTATTTGAAAATATAAAAATTTTCGCCTGTGGAGCGATTTTGCAAAAATTGTTTTCTACGGCGCCATTTTTTACACAAAGTACTTATTTTTTTAATTTCGCCTTTTTAATTATTTTTTACAATAATTTTTTTTTTATTTGACGTAATTTTTTTCGAAAAGTAATTTATTCAATTTTCTAGTAGTTTTTTACATTGCAGTTTTCTTAAATTTTTCCTACAAATTGCGATTTTTTGTGAAAAACAAATTTTTCCCGATATATTTGCCTGCGGCGCAATTTTTTTCACCTTTCAGTATTTTTTAATCTTGCAGAAACTGTCATGTATGGGCCAAGTTTTTCGAAAAGTAATTTTTTTAATTTTCGCTCGCGACGTGGCGCCATTTTTGTCAAAAACTTTTTTGTGTAGTATTATTACCTAATTATTATTTTTTTTAGTAGTTTATTGACATTGACATTTTTTATTCACATTGAGGTATGTTAAGCCATCTTACTCCTCCCAACCCCCGTGAACACATTCCGTTTGCTTAGTTTTTTTGCAATATCAGGTAGTAAGCATGCAGGCTTCTCGGTTTCAAGAGACTTTTTTTTGTCATCAAATATTTTTAGAACGGTTTTTCAACATGATCGGTTTTGTCCGGCTTTTTTGTTGAAAATCCGGCTTTTTTGGCGTTGACGTCCTTCTTTTACGCTTAACACATATGGTCACCCTAGGTAAAGGTGACTTGGTAAAGTTGCACTTTCCGCACTTGATAGGGACTTGTTGCAATAGATATGTTACTAGGTAAACTCCTGGCAATTTCTACACTTGTTTCAATGTACTTTTCAATCCTTCAGTGATTAAAAGCAACCACGAAAATTTTAGAAAACTTTATTATTTTTCGGAAGAAATCGCGCCAGAGAAAAGTTTTTTTTGATATAACGAAGAAAATCTTGCCCCTGGTGAACATTTCTGACAAAACAAGTTCTTTTTGTCAAAAATGGCGCCACAGAATAAAATGTTTGCAATATAAAAAACTACTGGAAAATTGAAACCAATTGCGCGGTAGGCAAAAATGTTTTACAATTCGGAAAAAAATCGCGTTGTGGACAATATTTTGCAGATATGACGAAAATAATGGCACCACAGACGAAAATTTGAGAAAAATGATATATTTTTACACAAATTGGCGCCACAGTAATAAACTTTGGGTAAAATGGAAAAAAAATGGGGGCAAGCGAAAATTTCAGAAAAATTAAATTATTTAAAAAAAAGGCGCTGCAGGTTATTTTGTATAGTTTCAAAAGAGCCGAGTGAAAATTATCAAATTTCATAAAAAAAAAATTATTTCTTATATTGTGTCCGATATAATTACAAAACACTGTCAAAACTGTTCCTTATCACATATTTTACAAAAAAAAATTGCATGCAGCCTCACTGAACTTTATTTGGTTACTTTCAAAAGTATATAAGCGCCGCAGTTGGAAATTTTTAAAAAGCGATAAAACAAGTTACATTGCGAGTTTTAGTCATATACATATACGTAGCTAGGAATTTTCTAAATTATAGATACATTAGCCAAAGAAATATTTGTCATAATGTTATAACATTTCTTGAAAAAAAAATAATTTTGTCGAAATTATTAACTAGATAGGTAGGTAGTTAGGTAGTAGGTATACAAAAATTGTCATTCTCCAATAAATAATTCACGCAACCATATTTAATTTGACATTTTCTAAAATTTTTCTCGTTATTGAATATATGTTAACAACTACTGCGTATTAAGTAATTCCATTTATAGAAAAACTAGTCTGTAAACTTTCTTTTGCGTCAATAATTGCTTGAATTTTAGAACTAGTATGTAAAGTTTGGTGTTCTCTTCCGGAAACCCAAAAGTTTTTATGAAATAATTTAAATAAAGTATTGAGTTAAAGTTCAGTTACACCAGGGGTATTTTTTTTGCACTACCTAAATCTATTTTGTATAATAAGTTTTTGGACCGATTTCAAAACAACAAACGTTGTTGGCTTAAGATATCTACTAGCATTGAAATCTTGGTATCTTAAACGTTTTCTTCCAACGTGCAACAGTAAAAAACACCTATTTTTTAAAAAATATAAAAAATATATAAACTATCGAAATCGGCTTAGTGCTTACTACTTTTTGAGGCATACCGATCAGTTTAATAGTGATGGGCAAAACTGCTATTTTTAAAAGCTGCTTTTTAAAGCAGTCTTGTACAAAAACTGATAAGTTTGAAAAATTGCACCAAAAATGATTTGACGACGAAAAAAAAATTCCTCACCCGAAAATTTGCCATTTGAGATTATGACAAAAAATATAAAAAGTACTACTTTAAATTTTCCCACCTACCTATTTCTCTGAAAAAAATGTTGATGACCATAAAAAAGGTCCTATTCCGAAAATTTTCCAAGTTCCTAACTAAAAGTTTACTTTTCCCTGTTGTATACTGCTAGTTCAAAAGAAGCGTTTTTTTTTATTCAATAGTAGTTGAAAGCTGCTCTGCTCTAATGTCAGCTATATTAGAATTTTGATGGAAATGCAGTTGCGGTAGGTTCTAGCATCTTTGTTTATTATATTTACTGACTTTACTGTTATTGTTTATTACAGTAAAGAATAATTTCCAAATAATTGTGCAACTTTACCAAATTTTGAACACATATACAGTATACCTTTCCGCGGTTCCAAGAACTTACTTCGTTAAGTTTTTTGTTAAGTTTTCTGTGGCGCAGAGGCGATTTACTGATGTACGAGATTCAGACAAACATAAGTTTCTTATTTATTAAATTTATTCAAAACCGAGCCCACCTTGTATATACTGCCTACATCATTTAAAAGCTATTAAAATTTTTAATAAAATGTTGTATTAAACTATTATTATTTTTTTTTAATTGAGCAAGTATTTAGTTTTTCCAAAAAATTAGCCGTTTTAAAAAAAAATATATTTGGATTTTTAATTCTCAAAGGCTAAAAACAAAAAACAAATAATACAGTTTATCAGAAGTTTTTGGGATCTACCTATTTACCACTAAAAAATATAAAAAAATATGCTACAGAGGAAGCACGATAAGTTTTTATGGTGACACCAACAGAACAAAATCTCATTTTCTTGAAGATATTGTATTGACTCGGATTAATCAAAGTTTCTTTAAAAACATTTCAACTACATATTTAAATGAGGTAAGCGCCAGTTTATAGTATGGGAATGAGCTGCAAAACTAAAATTTTGCACAGTCGTAGATTTTTATAGAGTTAACAACCCCTTTAAGTTTAATGGGCTTCTATAAAGTAGTAAAGTAGTTTTCAAAAGTTTTTAAAAAACCTCGAAATTGCAACTCATCATCATCAAATTGCTGACTGATAGAAATTATGACCCTTGAAAAAAAAACAAAAAATCCCAAAATTCTAATTAACTCTCCTCCCCTATACATGTAAAGTTATGTAAAAGTAACATGCCCACTTTCAAAAGCGCAAGAGAGCTGAGCCTTGCAGACTAATAGGAAAAATGATAAAACTATTGGAAAAAAATTAAAAACAGCAAAATTTTAATTAGCTTCCCCTTTTCTATAAATGTAAAGTTACGTAAAAGTAACATTGCCCACTTCCAGAAACGTTAGAGAGCTGAGCTTTGGAAGTCCGATAGGAACTTTGATAAAACTTGGAGAACTTGGCTTTATTTTTAGCTCAATTCTTTTTACGGAATAACATTTTCGCGCACTTAGCTTTTTTTTACATGAAATGTTTTTGTTATAATAGTTATTTTTTAAAAAATTGGGCGAAAGCCAGGACATGAGGCAAAATAATTCATTTAACCTAGAAGGGTGCAAGATGAAGATGGGAGAAAAAATTTTTGAGAAATCAATAGGAAAAAGTCATCAGTTATATACCGATAAAAAATAAGATTAAACAAAAAGACTTAAAGTACTGGTAGTTTAAATTTAATAAAGCGATTAGGCAATTACATTGTCGCATGAAGAATAAACTATTAAATATAAATTAGCATTACAAGAAGAGATAACAATTAGCAAGACAGACAGATAGACAAATTATTACAAAATTAT
This sequence comes from Aspidapion aeneum, assembly GCA_963576565.1. Taxonomy (NCBI): domain Eukaryota; kingdom Metazoa; phylum Arthropoda; class Insecta; order Coleoptera; family Brentidae; genus Aspidapion; species Aspidapion aeneum. The sequence goes on from OY755043.1 coordinate 99,852,513, forward strand.
GCATTTCTTCATTAGGAAAAGTGAAACACCTAATCATACAGATAGCGATGTACGTATATCTATGTAATAACTATGCAATAACTTATTTGAATAAAATTTTGGTATGCTAATTTTGACCTGTCCGTAAGCCACAAGACTACATCACGGTTCTCGTGTAAAAATGGTCATGTTCTGTAAAATAATATGAAAAAATAGGAAAAGGACTAAAAAAAATTAAAAAAAGCTTTATGCTTCAATGCTTCTATAGTTCAATGAGATCGCGTCTCTCCTGAGTACACCCAAATTTCTTTAAAATAAGAGCTTTAGTAACCTTTTATAACCTCCAGCATAAAGCATAGCATAAATAAATTAATATTAATTAATTAAATAAAATTAAAATAAATAAAGGCAATAAACCGAATAACAATATACACCTACTTTATTTACGAAAATTAAAAACAATATTTTTATTGTCTATCGTTATAGTTCACAAAAATAGTTTGCTTGCGTGTCGTCAATAATTCATATTTGCTTACATATAAAAAAACACAAAAGTTTACAAATTATTATTAGGGGAAAGGAGGACAAAATGGGGTACGGGGGTAAAACGGGTTACGCCAGTTTTAGCTAGACTGCGCAAGAATAAAACCTCTTAGTATCAGGTATTTTATCCCCAAGACTGGTTCAACTCTCTGCAATGTGATTGGTGCCGGTTGGCTGAGCTTAAGTTAGTATTTGCTTAACATGTGATGTTGTGCGCTGTTTATAGTGAAAATAGCTTGCGCATTTTGTGACAGTAAGTACATTTTTAAAAACTTTTAAACATTTTATTTACATTGAACGATTAGTGGGTTTATTTATTATTTATAATTAAACGCGTTGCCCTTAAAATTAGCCTTTTACTGTGTATGATTTTTGTTTGGATTTAACTGGTGGTTGTGCAAAACGGGTATTTTTTATGGGGGCAAATAGGGGTACCTTGTGATACCTAGTAACATATACCCCATTTTGCCTCAAACATTTTCATCATCACTGAAAGTTGTATTTTATTTCATGGAAAAAAGGTGCGCAAAATTCGTGTAGGAGAGTCGACAGCGATGACTAGGTCGCGGTAATTCTTTAAAACTTTTGTAAATACTAAATTTAATTATTATAAATGTATTTTTTAAATAAGTATTTTAAGCTGGGTTACTCTCTTAATAAATAAAATTTGCCTTACAAAAATATTGATTCTAAATAACACAACTGCTCCGCCCGTTTTGCCACATATAAGTACCCCATTTTACCCCGTATGCGACGTGGAATAAGGCAACGTCAACTTTTTACAAAAATAAAAATAAAAGTACGATGGAGTTCTACATCGCTGAAACTGAAAATTTAAACCTAAAGATAACGTATCTAGCTAACACAGTTCCAAATAACGAACGCAATGGTGATCATCATTGATTTCGAGGTATAGATAAGGAAACAGAGAGATAGTGCTGTGCAAAAATCAAATATTCTGTCTCATGTGACGTATGACTTTTTTACCCGGCAACGAAGATGGAACAGGACCCATTGTAGGCACGATAGAGAAGAATATAAAAATAACAAGAGCGAAGTAAATTTAATAATCTTAAAGACTCGAGACAGTTACATCTTTGTCAAATCCTCCCGCTCTACATGCGAAAGAGATATGTTCGAATTGTTCGATTTAAAGCAAAAAGCACTATACTGAAAAGTGAACACACGCGTAGTAAATATTCGTTTAGTTGTCATCTCAAAATGTGCCTCATATCTTGCATCTCTCTCAAACCCTCCCACATTGAGCGGAAAAGAGACACAGCGGGCCAAAATGTCCCGGTTAACGAAACTAACCCTCGCATTTTCATTCATTCATGTGTGGACAACCAGTGTTGCTAGTTAATTTTCGATTTTTTCAGTGATTTTATTGTGTTTTTTGGCAAATTAAAGACAAATTTCTGTTTTTTTTTAAAGAAAGACGATAAAAACTATTTTCTTAACCGATATACTGGTTCGGGAGTGTACTGTGTGTAAAAAACTTGATGATTTAGATAAAGAAACATCATTTCATCGGTGAGTTAAAATGTCAAAATAATGCCTAATGCATTGGCGTAGATGTTTAGTTTTGTGCATGTTTTGTGAATGGTTGTGTGTGAAAATATTATTTTATAAAACGATAAATTAATTGAACTAGATGTTGTCATATAGGTAGGTGCTTTAGTTTATTTTGTTACAAAAGGGGATAACTAGGTAGTAGTTAGGTACACGCTTCTTGTTTATTTATTGTTTTTTGAAAAATTGTACGTTTAATATTGGTCAAGATTGGCTGACGCCGATTAAAATTTAGAATTTGTTATGCGTTTATAACAAAATAAACAAATATTTTGGCTCAAGGAATTTGCCTACCTATCTAGGTACAACTTATAACTTGAAAAACCCCAAGCAAACCATAGGAACCTACATTTCTTACAAATCCAATTTTTCAAAATAAAGGCCTTTTTTTATACCTACCTACAGGGTCTTTCAAAAGTAGTGGAACAATAAAATTTATCAGACGTAAGCAACTTTTCAACTCTGACTATTTGAAAAATATATTTTTCAGATCTGCTGTTCAAAACAGTTCTGTTTATTTTTAGCAGTATAAGGAATTTTTGACGCTGCCATAGTTAAGAGACTTGGGATTTTGAATTTAAAATAAAATAATTTTTTAAAACTTAACCTAACCCAACCCACCTAGCGGTTTTAGTTAGTAATCTCATCTGTCATTAAAATTTTAACTTCACCATTTATTTGTTTTTAAAGTAAGATACCTTACTTATTTAGTGGCCTTTTGACTTCCTTGTCGGACGTTTTAACTATAAGATTGTCAATAATGTCAAAAAGGGTACTAAATCTTAACTTTTCGACTAAAAAACGGATCAAAACAATGATTTTAGATGACCAAGTTTACAGTGTGTAATTTAAATGATGCACCAAACTTTAAGGGTTGGTGCGGAAGGTTAAAATTGGAGAAAAAGTTCAAATAGCTAGTGGTAAAAGTTTTTTGTTTCCAAGTTAAAGCATTTGTCAAGTTTGAAGAGTGAGGTAAAACTGGGACTTTTAAAAATGACAAATTTGACATCGTCAAATAATTTTTTAGTTCATTGTAATCAAAAAAATTTATATTCCTTTTTTCTAAAAAATTACAAAATTAAGAGATACAGTGTGGCCAAATAACCTTTGCAATAGGTATAAATTTGTAAATTTTTGTAAGAATTATTTTTTTTGAGCTATTAAATTTACAAAACAATTTTGTGATAGGCTTCTGTAAAGGCTTCTGTAAACATCTAAAGGCTTCTTAATAATTATAAAAAATTGTGATAATAGTACCAAATTTAAAAAGATTTTTTAAAATTTTTTGAAAAAAAAAACATTTTGGTCATAATTTTCAGTTATATTTTTTTATTTAAATAATTTTATCACATAATTGTTACTTCTATTATAGCACATAACTCCAAAAAAATTTGATTTTCTAGCAATTTTCAAGGAAGTAAAAAAATCGAAAAAAAATCCTTAACTTTGACACCCAGTATCTAAAAAATAAAGAGGTTTAATGCAAAGTGGAATAGGAAAAATATTCTTCTTTTGACCTTCCCTACCACGCCTTAAAGTTTGGTGCACCATTAAAATTACACCCTGTATTTTAATATTTTTATATAAGTTATTTATTGTCAATATTCTAATTTTGATTTTTGAAGATGCCAAAGTTCACCAGTCACATATATCATAATCAACAACAAAAATATATGTATAGATCCTGTCAGTCCTTATTGGTCCTGTTCAGGTTTAAAAAATACCTAACCAAACCTTACTACAATTTTTATATTCCTTCTGAGTTCTTAAAGGTCCTAGCTGCCATAAGTCCTACCAGGTCCTGATTCCTATTGGTCCTCAACACTATTAACATATTGATAAACCCATCGGTTTATTTCTTCGGTGCAAATAGTTGTTTTGCAATTAAATATTTTGGGATAACACCTTCAAATTTTAAAAAAAAGTCAAATTTTTCAAAAATTCTCAAAACCAAATGATAAATTTTTAAAAAAATTCTTAGAACCTAAAAATTCTCAGAATATATTTCAACACTGGACTTAATGGAGTCAGGTCTACTATTGACTACAACATTTTTGAATATTCTGTGTTTTTTAAATATTTTATCAAAAAAAGTATAATCGGAAGCCCAATTGTACGGCGCCAAATGTTTTTTTAATATAATTTGTCTATAAAAGACGTAACGAAGAAGAGAATTGTGTTAATTATATTATTTATGGACTTAACCTATGTTAAAAGTCACAATTTATTATATGTTTATTTTACTCCGCCACTGCCTACATCTACGATTAAACCGCACCTATCTCAGACATACGTAGTAAAGCAACAACCCGGCGTTGCCACATAAGAATAAAACCAAAACAAAACACGTTTTGTATCTCTTTCCCACTCACTAAATTTTGTGTTGCATATCGTTCTAAAACAAAAATGAATTTATGAATGAAATACGAGCCTATTCCAAGTCTACTACTTGAAGTTAATGGTGATCATTTAATAGGAGAAATAATCCTATAAAATTAAGTACCCCATTTTGCCCCCATTTCCCCTATATTTAACGTTAGTGCTACAACATTTTGTTGCTGAGTCTCTTATAGACTAGTTTATACTTATAAACCTAAAGCAAAAAATTAAAATTTAGTTAAACAATAAAATCTCCTTAATTAAAATATATTATCGTATGTTAATTAATTTTATCCCCAGTGTTTTTTAGCTGTATATGTAAATTAAGCCCCTCACACTTAAGTGGTTTAAGCACGAAACATAGATTTTAACTAAATTTCTAAATTATTAAACTTTTTTTTATTAATTTGTGCAGGAAGCTAAAAAAGTTATATGGCGTCGGAAAAAATCTGTCTAAACTACTTAAGGGTTAAAATCATGGATGTGGGAAATTTGAGTTGGAGAGGACTTTTTTATTTAAAGCTGTACTAAATTACAATTTTCAAATTATTTTTAGATTCTTCTCTTTATACCCGAAAAATTATTTAAAGAACGCGTCCATAACTTACTCAGGCAAGTTCAAATGGGCACAAAACTGTTAAACTTTAATTAGAATGAGTAAGGTTTATGAAATATATAAATAAAATTCCACATGGTTCACAATAAATTTGAAGTAAACGTTAATTTTACTTATTAAAAAGTTGTCCTACCAGACACTCATCATTTGGGGAACAGATACTTAAAATATTAAAACTCCTAAAAATCTCCAAAAAATTTAAACCATACGTTAGTGTGACAGTAACAAACAACTTAAATTTTAATATGAAGCAGTTGTTTAAGAGCGTGAAAAATAAAAAAAAGATTGCATCAACTCTATTATCTTACTTTTTGATAAAATATTTAGCGTAACCACAGTGTAGATAACTTAAGTGTGTAACTAAAACAAACAGTACAGTTCTGCAAGGATGTTTTTTGAAGCATTTTTGTGGTTTTTAAAATTTCTTCAGACTTTTTTACCTATTAGGTATGTCCAAAATTCGAAGAATTAGATATAAAATAAAATGTCGCATTGAAATTTTGTTGGACAAGCGTTTTATAAATGGTTTTTATTTACAACCAACATTATTGGATTCGGACAAAAAGAAATTGTTTTACTGAAATCGCTTAAAACAATTTCGGTACGTTTACCACTTTTTTCTTTGATTTTTAGTGTTGGTTTAAATAGTCAAATATAAATAAATCAGCATACTTTAATTAGAAGAATTGGATAATTTACCAGGGGCGGATCTAAAAATTTCTGTTAGACGGGGGAGGACAGCGGCGTAGCATGGCCGACAGCTAAAAAGGGCGCCTTTGAAAACTGATGAAAAATCTTGCAACCAAAAAAAAAAGTCAAAAGGGCGCCTCTCACAAATCGTGCTACCAAAAAAAAAACAAAAAGGTCTTCATGTCGTTAGTTTCCTTTGCCGCCCACTCAATTGGCCGTTGCCGGCCCGACTTAATAAAGCTGAGGGCGCTTTGGCCACCAATGGGGCGCCGCTACGCACGGGGCGGGGGGGGGGGGGCGACGAACCCCGCGCGCCCCCCACACGCTACGCCGCTGGGGGAGGAGGCTAAATATCGATTTTTTTGCGTTGGATTAATTACTTTTGGGCAAATCTTTCGACCCCGCTGAATCCAAATATGTCAACATACAGACACTCTAGGCCTGAGATATTCAAGATGGGTGTCAACAATAATTGTAATTATATAACCGAAAAATATCATATTAGTTTTTAGAAATTTTAGTTGCAAAAACCCCCTAACCCCTCGAAACCTGAAGTTTTTTTTAAATTTTCCTAAAAACTAAGCTTTTTTGAAATGCATGCAGAAATAAAACTTTTATGTCCTTATTTTATTAGGGTGCTTGTCCAGATGAGAGAAATTCTCTAGAGAACTGCTTTTGAGAGTGCTTCTCGCAAATAAACATATTTTGAAGAGTAACTGTCGTATAGCGCGCGAGTTAACTGTTGTTCGCTTTGGTTTCGAATTGCGACAGCGCTGTAGCAGGTATCGTATTATTTACAGTAGGTTTTATCCATTCTTTTTTTAAACTAAGCTTTCGAAAAGCAGTTTTGCAATTGACGCTTCATAAATTTATCTCGAAAAAAGTTTGATGGCCAAGAAAAAAGGTTTGGTTTGGTCTTACACTTTGCAGATCTCACCTTGGAATTTCTCTTTCACTACTGAAAAGCTAGTTTCTAAAAAATCGTTTTTGTAACACCTGATAGGAGTGAAAAGCTGCATCGCCCCTTTTGACAGGTATTTTACAAAAAAGCAACTTCACTACACTAAGACTCTTAGTTTAAAAAACTAGATAAAACATGTAACAGAAAATGGAATATTTTGATAGTTTTTGAAAATTAGTTTATATTAGTACGCCCTTGAAGTCTTAAGTGTGAAATAAACATTACTTCATATAACAGTGTTCAAAAAATATATTTTCTGCAAGGAGGTAACACTTGACATTTTTTCCCACAAAGTGTAATTTTTGAGAACATTTTATAAACTCTATAATAAACATGTTTTTTTAATAAATATGTAATCCCAAGTAGGGTAGCTTGAACCTAGTTTTTCTGTGTCCTACCATTTTAAACAGTACATCGTTGGAAAGGGAATTTTGTTTGAACATTCAATAAAACTCAAAAAATCATGGATATAGGGGTCCTCGTCGACATTTCGCTAGGGACAACTGAGCTACTAGGATTTTTGCCTTCAATAAGAAAGTCCAAGGACTATTTTATTTGAGTTCCTTAAACTACCTTTTTTAATCATTAGACTCTAATATCAGTATTTACTAAAGGATCTAGATTTTGGTTTAAGGTTTAACTCATTTTTTGCTTTGAATGTATAGGGTTTAATATTTGTATAATTGTTCATAAATACTTTACCATATAGGCCACCTTTTTTCATTGTTACAATGTTATTATATCCGCACAAAACTTGAAAATAAATAAAAATAATGTAATATTTTGGTTTAAAAGTGGTAGCCATATTTTAACCTCCAAACGTCACTAGGAGATGTCCAATAAAAACGGTGTAAGTCAGTGTCAGCGGTCCGGTATATTTTACATGTTAAGTATTTAGAGAAGTCAGCGATGATTAAACCGTTGTAAATTTTTTTTGGTGGATGTATATTTGAAAACGGATTCTAATATATCTGTGCTTTTTACAATATTTAAATATTGATACGTATTTAATACGGTAATGTATCTACAGATATAGTTTTAAGTTATTTATATATTATTTACCTAGCTTTAAAAATTTTTGTATATTGTTATAAGTTTTTTTTATCGATTATAGATTATTTCTATTGTTTTTTAAAATTTAAACCACCCCTCAGGGCTGGTTCATACAATTTGAGACTATTTTTAACAAGCATCCTACGACTGCACGGACTAAATTTTCAAAAAATGACATTTTGTTACAAATTTTTTATGTAGTTTTTTCTTTATTTTTAAAATTAACTTAAATTTTTGAAAGTAAAAAATCACTAAGAAATGCCTATTGTGCTATTCCACGTTAGTCTAAACGAACTCTTTGCAATAGTTTGTCCTATAAGTATTAAAAAAATATATTTAAGCCAGTCGGTATCAAGTTTATAGACTTTAGTACTAGACCTTGGTCTACGTTCTAAGTTTAAACATCTCAGTAAATACTGGTGTAAGACTCTATCTGTGCAAGTCCCTTGAATTTGCATTAAATTTTCTGTTGTTTCATTCTACTTCATAAATATAAATCTGAAGATTTAAATGCTTATAAAATTGATAAAGCATCCATTGTTGAACCCTTTTGTGGACATAAATTAAAATTGATGGCCAAGTGGGAGATCAAGTAAAGAGTGGGAAGTGAAGAACCATTACTTGTGGAATAAAATCTACATAATATTGTTACTGTAAGCCTGACTGATACAATCGGTTTATTTACCCATGACCGACCGATCTTGAATCTTTTATTCTTTGTTATAAAAAAGAAAATAATTATTTTATTGGTTTTTTACGAAAGTCATGCTTTAAGCGGATCAGAGTGGTTCTTCAGAAAGCAAACGTCACCAGCCACTTTAGCTTTGGATTTTTTTTTTTGCTTTTTTAACTTTGATGAGGTGTTTCACAAATATCAGGCCTTCCTTTTTTCTAGGGCGTACCAAGGAAAAACTTTCGGGGGGGGGATTAAAAAATTTGAATAAACATTTGCATTAATTGCAAATGTTTTGTCCTATTTGTGTTGCTGAGAAACCTCTTTTAACATACTTTATTGGATATTATGGGGGGGAGAGGGTGAAACCCATTATCCACCCCTGGGTACGGCCTTGCTATTTTCTGCGTTCTTACAGTCTTCCTCCAAAGAATATCCTGACGGGGCGGGGGGGGGGGGGGGGATTGGCGACAGCTAAAAAGGGCGCCCTCAAAAATATTGCGACCAAAAAAAAAACCGGTCATCATGTCTTTAGTTTCATTTTCCGGCCCTGCACCTTTTATAGCTTAGGGCGCTTCGTGCACTCATGGGGCGCCACTACCCTCGGGCGGGGGGGGGGGGGCAACGAACTCCCCCCCACGCTACGCCACTGAGAAAAGTAACTACATAGGGATTTCGCAAACGGTAACAGCTATTTCGCATAAATGAGAAAAAAGTTGCATATCAAAATCAAAATATCTACAGGGTTTTTCAAAACATGGGGGAAAAACCAAAGCATTTATTTTTTGAAAAATTTAAAAATTAACCTCATCTTTTTTTTAAACAAAATTTGGTATTGTGACTATGGCCAATCGAATGACGTTAACGAATTTTCTCTAGGCCTTAAAATAAAAAACGAGTTGTTTCACTTGTATCAGATTTTTTTGAAATTAGCTGTACATTATGAATTGATTTGGCTCACTTTCTTAACGTCTTAGTTTGAGACCAAGCAGGAGCGATTCCCAGAAAATCAGAATCTAAATAGATAGAAATTCAATCTGTGGACACATTGTATGTGTTACGAAACAACCGTGGACATAAGTAAAATTCCACAATAGTACGTCATATTTGCAAGCTAAAATTAACAAGCTTCAGGTACCAATATCTATAATATAACAATAATATGGCTAGATAATAACTTTCTTTTGTGTCTGCAAAGCCGCGATATCTTTAACAATCAATACTGCAAATATGTTATTACGTTGTTAGAACAATAACTAACAGCGTACCTAATTTATGCACACATTTTTGCAATCTATCCAATAACTTGATTGGATAATATTGTGTTACTTGTTGTTTGCACCTTATAAGAAGCTTTTAAGCTCTTACAACGAGAATAATAAGATGAATTTTCAGCAAAACCATTAAAACTCCTTAGACCAATTAACCCTAAGAGGTCAAGTGAGTTGCTCTCAGTTTTCAGTGCCACTATAATAAATGATGGCATGAAAACCTGTTACACCTTTGTAGCTTTAGGGGATACCGGCGCGGCGCCACCACCATGTCACGCTGTGCGGCCTTCAGGGCACCAATTCCCCGTTGCCTTCTAAGACCGTACTTGCTTTTTTTTACGCTCCTGACCACTTTCAACGCCCGGATTGTGTCAACACGGTTGGCACAAGCGACGACGGTTCCCGGGTCCTTCGGGATCGTTTCCTTAAGAATTAAAGATCTAGAGACGAGAAACACTGTCCAGAGAAAACAGGATATTGGTTTGGGTGATTAACACAGGTCGATAATACAGGTATAATTTACTTTTAATTGTATAACCGGCATTGCACTCCGCTCTGCTGTTTGTAGAAACTACACTTATTTACGCCCTGTTGACTCGGCTATCACTCTTTTGTAGCCCACCGGATTCCCTCGCCTGGACCACTTGATGCCTAATTTTGAAACCCCCAAAACCGAATGCCACGACTCCCAAAAAGCCACCGTTACTTCCCTGTTCCGCTTCCACTTCCGTCCTTTTGCGTGACAGCTAACTTCCATGTACAGCATGGGACCGTTCTATTGGTTAATTACCGCAAACCACGAAATTAATTTGATTTCTGCTGGGTCAGCGTTAACTTAGTTTTTGGCTTAGGAGCCCAGTGCAACGAACCATTTACGATGTTTGTGTAATTGTTTAGACTAAATTGCGTCAACCAAAATGTTCACATGCAAATTATAACTTTGAAGTAGTATTTAATGCTTTTGTGGGGATAATCGTCACACTATATCAGCAGAGAAGCCAGGGCTTAATGCTTATATCCAAATGTCAACTTAAAACCACCCTGGCAGCCGAGTTCGCGTATTAACTAAACAGGGGTCGTATTAAAGGACTGGTTCTAAATTTAAGCAAGGAATTTCATTTTTGTAAATAAAAGTAATTTGGACCAATCCATTATATGTTATGGATGCCGAAGTGCCCATATTTTCCTGTATTAAGTACCGTAGAAACGCCTACAGTATTTATTTCTAGCGCATCGGCATCCGCAATTTCAAGCCTTGAAATCTTATAAATTAGTTTTCTAATAATATCTATAACCGAACCGAACCAAACCAACAGTGACGAACTGTCAAGACCATAACATTTACTATTATCATATACATATAACGGCAGGACCACTTCTTATACCTGAAAAAAAATCAACTGATATATTTTTACACCTACATTTTTGAGATTTTCTTTAACAATAGTTTATGAGTAGTGGCGACTAATTAACTATCATTTTGAGAGATATCGTTGTTTTTAACAGAAGCAGTAAAATAAGTGAATGCTAGCGTTGCAAAGGAAATTTAATTTGACTATAAGATCAAGCTTGGTGCTTTTTAAAATTTCCTTATTTTTAAAATCCAAAACAACAACAATGGAACATTGAATGAAGAAGACTAAAACACGTAGAAATTGTTTAGACTGGACCATTTTCAGTTTTTTTTTTGAATAGAAGGAATTGTCCTTTAAGGATAGATAATTAAATTTGCAGCATTTTTTCTACATGCCTGTTTGATAGTCTATCACCGTTTGGGAGATATCTCCAAACATCTGATGTTAATTACTTCTGGAAGTATATAGTTCCGTATACCAAATTGTAGGCTTCATGTCCACATAGTAGCGTATATACGGGGGGGGCTGAGGGCCCCCCCCCCCCCGAAGCTAAAATTTTTTTGGATATTTTCCACATATTTCATGAATACAAACATAAAATAGCATAAAATACAGCCTCATGAGGTCTCGGGCCTCCCCCAAAACTGTCTCGGGCCCACCCCGAAACTTTTTTCTATATACGCCACTGTGTCCACCTTATTTTCTGCTATTCGAGGAATTTATACCCGGGTGTATACCCAAATGTCTTATCATAATGATGCACACGTAGATTTAGTGCGAATAAGGAAAATGTTGTTCTGGTAAATATACGCTTTAATCCATTAGCAACGTTTCGACAATGGTTTTTGTCCTCATCAGACTAAAAAGGTTACTCTTTAGAAAGTTAATATAAAGTACGGCACATTAATACATCACTAATTAAAAAATTAAATAAAATTTAAAATGACCTTACTAACAATATATTTTTCTTTCCTAAATTACTTTTTTACCTTCCTAGCCCGTGTAGCAATGGCTGGATACTATTTTCGACGAAAAAAAATTGTATTTTGACCTATCCTAGCAATATCATCGTGATGTCCGTCTGTGTGTGAAATTATTTCTGTCCGTAACACAATAGCTCCTAAGCCGCTGAACCGATTTTCATAAAATTTTCAGGTAAAATAGTGTTCGACACTGTTACGAGCTGATTAGATTTTGGTCAAAATCCATTAAAAACGATTGATTTTTTACGGAGCATCGTATAAATACACTGTTTTCGGAATATAGTAGATATAGATATATTTATTTTACTCAAAAATTCGTGTTATAAACAAAAACTTTGTAGGAGTTTTATTTTCTGAGATATTTACAAAAAACTGTTTACAAGGCTTATATATTATTCACTTGATGTGTAATAATAGGCTAGCTAGGAAGGTGTCAGATCCGTCCTGGATCCATTTATTTTTAACGTAAATATATTGTAAATAGTTTCTCTCGATCTCTTTGTACGTATTTTATAGAGTTACCCATCAGTTACTATAGTGACAACTCTTTGAACCTTTGTATAAAAATAGAAAAGGAGGAAAGAAAAAATAAACCGTAATTATTTCTTTGTATCAAAAATAAACTAAATACCTATACATTAAGAAAAAATTAAATTAAGAAAGAAAAATATATTGTTAATAAGGTAATTTTAAATTTTATTTATTTTTTTGATTAGTGATATATTAATGTGCCGTACCTTATTAACTTACTAATGAGTTGTAACCTTTTTAATCTGATGAAGACAAAAACCATTTTCGAAACATTACTGATGAATTCAAGCGTATATTTACCTGAACAGTGTCCTTATTCCCACCAAATTTACGTGTAGATGAATTGCAAGGACGTGATAATTTTACCAAAAAAAAGACAAAATAATCTAAACACAAGAAGTTGTAAAAGCACCTTGAACGTGCAATGTTTACAAACCTCCGTTGAACTCTGATCTTACACTTAGTTTAGATTTTTGTGATCGTTCAGAAATAAAATAATTGCATCGAGGTAATGGAGGCCATTATTGCACCTTCCAAACCACGTAATTGGGTACGAACCTTGTACGAGGCACCAGAAAAGCGCCATAGATTACAATCATTGGCTTATTTTAAATTAGGTATTTTATACAGTCGTGACTTCTTAGTGTATCTAAAAATATATACAGGGTTCAAAGGTATAATGGATCTTTCTTGCATCTATATGAAAGCTATCTACGAGAGAAGTACAAAATTTCTGCAAATTTTTTTTGCTCTATTTTATGACTTTTTGGTTGCTAATTTATTAGTTAATAAGATTTGAGTAGTGAGTTATAAGTGGGTTTAAGTGCGTTTTTGTACTATTGCTCGTTTTAATTGTTGTTGTGAACCCGTTAGTTGTTAGGCGAACAATTATACGGATTTCCTCTCTCGTAACGCTTAGCAAAGCTCCCTTCTTATAGGGCAACATAAAATTTAAAACAGCATTACTGAAATCATTTTTACTAACGCAAGTGAGATGTGACCATCAAAAGAAGGAACCCTTGACTTCTAGAAAGATAGAAATTATTTTTTCAGACAGAAAGTCAAAAGTAGACAGTTAAGCTAAATATAGGATATCTAAATTAAAAAAGTAAATGGTTCTTCTGCTTTAGTTGTGTTCAAAAAGTCACCTTTAGACATACCCTGTATGCTTGGGGTATGGGTATAAGTCTCCATGTTATAGCAAATTACACAAATATTGTTTGAAATATTTTGCGTTTTGCTTAGCTGGATTCATTGAATGTGCTCCAAAATGTCAAAAATTGGTTTACCTATATTTATCGCAATGAAATGTTGTGAAAATAATTGTATGGTATTTACTGTATATTAAAAGTAACTTTATGGGCTTGGTTACATTTAGATACCTATACCTATTTTTGCGCTTAGAATTATGATAAATGGCAAAAATAAATGGTTGAATAGAAAACAAAGCTTATGAAAATAACAAAAAGGCGAAAAATAACAATGAATAGGAAAGTCTTAGAGGTGAGCACAACGAACAACACATTTAACTTGAAACTAGTTACTTGTAACAAAGTCTAACTACGAAACGAAAGTGACACATCTCGAAATTTTAAGATATTCACTTTTTAAAATAAGATTATGCAGTTTTTCATTCACTATCGATACATAGTCGAAGTTAGTCAAAATTCAAATTGGAAATAATAATAAAAAATATATTAAGTTTTAAGTTACTTATGCCCGGCGAATGAAAAAACTGTAGTATTTCCATTCGTATATTAACTTTGATTTTTCATTTTGTTCTTTTCATAATTTGCATTCTTTTGCGCACCTTAACGTCCTTTTGCAAACTTTTGTTTTTTTTGTCGTACTTTTGCTTTGATAATATTACTTTTTCTCACACAGTTTATAGTTTAGTTTATATTTTTTGTATGCATCATATTCTGGGCCAGAGTAAATAAGTAACAAAATTACCTTTAACGAGGCATTTTTTCCCAATTCCTTCTAAAGCTTTATAGTCACTACCTGCGTGATCAAGGTAATACTGTGCTTGTGATAACGTATGCAGTAAATTACATAACTAACGTTCACCTTTTAATTTTAAACATCACTTTGGCGACTGTTGCAGCATTAGCATCAATAATAGACCGACAACCAGCATAGGGTAACCCTCCCTCCTACGTGGGAATTTTCGACACGTGTATTCTTTTGTTACTATTTGATCTAGTTTCGAGTTTTACTTGTTTGCCACTAATCAATTACAGCATAGTAAAGTGAGAGGAGAGAATTACCCAGATAAAACAGGCTAAAGTAAAAAACTCATTACTGAAAGTTATAGAAGATTATTTTTGCTTTAAGAAAGTGTTACTTTTATAAAAACCAATTCATTACCTGCCCAGATAAGCATTCCTTTTTTTAAGTTTAAATCTCGGCAGCTAATTAACTGAATTTTTTAAAGTGACATTTTTTTAAAGAAATTGGAGATAATGTTCTATAAGTTTCTGTAACATTTTTACTTTGTTGTACCTATATGATGTATTTGACAAGTAGCAAACAAATAAAACCTGAAACTAGATTTCAATAGCAACACAAAAATATATATGTCGAACATTTAGGCCTAGGGGGAGGGTTACCACATACTGACTTTCGGCTTATAAGTGTCGTGATGTAGTGTGTGCATTGTTGCGTGATGTGATATATGGGTCGTCGGTTAAAAAACATAAAAGGCTCTTACCGATAAGGTTCGCCTTTTTCATTTCAAAATGTTTTTATATCCACATCACTTGCTAGGGTTCGCCTTTTTGATTTTGAAGTGTCGTGATTGTTGCGTGATGTGATATATGTGTCGTTGATTTTGTGTATGAGTCGTCGGTTAAAAAACACAACAGGCGAATCTAGCAGTAGTCTTTTACAGCTAAAGTTTGCCTTTATGATGTTAAATGTTTCTTGACATCACCCTCTTGCGATCGTTAAATGCAGCCTTAGCATCAATAAATGTCTTGATGTGGTGTGTGTGTTGTTGCGTAACGTGGAGTAGGAGCGATTGATTAAAAAACAAAAAAGGCATATATAGAAGTAGTCCTACTGCTAACTTTCACCCTTTTTTTATAAAGTATTTGTAAACATCACTTGGTTTCGATTTTTTATTGCGGCGTTAGTTTGGTGATGTGTTGTTGCTTGATTTGGTATGTGAGTCGTCGGTTAAAAAACATAAAAGGCGAATCTAGCAGTAGTCTGTTACTGCTAAGGTTCGCCTTTTTGATTTAAAAGTGTTCCTAGACATCACTTGTTTGAGATTGTTGGTTGCATGCAGTATTAGCAATATTGATATAAGTTTAGTGATGTGGTGTGTGTGTTGCGTAATTTTTATTGCAGAGTTAGTATCAGTTTGTTGATGTGTTGTGCAGTGTTAGCATCAATAAGTATGGTGATGTGGTGAATGTGTTGCTGATTGATGTGGTATATAGACATCACTTGCTTGCGATTGTTTATTACCGCGTTAGCATCAATAAGTGTCGCGATGTGGTGTGTGTGTTGTTGCGTAATGTGGTGTAGGAGTTGTTGCTTCGTTAAGAAACAAAAGGCGAATCTAGCAGTGGTCTTAGTGCTAACGTCCGCACATTTTAATTTAAAGTATTTCTAAACACCTCTTGGTTTTTATTTTTCATTCGAGCGTTAGCATGAATAAGTTTGGTGGTGTGTTGTTGCTTGATTTGATATAAGTTGTCGGTTAAAAAACATAAAAGGAGGATCCAAGAGTAGTCTCTTACCACTAAAGTTCTCCTTTTTTATTTTGGTGTTTCTTGGTATCCCTTGCTTGCAACTGGTTTTAGCAGCATTAGCATCAATAAGTATTGTAATGTGGTTTATGTGTGGTGTATGTATATTCTCTTACCGCTAAGGTTCGCCTTTTTTTATTTCAAAGTGTCGTGATGTGGTGTGTATGTATTGTTGCGTGATGTGATATATGGGTCGTTGGTTAAAAAACAAAAAAGATAATCAAGCAGTATTCACTTACCGCTAAGGTTCGTCCTTTTTATGTGTTTCTAGACATCACTTGCTTGCAATTGTTTATTGCAGCGTTACCATCAATAAGTATCGTACTGTGGTATGCGTGTGTATTGTTGCTTAATGTGGTGTATCTGTGGTTAGTTAAAAACATAAAAGGCGAATCTAGCAGTAGTCTTACTGCTAACGTTCGCCCTATTATTCTAAAGTATTTCTGAACATTAGTTGGTTTCGATTTTTTATTACAGAGCTAGCATAAATAAGTGTCGTGATGTGGTGTGTGTACTGTTGCGTCGTTTAAAAAACAGAAAAGACGAATCTAGCAGTGTTATCTTATCGCTAAGTTCATTTAAGTTTTCGTAATGAGTTTTTTACTTTAACTACTTTTGTCTGGGTGATGACCCTCCCCCTTAAGTATCTATATGTTGTATTTGGCAAGTTACAAGCAAGTAAAAACTTGAAAATAGATTCCAATAGCAACCCAAAAAGTGTTTCTAGACATCACTTGCTTGCGATTGTTTATTGCAGCGTTAGTATCAATAAGTGTCATAATGTGGTGTATGTATTGTTGCGTAATGTGGTATATATGTGGTTGGTTAGAAAACATAAAAGGTCAATCTAGCAGTAGTTTCTTACCGCTAACGTTCGTCTTTTTTTTTCAGACATCACTTGCTTGCGATTGTTTACTGCAGTATTAATATCAGTACGAGTCGTTATGTGGTGTATGTTGTTTGCACAATGTGCTGGTGTGGTTTGATGAGAAACACAAAGGCGATTCTAGCAGTAGTTTTACTGCCAAGATTTGCCTTTTTGATTTCAACCTGTCAGCCATCACTTATTTGCAATTATGTTTATTGCAGAGTTAGCCTTAATAAGTATCCTGATGTGGTATGTTTTGTTGTGTGATAGGGTGACTAGACATCACTTGCTTACATTACTTGTAAAGGTGTATGTGTTATAGCAGGAGTGGATCTAAGAATTTTATTTCGGGTGGGGAATATCTATTGTTAAATATCGATTTTTCACGTTTTGCATAAAACTATTTTGCATGTATGACCAGTAGCGCTATTCTTGATTTTTGAGGAAACTTTATTCGTCTTCAGTGAAAATTCAAACTGTTCCCGGAACAGATTGCTCGGAACCTGTTCCGAAGAACCTGCTCTGTTCTTTTCTTAACATTTCTAACTTATTCCATTTGTTTCAGGGATTTCCAACTGCAGGAAATTTTTCATATCTATATTAAGACGCCTTTTTAAGTTTTTAAAATAAGTCATAAAGACGTCACAACTATTCTGTTTTAATATTCCTAAATTAGATATAGTTTAGAGACGTCATAGATAACAAAAATTGACCATGCCACCCACCCGCGATGCCGGGGGATCAGCGGGGGGCCAGGCCCACTCTGAAATTTAGTCGCACCCCTGAATAATAATAATGACCCCGTTTCGGATCCGACGTCTTCATGCATGTATACCAAACAAATAATAGTAATTTGACTACACATGACTGCTACAATCCTGTCCTAAATGTAGCAGTCATTTACTATTGGATGTTCCAAAGTTTTTTCATCTATTTTCATTATCTATACCTACGGAATATATAAATATTCAAAGAAGTAAAATTTTCGCTTAATGCATTATTCTTTTTTCGCTTTAACTAAAAATTTTCTTTTATAGCGCCATTTTTACAGAAAAAAACTACTTTTTCTAAAACTTTCGCCTTTGTTATAATTACAATTTTTTCTCCTTTTTTTGGCTCAAAGGCTGGCTCAACGATTTGGCTTGAAGGCTGGTTCATTAGCCATTTTGTATAAATATATAGGAAAACCAAAAGTTGTTAACATTTTTAGCAATGGGCCTTAATCCAAAGCAGGAATGTGGAAAACGTGCCTTTGCATAAATATGTTTTGACCTTCCTGCCCTCTCCCCTAACAGAAAACTCTGGCGTCGTGGCTGGAGACGCCACCTTGCTACAAGGGCGGTTCTGGAGCTAAATTCTGGGGGGGTAATGGTCAAGCTGTGACTTTAAATTGGGGTGCACGAAAAAAGTTCATATGACAAAAGCACACAGGAAAGATCCTCAGAGAAAAAGAGCGGACATGTCAAAAAGCGCACGTGGATAAAAGCGCGCACTGAAAAAGCGCGCACTGAAAAAGCGCACACGGAAAATAGCGCACATAGTAAAACAGTGCACAATGAAATAAAGTTAAGCTTCTAGAATTCGATTGTTTCATGTAAAATAGTATAGGTTATTAGACCATTTCGTCACAAAAAAGACGAGAGTATTTATATTATAATTTCATAAAATTTCATTTTTCAACATATTTGTGTTTCAAAAAACTTAAAATTTTAAAAATGTATGAAAGCTTACACAGGCACACGAAAAAAAAATTGTACCTTTGATCAGACCTACCTATCTATATAAGTTCTTCGGTCGAGAACGTTAAATAAAAAAACGTTGCAATTTTTCGCGCACACAAAATAAATTGCGCAAAACTCTGAAAATTGCAAAAAATTGCAGTTATGAAAATGTGTAAAAAAATCATGAATGATGTAAATGTGGATTTATAAAGTAGATCTGCGCAGTGGTCAAATAGTCTCTGATTATTAGCTCACACTACTACTATAAGTAGTGTGAGCTATGGTGATCCTAATTTTTTCGAGAAAAAAAAAGTTGCTCCGATTTCAAAAATTTTTATATATCTTTGCGTTTCAGATGATTTTGAAACTTTTTTGTTTTGCTGTCTGTATGTCTGTCTGTATGTCTGTCTGTAACGACCAACCCGCATAACTCAAAAACCGCTTGTCCGATTTTAATGAAATTTGGTACCTAAGTTGGGTTTTGGGCCGTGATGGTCCCATTTAAAAATGTACAAAATTCACCGAACGCAAGCCAAATAAAAGGGTGGGGGTAGATTCCAAAAATTAGAGTTTATGTGAAAAAATGGCGTGTGTGATATCAAACGAAAGGTAATTAAGTCTGGAGTTAAAAAAAAATAATTTTAGTTTAGTTTTAAAAAAGGGTGGGGGTAGATGTCAAAAATTAGAGTTTAAGTGAAAATATGGTGTGTGTGATATCAAACGAAAGGTAATTGAGTCTGGAGTTAAACAAAATACATTTTGGTTTTTTTTAAAAGGGTGGGGGGTAGATTAAAAAAATTTGAGTTTAAGTCAAAACATGGCTTGTGTGGTATCAAACGAAAGGTAATTGAGTCTGGAGTTGAATAAAATATATTTCAGTTTTTGATTATATTAGCTCACACTATAACTATAGTACCTAGTGTGAGCTTAGGTGCCCATAGATTGGCAGAGTATTTTTTATTGAGTTTAGTCATATCTACAGGCCCTGTATGTCTTATCTAGTAAAATGTAAAATTTGTATTTGTTGACAACATTTAGATAGCTCATTGAAAAACATACACATAGCATAGATACATACTAGGTAGGTCTCGTCAAATGTACAGACGACTTCTATCCGTTTTTTTTTTCGCGGGCAATTTTTTTCGTGTATACGCTTTTTTGCTTTGCGCATATTTCTTCTGCGTTTATGTCCTATGCGCTTATTATCGTGAGTCTAATAAAGCCAATAAAAATATTTTTCTTAGCATTTAACTTGTCTGTAGCAGCTACCAGCCTTTATACCTAATATATTTTTTTCGAGTTCTGGGGGGGGGGGTAATTACCCCCCCCCCCCCCCCCCAGTACCCCACCCCCTTCCCGTAGAACGGTCGGTGCCTTGCTACCTGGGTGGTGTGGTGATTGTTCTTCGCAATAAAAGTTTTAAGCGCAGCTAGGTCCAAGAATAAAATAGCCATGATAGTTACTAATGTAAGTCGCAGAGAGAAACAGATATATCTTAGTTACCTTTAAAAGCATAATTAGTATTTGTATGTTAGTTTTCTCGTTATACGTCTTAGATAGCTAATAAACTGGCACAATAATGCACGAATCTCAGTACACATGTCAACAAATAAATTCTTAAAGAGTTGAAGAATGGAAAGTGGTATGTCGTTCTTCGGAGACCAAGGTTGTATATATACTTACTGCTAATTTTGCAATAATTCTTCCGTTCCGTTCTTTAGGTCAGATAACGATATTTATGAGAGATTTTTTATTGTTAACATTTGGCCTCTGGGCATCAGTCATAATGCTAATGTTTTTTGTATATTTTAATATATATAAAAAAATAAAAGTATCCGATACTGAGATCGAGGAACGCGATATAGTCTTTTATTTAGGATTCTAAATCATAACAAGAATGTAAATGTTTTAAAAGAATTTTCGGGTCTTACTAATAAAAAAATATTGGCAGTTAAATAATTAAATCAATATGTCAGTGGCGGCTCGTGGCTACGAATAGGTGACGCAGTATGAATGAAAATTTTATAAAGAACTTACTAGTCCACAGTAGATCCAGGTCTATTTTTTAAGTAATAAGTATCATGCGGAATTTTCGTAAATAGCTTCATTTTGCCGAGGCGTCCAACTTTTTCCTCTGCCAAAATTCTTGAAAGAAAATTCTATATAAAGTGTGCAGGCGCAGACATTTTTTGACTATTGGACTAACTAAACCAAGCATAGGATTTGTAGGACAATGTACATGATAGCCTTACTTTACACTTAACCCTTAAGTAGTCGTTATGATTTTTGGGCTGGGCGTATTATGTATGCCACTAAGAAAAATATGAAAATGTTAGATTTTCTTTATTTATTTTCACTTAATAAAACAATACATATTTATAATCCCTAAAATACAGATAAATAGTCAAAAATACCTTTAATTTCCATAATATATACCCAAGAAAAAAGGGCAAAGAAAGACATTGGATGGTTTCTAGATCAAGTGGCGTACTTTTTACGCCGTAGCGACTGCTTAAGCGTTAATGAGTTTAAGAGAGAGTGGGTTTTGGGTTATGGATTTATGGATCCTTTTACGAAAAACTTTTAGGAATTTTCGCAGAAGAAAAATTTTGGAAAAGTAAAGCTAGTTACGAAAATTCAGATTGTTAGTCATCACTTTAAAAATAGACCGGTGTACTGTGGACGATAAACAAATAAAAACCAAAACTCCACGATCTCTTCGAGTTTCGACTGTACACTTTGTCTTTAATCTTAGCCATTTTATTTACGTTTATTATGGAATAAGGCTTTTCAGAGTTAAAAAAGTTTATTTTTCATCATCGTCATTCTAGCTCAAACACAAACTGTATCACACACAGAAAACAAATAACGAATATCACTGCTTCACTGAACATCCAATCCGCGAGAGTGTGCGACGTTATCATGGCAACCAACGGATGCTAATAATCCAGAGGCCTTAGTGGTATATCTTTGAGCCAAAGTGTTAAGCCTAAATCATATTGTAATCTGCAGAGTTTTGTGCTGGGTGGAAAAAAAAATGCCACTTTAGTCAAACTCAGTATGTAGGTACGTGAGCACAATAGATCCATTTGTGGTCGCAATGCATGGAGGTCCAGTAGGGCCTGCCACCACTTTCGAATACATACATACATACAACGGATGCCGTCATATTCCGCGTATCAAACTTAATGACTGGACGCAGCCGAAGAGTAAGGAAGCTGTTTCACAGCGGGCTAGCGAGTTATGGCAAAGTCAAATAATATCTGTAAATTTTGGTTATGGATTGCAGCAATGGTACTCACTGCGCTATAAAATCTGTATAATATAATAATTACGTTTTCATCTAGAACTGAATACATTTTCAATACACTTTGCACACGTTATTAACGCGATTCGAATTTTTCACATTAGCTCAATGTTGCTTAATGGGTTAGTTCAAATCAGATGTTATTTTTTATTGCTCAATAATTTTATTTTTATTTTAGTTTCGTCGTCTTTGTTTTAGTTTAGTTTTAGGCTTCTATTTTCCACATACAAAGGCTTAATCATGGAATAAAACCATCAATTGCGATACGATCTTCGTTTGTATTCCAGTTAAGTTCGATACGCGTTAAGATTCGCGTTTTTATAATGGATTTGAAGGTAAATCAAATTGAAAACTTATTCAGTTCTATATTAAAACAGACAATATTATTTTACGTAACGAATATATTCTTCCTACTAATTTAGTTCCGACAAAATCGTGTGTGAGTAATTAAAACAAAAATAAAAGTAATAACACTACGCATAATATAACAAATAACGTATCATATACATAACACACGTAATACCTAGTCTAGTCGAAAGCGCACAAGTGGAAAATCTGCACGTTTCAAGCAGAGCAAGACCATATTTCGTAATAAATGCAAGTGCATTATTTTTGATTACAGTATTTAGCCTTCTTTTTGTGCTTGTAATTACTTTGCTTTTGTTTTTTTGTTCTAGAAAAATAAATGATTTTAGCACCATTATTTGAAAACAACCTAATAGCCTAGACGAATTAAAGATTTCTCTATGTTAATAGTTTTATCGCCTAACAAAACTTTTAAAGAAGGTTTAATAAGTGCTCTATTTACTGCAAATTTGCTGACACGAAAATGTTTAAATATAAATTAAGGTCTTTTTAAATACTTAAGTGATTTTAAATAAACAAATATTAAGTTAATTATCCTGAACTTTATCTGGGGGCACGGCCAGCAGTGCCCCGTCAAGTTCGCGCAGACTGCTGTACCATTTTTTCTTGAAATATTTCAGTACATATTTGACCTATCTATGACTCTATTTCGGAATGAGCTACAAAACTTAAGCTTTGCACAGTCGTAGGCTCTGATAGAATTAACAGTAGGTGTAAGTTTTATGAACTTCCAGGAAGCAGTAAAGTAGTTACGGAATTTTAAAAAACCTTGAATTTGGCATTCACTGACTGACTCATGTACAGATTATCAAAATTCTACTGCAGTTTCTGACAAGCTACTAAGCTGAAATTTGACAGAACTAAAAAACACAATAATTTAAATTTACTCCTACTACTTAGTTTTTTAAAAGTAACATCGCCAACTTGCAGAAATGCTACAGAGCTGAGCTTTGGCAGACTGATAGGAACTATGAACTATTTTAATATGTTTCCCTCCCCTTTACATGTCAAGTTATGGAAAACTATTATTGTCCACTTCCTGAAATGATAGAAAGCTGGGATTTGGCAAACTGACATAAATTATGAAAATCTCAAAATTCTCCCTCCCCTGCTTTCTCATAAAAGCATGTAGGTATTTATTAGCAAATCAGTCATTAACGCAATTATGTTCAAGATATAGAAAGCTAGGTATAACAAATAATATAATATAATAATAGAAGAGTATCAAAATCTAACGATTGCACACAAATAACCCCCGCTCTCAGTTCCAGTATGAGTTCTATCGTTAAAAGACAGTAATACTGCAAAATATGAACAATCAAAAGAGAAGGCGATAATTACAAATATTTATCATAACTACAGTAAAGCAAAAATAAAAAATAGCCATCTTCCTTCTTCTTCTCTTCATCTTCTAGTTTCCATTATTAAATTTAATTAGTAAAAATGGGTATTAACAGAAACCTACTTAGATATAATTGGTCTCAACCATTGACTTCTATACCCTACGGGTAGACCCGGCATGGGCCTAAATTGCCATTATATCAAGCCTTTATCGCAATTGACCAAATACAAGTAAGAATTTAATGAGCCAGACAGGGATGAAAATAGAATTTCGGTTTGGTAAGTCCGGACACATGCAACATCGCAAAAATATTCTATTTGCTTGTCTTGGATAAAAAAGGGCAGTGGCATGGCGGTGCAAAATAAAAAATTTGAATTCCACTAGCATTTTTTTATCAACAATTTTCTGTTTGAATAATAAATAATTCATGAATACTTACTTGTGTATACTGTGTTTACAAAATTCTCTTCAGTAAAAAAAAGAGTAAAAAGAATTTGTTAGCATGCTAAGTGCAGTGGATGTATTAAAATTATTGTTTTCATTTTAGAACTTTACAAATATTGTACCTTCCAGGTAAAATATTTTCTTTTTTTGAACAAGGGTCTTCTTCAACCCTTCTCTTCTTGGGTGGACTACAATTTATGCTCGAGACAGATGAAATTTCGGAACTAAAAATTTCAATTCGGAATGGGACAACTGGGCGCCAGGCCAACTCGGCGCCGCCAACAGGGCGCCGGGCCAACTCAGCGCCGGACTATTTTTTAAAAATAAAATGTGCAGATAAAAAACAAAATAAATATGTTATTTATACAAAAATTTCAACATCTATTAAGTCGAGTGTTGAAATTTGGTAGGTGTAGTGTTCTGGTAACCTGGTAAAAATACCATTTACGTTTTTTATTTCAAGAATGGCGGATCCAAAATGGTGGATTTCTTTATTTTTAAACCGATTTGTCTCAAACTTGAAAGTTTGCAGTGTTTGAGATCACTTAATACAGTTTTATCCTCAAACTTAAAAAAATTAAAATGGCGGATCCAAAATGGCAGTGTTTCAACTCGCTGAATATGATTTTTGACTCAAACTCAAAATGGCGGATTTCTTTATTTTTAAACCGATTTGTCTCAAACGTGAAAGTTTGCAGTGCTTGAAAGCACATAATTTTAAATGACGGATGGAAAATGGCGGATTTTTTTATTTATGCACCGATATGTCTCAAATATTAAACTCATAAATAATTTAAAATGGTGGATCCAAAATGGTGGACTTTGCTGATTATCATTTTTGACTTAAACTCATAAAAAAATCAAAATGGCGAATCCAACATGACAGACTTTTTTATTTACTAACCGATTTGTCTTCATTCATATTTTGTATTAAGCTATAAAAGTCCGCCATTTGCAAGTGTGAGTCACAATTTGTATTATATTATAAGTGACCCTAAGTACTGCAAACTTTCAAGTTTGAGACATTTGAGACAAATCCGTTGAAAAATAAAGCAACCCACCATGTTGGATCCGCCATTTTAATTTTTTTAAGTTTGAGTATAAAACTGTATTAAGTCATCCCAAATACTTCCAACTTTCAAGTTTGAGACAAATCGGTTTAAAAATAAAGAAATCTGCCATTTTGGATTTGCCATTCTTGTAATCAAAAACGTAAATTTTATGTTATCATGTTACCAGAACTCTTTTGGGAAAAAAATGCAGCACTAGTGCCTCACTAATTGTGACTCACTCGTGCAATTTTTGTATTCTTTTGGGAAAACTGGTGCAATTTTTTGTATTCTATTGAGCGACTGACGAAGTGTTGTACTAGTGCAATGTCGTATTCTTTTGAAACCGCTACGAGGCAACTTTTTGACTGGACCGAAACAGTGTCAGTGGCCCACGAGTGGCGCAATAACATTCTCAAAATAATTCGCTATTAAATTAGAAGGAAAAATTAATTTACAGGATTGTTTTCCTGCCTGGTACATTTAGCTTGGAACATGATAATAAATACTCAAATTAAATTTATCAATCAATTAATCAACAATAAAAAAATACTTTTCTACCAGTGCTTCACTAGCTCTTAATGTCAGGGACAACAGCAGGAGGGGCTTCGCATGTTCAACACAGGAAAATTGACTAATCAACATACACCTGTTTCCAACTTTAATTAATCTCTTATCAGTGTAAGATAAATCAAAAGCGGATAATAAGACCCGCCTTGAATAGGATATCGTCATCGCTGGTTACATCCAATTGGTTAAATCTAAACAAAAAATAATTCAAAAAAATCAACAAAAAGTTTAACTCGCTCTAATTAAAACAAAAGGGTTTTACATTTATCAACACAAATCGATCCCACTGACCTATTTGGATTAGCTAAACGACCTAGAACCTAGAACCCTTTGGAAATGGATAAGCTAACTAAACAGTGATAAAATATTTTAACAGTGCTTAAAAATTGCAAAAGGATCAAAAGTATTATGTAAAATTTTCTTAGTTCTCGTGTTTTAATTTGTATTGTTATTTTTTGTGTTTTTAAATTATATTTTCTTCAAAATCTCAAAAACCGTGATAAACATTTTTTAAACCTAATATTTTCCTGTAAAAAAGTAAACTAGAAAAATCACTATGCATAGTAATTCTTGAGCACTTTATAAAAGAGATTTTACATCGATTTTATCGTCTTATTAGACTTCATCAGTACGGAACAATCAAAATGGAAAGGCGTTGAAATGAAGATGTTAAAATTAAAAACTGAAAAGCCGAAATAAAATGCTAATACTCACTTAAGAAAACCAACTGCCTATTTGCGGTAACATCTTGGGTACCGTCGGGTATCAGGCAAAAATCAAACATACCCACTAGGAGAGTTAAAGTCAAAATCAGTAGGTATCCTTAGCCCAGGTCCAATGTTAAATATCAAAGAAAAGTTTTTTGTGATGATAATGGTAGTCGCAGACATATATTTCCATCTTATTAGACTTCATCAATATGGCACAACCAAAATGGAAAGGCCATGAAAGAAAGATGATAAAAACTGGAAATAAAATTAAATGTGTTTGTAGCTGAAGTAGCCTCGGACCTGAGGCAAATATTTATCATCACTACGGAGACAGCTAAAATCAATCTTTGTAGGTAAAAACGGAAAAGCCTAAATAAAATGGTAATACTTAATTAAGAAAACCAACTGCCTATTGGCGGTAACACCTATGGTAGCGCCGGGTCTAAGGCAAGAATCTAACAACCACAAAAAGACTTAAAGTCAGAATCAGTAGGTATCCTAAACCCAATATTAAATATAAAAGGGAATTTTTATATGTTGGTGATGGTAGTCGCAGATATATATTTTCATCTTATTAGACTTCATTAATACGGCACAACCAGAATTGAAAAGCCATGAAATAAAGATTATAAAAACTGAAAAAGATAAATAAAATTTGGATACTCACATTAGAAAAGCAATTGCGGATTTGCAGTATCAGCTGAGGTAGCCTCGGGCCTGAGGAAAAAAATTATCATTACTGCCGAGACAGCCTCAGTCAATTTAAAAGGGTTTCCTCAGCCCAGGTTTAATGCTAAAAACAAAAAAGGATTTTTTGAGGTGTAGTCAAAACTAAATTAATACATTTTGGAGCTCGTCTTTAGAACGGGGAGTTGTTAGCAGCAGACATGGATGTTAACGTCTTATTAGACTTCATCGATATGAAACAACCAAAATGGAAAGGCGATAAAATAAAAATGATAAAAACTAAAATAAAAAAATAAATGTGAATACCCACTTTAGAAAAAAATTCCAATTTGCAGTACTAGCTAGGGTAGCGTTGGTTCTAAAGCTAAAGTTAATATCGGTAGGTATCCGAAGCCTAAGTTCAATATTGAAGATCAGTACCATATTAAACTATATCAGTACGGTACAACCACGTTCGATAATTTGTATATACAACGATGATATATAAACAAAAATTAAAAAAGTCCTTGTCGAATTGAGGTATACATAAATCACCTTTGAAGAAATTCTATCTAAGCCGGTTGACTAGACACTAAAGAGTTCTATCAGCAAGAGGCTTACCCCTCTTCGTGTTTTTTAAATAAATTATTATTTTCAAGGACACCGTCTAGCCTACTTTCTTTATACCTATTAATTATTTAACATAATATATGGGTGACTTGATTTTGTAGTACCTTATTATAAGTACATAATACGTATGTAAACTGTATATTTTCCTAAAAGTGCTTGGTAATTGGGACTTAAGAGAGCTTGCAAGCAATTTTAGTAAGGCTTCAAGCACCTTAAATCTTCAAGCGGTTTTCTCAGTATTTTATACTTGCAAGCACTTTATTTTTCCAAAGTGATCAGTGCTTGCAATTACTATTCCAAAAAACTTGACGCTTGTTGCTTGAAGCAAACTTTTCGAGTGCTTTAAAATGTAATTGAGCAGTTTTTAACGATATTAGCACGTTACCTCATTAAGATTTTAAAAATTTAATAAAAGAAGATTTCTTTTTGCAAATATTTATCTAATTTTTTAACATTATTACGAAATTCGATACAACTCTCACTTTTTGTCCAAATGGTTACTGGACTGGAATACATTAAATTATATCAATTTATTATTAATAATAAATAAATAGAATGGTTTTTGTATAAAACAAAAATAAGCTAAAATTTATTTGAAACGGTCTGGTGGGTAGTGTTCGATGTATTTTTTATCTTCGCCTTAAACTCTTAATACCTAAACAATATATTGTATAGTTAAAATAATTCAATAAGCATTCAAATAAATTAATAAATCTTCATTTTTCAAAACTCCAAAATTGGCTTGTTAACCTTGCGTTGGTAATTCACTTATGGGCAACTTTAATAACATATTATTATAACCAATCATAACATTCCTACTTATAAAAATTTTGATAGGTTCAGTAAGGTAGACATTTTAAATTAAATAAAACGAATTAGAGTATTTCGCAGGGGCGGCAGCTCCTGCCTCATGGCCGCGCGCCCCTCCTCATAAATACAAAAAAAAAATCATAATTAAAAAATATTTTTTAATTAATTATTTGTTTATTCTATAATTTTCCCTCTCACCTCGACGGCAGCTAAAACGGGCGCCCATGAAAAATGCTGCGACCACAAAAAAAAACAGGTCATCATGTCTTTAGTGCTACTTAAGGGCGCTTCGGGCACCCATGGGGCGCCAGTACGTTCGGGGCGGGGGGGGGCGACAAACCCCCCGCGCCCCCCCAAACAATAACTATATACACACTATGTGACACAAATATTTCAAAACATACTTTTTTAAGAAATTCAAGTCCACATTAGAACAAGCACTCGACGGTCGTTCGGCGCAAATCTCTTTGATGTTGGCAGAAAAACCGACAGACCGGTGGGTAGCGTGCGTTGTATCTGGCGCACAAATTTGCGTGTTTTTTTGTGCGGCGCACAGTCCACATCTATAAATATTTTGACGAACACGAACAAATTTGCGTCAAATAGAACGCACAACACACAAATTTATTGATCTGGACGCGGCTTAATATGTTGTGATAAATTTTATGAATGTTTTGGAAAGTTTAAAAGTATTTTTCTTAAGAACTGATTTTCTTTTTTTGGAAAAAAATACATGTTAAATGTTAAATTTAGTAGCCTTTTATCATCTACATATTTAATTAAAAGGTGGCGCTAGAGTTATCCCTACTCCCATAACAGACGTAGAATAAAACTAGATAAATAATAATGGTTGCACAACCTAAGTGGCCTTGCTTGTGGCGTTTAATATAACGAATTTCGTCATATTAAGCACCTCGCTTAGTATAGTCCAGTTATAGAAAGCAGTGGCATATATAGAAACAAGTTTCGGGAAGGGCCCGAGACAGTTTGGGGGGGGGGCGAGACCCAATTCGGCCGTCTACTTTATGTTTGTATTTATGAAATATGTGGACCCTGGCCTCCCCCTTATATACGCCACTGCCCGAAAGAACACCGAAAATATTGTCCTTTTTTATGCCCGCTTTTAGAAAAATCAGGTTATTGCAAAAATTACTCAATCGATTAGATCTTAATTACTTTTATATTTTACTCCTAAAGAAAGCAAAATGCCTTAGAGTTAGATAGAGTGTATAAATAGCTAACACGGAAAGCCAATCAGAATTTTTTTCTTATAAAATGTTGATTAATAATAATTTATAATGAATTTAATACTTTGATCAATAATCTTCAAACGTTTAAAAATTGATAAAAAATAATTAAATACACTTGTTTTATATTTCCTGCTTTAGTCGCAATTTATATAATTATTATTTATTATTTATAATGTAAAAACAACATATAAAAATTGGTTTGAATTCTCTAAGATCAATTACAATTTATAACAAAATTGTTTTTTAAATTCCGATTCAGAGGTTGGTTCGCGAAAATGAAACAGAAGAATTTGCGAGTAGGTATTTAAACTTTTTTGGAAAAATCCTGGGAATTTTATGGGTTTCTTAAATTTATACCATTGTCAGTGGAGGAATTAAAAAGAAAGTCATCTGGGTACCCATCGGAATATTCATATTTCTTGATAATTGTGAGAATAAACTAACGATATATGTTTTCTTTTTAATTTGATGCGCAAATTAAAATATGCTTAGCGATAATAATTAAACTTTCTTTATGGTAAGTTAGTCACATTGATGCTAAACGCAATATGAAAATCACTATTATATTCGTCTAAAGGCGCGTATTCATTTGAGGCAGAATTTACATGCCTCCCTGCGAGACTGAACGAATGCCTCGTTCGCACTCGTGCTCAAACGAATACGTGCATTGAGACGTACACGGCTTTTCCGTATATTTTTATACCATATCTAAAACGAAAAAGACAATCGCCTTGACTCAAAAAGTGATGCTATTGTTTTGTCAACTTGTCGAATTTAGCATTAAGAGTGGTTAAAAATGGTTTTTTCTGAGGGAGAAAAACTGGATATGATTAAATTGTTTTCCTTAAATAATGAAAACGCATCTATAGCTCGCAACCAGTATTATGTTCAGTTTCCCGGCAGAAGACAACCATCCGTCAAATCATTTTAAATACAGTCCCCTCATTTTTGCAAAGGAAAACACTTAAAAGAAAAACTAGCACAGTAGAAAGAAGCGTCGAAGAAGAACTAAATATTTTGTTATGTTAGTTAGTTTGTTAGTTTGTCCTTGTTATTTTAAAGAATCCTGAAATCGTCGATCTTAATGAAAATTCTGCACACTCTATCTATCAAGCTTTTCACTGAAAATTTATAAGAATTATTCAAAATTGTAATAATCAAGGCTATGTTGAAAATTAACAAGACGTATTAAATATTTATTATTTTCTAACAAAAAATTGTAATTTTTTTTATTTATAATGGCTTTCGGCGCCACATATTACTGCGCAGAATCACCGCGGATGGTAAATATTAACCTTAAAAAAGCAACAGTATCATTTTTTTTGTCAATAAGATTGTCTTTTACGTGAATGCCTCGATGTTTTAATAGTACAATGAATAGAGGAGTTTTACCCTACAAAAGGCAGTTCTGAATTTTGGATATGTTATTAAGGTCGAAAGGGTAGTTAAAAATCTGAGTTTTCGTCACCCCCACCCCTGTGCTTCCTCCGCCATCTTGAAAAAACCATCAAAAATTGGCACTTTTTGTAGTTTTTTACCTGTAACTTCGTTCGAGTACACTAAATCGCAAAAAGAGTTATATGACATTTTTTAGAGGATATAATTATCTACAATTGTGTGGTACCACGGTTGTTCTGCGAGCATTAGTAACGGAGCTAGATAATTTCCTAAAATGACTAAAATCACGTGCTTGGGCAAATTTTCAGATTTTTTCTACTTTAGACGGCATAAGCTCCGAAACACTTTGTTCTAGGGTAAAAGTTCTAGGAATACATTTAAAGAATGGATTTTGTAGCTGATAAAATTCTCTACAAGATACGTTCTTAGAACTTTTACCCTAGAACAAAGTATTTCGGAGCTTATGCCGTCTAAAATAGAAAAAATCTGAAAATTTGCCCAAGCACGTGATTTTAGTCATTTTTGGAAATTACCTAGCTCCGTTACTACTGCTCGTAGAACAACCATAGTACCACGCAATTGTAGATAATTATATCCTCTAAAAAAATTTTTCTCTTTTTACGATTTAGTGTACTGGAACGAAATTAAAGGCAAAAAACTAAAAAAAGTGCCAATTTTTGATGGTTTTTTCAAGATGGCGGAGGGAGCACAGGGGTGGGGGTGACGAAAACTCAGATTTTTAACTACCCTCCTGAGCTTAACAACATATCCAAAATTCAGAACTACCGGACCTTTTGTAGGGTAACCCCCCTATTTTGGCCTCTATTCATTGAACTATAAAGAGTACCAATTAAAGGTTTTAAAACTTTTAGACGCATATATATTATATTTCCAAAACGAATAAACGAAATAATATCAACAAATATATTTTTGAAATTCGGAAGAAAAGATCTATAAAAAAACTAAAATAATATACACGG
The DNA here is from genome assembly GCA_963576565.1 of Aspidapion aeneum. Taxonomy (NCBI): domain Eukaryota; kingdom Metazoa; phylum Arthropoda; class Insecta; order Coleoptera; family Brentidae; genus Aspidapion; species Aspidapion aeneum. The sequence continues at coordinate 99,884,988 of OY755043.1, forward strand.
TGTTCAATTTAAAAAATTATCGATCTGCCAAATTTTGACAATTTTAGATTTTTTTTTTGACATTCTGACTAAAATATTATGAAACTTTTGTATTTAACATATTTTGATATCTATTTAAATAAACGTTTTAGATATGGTGTAAAAATATACGGAAAAACCCTGTACAAATATATCCTTTGAAGTATTGACTCCGATCGGATGGCTTCGTATGCCGCGGGTCTATGCGTCGCATAATCAAAAGCTGTTAGCCATGCCTCGAATTCAAGTACAAGCTATTGGTCATTCAGAGTCCATCTCACCGACTTTTTTTTCGTCACTTAGCTTAAAGCGTTTCTTAATATAATCATATGACGTAATAAGGAACACACACTTAAGGCTAAGTAATAAAAAAAAAGTCGGTGCGAGGGCTATAAGCCTACCAGCGACGCACGTGAATTCTGCCTCAAATGGATACGCGCCTTAAGTTTTTTATTCTGTCGCGCATATTTTTCATAATATTTCTGAAAACGTCAAATTTTTTATAATATATTTCTCTAAGTATCAATCTCCGATAACGATTCTTTTATTGGATAAATCTGCTTTAATATAGTTATTTATCTAAAAAGTACGGAAAGTGATATTTTACCGCACGCAAGGACAGTTGATCTAACAACGCGGAGCGACGTTCGGTCAAGCTGTCGGGGGCAGTATAGGCACTTTACGCAAGAGTTAGGTACAAGATTTTACCTATGAGCATATAAAACTTTCAAAAAGCATTAAAAATATCTATGTAATATGTAAGTGAGCACCAAAATTTAAGATATGCTATATGCATAGTTTTACGTTACCACACACTGTACGGTAGTAGGTAATTACGTTATTAGACCGGAAACGTGAACTTTACAGGTCGACTCAGGAAATTTTTATGGTGAGCCACAGGCGAGACCTGTAATACTGGGCAGATTTGTAAAGTTTGTTTCCAGTTTTGTATCGTACGTATTTTTTTTAAACACTGATATAAATCCTCAAAAACATACTCCATATGTAAATATTAATTTTTGAATCCGAGATAAAATGCCACAAACATACTTTACATGTAAATATTAGGGCACTTACCTAAAAGCTAGTATATCTATAACTATTAGAAAAGCAATATAGGTTACGTTATAATTGGCTATTCCCGAATTCAAGCTTAGTTTTAATATAAAACACTTTTTATTTTGCATTACTTTAATAGAAATCTTAAACCCATTAAAATAAACACAATTTCAAAACATCCAACAAGCAGGCGCGGATCTGCGAGAACGAAAAAAGGAGAAATGTCCTTCCCCAAATGTAAAACTTAATTCAGTTTTGACAAACAGAATACACGTCTTGGTCAATATGCAAAATAGTTTTATACAATATTTATTATGATATTTCCCCCCTCAAATGAAGTTCCAGAATCCGCCCCTGCAACAATCTGTCAACATGACCACATCGATTGAAATACTGTAATCGTAATAATATAAGTAATAGAGGTAGATTTTCCGGTCTCTTTGTTCTTTACCCTATTGGCACCGGAATGTGTTACTTTGAGTAAGAAAGTAAACAATTTTATATAGTTTTAGATGTACCGTATCACATTTATCTAATGGCAATTTTGTTTAATTTCAGATTGTCTGTTAAGTGTTTTCACCTCGAAATTTGTGATAAAGTAAACCACCGGCTGTTTATTAAAGTAATACTACCTTACTAGAGTAACTGCAAAATTATTTAAAACAAATGTAAGCAATATATTTATATAAATAATTAACTTTAATACTTTTCTAAATTATTCTTAACAAATAAAATGGGAATATGTTATCTAATAGAGAGGTGATTGAGCCAATAATATGTCAATGATGTCTTTAAAATTCAGCTTAACGAATTTTTTTCACTTGGTGGAGAGAAGTCACCTACCATTTTTCAAATCCCTCTAATGAAAAAAAAACTCACACTAGGTACTATAGTTATAGTGTACGTGTGAGCTAATATAACTAAAAACTGAAATATATTTTATTTAACTCCAGACTAAATTACCTTTTGTTTGATACCACACAAGCCATGTTTTGACTTAAACTCAAATTTTTGAAATCTACCCCCCCCCTTTAAAAAAAACAAAAAACTAAAATGTATTTTGTTAAACTCCGGACTCAATTACCTTTCGTTTGATATCACACACGCCATATTTTCACTAAAACTCTAATTTTTAAAATATACCCCCACCCTTTTTTTTTAAATAAATTAAAATGTATTTTGTTTAACTGCAGACTCAATTACCTTTCGTTTGATATCACACACGCCATATATTCACATAAACTCTAATTTTTGAAATCTACCCCCACCCTTTTATTTGGTTTCTGTTCGGTGGATTTTGTTCGTTTTTAAATGGGACCATCTCGACCCAAGACCCAGCCTAGGTACCAAATTTCATTAAAATCGGCCAAGCGGTTTTTGAGTTATGCGCGTTGGTCGTTACAGACATACAGACAGACAGACAGACAGACATACAGACAGACAGACAGACGGCGCAACAAAAAAGTTTCAAAATCATCTGAAACGCAAAGATATATAAAAATTTTTGAAATCGGAGCAACTCGAAAAAATTAGGATCACCATAGCTCACACTACTATAGTATAGTACCTATATGTGTGAGCTAAAAAACGATTAGTTTTATATAAATAGGACAGGTTTGTTTTCTGACCTACTGTTGATATCTCTCCGAAATGAGACTTAAAATATGCAGTGTGCTTAATATATCTGTGGTAGGAAGTTAAAAGGGGGTAACTCAGGTTTTGCTACATATGAGTTACCCCCTTTTGACTTCCTACCACAGATATAGTATCGTATATATTTAAATATCAATATTTTAGGAGTTCAGTCTGTATTTGATGATAAAATATTTTTTTAATAAATACAGGTCCGCCAACGCTCTGTTACCGGTCACCAGGAAATTGAAATTTAAGAATTTTTTCAAAAAAAAGTTTCAAGATAATTAGCTCAAATGTAAATAATTGGCGCCAGAAGGCACGTAGCTTTATTTTTGTTGAAAAATAAATTTTAAATTTATTTGTAAAAACTCCGTTACTTTACCTCCTGTCGTTTTTGAGATACATCTATAGGCACGTATATACAATGTCCTTTCAAAAACTGTGACTGGCAAACTTTGACGCTATGACAAATTTTGTTTAAAATGTAATTCAGAATCTACCGCGTTTAGCTAGGTAGCTTCTGTGGCTCACATTTTTTTATGTTCTCCCACGAACTTATACGTTGTGACAAATATTATTGAAAATATAATTCTTACTTTGAAATCCTCATTTTGCTAGCTGCAATGGTTCTCGAGGTATGATTTTTTAACCTAAGGTATGGATGGCCAACCGTTCGTTACCGTTACTGCAGTTTGTAAGATAATTAGCTCAAAATAAATGGATCCCTGATACCTTCCTAGCTAGCCTATTAGCCTACTTCAACAAAAGCCATGATATATCAGCCCTGAAAACAGTTTTTTGCAAATATCTCAGAAACTAAAGCTCCTAAGAAGTTTTTGGTTCGGTTCTGTATATACTATATTCCAAAAACCGCATATTGATGCGATGCTCCGGTAAAAAGTAAGCATTTTTAAATTTTTTAATTCTCAAAAACCTGTCATTAGCATTAATGGATTTTCACCAAAATCTAATCAGCCCGTTAGAGTGTCGAACACCATTTTTCCTGAAAATTTTATGAAAATCGTTTAGCGGTTTAGGAGCTATCGTGTAACGGACAGAAAAAAATACACACACACACACAGACAGACGTCACGACGATATTACTAGGATAGGTCAAAATACACCCAAATAACACATTTTCGGCGTTATCTCAAAAAAAAAATTATTCGTCAAAAACAATACCTTCTCTAGCCATTGCTGTGTGGCTAGGAAGGTAAAAATAGAGGCTTGAATAGTGTCACAAAAGATTTTTGCCGAACAAACCTATAACTTTATTCTGTGCGGGCTAGCAACGTAAAAAGTTTAAAAACAATATTTTCTAGTTTTTGCGTAAACTTTCTTTGTCATAATTAAAATGTCAAAATATTTTCAACAATAAATCCTACTTATTAAATAATAAGAAACAAGTCGGAAGTTTGTCTGCATTTACGAGATGAAAATTAATTTTAACCACAAACTTAATTTTAAGCCTCAGGCTGCAATTAGTGTGAACTAGAAAATGAGAGTGATTTTAAGTTTCCTTATTTGGAATACGAAAAAATAAAAATTAGTAGTCAATAAGCTAAGTGCTTAAAACAAATTTTAAATCAAAATATTAAAAATTTGTGAATTTATGAAGAACCAACCAGGGGCGTGCCAAAGGGTGAGGCAACGAGACAGCCGCCTACGGCAACCACCATAAGAGGGCAACCCAATTTTAACATTTTCAAAATTTTGCCGCTTTCTTAAAACTGAAATAGTCTGTAATTAAAAAGTAAAGGTAATTTATCTGGTGCAAAAAAAAACTGAGGTATGAGAAACTTATTTAATATGTCCAAAGATATGCCCTTCAATTATTTGACAGTTTTTATATTAAAAACGCGAAATTGTTCAGAAATGTATTTCAATTTTATATTACCTGCTACGTAACTCTTTTTCAATTTCCAGTAGCTTTTTTTAAGTTACAAACATTTTCTTCTGTGGCGTCATATTTGCCGAAAAGGACTTAATTTTTCAGAAATTTTCAACTGCGGTGCTGTTTTCTTCGTTATTTACACAAAAAGTTTTCCGCGGCACGATTTGTTTAGAAAAATAATTAATTTATCTTAAATTTTCGCCTGCGGCGTGATTTTTTAATCTTTTTTTTAATAGTAGTTTTTTATATTAAAATTCTTTCTTTTATCTTAGGGTGTGTTAAGCCATCTCACAGCACTCCTTCGGTAGTAGCATTTTCTGCATTCTCTAGGTATTAAGCCTTCCCATAAAATAGCCTGCCTTGTTGCGCCTCTGAGTTGATGGAGGAGTGAGAAAGTATTAAAAATATATTTTTTTTTAAATTTGAGCAATTATTATATGATATCCGACACAAGTAGTACACTGAAAACCTATAGATTGGGATATTTAATCCCAAAGCGAAAATTTTGTAGCCCTGGTTTTCTCAAAGTTTCTTGTATTGTATGCCTAGTTCCGAAGGATAAAAAAGTATAATTTTAGTACTTCAAAAGAGGGACTAAACGTACAGTTTTAATCTGTAAAGTGCATAAAATAAATTCTAGTTCACAGGATACAGAGAAAAACAATAGTTGTGCGTTATGTTTGTTTTTAAATGAGGGGCAGCAGTTTTTCCCTTTGCCTCAGGCAATCAAAAACTTAGGCACGTCTCTGAACCAACCACAAATTTCAAAAAATAACAGATTGGAAAAAAACGATTTCTGGTTTATTTTTTTATACAAATTTTGTTGTGATATTTTCTGATAAATTTTAAGTAAAACAAAAGTTTTGCATATAACTTTGACACATTGTAACGAATTTTGTATTTTATTTCCAACACTGCATATTAATTTAGTTTTTTTTTCAGTTTAATAGTTATAATTTAATACCGACTTAAGGCGCAGTAAGTACAACTTAACTAAAACGCAGTAAGTCTATCTACTTAATACGGTATTTGGCATCTATTAGCATAATTATCAAAAATAGCAGTGTGTTCATATATAAGTTGCATATTTTTTACCTAGACTGTAATTTTTAAAGAAAATTAAGAAAAAAACATTAATGTTTAAACGAAATCGATTGTTAAGGTCAAGAAATCCAAATATTAGATACATTTTTAAATATTTGTATGGGGGGTCCGGGGTCTAATATAGTTTTTTGCTTGGTAAGGTAAAGATCCATTTATTCTCACCTAGAAATTGTTAGTTTAAACTCAGGGTCAGCTCTTGAACGAATTAAATTAGTAGTTAAACTACTGACATTTATTACTGTTTTAATGTTAGCAGATGGTGTATATGTATGTGTATTAACTAATTAATGTAACAAATATTGGTATTTAATTCACTAATATTGATATTGATTGATAAAACATACGTCAATTTAAAAATATGAAACCATATAAAGAAACAATAGAAAATATAGTTTAGGTTTAGTATTTTTTTGAGTAGTATTGTATTATAGTCGTTGCCATACGCAGTTAAACTTTTGTGACTGTGACATGATATAAATATATTTCCTAATCAGAAATATTTAAAAAATTAAATATGTCATGTTGGTATAAAATTAAAGGTAACCCTGTCGTTTTCTTAAATAAAAGGATGTTGACTGTATTTTGACAAAAAAAACACACAGATAAAAACAATTTAAAGGCAATTTTTCTTGTTGCTGTCATATACAAGATAAACAAAGAGATTGAAAAAGTTACAAAAGTGTAACTGCCTATGGCAAGGACTATAGTAACATTTGTTTGACATCCGGGCGGTCCGGTTTCGAATCCTGGCTCGGTAAATGGATATAGGTCCCAGTAGAAAAAAAAACAATCTTCAAAAACCGAGAGTAAATTTTTTTAAAAAATTTTAACAGCGCAAGAATATATTTCTATCTATCTATTTAGCCTTCTTTAATCTATCTTTGAACATAGGCCTCCCCCAATATCTTCCACTCTTCTCTGTCTGTTGCCGTGTTCATTCTTCTAGTTCCCGCGTGTTTCTTCAAATCGTCCGCCCATCTTATTTGGGGTCTTCCCCTACTTCTTTTATTTTCCCAAGGTCTCCAGTTTACAATACATTTGTTCCATCGATCGTCTTTCTGTCTGATATTATGACCAGCAAATTTACATTTTAATTTTGCTACTTCTCCTCTGACATCCCTTACTTTTGTTTTAATTCTTATCTATTCATTCATTTTTACATCTGTTGGTTTTACATGTAACATTAGTCTTTCCACTGATCTTTGGGCTTTCGTAACTCTATCCATGTTTGATTTTCCAAGTGTCCAGGTCTACCATCCATAGGTAAGTACAGGAATGATACATTGGTTATACACTTTCGTTTTGAGGTACTGAGGATATTTTTTATTTTTTAATATGTAGTTTAATTTACCGAGTGCTGCCCAGGCCAATCTTATTCGTCTCTTGATTTCAGCTGTTTGGTTTTATTTTTTTAGTTTAATAATTTGTTGCGCAAGAATATAATATACCGCAAAATATTTCTCGTGCAAAGTCGTCAACAATCCACGCACCCAGGAATATGTCTTGGGAGGAGCCCGAGACCCTATGGTGTCGTTTTCTATGATATTTTATCTTTTTATTCATGAAATATGTGGAAAATATCTAAACAAAATTTAAGCTTGAGGGGAGGCGGTCCCCGAGCTCCACCCCCGTTTGATGCGCCCATAAATATTTATTTTTTACCGCTAGGGGCGCAACTGCGCTCTTTATTTTAGGGTCACTGCATCCTGGAAGCCTAAGCCACTACGCCTTCGTGATGCAGTGACCCTACTTTATTTTATTGCATAAACTCTATCTATCTATCTATCTATTTAGCCTTCTGTAATCCATCTTTGGATAAAGGCCTCCCCCAATATCTTCCAATCTTCTTTTTCTGTCGCCGTGTTCATCCATCTAGTTCCCGCGTGTTTCTTAAAATCGTCGTCTTATAATGTGACCAAAGTTGAAGTGACGTACTTACCGGATATCTTTGAATTAACAGCGGTTAAGAAGATACAGAATGTTTTTTGAAGGTAACAGAGGCTTTTTTTGGGTGTTTTTTGTTCGTTTTAAAAAAAAACCCTCGAAAAAGTCGATTTTCTTTGCAACGGGGATACTTTATTAATTAGGGAATGTAAGTTGACCTTCTTTTAGTGGTCCAAAGGTGTAAAAATGTCAAAAATTTATCGATTTATTTTTGATTCGTCCTAAAAACCAATAAGAAAAGATTATAAAAAAATAAAACAACAAATAGGGGAACATTCATGAATTACGTACCTAATGCAAAATTTAGGATTTTAACCGCCTCTCGCCCCTTCGTAACGCATTAAAACAAAACTTTAATAAATGTTGAAGGTAACACAATGGTCAACCCCCCCCCCTACCTTCAGCGATACGGAATTTAAGAATGGTAACTAAGGGTGACTAAACAATATTCCTTCGATAAAAGGTAAATTGACGTATTTCAAGAATTTTTAAATTTTGTCTCAGAAGTGTACCTACATAAAAAAAAATTCTTATCGGTCCATGGTAACTTTGGAAGGAAATAACTAAAATATTTAATAGATTTTAGAAATTTTTACACCGTTATTTATTATATTCAAGAGACCTTTGAAACAAGGTATCACTTGACCCACATAGCTTATTTATATTGTAGACCTAAACCTACGATAAATATCAGAAAAATCCTCTGTTACCTATAAAAAAAACCGTGCATAAAAATGAGAAAATTCTCAGTATTTAACAGCACTTAATTCTCTTTACATCAATGACCAAGGTTTATAATGTTAACAACTTTGACAGCCGTCGTAATAGTGGCTAACAACCACCAGAGTTTTTGGATACCTTTAAAACACTTGTAAAGTCGATATCTTAAGCCCTTACCTTTGTGTTTAGCCTTATTTTATAAAATAAATGTTTTATATTGATATTTTATAGTTTTTAATAAAAGCGGCACTGGCTAAAATGGTATTTCAAAAGGTAGGCAATCAGGATTCTTAACCTTTGTAATTACGTAAAAAAAAACGTCGTAATGGTTGTGTTAATAGCTCGTCATTGTCAATTTTTTGGTAATTTTTTGAACCATAATCTCTTCTTATATTTGAATATATATGTGGATGTGTTTATCAAACATTGCATCATATAATGGGATTGCCCTGACAACGTTTTTATTATATGTTCCAATTTTAAGCATGAATTTAATAAATGTAATCTTGCAATAAGTCCTAAAAAACTTTACCTATATGGAAAAAATAAATCAACAAAATTGCCTTCTTGCATAACGTAACTTAAGACAAATTTTTGCAAAATATCATCAGCATTTTTAAGATTATTGGTAATTAGTCACGGTGCTGACTTTTAATTATTGTTATGGCTATCTTATTTTAACGAAATTTATGTCCTATAAAGTATCCTCTAATAGGATTATGTAGAAGTTTTAATAATTTTTTTAATGGGATATATAGTTTAACCCAAATTTCAAAAGAACATAAATAAAAATATAATTAATTAGAAAAAAAGACACACCGCTTATGGGAAAATAAAAACGTTACGAACTTAATGAAATTCAAGTATGTTATAGATTTTGATGTCAATATTTTCGAGAATATTTTATGAGAACAAAACGATTGTCTTACTGGTTATAGAGATGCAGGGCCATTTTGATAGAAGCTTTCTGCAAAAAATAGCTAACTAATGGCTATAATCGGGCCAAGCCAGCTCATAATATGCAATTTAATGGGGAAAATATATATCCAGTGATGTTGGAAGCGAGGTAAAACGTCATGTGAAATATAAAAAATAGGCACATTTCATTTAAAAACTGTTTCAGATAAAGAAAATAACGTGTGTAAAATAGTCGAACGAGGTGTCCCAAGCAAGTTTGTGTGTAAGATATATTGTTTTAGTAAATAATGTTCATGCTTAAGCTAACTTAAAGACTATCAAATTTTTTAAACAATTTTTAGTTAAGGGTGAAGTTTTTAAGTTGCCCCTGGGGCTTAAGTTAAAGTTTATATTACTATTTATTAAATTGCTATTTTACAAACGATGTTGCTCCAAGTTTAAATCAACATTACTTTACCTCGGTTCACACAACTATATATATTTTTTAAATTTTATATAAAACCCTATTTTATCCGATTATAATCATTATTAGACTTTTTTCGCAAATTTTTTGTGCACACCAGAAATTGTTATTGTTTCATAAGCGGTGTCCTACCACAGCTCATTCCAACTGATGTAAAAACATTGGTTGACATCGAGTTAATGTCAGAAACTTGAATCGTGTTAAACACCTCTTCAAATTGATTCAAGGAAGCCGAAACAATCGCATTGAAACAGAAAAATTTAAGCTGGGTTTATCCAGAAACATATCATGACATAAGACATAGCATGACATAACATAACAGTGTTGAGCTTATGACAAACCCTGTTGGTGTTTATACAGAAAAATGACATGACATAACAGCATAACATAACATAAGATGTAAGAAGATACCTAACTTTTATCTTTTTATGTCATGTCTCCTGTGAAATCACATTACACACATGACGGCGTCATATTTATTTTTACGATTTTTCACCATAACTAAATTGTGTTTGGATAATTTTAATGTCTTTTTGTTTTAAAATTAAAAACTAATTAGGCAAAAAAGGTAAACGAAACATGGGATATTTGATATTCATGTACATTCATATAGTAGATAGGGTGTTCATTATTGTTGCAGTTAATTGGGGCTCAGCCCCAATACATGTGATGGACCGTTGATTACTTTCATAGGTTGTGTTATTCATTTCTTTTAGATGAATGAAGAATCGTTGTCTTTTTTGTTTTACAGGGCAAAGAAGCCCTGCACCTGTTCAATTAATTCAGCTGATAGTTCTAAAATCCCCTACACAAAAATCAAACTGTGATTGGACCAAGCTTTAATGTTATCTTATGTCATGCTATATCTTATGTCATATTGTTTCTGTACATACCCATCTTTGGTCTTTAGACACTTAAGGTTAATACGCACTTTTCGTTCGCGTTGTCATTGGTGTAAATGGAAAATGCTGTAATCAATCAATTCAGCTTAAAGTTCCAAAATCCCCTACACAAAAATCAAACTGTGATTGGATCAAGCTTTTCTGTTATGTCATGTTATATTTTTTGTATAAACAAACAGCCATTTTCCTTATGTAATGTTATGTTATGTCATGCAATATCTTATGTCATGTTTTGTTTCTGTATAAACCCAGCTTTAGCCTTTAGACCCTTAAGGTTAATACGCACTTTGCGTTCGCGTTGTCATTGGTGTAATCAATAAATTCAGCTGAAAGTTCCAAAATCGCCTACACAAAAGTCAAATGTTATGTTATGTCATGCTATGTTTCTGTATACGCACTTTGCGTTCGCGTTGTCATTGGTGTAACTGGGTAATGCTGTAATCTTATTGGTCAGGGTTGTGGTGTGCGAGCTCACTACGTCGCTGCATAACAGACGCACGTAAAGTATTGTAAAGCTAAGGTTTGTCGTCCGTACGTATTTCAGCCATCCTCGTCATATAAGCACAAAATCGAGAGCGAATCTGACCAATCAAAATGTCGGATTTGCCTCTTTATGACAGCGTTAACGCGATAAGAAGTGCGTCTCAACTTTATGTATTTAACTAATATGTCAAGCAATCTAAGCTATTTTGAACAGTAGAACAATAATTCAAACTTACGAGTCATTATAGCATCCTAACTATTCCAAAATGCATGGTATTTTTACTAAGTAATAATATCTAATTCTTCTGTCTACATTAAAATATTAAACAAAATAACATGACTGAACAATAGTATTAGAAGAGATAACAATCTCAATAGACGCTTGAATCACCTGACCTGACAATTACCGTAAATTAATTAAAAAGGAAAAGCACCGTTTAGCATATCCTCCTGCTAAAAAAAATATTGAATACAAAATATCATCCAAGATGGCCTTCGATAGATAAAATTGTTAATGTTAGATTTTGCAGGTTTACAAGAGATTACTCTGGTAGGTAATTGTAAAAGACAAAATTTAAAGGTGCGTATCTATTTGTTGCAATATAAAATACTGAGCACACATTCCTGGAAAAAATAGTTGACAAATTTACCAGGTAATCACTTTAAATATAATGCTGCCACTAGCGGATAATTATTTGGTTTTTTTAGAAAAAAATTGTATTTTGAAAAAACATATTTTTGGACAGACGAGATCTCAGAAAAAGGGTCTTTTGCATACTAAGTACTTTGTTTTTCATATAAGTAAATGCCACTTGTGGGGTTCCTTATTTGAAAGCTTATTAAAAAATCGTGTAAATTTTTTTACGTTATTTTCAAACAATATGTCAAAGAAAAGAGGTCCAATCAAAATGTATAATATTTTTTTAAAGATAAGGCCCTGCTTTACATTACTGCACCTAATTTGTTATTTTTGAAATTTGATAAAAAATTAAAATTAAGTAACAAAAGCGCACATTAAACTTTGTTTAAAATAGTAAGCTTACTAATTTGGGCTCTTGCCTCTCGACTTTTATTTTTACATACCCAAGTTAAAAGAGATTTTTGCTTTTTTACTATAGAGGGTGTAGTTTAAAAGATGCAGATGTTTAAGAAATTATAGAAAAGGTCAAAAGAAGAAAAATCATATTATATTTTGCATTAAACATTTGTGTTTTTTTTTTAGATACAGGGTCAATTTTTAAAAAAAATTTTATACGCAAAAACAAAATATAGAGAAACTAAATTTTTTGGAATTATAGATTACAATAAAGATAATAATTAAATGTTAAAATTATTTGAAAAAAATCCTGGAAATTATCACAAAAAATCTTCTTTTTTTACAAAAGGGAAAAAAATTTCATCAAAATTATTACCAAAAATTAGACATTTAATTTATTGTCCTAGGCCCGACAAATAGAAAGACCTAGAAAAATTTATTTAGATGGACACAATCACTTCAAATCTTTTGTTTTAATAAATTTATTTTTTTAAAATTTAATGTAGTGCTGCAGTTCATAATTTTTGAGACACTTTTTTCGCTGGTCTATGCTGGTTGTCATGACAACTGTCAAAAAGTTAATAAAAAAAATTATGAAATTAACTGTATTATTACTATTTTCTGAAACTTAAAAGGCTAAATTTTTTTTGTTTCTACTTTGACCCACGGTCCCTTTGACCAACCCTCAAAGTTTAATGCATTATTTAAAATACAATATGCATAATAATATGGAAGCCCAATAATGACTGTTATACAGCTTGTTGTAATGTTCCAAAGTTAAGCTACATACAAAAACTACGGACACTGTAGAGTCAAATCTAAAATATCTTGAATATAAAACACTCAGTTCAAACTTTTAGCCATATTTTTTGTTGATATTATCTATACATTCAGAAGTTATGTAAGAAAAGCTGTAAATATTAAAAAAATATTTTTTTTTATAAAAAAAATTAAAAAAGGAAGAGAGGATTCAATTCTAATAGGGCAAAAAATTTGAAAAGGCTCTCCGTTTTCGGTCTAGAAGCAAATCATATTACTTTTCAACAACGTTCCCCCTAATTTGAGTCCGCTAAATTGGAACATTCCTGTTGCCAACTCGAAATGGACAGGAATGGAGAAAATCCCCCCCCAAACCCCCGAAAATCTGTTTTTTTAGTTTTATTCAATATTCTCGAAAACCAACCATTTTGTCGAAAATTGCAAAGAACAGTTTTTTGTGGAGAACAAAATTCCCTTTCGAACAATGTGTTCGTCGATAAGGTTGGAAGAAGGAAGTAGATCATCAGTGGCGTCCGTAAATTGGAATTATTTAGGAAAAACATGTTTATTATAGGTTTTATAAAATTTTCGCAAAAGCTACACTTTTTGGGACAAAATATGTGGTATAGTATATTGTAGACAATAAAATTTTCCTTTTAACGCCGCAATATAATGTCGGATTTATATTATATATGTCTCCAGGGGCATACTTATATAAATAAATTAAAAAAAAAAGACCAAAATAATCAATTTTTGATACATACTTTACCTATTTTTACAAAAAACAAGCATCAAACAAGCAGGAAAAATTGTTTTTTTTACCTTATTCTGTCATACTGACACGTTAGTTTGAAAGAAAATTTGACAAAAATGTTGGAGAAATAGGCATATTTTCTATCACATCTTGTGACGTTTAAAAGAAAATTTCATTATCCACCCTAAAGTAAATAACATATGTAGACATAAAAAGCTTAGTTCTTAAGAAAATTGGATAAAACCTGTAAAAAATTGATTATTTTGGTGAATTTAAATAACTACTTTAATGAAGGACAACACTGGAGCGGTAAATATAAATTAACTTTCACTTTATTATACATCGCTTGAAAGGAAATTTTATTGTTTATGACAAAGTGTAAAACATATTTTTTGATAAAGAGCTCGGTTTAATTGAATAAAACTTGTAAAAAACATGTTTTTTTTTAATGATTTTTTAAAATCATCCCAATTTACGGACGTGGCTGGAGAGTTTGTTATAAGTCAAACCCCATTGAATTTTACAATATTCAAAAAGGGAATTTCACTGTCTACATTAAGGTACAGTTTATATTTTTTTATATTAAGCTTAGTTTCTGAGAAAATTAGATAAAAAATTATTTATTTTCGTTTTTTTTTTAAATTGATTTAATTTACGGATGCCCCTAAAGTTTTAATTATAAAACCAATCCGATCACGCTACACATCATTTTAAGGAAAATTTTATTGTCTATAATAAAATATGACACACATTTTCGAAAAATCGAATAAATCTTGGGCAAAACATGGGTATTTTTTCAACTTTTTTATATTACTTTAATTAACGGACGCCGCTGGAGAGTTTCTTATCAGTCTAACTCCATTGAATTATAATTTGTTACAAACGGAATTTTGTTGTCTACAATAAAGTATATTATACATTTTTCTCTTAGAGGCTTAGTTTTTAAGAAAATTTGAAACTCAAACTTTCAGATTTTGGGGGGTCTGGGGGGTAATATGATATAATTTTATAGTTAAATATATATTTTGAATGTACACCTTTGTCAATTTGGGTTTACAGCGGCAATTTAAAATTTTGTTGCCATGTTGCCTTGTCAACATTTCGAGGTAGCAACAGGGATATTTGGATTCAGCGGGGTCGGAATTGACCATTTGCCAAAAAGTTATATAAAATTCTTTTAGAAGGTGGATTTTCCGAAATCTTGACTTAACTAACTAAATAAATAATCTTACGATAAAAAACACTGTACCAATTTATAATTTATAACTACTGCCGACCTTTTCAGAAAGCACATAATTTTAGGCGTGCTCAATAATAACGATGGATGCGAATACAATGGTGTGAAATCAAGCAGATATGTCAATTAATTCGAATGAATTATAGATATGTGACTTAAAATCGGCCTTCTGAGGGGCTTGGTATAATAAAAGTGTTTAGTAATCCTTGCATTCTTAGCTTATATTTTTTTAATTATGAGAGGTAAGACACAGTAAGATCATACAAATAAATATATTAACTCAATATTAGAACAAGAGAATATACAATAAATTCAAATAAAAATTATTTTGAAAAAATTAGTCGGTAAATTTTTTTTTACTATTATTTTGGTATAAACTTTTATAAATGCCATATTAAACGCAATATATTTTTTAAATTATTATTTTTTATACATTTTTGGAGGTTATTTTGACAGTATTTCCTTAACTTGTGGCTGTGACAGATTTTCTTTTTTTTGTAAAACTCTTTTTTCCCACTCCTCTAACTTTAAAAATCCTTAAAAACAGATGTGTTTTGACCCACATGTTATATAAACTTTTTTTTGGAAATAGCCTCCTCTATCACCTGCTGCACCATGGCCCCTAAGTTATGGGACACCCTGTATATAGAAGCGTACATATATATCTTCATAAATTCGTAAGTCGCCCTTATTATTATTCTGGCGTTATCTATTGTTCGGGAACTTCGGGATATAACCTTCATGGATTGAACCTGAATTTTATTGGTTTCACATAAAACAATAAAAGTACCTTTGTGTAGGTACCGTGTTCTTGATGCGACGATGCAACAGCTAAGGTTTCGATGTGTAAAGAATGAATCACTTCGGTAAAAGTTATCTTTTTTAGTGTTAAGTTAAAGTATAATATGATAATATTCGTTGGATAATTGTTTTATTTATTGGTTTATTTTAATAATATTCGAATGTGCTAACAAGAAGGAATCAACACTAAACTTTGGTTTTTATTAGCAGTGCTTCAGTATTTTTTTAACTTTTATGCATCTTAAAATCGCATTTAGAATCGTGACGTTCTTAAAGGTTGCTTACGCGACTCCTGAGTCTGTGTCCTTTAAGTGTGATTAAAGGTTCTTTAAAGTCTATAAAATTGCTTCCTTGTAGTGAAGTCTTGGTTGGTCGATTGCTGTGTTGGCGTAAGTCTTATTACCCTATTATCTGTATAGATTTCCATTTAAACAAGTTTCAATTTGATTGATGGGATTTGATACGGACTAGGTGTTTTATAGCATCGTAATCAGCTTTATACGACGATAATAAAACTTTGTCCATGAACAAAGTAATCGCTCTAAACTATTTTAATAAAAATCTACACGGATCTTTTTTAAGATCTAAATATATATAAATTTTGTTGCGAAGCGTATCAATTATGGATGCTGGCGACCATCATGTGAATCCAGATTTTTTAGCTATAAGAAGACGATCTTTTTTGAGACCTTTCTTTTTGTTTATTCAGCATTGCAGTATGTATTTTTTGGATAATAATATGTCTAAGATATTAAAGTTTCATAATTTGATGGTAATTCTTTTTCAAAGTCACATTTTAAAAGATAAAATTTTTGTTTCTAAATAACGTTTCTATTTTCAACATTTGAATCTAGCCTTTTCTATTTGACATTTAGTATCTATTTAATTAATTTTCCTTTACCACAAGGCCGTACCTAGGGAGGTATCAAGGGAGATCAACCCCCCAAAATAGTCGTGTGTTAAATGAGACAAAAAATTGCATAATACGCATATTTTTAATGAATTTTTTTTATCCCGCCCCATAAAATTGGGGTATGGTCCTACTTTACCATGCTTACAAGGTACACATATGAGCCAAATTTTTTAATTCGTTTTTACCTTTGAGGCATATGCCTGTTACTGATGACTATGGACTTTGTTTTCTTTTCTTCAGTTTCAGATTATAGTGTTCACTTTTCTCAGCGATCCGGTTTGACAGCATTTGCAAACCTATAAAACTATCGACAAATACACATAATATTTAAAGGTACGATGTTTAAAACTAGGGACTGAACAATTAATAAATAATTAATGCCCGGTTGCATTTTTCCGATCCCTATGTTAAATTATAATCGACGTTGCGTTTCCTATTAGGCCCGCGCACAAAAATGAAATAACTGCGTTCATTATGGTTATTTTTTACACCAGAGAGTGATTACAGTTCGTAAAATTTAGATATTATGAAAACTGCATGACTTTTTACATTGGGTTGGTTTGTAATACTTAATGAGTAAAACGCCTCACAAACTTAAATAACGTTTATTAAATAATAAGTTATTGATTATTTCAATGACTTTTAGCATTCGGTTGATTTGCCAAAATGTTGGAGATGATAGACCTTGCTTAACCTGACCGAACCGAACCTAACCAAAGCAAGCTAAACCAACAATTATAAAAAAAACTATCCTGACTTCTTTCGCGGGATCCTAGAGGGTGTGAATCCGAACCGAACCGAACCAAACCTAACCTAACCAAACTAAACTACAACACTGCTAATTAGGTTTGGTTGGGTTTGGATAGGTTCGGTTCAGTTTCGTTCGGTTCGGTCCGGTTCGGTTCCGTTCAGATTCACCCCTCTAGGATTCGGGAAAAGAAGTCGGGAAAGTTTTTTTTTTTTAATTGTTGACATGACATTACAGCTACCCCAATGTAAAAAGTCATGCAGTTTTCATAATATCTAAATTGTACGAACTGTAATCACCCCCTGATGTAAAAAATAAGCATAATGAATGCAGTTATTTCATTTTTGTGCGCTGGCCTAATAGGAAACGCAAAGTCGATTATAATTTAACAAGTCCTATACGATTAGCGCTTCGTGTAGCGGTAACCACATAGGGATCGGAAAAATGCTGCCCGGTTCGGTTCGGTTCCTCCCTCTAAAAGCCAGGTCCCTCAAACTGAAATGTGGGGCACATTTTAATAGGGTGTTTGACAGTAGTAAAAAATAAATATATATTTATTTTTAGATATCTCTTTAGGTCCTGGGAATGCTAAAAACAAACTTTTTGTTTAATTTTTTCTCAAATTCATAGTTCTTTTAATTAAATAAATGTATTGAATTAAAACAATTAGCCACGTGATTCAAAACAGGCGGTCTACCAATCAGCTGCGAGTGACGTCACAAAACAGCAAACGCCTCGAACAAACCTACTGTCTGTGTCATTTTCTGATGGAAGGTAATGTATGCTTTGGTTTAAAGTGCGAATTATCGTCCTAAATTAGATTTTATTTTGTGTTTTGCTTATAAAAAACATTTTCAATGGAAAACGGATTCTCCAAAGCCGATAGCTCCAACTCGCCAACGCTGAACTTCTTTATGGTGGCAGGCTTTTTTGCCAACAACAGTGAGTTTTGTTCTGCGGAATTTAGAAACGTTAAAATGTTGATGTAAGTATTCGATGAGTTGTTTTGTATATAACTGAAAGTTTTTTAGATTTTGAGGTTAAGTTATATGTTTTGCTTTTTTGTTTAATATGCCACTTACAATAGATTCATTATCTGAAAAAACAAAAATAAAAATCATGTAATAAACCGAGGGAGGGACAGGTAGGCAAAAAGTATACAACGACCAGCAATACTTGAAGTACTGAATAGGTTACATTGCATAGTCCTGCGTAGGTACTGCCTAGTCCTGCCTGTGTACTGCCTAGTCTTGCATATTATTATGCACTGCTTAGTCCTACATTTAGCCTGCATGTGCACTGCCTAATCCTGCATTTAGAGGTACTCCCTAATCCTGCCTAATAACTGCCTAGCACCGCCTAAAAATTTGTACACCTTTCTGCCTATTATAGTTGTTCACCCCTTGTAATAAACATAACCTTAAAAATTTCATCGTCATTTACGAAATAGTTATATATATTATAGACAACGTGAGAAAAATTAACAGAAACAATTTAGTTATACTCACATCAAAGTGATCTTCACAAATGTAAAGTAAAGGTATATTAGATAAGGCCCTTGGGTCGCTTCGAACAAGTTCTAGCCACTTTTTCCGTTATTTTGCTGCTGTAGGCACATGAATAAATAGTTTTTAGGTATTTTTATGCTAGTATTCGAACACTCAGGCACTACACACCACTTATAGGACATTTTTTTACATAAAAACAGTAAAAACACAGACCAAAAACAAATAAACACTTGTCTGTCCGCGAGTTTACTGCGTTGTGACGTAATTGCAACACCATGCTAGAAATGAGCGTTTTAGCGGCAAATTCAAATCGGAAATGAGAAAAATTGATTTTAAACGTGTTCCATGATAAAATATACTATTTTAACAATTTTGCATAGCAAATTAGGGATTTATGTATCATTCTAAACTATTTTCTAAAATGTGTCAAATACCCTATTAGCTTTTAATAAAGACGTCAGATGTTTATTTATCTATTTTTTTTTGTGAATACCTTGGAATGTTATTAATTAAATGCATTTTCATTAGAATCTTTAAAGATGAGCTCAACGATAAATTATGTTTGTTTTACAAGGTGCTTTAGCTGGGATGGGACTTAAACGATATGGTTATTCTTTAGAAGATTTTTTTAGCCTTGAACTTCCATTGCATCATTATGTAAAAAAATGGTATTTTATATATTTTTTTATTTTAATATTATTGAAAGGTGATTTATTCATGATAGGTGAGGTCATCAGTTCGTAAATAATTCTTATTTTAGAATTGGTTAGCATGACTGACCTATACCTACTTAATTTTTAACTGTTACCCGCATCATTTGTAATCGTCATGCATTACTGATTAACATAAGAAACCCAACCATAAAAGAACAAAAATGTCGGGATTTTTAAGGCAGACCATAATATTCTTATGTGTTTTTGGACACTGAGTCTGATTCCGGGGAAAAATCGCCTAGACGTCTGAAATTTTTCTTTAGTTTCATATGAAATAAATCAGGATTGGCAGACCGTCTCTCCAATGTTCATAAATTTTGATAAATTTATTCCACCAGTCAGCGGGATAAGAAATCTTAAATTTTAAAATTTTCTGAAATGTAGCTTTTTTAAATAAAAACGGACAACTTTGGAAAAATATGTGTTAAATAAATTCAGATATGTCGGGGACTTCTTATACTAGGATAGAGATATATGGCTTGTTTGAAAGGCCTGTAAAATACCTTGTGAATAAGATATCACATAATGTAATTTTTACAAAAACAAAGTTTAAAATTTTTGCGAAACTTATATCATGTTATACTTCATTCGAAAGGTATTTTAAAGGCATTTCCAACAAGCTTAATGTCACCACTCTGTGTGTGAGAAGTTCTCAATATATATTAATTTATTTTAGTACATGTTTCAGCCAAATTTCTTAATTATGGATTTTCAAAAATTAATAAAAAAACTACTTATCAGAAAATTTTAAAATATATGATTATTAATTATTCGTTTTCACCGGTGGAATAAATAAACCAAAAATCATTAAAATCGGAAGATGGTCTGCCAAATCTCCTTTTTTTCGTTGACTTTATTCAAGACGTCTAGGAACTGTTTTGACTCCGGCTTCGGATTCATCGTTTAATAAATGGATCCATGGCGGATCTGATACCTTTCTAGCTTTATCAGCCTATTAGCACACTTCAAGTGAACTCCATGATATATCAGCCTTAAAAATAGGTTTTTCTTAAATATCTCAGAAACGAATTATGAAGATTTTGGTTATAACAGAAACTATTGAGAAAAATATGATCTAATATATTCAGAAAGCCGCATATTTCTGCAATCCTCCATTAAAAAGTTAGTTAGTTTAAATTTTGTAATTGTCAACAAACTGTCATTAGCATTAATGGATTTTGACCAAAATCTAATCAGCTCGTTACAGTGTCGAACGTTATTTTACCTGAAAATTTTATGAAAATCGGTGGAGCGGTTTAGAAGCTATCATATTACGGACAGATATACACACACATACAGAAAGACAGACATTATGACGATATTGCTAAGATAGGCAAAATACATACACATAACACAATTTCGGCGTTATCTCAAAAAAAAATTTGTCGAAGATAATACCTTCTCTAGCCATTGCTGCGTGGGCTAGGGAGGTAAAAATAAATAATATTATTATCTATGTTCTCTCTTATAAATCTTAAAATTATTTCTGTGGGGTTGCATAATTTTACCAAAATAAAAGTTATTGGAAAATATTGCATGCATCATTTTTAAAATAATCTAAAAGTAGTAAATGTAAAACCTCAGAGAAGAAAACATGGGGGAGAAATAAAAATTAAGGACTAGTGGCTGAAGGAGAAGACTGGATAATGGACCTCTGAATTTTTATCTAATAATCTTACGCAAATTGCTGCTTTTTCCCTATCCAACCTTCTTATTCTAATGTCGGTGTACATGCATAATGCAATGCACTACAAGATGCAGATGGGTGAATGGACAGTACAACAAGACGATTATGTCAGATAACGTTCCATACTGAAAATTATGACTTTGTTGTGAATGTTTGATTTCGCAAGCTTCTACATTCAATTTAAGATCACAGTCTAATAGAGCAAGGTGATCTAATTATAAAACATTAATATGGAAGTAAAAGGAAGCATGCGAATCTAAGTAAACTGATTTAAAATAAAGAGACTGTCTTTTTCATTTAGCAGTTCGTGAGTAAATACAAAAGTATTGATAATAATTAATGTAAGATATATAAAAGTTACACACTAACAGAAGTATTTACTAAAGGGTGCTACGTGCTACGACCATTTGGAGAGAAACTAACAAATGATAATGGCCCAAGACAGATGCTTGGTCTCTTTTTACTTTACCAGTAAAACTAGGAGATTTGAGAATTAGAAATTTATCCACACTATGTTTTCCTGCATTTCTTAGTTTGATTTCTGACTTCGAATGTTTCTTACCATTCATTTTACCTCTAGATATACATCTTTTTCATGATTGAGCCTTTAATGAGGCTGCTGATTGATAAAACTTAACAAAAATTTTTAAAGCCAAATGAATTTCGATTTAAGCATGTGTAAGATTCTTGTTAAAAATATTATTTCAAATTCAAAATATGTTGTGGAAAAATCAAGACTTCTGGCACTTCAGGAAATTGAAAGTAGCGCTTGGCTTAGTGAATTACTTTCTTCAACTTTAAGGAACTTGCTAGACGATGCATCCTTCCGTGTTTCCGCCGCTCTGCGTGTTGGTCAGCCTATGTGTGAGCTACACATTTGCAATGAAATAGTTGCTAAATTTGGGCTCCATGCCTTAAGTTGCAAAAAACATGCAGGTCAAGTGTCTGCTGAGGATTCGTCAGTTTTGGAACCACCTGGTATATGTAGGAGTGACGGAAAACAGGTGGAGGTTATGTCGGTGAGTGCAGTCCCTGGAAGAGTGAGAAGAAGAAGAATGAAACTGCAAAAACTTATTTACCAAAAACTTGAGTAACAGCAGATGAACCAGCAAACATTGGTGAGTCCCAAAAAAAATCAAAATATAAACATTTGAAAGACCGGGGTTTTCTTTTTATTCCTTTTGGTCTTGAGACATTTGGTCCTTTGGGTAATGAAGCTAAATAACTAATCAATAAAATTAGTTATAAAATAAAACATCCAAATGCACGTACCTTCATTATTCATATATATCATGTATATCAGGATTAGTCCGGAGGTACATAGGGGAAATGCAGCGTCAGTGCTTGGGACCATCCCTCTTGAGCAAGGTTTGGAAGAAATTTTATATATTCAGATTTTTATACACAGTTTTTATAGTTACTCTTCATATTTCTTTTCTTTTTATTTTTTGTATTTTCTACTAGGTTTTCAATTTTTTATTTAATATATTTTACGTTATTTTAACTTAAATTTATAAAATTGTTGGGCTAATAAAATATAAGTAGGTACTTTGTAGAATATTTTGGCCATGAAACAGCAGGCTCTCGGGATACTGCATCATCCAGATATAAAGAAAATCTTCCCAAACTCAAATGGACTGATATAATGGCATTTCTTAAAAGAAACGGAAGGCCCAAGTCGAAGTACGTTTGTTAAGGGCATGAAGGAAAGGGCCTTGTTTTCCTACTTATCTATCCCAAGAATCACCGCCACTACAAAGAATTACTACCTCACATTTCGTCTAATTAAAAAACTAATCAGAGGTAAAAAATATAAGTTGTTAGTTTGTGATTTTATGATATCAATTTCTCAATTAAAAATTCCTATAGAAAAAATTTGCGATATGGATCTCATAATAGTTTCGTTTAAAATAGTTTCGGCTGTTAATGACATAATGACTCATTTACATATCAACACACTTTACTAATTGTGAAACGGTAATCATTTTGCTACTTATATTTGTTTTGGTATGTAAGTATGTAGAAAAATAGTTTAGCGGTACATATTACGTAGGAATAATTAAATTTTTCGATAACCTTTTGAGAAAGTAGGTTATTTATATTGAGAATCTTTTACTGTAAGTACTAAGATCATTAATGGCTCAATTTTGGAAGATAGTCTCAATTTTCCATTAAACCACTCTTAGTCGAAAATTTGAATTGCTAATTCATTTAGTGACATAAAAGAACACTTTTTAACAGAATTTTTCATAGCTTTAATGAGTACGACGGAATACGAGGGTTAACTTTTAAGTTTTGCATATACAGCTTTAATAAAACAGTAGATAACTTTTAAAGGCTTTATTGTTTCTCGAAGTGTTTTCCAGGAAAATCAATGCACTTTTGCGTGCGCTCAAACCAGTTGTCAAAGTTGTAATTCCACTCGTTTCTTGGTACTGTCAAAATGTCATTCTTGAAGGCGTCGGCTGCTTCCTCTGGCGACTGAAATTTTTGACCACGCAGTCCAATTTTGATTATCGGAAAAGTATGGAAATCGTTGGGACTTAAATCGGGAATGTATGGAGGATAGTTCAATAATTCGTCGTTTTGTTGGGTTAAAAATTCAATAGTATTTTATGCTTTGTGCGAACTTGCTTGTCTTGTTGGAGGATGATTCGTTTTTCGAAGCTCAGCGATGACTTTCGGCAAACAAATCGGAAGTCCTTTGCTCTTCCAGACGAATGTCGCGATCATATTTTTAGATACGCTTTGAGCACGGATGACTTTTGTTTGCCTTTCTTCATGTTGGAAAACCCAAACAGACTGACTGTCTAGAGTTTCCTGATACAAATTTACTCTAGCCTCTTTCTGTTCTTCGGTTAACACATGCGGTATCGAACAGTAAACTAATTTTTGTTACCCATAATTCTTCATGCAAAATTTTTTGAATTGAGGTCTTTGAACTCCCCAAGGAAGCCTCAATCTCGCGATATATCACATGTGTGATGAGCATGCGCATATAGAGAGCATCGATGATTTCCTGGGTGACAGCCATTTTTGGTGCACCTGGCGATCGTCGCTAAGGCTAATCCGTCCACGCTTGAATTCTCCATACCAACGAGAAACTGTCGACTGATGTGGTCCTTCATTATCAAAAACAGAAATCTTCTTGGCAAGGCAATATTCTTGAGAGAATTTTCTTCGAAAAATGTAAAAAATTATAACCCGAAAATGTTCTCGGTTTAATTCCATTCTACGACTAATTTGTTAAATTAAAAAATTCAGTGTAGCTATAAAATTAAATGTATTGCACTGACGTTTTGAATTTAGGTTATGTAATGATTGAGGTTAAGTTTTAGTAACGACATTCGATTAGTGTCGCCCTCTATGTTCCTATATGCAAAATATAAAAGACAGCCCTCGTAGTACGGTAGACCCAAAAATAGTTTAGATTTCCATTTAATGTTTTAAGTGGGACATCCTGTATATTACTTATGTGTATATACTTCGCAGCTATATAATATGTGTAAGACGATAATATTGTGAGTCATGAATTTTATTGATTTGCACGTTTATAGACATGAAACCCCTTCTTTTTTATGTTAACGGTAATTTCCTTATAAGAATTCTTACTGCTTGCCCATTTGGAATGTGTCAATATAAGTTTTGCAACAAAAATGCCTTCTGCAAGAATGAAATATAAGTTACTACCTACTTTAATATATCACCAACAATGTTAATTGCAAAATTATTTCAGCTAGTTTATTTTTAAAGAAAATATTTCCTGATTAAAAAAAGATGCGATTATTGACTTAAACATTCCTACAGCACTTAAATATGCTTATTAAAAAAATTGTGCATCTAAAATAAGTTTTTTTATTGTAGGTGAACAGGGTGTTTGTGTATATTTTAACCAAGGTCTACTGCGCGTAATATAAGAGATATAAAAAAGTTTAAAAACAAAAGTTGTAGGGTTTATCCTAGGCTGCGGCAGCGGTCCAATTTAAAACGCTACCCTGTAGAAAACTTCTTGGAATTTTTTGAATGATTTGATAAAGTATTTTTGAAGTCAACTTGGCCTCGACCCAAACAATACTTGCGTAAGAAAATTAATTAAACATGCTAAAAAACAAACAACCATAACATATTTCTCATAAAAAAAATAACAAAAGATAATTATATAAAAATGCATTTATTTAGTAAATATTATGTATTCAAAAATCCTTGATACCTTGAACCCTTATTCTTTAAATTGATAATAAGTATAATTATAAAGCAACGCTATAAACTTCTTCTGTTTAATATGATTAGGATAATTATATTAATGGTTCAAAATATAAGTTAGTTTAACACTTATGCTTCGATTAAAAGAAGTTACAGATTAAAAAACTAACAATCATTTTAATTATAGCAATTATTTTAAACATCATGATTATCAAAGGTAGCTTATGAAAGCCTGAAATTTTTTCTTATAAATGTGTGATAAATGAGAGTTTAACATGTGTGTTTAAAATAAATATCTTTCAACAAGAAGAGAGCAAACAAAAATGTTTACAAATATAATATCAATCGTTTTTTTGATGTCTTGTTAAAGACATTTTTAAATAAAGAAAGAACGAAGAAAAATATATTATTTAACTAATTATTAAGAACTAGGGTAATTTGTTTATAGCATAAGACTTGGATTTGTTACGATAAAGAAATAAAACATATGTTGTTTAATGTACGTATACAATGTATACCAGTTTTGATGAGATTAAATAAGAAAGAACGTAGTCCGTAGTACCAAAGTGTACACAATTAAAACATAAGTTGCTGCACTTGTCAAAAATCAATGGAAATATAGAGATCAAACGCGTGCCGACGTAGGCTGTCACTGGGCGTAAATCATCAGCGCGACTGAGAATAATATCAAGCAATCTCTCGACAAAGCGAGCCACAGTGTACTACGCGGGCGAGATCCACCAGCCAATAACTCGCTGCACAACAGGTGTGCTATTCGGCGTTTGATGTCGGCCGCCGGCTCAAGTGCAGCAACTTATATTTTAATTGTGTAAACTTTGGTAGTACACAGGTCTATTCGGATGAGTAGGCTGAATTTTCGTAAGTAGCTTTATTTTGCCGATACGCCAATTTTTTCTTCTACCAAAATTCTTAAAAGTGATTCCTAACAGAGTGTGCAGGCGCAGACAAATTTTTTGCGTCGGACGGACTAACTCAAGCATAAGATTGGTAGGACAATGTTGCCATTTACTTTTAAACACATTTTTTAAGCCAGGGAACAAAAAATGCCGGTTACTAATTCTTTGCTGTTACTTTTTTCAGTTCGCAATTTCGACATGTTTGAGGCAGTTTGGAAAGGTTTGGTTTGGGTTACGGCCGTCAAAGCATTTAATTTGTGGGACAAACGTTTTTTCATTATTCATAAAATATTTTATAAAAAGTAAAAAATGTATAAAAAAAATAGTTACTTCTTAATTCATTTTTTACAGCGACTAAATTGACATTTAGCAATCTTTTCGAAATCGCTTTCTTGTTTATTGTACAAAATATATTAATTCGGTGAAAACATTTTTAAAGCATTTTTTTAAGAGAAAATTATACAGTTGTCAATAGTTTCACGCGAAGTATAGTTTTTCAAATACATTATTTACGCCCTGAAACATTTTTAAAATAGAGATTGGTGTAAATCTATTATTATTAGGCTAACATACTTAGGTCTCTCTAAAAAAAGTTGCTTCTGAGAATTGAATTTACAAATCTAATAAACTTTACTTTAAAGGTATAAGTAATTGTACTGAACTGGATTATTTTGCAAAATCAGAAATATAAAGAATTGGTAAAACTATGAGATTTAGATATAAAATCGTAATTTAAAAAATTGTGAAATAAAGATAAAAAAATTCCAATTTTGCAACAATATTTTTAGACGACACATGACGGTTATCCGTTAATAAAAAACAAAAAATAATAAAAAAATTCAGTTGATTTTTAACTTCATAGCCCGCGCAGCAATAATGGCTAGAAAGGTATTGTTTTCGACAATTTAATTTTTTCAGATAACGTCGAAAAAGTGTTATTTGGGTATATTTGGACCTATCTTGGCAAAACCGGTAAAATGAAATTTTTAGGTAAAGTGGTGTTCGACACTGTAACGAGCTGAAAAGATTTGGGTCAAAGTCCATAATGCTAATTACAGTTTTTTGACAGTTAACTTTTTAACGAAGCATTGCATTATTATGCGGTTTTCGGAATATAGTAGAACATATTTTTCTCAATAATTTATGTTATCATCAAAAACACAGGTGCTTTCGTTTCTGAGATATTTACAAAAAACTATTTTTATGGCTGATATAGCATGGAGTTTACTTAAAGTGTGATAATGGGCTACGAAGATACCAGATCGGTCATGGATCCATTTATTTTTTCTACAAACAATCAACAACACTTGCTGTATCACGAATAGTAAGCTATAAAAGCAAAACGCCGAAAAGGGGACACCCTGTACCCATAGAATATGTTCAGTAATTTAAGTCAATTTATCATAAAATAAATCAGTTATGCGGTTAAATCAGACAATATTGTATTGTGTTTCTGTAACAAGCTTCGATTTCATTGAAAGGTTAATCGATTAGGGTTACGGTTACGTGTATGCACGCTTCGTGTTGCTCGCAAATTTAAAATTCCACAAATATTTTTTAGCACCTACATACGATTTAAACCAGTTATCCCATATTCACTGAGAGCTAGAATAAACCACTCGTCAACTAAGTTAATTGTAAGAGGGCCCTGGAGGTGATTTAGAATTAGAATATATGCATATTGGGGGGCGTGTATGGTTTGGTGCAATAATAACAACAATAATTTAAAAAATATAAAAGGGCTAGGTATGCACATCACAAATAACAGTAATTTAGATTAAAAATTTAAACGAGGTGCAAGAAAATCAAAACAGACAGAGTACAAAATCAGAAGATGCAAGAAAATGACAAAGTCAAACAACGAAAACTGATGCAGATAATTCAAAAGAGAGAATTCATTATACTGATTCTGAAAAAGAAAATACATTGGTCAGGTAACGAAAGGTCCCAAATCCAAGCTACGGAGACTGGTGTAGCTTAAAGTCAAATCAACTATTTATAGAGCAACAGCAAGTACGATTTGAACCGCTATGGTTATTTGCAACCTCCGTTCAAAGAAAGCCCCGCCTTCTGCCCTCTCTGGTATGATTTTTTGCTACCTTCCAGTTACCATATTCTTTATGTCATTTTCCACATCTTTGGATTTGTTTCCGTTGATTATTATCTGGTTTATTTCCTCTTTAATAGAGTTTCCTTTGTATGTGTTTGCTCCCAAGTCTGTAAACTTTTCGACTTACTCAAAACTATAACCAAGTACCTGAAAATTATGAGCTTATCTCTCGCTATATTTTGAGGAGTTAACGTATTTAGTTTTTGATTAATTTATTTTCAGTCCTCGTTTTTTGGCTTCTATATCAAGTACTGTTACAGTTTCGATCAAATATCTTTCGTCTTTACTATGAACACCAATATCAGTTGCGTAGCCGACTATCTGTGTTGATTTGGTGCCAATTTATCCGCTTGTGTCAATCATTTTAACAGACGCTTTAAGGACCAGATTAAACAGAAATTAAGATAAGGGATCAACTTGCCTCACTCCTGAAGTTACACAAAATGGCTCTAAAAACTGGTTATTTATTCTGGCTACGGCTTTGGAAACCTAAAAGAACGTTGATAAGCTTAAATGTATTTTGGGGGGATTCCCAAAGTAGCTAAATCCTGCATGATTCTCTCCCGCTTTACGCTGTCAAACGCCTGACAAGTGGAGATTGGAAATCTGAAAACTACGAAGAACTTTGTAAACCATGGGCATACGCAGCATAAAACTTAGGAAGGGGCAAATGCAAAAACTTAAAAATAAAATAGGTATTTATTGAAATAAATAAAAAAAAAACGAAAACGAAAATTGAACATACATACACATAAGTTTTAAAACCTATTCTTCTGTCTATCCTCTAAAAAGATCGTTCTACGGTAGTACATGGCAATGTTAGCTCCTCTTTATTAATTTTCTTGTCTCTACAAGTTGTACCAAAATTTAGCCTCATCGTCAAGCCTGTTTAAATAATAAAATGCTGAAAATTGTTTATTGCGCATCTTAAATTTACTGACTGACAAGTCCAGCATAACAAACGGATGTAGTGCCAATAGTTCGAAAGCTAGTAGGTTTTCAGCGGAAAAGCGATGCTTTAATGACATTATCAGAGGCTCCAAATAAGGTATTAATAAAGATTTTTTTTCCAGTGCTCTGGTGAGTTATTTGCGGGAACGTTTATACGATTTTGCTGTCGCCCAACTATCCTTGGCACCTGTAGTGCTATTCCAAGGTTTTCGGCCTGTGTGCTAAGCTAAGATAGTGCTCATGACTTCTTCTGCAGATTTGGAATAATGTTAGAATAATAGTTTGTAAAGGCCTTCAATAATGCCCAAAGAGTTGTCTTATACAGCAATACTTGTATTTTTGAGGCCATCGTGTCTCACAAAGGAGAGGAATGTTTTGACCACACTTTCTTCGTAAAACTAATTGAGGGAAAAAACAAACTATATCCTTTAAGGTATATATCATATATAAATGCATCTATTGTATACCTAATATTACGTAGTTTATAGTTTGAATTTGATTGATTGATTGTGTTGTTTCGAAATTAGGAAATTCTTAAATTATTTTGAACATTTAGGGGAGCGGGGTAAAAGCCCCTTACTGCGTACGCCGATGTTATAAACTGAGATTGATTTGCATCCAATACAGCGGATATCTCAAAAAAAATATCGATACCATTTAGTTTTATAAAATTCAGCCCAGAAAACATAATAAAATTAATGTAATTAGTGCAACGCATTTTTAATTAATTTTCAGATTATATACGAACCTGTTAAAAATTCGTTAAGTGAACATTTAACTTGAAGGTAAACCTGCCGCAAACACAGCCACTTTCAATTTCTTTAGCGTTTGTCCACCGTTCAACAACAATATCTTCGCTGATATTAATGATTTTCTTACTATGTTTTACCATTGGTTGGTAGGTACAAAATAGTTATATACAAGGAACTAGTAAATTAAAATAAAATCTGCTTAACAGCTCTTACTGATCTTGTATAAAACTAAGGATATATATAGCTACACCTCAAAAATTAAGACTTCCAATTTTCTACAAATATACCAAATATCTACGAGACTTCCGTAAATTTTTTATTTTACATAATGGTATAGGTATATTACAAAACGAAAGTGACACATCTCGAAATTTTACGATTTTCACTTTTTAAAATAAGATTATGCAGTAATAAGATTATGCAGTTTATCACTCAGTGTTAATACATAGTCGAAGTTAGTCAAAATTCAAATTACAAATAACAAAAAAATATATTTAAAATTTTAAATTATCACAGCTTCTATGGACCTATGGTAAGTGAAAAAGTTTTTTTTGCGATTTTCCAACAATTTAATTTTTTGAGATACTGCGTTTTCATTCTAAGGGTGCGATGTAATATCTAATAATCGGTTTAACACGTAAGGATAATATTCAAGGCCTTTTGAGCCAGTGCCTTGACTCTGGCTCACCCCAACGATTATAAACACATATAATCGTTGGGCTCACCCAAGAGTGTAATGCATAGGATATGTTATGCCCTATCATAGATCCATAGATACGTTAATCACGATTAATGATTGGTAAATAATATTGTACCTACAAAAATTGCTTGTATATCACACACCACGTACATCCTAAATATGTCTGTACTACTAAATTGTATTAAAACTATTAATGAAAAATGACTGCTACAAGCGTTCCTCCATATTGGATTCAATTGAACCCAAATATATGCTTGGATTAAAAAAGCAAACGCTTTCAATAAAAAAGAATTTGTCAATGCGGTGATTTGACGTTGTCAAAACTGGGATCAATTTTTATTTTTTATTTAAATTTAAGAAAGTTCTTTGGATTTTGGAACTTGGAAGACAAAGCTTATGTTGATGTAGCTGCTTACTTGGTATTTTTTTAAACAAATTAAGAGGTATTTCTTAAGGTAACTGATAAAGATATATATGTCAAATGATATTATGTCATGGCAATAAAATGCTCGTATTTGTCAGAAAATACCACGCCATCCCAAAAGGACACTGAGCTGATTTTAATGTTTTTTTTTTGCGAAATAATCACAACAAAATTCCTTGTAGTAATATTTTCAACAAAATCAATTGGGTTCTTAAATTAAGAATCAATTAGTTATTCAGTAGCAGAGAAAGGATACCCATTACTCGATTACACTATAACAAAATAGGCGCCAGATGCCATCATTAGCCTTCTGTCGATATCCGATGTTTGAATAATTGTTATCTTGAAGTAGATCTTGGCAATGCATATTAAAATAAAAATAAACAAAGAACACCGCACCCGTTTACACTGGCTGGAATTTTTTGTCTCCATGGAATTGGTTAAACAAAAATATTGTTTTTCTTCAAATATCGTATAAAACTATTAATTCGTGCCAAAATAAAATTTGCTCGTTTTGAAATTAGGTTATTAATGCAGATATAAAAAAATTGTTTTTTTTACCTAGCCTTCGCATATTAACTCACAAATTAACAAGAATGACATTAAAGTGACTTTATCCTTAGGCCTTTACTAAGTCAGTTTTATGCTAACTTAAGTATTGTTCATACTCGTCTTAGTCTTTTGTTTTTGATAAATCTTTATCCTTTGATTAGCTTAGCTGTCTTAAACAAAATCGGCTGTTCATACTCGTCTTTTGTTTTTGATTAGTCTTAGTCATAACCACTAAAAACAAATTTCAAAAGCAGTGGCGCACCCAGGAATTTGTCTTGGGGGGGCCCGAGGCCTCTTGGGAGGGGGGGGGGTGCGAGGCCTCTTGGGGGGGGGGGCCGAAGCTTCATGATGTCAAATTTTAAGCTATTTTTTCTGTTTTATCATGAAATATGTTGAAAATATGTAAAAAAATCTAAGGCATGGTTCCCCCCCCCCTGGCTGCGCCATGTCACAAGTCATTTTCTACACGAAACACAGACACGAAAGAACAAAAAAAAAACAAAAAGGAAAAAGAAAAAAAAAACAAATAAAATTTTGAAGTTATGTTGTGATTTTCTGTCAAAAACATGATTAATGGCGGTGAATTCAAAATTTCGACCGCGCGCTTGTGCTCTTCGGACGCCCTGTACAAAAACCAACAAACATCAGCTAATGTTTGTCACTCGTCTTAGTCGTTGTCTTAAGGATTGAAACACACTCCCATAAGAAACAGTGGTTTTAACTTTCTTATGACAAGACATACGATTAAACCAAGACAAAAGACTAGACAAAAGACGAGTATGAACGATCCATTAATTTTTTTGGTCAAGAGTTTTTATTATTAAAACATACAAAAAAACGACTATTTTACGAAATTTGACCGTTTATATCCCAAAAATTGTACATAGAAAAACTTAACTTTCATTAGATTTTAATTTAAGTTTAGTAGATTAACAGATTAACACCAGAAAATTAACAATCTTTCGTGTAAAATGTCAAAACAATTTAATACTTTTGTTCTGTAACAAATGCATTTTAAAGATATTTTAGTTTCTCGTTTAGCAATAAAATAATAATTAAAATTACCGATGGTCAATCACAAGTTACACAACAAACTATTACCTACCAACTGGCTACCATTTCCAATTGATGTTGTTTAACATGCTTCTAAATAAGTATTAACTAAACGCAAAGTATCCACAAGAAAATGGTTTACATTGTTTATTAAATTATCTGAAAAGTTTATAATAATATAATAAACAAAGCAAAGTCCCAGCCAAAAGTTCTGATACCCTGGCGTACAAGGCCTAATGCATAAAACCTTTATCCGTGATTTGCTTGCAGGCTCTATACTCGGCGTTTATCGAGAGTCAACACCATGACGAGGCGTAACGTGTGTGTTACAATTTTTTTGTTCTCAATTCGATATACAGCATGACACAGGGGTATTTTCCCTCGGAGTAGTTGTTTCTGGTGGTTTCACACAACTTATGCTTTACACAGAGCTATCGCCTACATTCACCTGGGGATGGCCCAAAAGGTCGAAACCGGTCCGGTCGTGGATTGGCATGGAACCCTTGTTTCTGACTATCAGGACGTGTTACAGAAGGGGATCATTCGTATCCTCGTGATCGCCGTTGGAGAAAGTGAAAACCAAACAGTTTTAACAAGTTCCCAACGAAAGCCTCAAACCATCAGTATAATTCAATGCCGGTAGGGGTATTTTCCCTCGGAGTAGTTGTTTCTGGTGGTTTCACACAACTTATGCTCTACACGGAGCTAGCGCCTACATTCACCTGAGGATGACCCAAAAGGTCGAAACCGGTCCGGTCGTCGATTGGCATGGAACACTTGTTCCTGACTATCAAGACGTGTTCCAGACGGGGATCATTCCTATCCTCGTGATCGACGTTGGAGAAAGTGAAAACCAAACAGTTTTAAGTGTACTTTTTAACCCTCAACTGGCGTCGTGGTTTTTAGTAACGTTAACTGTGTTATGGGGTCAGACGGACCCCATCTTTTTTTTAAAGTTTTTAGAGGTATGGTGACAATTATATATTTTTATTTTGTTATTTTTCAATGGTTTACAATAAGTCAAAAATAATAAATACACTTTTTTAATGGTTTTTATATTTATGACAACACAAGCTAGGTTTTTTTGGCAATAATATCAAAATCTTTAAAAAAAAACTAGACAACTAAAAGCACATTTTTTTTACATTATTTTTGTTTTGTTAAATATACAAGGAACTGAAATATACAACTTAAAATACCAAAAAATATTATTTTCAACAAAAGTGTAAACAGTAAAATATATGAATTTTTTAATGCAATTTTTGCAAAGGTATGACCTGCAGTCACTGTACCACATTTGCTTCAGGACATTTTTGTTTTTTTATCGTTCCTCCGCTCGCAGATACCGCACCTTCTTCGTTTCTGGTCCTGAAGATTTAATTCTCGCCTCTCTTCTAAAGACAAGGGCTTATTTAGCACTCTGCCAATACTCAAACGAAGCTCTCGAGAATTGCACAATTTAATGTTCAGATATGGTTTCGCAAGTTACCTTGCAAGAATTTTACAAAAGTCTTTCCTCTCTATGGCTGTGTTATTTTTATAACATCCATGTAAAACATGTGCATGCACACCTGCAATGTTCAATATTGCGTAAAAAATAGCCATAGGCCATCTCCTAGTTCGCCGGTTTGTGGAATATGTGGTGCATTTTTGATCTAGCGCATCTACACATTTGGGTTGGCGTGGACTGTAGACCACTTGTATCGGCTTTTACCATAATAAAACTTTTGATTCCTTGTTGCCGTACCCTCCTCCCCCTCGCTGCTTTCATCATCTGTCGGTTTTTCACTATCCACCGGTTCCTCTATTTCAGAGTTGTGATCACTTTCTGGCGAAAAATGTGGTCCTGATAATCACTTAATTCACTCTCGGCTTCATCATACCACTTCCGTGCCACTTCCTTAAAGTTTCCTATTAATTACAATCACGGATCACCTAACAAAAGGTGATCCGTGATTACAGTCACCGTAACGCGCAGTTTTGGGATCGCGCGCCATTTTAAAAGTCACACTACTGGCGTCGTGGTGCCACCACGGATCACCTCCTGTGCCACGATGACCCCAGCAGAACTTTGTCGCCGGCTGTCGAGTACAATCACAGTAAACAGACCGCAGGTCGGTAGTACGGAAACTGCCTTGTAAATTTTTTATAACTGTTTTTAGTTTTGGTCAGCGCCCTCTAAGAGCTGGCCGGTCGAACTACACTTAGTGCGGGAGTTGAGCGTAATTTTTTGGAGCACTTTTAGTGCAGGGGATGAGCGTTATTTCTATGAGTCTTTTAAACCGGCTGTCCAGAGAGCATATTATCCGTGCGGATTTTTTTTTTCTCGGGCTTTGATTGGTTGAAATTTTTAAATCAACCAACCAGAGCCTGGGAAAGGATAAATCCGCGCCGCTTATACGCTCTATGGACAACCAGCATTTATGCGTAAGCTAATGCGGACGAACTCAAACCGATCAACTGCGCATATGTCACTCGCTTCTTTTGGAAATTCGTTTCTCTTGAGCCGAGAGGAACAATAAAGAGAATAAAGTAAAAAAGAAAATAGCACATGCGTAGTTGAAAAAACCGGTTTCAGTTCCGAAATTTTTCCACCAGTAAGCTGATTGTCATTAAAAATAGGATTGAATAAAAAGTATTTTATCTTAGCATAGTAAGTATATTATAAAAAGATATATATGAAACACATTAATGATTACTAACAAAAATATAAAGGGTGCAAGCCTAGTTATTCTGTGATTAAACTTACTAACTTAAAAGAGTCATTAAATAATATTAAAACATTAATATAATCTTGATATTTAAAATAACCTAGAAAGCCGTGGGGTAGCCAGGGGGGGGGAAGGGGGGGTTTGGGGGTCAAAACTCCCCCCGTTGGCCAATGAGAGTACTAATAGCAATAGAAAAATATAACTTTTCAATTGTAGAAAATAATATAAGTACTTATAGATATAGATACAATTCAATACAATTTATGAAAAAAAACTTGGGTTGAAGACAATTTGAATTACCAAGTTTTACCCTATTATACCTATTGGTGAAGGCGCAAGAAAGTTATAACGAAAAGCTTTTCACAGGGAGGCCAATTTAACTATTTTTAACTTTTTACCAAAATATTAGTTTAATAATACATAAAATCTGTCTTTTTGCTGTCATGAAAAGTTATGGAAAACTCGGGAAATTTTCGAAAAATTCGAAAAATAACAAAATGTTCTGAAAAACTCGGAAAATTTTCGGAAAACTCGGAAAATGTTCTGAAAAACTCTGGAAATATCCGGAAAAGCTCTGAAAATTTTCGGAAAACTCGGAAAATTTTCGGAAAAACTCTGGAAATATTCAGAAAAAACTCGGGAAATAATCGGAAAAACTAGGAAAAAGTGTTTATGGGAAAATTTTAAAAAAAATTTGGAAAACTCGGGGATGTTTGGGAAACCTAGTTAAAAACTGGGAAAAACTAGGAAAATTTTTGGAAAAACTCGGAAAATGGTTGAGGTGGCATGGCAAAACCCCCCATTGCCATTTTCTAGCTACGCCACTGTAAAAAGTAGTGCTCATTTGATCCCAATGCAAAAAAAAATATTAAATTTGTTAAGGGATTTAAATCACACTTCTTTTGTAAGTAACAAAGAAATTGTTGACATTACATCATACCTTCTGCTTGAATAAACAGTTATACTTAAACAAAAGAGTCTTATAAAATTAAAAAAGTCTATAAAATCACTGAAAAAACACAAATTAACAAAAAAAGCTTCGAAGAGAACTTCCACACAAGAACAAAGAGTACGAAAAATGAAAATGTCGCTAGGCGGCTGACACCCTGTCAAAAATGTCAAAGTACAGAAATCAATAATTTTGGCACGCCCTCTAATAGCTGGCCCATTTTTCACTAGTTTTTGACGGGAAAGTCCGAGTGTCTTTGCGGTCCGTGTACTGTGAGTACAATACTGAATGAAAACGAGCGCGCGTCTCGCAGTTGCTTGCAGGCACCCCCACTTACAGGTAGATCAAACAGCAAGGCCTAAATTTTAAACTCGCCAATTCTACATAGATTTAAAATGTGATTGGGGTCCTGCTGACCCCACAATTCCAGTTAAGGGTTAATGTTAAATTTGATGGTTTTTTTAGGAAACTTAAACTGTAATTTGGAAAACTGGATGCTAACCGGTTGAATAAATAAATAAGTGGCGTGCAGTGATAATTAAAGCAGGGTAGGCAAAAATTGGCATTGTTTTGCTACTTAGACGCAAGTACGTAGATAGCTTTTCTTTCTGGGGGGACAATGCATGATCTTTTGGACAGGGTAGTTAGAAATGCTCGCCGGAGGCAAATGCGCTGAAGGGGGACGATTTTAGGGGTGACACGCCCAATTTTTGCACAAAAGATGTTAGGATTTCATGATAAAAACTTGCTCAGGTGGGTACTGTCCGTACCGAACCGAACCGAACCGCCCTTATATACGTGTCTGCTTACACGCATACTGCACAGACATACTAGACTACATGTTAAAAATTTCGAAAAAAACTCCCTCAAAAACTAGCTTCAAATATCAAAATAAAATATACTATAACAAGACAAGGAAGCCCTTAAAAAAATCTAACAAATTTATCAAATCGAAATAACTTTGCCCAAATATTGAAAAAGGCAGTAACTAGCAAGAAAACCAAACTGCGTTTTTTTTTTGATTCCAGGTAATCTCAAATTATTCTATATTTTGCACCCAAATTTAACCTAAAACGGCAGTAAAATACTTTATTTGTAATAAATATTTGATAGAACATTTACCACTTTCTGGAAAAACTAAACCTTTGCTAGTTAAAGTTGATTTTCCAAAAATTTGCTAATTT
Organism: Aspidapion aeneum; assembly: GCA_963576565.1. Taxonomy (NCBI): domain Eukaryota; kingdom Metazoa; phylum Arthropoda; class Insecta; order Coleoptera; family Brentidae; genus Aspidapion; species Aspidapion aeneum. The sequence continues at coordinate 99,922,790 of OY755043.1, forward strand.
GCAGATTCCATTTTTCTTCATAGGAGGCAGAATTTATTTTAACCAAGCAACGCACAAGATGACTGTCTTATTCTTACAGCGTTAGCGTTCTGCAGAATACAACGTCTTTCGAGAATCAAAAAGGTGATAATAGAAACTAAATCATGACGCCTTCACGAAAATCATATGGACCACCTATTAGGAAAATATAAGATGAGAAATGCGCGATAATGCAGTATATGCATATAATGGAAATATGTCTTACGCAATCTTTAAAATAAAAATTATTAAAAAACATCCATTATGTCATGGGTTGAGTTATTAAAATAAGATAACATGAAAAATAAGTTTTTGGATTTTATGGATAATATTAATACCCTACTAGTATTGACTTTCTCTGATTTTCCGCTTCTAGTGGATAATAATAGAACCAGAGTTTCCTAAAATTTTGCATTCTCCACCCTCCGGCCTGTGAATATCAACAAGACGGAAATAGTACTTCTTGACAAAAAGTACCAGCCAGCCATAAGAAAAATCACGTTGTCTCTATTACGAAGTTGTCCTATTGATCAAGTATGTCACCAATCGCAATCTCCTAAAGGCATTATTGTACACACATAATAATCGCGAAATACACCTTATTAGTGAAAGTCTATATTGGGTCGGGTTTTCTATTTCTTTCATATCAAGTCACGCGCTTTCTCTGACTCCAATAAGAGATCATCAAACATTTAAACAATAAATTTGCTAACTATTTATGTTAAATTAGTTGAATTTCATAATACGCCCACTATGTACACTTGTAACTTTTAATAATGGTAATCAATATTCAATATTTGAAAGAAGACAAGTTTAAGTTTGTATATATTATTACAAATTACGAGATGTCCAGCTTTTGTCAACTCTTTGTCCGCTTGAGAATAGTATTCGTGGCTAAGCGGGCATTTAAAAAAGTTTTATTTCTTTTGTGCTTTTCCGTGGGCAGCTCGAAAGTTTTAATGGACACTTATTAAGTGACAGTGAACTGTTTCGCCCTTAAGGGACTCTTCAGAACACTGGATGGTCAATGTGACACCCTTGTAAAGCTAAAGAGACGGTATATAAATCTCAGCTGACGATATTGGTAAGAGAAATAAAAAATAATGCCTGTTATACCGTACGCTTTTTACACAAGTGGCGACATCTACCAAATACAAAAGAAACTATCAGAATAGAAACAAAAAGCAGGCAGATGAAACGAAAAACAGTACCGATGACCGTGACATAATCTGTCCCTCAGGTCGAGTCAATGCATATTTGCATTTTTACCGCCTTCGCGACGTTTTATGTCGGGTCAGCGGAGTATAAGGCAAAATAGTACAATAGTAGTTAATACAATAGTAGTTAATAAAGAAAACAACAAAAAAAGACAACATAAACTTTACGTTTGTACTCACGTAAATTTTTTGCTTTTTTAAAAGCTCCTGAGAGTCGACAAGGATGGAACTAGCTCTCTCTCTCTCTCTCTCTCTCTCTCTCACTGCTCCCGGACTTCTGATATAGCAAGTCAAACCGATTGATATTTCGAGAGTTGCTCTTCGACATTGAATGTGGTTTTCGTGACAAAGGTTAAATAAATTGCTTAGAACTGATTTAGCTCCCATCAGAACGACCTTTCTAGTTTAAACTATTTAACCAGGCCCTAAAAGATGTTTTTAAAAACTTAGATTGGGAAGAAATAGGCATTAAAGTAAACGAACAATACTAAGATGTGCTGATGATATCGCCTTAGTAACAGATAAGAAAGGACTGATAAAAATTCTAGAAGATCTGGATACAGCAGCTAAAAATATAGGCTTGGGTATGCATAAACTACACTAAAACTAAAATCATACCAAACATAGATGAAGATATCACGATCAGAATAAACGCAGAGAAAATAGAACAAGTAGAGGAATATATATACCTGGGAGGAATTATTAAACTAAAAAAATAAAACCAAACAGAAGAAGGCTAAATAAATAGATACATACATACATATCCTGTCTTAATCGGAGTCACCTAGTGAAATACATTGACACTTTGTTCGCGCTTCCAAGCACATTCAATTTGTCAATATGAATTTGTGATGTACAATAGCCAAGTTCTCTTCAATTTTAAAAGTAACAGTTATTTGTTCTGATGGTCTTTTGTTATCAGTGCCTTAAAAATTGTCTTCTTTACTATCGAAGATAGAGCAATCTAGTCTTTGCTCTTTCCATCCTATTGAATCTTTTGAAAAGGATTGTTTAGTTCCCTGATTTTCATATTACCTCACTATTCTTTGCTTTCTTGATTGAGGCTCCATACAAAATGTTTTTGTAAACCTGACAGTAGTAACAGTAGGTGTTTAGAACAACGCAACGCTAGAGAAGAGTAAGCTGCTAGGACCAACAACAACGTCAATGTGTCAAGAGGGACATGGCACAAAAGTCTTCAAATCTACAGGTAACTAACTGACCAATAATGTTATTTTATGCGCAAGTAATCATTGCTGAACATCGGTTTAAAGATATTTTGCAAGTTCATTTTTTAAATTGAACAAAGAGCCTTTTCTTAGCTAAAATTCCTATTTGCCCGAAACAAATAATAATGTTTACCTGTAAATGCAATATTTCGTCTGCGTGTTCATAGGCTTGTCTTTATTTTTATTATTATCAACATTATTTCTTAAGATTTTGGTTTGTCTTTATTAAACAATTGTGTAATGCTATTATAACCACGGTCATTTTGAAATGCAAACCCATTTAAATTATTAGAGGTGTGCTTTTGAAAAAAAAAGATTTCCAAATTATAACACTATGTGTAAGCATAAAGTAGGTACCTAATGTTTAAGTATTCAGTGTTTTTATTAAAACTTGACACTCCTAATATCTGATTATATCCTTTTTCATTGTGGTGTCAAGGGAGACCGTTGGCTTGTTGGTAAAGTTTGCTTCTCCCAGAGATTTATTTTTTAATTTTTCAAGCAAACTGTTTTTAATGTATGAAAATCTAGTTAGTAATTTTGTTTTAACTTAGTTTACTAAAAAAGTTAAATTGAAGTTTTGGGTTTTTTTCAAGAGTTCTCCGCGCCTGCCTTGCTTTAACTGCAAATCACAATTTTTTTGGGTTTGTAGCAATATTTTCTTTTATTTATAATATATAGTTTACTAGCTCAAACGGCTTCACGCTTTAGTCTTCGAACTAGCATGGTATTGTCTAGAAGCTTAACTGCTTCCACATTCACTTGTCTAGGGACTCTAGGCAGTCTATCTTCATGGTTTTTTGCAAACTTTTTTATAGTCTATGCTTTCGATATTGAGGACCCGATGAAGGTTACAAATTCGAAGGTACCACGGTGCATTCACAATGTTTCTTAGTACTTTTTTTTGAAATATTTTTACAACAACTAATATGTTACTTTTTTTAGTACATAATTAATACCATATGTCTATATCTAGGTAATAGCTTCAGTATTTTTCTATATTCCAGGGGGGGGGTTATTTTAAATTAACTGTGAATATATTTGTTTTGGATGGGGAAGAGCTAATTAGAAACGTCGTTGCCCCCTCCCTCTCAACTCCGCGTCTAAGCCTTTAATCAAGATTTGTTAAATTGTCTTTGATGTTCATTTGTTTTTACGCCATATGTTAAAAATTTTAAATGTTAATTTTATACACATATATCTCAAAAGTCGATAAGAAAATTTAAAAATATATATATTACAGTAACTGTGTTTCAATTTCATACATTTCATCATTCAAACCTTGTTTACAATTCTTACTCTTTTAAAATATTAGAAATATAACAAACGTGAAATTTATTACCCGTGAATTTTAAAATCAAACAAGTTTCGTGGCTAATCGGGTAAAAAAGGAGTTTTTGTTTCTCTCATATTTTTCCGTGGGTAGCTTAAAAGCTTAACCTCACGGGGGTCCAAGATCTAATGGACACCTAATAAGTATTGACAGTTAACTGTTTCGTCCTTATGGGACTCCTCAGAACACTGCTTGGTCAATGTGATACTTTTGCGAAGTTAATTAGACGGTTTTGTCTCTAATCCTATGTAATTAGTGAGAAAACTTTCGCGCCATCTACCGAGATATGAGAGAAACCCAAAATAAGGGCAGGTGAAAATAAACTGCTATACATATCGATTAATATAAAGACGGATTACAAATAAAAAGAAACAAACTAATCCGTGACTGACCGAGCTGTCGTAGGGATTAGAGACAAACCCGTCTAATTAACTTCGCAAGAGTGTCACATTGACCAAGCAGTGTTCTGAGGAGTCCCATAAGGACGAAACAGTTAACTGTCAACACTTATTAGGTGTCCATTAGACCTTGGACCCCCGAGAGGTTAAGCTTTTAAACTACCCATGGAAAAATTTGAGAGAAACACCCGATTAGCCACGAAACGTGTTTGATTACAAATATATATGTGTTTGAAACAACATTTTGGAGTGCTTAAACGCCGAAAAAAAGAAGAGTTTGAATACGTTTTTGCAATTTTCCTAGCCCGCGTAGCAATGGCTAAAAAAGTATTAGATTCGACAAAAAAATATTTTTCAGATAACGCCACTTGTTAGGTGTATTTTGACCTATCTTACCAATATCGTCGTGATGTCTCTGTGTGTGTGTATATTATTTCTATCCGTAAACCGTTGAACCGATTTTCATAAAATTTTCAGGTAAAATAGTGTTCGACACTCTTACGAGCTAATAAGATTTTGGTCAAAATCCATTAATGCTAATGACAGTTTTTTGACAATTAAAAACTTTGAATGGAGCATCGTATCAAGATGCGGTTTTTGAAATATAGTATTGGTACATTTTGCTCAATAATTTGTGCTGTAACCAAAAACTTCGTAGGAGCTTTAGTTTCTAAGATATTTACAAAAAACTGTTTTTAAGGCTGGTATATCATGGCTTCACTTGAAGTGTGCTAATGGGCTAGCTAGGAAGGTATCAGATCCGTCATGGATTCATTTATTTTTTTTTTAATTACTTCCTTTCTCTGAATTACTTTCTTTCCAAAACCAGGTGGATAAAATTTTCATATCAATTTCTTGGGAAAAAAGTTTTATGGTGAGATTATATTTGCATCTTAAGGAAGCTAAGCTAATAGAAAAAACCACTAATGACGATATTAGAAAATTGTTATACAAGTTAAGCTCAAATACCAAAGCAGCAGTAAAATTTAATATTTCAAGGTGATAATCATTTTTTAAACTTTCACTTTAACACTACTGGGAAAATTTACATAAATAACACACAAATAAACAATAACATTACTAAAGTCGACGAAAACTTCCTAACTGTGTTTTATTTTTCAGAAATTTAATTTAAGGTCGTCTTAAATTGTTCTTTAATTGCATGACAGTAATATTTCGGTTAGCTTAATTGCAGTGTTCACTGTATGAGATATGACGTTCATTTGACCTTAACTTAAGAAAATTGCACAATTTTAATCTAAAAATATTTAATACAAAAATTTTTTAATAAAAGAACACCCAACTGCTAAATTTACTTGTAACTACTAGTCGCAGTTGGGTACAAAATTGATAGGTATACCTATAATAATGTATGACATGCTTAAACTTTTAGTTTTGATGCCGAAAGCGGACTTACGATATTATACAGTTTTGTATTTTTATGAATCAGGTTATTGAGTAATTTTGTACCCAACTGCGACTAGTAGTTACAAGTAAATTTAACAGTTGGGTGGTTTTTTTATTTAAAAATTTTTTTATTTCCAATTTTTAGGTTTAATCCTTATTCAGCCTTATTAAAAGCACTATGCATTTACATTTCATTTAGCTTTTCCCAAAAAGTACGTGTAGATTTTCTACGGACGCGAAAAGTGGATTGAGTGAAGGTGGGGGAGGATAGAGGGAGGAGGGAACTAGTAAAATGTTGTCGAAAAAAATCTTTTTTTTTTTACGGGTATGCGCACTCGCAAGGAGATCCCTATCACGCTCGAGAAGCGGCAAGTGCGCGGAAATGTTGGTGTGTGTTGGTTTTGAAACGGTTCAGGTTGTAACCTGCAGGGAAAACTGTCGCAGGGAGTTTATTCCACTGCGATGCTGTTCTCCAGAGATATGAATTCTGATATAATGAGGTTCTTGGTGCCTCTATTTTGACAATAAATTAATGGTTACCGTCTGTTTGACGTGTTCGCCTAGTAGGTGCTACTCCCGGGGGGATCATACGTGCCAACTCTTCAGAGCATTTTCCGTGATAATACCTGTAGAAGAGAGATAGATCGCCCACAGTTCTTCGATGTTCGAGACTATCCAAGCTACGGGTAAGTGCGGGGTCATTGATCAGCTTGATAGCTCGTTTTTGCACGGTGTTCAAAAACGAGCTATCGAGCTGATCAATGACCCCGCACTTACCCGTAGCTTGGATAGTTAAAGTTAAAGTTAAAGCGTGTGCCGAAAGAATTTTTGAAATCGCTCTAAATTTGTGAGCGCTATAGCTACAACTAGTCTAGTCGCTCTATATTTGTAAAAGGTATAGCTACAACTATTACTAATAAGGAGGGAGTGGAGAAGAGTGGGAGGGGGAAACTCGTAAAATGATGTTGGAAAAAAGTCTTCAAGAACTTTTGAAATCGCTTTATATTTGTGAAAGTTATAGCTATAATTATTACGAATAAGGATGGCGGGGAGCGGGGGGAGGGGGGAACTATTAAAATGGTGTTGAAAAAAAATCTGAACGCGTATGCAGAAATTTTTTTTGAAATAGCTGTATATTTGATAAAATTATGCGAATATGGTTTTTGGATTGGGTGGGGGGAATGACAGGAGGGGAGATGGGTGGGAGCAAAGAAGATTACAAAGTAACTACAGCAAATTAGAGGACATTTGCAATGGTTAATCCAAGGAATTTCAATAAAATCGCCTGAAGTTTAGATAATTTGTATGCCTTAAAACCTATATCATGTGACAAAATAGCGTCTGAAGACCGCCATGTACAATAAGTAGATTGTGCGGTAGGATTCTTAGAGATCTAATAAAGAATGATTTTCATGAACAAGAAGAAGAGCAAAGTGGGTTTCGTGCAGGCAGATCTTGTAGTGATAATGTTTTTTGTCTTAAACAAGTAATTGAGAAAAGGAGCGCCAGAAATATAAAGACTCATGTTACCTTTGGGGACCTACAAAAAGCATATGATACCGTTCCAGTAGAAAAACTATGGACAGTGTTAGAGCAGACTAATATCATTCATACATACATAAAAGCGATAAAAGAACTATACAAAGGGTCAAAATCTAAAACTAACATTGGAAATCGACTTTCAAAAGAATTCCTGGTAACAAAACGCTTAAGACAGGAATGTTGTATCTCTCGAACTCTTTTTAAAATATATATCGCAGTAGCTCTAAAAAACTGGAAACGGAAAGTGCACGGCATGGGAATACAACTTAATGACCGATTTACCATATACACACTACGGTTTGCTGACGACCAAGTAATTGTAGCTAATGATAAAGAAGACATGGAGTATATGATGAGAAAGTTAATGGAAGAATACCAAAAGTGGGGATTAACAGTGAACGTCGACAAGACACTTTACTTATGTATTGGAAACGAATGCAGTGAGTTAGAACTAGACAATGGACAAGTAATATCTCCATGCAATGAGTATGTATACTTGGGTGTCACATTTGATAAGACAGGAACAGACTGTAAAGAACTGGAAAAAAGAATAGTAAAAGCAAAAAAGGTTATTGGTCTTAACAGTATTTTATGGAGCAGAGAGATAAAAAAGAATGTAAAATTTAACATATATGAAACAATGGTGAAAAGCATGCTGTTGTATGGAATAGAGACTTATCGCGTAACAGAAAAATACAAAACAAAAATGGAAACTGTCGAAATGGATGCAATAAGAAGATCAATGAGAATATCTAGAACAGATCACATAAGAAATGAGATCATAAAAGAAAGAATGGGAATCGAAGGAAGCATAACGGATGACATCACTAAAAGACAACTGATATGGTACGGCCAGGTACAACGGATTAACGACGAAAGATTACCAAAGCAGGTCCTAGAAAGGCAACCAATAGGGCGCAGAAAAAGAGGGCGTCCTAAACTAGAATGGCAACAGTAAATCCAAAGATCACCGAGTCAAAAAAAATCTGACAGAAGATGATTGTCAGGATCGAAGGAGGTGGAGAATAGGCGTCGGACAACGTAGAAAAACGTTCTAAACCGACTAAATAAAAAAAAAGACCGCCATGTTGATTCCTGTCTAGAAAAATATAGCCTATAGCACCTTCGCGATCAGTAGCAATTCAATGACGCCTTTTTGTCTTTTCGCCGTGCAGTTTGGTAAAAAAAAGCAGCTGAGGAATTTACTTCTAAATAAAAAATTGACAGCCATCCGTGCATGTAATCATCAGAACTAATCGGTCGACACGCGGTACTAGCTTTTTATATTTTTTAGCGACAGAAATATTAATGAGTTATTATTAAAATTAAGCAAAAAATTAAACAATGTGCATGACTCAACGAGGTTTTTTAAAATACATTCTCTACTTTTCACCTTCAAGAGCCTAAATCTAGCGGGATGAAAGGTATTTAAATCGGCAAAACAATTAACAAGATGATTAAAAATAAGTACGGAGTGTGTATTTTGACACAATATTGTAATCTTAACCTACCGAATCGATTATTACTAGCTTAGACTACTACTATATACTATAGTAATGTGAGCTATGGCGATCCTAATTTTTTCGATAAAAAAAAAGTTGCTCCGATTTCAAAAAATTTTATTTATTTTTGCGTTTCAGATGATATTGAAACTTTTTTGTCGCTCTGTCTGTCTATCTGTCTGTATGTCTGTCTGTCTGTTTGTCTGTCTGTAACGACCAATGCGCATAACTCATAAACCGCTTGCCCGATTTGAATGAAATTTGGTACCTAGGCTGTGTCTTGGGTCAAGATAGTCCCATTTAAAAATGAACAAAATCCCTTGAACACAAGCCAAATAAAAGGGTGGAGGTAGATTAAAAAAATTAGAATTTATATGGAAATATGGCGTGTGTGATATCAAACAAAAGGTAATTGAGTCTGGAGTTAAAGAAAATAGATTTCAGTTAAAAAAAAAGGGTGGAGATAGATTTCAAAAATTAGAGTTTAAGTCAAAACATGGCTTTTGTGTTATCAAACATAAAGTAATTGAGTCTGGAGTTGAATAAACAGTGGCGCACCCAGGAATATGTCTTGGGGGGGGGGGGAGCCCAAGCCTCATGATGTTGAATTTTAAGCTACTTTTTGTGTTTTTTCATAAAATATGTGGAAAATATGTAAAAAAAATCTAAGGCATGGGGGAGGCCCGGGCCCCGAGCCCCCCCCCCTGGGTGCGCCCATGAAATAAGATATATTTTAGTTTTTAGTTATATTAGCTTAAATGTACACTATAACTGTAGTACCTAGTGTGAGCTAGGTGCCCATAATTGGCAGAGTATTTTTTTGACAATTTCATTATATCTATTACAAGTATGTAATATATTTATTATGCTGAACTGTTTTGTAAAATAGCAAGTTGTTAATAAAGTATTCTATTCTAAAGTATTCTATTCTATTTTATTCAATTATAATTTTTTTTTTTTTTAAATATGATCGACACAAAAAGCATTTTTTTTTTAAATTATGTATCAAAGGGATGTTTTAATTTCGACCTTATATTAACTGTTGTTCTGCAATAAATTGGGGGCTCCAGCTTGGTTTAAAGACAAAGACGACTCGTATAGCTACATGTTTAATGATGTTTTTGTGACCAAAACTCTGTTTAAAACAAAGACATATCCATCTGGATCTATTTATTTAAAATTGAAGCTCTTGGTAAAGCAGCAGATATTCCAACTTTGACTTGCTTAGTTGACAACTGAACAACTAAACTCGAACACTAACTACACGTAATTATAAAAAGGTTAGAAGGGAAAAGCAAAACAACACTCCTTTTAGTATAGATGCTTGTAGGCAGGGGAGTGCGGTGAAATTTGAAACAAGGAAAGCAATTTTGTTTAAACTTGCTTATTTGTATATTTCTATCTTTTTTAGTTTTCGGTAAGCTCTAATTTCTCTCTTTAGTCTACCGCTATTTATGATACCCAGTTATCTTTTCATTAAAACTTTGGGAAGTAAACTGTCAATTGGCCCTTAGAGTATCCTTTACCGAAACCGAAGCCTCTTGCTGGCAGGCCTTTGTGAAACGCGTTTGCACGTAATCGAATAGACTGCTTATTTGAAAGCGAAAGGGAGCGAACTGAATTCTCGCATTGATCTGGTTGGACAACTGGTTACATGGTTGTCTTTTCTTATACAACCTTCTATTACATACAAATAGGTATATAACATAAGAAGCCGCTTTTCTAGTACATAGATACGCGCGAAATATATTGCTATTAACAATTTATTTTTATTGTGTCTGATTTCTTAAGGGAAACAATGCTTCTATGGACTGCAAGCCCTTGCTCGTAGGTTTAAAAGCAGTGAACATTTTACCTACACAGGTAAAAAATAAACAAATCCTATGTACACGTAAAAGCCCGTGGACGTAGAAGTTGAGCCAGACCAAGAAAACATAGTCCGATATATAAGTTAAGTTCCAATAATTCACAGACGGCTTTTTAAAAACTAATTTTCTTTATTTAGTAAAACTTATTACTACTACTATGCTACTACTGCTATAGCTAGAACTTGAATGCCTTATCTGATTATATAATGTGCTTTCATATGCTGACCTTTCACTTAAATGATAACATAATGATATAATGTTAAAAACAACTTATTAAGATATTAAACTAATGATGTACATAATGATATTTGGTTCTTAATTATAATGTTAAAAACAACTTATTAAGATATTAAACTAATGATGTTTGCATTCCAAAGTTTAAAAGCAATTTACTTATCAATAACAATTTCATAATTGTTATTGATTTTCTTAATGTTCTTTTAAATACTAATTATTATTATTTTTTAACACAGAATAAGGTGGATGTATAGAAGTACATTACTCCTCCTTCCTTAAAAAGAATCGTGTCCTCACGATTTCTCTTGTAATTCTATATCTTCATCTAATTGTTTATCTTCTTCTAACCATCTTTTAATAGTATTTCTAGATATTACCTTATTTCTAAAATATTTTTGAAAAATATAAACTATAGTAACGATAATCAAAAGGAGAATAAAAAACAATAAATAATTATGCCCATTTTTCTGAAAACTGTAGGTTTCTAATTCTAATGGTTGAAAAAGATTTTCATTAATTTTTTCTGGCTGCAATACATGATTTAAATTCAAATTTATTTTTGAAGTGCTTCTAAAAGGTTTTAGTTCAAGATGATAATGTTCAATAGTATTAATTTTTGTTTCATATCTGTTTTGATTAAGAACTACTGTACAATTTGATTTAACAATGTTACAGTTTTTCACGTCTTTACGTACTATCTTTTGACACAACTCTAAGATAGGGTTAGTTTTTGAAGTGCAATAAATAATTTGTTTATTCTCCGTTTGTATGACATAATTATAGGAATTAGAAATTTCATGTTGAGTAATATTAAAGTTATTAATTTGATTATAGCAATACCATTTATGATTATTATTTTGACACGTTTTAAACCAATCTGAATTACAGACATAACTTGAAGGTATTGTCATTAATAAATTATCATAAGGAATCGGATAAACAATTGACATTTTACAAGTGTAATCTCTAAAAATTGGAATTCTTATAACTAAAACTAATACATTATCTTTGATAAGAATTGCGGTTTTACATAATTGTACTAACTCTAAAGGCTGTCCTAATGGCCATAAAAAGGATTTAGGATAGTGTGTTCGTAAGTATTCCCAAAGTAATTTAATTTCAGTCGGATCCAAAATTTCTAAATTTAGTGTTTCGGTCTGGGAAAATGATATTGTTCTTTCTAACATTTCTAGATAGTTTTTAATTCTTTGTACTTGTAAATTAATACTCAAAATATTCCATGTTTTATCAGTTTCATTATATCTTTCGGTAAGAACTCTTTGTAGTTCGCCTGAATGAAAATTGATATTATTTATAAGATCATTGTATTTGTTTGAAATGTGTTCGGCTAACGAACTATAATCATTTAATCGAGATGTTAATTTATTTTGATTTCGTGTCAATATGTCGAAGTGTTTATTTATTTCTTGTAGATCTTGCTCGTCAAGACTTCCTGTTACGAATTTTATTCCTGTACCCAAGAAATTTGCTAAGCCGCGTTTTTCACGATTAGGAATTAATTTATGATATGTAGCAAAACAATTTGATATTAATTCGTTTGTTGCAAAAATCTGTTGTTTTACATAAAAGTTTTTTGATCTATTTATAATACTAAATGATTGATTTAAAATTTGCAATGTTTCAAAAGTTTGGGATAAGTTAAAAATTACATAGGTAGAATGAAGGTGGTCTTGTATGTAGGTTTGGTTAGATAGCGTTTCTAAGTATGTAGTTGCGTTAATTGGTGTTATTTCCAGAGTTTGAACAGTCTGAAGAAGTAGGAATCTGAAAAGAAAGATTCTTTCTTAATATCTTTATATGTCTTATATGTGTATTAGTATTTCTATTTTGTTTGGTTCCTACTATTAATATTGGTCCTTTTTGTCCTTTTATGGTTTGCTTTTTGTAAAGTGGTTTGTTCTTAGTATTAATTTGTTTGTCGCGTATAAAAACTATCTGGTTATTTGAAGTGGATGGCATTGAATCGGGTGATACAGGATTTTGGTTTTGTGTCCTTTTTTGTTGATTTTGTAATGTTTTTTGATAAATTTGTTCATAAAAGGTAAAATCTCATTTTTGCGTTTTTGATTATATTCTTCGTAAACTGTCATTTCACTAATTTCTGGTTCAAAGAAACAAGGTGAGTTTATGAGAGCAAATGGTGGATAACCAGTTGTGGAGTGGATGCTATAATTATAATTTAAGATTACAGTAATCATAAGTTGAGCTAAGGATTCATTAGGGGTATTTTGATTTTGAATCCTTAATTTTTCTGTTAATGTGGAGTGTAGCCTTTCTACGATACTATTTGAAGTAGAATTACAAGGGGTAGTAAAATGAGCGTCTATGTTAAAAAGAGAACAGAATTCTTTCATTATATTATTGTTAAATTCTTTTCCATTGTCAAAGACTACTTTTCTTGGGTAACCATGTTCAGAAAAGAAATGACGAAGTTTATTTAAGATTGTTATGGCATTTTTATCTGATATGGTATAAGCTTGTGCAAATTTAGAAAATGAGTCTATGATAGTGATAAATAGTTGATTACTAAATTTATAAAGATCGATATACAGCGTTTCAAATGGTTTAGGGGCTATTAAAGGTCCTTGAAAATTTAATTTGTAAGGATTTCGGTCGTATTTATTTATTAAACATAATTCGCATTTATTTATGTAATCTTGGATGGACTCTCTTAATTGGGGCCAATAATATTTTGTTTTAAGATGATTATAGGTTTCGATTATACCATTATGATTTTGTGAATGATACTGTGAAATAATTTCTTTTTGTTGCGTTTTGAGAACAATGTCAGGTAATAATATTGTTGAAAATTTTATGCGTATTTTGCTATTGCCATTTTCCTGTAAAAATTTAATAAACTCAGTTTTTAGAGTTTCATCACGGATAAATAAACAAAAGGTTTTATTGTCAGTTAAATGTTCCGTTAGGATTCTCATAAAGTGTGCAAGAATCTTGTTAACTGTTATTACTTTATGGTTCTTTTCGAAAGGGTGGCTAGAGAAAACGTGATAATTTTGACCAATTTTAATGACTATACGTTGGTTACTGTAATTAATAAGCAATTCCGAAATAGACAGATTGACATTTAATGCACCACTGTCACTATGTACGGTATCATTTTCAAAGTCTTCGATGTTTGCTGTGTCATTTATGTCATTATTAGCAATATTTGATTCAGTTTCTAATGCGTTAATTTGAATTCGTGATAGTGCATCGGCAACTTTATTTTCTTTGCCTTTCTTATACCTAATATCGAAATTAAATTCTTCAAGTTTGAGTTTCCATCTGGTTAATCTTGAATTGGGTTCTTTAAGAGATGTGTACCATACAAGAGGATTGTGATCAGTTTCGATTAGAAATTTTTGTCCGTATAGGTAGGGTCTAAAGTGCTTAGTTGCTTCTACGATAGAAAGAAATTCTTTTTCAATGGTAGAGTAATTTCGTTCGGCTGAATTAAGAGTTCGAGAATAAAAAGCTATAGGGTGATCATTTTGAGATAAGACGGATCCTATGGCTACATTAGAAGCATCTGTGGTAAGGTTAAATGGCTTTGAAAAATCCGGGTAAGCTAGAACTGGCGAGTTTGTCATTAGTTCTTTACATTTCTCGAAAGCGTTAACATAATCTGGATCTGTGGGATTTAATTTAGTGTTTTTACGTAGGCATTTGGTTAAGGGTTGAACAATTTTCGCAAAATTTTTAATGAATTTTCTATAATATCCAACGAGACCAAGGAATGCTTTTATTTCTTTTTGAGTTTTTGGAATAGGATATTTTTTAATGCACTCTATTTTAGATGGATTTGGTTTTATACCTTCTGGGGTTATTACATGGCCCAAAAATGGAACTTCTTTACACAAAAATTCGGTTTTATCTAATTGGACTTTTAGATTGACTTCCTTTAATTTTTGAAAGATGGTTCTAATATGAAGGATATGATCGTGAAGTGATTTAGAAAAAATAATAACATCGTCCATGTAAACAAAGCAGAATTTAAAAAGATATTTTCTTAAAATATATATAGTTTCTCAATAGATTTGGGGTCCATTTCAATTTGATGAAAACCTTGGGCTAAATCTAAGACAGTGAAATATTGACATTTTCCCAGGTTATCCAGAATTTCTTCTATTTTAGGTAATGGAAATTTATCCTCAATTGTATTTTCATTTAATTTTCTGTAATCGATTACCATTCTAATTTTTTTTTCTCCGGAGGCATCTAGTTTTTTCGGAACTATCCAGACTGGTGCGGAAAAAGGAGAGATAGAAGGTCTTATAATTTTATTATCAAGAAGTTTTTGAATTTGTTTATTTATCTCTGGTAACATAGATGGAGGGTGTCGAAATGATTTTACATAGATTGGTTTGTCATCTTTGGTACGGATATGATGCTTGACATGGCTAGTGAAAGACAAGTCAGATTTATCAGTGTACATGATTGGTGAAAATTCTTTACAAATTTTGATGACTGCCTCTTTTTCTTCAGAATTCAGGTGGCTTAATCTAAGAGATTCAATTACATGGGGATTCTTAATATTTGTAAAATTTGTTTGAATATTAAAACATTCTGAAGGGATTACATTATACCTTGCTTTGAATTCTGTGACAATCGGTTCGTCAAAGGGATTAGGTATCTCGCAATATCCATTTTCTATGTGGACTAAACAATCTGGAAATGTGTAATTATGTAATTCAAATGAAGGTAGAAGTCCAGTTCCAAAATTCTGATTGACAGGAATTTTTAATTTATCAGATGAATGGGTTATTTTAGGTGGTGGTTTGGTCATAGCAATATGAAATGGAATTAACTTATTTTTCAGGCGTAGTTTATTTGTAGAATAATCAATAGAACCTTGCATTTGTTGAAATATGTCACTGCCTATAAGAGCATCGTAATGTTCGTGCCAGTTAATGACGTGAAAGTCTATAATATTTGTAATACCTAATTCACTTAAGAGTATCTAAAATGATATTTTTCTATAACTTCTCTGTTGCAAGAAATTACTGAAAAGGGCTGTTCATATATGCAATCTGGAAGCAAGTTAGCAAAACGAGGTGAAATGATTGGATGTGAGGCACCAGTGTCTATGAGAATTTTAATGTTTAATTTTTGAAGATATAAGTAAGGGAGGGATGAAAGACGACCAATGTGATTTAAGTCGATTCTAGATGTCTCGAGACTTCCTGAAAATTTGAATTATTTTCAGTTTCATCTTCCCAGGTGAGTTCTGGTTGGATAGGCAAATATTGGTTTGATTCTGTATCAAAATAGCATGGAATTGGTGCAAAATCTAAAGACTCAGAGTTTTCGGAAACCTCAGAATTTTCTTGATGTGTTTCTAAATTAGTTAGTTTTTCGAAATGTTGTTTAAATGGTGCAGTTTGTCTAAAGAAATTGGGATTACGTTGCTGATATGCTTGTTGAAAAGGTGTTTGTTGAGATGTTGATGGTAATAGTTTAAATACTGCGGTGGATACTCCTGACATAGGTGTTGGTTTCGAATTAGGTGTGGGATGTTTAAACATTGGCGGTTTTCTGAATGCAGGAATATTTGAGGGGAATTTTTGATTTATTGGTTTTGATTGAATATTAATTGGACCTTGTGGAAATGATTGTTGTCTAAAGTTTGGAGGAGGAATAAAAGGTTGTCTTTGTGTGTTTTGATTTTTTATTTGAGGTTGTGAAAAATTTTTAGGTTGATATCTGTTAAACATTTGATTTGTTATAATGTTATAATTAGATATTTTGTTTTGTAAGTCTGTCATGGTTTTTGGTAGTTCTTGAATAAAGACAGGTCGTAGGTCATCTGGTGAATTGGAAACTACCGTTAAAATCGCTGTTGACTCTGCTTGGTCTAAATGAAAAATTTTTAAGTTTACGTCAGAAATTTCACAGTTAATTTTAGTGTTGATTTCATTTAGGAATTTTTTAATTCGATCAAAAAATTGTTGTATATTTTCATTTTTATCAGTTTTCAAATTTTGCAAAGATTGTAGTAATGATCTTAAATCAATGGGGTTTCCAAACTCTTTCTGTAAGGATGCTTTTACTTCATCCCAAGTTTTAAATTGCGGGTTACGGAAAATATATAGTTGCGCTTCCTTTCTTAATTTAGATTTTACAGCATTTAGCGCAAAATTTAATTTTGTTGGAGTTGTTCCATATGTTGTAAGAAATTCATCACAAGCGAGAATAAAATTTTCTAAATATTCGATTTGTCCGTCAAAAGTTGGTAAAAAGTCGCAGGCTAGTTTGAATGCTTCGTCAGGCATGTTTCTTTGCGTGTATGTGTTAATATGTGGTATTTGCGGTTGAATAGGAGGATTAGTAGAGTTTCCTTGAGAGTTAGATATCGCTAAATTACTTAAACTATGTTCTAACCTATCTAAATCTAAATTTTCAGTTTCTAAGGAAATTTTGGAATATAATTGAATGTCTTCTTCGGAAGTTGGATTTTCTTGGTTTTCTAAAGTTTTGAAGGAAGTAAGGTCTTTATTCTAGGCCTTCTTTTAGTTTTTGCAGAAATTTAGTTTTTATGTTGTCAGTGGTTTTGTCTTTAGCAAACATTTAAAAATTTACTTACAGAAAAAACATCTCTATGGTAGGTAATCTTCAGTTGCCGTAATAGACTTGTCCAAAGGCCGTTTGTGCGAAATGGAGAGGTAGTCTTCGGTCCCAAGTCGTGGTTGTTTTTCTGTAGTTGAACCAAGTTGACTATGGATACAATACGAAGGTTCTCCCGGAACGTGTTCTTTTTGGTAGCTGGAGGCAATATGTCGTTTCTTATGCAATATAAGACCGTCAGGATAATGCCAAACAGCTATCCTGTTCGCAGCGCCAGTTAAGTTCCAATAATTCACAGACGGCTTTTTAAAAACTAATTTTCTTTATTTAGTAAAACTTATTACTACTACTATGCTACTCTGCTATAGCTAGAACTTGAATGCCTTATCTGATTATATAATGTGCTTTTATATGCTGACCTTTCACTTAAATGATAACATAATGATATAATGTTAAAAACAACTTATTAAGATATTAAACTAATGATGTACATAATGATATTTGGTTCTTAATTATAATGTTAAAAACAACTTATTAAGATATTAAACTAATGATGTTTGCATTCCAAAGTTTAAAAGCAATTTACTTATCAATAACAATTTCATAATTGTTATTGATTTTCTTAATGTTCTTTTAAATACTAATTATTATTATTTTTTAACACAGAATAAGGTGGATGTATAGAAGTACATTACTTATATATATATATATATATATATATATATATATATATATATATATATATATATCTATATACAGGGTGTCCCATTAAGGATGGCAGCCGGATTTATCTCAGATACTAGTACAGCTAAGACTTCGGGAAAAAAATTTTTATAACAAAATCGGGCCTTGTGAATTCACCTAAAATATTTTTGTTTCTGTAGCTCCCCGCTAGGGAGCAGTAATAGCACCTCCCAAATATAAAAATTGCATTTTATGACAAAACTCTATGATAAACATACACAAATTTTACCACATTCGTATTCCTTGAAAAATTCTGCATAATTTGGACCACTTGTACCTTTTGTTCACTTCCCCACATGGATGGAATGAAAATGTCACTTTTTATTTAAAAAACAATTACTTCTACTTGGTAACTAAACCGACTCTTATTATTTATTTGACTTATTAAGAAAACCCTAAAAAATGCAAATATTCTTGATTTTTTGTTTAAGTTAACATTTCTAAGAAAGAGGAAATTTTTTAAAAGTCACAAATGAAAAAACTTAAATTTCTTAAAAAATTCAGATACAAACCCATTAATATTTTTAGTTGAAGTTATCAAGCGATATTAATTTAAGATATTACTAAAATCCGCAAGTCAAAATTTGAGTTAGTTTTGAAGATATTTAAAAAATAGTTTTATTTGTGTATTATGTGGTGAGGCGAGACCTTTTGTTACACCTATTATAATTTTTGGACAATTTAATGTTTATTGACGTTTTATAATTTGTTT
This sequence comes from Aspidapion aeneum, assembly GCA_963576565.1. Lineage (NCBI taxonomy): Eukaryota > Metazoa > Arthropoda > Insecta > Coleoptera > Brentidae > Aspidapion > Aspidapion aeneum. The sequence continues at coordinate 99,941,582 of OY755043.1, forward strand.
CTGACATAAAGAATTATAAAGCGTCAATAAACATTAAACTGTCCAAAAATTATAACATGTGTGACAAAACGGTCTCGTCTGATCACATAATACACAAATCAAACTATTTTTTAAATATCTTCAACACTAAGTCAAATTTTGACTTGCGGATTTCAATTATATCTTAAATGAATATCGCTTGTCAACTTCAAGTAAAAATATTAATGAGTTTGTATCTGAATTTTTTCAGAAATTTAAGTTTTTGGTTTGCTACTTTGAAAAAATTTCTTTTTGGAAAAATTTTTAATTTAAACAAAAAATCAAGAATATTTGCATTTTCTAGGGTTTTCTTAATAAGTCAAATAAATAATAAGAGTCGGTTTAGTTACCACGTAGAATTAATTATTTTTAAATAAAATGTGACATTTTTATTCCATCCATGTGGGGAAGTGAGAAAGAGGTATACAAGGGAGATGTCCAAATCATGAAGAATTTTTCAAGGAATACGAATGTGGTAAAATTTATGTAAGTTTATTATAGAGTTTTTTCATAAAATGCAATTTTTATAGTAGAGAGGTGTTACTACTACGCCCTAGCGGGGAGCTACAGAAACAAAAGTATTTTAGGTGAATTCACAAGGCTCGATTTTGTTATAACTTTTTTTTTCCCGAAGTCGTAGCTGTACTAGTATCTGAGATAAATTTGGCTGCCATCCTTAATGGGACACCCTGTATATATATATATATATATGAACCGAGGATTTTATGGAGGATCTAAGGGCAATGATTGTTTTGGGAAGACGAGGTTTGGGAGATTTCAACGTAAAAGAAAGTCGTTACTGAGAAAATACCACCAGTTATAAGCTGGTACAATAGAGATAAAAAATATATGTCGGTCTAGGTTATGTCAGAGGGTCGCGGGGAAAACGAGGGATTTGCAGTTTAAAGTACCTGGGTATAAGTAATAAATCCACCAATAGTGACCAAGTCAAGATTAATAATATTGTTTTGACACATAATCAAGATAAAATAAAAAATAATACTAGAAATAATCGACATTGTGTCAATTCATTGGTCAAATCCTTGAACTTTACCAATTCAAGAATTTGCACCGTAAAAAATATGTACGTAACCCATTACAAATTATGGGTTGTTCAAGGTTCTATTTTAAAACTCTTTTTTATTAATGAAGATATATCATTATCGGATTTTAATTGTTTAATATTTAAATGCAATGACCATAATAAAATAAAAAGAAATTAACATTACTAAGACCACTACGGGGTTTTGCTTAAAAATTTTAATCGGGCATAGGCGTAGGATGTGATTTAGAGGTGAACAAAATTTAAAATGTTTAAACAAAACAACCAACATTTCTTTAGAAACTTATTTCCGGTGCAGAGGAAATTCGTATGCATCTACATGCACAAAATTTCGTTCGTTAATAATAGTCACTCTTCGTTTAAGCTCATTTCAAAACTCTATTAACAAATTGCTATAAATTCTGGTTCAGCTCTACTTCCTTGTTCCACTCAAAACAGATTGATTTTGTTTTAAAGCAGTTTTGTTATAAACTTTGTGTCGGATTAAGGTTAGGGTCAAACTTGTATTTACATATATTTGTTTATATCTCTTATTTTCTAATCTTGTAATCATATGCGCAATGCGTATACCTCTATAATTACCCGCAGTCTGCGAATTATTACCAGACATTACATTAAACGTCAATCGGAATATAAAATTGTGCAAAATATTTTTTATATATTTTTTTCCTTCCAAAGCCTTTAAGCCTATGATAAGGAAAGGTATTGTTTCCGAAGAAAAATTGGAAAAACCACAAATATTTATTACTAATTCAAAATTATTTGATTTTTGATAAAATTTCACATATACGTTAAAGGTCACATATTAGGTAATGATTTCCAATTTCCCAAATAGTCAAATATGCTACTCATATAGTTTTAGATGAAGGTCGAATCACGCCTAGGAGCATTTCATTATTATTCGCCCCTGCCACCCACACCTAGTATGTACAAAATAGTATATTACATAACAAGAGAAAAAAGTGACAAATTTCACTGAAACAACACGCGAGTGCAAGAAAGTTATACGTTCTATCGAGTTGTGTACGCTATTTTTCCTACGAACACTGTTGAACAATACTAATTTTTGTCAAAATTAGTTTTTAATTGTGCACAAATCAATCAAAACTGCTTTTCCGCACGTGTGTGGAAGAGTACTTTGCAAGAAATGTGCGGAAAAGTATGGTAAACGATGCAAATCGTATAAAATCCATGTGGTCGTAGGAAAAATATTTTTTAAATAAGAGGGAGCAAACTCACATGGTATTTCTCCGTCATTCAAATCAATTACTACCCTTCGTCACCGTTTATAAATTGTTGAAGTAATCAGTAAAAACAAAACCGATAAGAATCTGAATTTAAAAAAAATATATATTTTTGTTAGTAACTACTTGCTAAAAATCATTGTGAGAATTTGTTAGGTATTTAGAATAAATTTCATAATTTCGGTTTTGTTCATAGTCGATATGCGAGTTATTTCAGCATGAGCTAGACAAGCAAGAAGAGGTGAAAGTTTAATTTACTTCGATTACCACGCAGGTGGATCGATATATTTTAAAATAGGAATTAGTAGGTTAAAGGTATTTAAAGTTAACAAGATAAGGAAAAAATATTATGTTGTTTCACAAATTCTGTCCAAAATTAGATCAGCTAGCGGCTGGGGGTTTGAGTATCTAAGATATTGTCGGGTACTCTTTTGTGTATAAAATAAAAGTTTTAAAAACGTTACAAACTTTAATGAAAATGAATGAAAATTAAACTGTTGAAATTTACAAATTAATTCAAGACTTTTCTTATGACCTATAAAACCAACAAGACCCGAAATATTAAAACAAATACTTTAACTTACCAAAATAACAAACTGTAAAATATTCTTTAAGTAGAAAAATCTTATGTTTCTTTACTGATGATTAATGTAGAGGTTTTAGTTTAAGTTCAACAAAACTTAGAATGTGACTACCAACTGGTCTCCTCAAAGTTTGGGTTTTTATTAACGGTAGGTTGGACCTAAGTAATTCATTATCCCCTCTTTGAAGAGCTTGGAGGAACCAAGTCAGTGGCGTTGCAAACTGACGACTTTGCCCGAAGGGTAGAAAACTAGAGATATCACAAAAAATTACCCCAAAGTTAAATTCGTCTGGGAAAACAGACGTTTATTGAACTAAAACAAGGAAAAAAATCGGCAACACGCTAGAAGCTTACCTTCTTTCATTTAACAGCAGTTCCACATTTCATTCGCGGCCGCGGCTTTTCTTGTGGTTGGAATTTGGTCTTAAACCCAAAATACGTGTGACTTCTTTCCGTGTCATGTCGGAAGGAACAGAGATAAAATGACATTTTATAGAAAACACTTTCTTATACCACAGTTTTTCCATTGACAATCACGTTGAAGGGAAAACCATCTAATTACTTAAGGTTTCCTTTCGCTTAACCATTACAACTCCCACTGTTAACTTTTCAGTAGTTTTTCTCGCATTAACCACCTGCTAGGTGGTAGGCGGCAACTAGACGTTTACCATAGTGGAGGAAGGCCGAACCACTTTCTTATCTTTCTTATCTCTGCAAAACCATGTGTTGCGTTTTTCGCTTTTCTAAGCTGGTCTCGTACAGTGACACAGTCAAAGTTAATTTACATTCCTGCCATTATTTCTGTCTTCTGTGGCCTTGTTGAGTACCACCTCTGGCAAAAATGGAGAACGAATTATATCACTTGAAAATTGTAGCCAAGTTTAAGAAAACCTTTCCAAACTACTAAGAACCTTTCATTTTGAAATTTGTATTAGAGAACTTGGCTTTACTTTTATCTTAATTCTATTTACGGAATACCATTTTCGCGTACTTGGCTTTTTTTACATGAAATGTTTTTATTATGATTTTACTTCTTTTTTTAAAGGATATGGATAATATTTGAGTTTTAAAGTAGTAAAATATGCGGAATAAAAATTAAAAATTTTAAGGTTTTTTCCTTTTCTCCTATGATGTTATCATAGTTCCTATCAGCCTTTCAAAGATCAGCTCTCTAGCGTTCCTGGAAGTGGACAATGTTACTTTTTCATAACTTTAAATTTATAGGGGAGGGCAGTAAATTAAAATGTTGGTGTTCTTAAATTTTTTTCCATAGTTTTATTATAATTTATATCAGTCTTCCAAAGCTCAGCTCTCTAGCGTTTCTGGAAGTGGGCAATGTTACTTTGACATAACTTTACATGTATAAGGAAGGGAAGCAAATTTAAATTTTGGGGATTTTAAATTTTTTTCTATAGCTTGATAATATTTTCTATCAGTCTGCCAAAGCTCAGCTCTAGCACTTCTGCAAGTGGGCAGTGTTACTTTTACATAATTTTACATGTATAGGGGAGTAAATTAGAATTTTGGGGTTTTTTGATTTTTTCCAAGGGTTTGGTCATAATTTCTATTTGTCTGTCAAATTTCAGTGAGTAAATGAGTGGGAATTTCGACATTTTCTGAAATTTCGTAACTACTTTACTACTTTGTGAAAGTCCATGAAAATTGGAGGCTTTGTTAACTCTATAAAGATCTACGACTGTGCAAAGTTTGAGTTTCGTAGCGCATTTTGAAGTAGATTTTTAGATAGGTCGAGTATGGGCTGAAATATTTCAAGAAAAGATGGTACAGCAGTTTACGCCGCGAACTTGGCCGGGCACTGCCGTGTCCTCAGATGAAATACAGAGACGCAAAGATACCTGCAGAACTTTTTTAATCGATTAAAGGCTTAAGTAAGTGTCCTCGCTGTTTACAATAAGGTTCTTAACCTTCTCCAACAAGAAAACAATAAAATTTTGTCTTTTCTGGTTTGGATTTTTTTTTCATTTTAAGTCTTCGATAAAGTACGACTCAGTATAAGAAATTATTTTTTAATCTGATCATTGTGGTATGTGGTTTTGTGGTTAGCCTTATACATTAAACGCCGCCGTTTTCAAATGCAAAAACAAGAATTGGTTAAGCACGAAGTGCGATTTTTCTTAATAGTTTGAGTTTTTATATTGAGCGACATTCAGTTTTTTCTCTAAATATTTCTTTATATGTTAAAAAAACAGCATTTCTTAAATTTTTTAAGATGTCAGCTATCAGTTCAATGGAACTGTTGTGAGGTTTTATGACTTTCTACAATAACTATGTTGGTATTTATTTATATTAAAAGGCTTATCATTTCAAATGGTAGATGAAAAGAAATAAGCATGCGCCGAGAATTTCAAAATATTAAATAAGGCACAAAGAATATTTGCAACGTTTTTGACTTCTTTTTTAACTTCGTCCTAATAATATTATTTATTACCATTAACCGGTAATCACTGTATCATTCAAAAAAGTAATAATAATAATAATTAGCATCACGCCCATCACCCCAACATCACTTTCTAAAAGTAGTGGTTTTTTACCCATATGTTGAGATAAATTTCAATACTTAACATAATGTCTGTCTAACTAAGGTGACATATTTTTTTGTCACCAAGTACATAGAAAAACTCAGACTGCAGACTACAACAAAAAATGATTAAGGCTTACTATATTGGCTCAAAGATATACCACTAAAAGCCTTAATTACGAACACTCTTATTATATTAGGGAGTTTAACCAATAAGCAACGTAACACAGTAACACACAAAGGATGAAAGCATGGTTTTAGGCTTATCTACTGTTTTTGCAGTAAAACTCTGGCTAAGGTCCGTCTCTTCCATCATATGGATTGGCATTTTCCATTTTCCCGGGGGAAATGACGATTTTTCCGAAATTAGTCCCTTTGGCAAGCTTCGTAGTCGTCCATACGCGGCCGATCGGAATCCTCATAAAAGAGCCAACAAGCTGAGCAAGGTGATAGTCGAACTACAGTGGCGCGACTGTACACATCTTGTAGCAATTTCGGAAACAGCCCTGTGTTTTTTTTTATTTAGATGCAACATTCACAATAAGAAAAAGAGCAGAGAATCTATTTTTCTCAATGGAGTATGAGATGCTGAGTTTAATTTTTTTACGCTGCTGTTTTCGACTATCAACCGTGTCGCTGTAACATGACACCGCATGCTATCGCTATCACTAATTTAGGAGCAATTCTAATATACTACATGATACCGCATGTCGTCTTTTGGATTGCATGCCTACATCTGTCTCATCCGTAACATTTCTCATTTGCTTTAATTTTGCCTGCCATTTATTCTTCTTGTTTAATTGCTAACCGTTCTTGTACTTTTACCATATTAAATAATAATCTAAAAATACTGTCTGTGTCAAACTAAAAACAATAAGGCTGTTAGTAGCTAGTTTAGGGAACTTGTTTTTTTTTATTTATTATTAAGTTTATTTATTATTAAGTTAAGTGTAAACTTCTTTAGGCGCGTTTAGCAGTTTTTATGGGTACTGAATTGGACTGAGCCGTCGGGCTCTGCTATGTAACGCTCATTCGGGTGAAGTCGGGTCGAGTCGACTAACTGTGAGAGGAACAGAACATTCAGCGAGCGATATGATGATGCAGATGAAGGCCAGTATTATTAATTTCGCTTTGTTGAAGTTTACACTTCTGCCGTGTGGTCATAAGCACACACAATTTTTTTTTATCTAACTATTGTGTATTTTCTTGACTAGATATGATTTCCTGATTTCTCCACTGTCTAAAAGCTTACGCGAGAGGCATCGAGGACACTAAGCTCCTTAAATTACTTAGAGTGGCGCCCCAGGAACTTGCTGTTCATTTTCTTACGCTAGTTAACTTGAAAATTGACAGTAACCCAGTGACGCCATATTAAGTAAAAGGGGTCGGCTTCCAAAATACCGAAAACAAAAACATTCAACTAAAGGGTTCCTTGAATTTCTTTGACCGAAAACAAACCCCCGTTACAAAAGATGCAGTTCTTCTCTTAAAAATCGCCCCAAAAACATCGAATTTGAGACAACCTCTACAACTAATAGTTTTGTTTTAAATTTTATTACTGCTAGCAGCAGCGACACTCTACTTGTTTTAAGTAATAGGTGCCTTTGCCTTAGGCGGTTAAACTGTCCTGTTCTTTTAGATATAGATCGAAGAAGATGAACGAAGTGATGTTCTGACAATGTTTAAATAAAAGGCATGTCTTATGACTTATTACATGGCTCTTTACATGCGATACAATCTTGCTCAATTTATGCTGAGTCATATAAGTTAATGGTAACATCAAGACGAGTTGCCGACATGGGTAATGTCATGCTAAAGCTTCGGAATATTTTTAAATTAACATTCTTTAAATCTATGGTAACAATGTGTACTTTTTTATTGACCTCCGTTTTTTTGCCATTGTATTTTTTATTTTTAATGCGAATAAAAAAACCAAGCAATATGTCAGACATAATACATTGTTTTATTCTTCCTTGTCCGCCACCGCTTATAAGTATCTGGTAGGTTTTTTGCACCGGTATGGTAATGGAAATGATTTTCTTTCATTCTGATTTTACTCCAACCTTCTTTTCAAAGTTTAATCTTTTCTTTATTTTTAAATACACTACCTGGAATGGGGATGGGACAATTCACCGCCGCCGATTCGCTGCGTTCTATTCGCCGCAGGCCGATTCGCCGCGGGTTATTCGCCACGGGCCGATTAGACGCGGGCCGATTTGCCGCGGGGACAATTCGCAGCGATCTGATTCGCCGTGAAGACAATTTACCGCCGACGAGGTTTAAGATGGCAATTTTGTTTATTTCGTCTAGTAAATATATTTTTTTAAGTTAGTTTATTTGGGAAACTACTTTTTGAAAAGCTTTTTTTTTCTCGAAAAACCATTTTTTTTGTCAAAACAATTTTTTTTGCAAAATGTTAGTGGACCAGACACTGGTTAGGATATATTTGCGATCAATTGACCACGGTTATGTTTAAAATAGAATAGATTTTGATCTCCCAACAAGAGGACAGAGGAGCTATGATTTAAGAAAAAATAAGTTAAGTTAGATTAAAATAAAAATGAAATAAAAATTCTCGCGTCGAATTGTCTCCGCGGCGAATCGGCCGCGGCAAATTGTCCCCTACTAACTAGGAGCTTTACTGCATCTTGGTAGGTTTTAAATACTCACCCTCACAGGGTTCTAAAAAATTAATCTTTTGCAGATATTATAAAAGATTAGGAATTAGGTAGGCGAAAACTTATACATGACATAAACTTAGTAAGACAAATAAATCAAAACAATGGTATAATCAAATATAATGATTATATTCTGTAAATAAAGCCCAATGGAATAATGGATTAACGAACTATTATACATGGTGTTCAATTTCACCTTAAAGAGTTGTTATCAAAAGTTGACATTTGGTATGACAGCTGACATTTCTGACTCGCATCTTCTGAAGCACCCAGGGGGAGGTCATGGCTGCCCGGCCCCCCTAAGTCTAAGAATATTTGTTACATATTTCATAAATAAAAAAATTACATAACATAAAATACGGCTTCATAGGGCATCGCGCCCCCTTCCAAGATATATCCCTGGGTACGCCACTGTCTTAAACATATTAAACATAGAGGCAATACCAAAATGTATGCCAATATATTGTAAATAATCTTTTTATTGCAGAAGTTATTAGTTTAACATAATAGGTATTAAAAAAACGTTATTACAACAATCTAAGGATTGTAAAAATAGCAACAATAAAAATAATAGCAGAATTTATAGTATATTATTTAGCCATTATAGTATCGCAGTTTAGCAAACAACGTATTACTAATTGCTACTGCAAGGCACAAATAATACAGTACCTTGTTCGCGCTTTTACAGATTTTTAATTTTTGTATGACATTGGTCTGATACAGAATACAAATTAGACAAATTACTTACTGTTATTATTTTTGTACATTTTGCTGCTCAGGTGTTCCTTTAGAGATATTGTTGAGATATAAACAAACAAGGATACCTAGACACGTTTTCTTTGTAGATTACAGCAAAGTATTTGACATGGTTTAGCATTGATTGAATTGCCTGTATCAATCCGTGACACAATAGACATAGCTGGAATCAAAGTATCCTTCTCGAACAAACTATCTCTTTATATTTTCCTTGTATATATTCCGCCAGGCAAAATCTCATACATATATGAACAACTTTTTGAATATCTGTCATCCCTGAATTTCCTATATAGTGCTAAAGTAGTCTTTCTCGGAGATTTTAATTACCCTGAATACGTAACCTACATGGAGAGGGATCCTCCTCCCAACAGTAGGTTAACTCACTTGCTGAATTTTATTAATTTTCTTGATTGGCATCAGATTAACACTGTCAAAAATTCTGATAATCGACTGCTTGATCTAGTATTAACATCTTCCTCAAACCTCACTTCCGTGCAGAGATGTCATGACATCCTGCTAAACGAGGACAGGTGGCCATCCTTCTTTATTAATTGACTATAAAATGGCCGGTGACAAAAAGTTGAGCAAACTCAAAATTAATGACATCTTTTATAATTTCAAGAGATCTGACCTGAGAAATCTATATGCGAGCTTAGCTGAGATTGACTGGCGTGTTTTGGAAACGGTTGATAACGTCAATGAGGCTGTCGAATTATTTTATTACAAATTATACTCCTGTCTAGACACCTACGTGCCAAAAACATCTAAGCGGCGTAGAAAATATCCTCCCTGGTTTACTTCCCTCATCATACGGTCGATTAAACAAAAACATAAATACTTTCAAAAACACAAAAAAAGTCGCAGCGATAATGATTTACTTAAATTTCGAGAACTTCGTAATAAAATAAAACGCGATACAGAAACATCATACCGCGAGTATTGCGCTAGACTTGAAGCGAACCTGACAACTCAACCTGGAAATTTCTGGCGCCTAATACAATCATTGCAGTCGAATAATGGTCTGCCGCAGTGCATGACAGATCACAATGAAGAGAGTACGATGGATCCCCAGCGCATAGCTGATGCATTTGCTGATTACTTTCAGAGTTCATATACACCATCTCAGCAGCGTACCTCAGTACAAAATAATATTTCTTCTAACCTTAACTCAAATTTCATTTCACTTAAAAGCTTCAATGAATCTGAGGTATTGCAAGCACTAAAGACCATGAAACCCAAGGCCATTGTCGGTCCCGACAAAATTCCTGCATTTTTACTGAAAGATTGTGCATACGTCTTTGCTTACCCCTTAACTGTTCTTTTTAACTTATCATTAAAATTCTGCACATTTCCTGATACTTGGAAAAATTCTAAAATTATACCTGTCCATAAAAAACAAGAAAAAGATCGAATTGTAAATTATCGGCCAATTACCATAATAAACAATTTTTCCAAATGTTTTGAACGCGTTCTCCATACATCGCTTTACTTTCCCCTGAGCAGTCAAATAGATTCCTGTCAACACGGCTTCATGAAACGCAAATCTACCACAACCAATTTAATTACTGTTACATACCTAATAGCTGAATCCTTGGATGCGGGTGCTCAGATTGATGTTATTTACACCGATTTTTCTGAGGCCTTTGACAGACTAGACCATAGTATTCTTCTCCGTACACTTGTAACCTTTGGCATCTCTGATGATTTATCTAAGTTTCTTTATTCATACTTAACTGAAAGGCTTCAGTATGTAGAATGCTATGGACAAACCTCCTCTACGATCAAGGCTACTTCCGGAGTTCCTCAAGGCTCTATACTAGGTCCTCTCTTCTTTATAGCTTTTATAAATAGCATAGTTCAGGACATAGAAGTTATTTGCCTATTGTACGCTGATGACTTAAAACTTATCTGTAGAATAAATAACATTGCTGATTGTGAAAAACTTCAAGCTGCTCTAAATAAGGTATATACTTGGTGTCTTGATAACTCTCTCCCTCTCAATCCATCTAAATGCAATGTAGTGTCTTTCACCCTTAGAAAACAGGTAATTCAATTCAATTACTCCATTGATACAACCGTAATACCCAGGAGTCTGGAATTTAAAGATCTCGGAGTAACATTCGATAGTGCTCTATCATTTGTTCCCCACATCCAGGATGTTGTAAAGAAAAGCTACCGAATGCTTGGGTTCATAATACGTAATTCTCAGTACCTAGAAAATATTTCTAGTATAAAATTACTCTATTTTGCTTATGTCAGATCTAAATTGGAATACTCATGCATAGTATGGTCTCCGTATTATGATACTCACATTAATACTATTGAAAAAATTCAACGTAAGTTTCTGAAGTACCTTGTTTTTAAGCTTGATGGTGTGTATCCCGAAATTGGTATTCTGAACCAGGTCCTTTGTGAAAGGTTCAGTATATCTTCGTTGGAGGACCGGCGCAAGTTGGCAGAGTTGCAATTCATTTTCAAATTAATACATAATAAAATCGACTCCCAGGAATTATTGCATAAGATTAATTTTTTAGTACCCAGAACATCAGCACGCACTACTGTTCCGTTTTATCTTCCTTACCAGCGCACCAATATTTGCAAAAATTCTCCAATAATTCGGGCTTGTAACACGTGCAATCAGACTTGCCACAGATGTGACATATTTAATTGCAGTATCTCTACTTTAAAAAATATACGATTTTTATAATTTTTATTTCTGCTCACTCAGTGTAGATGTAGTAAATTTCTTTTATTTTGTACTTCATTTTATCCTTAGTTTCTGTTATTGTTAATCACTGTATTCTTCCCCACTTTGTAATTGGGTTAACTCCTGTTAAGTGGTGTAAATAAAATAAAATAAAATAAAATAAAATAACAAGTTGCTACGTAAAAAAACCTACCGGGAACCTATCAGGAATTAAACTGCATTAGAATTAAATATGGAATTTCTCCAGGCTCTATATTAAACCCGTTATTGATTAATTTTTGGTCTAAAAAAATCATTAGGGATGCACCGAAAGCATAGCTTACTAAAAATATTCTGCCGCGTAAAACAAAACACTAAATTGGTGCTCCTCGACCCTGGAGGTACTAGTTAGCGCCTTCATGGTTTTAATTTGGCACCCCTGAAATTTGCCGAACTAGGCGGTCCTTCAGTTCGCCGATGCCTGGAGGGCTCCTGCTGAACTACTGACACTTGTTTGGTTTAAAAACCAAGAGGTGGAAAAAGGATGATGGTCCAGAATTTTGAAAAGCTATCTTTTAAGAAATTATCAATTTCTCCAGGGTAAAGTTCTTAAAAAAATCATCAACTCAATGAAAAGGGGAAGAGCCACAAATATTGAGTACTTATTCACTTTTCCTTCATCAATCATAATATTTTTATTTCCTTCCAACTTTGCTTTCCACAATTTGGGTGATTAGTATTATAGCCCATCTATCTATCTATCTATCCAGCCTTCTTCGACATAGGCCTCCCCCAATATGTTCGGCGCTTCTCTGTCTGTCGCTGTGTTCATCCATCTAGTCCTCGCATGTTTCTTCATCCGATCATCTCATTTGGGGTCTTCCCGTACTTCTTTTATTTTCCCAACGTCTCCAGTTTACAATAAATTTGTTCAATCGATCGTCTTTTTGTCTGATATATGACCCGCGAATTTCCATTTTAATTTTGCTACCTATCCTCTGACATCCCTTACTTTGGTTTATTTATTATCCATTCATTCTTTTTTCTATCTGTTCGCTTTACATGTAACATTTGTCTTTCCATTGATCTTTGAGCTTTTGTTACCTTATCCATGTTTAATTTTGTCTCAAGCGTCCAGGTCTGGAATTCATATGTGAGCACAGGAAGAATACATTGGTTATATACTTTCATTTTAAGGTACTGAGAATATGTTATATTTTTTAATATGTAGCTTAATTTACCGAATGCTGTCCAGGCCAATCTTACTCGTCTCCTGATTTCAGCCGTTTGATTTTGTTTCTTTAGTTTAATAATTTGTCCCAGATATCTATATTCCTCTACTTGTTCTATTTTTTCTTGGTTTATTCTGATCGTGATATCTTTATCTGTGTTTGTTATGATTTTAGTTTTAGTATAGTTCATGCTTAAGCCTATATTTTTAGCTGCTATATCCAATTCTTTCAGCATTTTTATGGGTTTTTTTTCTTATCTGTTATTAAGGCAATATCGTCAGAATATCTTAGTTGGTTCAGGTATTATCCGCTTACTTTGATGCCTATTTCTTTCCAATCTAAGTTTTTAAAAACATCTTCTAGGGCCTGGTTAAATAGTTTAGGGGATAATGTGTCACCCTGGCTGACACTTCTTCTTATGAGGATTGGCTTAGTTCCTTCGTGGATTTTGATTTATGTTGTTGCTTTGAATATAAATTGGCTATAAAATGACTGAAAACGTCTCCTTAAGAATGATTATGGGTTTTGTGGTGCCTTTGTGTACTGCCCCCTAAAAGGGGCTAGGATGCCCCTGATGGAACCCCAATGTTCCTTCATTGGCTAACCAATGACGCGACCATGCGACACACTTAACATGAGGTTATACCTTATTCATGTACTGGAAGCCTTAACTAACGATCTGCAGAGTTTTTCAAGACATAAGATGGCATGTGTTTTAATTCTATCTATATTTATCTATTTAGCCTTCTTCGATCCATTTTTGGATAAAGGCCTCCCCCAATAATTTCAACTATTCCCTGTCTGTCGCCGTGCTCATCCATCCAGCTCCCGCATGTTTTTCCAAATCGTCCGATCATCTCATTTGTGGTCTTCCCTTACTTCCTTTATTTTCTACATCTACATTTGTTCCATCGATCGTCTTTCTGTCTGATATTATGACCGGCAAATTTCCATTTTAATTTTGCTAGTTCTCCTCTGAAATCCCTTACTTTTGTTTTATTTATTTTATTTTACATGTAACATTTGTCCTTTCATCAGTGGCGCACCCAGGAATATGTCTTGGGGGGGGGCGAGGCCTCTTGGGGGGGCCCGAAGCCTCATGATGTCGAATATTAAGCTATTTTTTGTGTTTTTTTTTCTGAAATATGTCGAAAATATGTAAAAAAATCTAAGGCTTGGGGGGGGGGCCTGGGTGCGCCCATGCTTTCATTGATCTTTGGTTTCAACTACCATTCTTAATAATTTTGCGGGTAGCGTAGGCACAAAATATTTTATTGGTATTGGTGCAAGCAAAAATTATTTTTTGCGGTCTTACGCATTGTAAATGACAATAAATTAAGTTAGGTTAATTTCTCTAAATTATTGAGAACAACTAATGCTATTATTAAAGCAATTATCTTTAACATATCCAAAACACTTCTGAATCCTCCTTTTTCTAGTTCCAATAAATAAATGTTTTATTAAACTACATACACACACCTACTACTTGGTTTTGTCCTAGTATTTCATTTCTATAAAACATAACAATCAGCTGCAAAATTAGATGTTATATAGGTTCGATTTTTTAAAACAATAACTTCATTGCAAAATGAAATAATAACAGGGACAAACAATCTTTAAGAAGGTTTCTTTGTTGTATTTTTTGTGTTGTTTCTTGTGCAATTGTATCAATTATTGTCAGTCCGAGCATCTGAGGTTATTAGCAAGCAAAAAACCTTATCACAAATCTCCTGAGAAGATTTCTCAAGATTTAGTGTGGTTTGTAAAACATTGCTCCTAAATTTTTTTATACTTTGAGAATTCTGGATAGTCAAAAGTTAATAATATTTTGCCAGTTTTCTTATGACAAGGTTTTTACCGCATCGAATCTCATTAAACCGATCAAGTGTTTTTTTTGGAATATTTTATCAGTTTCATTGTTATTTTTTGGCGAGGATATCAAAGATGTGGAAATTGGTTTGTTTTTATTTTCTCTTTTTAGATTTTCATCTGGCTTACAACCTCAGTATAGTAGCAGTGGCGGCTCGTGAACCCCCTATTTTGCTGCAAAAGCATGTTTTTTTTTTAATTAATTTTTATAGATTTTATTATTTATGCATTTCTTCTTAGTTTGCTAATAATATGAAATTTGTTTACCCTGTGCAATTCTATAGATAACACTCCGACTCGAGGCGACGCGATGAATGGGCCACTAAATCCCAAAGCAGCGTGGTGGAATATTACGTATATGCGTAAAACACGCTGCTCAAAGAGTTTGTGCCACTTTTCTGTTGGCTCCTTCGAACAGAGATAGATTTTATGAGCAGCCTATATGAGTGATAGAGATAGGTTCATTATGTATGTTGGACATTTAGCGTTGTTTAAATAGAAAAAATAAAAAAAAATTGTTCCTGGCCATCAGTTAGTCGTATACTCGTATTATTTTTGTGCTTGGATCATGGATGATTTAATTTACGCCCTTTAAAATACATTTCAATTATTTCAGCAGAATTGTTTGATGAATTTTGCGTCATTCCATGGCGAAATTTAAGTGGGCATAGGTTAGTTTCTAAAAAAATAGAATTAGAAACCCCAAACATAGTAGATAGTAGTAGGTATGTTTTTAATGACTTGTGGGTAAACATTTGGGCGCAACACCCCGAATGATTTTTTCACTGACTTAAAATTTTGACACTACCATGTTGTATTGACTAAGGTCACTCATCGTAAAGCAAGCTTGCCTTTACGATGAGTGTCCTTAGTATTGACGCGCGTCGCCACCATATACGTAATATTACGTATATGGTGGCCACTGTAAAGCAGTATTATTCGCTTTACCACTATTTCGAAGTTTGTCATATTCTTTGGTATCTGATGAGCTACACGAAAAAAAAAACATTCAAGCATTACTAATGGTCTTTTAAAGGTCAGAGTATTTCTTTCAAATATATTTTTGTATTAGACGGTATTACATTTACAACTAAAATATATGTATTAAAAATTATTAAAAACATACTAAATTTTAGAAAATTGTTTAATAATTTTAAAATTTAAATATATATAATTTTAAAAATAGTATATAGAGATTTGATAATTTTATCGTAAAATATAAATTAATATAAAGTAATATCCAATATTTCAGAACGTAATATAAAAATATATTAGATATCAAATAGAATATCTGCAGTTGAAAATTAAAAACATGGTTTATTACATTCAGATTAAAAATACAAAATTTTTAAAATATTTATTTTTTTCAAATTAAGAACTTTTAAAAGTCTTGAATTTAAAAAATAAATACAGGTTTTATTATGTACATTCAAAAATATATATTTTTAAAGATTTAAAATACAAGTTTTTTTTTAATCTTCATGTTTTGAAAATCATTTTTAAAATATGATTTTTTTTAAATTTAATATTCATATATTTGAAATTTTAATAAACGAAATTTTTAAAGAGTAACATTCAACATATTATCAGCATTTTAGAAGACGTAAACATATAATATATTCATTAAATATTAATAACGTGTTTTTATTTTTAATAAAAAATATTTTTATATTTAAAATACATTATATTTCATACGGCAATATATTTATACTTATTTTTTAAATACTGTTTTTCTTGTGTGGTAATTTATTTTTATATTAGTTTTTAAAACATTGGATTTTGGTAACATATATTAATAAATAATTTATTAATCTTTAATATATTCATATTTATTTTTAAAACTATTTTTTTTCGTGCACATATAAAAATTTTAAATACTTCCTTTTATTTCGTCACTCACTTTTATAATTATCATGTTCTTGTCCCACGCCAAATTATTTTACGTTAATAATTTTTATTTACTTTAATTTCATATTTTTGTGCTTTTTAATCTAAGTCTCTGCACGATTGGATAAAAAAAGTTGCGGTTTATGTCACTAAAAAATATATTTACCGTTTTATTAAGCCATTATCGTTTTCTTATATAAAGATAATACGTGACATCCTGGTGGTACCTTTTATTTGAACAGTGTTTCCTTTTATAGTTAATATTTAATAATATAATAAGTAGTGGTTAAAATTTTTTAATGTTTTATTTTAAAATTTGACTTCTATTGCGGCATTACGTTTATTAGTTCAACAAATCTCAAACACCTATAAAGATCAAATGCAAAAATACACACAAAAATGGCCAAAGGTACTGTTTGTATAATACAGTGTGTTTCAACGAAAACCAAACAAAGGCATTTTCGGGTATTTTTTAATGGAATTTGGAAAAACCCTCCAACAAGTCAATTTAGTTTGTGAGGGGGACTTTTTGGCTTGATATTTTTGTGCTCCCCCATCGAGGGGCAAATCATACCCCTATATTTTGAGAAAGTGGGTCAAGTGATACCTTGTTTTAAAGGCCTCGCAATTACCTTTACAACCGTGTAAAAATCTATCAAATTTTAAAATTTAAAGGCAAATATTTAAAAAATTAATTGATAGATTGTTAAAATTTTTAAACGGTTGCAAAGATATTCCGGAAACCTTCCAAACAAGGTGTCACAACACCCACTTTTCCTATTCAAAATGTAAAGGTAGATATTATACCTTGAAGAGGAAGAGTGCTACAAAAAATTTCCAAGTGTAGTGTAGCCAAAAAGTGCCCCTCTTGCAAACAAAATCGACCAAATTCAATCAGGAAATACCCAAAAAAGCATGTGTTTATATTTTCGTTGAAACGTGCGAAATATGAACGAGGCGATAAAAGTAGCCCCTTTTATCTTAAAATAAAGAAGGGCTAAAAAACAATCAATTTTCTGGTTTACTTTGTTTAATTTAGTTTTTCTTTTTTTTGCAGACGAAGTTTTATCGATGGCTTTTTCTACTAATATGCCTGTCGTCTTGGAAAAAGTCCGCAGGTAAGTTTTTGTAAGCTAAAAAACATTACAAATACAAACCAAAATAAGTTTAATCTCTTCTGTGTTTTACCTTGTTCGAAAGTATACTGGGTGTACCCGCAAAAATTTAATTATAACTGGAAGTTTTAGCTTAAGAAAATCGCAGTACCTTGATCAGTAGCGTGCGGTGAAATTTAAGACAGGGCAAGTAATTTTGAGCCGTTTATTTCACAGGTACCGTAAAAATCTATTTCTAAAAATAGCAACAAAACATTTATTTTTAAAAAGCTAAGTTAGATTTTTGAATTTCAATGGTTATTTTTATTTGGCTGTAAAAAAATGTTTTTTCTTTATTTTTTTAAATTTTGTTCTGTAAAACCCTGTGTATTGTTTTTTTTCTATCCTTTTTGGCAAACTAAAATTTCGGAGTTTTACCCACCCCTATTTACTACTTTTGACTTTTAATTAAAACTTTGAAATATTTTTTTTTCAACAAAAAACAATCACGCAACTGTATAATTTTAACATCCATCACAATGTATTTTATTAGAAATTTTTCTCGTACGTCTTTCTCAAAACTACGTTAAACGTAATCGAAACGACTACGTATTCAAAGGTTAAACAGTGCGAATAAACTTTTTGTTTGCAACCGGAAAATTTTTTGTCTATCTTGAATTTTTGTAGCACGCGCCCCCTTTGAGGTAAACTTTACCCTTATATTTTAAATAGTTAAAGTTAAAGTCAAACTGTGTTTTAAACTATTCTTAAGTGTCTCTACGACGTCTAAAAATTTCGAAAATCTATGAAGTATTTTTTGAAATATTTGCATCCAAAGTAACCGTAGGGCCATAAGAAATAAGATATAATCAAGAGCCATTGCAAAATCTTTCTTTGATCAAAAATAAATCGATCTGTTTCAATGTTTTTTAAACTTGCCCTCAGAAATGTACGCAATAGCGTTTTTGTAGCGCCGCTCGATAATAATTTTGGAGGTAAATATCTCATAAAAGAACTAATAGATTTTTTCTCATAAAAGAACTAATAGAAAATTAAGGTATCACCATAGTTATTTTCCCTATTCTATAGGGATAGAGGGTGCCCCTTAAGGGAGGCGCAGACTAAAAAAAATTCAAGCTGCCCCCCTCGCAAAAACAACAAACATTTCCAAAAACATACGACAAATACCTGCAGGGGCGTGCCTAAATTTCTGGTTGCCTAAGGTAAAGGAAAAAATTGCTGCTCCTTATTAAAAACAAACATCTCGTTCAATATTTTTCTGTTTTTCTGCACCCTAGGAATTAAATTCGTTTTATGCACTTTAGAGATCAAAATTATACTTTTAATGCCTCCTTTGAGGTACTAAAATGTTATTGTTTTAAAGTAGCCGCTAAAATCCAATAAGTATACAACAAACGAAATATGAGTTTAAATGTGCCCACTCCTTAGGTTTTATATTCACTATTCCATTTAATATTTATAATATTTTCCAACTCATTTATACCCATCAACTCAGGGGCGTAACTAGACAAGCCATTCAAGGGGCTGTGAGATGGTTTAACACACCCTAAGATAAAGGAAAGAATATTGCAATATAAAAAAACTACGTGAAAAACTAATAAAAACTGACTCCGCAGACGAAAATTTTAGAAAAACTAATACTTTTTTAGAAGAAATCGCTGGAGGCAAATATTTTGCAGATATAACGACACAAAAATTTTTGTAAAACTAAGTTCTATTTGGCTCACATGGCGCCACAGAAGAAAATGTTCGCAATATAAAAACAACTATTGGAATATTGAAAACAATTGCGCGGCAGGCAAAAATGTTGTAAATTCAAACACATTTCAAAAAAATGGCGTTGTTGGAAACATTTTGCAGATATGATAAAAATAATGGAGCGAAAATTAGAGAGTTAATTAGTTTTTAAAGGAATTGGCGCCAAAGTAGAAATTTGTTGGGCAAAAGGAAAAAAATGGAAGCACCCGAAAATTTTTGAAAAATAAAATAATTTTAACAAAAAAGGCAAAATATTTTCAAAAAAATGGTATCAAATGAAAAAGTTTTCTAAAGTTTCCAAAGAGCGAACTCGGAAATTTTTACTGCCTATATGTAGAGTCAGTTAAATATGCATACCTAAGTATGCCTATTATATAACATAAGCACTATCTGCTCATAAAGGACCTCTGGTTAATTAGCTTCCTCTTTTAAAAACTTTTGCAATTAAAACTAACATAAATACCTAAACCTATGCAAAGTTACTTGCTCAGAAATTTCGGGACCCTCGACCTTGTTCTTTGTAAACTCATCTATCAGTTTCCCATACCTCAGCTTCTTCTACACCACATAATTTCCTTTTTTTTTAAGTTTTATACTGGGACTTCCATCCTATTGGATCAGTAATGCCCAGTGTTCCTAATACTCAATTCAAACAAGTTGGTAATTAATAGAAAATCAATGTCCTTTTCCAAACTCTCAAACCCACCAAGAAAATCATATTTATGTAACGTTAAAAATATTTTTATCAAAATATATATTTGGTAACCTTTAAATCGCCTTTTAATTATGTATATAACGTAATAACTTGCTGCACGATTTTTTTCAGAATAATTCGCATAACTTAATTTAAGGTCATTGCAAGTTGGACCTGCACCTAAAAATTCGGCAAAACGTGATATCTTATTTTAGATAAAAATCTGGGTCATTCTGTAACAAAACTAAGACTAGCAGACAGTGACGTATCAAACCCGTCATCTTAAAAAAAAGTTCTTATTCTTCTTTGTCTCTCAACTTGTTTTATTTTTTTTGCTTGAGTACATATTTTCCTGTTTCGACCTTTCTCGAATATTCCATCTTCAAGGTTCTTGAACGATGTGATAGTTCCCATTACATGCTTTGGCCAATGGCAAGCTTTAAATTAGCTCCGAGACGTCACGTGCTATGCGAAAAGATCTTCATTGCGCAAGCTTTTCCTACGATCCGACCGAGAAACGTTTAGTCGGTACGGGGCAGGACAAAAGATTTCACTTTAAACGCGTAAAATTCACTAACTCTGAAGAGCTGTTTTTGAAATATTAGGGACGTTTTTTTAAAAGTAATAAAAATTTTTAGTATGAACCGGTGGCAACAATCAGGTTCTTACATTTTTCAGATGGATTTCCGATGGAATCCACCATCCATCAATCAAGTTACTATATTATTCTGATGTATTTCCGATGCAATCTACTGCAACCGGGTCTAGGAGTCGGTGGAAGGTTTTGATGGAGTACATAAACTCAAATTTTTTTTAATGAGAGTCGAGTTAAAAAACTGCATGTTTGCAATAAATAGGGCTGCGGCCAAAATTGCGCTAAAGCTATTTTAAGGTATGTAGTTCGTTATCTGAGAATTCAGACGAATAACCTTCACATCTATAATAGAGAATATTATAAGTATATTGTAGCGGCTTGCATCTTACATAACTTTGTCATTCGTCAAAATGAATTTGAGTTTATTCAAGAAGAACAAGAGGGAATGACTTTAAAAAACGAAAAAGACAATGATCAACTTTTTGAAGAAGATATTGCCGAAGTAGATGAGAATGAAAAAAGAAACCAAATAATAAAAAGTTTTTTTTGAACGTTGCCCAATACAACTTAAAGAATTCAGGCAGAATCTCATTTTCATATTAGGTACCTCAAGGACTATCAGAATTTCTTCTTCGTCAGACATGCTTTTTTTCAAATAGCTGAAGGTGAAAAACGATGGTGAAAAATCGAAAAAAAGTTGGGTTATGTCCCTTTTCTCTCTTGTCATTTGTGGACGGGATGGGATCGGGTTTTTATTTCAACTGATGGCTTCATCTGATGCAATCAGAAACAATGCCAGATTGATGACATATGTCAGCTGCCAACCAACTATTGGCATCGCAAATTCACCGATGAACAAAAAGCGATGGAAAAAAAACTTCCCCATGTCACGCCATTGTCACTGTTAAATGGGAGACTGAAATAATGATATTATGGTCTGGTTGAACTGTGACGAAATGTCTTTCTTCCTTATAGACCGTTAGACGACGTTTTCGTCCCGCCAGTTTCCTTAGTTCGCTGTCGTTTCACTCGTAGAATGAAAAATAGGTTTCACCTATTTTGTCATTCTTTTTGATTTACCTTTTATCCTGTAGTCAGTTTGTTGTGTCAGGCAAGCTACGCTGAGGAAGGAACTGCCTTTTTCTGAAACACCGGTGTCCGTGTTTGACTATTGTACCCCTATAAAGTTGCCTTTTATACTTTGTTAACCTAACTAAGCTTAACGCCTGCGCCGAAAGGGGTGCGTTATACCGTCACGCCCAATAGTAGCTTTCCCTCTATTATAACTGTCGTAATTTGCAAAGGTTTAAATATTCATTCCCTAAACGCCTGACATGTTCTTTTGTTTCTAATACATTTTATTTTATTTTCAGAATCGAAAGAAATTCGGATAGTCTGCTACTACACAAACTGGTCTGTTTACCGACCGGGTGAAGCCAAATTTAGTCCACAAAATATTAATCCGTATCTGTGTACTCATCTAGTCTACGCTTTTGGAGGATTCACCAAGGAAAACACACTTAAACCTTTTGATAAATATCAAGATATTGAAAAGGGTAAGGAAATTCCGTATAATAAATAGATCCTACAAAACAGTTTGCCATCAAAGTCAAACAAATTGATTTCGATGCTTTTTTATTTGATCCTCGAAGCTTTTGTTTGCAGGTTACACAGATCATGTAATGTCTTTTGGGGGAATAAAATATATTTGGTTAAAACTATAACATCTCTGGTTAATATCGACATTAAAAACCAAGTCTAATAATAAATAACGCAAAAATTAAATATGTATAAGCCTTCAACACAAAGCAAACACAAAAGTTTATGTCTTTATATGAACCTTAAGATTTTTTTAGGCAAAAATGTTATGTGGATATTATATTTTGGTTATCAATGATAAATAAAAAACGCAAAAGTGTTGTGTAATAATATTTTTTGTTATCAGTTATAAAGAAAAAACATGTTAACATAATACGAAAACCGCGTATTGATACGAGTGATGTAAAAGCTCCTTTAGATAAAATGTTTGTTAAATTTCCAAGCAAAACGACCCTTAGCAATGAAGGATTATCAAAAAACCCTTTTTAGCTCATTAGATGATCCAACCTTATTTTTACCAAAGCTTTCAAGAAAATTGTTGCAGCGAATTAAGAGCAATAGACATACACAGGCAGACGTCACGACGAGATCGCTCGTTTAGATAAAAAACACCTAATAATCGCATTTTTTCGTTATCTTTATTTATTTTTCGATGAAAACAATACCACACAAAGAATGACATGCTGTAAATCTAGGTTCAACAAGAAACAAACCCGAGAATTACTAGTTTTTTTATGGATATTAAAATTTGTAAAAAACTCTAGAGCCGTAATGAGATTTCTTAACCTAAGAACTAAACTTAAATAATAAATCTAGTAAAAACATATTAACAAATTATAGTTCCTCACCTTTGGGTAGTTTAGTCGTGTATATTTGTTATCCGCACCTAGGAGCAAAAATGCAATAAATCACAAAACATAAATTATACAGGAGAGCAAAAACAGATTTTTTTTGCCTTAGAAGTAGTAGCGAGTTTGATTAATTTTCTATCTCGGTTAACTTTTGTCTGCATGGTTGATTTAAAAAATACTTCGTCAATTTGTGGGCAACTAAACTCACACGATTAATGTATAATGTAATTTTTACCCATTTTGGTCCGCGAAAATAAGCCCATATCCGCCACCCGGGTCGTGTCCGATTGGAGATCCCCTCCCCAGTATAGCACCACTGAAAAAATCAAACTATAATTTATTTTTTTATCTTTATGCACAGTTACCTTTAATATAGTACCACACAAGTAATAGTTTTACTAGAACTATAATTTTTAAAATTTACCCCCATCCTTGTTTCGGCTTATGTCCAGTGGATATATCTAGAGTCAAAACCCAACCTAGCTACCAAACTTGATTAGAATCGTGTAAGTAGTTTTTGAGTTATGCGTGTTGGTCGTTACAGACAGACATACAGACAGACAGATAGGCAAACGGCGCGACAAAAACGTTTCAAAATCATCTGAAACCCAAAGATATAGGTACAAAAAATTTTGAAATCGTAGCAACTTTTTTTTCTAATTTTTGACATGATCCAGTGGCGGCTCGTGTCCATTCAACATGGTAGTGCCAGAATTTTGATAGCCACTCAAAAAAAAATTCGGGGTGCTGAGTCAAATTTTTGCCCAAAATTCGTTAAAAAAAATGCTCGATCAATTTTTTTTTGGTGGCGCAAAACCAAGAGTGCATAGTATTGTATTATATGTTTACTATTTTTAGGGTTTCTAACCCTAGTTTTTTAAAGAAACTAACCCAGACCTACCCAAATTACACCATGAAATGACTCAAAACTTATCAAAAATTCTGCTGAATTAATTTAAATAATAACTTATCTTACCCTTAGTTTAGAGTCTTTAGGTATATGTATTTGCAAAAAAGTTACAAACATAAACATTATTTTTATTAAAAATAGTTTTATTAAATTTACGACAAGGCGATTGTTGTCCACTTTTCAATTATTGAATCAGATAGTGACCGGCCTAATTCTTTAATTTTAAGTTTTTCCTCTAGCGAAAAACCACTAAAAGAGTTTTTAAGACGCTAATTTTATACATTTTTACTTAAAAAACAGAACAATATGCAGAGTATACGGATATTTTTTTTATTGCGTAATTTAGAGGGCGTAAATTAAAGCATGCATTCTCCACGAACAAGAACAAGACGACTAACTGCACACTACGTGGCTGGCGTGCCTGGCATAAATTTAAGTTGATTCTTTTATTATACAATGTAAAAATTGTCCAACTCTGTCGCTCATATAGGCCACTGGTAAAAATCTCTCTCTGTTCGACGGTGCCAGCAGACAAGCAGCACACATTCCACCCCACACTTACTCTTCGTTTTAACGCTAGGCAACGGGTCGGGAGTTGCGCTTTATCGATTCGGAGTGTGATCCACTGCATTGTACAGGGTTTACCATATTTTATATAAATTAAAAGGAAGTGCATAAAATAACAAACATATTAAGATGTTTTAAAAATAAAAAAACGTGTTTTTGTAGAAAAATAAGGTATTGTCATGGCTTCGTGGCACTACCCCACGAGCCGCCACTGACATGATCACCATAGCTCACACTACTTATCGTAGACGTGTGACCTAATATAGTATACGTGTGACCTAATATATAGTATACGTGTGAGCTAATATAGTATACGTGTGAGTTAAAAAACAGAAAAATGAAATTTTTGACTTAATACACTTTTGCTTTAAGGACAGTCTTTGCAATAAGTTCGCGTTTTACATCCTGCAAATGAAATTTATAGTAGCCTGAGGTGTTAAAAAGTAAACATTCATTAAAATGGAAAGTCTTGCGAAAATTTTAAACAATACAAAATAAATTCTTTATAAAATGGGGAGTGTGCGTTTGTACCTAATTGAGCAATAATGGTAATTTTTATTAAAACGGTGAGGTCGTGAATATTTTAAGAAAATACCATTCTTTATAAAAAAAATAATTTAAAAACATTGTGTATACTAATAAGGAAAACGAAATTGGATTAAAAAAATTATGGTTTGAACTTTAACTAGTTTGTTAGGCTAATATAGGTATTGGAGATTGTATTGCTAAGTAGTAAAATCTAAAAGTACTATAGAAGTAGGTTCATTTATTTTAATAAGAGGTAGAAAAAAACCTTAATTAGAAAAGTTGTTTAATTCTTTCCAAACTTTCAGAGCGCATGTCGAATGTATTGCATAATTCTAGTTAATTAAATTAAAGGCGGATCTAGGAATTTTATTTAGGGGGTAGCGGAAATATCATAATAGATATTGCATAAAACTTTTTGCACAGTGACCAAGAGGTGTATTCTGTGTATTTTCCCCAACCGTAGATCCACGCCTGATTCAAATTAAGTACGTATTTCTTGTCTTATAGCCAAGGAGTATAGTTTGATTAAAAATAAAATCATATACAGGGTGTTTCGAACGAGTGACATTTGACATTTATGACATGCACTATCTGAACTGCTCTTACCATAATCGAATTAAGAGTGGCAGAATTTATGTTGAATCGCTCGGTACCTATAGTTTACATTTTTGAAGGGGTTTTTTTATATTTGAAAATTTTATTTTGGTTAAAATTGCTTTTAATTGCTTTTTTTATGAAGAATCCAAGTGTCAAACTAAATTTGATTTGTCACTTACTCACTTTTATTATCTATTTAGAAAGGTATTAAAAATAGTTGCATTTTTTACAGACTGACCCTTTTTTTATTTGATTTTTGAAATCAGGGTAAAACTTCTTTAAAATGACGTGTTATACCCAATATTTTATTTTTCTATTATTTTTGATATTTTTTGTTTTTTTTTTAAATTTTTTGAAATTTTTTTTTGTTAAGATACTTTTTACTTTAAAAAAACAGTCAAGAATAAGGAGGTTGTAAATTAACAATAAATAATAAATAAATTATATTAAATATAAATACATTAAAAAATAGAATTATAAGAATCATACGTCATTTTAAAGGCAATAAAAGAGGGTGAGGTCTTTCTAAAAAATACAAACTTTATGTAATAATTAAAAAACTAAAAGTAGTCAGATTAACAGTCGAATTCTTTACAAAAAAATCTAAATAAACAAATTTTTAAATAAAAAAAACACTCAAAATTGATAGGTATACCTATAATAATGTAGGACATGCTGCAATTTTTAGTTTTGATGCCCAAAGAGCACTTACGGAATTATACACTTTTGTATTTTCATAAATCAGGTTATTGGGTAATTTAGTACCCAACTGCGACTAGTAGTTACAAGTAAATTTAGCAGTTGGGTGTTTCTTTATTAAAAAAATGTGTTATTTCCAGGTTTAGTTCTGAAAAGCACTATCAATTTACCATTCATTTAGCTTTACCCAAAAAGTACGTGTAGATTTTCTACGGACGCGAACAGTGTTACCTTCCATTGAATAAGGAGAGAAAGAGGAGGGAACTAGTAAAATGGTGTCGAAAAAAATCTTAAAGGGCGTGCAGAAAGAATTTTTGAATTTGAATTTTTGAAAACTCTATATTTATGAAAGGTATAGCTACAACTATTACTAATAAGGAGGATGGGGAGAAGAGAGGGGGAGGGAGAGGGAGGGGGAAACTAGTAAAATGTTGTTGGAAAAAATGTCTTAAAGCGTGTGCAGAAAGGACTTTTGCAATCACTTTATATTTGTGAAAGTTATAGCTACAACTACTACTAATAAGGAGGGCGGAGAGGAGAGAGTGAGTGACGGGGGGGGGGGGAGGGTACTAGTAAAATAGTGTTGGAAAAAATCTGAAAGCCTATGCAGAAAGAATCGCTCTTTATTTAATAAAATTATGCGAATATGGTTTTTGAATAGGGTGGGGGGAATGAGAGGAGGGGAGATGGGTGCAAGCAGGGAGGACTACAAAGTAACTACAGCAAATTAGAAGACACTTGAAATAGGTGATCAAAAGAATTTCCTTAAAATCTCCTGAAATTTAGATAATTTGTATGCCTTAAAAAATATAGCCTATAGCACCTTCGAGATCAGTAGCAATTCAACGACACCTTTTTTGTTAAAATCGGGTCAGCCGTTTAGCCTCTAGCGTGACACAAGATACATACTTACATACATATCCCAATCGAAGAACATTACCCTTTCTCTCGCCGTGCTGCAGTTGGGTAAAAACCATTAACACCCAAATTGGGATGGGACTGGAAATGTTTGCCTAATTTTAAAAAGTAAAATGTTTAATTTATTAATTATTGTTTTTCTTTCAGGAGGTTATGCGAAATTTACCGGCCTCAAAACCTACAACAAGAACCTCAAAACCCTCATAGCGATTGGAGGATGGAACGAGGGCAGTTCACGATTTTCGCCAATGGTCGCTAGCGCAGAACGAAGGAAGGAACTGGTGAAAAACGCCGTCAAATTCTTGAGACAAAATCATTTTGATGGGTTAGATTTGGACTGGGAGTATCCCACCTTTAGAGATGGAGGAAAATCAAGAGACCGAGATAATTATGCTCAACTAGTAAAGGTGAGTTTTTATGACTGATTTTTATCTTTTCGGGGTGACGACTGGTAAAAAAATAGAACCAATTTTAGACACTCAGTTTCGAGTTTGAGGGTTTAACACAGATTTGGATCTTCCAACAAGAGGACAGGGAAGCTATGATTTAAGAAAAGATAAGTTAAATTAGAATAAAAAATAAATAAATATTCTCGCGGATCGGCCGATACAATTTGGCAAACGTCCGACAAACGTTCTTAAAACGTATTAAAACAATTCTGTGGGGACGATTTAAAAATATAAAAAAGACCCACAAAAACGTTCAAAAGATGTTTCAGGGACTTTTTCGAGCATTGAGGTTCCTTAACGTTTATTTTTAAATCGTCCCCTAGATCTAAAGAGACGTTTTTAAAACTATTGATTTTAAAACGCGTTGTTTCGTTAAATAGCATTGAAGTTTCTTTATATTTAGAAAATCCATCTTGTATAATAAAAAAAAATTACCAAAAATATTAATTTCGGTTGTAGGTAAAGGATGTTACGTAACCTCACACAGAACACCCCCCCTGTAACACTGGATACCGCTACGTCTGAACTTCCTCCTTCCCTCCCCTCTCATGCGTTATGTAATTTAAGGACATGCTTTTGGCGCAGATTCATTTTTTATGGATAGCGCTTGCGTCTTACTTGGACTTGGTTTACTTTATAAAAGGTTGCAAAACGTTGTAAAAGGGCTTATAATTGTTTACTCACAACTAAGTCATCAGCAATGTTTAATTTCGTTTTCGATACATCTTATTGCCTTTTAAAATGATCGTGTTTTCGTAAGTGATAAATCCGTTCGCAATTTTCTTACCATCTAGATTAAAAGATATGTTTTTGACCAATTTACCCATTTTACGCTGCAATAAAAAACACAAAAGAACAATTTTGTAACAAACGATTAGCTTTAACTGCTTATTTATACTGACAAATTTCCTGCTTCTTTATATAAACGTAATGCAGCCATAAAGTAGAACAATAAGGCATTTGTGAAGTCGCAGTCGGTTTGATTCCGAACAATTGCTAAAAGTCGTAATGAGTGCGGTTTGCTAAGCGCACTTAGCATCTTTTAGTATTTTGATTAAATCAAAATCCCTTTACCACGTGATAAAATACAGGCTTTCTGTCTTTTATATGTCTTCCAGTAGGCAATATTAAAAATCAGAAATACATTGTTGATATTATTTTGGTTATATTTGGGATAATTGTGAATTGGTATAACCTTTGAACTTAAGATTCTATCTATCTATTTAGCCTTCTTCGATCCATCTTTGTACATAGGCCTCCCCCAATATCTTCCATTCTTCCCTGTCTGTCTCCGTGTTAATTTATCTAGTTCCCGCATGTTTCTTCAAATCGTCCGCCGATCTCATTTGGGGTCTTCCCCTAATTCTTTTATTTTCCCAAGGTCTCCAGTTTACAATACATTTCCATTGATCTTTGGGCTTTGGGATTTTGACGTCAGTGTCCAGGTCTGGGATCCATAAGTAAGTACAGAAAGGATACATTGGTTAGACACTTTCATTTTGAGGTACCGCGGATATTTTTTATTTTTTAATATGTAGTTTAATATACCGAATGCTGCCCAGGACAATCTTACTCATCTCTTGATTTCAGCTGTTTGGTTTTCTTTTTTGTTTGTCATAGGTATATATATTCCTCTTATTATTATTCTGATCGTGATATCTTTATCTGTGTATATGATTTTAATTTTAGTGTAGTTCATACTTAATATTTTTAGCTGCTGTATCCAGTTCTTCCAGCATTTTTATCAGATCTTCTTTCTTATCTCATATTGAGGCAATCTAATCAGCATATCTTATGTGGTTCATAATTTCCCTTTACTTTTTTAAAAGGTTTCTTGTCTATCTTGTTATTGATATCTCCATACCAAAACTAAATATTACATAACTGTTAAAATTATAGTCATAGGCAATGGCGGATCCAGGGGGGAGGGAGGTGCAGAGGACAAGGCCAACTAAACTTTTGGTAGAGCTATTAGGTTTAATACCATTAAAATTATTAAGCAAAATAAGTTCGTAATTTGTTTAAATTTATTGCTAATACAAATATCCTGGATTAAAATAACGAAGTCTAAGCCAATTTTAAACCTTCCCAAGAAAACATAGATTGCTTTAAAATAAAATGTTGTGTTTTTTTTTCTATCTCTCAAAAACGAAAGTCTTCAGAATATTTTTAGAAATTAGCAAAATTATTGAAAAAATTATATTATCAAACGCCGAAAACCGCATATCGAAATCTCATGTAATTTAGAAGTTACCTAATTTTTAAAAAGTTTTTACTTAGATACTCATTTATATATACCTAATTTATCTTTTCTATAAGGAATATATTTGTATGACCTCTATTTAACTAAATACTGACTAGACAAAAATTTTGTTTAAAAGGATGAGTACTGCTTAAATCCTGGAAGAATGTTCCAGCCAAGTCAAGCGATATTATCTAAAACACAACTGCTTATTTATAAAACCATTGATCATGACTTCTTTAGAAATTGAAAGAAAATGTGAGGTGAGATGATTCACATTTACAGGCCAAAAATATTCTGCTACTCACTTGCCAGAATTTATTCATAAAATACGCTTAATATTTAATAAAATTAAAATTTTGGTTAATTTTGTTTTTGCATGTTTGAAGCTGCTATAAGAGCAAAAAAAAATTAGTTAACTCTGTCATATATGCGATGCTCTATAAACAAACAGAATTGCTCTTAACATGTTTTATTAATTAGGAAGGAACTTACAATTATTATATTTATAATTTTGTACTGTAATGCTGCTTACTTGTCAAATAACTTTTTGGAAATTTTGGACACTTATTTTTAAATGATTTACCAGGTCTAAGCATTGGCTAGTCCCCCTCTAGCTACGGCCCTACCAGAGCCTGCCCCCTCCTCCTTTTCATAAACCTTATATTATATACCTTTATAAAATTATTTTATTTCGTAGCCAAGGTGGACCAAGGGGGTTTTGTATACCGTTAATTAATTTCTTATGAATTTGTTTGAATATGTTTAATTTTGCCCAACAGTAAATCTCATCTTGGGTACATCCTAGGTTGTTATAGTAATTACCCAAAACAATCATTAAAGATCAGTGTATGATTTCCTGAACGGGAAAGAAGGAGTACTCCCTCAAAATCGCGTGAAACTCAAACTGCGCATACGATCTTAGTTGATTTCCGCATCTCTATTGGTCCTGACGTGGGAAGATGCTTATTCTGACCCTTACCTATTTCAAGAATCCATACACAGGTTTCAAAAAAGAAAACGAAGGATGACTTTTATTACTAACAACTTCTCCTGGACTTGCCATTTTTATCTATCATGAACGCCGGTAGTATACGTTTGATTTTAGTAAAATAAGGGCTTCCTGTACAAGAAGTTTTAACCACCATTATCAAAATTACGACACATTTTAGAAAGGTAAAAGATCAAATACCAAGGAACTGATGATTGCTTAAATGAAAGAGTATCCCTAACAAAATAAATATTTTGCAAATAACAATAAATCAAAGCAAGTGTACGTCTTTTTCCTGCTTAATTCCATAAAAGGATGATTACAAGATTTGCGGTTTCTTTTAAGTTTATGACCTGCCGGCACCGAGCCTGTAAATTTCTGCTGGTGTAATAATCACTACAAAGTCTAAGAGTTGATAATTTATTGATCATAGATTTTGTGGAATATAAAAAGTTCATATAGGTAGGTAGGGAAGAGTAGAATGGAAAGCAGGAATTATCTGTAAAACATTAAGTTGTAAAGGAAGGGTGAATAAATAATACATATGTTCGTGTTAGGAAGGCACATGTTTTTTGATTGGGTAGTTCTCAACAGAGTTTTTTATCTTTTCCTCTATTGCGCTTGCAGCATCAGCATTACCAAACTGATTATCCTAAGCGATTGGATGTACGGTGAAAGCCTTAATAAATTAATCTTCGGGCTCTTCGTCAAGCAGTAGTGGTCACAGCGCGCAGACCAGCATGTTCAAATCTTACTACGATATACCTGCACGGTACAACCAAAACAAATAGGGGATAAAAAATGTAACTTTAGAAAGACAAAGTGCCAAATTGAAGTATCAGCCAGAGTCGCTTTGGATCTGAGGCAAAAATCTAAGCTTGTGTCCCTGGTATCAAACATAATGAGGCATATCCTTAGAGAATTGAACTATGTTTAATGTTCGAAGAGCCTATCTTAATAAACCATGCACTGAAGAAGCGTTTATTTTCGAATATTCAAGAAATCCAAGGAAATTAGTTGGAAATCCAAATTGGTTTTTTCGGACTATGGACAACGTCAAACATGAATTTCCAATTGTAGAACTGACAAAATATTTAATTGTGATGAGGAATTCCAGTTACGATATGGCCAAAGCAACATGCAGTAAACTGCTCTAAAGTATATTATGCATAGGGATATGTACCTGGATCTGTGAATTAAAGTGATTAAATAAAATGTCTGACTCGTATTTCTGTAAATCTAGCAAATGATGAGCTGCTAAGAAGGATAGATAAATATCGAGAAACTCAATCTCAAAGGTTATTATTCTCTCGAAAGGATAAAGGAACTTAATAGACATTTTTGGAAATGAAGACATTTTAGAGGTTAGTTGAAGGTAATCTCCAAAACGTGTCCATTTGCAGAAAAGCTCTACATCTAAAACAGATACAAACCCTTATTAGTGCAGTAAAAATGAACCGAAGAAACAAAAACTTCTTATATTAATAATACAATGTGTATTTAAATTACTTTATTATGTGGGCTTAGATTAGATTAGATACATTAATAAAAAAGTAGCAGATTTCCCATAATTTAATCTAGCAAAAAACCATAATTTAGAAAATGTTAAACCATAAGTTCCGGCATTTTCAACAGACCAAATAAAAGCAAACAGAAATGGTAATTTATAGCGTAGTAAAATGATGATAGTTTAAACGAGTTTTGCAGAAAGGTATCATTATACCGGATAAAACCGAAAGTAGTATTAGTAAGGAAATGTAATGACTTCATAAAAGTGAATTACTTGTTATATTACGATTACACATTAACTATGAATAAAATAAATATAAATAAATACAAAAGTATTGCAGTAAATCGCAAATAAAAATGAATTGAAAACAAATATTAGTTTATCTCAAAGGGCTCAGAAAATATTGGGAAACAACCTTTTGTGTTTCAGTTGTTTTTATAACTTATCCGAGAGGCTAATACTATAATATATACAAATAGATAAAAGTGGCACGTTTTATCTCAAGGCAAAATGTTTTTGTCGAGGAATCAAAATACACTTTTAGCTAGAGGTATATACGCTATTTTACGTTATATCCAGTTAGAATACCTATTATTAGTCCAACGTCGTTTTGTGTCCGTCCCAGTAAGCATCTAAGTCGGCTTTTGGTCAGTCTACGTATTCTCTGGTCTGTCTGCAAGTCCGTCATTGTTTATCATAAAGGTAAAGGAGAAATAAAACATCGTCTCATAATGATCATACAGGAAAATGGCATACCAATCCTATGTTAAAAACGGAATTACTAATAACCGGACATTATCAAAAATGTCATTCTTCAGAACAAGACAAGAGTAAAATCGAAGTTCTGTATAACGTCTTTTAGCAAAACCAGACAAAATCAAAAAGGACAAAATCATAAAAAGGGGTCGGGCCTAGCTTGTGACGTTCACCTAAAGAAGAGCAGTTCTGATATTGCTATGCAATTGAAGCGTATTTCACTGCAATTTGTTTACTGCCTTGCCTAAAGAAAACGCCGTACCTACATAGGGATTGCTATAGTATATACGGCATTTTCATTTATCAAGGCACATCCATAAAAAAGGTCAGGTGTTGGATCCTAGATCAGGATTCATCTGTCATTCAATAATTGACCAAGAGGTTCGGTTCGGTTCGCTTAACACCGATTTCGACCTCTCAAAAGAAAGAAGGGGAGCTGTTTAAAAAAAAACAGACATTTTTATTTTTTTATGTATTAACGACAATATTATTTGTTTGCGATTTAAATTAACCGCCAAACTTCCATGAGACCTATTTCTATGAGAGGAATGAGAGAATTGCTCATGCTAGGCCCGGCCCCTTTTATGATTTTGTCCTTTTTGATTTTCTCCGGTTGTAATAAAAGACGTTATACAGAACTTCGATTTTCCTCCTGTCTTGTTTTGATGAATGCCATTATTGTAAAATCTCTGGTTATTAAGAATTCCGTTTTTACCGTTGGACTGTTATACCATTATCATTTATGATCTTAGACGATTTTGTTTTTGTCATTTACGACGATGAATAGGGATTGGTCTGCCAAGTTTCAGTCTGCACTTGTCTGTTGGTCGCGCCCAGAAGTGGCTTTGGGCCTACATAATCGGTTTCTGCCGAGGGGTGGCTCGGTATTTCCTTTTGGTGTACAGGTTATGCGAAATAACAAGAAATACTTGGGAAGTACTGCGAAATATGCTAGGAAATACCGGGAAGGGCTTGGGAAATACTAGGAAATACCATTGAAATTTGAGGAAATACTGGAACATACCAGGAAATACCATAGGTATTACCCGTAGGTTTTTCCTTTTGGTGTACAAAAATCGGCGAGTTCATCCACCTTCTTGTTGCCTGGTGCCCAAATCAGTGTTACCCGTTTGCCACCAATTCGGTTCTCTAATACCTGTGTGCAATAGCCCACCAAGACGTCAGCAGTCTTAGTTGTGCCCATTCCTGGCGTGGAATGTAGGTGGGATGCGATAGTAGGGGACGTACCCCCATCGCATCGTCTACTTCTTGATATAAGAAGAAAGGTATGGCAGTCTGAGGATTGTCTTAAAGACCAGCATCGGTGTAACTCTCATTACTCCTGTTATCTCTCTAGCAGCAATATTAGCCCCTGCAGACTTTTGTGTTTTAGGGATATGGTCGTTTTCTTCACTGCCGATCACCATACCTGACAGTATAACCTCTGACCCTCGTCGTAGTTTTGTTAACTATATATTTATTTTTATATTGTATTTTACATTTACGACAATTAAACTATTAATAATAATAAGGCTATAGAAATGTATTGGATTCTCGGTCTCAGGATTACCGTGTAAATTTAATGGAGGGTCCTGGGGGATAGTACCAACGTTTTGCCATCTACCAAGGATTACGTCCAGATACTTCTGCTTTGGTACAAAAACTAGGGATCTTCTATACATAACGACTGCTTTAAAACCTTCAAATTTTTTGTTTCTGGTGAACAATATCATATCTATTTTACCTACGTTATCAGAGATTCCATTTTTATGGCAACAGTCTATAATGATTGCATTCTATTGCAGACTACGTTAAGGAAACGATCAACCTCTTCCACCACGCTATTGTTTGCACATATTCGTCTAATCCATTCTGTGACAAACGCTTCAATAGGGTGTCCTTAATCAGGTACCACAAGTGGGGCAGCCAACCACTGCCTTGTTTTATCGGAGTAAATTATCAACTTGCAAGTGAAAAGATAACCAATTTAGAAACAGGGCCCAAAATTGATATTTTTTTGAGATCTCAAGAACCAAAAGAGCTTAAACATTTTGCTCACGACATGTGTTATTTTTTTACAAAAAAGTAGTACACTTACTATAACTGCACTTCCTTCATCAAAATTAAATACCTAGAACAAAATACAAAACATTTTCGCTTTTAGCAATCTAATACGTCTGGAATGGCTAGGAAATTATTGTGCACAATCAAATTACTTACACCAGGCAAAAAGTCTGGCAAATCTGAAAGGTTGATGCAAAAAGGGTATAATTACTTGAATGATTTTGAAAGTATAATCAAATAAATAAATGAAATAATGACTTCATAAAGATGGAGGAAAAGGATGATAATAATAATGTATTATATTGTAATTTTGCATGTTGATGAACGCTTTATAATGGTCACAAATAGTTAAAAGAACATATAATGATGACGATTGACCTCAGTTTACCTAAAAGATGAAATTCTAAAAATAAACAAGAAAAAGGAACAAGAAAAGAATTAGGATAGTAAAAAAAAGATAATAATTCTTCAATCAATTTTATTTTAATAAAATTTTAGCCCATGTCAGGTTAGGTCAACAAATTATGCCTTGGTTTGATTTCTTTCAATGTTACAAAGTAAAATATCTGGTTTGAATAAGATCACAGCAAAAAGCAATTAGGTAATAAATTTAAGAAAAATTTTAATTTTGGTCCAGAGTCTGCCTCTTACAAAAAACGTACTATTGATTTCTAAAACTAGGTCGAATAATTTGTAAAAACACTAATTAAACAGTAAGCTCAAAATTGTATATAATTCAATGTACGAGGACTGTTTGATAAATGGGTGCAAAAAAATTAAAGATTTTTGAAAACCTTTATTTTCTACATGATCTTCCTTAACATCGATACAATTAGACCTGGTCTCAAGCTTTCTGATGCCGTCAGCATAGTAATTTTTGTCCAGCTCTGCAAAATAGGCATGTGATCAGTTCCAATTTTGATCCAGATTTCCTGCCTGCGAGGCATTTTTTTAGGTTCGGAAACAGATAATAATCTGCAGAATACGGGGGATGGCGAATTATTTCATACCCCAACTCCATTAATTTTGCCATCACAATTGCCGAGGAATGTGCTGGAGCACTGTCTTGTAGCATATTTTTTTCTTTGCTAGATATGGTCGTTTTATCTTAATTTTATACCTAACTGATCCAGTAAAGAGGCATAGTACACCACAGTTCTGGGCGTCTAAAAAACCGGTGGCCATAACCTTTTTTTACCTTCTTGGAGGCACCTTCCCCGGATTTGCCCACTGCTTGGATTTTTTCTTTGTCTCAAGTTCACAGAAATAACTCCAAGTTTCATCCAGTATAACAAAGCGACTCAAAAATTCATATGTATCTCGTAGAAACAATTCCAAATTGCACTTAGATAGGCCCACCCGTTCACGTTTTTGGTCAATTTTCAGTCAAGATGCCCACAGCTTCAGCTATTTCACGCAATTTTAATCGTATATTGTATGGTTATTGTGGTTTTTTTCGATAATTTCTGGTGTAGTAACCTCAACCGGGCGACCTGTTCGTTCAGCATCACTTGTGCTTGTGCGGCCATACCAAAAGTCAGCAAACCACTTATAAACAATCCTAAGTGATCGGACAGACTCGTTGTACTACTTATCTAAGCTAACTTTGGTTTCTGACGCCGTTTTGCCTCTTAAAAATAATGTTTTATCAGCACTCGGAATTCGTTTCATTGTTTAGAAAACGCGGTGATCATCTGACACAAATAACTACAAATGTCAGACTAATTCAACAAAACGCTTCAAACTTGGTGTATGATCTCCTACAGGTTGTGGCTTGTCAGGACGCTAGCAACTAGGCTACAGTAATGCCATCTCTAGAAGTTGGCACTGACTTACCAAACCAGCCTCGTGATTAGGTAGCGCAAACCAGGACGTTTATTCTTGATGGCCCGTGAGGTAATGTTAGGTGAGCGCTCACCCCGTGGATTTATTTCCCCATGCAAAAGGATGGTGAAAGCGTTCCAAGTTCATGCGTGAAAGTGAAAATTTCGCTCACCTTACCTCATGGGCCGTCAAGAATAAACGTCCAAATGTTCATTTGTCAGTATAAACTAAAGTTTAAGAAATTCAAGACGTTTTGCGTTGAAAGTTTTTATACGTATTAGTAGTAACCTAGTAATATGAGCCTTTAGGAATAATATAAAATCGCTGAGTATTGGCATAATCAGTGGCAACTACAGAGAAAGATGAGAAGGGCCCGAGCCGCCCAACTTTTTTGATTTAAAAATAATTTATCCTCGGATTTACCAGTGTCTGAGATTTGCGAAAAAGTCTGAATTTTTGGACCACTCGTAATTAGGGCCGTAAGTCAAAGAATTTCGAAAAATACCGACATCATTGCCACCTTGTTAAATGCCTTAGTTTTTTAAATATAAAGATATTCCAAATTAGGAACGTCTTCAATAGACTACTTATAAACAGAAAAATATCATTTTGCTGGCAAAAAGTTAAACCTAATGGATATTTTTAAAATCGAGGAAAAATTCTACTAAAAAACATAATGAAATATGCATTCCATTTAAAATGATGAATTTGATAGTGATTTATTGCATATAGGATAACCAAATGAAAATTGTCATACCAGGAAAATCTGTGTAATATTATAAAATATAAAAAAAAAGTTAAGGGCAGGGGTACGTTTATAAAAAAAACGCTCTGCACCGAACGCTATTCAATTTTAATTACTTTTAGATATATTGCTTTAACCTGTGATCATTGTTTAATTTGTTTACAGGAATTAAGGGAAGAATTCGAAAGAGAATCAGAAAAAACTGGTCGTACCAGACTCCTTCTCACAATGGCAGTGCCAGCCGGTATTGAATATATCAACAAAGGATATGATGTGCCTAAACTTATGAAGTAAGTCACTTTCATTCTTGTAATGTGTATGATTTAAAAATAAATTTTATTTTTTAAAATAAAATAAAGAGACACATTTTACTAACGCCATCCTTGATAATGTTGGATAATGTACAGGGTTTTCTATCATAAATGC
The DNA here is from genome assembly GCA_963576565.1 of Aspidapion aeneum. NCBI lineage: Eukaryota > Metazoa > Arthropoda > Insecta > Coleoptera > Brentidae > Aspidapion > Aspidapion aeneum. The sequence continues at coordinate 99,979,975 of OY755043.1, forward strand.
AACCCCCCTTTTCTTTGTTGTTATGCATGCTACAAAATAGTACACGTGAGGAGCAGATTTTCTATATGCATTTTGTCCATTTTGCACATTTTTAATCAAAGATGCCATCGCAAAATACATACATAGGGCAACAATATTATGCCATAGAAGACGTATATAGGTATAATCCTTGAATGATTTTTTATCCATATTTTAGGTATATTATGAACTTTTCGGTTAATTTCTTGTCAAACACATAACAGTTTTTTTTTATTTACCAAAATTACAAAAATGGATAAAATGCATATAGAAAGTCTGCTCCTCACTTATATAGTTTTTTACGAATTTTTACAGCATGTACGACAAAGTTGTCAAATGTCATCACAAATTTGATGTTTTTTTTTAAGGGTACACCCTATATACTATTGTATATTTATTATCTCTATACCGCGATAAGTATGTTTTTAAGCATTTTTATTTGCTCGCCGCAGTACCCTCTATATTTTTTAAATAGGCTTAGAATTGCAAATGCAACAACCACGTTGTTATTTAAAATGCCACTTTAGTACGTCAGTTTAATTGCATTGTTATTAGTTCAAAAATCAGGAGGGATCATTTTTAATTCATTTTTAAAATAAGATAACAATGTTTTATTAAATTGAGTAACACCTATTACACAAATTTTTAGCAAACATTGTAATTATTTTTCACATAAACACTTAAAATGTCTAATATTTCCGGCTCTGAATGCACCTTAAATCAGTGGCCGCTTTCTCAATGATGCAGGTGAAGCGCTGCTTTACCTCTTTTTTCCAGAATAAATATATTAATCTAAAACATAACAAAAAATTAAAAATCGGAGCCGCGCCGCGCCGCCCCGCGTCAGCAAATTGAAAGAGCGGTTGGTTACCTTATTACCTATTAACTAATAAAAAACCGTGAGCGTTACCCGCCGCGGATTCTATGCGGGCCCATTGCTGAAGCGATTTTTGTTTTTCGTTCGCCTGTGTCTACTCCATATGCCGCGGGGTAAAGGCGTCCGTTGGTTGTCATGACAACGGTGCATGCTTTCGCAGGGCAAAAAATAAGGTGTTCATTAATAAAATAGTGTCCGATTACCGGCGGCGTCTGGCGTATTGTTTACATTCGATTCTGATTTGGTTTTTATTTTAATTATTTTCGACAATGTTCCCTGAAAAAACCGTTTTTGAGGTGGATGACAAAAAATACTTTTTGAGCTCTGAAAAGCCGTCCCCTATATTGAACGTACCTAAATAAACCGGCTAAGGTTAAAAACAAGGGTACATTCGACATTTTAAGGAATCGTGGTACAAAAGTTTAAAGGATAGACAAATTTGCCTCACATACAAGAATAGGTTCGATTTACATTGTTAGCATATTATTATATTTTTATGTGTGTATAAAAAATGGGGGGAGGGTAATCCTGCTTCACCTATTGCACCACGAGCCGCCACTGCCTTAAGTTTAAATAAAAATGTATAAATCTGATGAAAATTGCATTTTAAAATAATATGTTTATCTAAATGCTTGTCATGTGTTGCCAAATACCAAGTCAAAAAACGTAAATGAACTTACAGCCTTCTATAAAAAATAAAGAAAGGGCTTCCGTGAACAAATTTAAATTGGCTATATCTCAAAAAATAGTATAGGCAAAATAGACATACCTATTATACATTTTTCAAATTAAAAGTAAAAGGCTGATTTAAAAATTCAATAATATATAGGGTGTTATTTCTTCTTTGGTTTAACTATTCTAAAAATCAGTAAAATGTTATATAAATTTCCTACTGGATACTTGTTTGTAGCACTACTAATAAGGGAGAAAAAAGGGGGTTGCATTTATGATAAACACCCTGTACCTTTCGGTTTTCTTATGTTGCAAATACGTAATATGCCGTAGCTCAAAAAAACTGGCTACATAATATTATATGGTGCATTGTATTACTTTACCGATTCTATACAGAAATAAGTCATTCTGGTATTTACGAGGAATAAGTTACTATTTATCTTTTGAGAAAATGATAAAAAATTTTAATTTTTTATTAAAAACAGTTTTATTGTTTTGTAGAAAAAAAAACTGCAAGATGTTGGACTTGCAGTAATTTCTGCTAAAAACTTTAAGGTAGATAGTTCCTTATTATTCTTTTCTCATAGGTGGCACAAATAAAATCCACCAAAAATGGTTTCCGCTATAGTCGTTCTGCTAATTAGAAAAAGTTTTATGACAAACATGGGTGCAATACGTTTACCTAACGTAACACATTTTAATTAGTAATACCACTATGTACCCACAGATAACTTTGAATTTTTCCGCGGTTCAAGAAAAAAGCAGCGCTTTTTTAATAAATTTGTTTTACTGATTATTTCTCTCTAGTCGGTCAAATCAAAGAAAATACCACATCACAAAATAAACTTATATGGACAACCTGTAGACTACCTAAGAAGTCTTTACCAAAAAGGCTTAAAGGCGTACGGAGAGAATATTTGTATTAATCGGACACAGTAAAAACATTTATATTTTTTGACAAACCTCGTATGCGTCTGTAAAAATTTGACATCTGACGATTGTATTTTAAATTTTAGAACATGCAGAACTTTTTATAAAGAATAACTTTTTTTCCTAAAATTAAAAATAAAAAAGTTTTCCATATGGTTCCAACTTAGGTAGACAACATGTATATTACCTGTTATAACAATTCATCCTGTACCTAATGTAACATTTAAATAAAATGTATAGTACCCAGGGCCGTATCTGGACCAAAATTTGGGGGGGGGGGGGGTTAGGCCAGTGGAATTTGAAAAATTGTGGGTTTATTGAATATGAAAAAAAGGTTAAACTTAAAAAACACATTCCTATTTAATTTTCGGGGGGGGGTTGAACCCCCAAAACCCCCCCGGCCCTGATAGTACCTATCTATTAATGATTATTAAGGCCTTCACACACACCTCCGTAGCATGGTGCATAACGCGTGGCAGGGGGCTTTCAACCAATCAACGATCAAATAGCAGCGGCCATATTGGTTTTGCATAAGAAAAGTCCATAAGGTTGAACTTCTATGCGCCATGCAATGCGCTATGCATTTTTGTGTGTGATCGGCTTTATACGTATTAAGCACCAACTTTTATTAAACGTTTTATTTTACTTGACTATATACTATAAACAGTTCCCAGTCCGGCCCATATTCTCTTTTATTTGTTTAGGATTCCTTAATGGGTTTTACACTTCAAATGTTATTATGGTTTTTTTGGTGACTTTTTGAAGTGAAAGAACTTTACCAGTGTGCTGATCTTAAGTAAATTTGAACAAACCACAGCCTTTTTTATTTTTTAGGATATATCATTAAAATGAAAACTATCACTTTCGGGCCACCTCTTGTATCTTTTGGTCCCTGAGCGTCTTAAAGAGTTAAACAGTTAGCTCCATATGACTGTTGAAACCACTAATGTAGCCTAATTATTTCCAACATAAAGAGCAACGGCGCAATTAGGGAATGTGTAGCCCTCCCAAGTTCAAAATAATCCACCGCACCCAAACGAAGTAAACATAATTTACTAAAGGCGAACTGATCAAGATCAAGACTAGGAACATCTCTGACTGCTTATATTTTTAAAACTAACCAAAAATTTTGCATTAGTAGGTACTTACCGTTTTTTCCTAAAATGTTTGGCCTGGGGCGCCTTTTTTTTCTTAATATGATATTTTTGATTTTTCTAAAAAAAACATTTTTAACATAAATTTGGCAACACTTTAAAAAAAATACTTAATTTTCCCTAAATTAAGCCAAAATTATCGCAAAAATCAATAAATAATTTAAATCCTAAGCTAACACAGAAAAAAAAGGTATTGGATTCACGAGATATACATTTTATCCAAATAAATTTGATTGATAAAAAAAATTTTAATAAAAAAAACACCCAACTGCAAAATTTACTTGCAAGTACTAGTCGCAGTTGAGTACAAAATTGATAGGTACATATACCTATAATGTACGACAAGCTTCAACTTTTAGTTTTGACGCCCAAAGCGCACTTACGAAATTATACAGTTTTGTATTTTCATGAATCAGGTTATTAGGTAAATTTGTATCCAACTGCGACTAGTAGTTACAAGTAAATTTAGCAGTTGGGGTTTTTTTTATTTAAATTTTTTTTTATTTCCAACTTTTAGGTTAAATTCTTATTTCTTCGAAATGTCTTATTAATGTCGAAAAAAATCTTAAAGCATGTGCCGAACGAATTTTTGAAATCGCTCTAAATTTGTGAAAGGTATAACTACAACTACTACTAATAAGGAGGGTGAGGAGAAAAGAGGGAGAGGAAGGGGGAAACCAGTAAAATGTTGTTGTTGGAGAAAAAGTCTTAAAGCGTGTGCCGAAAGAATTTTTGAAATCGCTTTATATTTGTATTAATTTCAACTTCAACTATTACTAATAAGGAGGGAGGGGAGAAGAGAGGGAGGGGGAAACTAGTAAAATGATGTTGGAAAAAAGTCTTCAAGCGTGTGCAGAAAGAACTTTTGAAATAGCTTTGTATTTGTGAAAGTTATAGCTATAACTGTTACTAGTAAGGATGGCCGGGAAGGGAGAGGCGGAGGCAGGGACTAGAAAATTGGTGTTAGAAAAAAATCTGAAAGCGTTGAAAGAATATTTGAAATCCCTCTATATTTGGTAAAATTATGCGAATATGGTTTTTGAATAGGGTGGGAGGAATGACAGGAGGGGAGATGGGTGGGAGCAGAGAGGACTACAAAGTAACTACAGCAAATTAGAGCACATTAGCAATGCGTAATCAAAGGAATTTCAATAAAATCGCCTGAAATTTAGATAACAAAATGGCGTCTGAAGACCGCCATGTTGATTCCTGTTTAAAAAAATATAGCCTATAGCACCTTCGGGCTCAGTAGCAATTCAACGACACCTTTTTTTTTTATCAAAATCGGTTCAGCCGTTTAGCATCTAGCGTGAAGCAAACATATTTCCTAACATACAGTTGGGTAAAAAAAGGATTTTTGTTTCACTCGTATTAAAGAATATATTTAAAATAGATTAATATTTGTTTAATTTATTACGTCGCTTATTGATTCTAATTGCACTAAAATAAATACTTAGTTCAAGGTTAATTTCCTCTTTTATTTTTTTCATTAGTCTCCGCGGGACGAAAACTGGCCAAAGGTATTTTTTGCACTTTGTATCCTGTGCACACGTGGAACAGGCACAGGTCTACTAGGTACAGGGTTTTCACGTATATTTTTACACCATATCTAAAACGTTTATTTGAATAGGTATCAAAATATGAAAATGAAATACAAAAGTTTTATAATTTTTTACGAAGTTAAAGAATCTTTGGATCAGAATGTCAAAAAAAATGTCACGTCTTGACTTGTTGATGGTTTTTTTAATGGAACACCCTGTATAATAGATTTTAGATTTTAATAAATCTTTTCTTCGTGGTTACAAAAATTTATATTTTGATATTATTTCGTGTATTAGTTATGAAGATATATGCGTTTAAAGGCAATCGCATTGACACAAAAAGTGATGCTGTTGTTTTTGCAAGGTAAATAATTTATTAATATTTACCATCCGCGGTTATTTTAAGCACTAATGTGTGGCGCCGCAAGCCAGTAAAATCAAAAAATAATACAATTTTTTTAGAAAAAAATAAATATATAATACTTCATTGGTAATTTTCCAGATAGCCTAGCTTGATAGATAGAGTGTAACATTCTGAAAAAACAAAAGCTTCGTAAAAAATTATGAACTTTTGTATTTATCGTATTTTGATATTTATTGTTTGTCCCTACCAGCATTTGACAAATACCAGGGTTGGCACAAACTATTTCTGTATAAAATTTTATAATGTAGTACCGGAAGGGGTGAGGAACATGGAGACAAAAGCATTTAAAAAGACTATTAAAACTTTCTTACTCCAAAATGCATTTTATTTATCTGATCAATGTGCAGATTTTTCTTAAATATGGGTCTGACATGTAATTTGGGGGTGACCTACTCTTTACCTGGAATTTTTATTTTAGTGTTTTGTTTTTAAATGTTTTTTCTTTTAAACTTTTTATTTTAATGCTATAAATTTATTGTAAAATTTATGTAATTTGTTGTTGAATTGTGTGAATTGTTTTATACTTATTATTTAACCAGATATCGCTTTTTTTTTGTAAACATTTTTTTTTACTTTTGTTAGTGCTTTAGCACAATAACACCAATAAAGAAACTTGAAACTATTCCGGCACATCCTTTCTTTGCAGAGTGGATTGTCTATCTGTATACCGCGAAATGTCGAGGTTTGTCTCAACAATTTTGAATTTAGGAATTTTGCTCTTAGGAATTTTGCTCACTAAAATGCCATTAAAAAGTTAATTGACCATCTAATTTGATGTAATTACAACCAAATGTTACAACAATTTAGTTCCGTGGTATTTTTATTTAGTTGTATTAAAAAAAAACAAAATAAAAAAGTTAAGTTAAATACACAAATGTTTAAGTTAAAGATCTATAGCTTAAGTAATTAATTGTATTGCTTTAAACAAATACTTAAAAACTACTAGTACTACTAAATAACCAAAAATATCTAACTACAAAGGTTTAAATAATTTAAAATATTTTATGTGTTCGTGCAACTTTAATTTTAAATTCAAATTTTGCGCCAAATTCCCGTATTCGGAAAACCCACACAATTTCAATTTGATTGGCACAAGCAAAACGCCAGCGCCATCTACGGAAAATGAATCTGCGCAAAAAGGCGTAACCAAAAAAGGATTCGTCTGTCGTATTCTATCGAGATCACCACGCAGCATGGTGATAAATTCTATTAACCAAAAAATCCAATAACATTCTTAGAAAATAAAACTAAACCATTACACAAACAAGTGATTCTAGTGTAGATCGCCTGCAACGACTGGGCCAGCGAGAGGAGCTCCTCTGGACGACGGAAACAGCTGAAAAGGTGAGTGCCAATCCTCTATATTGTCTTTGTGTGGCTCGGAAAAATTAATATTTTTACATCGTCCTTTTAAGGATTTTTGCACCCAGATTTTATAAAACGGCCAGCGCATACAGTCCCGCTGCTCTACCAACCTCAAAACGTCAACATTTTCTGGTCCCACGACCCAGATAGTTTTTTAAAATTTGTTTGCTAAAAATATTAGATTTTTACCCTCGCCATTTTGATTCGTTTGTTGCCGTGTCCGGTTTAGAAAGGAGGTTCCGTCCCCCCTTGCGTGGCTTAACTGTTGCTCCACCCACATTTCATTGCAGCCGAAATTGGCACTTCGTACGTCGTTTGTTTTGATTCAAAAATCGAAATTTGTTTAAATAATAGTTATTTGTTTAAATAATATGTTATAGTTATTCAAAACAACAAAAGTGCTTGTGAGTTAAATGCTTTATTCTTATTAAACAGGTAAACAAACACATCTAGTAGAATTAGTATTTACCTGTAAATAATAAGAGAAACGGTAGTAGGTACAAGTTGTATCTGTGTGCATTTATTTTGGGAGAAAAATCGCGACCTAGGATAACAGTTTTTGCATTTATTCGAGAAATCGATAATAAAATATATGCTGTCGAACTCTTTTGGACTGATTAAAGTCAATAGGGGTCAAGTGTTAGTTTTATTCCTTTTAAATATTTTTTATTTTTTTAATTAACAATATGTCGTTAAAAAAGCTTGAGAATCAACGCAAAGTTTCAATATCTCGTATTACGGAAACGTATAACTTGGGAACAAAAGCTAAATCAGATAGTTCTTCCTTGCCAATTTTTAAGGCGTTTTACGAATCGTTAGATGATCACTATGAACAATTTAAAAACATTCATAATGACATCATAGGTCTCTTGAAAGACGACGACGATGATGAGTTCGAAGTACAAGACAAAATTAGGAGAGATACGGATCTATTCTACCACCAAGCTAAAGTTCTTTTTTCGAGTTTATGTTCCGATTCAGTTCATTCAAATTTCACCCCCGCAACTTCACACTATTCACGTAGCGATGATCTGGGCCCTTTAAAGGTACCTTGCTTTAATGGAAACGTAAAAAAGTGGCCAACCTTTTACGATGTTTATTCTTGTTTGGTTCACGAAAACTCTAATTATTCTGATATAAGGAAATTTCAACATTTGTTAACCTTCCTTGAGGGCGAACCACTTAATATTTTAAGTTCTATAAAATTAACGGCAAGTAATTACGCAATCGCCTGGAAGGTATTAACAGATCGCTATCAAAATAAAAGACTTTTAGCCAGTACCTACTGGAACTCAATCTACTATGCAAATTCTTTAAAGGGAAACCAGTCAGCAAAGGATCTTAGAGTCTTGGTAGATACCTTTTCCGAGAATATTGCGGCGCTCGAAAATCTTGAATTTCCAGTAACGTCGTGGTGTTTTTGTTTATTTTCAATTTTATTATCAAAAATCGATCAAACCACAAGAACCGCTTTCGAATTAAAGTATAGTACTACCGAGATTCCAACATATCAAAATCTAATTCAGTTTCTTATTAACCAATGCCGTGCTCTTGAAACAGTACAGCTATCTCCCCAAAATACGCAAATGCAACCTTCGACTTCAAAACAGCAAAAACCAAATTATTCGAATTCTAGTAACCAAAAATATAATTTTTATTCAAATAATCAGTACAAATCAAGCCCTCCATCAAATTTTTTAGCGCATACGCACTCACAAGTATCAAATAAACAATCCAATACTCAATTTCGACAAAACCAACAACCCTATAAGTGCAAATTATGCAATAATTCTTTTCATCCACTCTCGCAGTGTGGTGTTTTTATTTCCAAATCTCCTTCAGATCGTTTTACTTATGTAAAACAACAATCGTTATGTATCAACTGTTTACGTTCAAATCATCAAGTAATCGACTGCAGTAGTACCTACAACTGCAGGGTATGTCGACATAGGCACCATAGTCTTATTCATCTATCGCAAACGACAGATTCAATCCGTCAGAATTCAAGTCAATCCTTTGTTAATTCAAGCCAAAATTCAAATCAAAATTCGAACTTAAATCAAAGTTTTAATTCAAATCAAGTGGCCGTGCCTAGCACAGGCACAAACTTATCGTACCAGAATTCAAATTCAATTCTTAGCCAACAGAACCCTAGTTTTGTTCAACCCAGTTCAAATTCAATTCAAATCAATTCGAATCCAAATACATCTACAAATCAATACTCTTCGTTATCCACCTTGACGCCCCGGACGACAGTGCTTCTAGCGACTATAAAATTAGAGGTACTGGATAGTCGGGGTAACTACCAACCTGTCCGAGCACTTCTGGACAGCGGTAGCCAAGCTAACCTGATAAGCGAAGCTTGTCTTAACAGGTTAGGCTTGCCAAGAAACAAAATTTCGATCCCTGTTCTGGGACTAAATCAATCTTTATCGGCCACTAACGGCATTTCTACTTGCACTATTCGAGCCCTAGGCCAACAAGAGCCTACCTTTTCTATTCAAGTCTTCGTTTTACCGAAACTCTGTTCGAATATGCCCTCAATACAGGTAGATTCATCCAATTGGAGTCATATTTCAAATCTAAAGCTTGCAGATAATCAATTTTACAACCCTGGTCCAATTGACTTACTCTTAGGTGCACAACTTTACACAGAAATCGTCCAATCAGGACGAATTCCAGGACCTCACGGCCTACCCTCCGCTTTTGAGACAGTTTTTGGGTGGGTCTTGATGGGCCAAACTCAAACCATAAATATTTCACCTCAAGTCAATTCTTACTTTACTTCCTGTGAGCAGTCTCTCGACTTTAATATTCGCAGATTTTGGGAACTAGAATCAATTAAGTCAAAAACGTTTCTCTCACCCGAAGAAAAAAGATGTGAAGAGATTTTCCAAAAAACTACCACTAGAGATATTTCGGGCCGATTTACTGTAAATTTGCCTTTTCGTCACATTGACCCTCCTGACCTAGGAGACACATATTCAGTGGCCTATCGTCAATTTTTGTCTCTCGAATCTCGCTTAATAAAAAATTCAAATTTCTATAGTATGTACTCGGATTTTATGAGAGAATATCTCAAAAACGGGCACATGTCTTTAATTCCAAGATCCGAACCTAGACCTCAGTTATGTTCTTATTTACCACATCACGGAGTCCTTCGTCTTGACAAATCAACGACTAAACTCCGGGTGGTTTTTAACCCCTCGATTAAGGGTTCGAAAGGCCTAAGCATGAACGAAACTCTTTTAATAGGACCAAAATTACAAGCCGATATTTCCGAAATTCTATTAAAATTCAGATTTTATTCTATCGTATTTTTGACTGATATAAAACAGCACTTTTTACAAATTCAAATCAATCCAATTCATCGGGACTACCAAAGGCTACTTTGGCGATTTGATCCCAATGAACCCCTGCAGGAATACAGGCTTAATACAGTGACGTTTGGTGTTAGTTCAAGTCCCTATTTAGCTATTAGAACTCTTAGAGAACTAGCCATCCTGGAGGCTAAGAATTATCCTGAAGCATCCCAGGTCCTTTTGAATAACATTTTCATGGACGATATTTGCTGTGGAGCTAACTCTCTAGAAGGTGCTTTATCGCTTCAAAAGAATCTAATAGCGTTGCTTAAATTGGGAAAATTTGAATTAAGAAAATGGGCATCAAATAATCCGAAACTTCTTTCACATTTGTCGCCCGCTGATTGTCAGATCCCTGTTACCTTTGAAGACGATTCTTCAACATCGATTAAGGTGTTGGGCCTTCAGTGGCACCCTTCTACAGATACTTTTACCTATTCTTGTACCCCTTGTGAAAAACCTTGCACCAAAAGGAATATTTTATCGGCTATCGCTAAAATTTGGGATCCTATAGGTTTCTTATCGCCTGTTTCATTTTTGGCCAAAGTGATTATGCAAAAACTTTGGTTATGCAAAACTGATTGGGATGAAATACCCCCCGATCCAATCAAAACTCTTTGGAATCAATTCAATAATCAATTAACCACTCTTTCGAATCTTGTATACCTAGACGTATTTTTTCGAATAATATTCAACGATGTCAATTGCTAGGTTTCTGCGATGCATCCGAGCTAGGATACGCTTCTTGCGTATACGTTCGCGTCGAATTACCAAATAAAATTATCAAAACTGCTCTAGTCATGGGCAAGTCAAGGGTTGCTCCCTTACACACTATTTCAATCCCACGTTTGGAACTACTTGGAGCTACTTTATTAGCTGATTTACTCGAACTAGTTATTCGCACCTATTCATCATTACTCGTAATCGATGAAATTCTTGCGTTCTCGGACTCACAGGTCACGCTTCATTGGGTCACATCTTCACCTCACAAGTGGAAGACCTTTGTGGCAAACCGCGTAAGTCGTATTCAAGAAACAATCCCCGAAGTCCCATGGTATCACATTACTTCACTCGAGAACCCTGCCGACTGCGCTAGCAGAGGGTTGTCGCCCAATAACTTAATAAATCACCCTCTTTGGTTTCACGGCCCTCCATGGATTACCTTGCCCACTACGGAGTGGCAAATTCAAAGGTTTATAAATGAACGTTCTTTGGGAGTTCCGGACGAGGTTCTCAAAGAAGAAAAACCGGAAAATTCAGTGGTGCTGACGGCAGAAATTCAAAATCAAAACTTTTTTGATAGATTAATCGATAAAATATCCAATTTAAATACCATTCAAAAAATCATTTGTCATTTTCTAAGACTTATTCACAATCGAAAAACCTCAGTTGACCCTTTATCCGGCGTTTTTTCCGCTTTTGAACTACACAAGGCTCTACTTGTTTTAGTTAAAAGGGTCCAAGAAGAGTGTTTTTCGGATATCATTCAAAAAATTCAAAATACTCAGCTATTACCTAAGCCGTTTCGTAAACTCGCGCCCTTTTTGGACGAATTGGGTTTCCTTAGAGTGGGCGGACGCTTACGGCATTCTCAACTCTCCTTTGAGGCAAAACATCCCTTATTATTGCCGAAATCTCATAGATTAACCCAATTGATCATTATTCAAACTCATAACGAAAATTTACATCCCGGAATAAACACAGTCCAATACTTAATTCGTCAAAAGTTTTGGATTATGTCATCACGTCGAGCTATTCAGAGGGTTTTATTGAAATGTATTCCCTGCTTTCGCTTAAAACCAAAACCTTACACTCCGTACATGTCGGATTTACCTTCTTTTAGAACGTCACAATTAAAATGTTTTTCACACGTTTGCTTAGACTATGCAGGCCCAATCAAAACCTTTGTAGGTCAGAGACGTCGTGGAGCACAAGTTGGTAAATCATATATCGCAGTCTTTGTCGATACTTCTGTCAAGGCAATCCATATCGAGCTTGTTTCGGATTTAACCACAGAGGCGTGCATCGCTGCTTTACGACGCTTTGTCGCTAGACGTGGCACTTGTGTCCAAATCACAAGTGATAGAGGCTCAAACTTTGTTGGGGCTATTAAGGAGCTCCATAATCTTTCGAAATTAGCTTCTGAGAGCTTAAAAATCAAATGGTGTCTTAATAGTCCGGGAGCCCCCCACCTAAATGGTCTAGCAGAAGCAGGAGTCAAATCTATAAAAACACATTTGTATCGGGTCATCGGTGACCAGATACTAACCTTCGAAGAGCTCTATACTCTCCTCGCCCAAATAGAGGCATTACTCAATTCTCGACCCCTTTGTGAGCAAAGCTCTGACCCAAACGATCTTACGTCTTTGACTCCGGGTCATTTCCTCACAATGGAACCCCTTAATTCGTGTCCTGATCCTGACCTTTCTACCCTTAAAGTTAATACCCTTAAGCGTTGGCAACTTATCCAACGAATTCATGCCGATTTCTGGAAGCGTTGGAAACTCGAGTACTTAAATACTTTACAACAGCGTTCTAAGTGGTCGGACCCTTCGGTTGAAATCAAGCTAGATACGCTTGTATTAATTAAGGATGAAACTAGGCCGCCATTACACTGGTTGCTGGGTAGAATAGTATCTGTACATCCTGGTCGGGATAATCACATTCGAGTTGCTACTGTTAAAACACAACACGGACTTTTCACTCGTCCCGTGGTCAAGTTGTGCCCACTACCTTTAGATGCGCACTAAACTCCCAAGCAACTTCTTTTGTTTCGTGTGTCGTTATCTAGAATATATATATATATTTTTTTTTTTTCATTTTTTTTCCTTTTGATCTATAAACCTAAAACGGATTTAATTACCTACCCTTTAAGGTTTTGAATTAACTTATATTCTTTTTATATAGCCATTTGTTTATTCAATTAATCTCAATGTAAAACTTCGTTTTAAGTGGGCGGAAAATGTTCGTGCAACTTTAATTTTAAATTCAAATTTTGCGCCAAATTCCCGTATTCGGAAAACCCACACAATTTCAATTTGATTGGCACAAGCAAAACGCCAGCGCCATCTACGGAAAATGAATCTGCGCAAAAAGGCGTAACCAAAAAAGGATTCGTCTGTCGTATTCTATCGAGATCACCACGCAGCATGGTGATAAATTCTATTAACCAAAAAATCCAATAACATTCTTAGAAAATAAAACTAAACCATTACACAAACAAGTGATTCTAGTGTAGATCGCCTGCAACGACTGGGCCAGCGAGAGGAGCTCCTCTGGACGACGGAAACAGCTGAAAAGGTGAGTGCCAATCCTCTATATTGTCTTTGTGTGGCTCGGAAAAATTAATATTTTTACATCGTCCTTTTAAGGATTTTTGCACCCAGATTTTATAAAACGGCCAGCGCATACAGTCCCGCTGCTCTACCAACCTCAAAACGTCAACATTATGTTATTTTAACAAAAATGTAGGTATTTAACGAAAGAAAATAAACAACAATTAAATATTGAGTAGGTCTATTTTTTCTTCTTTTTTGTATATATCATCGATCATTATATAGCCTCATAAAATACAAACTTTGCATGTAATCAAAACGTGTTGCTCCCAGGCGCGTAGCGCTGTGGGTAAATCCTACCGAAAGCGACTGGCTAAGAGTGCGGGGTCCTTTATTGTATTGTATTCATGGTCTCATCTGATCAGGTTGTCATATAAATCTCGATAATTTGCAAAATAATATCATTGTTTTTTTACAAGGCAAAACCTGGTCGTTGGACGTTCCAAATAAGGCAAAATTTAATAAGGAATCTAGAATAATAATAAGAAAAAACTATTCGTAATTGCGTATTTTTATGCAGTTACAAAAGGAAAATTTCAAGAATTAAGCCGGTACTTGCAAGTAAACAAAGCTATTTTGCAATGTGATACTGGAATTGCATAAAAATAAACATTTTGTCCAAAATAAAATCAAATAATTCTCCACAATAATGCATTTTTGGTTAAGTTTGTGCGAACTTTTAAAAAGGATATACGGTAAAGCAAAGCCATCAAACAGGCCTCGATTCTCAAAAAGTCAGTTGATATTCCAAGGCTTTATTTTACATTGGGTATTATCAGGGGCGGATCTAGGAATTTCATTTGAGGGGGGAAATATAATAATAAAAACTATTTTGCATAGTGATCCGGAGGTGTATTCCGAGGGGTGGCTCGATATTTCCTTTTGGTGTACAGGTTAGGGGAAATACCAGGAAATACTTGCGAGGTACTGGAAAATATACTAGGAAATACCATTGAAAATACTAGGGGCGAAATACTAGGAAATACCATTGCTTGGGAAATACCAGGAAATACCATTAAAATTTGAGGAAATACTGGGTAATACCAGGAATTACCGTAGGTATTATACCGTAGGTATTTCCTTTTGGTGTACAAAAATCGGCGATCGAGCCACCCCTCGTTGTATTTTGTGTGTCAAAACCAAATATAGCTTAAAATTGGGGGGGGGGATTTCCCTTTTCCCCCTCCCGTAGATCCGCGCCTGGTCTTATACGAGGATAGAGGTTTTTTTGTGATATTTTCAAAATGGCACGACAGACTTTCGTCAAAAAGTGAAATATTCTCAGGTAGCTACCATCCCGATATTCCACCAAACTTACGTATGAGATGTAGAAATATGATATAAAGTTGAAATTCTTAAAATTCAGCATTTTCGTTCAAATATCCCGTCATACGCCGCGGCAGATTGACTTTGTCAAGTTGTATTTTGCTGTTTTTTACTATAAAATTAATTTAAAATTCAAAATTACCAGTGTTAGGTATAAATTTTAAAAAAAAATTTGCACTACAAATACAATCAGTTATTTATGCGTTTTATCAAAAAAACACAAAAAAAAGAAATATTTCGAGGTTATATTATTGTGACGCTAATACAAATATGTAGGTATAAAAACGATAAAAAATATGCTGAGTCTTATACCTTCCTAGCCCATTAGCATACTCCAATAATACTCCACGATATATTAGAAAAGTTTTTGTAAATATCTCGGAAACGGAAGCTCCTTCGAAGATTTTAGCTAAAAAAATAAATTATTGATAAAAACGTCGACTATATTCGGAAACCCGCATGCCGATGCGATGTTCAGTTAATACGTTACCGTATTATTCATTAGCATTAATCGATTTTGACCAGGTCTTTACAGTTTTGTATAATATTTTACCGGAAAATTGCATGAAAATCGGTTTAGCGGGTTAGTAGCTATCGTGTTACGGATATACACATAAACGACAAGACGATATAGCTAAGATAGGTCAAAATACATCCAGATAACACATTTTCGGCGTGATCCCAAAAAAAAATCATTGAAAACAATATACCTTCTCTAGCCCCTGCTGTGCCGGCTAGGAAGGTAAAAATTAGGCTTTGGCTTGTTTGTGGAACTGGCAGAAACATGGTTTCTTTAATTTGCCGTTTTGATAGCCCCAGCTAAAGCTGTAAATCATTATTAAAAATGTCAACTTCTGTCAGAGGGTTTTTGCATTAATTGTTGGCTGCAGGATCTTTTTTAAGTTTTGTATATTTTCGGTAACTTCATTATGGTTAGTAGGGTTTAAGTTTATATTTAGTTGTTGCTTTATGGTGGCCTTGAAACATTAGTTTCTTCATAATCTTTATGTGGAATATATCGTTTTATGGTTTTTTTTCAGGTATCTAGATTGGATGAACATTCTCAGCTACGATTATCATTCAGCATTTGAACCGGCAGTAAACCACCACGCACCGCTTTATCCTTTGGAAGAAGACAATGAATATAATTACGACACAGAACTTAACATAGTAAGTAATCCCTAACCACTTAGTTGTCTTTGTTTACTTTATTTATTTTATAACGCCGAAAATGTGGTATTTGGATGTATTTTGACCTATCCTAGCAATATCGTCATGTCTGTCTGTCTGTGTGTGTGTCTGTCCGTAATACGATAGCTCCTAAACCGCTAAACTGATTTTCATGAAATTTTCAGGTAAAATATTGTTCGATACTGTGTCGAGCTGATTAGATTTTGGTCAAAATTCATTAACGCTAACTTTTTAACGGAGCGTCGCATCAATATGCGGTTTTTGGAATATGGTAAAGCATATTTTTCTCAAAAATTTGTGTTATAAGCAAAAACTTTGTAGGTGCTTTCGTTTCGGAGTTATTTACAAAAAATTGTTTTTAAGCTTGATATAGCGAATTTAAAATCAAAAGGAATTGGTTTATTGGAAGGTGGGAAGGAAACTCTCCGAATCCCACACCTCTATGGTCTGCCTCACGGACTCTGGGGGACTCAAAAATTCGCTTCTGAGAAAAAGCATCCAATGCACAAAAACAAAACAAAAACTAGTAAAACTAGCAATAGGCACATATTACATTAGGTCAATGAACACCGACGAAAAAATAGAAGAAGTAAAGAAAGAGCTGACAAGGATGGACATTGTAGGCCTGTCAGAAACCCGACAAAAATCAGAAAAGCGGATAAAATTGAACTCCGATAATCTACTATATCATAACGATAATGAAGATAATAGCAACTTCGGAGTAGGATTCATAATCAATAAAGCAATAAATAAGCACATCCATACTATCAAAGGAATCTCAGATCGCGTTGCCTATCTTACACTCAAAATGAAAAGAACATCACTTAAAGTAATTCAGGTATATGCCCCCACCTCTACCTACGATGACGAGCATATCGAAGCATTCTACGAAGACATCTCAAAAGCCATTGAAGAAAACAAGACTCATCTGACACTAGTAATTGGAGATTTCAATGCCAAATTAGGTAAGAGGATGAACATCGAAGAGACTAAAATAGGAGATTTTGGATATGGAGAAAGGAATGACATGGGCACAACCTTAATAATTATCTAGAGGAAAAACAGCTTTAAACAACGAAAGTGGACATGGCTCAGCCCTAATGGAATAACGAAAAACGAAATTAAATTCATTACATACTGACTACTGATAAAAATATCGTTAGAGATGTAACAGTCCTAAACAACAGGCAGTGGTCACAGGATGGTCAGAACAAAAATCTGCATTGATAGCAATTTCGAAATGAAAAGAAAAATTAAAATTAACAATGAACAACTTGACATGAATAAACTTACACAAAATAAAGCTATATACAAAGAAAGGCGAAAATGATAATATTAGATGAAATAAATGATACGCTGACAAGAGCTATGACCAAAGTAGGAAAAGACATCGCACAAAAAGATAAAAAGAGGGAAAATTGTATATCAGAAGAAATAAAGAGATTGATGGAAAAAAGGCGGACCCTCGAGAGAGAAGGAAAAAGAACATCTATAGAATACACAGAAATAAATAAAACTATAAGAAAAATGATGATGATGAAACAAAACAAAGAGCCAAGAAATTAAAGTTGAGAGAGTTATAGAAAATAACAGAAATATGAAATGTCTAAAGCCGACTCTAGGTAGATATGAAATAATAAAAATAAAGGATATTAACGGCATAGAAACTAACGTTAAAGAGGATATCATCAATATCACACAACTATTCTATACAAAATTATACCAAATAAAAAGGGAACCATCACGAGAGACTATGAAGAAACTCCAAACAAAAATAAAGAACATAAACTCAGAGCTACAACCTGAAATAAGCAAAGCGGAAATAAAGGGAGCATTAAAGAAAATGAAAATTAACAAGTTACATGGAAAAGACGGAGTAATGACAGAATATTCTCCTGAATAAAATACTAAAAGAAAAAATAATCCTGAACAACTGGAAAGAATCCATAACCATTATTCTACACAAAAAAGGCAATAGAGCAGACCTAAAAAACTATCGACCTATAACACTTGTCAATATAATTTATAAGCTTTTCACGAAAATATTAAGATAAACTAACAACAAAATTTGACGGATATCAATCAAAGGAACAAGCAGGCTTTAGGTTTCAGTACAGTTGACCACTTATTAACCATAAAATCCTAATAGAACGAGCCAACGAATATAACATTCCACTATATATTGCGTTTATAGACTTCGAAAAAGCTTTTCATAACTTTGAGCACTGGGCAGTAAAATCATCTTTAATTAATAGCCGAATAGATCACAGATATACAGACCTAATAGCCAGAATATATAGCGAAGCAACAACATTAATCAAAATTCACGAAGGAACCAAGCCAATTCGCATAAGAAGAGGTATGAGTGGGTGACACAATATCCCCTAAATTATTTAACCAGGCCCTAGAAGATCTTTTTAAAAGCTTAGAATGGGAAGAAATTTGCATCATAGTAAACGGACAATTCTTGGACCACCTAAGATAGGCTGATAATATCGCCCTAATAACAGACAAGAAAGAAGAATTGATGAAAATGCTGGAAGAACTGGATTCAGCAGCTAAAAATATAGGCTCAAGTATGAATTACACAAAAACTAAAATCATAACAAACACAGATGAAGATATTACGTTCAGAATAAACCAAAATAAAATAGAACACGTAGAGGAATACACATATATATATATCTGTGACAAATTATTAAACTATATATAACGCTATGTTTAAATAGGGATAGTGATAAGTCGATACGCTGAATTTTTGTACTAATTAAAATATGTTCTTGTATTGTTCACGCAATAACCGTATCAAAAACCAACGTACAGAATTTGGTCACATTTAAGCATCGAATACCCCTTTGTGACTCGACTGTTAATTAAACCAGTTTTCAGATTTAAGATACAAATAATAATAATTTATTTGGTCTAAAATTTCACCGGTTAGCGTATCCTCAAAAGCCACACTTGCTTGCTCCGGCAAGGTGAATTTAATTGATCTACCAGGCAAAGAAATCGCTCTAAGATGGTAATACAAATTAAGTGGTATCCTTTCATCGCTGGAAAGACAAAGTCCAAAAATGCCACTTTTGAGTTAGAACCGCCAAAAATCTCTAAAAGTAAATATCTATGATGACAAAGAGGCGTATAGAGATTATACCCATCGTGATATGGCAAATGAGTGTGTGGACGGATGTCCTCTTTTTATAAATGCTAAAACGGCAAACAGGCGTATGTCGACATACGCCACTTTCTCTAGATTTGAGATACGCCTCTTTGCCTTTCCAGCGACGAATTGTTGTCCTGCCTTCTTTGGGTAGTTCTTATTATATTTATACTTTTTAAAGTGTACACTACTAACTACCTATAAATACTCGTTGCGCCGATAAATTGCAACCTGCAAAAAATGCGTCAAGAAATTTATAATCAATAGATAAAGCATGTAATTACTGCGCTTTTAAATTTATTACGAGTAATCTATCGGTGTCAGAAAATACCCACCGCTAATTTATGCAAAATTGAAAAATTTTCGCGAGAGTGCGAAGTGCATTGAATAAGATATGTGTATCGGTATGTATTAACTTTCAAAGAAAAGAATGCACAACCTTTGATTGCAAATTTTATTCATTTAAAATGTGTCTTTAATTAATCTATTATCTTTCCAAATATGGTGAGTTAATTATTATGCTTAAAATGAGCTTAGGTATTGTAAAAGTTACTACTACTTTGTCGGTTTAGAACGTTTTTCTACATTGTCCGACGCCTATTATTCTCAATCTCCTTCGATCCTGACAATCATCTTCTATCAGTTTTTTTGACTCGTTGATCTTTGGATTGATCGTTGTCATTCCAGTTTAGGACACCCTCTTTTTCTGCGCCCTATTGGTTGCCATTCTAGAACCTTCCTTGGTAATCTTTTATCGGTCATCGGTTGTACATGGCTGTACCATATCAGATGTCGTTTAGTGATGTCATCCGTTATGCTTCCCTCAATTCCCAATATTTTTTATGATCTCACTTCTTATTGTAAAAGTTAACATAAGTATAAACATGTATTTTAGAATCTACCAGCAATACGACGCATCGTCAAAAATTCAGGGCACAAAAGAAATATCTCCTTGTAGATTTCTTATACTAATTAGCATTCTCAAACGTAATTTTCACAGCTCAGCCTATGCTGAAAATTGCCAGAAGCTATAAAGAATAAAACAAAAAAATCTCAGAAATTTTAACTTTCAAATTATTGATAATAAAGATTTAGTGGATCTATATAGAGTATGAACTTTTAGTCATAGAATCACCCCTACCTACGGGTTTTTAAGGACAAACTGTGTAGACATCAGGGTAGGTAGTCTGGGTCTTAAACGATGTGAGTTTCCATCACATGCTATGACCAATGGCAGGCTTTAAATTAGCTCCGAGCCGTCACGTGCTATGCGAAAAGACCTTTATTGCGCAAGCTTTTCCTACGATTCGACCGAGGATCGTTCAGTCGGTACCCGGGCAGAAGAACAGATATCACATCAAACGCGTAAAATTCACTAACTCTGAAGAGCGGCGACTATGCCATTGGTCGAGACAAGTCGTTCCGCACAACAGGCGACCGCTTAGAGTTTGCTATTGGTCAAAGCGTGTGATGTGGATGGTCACATCGTTCAAGACCCAGAATAGCCACCCAGGGGTAGATGGGGAAATGTAAACCAGCCCGTGAAAAAATAGGCGACCGGCCCATACCACACCCGGGGATGGGAAATTTCGTCGCGGGTCCATTCGCCGCGAGGACAATTTGCTGAAAGAATTTTTTTTATATATTAGTTTTTGAAAAAACTACTTTTTAAAAAGCATTATTAATTTTTTTTTGTGGGGACGTTTTTTTTTTCAAAATATTGGTGTCTGGACCGGTTAGGATATGTTTGCGATCAATTGACCTAAGTTAGCTTAAACATAGGAGAGCTATGATTTAAGAAAAAATAAGTTAAATTAGATTAAAATTAAAATTAAACAAATATTCTCGCGGCGAATTGTCCCCGCGTCGAATTAGCCTCGGCGAATTGTCCTCTACCCATTTCAAACAAAAGCAAAAAGAAGGTTAACCAAAAAATATTTTTTATTAAAACGACTTAAATTCCAACTAAATGTACATTATCAGCCTTGGTGTTGTACCCAAAATAAGGTAATCTTTATGCAAAAACCGGCACTCCAGATACATTTTGTAAGAATTAAAAAAAAAATATGTCTGGCAGAAGGGGGCCCCCTCTGGATCTCCCCAAGATAGAATAGTCCGGTCTCTGTTGCAAACCACACTATTTTTTGAAGTACCCAGTGTTACTAAATCAAAATTTAACTCTTCCAAATGATCACTGCTATTGCCTAAAATAGCCAGCGCATTAAGGTCTATGCATTTTATAAGCACAAGAAGAATCTCAAAATTCTTCCTATAATTTGTATCTCTTTCTATATCTCACCCCGACGCCCCTGTATTTCAAACGGCCGGGGCCCAAAGTTCCTTGGCCCCCTTAGTCCGTTCCTGCTGAGAGTCCTTCTCTAGTTTGTCTCTAGATATTGTTTACGTTAGTATTTTTTATTTTCACTGGGAAAGAAATGTTCGTGTTTTAATTAGTATTCAGCCGGTAATAATCAATAAAGTTTCTTTAAAATTACGCATACAACTTTGTTCATTTGTTTATCAAATCACTGGATAGTCTTTTTGAGAAATAAATACATCAAGACTATACATACAACTTTGTTCATTTGTTTATCAAATCACTGGATAGTCTTTTTGAGAAATAAATACATCAAGACTATACTGAATTAGTTATTTAGTACCTAATACTCATACGTGGCTCCTAGTTTATTTTAATTTTTTCGTGCGAAGATTGGTGCCGGCCTGTACAGCACCGCCTC
Source organism: Aspidapion aeneum (assembly GCA_963576565.1). Taxonomy (NCBI): domain Eukaryota; kingdom Metazoa; phylum Arthropoda; class Insecta; order Coleoptera; family Brentidae; genus Aspidapion; species Aspidapion aeneum. Next base: position 100,002,068 of record OY755043.1, read on the forward strand.
ATAAGGCACCAGCCCGAAAGGCAGATGCCCATGAGGTCACCGGCCTATTAATCACCGGCTCATATCGCACTGGCCCATAGAACACTGTCCCAGAAGGCACCGGCCCTTCGGGAATTTTTGAATTTTTCTATATGGCCCATCCGCCCGTTATAGTATATTTAATAATATTTAAAGTTACAGCTTAGAGAAATAACAAAAAATAAGAACCAACTACTATTGTTAAAACTAATTAGTGAATCTTAAAAAAGCTAATGAATTTTTATTAAAATAGTACGATAGCTTTAAACATCCACTACCCAACAATGAAAAAAAAGTAAAGCCTGAGAGACTTTTTTATTAAAGTAAAATTTGAATAAAAATGAATTAAAACCAAAAGTTAATTTTAAGAAAATTTTATATTCATTGATATAATATTCCATCTTTACAAAATCTTTATCGTTTGCATTTTATAAATTTGCTTCACATTGAGTTGTTACTTATTTTTCATGGAGCATATGGGTTTAAAACAACACTTTACTTTGCATTCTCCAAAATAAAGTTTCCAACCTTTAGAAAAATGATCCCGTGTACAAAATGGATCAAACTTGGAACAACGAAAAATATTTTTCGTATGTGCTTTAGCTTTTATTATCAGAATTTGACCTACCTTATCTTAAAAGACGGAAGATACATGCATCATTATACTAATTTGTGGCATTATTATGCCGCGGTAGTATACAAGTATTAAATTGAATACTAAAAGTAATTTTTAGGACTACACAATCAAACACTACTTGAAAAACGGTGCCATACCCGACAAGCTAGTCTTGGGGATACCAACTTACGGAAGGTCGTATACTCTTTTTAATCCCGAAGCCAATGAAGTCGGAGCACCCGCTGATGGACCTGGAGATATGGGAGAAGCTACCAGGGAAAACGGATATTTGGCTTATTATGAGGTAAGCATTTTAAACCTTTAATAGCCCATCGCACCAATCTTTTTTTTTTTCGTTACTTAGTCTTAAGTGTTCCTTATTGCGTCATATTATGAATATATTAAGAAACGCCTTAATCTTAATAACGAAAAAAAAGTCGGTGAGATGGACCCTAAATCCAACGACTATTATTCTCTTAAAACCTCAAGTAAGATTGGTTTAAAAAATCATTTAAAGGATGCTAAGGGAATAAATACCAGGATATATTTTTTCTGTATTAGAAGAACACTTAAAAACACATACAAAAATCGACCCTTATCCGTTCTTGATCGGATGTATGACTATTTGTTCTTTCTCTATTAGCTTTATCTTGTTATTGCTAATAAACAATAAAGAGGATTGGACTAATGGTAACAAATAGTCGTTTCCACGGCAAGCTTTTGACGAACTCGCGGAGCCGGCCTCATTGAAAGGAATTTCTTCAAGAACGTTTAGTATTCTGCAGACCGCTAGTGCTGGGTAATTGAAATAATGTGAGCCGCTGGTTAGTCTGTTTTCTTCTTTTGTGCAGGTGTTTTCTTAGTATGACATTGACCGGTTATGACTTACGTCACCTATCTGGTTTCTATTTAGCTTAAAAAGTTTATAGAAAATACTTTTGCTGTGGAGTCCACCATTCTTTTGCTGTTCTTTTGCATCGGTAATCTCAGTGGTGTTCATGTTCTTGATTTGCTTGTGGCTTGATAAATGATTGTATAACAAAAAATCTGCATGTTGGTTGCTCGTTACACCCGGATTGTCTTTCGCCAGGGTTATAGACAGTTTCAAACTACTTTTGAGTTTATTGAGTCCACGACACTACAGTTGCTTAGCTAATTGATTGTATCTTTTGCGAGCAATATTCCCATTATTAGGTTTTTCTTACAGTCGCCCCCTAGAAGGAACTATCTTCCAGGAGGTTTAGTGTTTTGCAGATCGTTAGCGATGGGTATGGGGTATGGGTTCTCTTTTTGTTTAGGAGGTTTAGTGTTTTGCAGACCGTTAGCGATGGGTAATTGAAATGATGTGAGCGGCTGGTTCGTCTGCTTTCTCTTTTTGTTTTTTTTACAGTCGACCTCCTCGGAGGAATTTTCCTCCAGGAGGTTTAGTGTTCAGCAGACCGTTAGGGCTGGGTAATGGTGCGCAGGTGCTTCCTTAGTATGACATTGACCGGTTATGACTTACGTCACCTGTTTGATATTCTATTTATCTTAAGGAGTTTATAAATAAATATTGTTGCAGTGCAGTTCACCATTCTCTTGCTGTGCTTTTGCATCGGTAATGTCAGTGGTTTTGATGTTCTTCTTTGAAGGTTTTTGGAAATCCAAAGACCGGTTCTAGACTTATGAATGATTTCATGCTAAAGAATCTGTATGTTGGTTGCTCGTTACACCCGGGTGTCTCAGGTACGCCGAAAAGGTCCAACTGTTGTCCTTAGCCAGGGTTAAAAGGGGTTGTAGACAGTTCCAAACTAATTTTGAATTGGTTGGCATGATAGAGTTTAGGCTATAATGACACCATCCTTAACTTTTTCTTTTGTTTATTTATAGATTTGCGATTATGTCAAAAATCAAGACTGGGAAGAAGTGCAACCAAATGATAGCGCCATGGGTCCTTACGCCTTTAAAGATAACCAATGGGTCGGTTATGATGACGAGAACATTGTGAGGAAAAAAGCAGAATATGTTGCCAAGAATGACTTGGGAGGTAAGAGGGCAGCAATTTAGGTTTTTGTATCTTCCATAAAAAAGAATTCACCTTATAAATTGATAATGCTAACCATACCACTTATAAGGAAATATATAAATAATGAGGTGCTTATTAAAACATAACATAATAATTTCTGTCAACCTATTGTATATTTAAGTTTAATTACCTTATTTTTGTAGGCATTATGTTTTGGGCCATAGATAATGATGACTTTAGAGGCAACTGTCACGGAAGGCCTTATCCACTGATAGAGGCTGCAAAAGAATCTTTGTTGAATGCATATGGGTACGTTTCTCTTTATCTCGCTTTATTACATTAGCTGATGAATCCATTTTAGGTACTTGGTTATTTTTTCTTTTCAGAAATGTCTGCTGAATAATGAAAATCTTATATTCCAAATCTGACATATTTCAGTCAAGAGTATATTACTTATTATTTCATAACAAAATTTTATGTAAAAAAAGCCAAGTATGGGAAAATGTTATTCCGTAAAAATAATTGAGATAAAAGTGAAGCCAAGTTCCAATACAAATTTCAAAATGAAAGGTTCTTACTAGTTTGGAAATATTTTTTTAAACATTGCTATTACAGCCAAATTTCAGCTTTGTAGCATGTCTGGAAGTACAGTAGAATTTTGATGATCTATACATGAGTGAGTGAGCGAGTGGCAATTTTGACGGTTTTTGAAATTTCGTAACTACTTTACTACCTTTTGGAAGTCCATGAAACTTAAAGGAGTTATTAACTCTATGAAATTCTGCGACTGTGTAAAGCTTGAATTTTGTAGCTCATTCCAACGTAGAATTTTAGATAGGTCAAATATGGGCTGAAATGTTTCAAGAAAAGATGGTACACAAAATTTTTAACAAAGTATTTAATGTTGTTTAATAGAATGACCGATGAAAATCTCATAGCACCACCTTCGAAGCCAGTAAAATCTAAGTCAAAGCCCAGAAGAACTCAAAAAACGACAACTACTACAGAGGCACCGGAAGAAGTCAGTGTTAGTTCAAAATCTTCTGGAAGAAGAAGAAGGTATGTTTTATAGATTAATATAACGATACCCTGATTCTGATATGTCAAAGGTTAGTAATTATGCATAGCTATATGCTGCTAAATCCTCGCAACCAAAAAAATTATATAAAACGGTCATTCCCGCGATTTCTAATAAGCCATAATACTTACCCTATGTAATTTCCTTCTAACTTTTCTTATTCCTGTAAAATGTTGTTGAGTTGGATTGCGACGTGTCAGAATTAGGGTGACGATAAGTAGCCTTGTTCACAGGAAATCGTGTATAAAATTAGGATACTTAAATAAAACCATACGAAGTTGCCAAGCCACTTAATATTTCTTTTTAATTTTTATCTGTTCAGGGACATTGCTGGTAATAGCGGGTCGTAGCGGGGCATTGAGGCCTGTGCTTGGGCATTACGGACCAGTGTTGCCAGGAATTGAATTATTCTTTAAAATGACCGGGAAACCTATTTTTTTTATGTCGGTCAAATTTTTGTCCAAAGAAATTGGATTTGTTGCGGGCAGTGCTTGGGCGGGGATGGGACAATTCGCTGTGGCCAATTTGCGGCGGTGCTTTACATTTTGCCTCTGGGACAATTAGCCGCGTTAATTTTTGTATATTTTATAAATATACGGTTTTATTTCCACCCACATTCCGCCATGAAATAAATCAAAATTAAAAAAAAAAATCTGCTAAAATAATTGATATGTATTGTAAAGGGCGTAAATTAAACATCCATGCACAAAAACAATGAGAGTAACTGATAGCCTGTGCAAGGCACAAAATTTCTTTGATGTTTCCTATTTAAACAAGGCTAAAATGCCCAACATTGGCGCTATCACTGTCGCTCATATAGGTTGCAGATATAATCTATCTCTATTCGAAGGAACCAAGAGAAAAGTGACAGGGTGTTATACGCTGCGTTGGGTTTCAGTTTTTTGGCAATTAAAAATTTTTTAAAAATGCTAACGTAGCATCGTATTAATACACTGTTTTCGGAATATAGTAGACTATATTTTGCTCAATATTTCGTGTTATAACCAAAAACTTCGTAGGAGCTTTAGTTTCTGAGATATTTACAAAAAACTGTCTTCAAAACTGATATATTATAATCATGGCTTCACTTGAAGTGTGATAATAGGCTAGCTAGGAAGGTGTAAGATCCGTCATGGATCTATTTATTTTGTAATAAAAAAAATGCTAAATTTTAGGGATTGTCACCATTATATAGGTAAACCTACTCAGTTTTTATTTTCTAATAAATTACCAAATCATTTTTTAAATATTTTTTAGGATAAAAACGAAGGAAAAAGACGAAGAAAAATCAGCCTCTTCTTTAAAACGTAGAAAATCTGAGACTTCTTCATACAGTAGTTTAAAAGTGACAACGCCCGCATGGACAACTCCTCCACCACCAGCGACGCCTGATATGGGAGGGGGTAAGTCAGTTACAAATCACACAAAGGCGTTAAGGACCTACTTGAATTTTACGTGTTAACGCCATAGACCATAGATAATACGAATGGACTGGCCCCGTCGCATAAGCGCAATGCTAGTGATAGTGAGATGGGGCTAGTCAGGGCAAAACATGGACAAAAACTTTACAAAAACACATTACGTTGTATGGAAAGGACCTCTTTTTGGAATTTATTCGAAGCTTTTGAGTTAAAAAAATGACTTTATTGGACGTAAAGAAGTTTTGGCAATTGCGCTAGAATCTAGAAGGGTAAAGTTTAATACGAATTTTCAATTAAAAAAATACTTAAACTTAACTTAAACTAGTCTTTTTTTTTAATTTAATAAAATATAACTAGGACATTAAGTTTACAGGTCTGAAATGTCTAGGTTGACCACTTATAAGGTACCCAAAAAACACCAAAAGGTACCATTAAAAAACGTACATGCTGAACCAGGAACATTTTAAACTATTTTAAAAACACCTTAGCTAGTTACAGGAATTTTTGTCAGGGTGATTCAAGTTAAATGTCCACCATTGCTAATTTTGTTACTATTACTACTACTACTATGTCGGTTAAGAACGTTTTTCTACGTTGTCCGACGCCTATTCTCCACCTCTTTCGATCATCTTCCGTCAGGTTCATTGATCTTTAGATTGACTCTTGCCATTCCAGGTTAGGACGCCCTCTTTTTCTGCGCCCTATTGGTTGCCATTCTAGGACCTGCTTTGGTAATCTTTCGTCGTTCATCCGTTGTACCTAGCCGTACCATATCAGTTGTCTTTTAGTGATGTCATCCGTTATGTGTTATTATTAAAGATAGAAAAAAGTTTAAGCAAACTAGAACTTTTGACGCTCTTTAAGATGGTCAAAACAAAAAAACCATCGACCATCGCTGGGGCTCCCTGGTGGTCCAGAAAGGAGAGTTGTCTGGAATTTAACGGTGTTGGGTGTGGACTGTATAAAGTTAAGGGAATAAGGTCATAGGCTAAGCTGGTACAAGGGATTCTGAAATGGTCTAGTTTACCTTCTAGGTTAGTGTAGCAATAAACAAATGTATGTAAGGTAAAAATAATGCATTTTCACTTACCATTTTTATACAGGAAGTGGAACTCATGGGAGGACGCGCTGTTAAACCGTAGTTTTTGCACCCCACATTCCTGTGGTAGGAGAGTCGCTAACACGCGTGTATTCTCGTTCGAAGGCGAAACGGTTCTCTCTGATGCTGCAGCAGGTATCGCTCCTGCGTTCGTTCTCCCACATGTCGCCCAGTGGCGTCGTTAATCCATAGGCGTAGGAGAAAAGGAATAAGTAGGAAGGAATGAGATTACGAAGGTCCATATTAAAGGAACTAGGAACCTTAGTAATTCAAAATGCATTTTATGTAAAGTAAATTAATTATAGCAAATTGTAATACTTGCCTTTAAAACCGCGGGAGTTTCAAATGCAAATAACCCAGTAATTTTAAGTACTTAATTAGTTAATTAATACTAAATAAACAAAAAATAGAAAATGCTCTAGTGAATCACCAAATAGCCTAATTCGAACCAATTTGGTAAATTATAGTAAAAAGAACATATTTACAAAAAGGAAGGCGGGACGAACCATTTCCCACCCCCCTGAGAATGCCCAGGGGCATTTCAGAGAGTTTAATTTGTAGGCAGGGCGCATAGTTTTACCAAAGGCCGTTTGTAGGTACCTTTAGTAGTCTTTACAATAGCAACCCGTGGAACATTATCAGAACCTTTAATAAGGTCTTCAATGCGGCCTAGGGGCCAATCCAATGGAGTGGAATTTTCATCTTTGATCAGTACCATAGTACCAATATCAATGGAAGCAAGAGGTTGGTGCCATTTGGCTCGCTGTTGCAAAGTATGCAAATATTCGCGATGCCAGCGAGTCCAAAAATCGCGGTGCATTCTCTGCAACAGTTGCCACCTGGACAGCCTGTTTAACGCAATATCGCAGTAGTTTGGATCGGGTATTGTACCTGGAGGCCTCAAATTTAAAAAATTATTAGGAGTCAAGACCGCCAGATCAGTAGGATCGGTGCTTAAGGCACATAAAGGACGTGAGTTCATTATGGCTTCAACTTGGGTTAAAACCGTATTTAATTCCTCATAGGTGAGTATTTGATTTCCAACTACCCTGTGAAGATGAGTCTTTAAAGATTTAATGTTTGATTCCCAAATGCCTCCCATGTGGGGAGCAGCAGGTGGGTTAAAAGACCAAACTATACCTTCCCCCTTCACGCAATCAGAAAAAATTTGTCGCAAGTATTTTTCAGAGGCCACGAAGTTGGTCCCGCAGTCTGAAGAGATCTTTGAGCATAGTCCTCTTCTAGCTATGAAGCGGCGCAGAGCAGCCAGAAAGGCTTCTGATGTCATATCAGAGACTAACTCTAAATGCACGGCTTTAACAGCGCAACAGATAAATAAACAGACATATGCTTTCATGGTTTTTGCACCTCTGGTCCGACCAAGAGTAATCGTGAACGGACCACAAAAATCTATACCTACATTTTCGAACACCTTTGCTTCGGAAACTCTAAATTTCGGTAGGTTACCCATAGGGGGTTGAAGGGAGTTAGGTTTAGTTTTCCAGCAAGTATGACAAGAACTTAAAACTTTTCTCACTACCTTTTTAGCAGACAATACCCAGAAGTTTTGCATTAGTAAAAAAGTTGTGGTCTGTATACCACAATGAAGATTGCTGCGATGCAAATCTAAAATCAGTAATTCAGTGAATTTTGCACTAGAAGGCAAAAGAATTGGAAATTTTTTATCGTATGATAAATTTGAATGGCATAAACGGCCTCCAACACGAAGCAAATCGTAGCTTTCATTATGCAAAAATGGACATAATTTTTGAAAAGCTTTTGGAAGCTGTTTCTTATCTTTTAGTAATTCAATTTCTTTTTGGAAAGAAAAAGATTGTACGCATTTCGAAATAAAAAGTAAGCTTTTGTAGTAATCCTGATTTGTAAGGTAATCAGTAGCAAAATTGTATGAGGGATTTTTAAACTTTTGTAACCCTCGCAAAAAGTAAGCAACTATTCTCTTAATTTTAAAAAGAGAACTGTATTTTTCAAACAAGTTGTTTACATAATATTCAACTGTTTGTTCGCAAGTAAAAACGTTAAAAATATTTTTTCGCTGTTCTTCCAAAACTGCATTCCCATCATAAGTAACTGTCATAAAATCCCACGTATTTGTAGGTTGGTTTAGAAAAGAAGGCCCTTCTAACCAAAAATAAAATCTTTGTAAATCAGAGGGATACATTTCCCTAGTACCGCAGTCAGCAGGATTTTGTTCAGTAGGAACATAATGCCAAAACTCAGGGCTAATTCTTCCTTGTATATAGGCAGTTCTATTCGAAACAAATGTTTTAAATTTGTGAGGAGATCCCTGAATCCAAGATAAGGTCACTGTGCTATCAGTAAAAGCAAGAATTTTATCAAATTTAATTTTTTCCGAGAACGTTTCTAGTAAAAAATCCATTAATTTAGCCAACAAAACAGCTCCTAAAAGCTCTAGTCTTGGTAAAGTTAGTTTACGACGCAACGGTGCGACTCTAGATTTACTACAAACAAAAAAAACTTTAATGTTTCCATCAGAATAAAAAATTCGAATATAAGCGACAGCACAATAGGCCCGTTCTGAACTATCGCAAAATCCTACTAGCTGGATTTGACTAGCATTAGGCAAAATTATTTGACGAGGAATTTTAACAGAATGCAAAAACTTTAATTCATTTTTAAATTTTTCCCATTTAAAAACAATTTCCGGACTGACAGGGTCGTCCCAGTTTAAGTCTTCTGCCCAGCAGTATTGAACAATTAATTTTAAAATTAAAACTATTGGCGCCAAAAAAGACAGAGGGTCGTAAATGCGGGCCAAATTACTTAAAATTGTTCTTTTAGTGCATGTTTGGAGAGAACAGTCGAAAGTATAAAAAAATTCATCAGTATGAGGGTTCCAATTTAAACCGAGAATTTTCAAAGTTGAATTTTCAGCATCTAAATCGAGAGAAAGAGCCTTCATCGAAATGTGTGACTCAGGAAGATCGGATAGTAACTCGGGACAATTGCTCGCCCATTTACGCAATTCGAATCCACCTCGGCTAAGTAGCTCGATTAATTGATTTTTCATCTCAGTGGCCTTAAAAAAGTCATCACTTCCCGAAATCACATCATCGACAAAAACTGCCTCCTCAATGATTTTTGAGGCAAGAGGAAGGTCCTCATGCTCTCTAGCAAGTTGCAGCAAAGTTCTGATAGCCAAAAAGGGGCTACAAGAGACCCCGAATAAAACTCTATTTATTTCGAAGTCTTGAATAGGCTGGTTAGGATCAAACCTCCAAACTATTCTTTGAAAATTAGTTTGACTAGGGTCAACTAAAATCATCCTGTACATTTGACGGATGTCGCAACAAAAGCAAAATTTATGCAAACGATAAAGTAATAAAATTTTTTGTAAGTCCCTTTGTAAAGGGGGCCCAGTATAAACAGCGTTGTTGAGCGAGATTTTGCCCTGGGCGTGCATGCTCGCATCAAAAACCACCCTCAGGGGGGTGCTAGTAGAATCTTTTTTAAACACCGCATGGTGTGCAATATAAAAATGATTTGAAATTTCGGTCGGCAAAGGTGCAGAAACCGGTTGCATATGATTATTATCTAAATAATCTTGTAAAACAGAGCTGTAGGCAGCATAAAAATCAGGGTTTTGTAGCAATTTCTTCTCAAGGGAGAAAAAACGACGTACGGCAATGGATCGAGTGTCGCCAAAATCTGGAGCAGTAACTTTAAATGGTAAAGATACAATATATCTCCCCTCCTCATTTTTTGAGGTAGTTTTCAAAAAATAATTTTCGCAAAACTCATCTTCGGGGTCAATGGCCTTGACATTAGGTATGTCATCTATTTGCCAAAATCGTTGTAGATTTTTATCTAAATTGACAAAAGAATCGTTCATTGACGTAGTAAAAAATGTTTTAATTTGATTTGTAGTTGAAGGTGAAAGTGAAAGATTGCCCATTATTCCCCAACCAAAAATAGTATTAATGCAGACGGGGTTGTTGGGTCCCGTAGACAAACGACCATCTAGCAAAATGTAAGGGTACACATCGCCGCCCAACAATAAATCAATTTTATCGCTTTTATTAAAGCCTGGGTCAGCTAGTTCTAAGTTGGCGAGAAAAGGAAAACTTTTAATCGAAAATGAGGAATGAGGTAAATCACTACAAATTTTATCGAGTATTATCGCATCAAAATTAAAAACAAAATTATTATCACGCAAAGAGGATATATTGCAATTAATTCCAGATTTTGCCGAAGTTGTCATTCGATCTAAGCTTTGTAGAGTCATGGCGATATTAAATTTAGGAAGGCCCAAACTATCAGCACATGACTTAGATATAAATGAAGATTGAGCACCAGAGTCACAGATGGCGCGCACTGTGTGCCAATTTTGAAAAACATCCTGTATTTGTATTAAAGCGGTACAGAGAAGTACTTCGCGATCATTTAAAGACATACCAGTAACAATGGTGTTAGTGGTTCTATTAAATTCGGTAGCCACGGGGCTCCTCGGGGGTTGCACTGCAGAAGTAGAGGGGCTACTCGCAGAACTAGGTGTAGAATTAATAGGAAAAAAATGTAAGAGACTGTGATGAAATTGGCCACAATGTAAACATCTTTTTTCTGATTTGCATTGCTGGGGTAAATTATGCTTTGAGGCCAAACAGTTGACACACGCTTTATGTTGTTTAACAATCTCAAAACGTTGCTGGGGAGTTTTCGCCAAAAAATTAGGACATCTGTATATTATATGATCGCCACTTTTACAGAGAAAACAAAAATTTTGAGGGTTTGGAGTATTATTTAAGCCACTTTGGCCATTTGGAGACTGGGAGGCATTTTTGGAGGCTCTCTTAGTATTAGCAAACAAAGCAGATCGATTTTGAAACTTTGCTTGATTTTTCTGACTTGAAATTGACAAATCTTTATTTTTTAAGTAATCTTGAGTTTGTTGTATTTGTTCCAACGCAATGCAATGGCTAGAAACAAAAGCACGAATTTTATCATAAGAGGGGATCTCATTGGAGCAATAATTTTGCTCAAATGCCTTGCGCGTGGTTGGGTCCAACCTATCCAAGAGCATTTGTGCCATAATATAATCCCAAAACTCTGTTTTAAAACCCATGACTTTTAAAGCACTTAAGTTTTTCGAAAAACAATCAAGCAAATTCCTCAAATTCGTAGCATTCTCTTTAGTAAGAGTAGAGAAGCCTTCAATTGCCTTCCAGTGAAGGTAAGCTTGTAATCGTTTATTTGTATACCTATCCACCAAGGTGTGGTAGGTGTTGTTGTTTTGAGGGTTGAGAGCTGCGGGACTGTAAGCGCACTGGTTGTTTTATAAAATCTGGGTGCAAAAATCCTTAAAAGGACGATGTAAAAATATTAATTTTTCCGAGCCACACAAAGACAATATAGAGGATTGGCACTCACCTTTTCAGCTGTTTCCGTCGTCCAGAGGAGCTCCTCTCGCTGGCCCAGTCGTTGCAGGCGATCTACACTAGAATCACTTGTTTGTGTAATGGTTTAGTTTTATTTTCTAAGAATGTTATTGGATTTTTTGGTTAATAGAATTTATCACCATGCTGCGTGGTGATCTCGACAGAATACGACAGACGAATCTTTCTTTTGGTTACGCCTCTTTTCGCAGATTCATTTTCCGTAGATGGCGCTGGCGTTTTGCTTGTGCCAATCAAATTGAAATTGTGTGGGTTTTCCGAATACGGGAATTTGGCGCAAAATTTGAATTTAAAATTAAAGTTGCACGAACATTTTCCGCCCACTTAAAACGAAGTTTTACATTGAGATTAATTGAATAAACAAATGGCTATATAAAAAGAATATAAGTTAATTCAAAACCTTAAAGGGTAGGTAATTAAATCCGTTTTAGGTTTATAGATCAAAAGGAAAAAAAATGGAAAAAAAAATAAAATATATTCTAGATAACGAAACACGAAACAAAAGAAGTTGCTTGGGAGTTTAGTGCGCATCTAAAGGTAGTGGGCACAACTTGACCACGGGACGAGTGAAAAGTCCGTGTTGTGTTTTAACAGTAGCAACTCGAATGTAATTATCCCGACCAGGATGTACAGATACTATTCTACCCAGCAACCAGTGTAATGGCGGCCTAGTTTCATCCTTAATTAATACAAGCGTATCTAGCTTGATTTCAACCGAAGGGTCCGACCACTTAGAACGCTGTTGTAAAGTATTTAAGTACTCGAGTTTCCAACGCTTCCAGAAATCGGCATGAATTCGTTGGATAAGTTGCCAACGATTAAGGGTATTAACTTTAAGGGTAGAAAGGTCAGGATCAGGACACGAATTAAGGGGTTCCATTGTGAGGAAATGACCCGGAGTCAAAGACGTAAGATCGTTTGGGTCAGAGCTTTGCTCACAAAGGGGTCGAGAATTGAGTAATGCCTCTATTTGGGCGAGGAGAGTATAGAGCTCTTCGAAGGTTAGTATCTGGTCACCGATGACCCGATACAAATGTGTTTTTATAGATTTGACTCCTGCTTCTGCTAGACCATTTAGGTGGGGGGCTCCCGGACTATTAAGACACCATTTGATTTTTAAGCTCTCAGAAGCTAATTTCGAAAGATTATGGAGCTCCTTAATAGCCCCAACAAAGTTTGAGCCTCTATCACTTGTGATTTGGACACAAGTGCCACGTCTAGCGACAAAGCGTCGTAAAGCAGCGATGCACGCCTCTGTGGTTAAATCCGAAACAAGCTCGATATGGATTGCCTTGACAGAAGTATCGACAAAGACTGCGATATATGATTTACCAACTTGTGCTCCACGACGTCTCTGACCTACAAAGGTTTTGATTGGGCCTGCATAGTCTAAGCAAACGTGTGAAAAACATTTTAATTGTGACGTTCTAAAAGAAGGTAAATCCGACATGTACGGAGTGTAAGGTTTTGGTTTTAAGCGAAAGCAGGGAATACATTTTAATAAAACCCTCTGAATAGCTCGACGTGATGACATAATCCAAAACTTTTGACGAATTAAGTATTGGACTGTGTTTATTCCGGGATGTAAATTTTCGTTATGAGTTTGAATAATGATCAGTTGGGTTAATCTATGAGATTTCGGCAATAATAAGGGATGTTTTGCCTCAAAGGAGAGTTGAGAATGCCGTAAGCGTCCGCCCACTCTAAGGAAACCCAATTCGTCCAAAAAGGGCGCGAGCTTGCGAAACGGCTTAGGTAATAGCTGAGTATTTTGAATTTTTTGAATGATATCCGAAAAACACTCTTCTTGGACCCTTTTAACTAAAACAAGTAGAGCCTTGTGTAGTTCAAAAGCGGAAAAAACGCCGGATAAAGGGTCAGCTGAGGTTTTTCGATTGTGAATAAGTCTTAGAAAATGACAAATGATTTTTTGAATGGTATTTAAATTGGATATTTTATCGATTAATCTATCAAAAAAGTTTTGATTTTGAATTTCTGCCGTCAGCACCACTGAATTTTCCGGTTTTTCTTCTTTGAGAACCTCGTCCGGAACTCCCAAAGAACGTTCATTTATAAACCTTTGAATTTGCCACTCCGTAGTGGGCAAGGTAATCCATGGAGGGCCGTGAAACCAAAGAGGGTGATTTATTAAGTTATTGGGCGACAACCCTCTGCTAGCGCAGTCGGCAGGGTTCTCGAGTGAAGTAATGTGATACCATGGGACTTCGGGGATTGTTTCTTGAATACGACTTACGCGGTTTGCCACAAAGGTCTTCCACTTGTGAGGTGAAGATGTGACCCAATGAAGCGTGACATGTGAGTCCGAGAACGCAAGAATTTCATCGATTACGAGTAATGATGAATAGGTGCGAATAACTAGTTCGAGTAAATCAGCTAATAGAGTAGCTCCAAGTAGTTCCAAACGTGGGATTGAAATAGTGTGTAAGGGAGCAACCCTTGACTTGCCCATGACTAGAGCAGTTTTGATAATTTTATTTGGTAATTCGACGCGAACGTATACGCAAGAAGCGTATCCTAGCTCGGATGCATCGCAGAAACCTAGCAATTGACATCGTTGAATATTATTCGAAAAAATATGTCTAGGTATACAAAGATTCGAAAGAGTGGTTAATTGATTATTGAATTGATTCCAAAGAGTTTTGATTGGATCGGGGGGTATTTCATCCCAATCAGTTTTGCATAACCAAAGTTTTTGCATAATCACTTTGGCTAAAAATGAAACAGGCGATAAGAAACCTATAGGATCCCAAATTTTAGCGATAGCTGATAAAATATTCCTTTTGGTGCAAGGTTTTTCACAAGGGGTACAAGAATAGGTAAAAGTATCTGTAGAAGGGTGCCACTGAAGGCCCAACACCTTAATCGATGTTGAAGAATCGTCTTCAAAGGTAACAGGGATCTGACAATCAGCGGGCGACAAATGTGAAAGAAGTTTCGGATTATTTGATGCCCATTTCCTTAATTCAAATTTTCCCAATTTAAGCAACGATATTAGATTCTTTTGAAGCGATAAAGCACCTTCTAGAGAGTTAGCTCCACAGCAAATATCGTCCATGAAAATGTTATTCAAAAGGACCTGGGATGCTTCAGGATAATTCTTAGCCTCCAGGATGGCTAGTTCTCTAAGAGTTCTAATAGCTAAATAGGGACTTGAACTAACACCAAACGTCACTGTATTAAGCCTGTATTCCTGCAGGGGTTCATTGGGATCAAATCGCCAAAGTAGCCTTTGGTAGTCCCGATGAATTGGATTGATTTGAATTTGTAAAAAGTGCTGTTTTATATCAGTCAAAAATACGATAGAATAAAATCTGAATTTTAATAGAATTTCGGAAATATCGGCTTGTAATTTTGGTCCTATTAAAAGAGTTTCGTTCATGCTTAGGCCTTTCGAACCCTTAATCGAGGGGTTAAAAACCACCCGGAGTTTAGTCGTTGATTTGTCAAGACGAAGGACTCCGTGATGTGGTAAATAAGAACATAACTGAGGTCTAGGTTCGGATCTTGAAATTAAAGACATGTGCCCGTTTTTGAGATATTCTCTCATAAAATCCGAGTACATACTATAGAAATTTGAATTTTTTATTAAGCGAGATTCGAGAGACAAAAATTGACGGTAGGCCACTGAATATGTGTCTCCTAGGTCAGGAGGGTCAATGTGACGAAAAGGCAAATTTACAGTAAATCGGCCCGAAATATCTCTAGTGGTAGTTTTTTGGAAAATCTCTTCACATCTCTTTTCTTCGGGTGAGAGAAACGTTTTTGACTTAATTGATTCTAGTTCCCAAAATCTGCGAATATTAAAGTCGAGAGACTGCTCACAGGAAGTAAAGTAAGAATTGACTTGAGGTGAAATCTTTATGTTTTGAGTTTGGCCCATCAAGACCCACCCAAAAACTGTCTCAAAAGCGGAGGGTAGGCCGTGAGGTCCTGGAATTCGTCCTGATTGGACGATTTCTGTGTAAAGTTGTGCACCTAAGAGTAAGTCAATTGGACCAGGGTTGTAAAATTGGTTATCTGCAAGCTTTAGATTTGAAATATGACTCCAATTGGATGAATCTACCTGTATTGAGGGCATATTCGAACAGAGTTTCGGTAAAACGAAGACTTGAATAGAAAAGGTAGGCTCTTGTTGGCCTAGGGCTCGAATAGTGCAAGTAGAAATGCCGTTAGTGGCCGATGAAGATTGATTTAGTCCCAGAACAGGGATCGAAATTTTGTTTCTTGGCAAGCCTAACCTGTTAAGACAAGCTTCGCTTATCAGGTTAGCTTGGCTACCGCTGTCCAGAAGTGCTCGGACAGGTTGGTAGTTACCCCGACTATCCAGTACCTCTAATTTTATAGTCGCTAGAAGCACTGTCGTCCGGGGCGTCAAGGTGGATAACGAAGAGTATTGATTTGTAGATGTATTTGGATTCGAATTGATTTGAATTGAATTTGAACTGGGTTGAACAAAACTAGGGTTCTGTTGGCTAAGACTTGAATTTGAATTCTGATACGATAAGTTTGTGCCTGTGCTAGGCACGGCCACTTGATTTGAATTAAAACTTTGATTTAAGTTCGAATTTTGATTTGAATTTTGGCTTGAATTAACAAAGGATTGACTTGAATTCTGACGGATTGAATCTGTCGTTTGCGATAGATGAATAAGACTATGGTGCCTATGTCGACATACCCTGCAGTTGTAGGTACTACTGCAGTCAATTACTTGATGATTTGAACGTAAACAGTTGATACATAACGATTGTTGTTTTACATAAGTAAAACGATCTGAAGGAGATTTGGAAATAAAAACACCACACTGCGAGAGTGGATGAAAAGAATTATTGCATAATTTGCACTTATAGGGTTGTTGGTTTTGTCGAAATTGAATATTGGATTGTTTATTTGCTACTTGTGAGTGCGTATGCGCTAAAAAATTTGATGGAGGGCTTGATTTGTACTGATTATTTGAATAAGAATTATATTTTTGGTTACTAGAATTCGAATAATTTGGTTTTTGCTGTTTGGAAGTCGAAGGTTGCATTTGCGTATTTTGGGGAGATAGCTGTACTGTTTCAAGAGCACGGCATTGGTTAATAAGAAACTGAATTAGATTTTGATATGTTGGAATCTCGGTAGTACTATACTTTAATTCGAAAGCGGTTCTTGTGGTTTGATCGATTTTTGATAATAAAATTGAAAATAAACAAAAACACCACGACGTTACTGGAAATTCAAGATTTTCGAGCGCCGCAATATTCTCGGAAAAGGTATCTACCAAGACTCTAAGATCCTTTGCTGACTGGTTTCCCTTTAAAGAATTTGCATAGTAGATTGAGTTCCAGTAGGTACTGGCTAAAAGTCTTTTATTTTGATAGCGATCTGTTAATACCTTCCAGGCGATTGCGTAATTACTTGCCGTTAATTTTATAGAGCTTAAAATATTAAGTGGTTCGCCCTCAAGGAAGGTTAGCAAATGTTGAAATTTCCTTATATCGGAATAATTAGAGTTTTCGTGAACCAAACAAGAATAAACATCGTAAAAGGTTGGCCACTTTTTTACGTTTCCATTAAAGCAAGGTACCTTTAAAGGGCCCAGATCATCGCTACGTGAATAGTGTGAAGTTGCGGGGGTGAAATTTGAATGAACTGAATCGGAACATAAACTCGAAAAAAGAACTTTAGCTTGGTGGTAGAATAGATCCGTATCTTTCCTAATTTTGTCTTGTACTTCGAACTCATCATTGTCGTCGTCTTTCAAGAGACCTATGATGTCATTATGAATGTTTTTAAATTGTTCATAGTGATCATCTAACGATTCGTAAAACGCCTTAAAAATTGGCAAGGAAGAACTATCTGATTTAGCTTTTGTTCCCAAGTTATACGTTTCCGTAATACGAGATATTGAAACTTTGCGTTGATTCTCAAGCTTTTTTAACGACATATTGTTAATTAAAAAAATAAAAAATATTTAAAAGGAATAAAACTAACACTTGACCCCTATTGACTTTAATCAGTCCAAAAGAGTTCGACAGCATATATTTTATTATCGATTTCTCGAATAAATGCAAAAACTGTTATCCTAGGTCGCGATTTTTCTCCCAAAATAAATGCACAGAAAACAAATTGTACCTACTACCGTTTACTTATAATTTACAGGTAAATACTAATTCTACCAGATGTGTTTGTTTACCTGTTAAATAAGAATAAAGCATTCAACTCACAAGCACTTTTGTTGTTTTGAATAACTATAACATATTATTTAAACAAATAACTATTATTTAAACAAATTTCGATTTTTGAATCAAAACAAACGACGTACGAAGTGCCAATTTCGGCTGCAATGAAATGTGGGTGGAGCCACCGTTAAGCCACGCAAGGGGGGACGGAACCTCCTTTCTAAACCGCACACGGCAACAAATGAACCAAAATGGCGAGGCGAAAAAATCTAATATTTCTAGCAAACAAATTTTAAAAAACTATCTGGGTCGTGGGACCAGAAAATGTTGTTGTTTTGAGGGTTGAGAGCTGCGGGACTGTAAGCGCACTGGTTGTTTTATAAAATCTGGGTGCAAAAATCCTTAAAAGGACGATGTAAAAATATTAATTTTTCCGAGCCACACAAAGACAATATAGAGGATTGGCACTCACCTTTTCAGCTGTTTCCGTCGTCCAGAGGAGCTCCTCTCGCTGGCCCAGTCGTTGCAGGCGATCTACACTAGAATCACTTGTTTGTGTAATGGTTTAGTTTTATTTTCTAAGAATGTTATTGGATTTTTTGGTTAATAGAATTTATCACCATGCTGCGTGGTGATCTCGACAGAATACGACAGACGAATCTTTCTTTTGGTTACGCCTCTTTTCGCAGATTCATTTTCCGTAGATGGCGCTGGCGTTTTGCTTGTGCCAATCAAATTGAAATTGTGTGGGTTTTCCGAATACGGGAATTTGGCGCAAAATTTGAATTTAAAATTAAAGTTGCACGAACAGTAGGCATTTAAATAATTTTCAGCAAGGATAGGAATGTCAGAAATGACATCCAGGGCAGGGCCCTTTAAATTAGAAAAAAGCAAATTGAATTTTTCAAAGTTTCCCAGCGACCTATTATTGTGCACGGTAGCATTAAAGGCTTGCAAAAAGGTTGGAAACTCCTTAAATTCCCCTTGAAAAAGAGGTATTTTTATCCTAGGCAGTAAACCATGCTGGTCTGTGGAGGCACAGGGACTGCCCATGGGATTTATCGTACTGCTCAAAAGCCCTCCATCTTCAAAGGGTAGTTCGAAAAGTTCGTAAAATATAGTGGAAATCTCGTCACAGCGTTTGCAAAAGTCCATAGCCACTTTGTTTTCTACTACTAAGCGATCCTCATCAGAGGCTACCAACGTCAACAAAGTATTATGGTGCTTTTCAAAATCTTTTTTGATTTTTGACAATGTCCGAAATTTGACTTTAAAGCCGCTGTGATAGGCAGGGTCATTTTTTGCGAGGGTCGCGGATTCAATGATCAAATTTAGCTGTGAAATCGCACTATAGAGCAAGGCTTTAGCCTTTAAAATTTTATCCGAACTAGACATGATTTAAAAAAAAATCCAAAAAATAATTGACAAAAATTAGGTAAACTGAAAAAAAAATCAAAATTTGGACACCCTGTATAAATATTAATGTCCTACGTTTAATTACAATAATCAAACTATAAGCGCACAAAAGTAAAGAAAATACCCGATGCAAACTAATGATAACAAAAAAACTTGTGTATAAGTTTTTTTATCTTCGCCTCGCGAATTCAAATAAGTAGGTACCTACTATGTATTAAATTTAAAAATAAATACCTACAAATCAAAAGCATTTAATTTGGTAAAACTATTTATCTGCCTTTACACGAAAACAAATTCTCAAGTTAAGAATTAAATTTCCTTCAAAATTTATTATGCACGCAAAAAATGGATACAATCATAGCCATTTGCAGACAGATATTATAATAGTAAATTAGAAATAGATATATTCATAGCAATTTTTACGCAAAAACGAATATAGTAAAGCATCCGCAATCGGATATAGTCATAGCAATTTGCAATAAGCAAAAATGAATATGGCAATTTGGAGATTTTTTTCGAGCAAATTGGATATAATTATAGCAATCCACAAATGTGAAGGCACAACGGCTAAAATAATAGCACTTTGCAGACACTATTTTAAACTATTTCCAGTGACAAACAAAAAAACACCCAAATTCCATACGGTTTTTTTTTTACAAAAAAGAAACGAAAAAACTTGATTTATTCGAAACAAAAAAAAGCATAGTAGTTTACAGATTTTATCTGCTAAATTTATTGTTAAAAATATTTAATTTTTACACAAAAAAAATCGCAAAATGTATTTTAGAAACCTAGGGGTTTTCTAAAGTAGGCATGTAAGAAAAACAAGGGTTTTTCTTGCATTTGTTTTTACACAAAAAAAAAATCGCAAAATGTATTTTAGAAACCTAGGGGTTTTCTAAAGTAGGCATGTAAGAAAAACAAGGGTTTTTCTTGCATTTGAAACCAGTAAAAAAGGCATTTAGGAAAAACAAGGGTTTTTCTTGCATTTGAAACCAGTAAAAAAAAACTAACCTAAAAAGGCAAAAAAACGATTCCAGAAATCCGGTTCGAAGGACCAAAAATGGGGCTCCCTGGTGGTCCAGAAAGGAGAGTTGTCTGGAATTTAACGGTGTTGGGTGTGGACTGTATAAAGTTAAGGGAATAAGGTCATAGGCTAAGCTGGTACAAGGGATTCTGAAATGGTCTAGTTTACCTTCTAGGTTAGTGTAGCAATAAACAAATGTATGTAAGGTAAAAATAATGCATTTTCACTTACCATTTTTATACAGGAAGTGGAACTCATGGGAGGACGCGCTGTTAAACCGTAGTTTTTGCACCCCACATTCCTGTGGTAGGAGAGTCGCTAACACGCGTGTATTCTCGTTCGAAGGCGAAACGGTTCTCTCTGATGCTGCAGCAGGTATCGCTCCTGCGTTCGTTCTCCCACATGTCGCCCAGTGGCGTCGTTAATCCATAGGCGTAGGAGAAAAGGAATAAGTAGGAAGGAATGAGATTACGAAGGTCCATATTAAAGGAACTAGGAACCTTAGTAATTCAAAATGCATTTTATGTAAAGTAAATTAATTATAGCAAATTGTAATACTTGCCTTTAAAACCGCGGGAGTTTCAAATGCAAATAACCCAGTAATTTTAAGTACTTAATTAGTTAATTAATACTAAATAAACAAAAAATAGAAAATGCTCTAGTGAATCACCAAATAGCCTAATTCGAACCAATTTGGTAAATTATAGTAAAAAGAACATATTTACAAAAAGGAAGGCGGGACGAACCAATCGCGTTTTGGAGTTTTCAAATTTTTTATAAAAACATATACGGGGTGTCCCCGACCACCCGTCCACCCCTTTTAAAACCTAGGGGATGGAATTGTTCAATGATCTAAAAAATGATTGTAGCCATATCGAGTACGCTCTTTCAATTGGTGGTATTTTTAGATTTAGGCACCGACCGGAAATGGCCTATTAAGGTCTAAAGTCCGTTTTTTGAATAGGGATGGGCATAATTTTGCAACGAATTCGGATTCTGCGCAAGAAAATATGTACCTTTTATTTAAAACATTTTTGATATATGTCCATCCCTATTTGAAAAACGGACTCCAGGCCTAAATAGGTCACTTCCGGTCGACTCTCAAAGTTAAAAACATCTACCAATAATCAAAATAGCGTACTCAAGTAATTGTTTGGATCATTAAATAAACTTTTCCCCTAGGTTTTAAAAGGGGCGGACGGGTGGTCTGGTACACCCTGTATATTTTCTAATTCAACATTCAAATTATTTTATAAATACCTAGGTACCTTTCGGAAAAGCGGCACAGAAAATGATTTGTAGAAAAACAAAGGCGCCATTAAAAAAAATTAAGAACTTTTCGTAAAAAATGGCGTCGTATTTCTGCAATATCAAAAAATTACTGAAAAACTAAAAATTATTATAATTTTTACTAAAAATGGGGTCAAGAAAAATCACCAGAAAAAAATTGCAATTTACAGAAGCAATAAAAACTTTTAAAAGATTGCGTTGTAGGCGAAAGCATTCGAAAAATTAGTTACTTTTTAAAAAAAATTACACTGCAAAAATATTGAGTAGACTTTTCGCAAAAAATGCCACCGCAAACGAAATATTTTGGTAAAAACGAAAAATAATGATCTCGCATGTGAAAATTTGCAAGAAAATAATAATTCAGAAGAATATAAGTTGTCAAAAATATTTGGAAAAAAAAAGGTACCAGATGCAAAAGTTTCCGTTAACGCCGCGCCGAAAATTTTTACATGATTGATTGTTGCGGGGAGGGGGGTGTAGACTAATTTTAAGCTTAGAGGTTGAATTCCGTGCCTGGTTAATGAAAAACAAAATGTTTCTTGTCGCCAAAAAGCCGGACGAAGAAAAAAGCCGGCTGGACATTTTCCTTTCACCCCAGTAAGTAAAAAATTAGTAAAACCAGATGGTTTTAAAATGGTTTTACACAACACATACCAATAAAACTTTAGTTTGACTTCCTTAACTCTTCTAGAGCTACAATTTACAGCTGCACCAGATTCAACCATTTTTTATTTGTAGCAAATGGAACGTTCTAAAACGAAAAAATTCAGCATTTTTGACCACCTCGCCATCTAACGCATTTTCAAGAAAAAACAGATTAAAAAAAACATTATGTGTCAAGACTAAACCCCCCTTGAGTGTGATGTAATTTAAAAATGGTCCCATACAATAATAACAAAATAGTTTTTTCTGTAAATCTACTTAATAAAAAAGTTAATTTTAACGAAAAAAATAAACAGGTTGTACACAAATAGCATAAATAACACGGAATATCACCAAACAACAACAAACCGCATAAGAAACAGTCGCGATGCTTTACATTTTTACCCTGACTAGCTCTGTCTTACTCAGGAATCATTTTTTGAGCTTGATAGCCAGTCCATGCGTATTATAGGCCTATGGTTAACGCGCTGCTATAATAAAAAACGATCTTTTCCGACCAATACATTTTTGAGTTTGGAGTTACAAGATACCATTTCTAGTTGATTTGTTTGTAGCCAAAAAGCTATTTCTGTATCTTAGATATCACAGTCACCGTTTTCGTTATCTATAATAAAATAATTAAGTTAAGACCCAAATGTAGAGAGGCCAGAACTTGATGTGCCAGCGTGGGCTCACCCGGCCAGGAAAGGAAATTTGGTGAGTCCCCATATAGGGAGACTTTATGGGAAATATTTAGGACGTTTTACTATTCATTTTTCTGGTGGGCCAATTTGTTAAGATAATTTTGTTATTATATTATATCCTGCTAGAACCTACCACTATCAGCAGTGTGATGAAGTTTCGTGTCTTTCATATTTACCAATCCCATTTACTTTTTTTTTGGTGCTTTTAATGGTTTTAGTTATAGGTCAGATGTTTTTTTTTTTATATATAAAAAGTACGTAATTGTTTTCTTTAACTGCCTTTAATTTGCATAATTATAAAATCGTGGGATTTAATGGCATTTTATTCTAGATCATGGGTTATTTGGTTGCCAATTACCGTTAATTTACAAACCTACACTTTTTTGACACCACTCGCGATAAATTAGTGTAACCTTAAATCCATTTAAAAAACAAATAAGAAAGAAAATTACTATAATTATGCGAAACTCACAAATAAGGATCGGGTGATTTTCTTATAGAATTATAATTATGGTATGATCAAAAAAATTAAAAATACAGGCCTCAATGCTCGAAGAGTCGAATATTTTTTTATGGTATTATTACTAAATATATTCACGACAATTTTAGAATAGCTTTATCAGTTTTTTCCAAATTTTTACATATTAATTTTTGAAAGATAATACTATGAGTGTTTGTGGGAATAAATATTTTCACATTGACTAAAATGTTTATAAAAATAGGTTTTAGTTATATTTCGTAAATATGTATATTTTGTAGATTTGTGATTATAAATTAAAAAATTAGAAATTAATTTAATCAGAGAATAAGAGTATAGAAACAATAACATAAATCGTTGTGATTTTTCATTTAGAATGAGAAAGTTATCAAATAGTATACAGTACAGTCCCGATTATCCGAAATAATGTAGACCAAAGTAATTTCGGATAATCGAAATTTCGGTTAATCCGATTTTTTTTTGGAAAATAGGAGTTTAGGATGCGTATACCATAAGATCGACGTAAAAACATTTGTAACACTCTGTCGGCTAACTAAAACAATTCGCATTTTAGACCGTTGTATTGCCGTGAAACCCCGCGAGGAATCACCTACCAGTATAGGTGAATCCCAGACGCGTTTCGTATAATGCGAATTTTTTTGGTTGATCGGGATTTTTGTTTTTAAAGTTTGTTTCGGATAAACCGGATTTCAGAATATCGCGATTCGGATAATCGGGATTGTACTGTATTTCAAATGTAAAATAGTGACCAAACCTTTTTAAATTCAAATAATTCCCACAAATTTAATGGAAAAAAGACCAACCGTCCGTAATTATATAGTGTAAACCAAATTTAAACCGTGTTTTTCTAAGACTAATAAGATTTTAAAATGGAAAATCTCATAACAACTAAAATTAAATATTTTTTGCTAGATGTTCTATAAATTTCTACTAAAATTTTAAAAATATAAACACATTTATTAATACCTACTTTTTCTATAATTATTGTTCTAAATGTTGATATTTGGACTAGGTACCATATCTGAAACTACATAAAAAGTTTGACCATTTATTTTAAAAAAAGGTACCTGCCTAATTTATGAAAAATATTTTTTAATGTTTTTAAATAAAAAATGTTTTAATAATCTTGAAGACGACAAGTATTATAAAATCTAGTTATGAGAACTTGATTTTGCATTATCAAAAAGGGTTGCCACTTAAAAAATTTATGGATGACATAATATTACTAGTTTCGGAAGCCTGTAAAATATTTCCCTGAAAAAAAGTTCGCAGCTTAAAATACAAATTGAACGAGCAACTAAATAAAAACTTTAAATATACTCAATTTATTTAAAAATACCTGCGGAATTGGCACCAGGTCCATAAATTATATTATTTTTAAATCTTATTATAACAAGGGTTCTTCTCCGATAGGTAGCTCTTGTTACCGAGATATGTAAAAATTCTATTTTTCTTAAATAATATGCTGCAAAATCAATTTTTCCTATATAAAGTGCCTTTTTTTTACTTGAACACCCTGTAACTTTCTGATCCAAAAAATATACATGTTTATGCATGATATAAGGCATTTAAATTTAAACGTCGAGTCGGGCGGAGTCCTCAAGTCCATATAAGATTCAGTCCGGCTTTGAAAATGTACCCTTGAAAAAATTTATATTATAAAAAATAATAGTATTAATAATTAAAGGAAATGTAAACATGTTACAAAGGTTTCTTTCTATGTGTTTCGGTTATATGAGATCACTTTGGTATGGGAGGAGGATTAGGTCATAGACTCAAAGACTATACTGTCATAATTTTGGTTAAAATGCAACAAAAATATAATTTTTATAAAATTTTGTTCCAAAGTGTAATATTGCATCTCTTTTTAGCATTCAAATGCGAAGAAGAAGGTTTCTTCCCACACCCCAAGGACTGTAAAAAATATTTCTGGTGTCTAGCCGGTGCCGGAGATTCAGGAATCGTTGCTCATCAGTTTACATGCCCAGCAGGTAAGTTTTATTTAAAAATATTATTAAAAAGTAACGTTTTATTTTTAAAATATTAGCAGCTAAACTACTTTGATCATTCTGTTTTGGTAAGGAAGTATCGGGACTAATAACACCAACATTTATTATTGACTAAATAATTGAAAAACTTACTCTCCCCTTGGCTATCTCTGAACGGCAGTGGTACAAAATAGTGCAAGGTCAAAACAGCGCGGACAAAATCACGCACGCCATAATAGCTAAGGCCATAATAGCGCATGACCATAATAGCACAAGACATAATAGCGCATGGCCAAAATAGCACATGACCATATTAGCGAAGGCCAAAACAGCGCATAAATAAAATAGCACATGTCCAAAATTACTAAATTATCGAGGGCCAAAATACAACAGGTCAAGCGAAAAAATATCGAAACAAAAAATATCGCTATTTTGTCCATGCGCTATTTTAAAAGAGATTCTAGAGGGTGGGAATCCGAACCAAACCGAAAGGAACAGAACCGAACCAGCATATTGACTTTTTTCCCGGGAAGAACTCAGGGAATTATTTTTTTTCAAAAAATATGTTGGTTCGGTTTGTTTCGGATTTGTACTCTCTACGATCCTGGGAAAGAAGCCAGGGAAGTTTTTTTTTCTGAAACATATTGTTGGTTCGGTTCGGTTTGATTCGATTCAAAACGGTTCGTTTCCAGAGCGAGATGTTTAATTTGCTTTGAAAATTATTAGCAAAAATTTAAAAGAATGCATGACCCCTATCTATTTTGACCATGCCTGCGCTTTTTTGGCCTGCGCTTTTTTGACATGCGCTATTTTGGCCAGGTGCTATTTTGGCCTGCGCTATTATGGTCATGCGCTATTTTCGCCAAACGTTATTTTGGCTTGCACTATTATCGCCTGCGCGACTTTGACCTGCGCTATTTTGAACCACTGCCCTCTGAAAATGTTTTATGTAACAATCCTGAAAACCAGAAAGTTTCTCACATATAATGAGAATAAACAGGTACGATTGACTGCAATAATACTAAATATAAAATATGTGAGCGCATGGTCGCTTGTGTAGTAGTCCTGCTTCGGATGTATCGCTGCTATTATATGCTAGCAGTATATATTCGACCGGACTGCCTCGATCAAGGCGGATCAGGAGCACAAGCTCCCACAAGGGTTCGAGTCATTCGAGTCCACTTTTTGCATGGATGTATTGTTATGTCAAAAAATTATTATTCTATGCAAAAAAACATTTATATAAAAAGTGGGCGAGTGCGTAACAACAACGGATTTGAATTAAAAAATAGACCTAAAAATTATTTCCTAATTATTTAAGCTTTACTCATTATTTATTTGCTATTAATTCTTCCAGGCTTGTATTTCAACAAAGCTGCAGACTCATGTGACTACACCCAAAACGTGCTTTGCAACAAGAAACTTCAAAAAGCAACTACGACAACAACTACTACAGAAGGTAAATTTTCAAGGCCGGAACAGTTTTACAAAATTAAAATTTACAGTTATTTTTAGAATGGACATAATAGGTAGTTTACAGTCGTGCCCAAAACGGCCAAAGACTAACGCTATTTGACACTGTTGACATTTGAACGTCACATGTAGTTAACGGCTTCCGTGGAACGCCGCAAACTAACGGACGCAAACATAAGAATTTTGGCTTACGTAGAACGTGCGCAATTATGTTTTAGCGAGCTTCTATTACATTCCGCGCCAATCGGCTGGCGCTGGCTATGCAAGTCACTGCAGTGTTGAGCGGAACGCATTTATTTGACATAGTGGAAGATGGGAAAATTAAAAACAGGGGTAATAGGAAATATTATTTGAGTACTTGGGGAAATTGCCTTTAAATTTAACAAAAGTGAAATGGCGAGTTGCAAATATATTAAATGGCATGTAAGTAATGCAACTAGTCCACAGTACACCGGTCTATTTTTTAAGTGATTAAGGCTAAATTTTCGTACAGAGCTTTATTTGGCCGATATCGTATTACGGACAGATATACATACACACCCACACACACAGATAGACAATCAGAATAATATTGCTAGGATAGGTCAAACTACACCCAAATAACACATTTTCGGCGTAATCTGAAAAAAAAATTTCTTTGAGACTAATACTTTCTCTAGCCATTGCTACGCGGGCTAGGAAGGTAAAAACTGCCGGTGACTAATTCTTTAATGGAACTTTTTTATCTCGTAATTAATAATTTTGAGCTAATGTGAGACTAACCACCTTGTTTTGCTGTTGCCTAAAAAAATGTGTTTGACAGTAAAATCATATACCTGGTTTAGTCAATCGGAAGCTCAAAATATTTTTGCGCCCGCACATTCTGTTAGGAATCACTCGCAAGAAGAAAAATTTAAGCGTCTCGGCCGAATAAAATCACTTAAAAAATAGACCGGTGTACTGTGATCTATTTGCGTTAGATGCTATTTAATATTTCTGGAACTTGCCGTTTCTACAGCTTTACATAAGTCACGTTAGTCAAATTTGAAGGTAACCCATTGACCCATTACGATGTTTGCTATTACCCACGATAGTCAAAACGAAGGGGTAATAAGATACATTACAATTCTAAACTAATTGTTTAACACAAGAAAAATTTAAAAAAATACATAGAAAGACTTTACTTTGTAGTCAAAAAGTATTAAAACTGCAAATTTATTATTTTTATTTCCTTTAGACAAAAAAATATTCCCCCATCTTCCCCTATTGACTTAACGTCTCTCTCTCTCTCTCTCTCTCTCTCTCCTCTGTCACGATCTTAATAGTCTTACACGCATAAAATTACAAATAACCGCACCGTCGCACAGTGGAACGACCTTATGGGAACAGAGGGACATGAGGTTTTTTACTTAAAACTTTTAATCTGGAAAAGCTAGAAATGAGTTTTACACACAGTTATATTGCACAAAGAGCAACGTTTTAAATAAAAAATAAACCATACACGGGCGACTCAAAAATATATTGCGTTTTACAAAAACCTATTTTTTATATTCATATAACTTTGCTTAAATGTCATCTAAATTTTTCGTCTTGAATTTTTTGGAAAGAAGGAGCTTTCAATTTTATTATAAAAACATATTTTTTTATAAAACAGTAAAAAACTAGACAGAGTGAGTCTTTGACAATTGCTCTTTACTCAAATATTTTTATAGAATTTTCATAATTTTAGATTTCATAATTAAGATGGGTGAAAAATTTAGCTGTTTTGAATTTATTTTATTAGAAAAATATATTACAATTTTTTTCCAGTTTTCTAAATAAAAATTGCCGTTGTTATGATAACAATAAAATAAAGTATTCAATATTTTCTTACCACAAAAATCTTAAAATGAGTCCACACAATAAAAGTTTTAAATAATTTAGAAATTAAAAAGCACTAGTAAAACTTTTTGACAACTCGAATGCGCTTTTTATAATGAACTGCCAAAAACTGACGTTTTGCCCATACGCTCAACTTTTGTTAATTCCATAACCATCTTGGTAGCAGATCGCAGCAGATAGATGTTATATTTTCGTGATCGTAATACGCCAGCAATTATATTGAGATTACTGGTAAAGCGAATCCTGTCGAATATCAAATTTTGTAAATACAAAAAATTAGATGTTGATGTATTTTTACCTAATTTGTTCGTTTTGTGTAAAATTTTCAAAAAACCATTAGGCAGTATTAGGCAATCATATAGCAAAAATAGGTATTTACTAAAGTCAACATTTTATACTAAATTTTTTTTTATATTTACTTTTCATTGGCATTTCATTTAAATAGTAGTAAAATTTGTAATTAGACACACTTGTACAATAAAATGATAATAAATGTACTTCTTTCAAAATAATTGTGTGAATTTTATTTTAAAAATATAAAGAAAATTTTTTGGTGTATGTCTTTGATATTATACTAAGCCGTTCCTCTGTGCGTCGTGGTCGACTAAAAACGGTACTAAAAAGGCTATTTCGAACTGTCAAATATTGTTAAAGTTATCGTTGTCGGCGAAGTTTTATAGGCCTAAATTTGGCACGACGAAAAATTATCTATTTATTATATATTAAAGTTATTTACGCCATGTACAGGGTTCTCCCGAATATTTTTACACCATATTTAAAATGTTTATTTGTATAGATATCAAAATATGAAAAATACAAAAGTTTCATAATTTTTTATAAAGTTTAGGAATCTTTAGGTCAGAATATCAAAAAAAAATCTAAATGTCAAAATTTGCCAGGTTCATGGTTTTTTTTAATGGATATTATTTTAGATTCTTATAGATCTTTTCTTTCTGATTTCAAAAATATATATGTTGGGATTATTTCGTTTATTCGTTGGGAGATATATGCGTTTAAAACTTAAAAACTTACATTGATGTTCTTTAAAACATCAAGGCAGCTGAAAAAGACAATCGTATTGACACAAAACGTGATGCTGTTGCTTTTGTAAGGTGTATAGTTTATTTATATTTATCATTCGCGGTGATTCTGCGCAATAATGTGTGCTAAAATAAAATACAATAAAAAAATAACAAATTTAATAATTAATTGTTAATTTTCAACATAGCCTCTTCGATTATTAATACAATTTTGAATAATTCTTATAAATTTTCTGTGAATAGCAATTTTTTTAGTTATGCAGCGTCACAAATTTTTAACAAAATCTACTTAATTAAAAAAAAAATATCGCGTGCGGCGAAATTAAACTTTATTTCGGTGCTCAATTTCACACCTCAGGCCTATAAAAAAAGCAAAAATAAATATTTTGGTGTCTTCTGCCATTTTGGACCCATAGTTGCATATTAAATATTATTTAAATAGGCGGCCATAAGGGTTCTAACACAAGTAATTACTTTCGGGTTTTAGTTTTTTTTATTAGGTACTTCTGGTAAAAATAATAGATATACCTAGGCACAGATTGGTACCTACCTATTGCAAGATTAATTATTTAAAGCACAATAATTAATAATTGTTGAGTTTCCGTCCTCCTGGGTAGGACACCCAGGCCTAGATAAAGTCTGTTTAGACGGCCGATATAAGAGGTTGCCCTCCACCCAACCTGCAGCCACAATGGATATCATTGCACTGGCCCTCTCGATTGTTTGCACGATAAAAAGCATTTAAAAGTGTTGAATTAAACGCTTTTAACACAACACTTTTAAAAATAAATACAAAAAATTTAAGTGAGGTTATGTTGATGTTGTTCTTTTTTATTGGTTTCATAGGGCAAACAAAAATCCTTGTTGCGATACTGTAACAAATAAAACCAAGTGACCACTATAAAACAATAATAGCGTATACAAAATTATATTAATTTTGATTTATGTAAACCAAACGGACTTTTTTTAATGGTGAATGATGGGAATAAATTTGTTTTTATTTTAAATATTTGTTATTTTTTTATCAAACAACGATCAAAAAGCATTTTTAAGCTGGCGCGCTTGTTTTGATATTTTATGAGTAAAATAAATCTGGCAGGTAATTTGATGATCAACAGAACGACAAACTCCTCATAAAAAAAATATATTTTTTTATGTGATAAAATATTTTTGGGACTGTTGTGACCTAAATTCTTTTATATATCCATTGTGAATCTAAAATATCGCTAAAGCTTTTATAGGAAAAGTTCTTTACTTTACTATTCAACAGAATCGCCAGGATACCAAATTACCAAATCTAGTTTTATAACAGGATAGAGGGCGTTTCTGATTTGCTTTTAGAACCTGGCAAAATAGCTTTAGGCTCTAAAAGGTTCTGTACTGGTGGAACCACTAGAGGGCGAAGCTGAAGTTTATTTCTTATGGTTTTATAGTGAGTTTAATACATAGGTTGCCACCAACAATTGGGGAGTCCCATTTAGGAGATTTAAGGGGTATGTAAGGGTAATGGAAACATGCTAGCGACCAAACATGGAACTAATGGTTTTAAGAAAAGGCGCTGGCAACCTTTTAGCTTCTGCTATAAATAAAGAAATGTTACTTGGGCAATATAAATGTTTAAAACACTTAAACGCATGTATCTCTAAAACTAATAGACGAAATAATTCCAGCATAAATATTTTTGAAATCAGGATGAAAAGTTCTATAAACATCTAAAATAATACACAGGGTGTTCAATTAAAAAAAATCATCGACCAGTCAAATTTTTAGATTTATAATTTTTTTTTGACATTCTGAGAGAAAGATTCTTAAACTTTGTTAAAAATTATGAAGTTGTGTTTGTCATATTTTGATATCTACTCGAATAAACATTTTAGATATGGTGTAAAAAGATACGGGAAATCCCTGTACATACCGGGATGCGACAAATGTAAGGACACTCATCGTAAAGGCAAGCTTTATAGGAAGCGAAGCTAACGTCAGGCTTTCTATTTTTTAGTTATTATTTTTGACATGTTTTCCTCGGTTTCGCATTGGCGGTTCTGTTTTATTTTGAAGATGTTGTTTTACACAGTATGAAGGTACCTAAACTATATATATTTATGTAATTCGAATTAAAAAGTTATGCTGCAAACTATCTTGAAACTGTATCATTATTAAACATGTTTTCCTCGGTTTCGCATTGGCGGTTCTGTTTTATTTTGAAGATGTTGTTTTACACAGTATTGAGGTACCTAAACTATTTATTTATATAATTCGAATTAAAAAGTTATGCAGCAAACTATCTTGAAACTGTATCATTATTAAATAGATCTTTAGACTGTGTTAAAACCACATTTTTAAAATAACAACGAGCCGCCAATGCGAAACAGAGGAAAACATGTCAAAAATTATAACCAAAAAAATAGAAAATCAGAGTTAGGCTTCGCTACCTGTAAAGCTTGCTTGACGATGAGTGACCTTAGACAAATGAGCTGAAAAATTATGATCTGATGCATCCCGCTAAACAATGTATTTAGTGCCTCCTCCTTAAAACGTTACAGAAAAGTTTACTAAACATTTTAAGACCAACAAAAGTGTTGGTGTAAACATTGTATAGAATAAAAAGTTTGATAAAAAATTAGGTATTCAAAATAGGTAATACTTTTTTTGTTGATTTTCTTAGGTATAAGTTCAAGCTCCTCTTCCTCAAGTACCACCTCAAGATCTTCCATCTTAAACGGATTATTTTCAACAACAAGAGCACCACCAAAAATTACAGCCGCTACAAGCCGAACCACATTTCTTGCTAGAACAACAACCACAGAAGTACCAGAGGTAAGTCAAATCAAACATAATCCATAATAATATTAAACATACTCGAATGTTCTTTAGTGACTGATTGTTTGTTTAAAATTCCATAAATATCGTCTTTTTCTAATTGGTTTGAACTTTTATAAATAGGCCTTTTTGATTATGTTATTGCCCGGTAGTGGCGCTTAGCACCCTTAAACTATCTAACCCGGCACCTAGGGCATCCCATTCTGGGCTCGTCGTGCATCACATACTGTGCTCGACTCAGATAATAATCATTGAAGTACTATCTAGTAACCAGAACTGAGTAGACTTCAAATCAGAATGCCATGGTTGCGCCCAGGTAGAAAGGGGTCATCAAATGATGTCTTTTTCTCGTCGAAAAGTGTTCAATAAAGTGACCAGCAGGTTATCACCCAAAAAATAATTATCGTCTTACAGATACAGTTCCTTTACGTCTTTTCGCCGTGTAATTCTTGACGTCTTAAACACGTCATTTACTGGTCACTACCCATACAGCATAGTTTGTGCAAGGGCCGTATATTCATACTTACATAGATAATAGGCGTCCCAATCAATGCTGGCTATATGAGACGTGAATATATGTACGTAAAATATATTAAATTTCAAAATAAGACAAATTCCGAGCCTTCGCTGTACCTTTTCCTAGTGCGAACGAACCTATTCCAGGATTTTCAGGTCTAAGTTTCCGTTCTGTCTTGGTTCCAAATATGTCATATTACTGACGTCATAAAGATGTTATTTACTCGTAAGTTTAGAGACGTCCTAGATCACCCAGATTGACCGCTTTTTGACGCGTAAAGGACGTCCCTTTGCTACCTGGATGAACTTAGACCACTAATGGATTATAAACCGTTTGAAATAATCAACAGAGTGCAAAGACTAACAGTGTGCCAGCATTGGGTACTAGCTCAAAATAAACAAATATATCCTGCCCCATATATTGATTTACAAAATTGTCAAGCAACCGAATCTATTTAGAGAGAGAATGAGCATCTCCCCATGTCAGGACCTATAGAAATGCGGAAATCAAGTCAGATTGCATGCGCAGTTTGACTTTCACCCGATTTTGAGGGAGTAATCCTTCTCACCCGTTCAAGTATTCATAAACTGGTGTGTCAACTCTTACAATGCCGACGGTCTGGTAGTTACCCTGGTGCTATTTTTATCTCCAGACACCATCAGAACTTAATTGGTATACTGTGATCAGAACCTATAAATAGGTCTATGACAATGAAGATAAAATATAGAGATCACAGCTGTCTATAACACACTATATTTTTAGGAGGAATATGAAGATGAAGAATATGAAGACGACGAAGAAAGCGACAAAAAATCTTCCGAGGAAGATCCAAAAGTTATTAAAGAATTAATCGACTTGATCAGAAAAGCAGGTGGAATTGACCAACTCGAGAAACACCTTAAAATTGGTGGGTCTCAGACGTCAGGAAATTCAGGTAAAATCATTATTAAAACAATTTGGTTTAAAGTTAAAATTAATAGTTTAGATTTGAATTCTATTTTTGTAATAACTCTAGAAGCATAGCATTTAAGGCGTGAACATTGAAAAGTCGATAAATTCATTGTCTTTCATTAAAGTAAAACCGAAACCAATCTATATTTAAAAAAGTACTGGGCCGATATACATCAGGTTTTTGATGACCTTTTTTATTTGTTGTCTATCATATATTTATTTAAACAAAAAGTGAAATTAACATTTTTATATTTGATATTTTAATCAGTACGTCACGTGAAATTGGTGAGCAACTAGCGATTTAAAAACATATAATTTGAAAACCCCTATTATATGTGTTGGCCAAAAGTTTTATTTATGATGTCGTTTGGAATGGCGTGTGAGCTTTTCCAAATTTTTAACGTTCAAAATTTGTATACTTATTTTACGGTATACAGGGTGTGAAATATTAGCTAACAAATTAAAACTTACTTCCTTATAGAACGATTTTGTCTTTTGACATGGGGTTGGTTTAGAGTTTTTTAAACTTCTGCAGCTTTTAAGATGTTTAGATCAAATTTGACACGCAGATTTCGTTACAGGCTTAACATGATTAAACAATCCAACTGCTTCCAAGAATCTAAAGGGTGATATTTTTTAGGGGACATGCTCCTTTCTCAACCTTTAAACTTTTTTACGGTGCGCCACTGGTATATACTTTGTTTTATCCAAAACCATTTTGTATTTCTAGAGGCTTTTGGTACCTGCTACCAAAAAGTAAAAAACAAGGGAAACGTTTTGGAATATTTAAAAGAAAATGCAAATTACAAAGATTTATTTTTTGTTTTTCTCTATAAAGGGTATCGTAAAAAACTCAGACACAGCTAAAATTTGACGCCCTGTAGCTCGGCAATGAAAAGCTTCTTTAGAAATTGTCAGGAGTCAAAAAGCTCTTGATGCAAGAAATCACCGTATTAATTTTTACCAATGTTTTGGAAACACACTATATAAAAACTAAAACATTTTTTTTTGACAGGCTCAGACTCTACGACTCAATCTGTTTTAAGCAAATCAATCGTTGAACGCGTCCTAAGCAAAACATCACAAAGTACTCTTAATGCATTGAGGAAAAATACAGGTACTACCCGAAACAGTGCTGGCCCTCAATACCAGGGTCTGGGAAGTACAAAAGGCAAAACAAATGCAAGTGACAGAGGACGTCTTCAGTATCAAATTATTGCGAGGAAGAGGTAACATTATTTTTATTATATTTTCCAACTTAACCATTTTTATTTGTCAAAAACACTATGTTTATTGTATTACAAATGAACAATTTTGATTTAACTTAATTTATTACAAAAGTTATAATTAAACTTAGGGTTCACTCAACAGTTCTGCCCCCTTTGCTTCAACTATTCGAACCTACCAAGGTGCATTCACAATGTTTCTTCATCCTTTATGTTTCTTAATACTTTATTTTGAATCGCTGTTACTCTCTTTCGTACAACCCCAATAAAGTAGTAACTTGCTATGAATAGTTCAATTGCACTTCTTTTCAATTAGGCTGTTAATTTTTCTATACATTATCTTAAGTTCTTTTGTTTTTTGGTAACATATGCTTTTCAATGCAATTTGGTGATTTAGATATAGCACGGGAATGTTATTAATTTTTATTTGTATGTGCTTTACATTTTGTGATCCAATTGAGAATTTGGGCGGCTGCATCCTGAAATTTTTTATTGGTGTTTCAATATATTTTTATACTGTCAATAAACCAGTATCATCAGCAAATGTTGCTAAGGAACAAATTTCTGGTTTTGTGATATTGCTAGTGAATAATAAATATAAATACAAATATTTCTAATAATTATGAATCTTCCTGTTTTACTCTGAAGTTTTAGCAAAAAAAGTTCCGCAACTAATTTCATCGGTTTTAAACAATATCTATTACATAACTAAATGTTTCCTCAGGTGATTTTATGAAGCCAAAAATTATGTTTATTATGTATATTCATATTTTTAATATGGTCAAGTTTTAAATATATATTTTTTTAGACCCACAACGGAAAAAGCAATCGACGAAGAAGTCAAAAATGAATACGTTAGTAAAGATAAAGAAAAACCTACGTTGAATGCAAATTCTAAGCCAAAGAATTCTCTTGAGTATGTTAATATCAGAAGACCTAAAAGTGGACCAAGCACTACCGAGGCTAATGAAGAAGAAGACAGGTAAATCAATTACATATAAAGCAAGAACAAAAAATCTACAAGAATAGCTGCAGTCGGTTGTACTCTAGCATTACTTCTAACTTCTACCGTTCATTTCTCTATTACACGTAAGAATGCAGCTGATCAATAAAGCCAATGGTTTTTTATAATTTTATAAGTTTTATAACTGCAAGAATATAAGAAAATATTTTGGATAATCGAGGTCATCTTTTTTCTCCGTGGTTATAAACAAAAGTAGATACTTATTTTAAATAAAAATAGTAAATATGTTTTTATTTATTATTGTAGTGATTCTAGTCGAAACAATATCCTTGGAGAAACCTCTAAAGAAGAAGACGATAAAACTTCACTTGAGGATAAAGACAATGAAGAAGAAAGGGCCAGTAGAAAATCCAACGGCCTTCCTCAATATGTCAACATTAGAAGACCAAGGCCATCAACTACCGAAGGTATACAGAATGCTTTCTAAAATCATCTTTACTTAGAAAGTAACAACGCTATGACTAAAGGATAAAACTTTCGAACGCGTAGCATTAATATTATACAGGGTGTTAAAATTGGGAAAAAAATATGGAGTGATTACTTGCATTATTTTTATCTCTTTGTAATTTGACCATTAAAAAAACCGAACCGAACCGAGCTAAAATAACCCCTGCAGTATTTCAAATATTTAGCTGAAATTTAAAACACAATTTCTTCCAAAAATCTGATATTGTTTTGGGGGTCATACTCCTTTATCCCATAAACTTTGTTACGGTGCGCTACTAGTGAATTTAAAAATACAAAATGAAATGTTTATTCTATCGATAAACTTTTTAGTTTTTGGAATTTTTTCGCTGCCGTTATCGAGCTAAAAAACAAAAAACAATTCGCCAAATGGTTATTTTACAGTTACAAAAAATTCTTTTAATTTTTTCTTCATAATAACGTTACCAGATTCAACAATTATCAGATATGACCCCCGGACAGTGCTTACTTTGGGGGTAATATGGTTTATTTGCAGCCAGTTTTAGAGCTAGGATGTGATGTATTTTTAGAAATATGTTTATGTATTTTGCTGTTAATAAACCATTTATTTATTATTATTTATTTATTATATCAACAAGATTTTTAACAAAGCAGAATTAATTTTTTGTAAGGATTAATGGGCAGGGAAAATTTTAATGCTCTGTGACTTTTTAAGAGATATGTAACTATTAAAATAATGCAAGGAATCACCCTGTGACTTTTGAACAATGTTTCAGAAACATGCTGTAAAACAATTACTAGAAGAAAAGCAAAAAAATTTGAATAGTTTAATTCTAAAACACAACCTTTATTTAATTAAATAGGGACCGTTGTTGAAGAAAAAGATGGCTCAACAACTTCGAAATACGTGTCCATCAGAAGATCCACAACTCCAGCCAGCGCTGCGCCAGCGGAAAATGAGCAGGCAAATGAAGAAAAGTAAGTCTAACAAATCTAGAGCATGCCAAAGCCTCGAAATGCTGATATGGAATATCAGAATTATGAAAAGGTTATTATTAAACTCTTGGAAAATTTAAGCCTGTTTGAAACGCAAGCGCAATTTTAAAAATAACCAAACTATAAATTTTGAACACAAACAAGTCTGTTTACTTTCTCAAAAATTGGAGTTGAGCTTTATTATTAGTAAAAATTAGTAAAAATACAATATTTTGTCAATTAGTAAGCAGACATTTAGTATTTTTAAGGCTTTTTAAGATTAAAAGAAATAGAAAAATTGAGCATCGTTTAGAATAAGGCCACATCTAGGATGCCTAAAGAAACGGCGACGCCTAATATAAATATAAAAAAATATATAAAATGAACAACTGATTGAAATCAAGTAAATTATTTGAATAAAGAACGAATGTACAGGGTGATTCACTATATTTTGAACCCCCGGTTAGCGCCTTTAATATTAATGATAGAAAAAAAGTTTAAATACAAAAGGTTTATAGTTTATTAAAAGCCTTTTTACTCAAATAACAGATGTTGTCAAATGTAATTCTGTATATCAAAATTTTACATCAACCTCTCTTGTATTAAATGGAACACACTGTATATTATTTATATTTTAAAATGCGTTTTTCTTTCCAATTTTAAAAATGTACGACATGCCTAGGTTGCGGTTAACAGTTTTTGTTATCACATTATCGCAGTTACTACTAATCTTAGAGTAATAATATATGTTATTACTCTGAGCTACTAATGCTAGAAAAAAATTAAATACGTATGACATTTTACTTTTGTAAACAACTTTTGCATAAAAAAATTGATGATGTCAAATTTTGACGTATACAACGACACTTGACAAGATCTGTGATATGAGTTAAAAGGCTTTTGATCAACTTTAAAACTTAAAAAAAATGTTTTTCATCATTACAGTCACATTGTACAGCTGATTTAAAAAAAACTCACTGACTGGAAACATTTGTTTTGTAGTTTAAGCAGTATATATATTCTATTCAATCGGGTTGACATTTACATTTTACAGTAGTGTTATGACGTCCAATAAGAGGAACCTATTTGATTTTGCATGTTTATAAAATAAATAAAATAAAACTTGATAAAAACCAGCTAGCAGTATATTTTTAATCGTTTTTAGAAATAACATGCTCGTTGTGCTTTTCTAAATTTAATTTTGAATCGAATATCTTTATTAGCTTTACCAAATAATACATTTAAAAAGCAAGTTCGATCTTTTTTGCTGCAGTTCGGCACCTGAGGTTTAATGATTGAAATCTATGGTAAATGGGTGATTAGCTGCCTGGAAACTGTAAAAAAACTCTTGCATTATTTGCTCTCTTGAAAGGTGGGTCATTTTAGAGTATTCGAAATAGCGTCTGATCTTCCCGCATTTGACTTTTA
The DNA here is from genome assembly GCA_963576565.1 of Aspidapion aeneum. Taxonomy (NCBI): domain Eukaryota; kingdom Metazoa; phylum Arthropoda; class Insecta; order Coleoptera; family Brentidae; genus Aspidapion; species Aspidapion aeneum. Next base: position 100,041,228 of record OY755043.1, read on the forward strand.
TTTATAGAACAAACTGTTTTTGTATTTATTGAAGTGTAAACTTCTTTAGGCGCGTAGTTTTTGTGTGTAGTGAATTGAACTGAGTCGTCAGGTTCGGCTATGTAACGCTCATTCGGGTGAAGTCGGCTCGAGTCGAGAGGAACATTCAGCGAGCGATATGATGATGCAGATGAAGGCCAGTATTATTAATTTCGCCTTGTTGAAGTTTACACTTCTGCCGTGTGGTCTTAAGCGCACACAATTTTTTATTCTGTAACTGATGACAATGTTATTATTTTTTTTACTTGTCATTGACAGTTTTGACATTGTTAAAATACTAACGTTTTGATAAAGCTCTTGGTAACTTAGAATACCCTGCTCAAATTTTGAAAAAAGTACTTTAAAGATTTGTATCAGTTTTTTTTAAATCAGCTGTACATACTAAGTTTTTTATCTCTGTGAAATAAATTTATATTCATTGGTCTAAAACGTTATTCTAAATATTTAAAATCAATGTTTTGACAAAATTCTATCTAGCTGCTTAGCTATTCAGTCTTCGTGAACCGTTAATTGTGACAACCAGCCCCTCTAAATCTGAGACAACCTGCCCCAAAATACGTTTTAGAAAATATCCCCCCTTAAAAAATGAATGTTTATACTTAAAAACGTATCGCAGTGTCAAAAATCCCATATATGCAAATTTTAAATATTCTTTTGCGATCTGCCACAAATGCAAAAAAAATATTTTTGACATTATAGCGGGCCTCGAGGCCGATCGGTGATCCCATTTTTGAGGAAGTTTTATGTTTTTACCGTTGTGACAACGAAACTGCTTGTTCAAAATTGGATAGGTGTATGAATTAAAAAGCGTTAATAAACGTAAAAAACTATTAAACGTAAATTTTACTACCCGTAAATTTAAAAATATGAAAGAAATAAAAACTTTTTTTTACCCGATTAGCCACGAAAACTTGTTTGATTTTTAAATTCACGGGAACTAAAATTTACGTTTGTTAGTATTATTTGGCTTAAAAATTCCGATGATTGACGCACACGTCTGATGGTAAGTAAAAACGCTAATCAGCGTTGCTCTGACCTGAAATACAGAAGTGCTGTCGTCGGTCACGGATGTTTTTTTTTTCTTTGCAATCGATCTTTTCATCGATCGATATATATAGCAGTTTATACTCGCCTGCTCTTGTTCTAGTTTCTCTCGTATCTCGGTAGATGGTGCTGCTTGCGAGGATTTTCTCACTATAGACATAAAATGAGAGACAAAACTGACTGATTAACTTCGCAAGGGTGTTACATTGACCAATCATTGTTCTGAGGAGGTCCATAAGGACGAAACAGTTAACGTCAGCACTTATTATGGACTTACTATGCACTTATCTTGGACCCCCGTGAGGTTAAGCTTTCGAGCTACCCACGGAAAAATATGAGAGAAACAAAAACTTATTTTTACATGATTAGCCACGAAAAATTGTTTGATTTGTAAAAAACTATTGTAGCGATTGTAGTTAATTAAACTTTTAACTATAATTTAATATGTATTAAAATCTAATATCACAATCACGTAATTTTTTAGGCCACCCGGAGGAAGCACAATATCTGCAAATGAATTGTTTAAGACAACGAGGTATCAAACAATCAGTCGAACATCGAGTACAACATCTCCGACAAGCGAAGGTCTTGAAGATTTAATGTAAGTGGCTGATTTGCAATGCAGAATTAAATATGGCTCTAAAACAAACCAGTCTCTCGGCCTTTATATAATAATCTACAAATATATTTATTTATGATCAACAGGCAAAATAAAATTCTGTAAAATATTTTAAATTTTAATAAATATGAATTAAAACATATAAAACTGAAAAAAATTGGAAAAAGCACATTTTAGCATTTTTCAACTGTACGTCTCGCGAAAACAAACACTTGGTCACCAAAGCTTTGAAAAAACTGACAAAAAAGCACTGTAAGCAAAACATGTAAAAGTTACTTAATCACTCAAAGAAAAATGATTTTATTTTTATTACACAGCAAAGAATTCTACACTTTTTAATTGCTCGTGTCTCCGGTGACTATTTTGAATAATAATATCGAGGGCGATATATTATGGTCACTTTTTCCAAAGAAATTGGTAATAAATTTAAAAAAACAGCTATTTTTTACATAATTCAAGCGTTTTCGCCTTAACATAAAAATTAATATACCTACCTAAATCTCGTTTGTGGTTATAGACATTGAGTACGTAGGGTATTTAAAAAGTTTTCAAGAAATGTCGACTTTAAGTAAAAATCCGCATCGTATATAATAAATCATTTAATAAGTTTGAGTTTTGCAGATCTTTTTAAATTTTGCAAATTCCTCAAAAGTTATGATATTTTTCTAGAAGATCAACACCTAAACCCGTAGACGAAGAAAACAGCGACTCTAAATATCAAGTCATTAGTAGATCAACAACAACTACTACTTCACCCCTTCGAGTTGAAGAAAATGATGTCTCACAACAGTAAGTAAATCAAAAATTTAACTAGAAAAGAAAGCTCAAAATTGTATTATTCTTTTATTTATTCTAAACATGACGTTTTGGTTTTCGAACCATTTTCATTTTACACTTTAAAACGGTTAGAGATACTTACTAACAAAAATACTACTTGCATAAAAGACTAGCGTTTTTTTTCCTTAAATAATTTAAACTTAATTTGATCTTCTTAAAAAAGTAATATTTTTTTTAGGAACCTTATAACCAAACTGGATGAAAACAATCTTTCATCTAGCTCTACAGAAGACCAACCGTCCATTTCTAACATAAATGAAAAATCTGCAAATAATATTGAAAACAGTTCTGAACCAATTAAAGATACGAAGCGACCATCCCTATTTAGACCTCGACCTTTTGCATTTGGAGGCAGCTCAACAACAGCTCAGCCAACAGAATCCACTCCCGAACCAACCAAGGTGAGTCAATCAAATATTAATATTCGGTTGAGGCAACCCATTACCTCTTCTTCCTCTGAAAGCACACCAATAAATGTAAGGTCTAGAGTGCGGGGTTCTTCAAGATTTGGTTCAGCGAACTCAAATGATATACCACTAAAAGAAGAAGAAAAACAACAGGTTCAACCCACGAGAACAAGAAAACGCGTAGCTCTGCCTACTGAAGCGAATATTGATTATAATTTAGAACAAAACAGAAAATACAGACCTGCGGAATTAGCTGACCTTTCTTCTCTTACTGCAGCTGATATAAGCTTAAAAGGGGTAGACTTCCAATCATCCAATAGGCGAAGAAGACCTGTAAGTACGACAACGACAACCGAAGGACCTTTAGAGGAATCGGAAAAAACGGGTTCAAAAACTTTATCTTTAGCTCGCAAATCCTTACAATCTGCTAACTTTAATCGCAGGAGAACAACAATAAAAAATGAAGATCAGTTGAACGCTAGCACAGAACTTAGTTCTACCTCTAGGCCAAAAAGAATTTTCAGAACAACAACAACAACAAAGGCAGACGATGAAGTTCTAGAATCTAAGACTTCCCAACAAATATCGAATTCAACACCTAGACCCAGAAAGGTAGTACGTAGATTTAGACCAGGTTCTAGATCCACAGGTGGTCTTTCAACTACAGAGCCCACAATATCCAACGAAATACCAAGCACATCACAGGCGACTGTTATAAAACGAAAAAGGATCCCAGTTTTTCGAACTAGAACAACCAAAGCTCAAGTTAGCAGTACCACCACAGCAGATTCCATTGCCTTTACTGACGACGACATAACCCTAACCACATATAAACCATCTACAAAACTGTCTTCTTTAACATCTTTACGGTTACCTGTTAGCAATCAAATTAGTACCAAAGTGGAAGAAAGAGCAGAACCACACATAGATATTCTAAATGCCGAAGAAGGTGAAAATATAAAGTTGTCTGAATCTAATATAAGAGAACAAAGTCAGATTAATAGTTTTGCGGTAGAAGAAAAGCCTGGAAGATTAAAGGTGTTTGTTGGAAAATCATTAGATGACATTAGTAAACCAGAAAGTACAAAAGTTACTGAACCTTCCGTTTATTTAAGGACAAGAAAGATCGTAAGAAAACTATCGACTACTGAAGCCCCAATAGAAAAATCTACGACCACAGAAAGCAAACGGCAAAAAGTTATTAGACGTTTAAAGCCTGGCAGTTTAAATAGTTTTAATGATAGGTCTAAGGATGAAAAAATCGATTCCAAACCCAAAAGAATAAGTTTCAAAGCACGTTCCACAACAACGGCTGTCCCAGAAGTAAATAAAGAAAAAATAGAAACCAAAAGAGTTTTTAGACCAAGTTATCAATCAGAAATTACAAATGTGAAAGAAAATGGATCAGAACAAACTGATTTTAACCTTCAAACTACAGAAACCTCCGGTCGCAAATTTGCACCAAGATTAAGTGTTTATACTAGAACGACCCCTACAACACTAGTGGATGTAATTAAGCAAGATGATGATAATGAAGAAGACCTAATTGAAGATGAACAAGATGAGGAAGAAGAAGAATCCAATTTAGATTTTGACAAACCAAAATACATAATTTACACAACTTCGACTTTAAGTCGTACTCATCATTTTGAATCAAATGTAGATTTTAATGATGAAACTGAGAGCGATTTTAATGACGGTACCAAAGGAAACAAGAGTATGGTTTCAACTGTTTCAAAAATGGCTATGAATGCGCGAAATGAATCAGAAATGATATTAGGTAGCGATGGAAAACTACGAAATATTGAAAATACTACTAAGAAGAATCTTTCATACAGGGGAATTGAACGTCCGTCATTTAAAGAAAATGTGCTTTTGAATGAAGAACACACGCAAAAAAAGACTCAAGAAGAAACATCCCAGAATGAACCGGAAAAAGGAACAACCATCGAAAGTGATATTTCAACAGAAAATGATATAGAAACAACAACAATTTTAGTTGACTATATTAATAATTTATCAAACGAGACAGATTTAAAATCAAATGAAATTTTAAATGCTATCCCTATGAACTATAGCGATGTTTCACCGAACGATTTGTTACTTGCAGAAATCACTACCGAGCATAACATTTCAGATAAAACAATAAATCAAGATATTGAACCAATAACTGAAAAATTAACAAGTGAGACTTCTCAGCCTACAACACAGTTAATTCGAAGAAGCACATTAAAACCGATACAAAATAGACCAAGATTTGGCCAGAGAAGAACAACTGAAGAAAATTCTGTCTTAAGTACTGAAGAACCTAATTTGGAAACTTCTTCGAAAAGACCAAGACCATTAAGAAGAGGTAAACCAACAACACTTAGACCCGTTAGGCCTGTTACCTTGGTGGCCAACAAAGCAACTTCAAGATCTATTAATCGATTTACAAAAAAATATGGCATAACAGAAAAAAATAGATTTAGGATACCAGAAAAACAAATTGATGTAGCAGAAAAAGAAAATGAAGAACAAAATTTGAATTTCTTAGGCTCTACAGAAGCAACTTCTTTTACAAGGCGTAGATTTGGGAACGTACCAGCTGGTTTAAGGACGACTACTAAAACACCAAGAGTATTTTCAAAACCAACGGAAGCATCTTCGCCCGCATATGAAGGAGAATTAGGGATTGACAAAGAAGTCGTTAAAAATAGAAATAAGAATTTGTTTTCTAAGAGAAAGATGAACACTCCTTTTATTTCCAGCTCAACTAGTGCTTATATAGTCTCTGACGAATCAAGCAGTCCTATAAATGTAGAAACTGAAGCGGTTGAATTAGACAGTACCACTCTAAGCTCACAACCAATGGAAACTACTGACTATTTAACTACGTTGCATCATGTGTTTGCTGAAGTAGAAAATGGAAATACAAATATGGTGGATTCAAGTACGGAAACTATGGATTCCGCTAAAACACCAAGTAGCAGCAAAGTAGAAAGGCTTATAGAAGTAAATAGAATTGTAGAAATTAATGCTAAAGAGAATACAATTAAAAATCATGAGGTAGAAGAAAAAACAAAAGTTGAGAGTATTCCAACTTTAGATAAAATTGGAGAAATAACAAGAATTACTGTTATTAAAGTTGTTGATGGAAATAATAAAACCGTTATTGAAAATTTGGAAACCAATGAAATCAACAACAAATCAGATAGCGCATCACCAATTGAGATTTTACATGCCGCTAAAATTGAGGAGGTGCCAAATCCGTTGTCTGCCCAAAGTGTCAATCTTATGAATTCCGATTTTGATATAAACCTAGCAAGTAGTAACAGAGAAGAAAGAAAGTTTGAAATATTTGGTGGAAGCAAAGTATCAAATGACAAAACTGTTGGAAGTTTTCCAGAAATTATAAATGGAGGGTCCCATATTAACGTAATAACTTCCAAACCGTTTATAAATTCAGAAACGTCAACCATTTCCTTAGAAAGTTTGTTTATTACAGGAAAAAGTCATTTGAATCCCAGCTTTTCAAACGTTGATGAAATTTTAGATACAGATAAATCTGAGTTTGTAAATGTTAGAGTTTTAAGCGACAAAGAAACAGACAGGGTTCCAATTATACAAACCTTAGAAGATGAAGAGGTTACAGTTCAGGCGCAAGTTATGGAGGTAACACAAAAACCTAGTGCTAGAACTTTCAAAATTGTTCCAATTAGAGTAGAAACTGCAAAGAACGTTGCTATATTGAACAACTAAAATAGAAGCAACAAAAAACTAATTTAATTTTAACAAATAGGTCTTTATCTAATTAGAATAGGTTTGTTTAGTAAATTTAACAAATTTTATTTAAAAACTGAAGGTTATAGTTTACTAAATGAGCTTATGTATGTTGCTTATATGTGTACATAAAATAATTTAACAATTAGATTACTTAATTATTAACGGTTATCTACTCAATACATTTAAGTGTGCTTTTGTAAATACGTTTCTAAAGTATCCCTTTCTAGCACTTTTTGTAAATGAATGCACTTGAATGTTTTCTTCTCTTTATGTTGTGTGTGCTATAAAAGTATACAGTTTGTTTTAAAAGATTGAAATTTTTTCCCAGATTCTAACATTTTTATTCAAACTATCACATGCCAGATATAATTTCAGTTAATCGCTAATACTAGATCAACTTGTTATTAATTTAAATGGACAGGGTGATTTTTTATAAACGTACGTCGCCATAACTTTACTATTGCTTGCCGTAGAAAGATAAAACAAAAACGGTACTAAATGATAGATCGATGACCAATTTCCACATATGACACTCTTTTGGCAGCCATCACTATGTTGGAGCTAAAACAAATTGGTCAATTTTTTAATGCGCTAATCTCGAAAAACATGTATCGCAGCATAGCTATATTATATCTTTTTAAAATCAAAAAGCAAATGCGAATTTAAAAAAAAAATAATTTGATTGTAGTTTGTAAATAGTGACAGCTGTGAAAAAAGTATCACATATGAAAAATGATCATGTTTCATCTTGGAAATAAAATTTCGGACGTTCAATGTCATTATTTATTTTAAACACGCCTTTTTGGTTAGTATGGATCTCTAACCGTTTTCAAGTGTAAACAGTTTAAACATGAAAACGGTTGGACAAATATACTAACCGAAAAGTCGTGTTTAAAATAAATAAAGACAATGGAAGTCAAAAATTTTATTTCTACTCAGTCATTGTCAAAGAGTTTCAAACAAAGATGTTTCATCTTTCTATGGCAAACATTAACAAAGTTATGACAAGGTTCGTTTATAAAAAATCACCCTGTATATATTTTCTGTATAGCAAAAAGGCCAAGGTTTTAATCAGATTTAAAAATATCCTGTTAAGTTTTAAAAAGGCGGATAAGTTTAAGGTCACAAATTTATTTACCTTCATTTTTTATGTTATCCACGAAAATTTAAACTGCTTGATGCAATAAATTATTTTTTTGCATATTTAAGGTATCTATTAACCTATAATTAATATTTGTTTAATAATATCTTCTCTAACTGTTAGTCGATTTTTATGAATAGCAAGCGATTTTGGTTTAAAATAATGGACGTTTTAGAACCAAGAAAAATTCTGCTATTTTAAAATTTAAGACAATAGGGACATTTTTGGTTAGTTAAAATAACAGAAAATTTAAGAGCTGTTACCGTTATTGTTACTAAGAATAACGGCAATAATTCAGGGCAAAAAAGATAGATTTTTGGAACACTAAAGGTAACCTAACACAAACGTTAATTTAGTAGTTTCACACTCTTTCATCTTTTTGTTTTTTATTTATTTTTATTAGATTTATGGCTTTTTACAAACCAAACTACCGAATTTTAGTAAAATATTCGACTGCAATAAAAAAAAACAAAACAAAACTAACCTTAAACATAACAGTAACATTAAAGGATGGCGACCGTAGGTACCGGGCGCCGGCGCCGTACATAACAAAAAAGGCGCGCCGTTACCGTACATAACAAAAAAGGAGCGAGAAGCTGCTAATGCGCAGACTCAGTAATAAAATTAACGGTAACAAAGTGTAATATACGCGACCCAAAATGTCCCTATTATCGGGTTCTTAAGTTTTCACGTGCCTACACTCACCACCAAATCAAAAAATGTTTATATAATCAAAACTTTTTTAATTTTTAACTGATTTACATATGAATGCGATTTTCGCTTTAAGAAGTAAAAATAGTCCGCTTGTTTTAAATGTAGGAGAGCAAATTTAATTAAAATTGTACGTGAAAATACATAAAAATATAATAATATTCAAAATCGACAAAAGATTAAAAAAGGTGGTAAATAAAAAAAAATCAATTTACATAATGTGGCTTGTTTTCTTTGTAAAACATGTTTACAAATACAAGTCAAAACTAAAATTTAGAAAAGTTAAATAAATATAATAAATAAGTTTATCTGTTTCTAAAAAGTTTAGCTTGTACATAAGAACAAAATCCGTTTTCAATTTATAAAAATAAATTTAACTCAGACAAATTGTCACTTCTTTAATTTAACAAGCAGTTACACAAGTCCTTATATAACCGAAATGTCAAAAAAGCACATTGTTTTACAGAAATCTTTTTTCATAGAAAACTTTTTTCAAATACACTAAGAACCAAAACGTTAAGGAACTACTAATTTTTATGGTGGTAGCCATTTTAAAATCACAGATGTTTTTTACAAAAAGTTAGGATAGAATGATAATTTTTGATGGATTCTTACCTGTCGGATATGACTGGAAAATGGTTTGTTTACAGTGTATCAAAAAGTAAATATTTTTAGCAGTATAAAAAAAACCAGTAGTAATTTATTTTTTACTCTAAACTTACCATCTTAATTTTTTTTAAAATCTAGTTTAAAATCTTGCTTTTTTTACAAATTCGGTCAAATACCTTAAGAAATTTTAGCAAATAGATTTAGTGTCAGACTTTTGACCCACTTTGTATATTGTGCACAATGTATTTTTATTATTTGAACACTTATTCATAAACAAACTGTTGCCTTTTTGTGGCCTGTTAATTTTTATGTGTGGCCAGTGGGTGTACTTTTTACTATATTTTCTTTATTTTTATGTAATGTTTATTTTTTATACGAATAAAATATAATTTGTGATATCTTTTATTATGTGTATCTTCTTTTTAATTAGTTTTTAATTTTTGAGTTTTTCTCAGTAGGCTTTTTCAAATAACTTATAAAAACTATATAAAATTTACAAACAAGCACTCAAAAAACTTGTGGTTTACATCAAGTGATACTGTTTAAATATTATTGGTGTTAAAATTAATCGCATGTCAAACGAAATAAGGTTTACATACTAATTTTACAAAATACAATTCGCCGTCAAACAAAAACGAAAAAAATTTGGAAACCTGACTGGAAATATTAAGGCTTGACATCTTTTAAACTGACAAGGTAAGTATTAATTGTATATTATACACCAAAGAATAAAAAGATACCTTTATCCCAAGGTTTATAGTTTTTTTTATAATACATATAGGTACAAGGTGGAACTTTAAATGGAAATTAAACCTGAACACCAGTATTTATTAAGACCTTAACACTTAGCATTGTAGACCGGGTTTAAGTATCAAGTCTATAGACTTGACACCGACCGGTTAAGTGTGTTTTTTTAATACTCACAGGTCAAATAACTGCAAAAATTTGGTTTACCCTAAGGTGCAATATGATAGTAAGCATTTTTAGTGAGTTTCATCTTATGTAAATTCCAATTAACATTAGAAATAAAGAAAAACCACATAAAAATTTTGTAACAAAATGTAATTTTTTTGGAAATTTAGTCCGTGCAGTCGTAGGATTCCCGTTAAAAATAGTCTCAAATTGTAGTACCACCTCTGAGGGGTGGTTTAAAGTTCGAAAAACAGTAGAAATAATCCATGATTGACAAAAAGAACTTATATACAAAAATATTCAGCTAAATAGTACATAAATAACTTATCTAAACTATGTCTGTAGATGTATTACCGTATTAAATACGTATCATTATTTCAATACTGTAAAAAGCACAAAATATATTAGAATCCCTTTTCAATTACACATTCACCAAAACAATCAACCATCGGTTTAATCCTCGCTAATTTGTCTAAAAAATTAACATGTAAAATATAGCAGACAGCTGACACTGACTTACACCGTTTTTATTCGACATTTCTTAGTGATATTTGAAGGTTTAAATATAGCTACCATTTTTAAACCAAAATATTTTATTCTTTTTATTTATTTATAACCTTTGTGTGGAAATAATGTATTTTTTACAACGAAAAAAGATGACCCATATCGCAAGGTATTTATGAACAATTTATATAAATATTAAAAACTATTGCATTCACGGGAAAAATAAGTTAAACCTTCAACCAAAATGTAGCCTTTTAAACTTAGGATTGTAGCACTTAGCACTGTAGACCCTTTAGTAAATACTGGTGGAAAAGTTTCATAACATTCATGCAACATTGCAAAAATTTTAAATTTAATATATATATATATATACTTAAAAATAATGCCAGAATAAACATAAATAAAACATTAAATGTGACAACAAAACATTTAATTTAAATGTTGAAATAATGTAAATGCTTATACGTTTTAAAATCTACTTTTTATTATTTTTAAAAATTTTAAACTTATACGTTTGTTAAACATAATTATAAAATGTGTAATTTTTTTAAAAGTTTACAATACAGTTTCTCTGATTTTTAAATATTAAACTAGATGGCGCCTAGGTGGAGGTCTATTTTATTATTATTGGTTTTAAGTACAAGCAGCTATGATGTATTTGCATCTACACTTACAATAGGTAGCTCGAATGCGGGAAAAGGATCTTGCTATATAATGGGTACAGTTTCATCACGGATCACCAATTTATAAATCACCAAAAATAAATAAATATTACTCTAAGGTTTGATATCCATTAACGACTAAAATCAGTTTTCTCTGAAACTGATTTCATAGAGCTAGTCCACGATAAAGTATCTTAAATACCACATATGATTACATATGATCACATTGTTGTTTTACATATTTAATTTCAGGCCTTATACAGAAAGTACTACGGAATTATATATTGATGGGGTCCAGTCTCGCATAAGTAGTCAAAGGGTGCTGTTTTAAACACTTTAAAGTTTTAAATGACTTTTATTTTAAGCGGCAGGCTATTAAATGTTTTAATATTTATGTAGTCTGGCCCTTTTTCAGTAGAAGAATTTTAATTGGATAATTTTAGTCACTATCATTTTTAAGGTTATACCTTCGATTATATAACCAGTCTTGTAAACATTGGTTATACTTATGTTGAGGTTTAAGGTGTTCATTTTACATGAGATTATGACATACCGTAATAGATTGGTTTTAATCTTATTAAATCAAGGAAGGTTACGATACAGTTTTTAAAGCGTAACCCACTTTGCTCAATTTTATGCACAAATTTGTAGCATGTGCCTCGTAATTTAAATTTATGTCAATTGTTAGTCCTAACAATTTTGCTGTTTAAGAATAATCAATCTTTGTATTGTTAACTGTTACTGCATTGGTCATAAGCTTGTGATTGGTTATATGAATGATATTGGTTTTTTATATGTCTAACAAAAGCTGGTTCCTTCTACACATTAAAGAATTTTAATAAACTTCTCTTCGATACTGTCACCTTTTTTAACTGGCACCTCAAGTGTGGAGTCGTCGCAATATGTGGTAAGCGAGTTCGGATGTGAGAGTCTCAAAAAAGTCATTGACGTGAATAATGAATAATAGCTTTCTTGAGGAACCCCTGTAAGTAGAGTTTCATTATCTGATTTGTGTGACCCTGTCTCGTCTTTAATAATTTCTATTTGCATGCGTTTGCTCAAATATGACTCAAACCATTTTAACGCCAGACCTTTGACACCATAAGCTTCTAGTTTTTTTATTGAGATGTTATGTTTAATTGAATCAAAGGCTTTAGATAGGTCCAGTAAGATTCCACAGGAAGTACATTTCGCCTTAAGTATACCTATTTTTGAGCAAATTAAAAAAAAAATATCTTTTATATAAGGTTATTTGAAGTAATTTTGAGAAGGAAAAAATAAGACTAATTGGCCTATAGTTATTAAAATTATTTTAGTCGTTGTTGGTGCAAGAATTATTTGCCAGCTTTTGGCTACCTTTATATTTTAATATTATTTTTCATTTCAAATTTCGCGGGGTATATGCATATGATTTATCCCCGCACCGAGACACGCGCGAGTCTGCGCGAGGAGTCGCAATCGGGAAACCGACAAGAAGCACAAGAAACGCCGTGAGTGCTACAATTTTCCCGTTTTTCCTATCTTCGAAGCGACCAAAACGACTGCAACTAGATGAAAACTAAGGTAGGTGCACTTTAGATATTTTATATGCATCGTTTTTTCTGATTTCCTTTCAATGAACTTTACAATTACGTTTTTCAATTTGTTATCTCAAAAATTTGGGTATTTCTTGAATGAATGGTGTAAGTGGTGAACCAGCCAACCTAAACTCAACCCAACTTACGTTTGCACCCTCAGTCGTCTTTTTATACATTTGTAAAATAAGAGCCTCGTTAAGTTTTTCTTGAAAAACTCCTGTCAATGTACTGACGTTAAAAATATATTCGAGAGAGCGCTATAAACTGTATATTTTTTCAAGAGAATTGTTGGAACCGAGGGGTGGCTCGGTATTTCCTTTTGGTGTACAGGTAAGGGGAAACATCAGGAGATACTTGGGAAGTACTGGGAAATATACGAGGAAATACCGGGAAGTGCTTGGGAAATACTAGGAAATACCATTGAAATTTAAGGAAATACTGGGAAATACCTCAGGAAAAACCGTAGGTATTTCCTTTTGGTGTAGAAACATCGGTGATCGAGCCAACCCTCGGTTGGAATTTCTTCAGAAGTTTTTCGGATTGAAGAAGATTTTCGTTGCGCGTAAAAAATTATAAATATATTTTTGACATGTTCAGTGACGCATGTTAAAAAATTATATCGGTATTTTTCTTTTTTCAGAGGCTTTCGAATAAGGTACCCCAAATGAAAATTTTTACAAAATATTTATTTTCATATTGACATAGGTATATCAAAAAAATACACTATTGTTTTGTATTTTTTTAACTTTCGAGCTGCCATAAGTGAGGTCATCCACTGTAAAAAAATTGTAAGCCAGTGCAGAAACTCAGCTAATGAGTTTTTGTTTTTTTTTCTAAAAAATTAAATATAATCCCGCTAGAGGCAGCGTTCCATTTAAAGTCTTCACCTTGTATAAAAAACATATTACCTCCTATAAATAATAAAACACTCAACAAAATAAAAATTCAGCTTCTTATCTTCAAAGTGCATTATTAAAGGATATTGGCTCCGGTACCAAACAGCGCTGTACAAAATAGCGCGGAACAAAATAGCGTGAGACAGAATACTGCGGGACAAAAGAGCGCCAGTACAAAATAGCCCCGGTACAAAATAGCGCAAAAATTGTTTCAAAAAAGTTAAACCTACCTGACCTAGCAGATTACTGGTTTCCTAATATCGGAAACAAAAAATATCGAATTAAAATATCGAAAATACAAACAAAATAGCGCTGTTTCAAAATATCGAATCAAACCAAACCGAACCGAATCAAACGAATCCAAACCAAACCGAAATGCGCTACTATGGTATGCGCTATTTTAGTTATATTTAAAAAAAAAACTATCCTAGAGGGTGTGAATCCGAACCGAGCCGAACCGACCAGCATATTTAAAAAAAAAAAAAACTTTCCTGACTTCTTTCTCGGAATCCTAGAGGGTGTGAATCCGAACCGAACTGAACCGAACCGAGTTTGGTTGGGTTCAGCTCGGTTTGGATTCACATCCTCTAGGATCCCGGGAAAGAAGTCAGGAAAGTTTTTTTTTGAAAAAATATGCTGGTCGGTTCGGCTCGGTTCGGATTCACACCCTCTAGGATCTCGGGAAAGAAGTCAGGGAATTTTTTTTAATATGTTAGAAAGAAACCCGCTATTTTGTACCGACGCTATTTTATACCAGCGCTATTTTGAACCAGCGCTATTTTGTACCGGCGCTATTTTCAACCGACGCAATTTTATTCCGCGCTATTTTGTTCCGCGCCATTTTGTCGCCGCTATTTTGTTCCGCGCCATTTTGTACAGCGCTGTTTTATAACAAAGCCAAGTATATTATATGAAAAGAGATAAAAGTGGCTTCTTTCTATCCCAAGGCGAAAAGTTTATAGCATAAGCGTAACTACAATTCCTTAAGGGATAAAAGACATTTTTATCACAAGGTTTATACGGTATTTTTTACACTGTTTTGACATTTTTTAGCGTTTTTTCTTTTCTTGGGCAAATTAAAAGCTTTCTAGTTTTTTTAAGGATTTTTTAAAGACCGTATCTAGGGGGCATCATGGCGGAGCTATCCCCTGCCCCCAAAATGTTGAGGATTTAAAAATAAAAAAAATATTTAGTAGAGAGAGAGAGAGAGAGAAATTCGCATTTTTTTATTGCAGAAATAATTTTTTACATTTTTGCTTATAACAGCTGTAAACATGTTCCAAATAAAGCTTGGTTAAGTATTCTACTAAATGTATGTAAAGTGAGTGGCAAACTATGTATTTTTGTCTTCTAAATTTTACTCATGTCTCCCACATTTTGCTTTTAATTTCTAAAAAAGTCCGTATTGCTTGAAAACACCAAATATGTTATTCTGCTGCTGAAAAATAGTTTTATTTTTTTTGTCGTGTTTTTGAATTTGATTTCGCCCAGGCAATGACAATTTTTGCTTGACAAATATGAATTTCATTGAAAAAGTATGCTTGGTTGACTTATTTTTTCGCTATCCAAAGATAGGAAGGCTATTGGGATCGTCAAAAAAACCATTTTTTATTTTCACCCCAAAACTTTTGGCACCAAATGTCCTAAAAATCAGTGTTTTGCGATTTTTTAAAAAAAAGTGAAGAAAAAAAATACGCAAAGTCATTCGGTCTATACTATAAAATTACGAAAAAAACCCAACCTAACATTTTAATAAATATATTTAAAAAAATATAATAATTTCTTCCCACCCTGTCGGTAACTTGTAATGTTTTAAAATGTTGATGCTTTATAATATTAAGCTTAATCCCCACTTGTACAAAACCCATTTACTAAAATTTTGTTTTGGTTTTTTTAAAGTTAAACAACTTTAAGTAAAGGTTAGGAAAATGGTCAATACCAGCCGGACCACCAATTGGATTTTGAAAATTATATTTTTATACAATTAGGAACTGAACGAGAAAAAATAGTGTAATATTAAAAATATTCAACTTCTGGTTAGAAACAGTGTTAAAATACGCGTAAATACGCACCTTTTATTTTATTTGAAATCCCTGCTAAGCAAATAATAAAGCAATTTCCAATAAATTAGAAAAAAAAAATACTCTGTGGCCCAATCTATGGGCACCTAAGCTCACACTAGGTACTATAGTGTGAGCTAATATAATCAAAAACTGAAATATATTTTATTCAACTCCAGACTCAATTACCTTTCGTTTGATACCACACAAGCCATGTTTTGACTTGAACTCAAATTTTTCCAATCTACCCCCCACCCTTTAAAAAAAAACTAAAATGTATTTTGTTTAACTCCAGACTCAATTACCTTTCGTTTTGACATCTACCCCCACCCTTTTTTTAAAAATAAACTAAAATTCATTTTTTTTAACTCCAGACTTAATTACCTTTCGTTTGATATCACACACGCCATATTTTCACATAAACTCTAATTTTTGGAATCTACCCCCACCCTTTTATTTGGCTTGCGTTCGGTGGATTTTGTTCATTTTTAAATGGGACCATCACGGCCCAACTTTACCCCCAAGTACCAAATTTCATTAAAATCGGACAAGCGGGTTGGTCGTTACAGACAGACATACAGACAGACAGACATACAGATAGATAGACAGACAGACAGACAGACAGACAGACAGCAAAACAAAAAAGTTTCAAAATCATCTGAAACGCAAAGATATATAAAAAATTTTGAAATCGGAGCAACTTTTTTTTTCTCGAAAAAATTACTACTACTATAAGTAGTGTGAGCTAATAGTGTTTGACTAAACTTAAATGTGATAAAGCGGTTTAGACAAGATAAATGGAACATAAGGGTAGTTAATTCAAGGCTGGAAATTATAGACAGAGGTACTCTCGGGGACTTTTCAAATTGCCCTTGTATTTTTTTTCTGTCAAAATTGGGTAATCATTTAACGAAATCAAAAAAAAACTGTTAAATATGTATGTATACAGATAGTGGTAAGGTTCACAATTTTTTTGTTTTGATTCAAACTACTTTTTCGAATTTCAAATAGGAATATTTGTTATTTTAGAGGGCGGCAATTTAAAAAGTCCCCTACTATACCTACTTACATAACGTTTTCAGTTATTCATATCATATTTTTGAAGAAATCTTAGAAAGTAAAGCTCGTAATATACCTACATCTATATTTAGGGGAAAGTCATGAGACAACGACTATTTGGTAAAACTTTATGTACCTATGTTTACAATTTTAAACTCTTAAAAACTACCCTTAGATTACATTTATTTTGTCAATACTCCTTTGTCCTATTAAAGTTTAGTAAAACACAATTTTTGCTAAAAGTTTTATAAAAATTGCATTAATAGCAGTTTGGCTGGAAATTTAAATATAATAAAAGGTCGCATATTTTAAAGCTGTTTCTACCCAGAAGTTGAACTTTTTTTATAAACGATTTTTTTTCTCGTACAGTGCTTAATTGTATAAAAAATATTTTTTTCAAATCCCATTGGCTATTATTGACCATTGATCCAACCTTTACTTAAAGTTGTTTAGTTTAAAGAAACAACAACTAAGTTTAAGTGCATGGTATAATGTACAAGTGAAAAAGGTATTAGCTTTCGAGAAACTCGCTAAACCTGATTTTTTAGGACTTAGGGCCTTATATCTAGCGAAGCTGAAGGCGAATTTTGGCAGAGAATATGTGGGGATGTGTACCAGATGTTAAGAAATAATTATACAAACATCAAGCTTGTACCTATTTTTTTTTTTCAGGGTTTTTTCACCAAATATGACTGGGCTAAAGGTTTTGTGGATATCAATGAATTTATTCATTCATTTATTTTCAGTCGATGAACAAAATATATTAATTTAATGTAAACTTTTATTAAATCAATGAACTTGTTCGTTGTATTTACTAATGTTTGTGTTCAAAATTAATGTACGTACATTTTTTATTTTCTGTGCTAGCTTTTGTTGAAAATGTCATTACAAATTCCCTCTGTAATTTTTGAATATTAATTTATTAACTTTGGAGTAGTTAGATTGCTACTACATTTTATATGTTAAATACTCTTCAGAATTCAATAGTAATGCCAATGGTATTCCCTTCCGTGGTAACGGGGTGGGAGGTAGGTGAGGCATACCGTTGTTTTAATGCAAGGAACGGCGCACTGATTCTGTGGCCAGTCTGATTAATATAACATGGTAAGACGATTTTTCGAGCGTTACGAGACTCAAAAGGAACATTAAAAACAATATATGCAGGTAAATCCTATGCTGATGTTTATTTTTGTTTTTTAAAGTATTTTTTTACGGTAAGAAATATCTCAGTTTTTTCAACACACTGTGGTATTTTTTTCTATGTTAATAAAAAGAAAAGAATCCAGTACCCCCACTCTTAAGACATTTGCTCCCCCACCTACTTACAGCTCACGGGCCGCCAATGCTAAAACAAAGTAGTAAACTTTTTTACCTAACTTTAAATTATATTTTTAGATCATTTCAAATTTGAATCAATCTATACTTTTTGTTCTACTTCTTAACGCAGATCGTGATTAAATAACATCCTGACTTTAACAAATGATTATACGTAGACTTGCCATAGAAAGTTCAAATAGCTTCGTACATATGACACTTAAAATAATATGTAACGCTGAATCTTAGCCCATCTTTAAAAACCTGGCATCCCTCGGCGCGGGGTTAGGCAAGCTCGACTCGAAGCTCGAGTTCGTCGCTGCTCATGTCAATTTACAAACTTCCTATAGGTAATTCCCTTTTCTCTAATAGTAGGTTGCTTTTTTGGAAATTGTTATTTGATAGCTGCTAATACAACACAGCAGATTTTTGAAAAAAACAGCGACTGCTTTCACTACTAATTAAAACAAGCAGATTTGCCTAACAGTACTTTTCTTGTTATTGTCACTCTCACCCCATCAAGCTTAAAATTGCTGCTAATACTAGTTTGTACGGCTCTGGTACAAGCATGCACGTTAAAAACGCAAGATACAACAGCGCGCGGAGGCACGAATGCGCTTAGGTACGATTGCGCGCAGGTACGAATGCGCACAGGTACGATTGAGCGTTTGTACGATAGCGCAAAGGTACGATTACGCACAGGTAAGATTTCGTGCATGTACGTTACTGAGTATCCTAACCTGACCTGGTTAGGTTACTTTCTTAACCTGACCTGGTTAGTTACTTTCTTAACCTGACCTGGTTAGCTTGGTATATCAAAAAACGTTTTGTTTTTGTTGTAAAAATTAGAAGTATTTCTTATCCTAAAATATCTTTAAAATATCTTTAAAACATCAAAGAGAAACGATACAGACAAAAAAGATAATGTCTCCTAATCTCCTAAAATCGGTTTTACATATAAAACTTACGCGGATTATGCAAAACAGAGAGGGCAATAAATTAAGTATTAAGGAATAATCACTTCGAGTTTATGCTTTATGTTAAGTCTATATTTTAATGTTACTATTACAAGAGTAGCCTTAAGACTGTAAAAACTGGTAAGATAGAAACTGTTGTTGGTGCAATGCCAACGGTAGAATTTGAGTTTTACGGTACATGGTATTTTGATATGTGGATATATTAAGTATAAATATTAATATTACTGCGATAATTTGTAATCGATTTATTGGGACAAAAATCAATAGAAACAATACGCAATATATAGCGCAGCAATAAAGTAATGATACACATGTAGGCCACGAGATATAAAACCAATAACTATTTGGTCAAAAAATATGTTTTATTTGTTTTTAATGGAAAATTGTCTTAATTGTATCACTTTGGGCTGCGATTAAGTTTTTCAAGCAAAACTTACCTTTAAGCTTCGCGCGCATTGGTAATTTGTTACCCGATTTTATATTTTACGTTGGGTCAAATGTAAAATTACATGACGCTTCGCTCAGATAAGACCAGTGGCGGGTCCTGCATAAGTGCACATGTCCACGTGCACTCCTAAATTTTACTTAAAAAAAAATATTAAAATTTGATCATTCTTTAATTAATAATTTCATCATAAAGTATCAATAAACCTCAAAAAGGAATTCACCAAAGACCTGAATACTAACTAGATATTAATACCCGGTATGTATGAGTCTGTATTCGTGTTCAAACGACGATACGGTGGATGCGCGCTTAACTGGATCCAAATTTTGTGCACAGTCGATCTTATGTCGCATTCTACTTGCGAAATATAGGACGAAATGTCCCTATATAATTTTACAGTACACAGAATATGGGCCTTACTGCGGTCGTGCTATTGTGGATCAATTGCGGCGATCGATGCCGCCCGCACCCCCGTGATGTCACCCGCGTCTACAATTACCTCAGACAACTTGGCGCTGTCGGTCGGGCCATAGTGTTTTGATTTCGACTAATTTGTAGTGACGAGAATGGCAAGTTTCTTATTCTGATAGCATTATTGTGCAATTTTTAAAGATAATTAAATTTTCTTCTAACTTTTTATCTTAATATCTAATTTTGTAAATTATTTGCTCCAAAATTATATGATATAATAATAATGGCCCAAAAAATTGGACGTGGCACTCAAAAAAAAATTTCGCCTGCGTCGCAAGTTCTTTTGGGTGTGTACTTCCAAAGTTTGAGCGCCGTCACTGGATAAGACGCAAACATAAGACTCAAAGACGGAGCCGTAACTCTATGGTCCGAAAGAAATTGAATTCTTTAAATAAATGAAGAAAATTTATTACACGTGCGCCCATGTTTTATTATTACTTTTTGAGGTAACACCGAGAATGTGTTATTTATTTTGACCTGTCTTAGCAATTTCGACGTGATGTCTGTGTGTGTGTGTCAGTGTCTGTACGGAACACGATAACTCCCAAACCGGTGAACCGATTTTCATAAAATTTTCGTGCAAAAATAGTGGTCGACACTCTAACGAGCTAATTAGATTTTGGTCAAAATCCATTCAGGCTTTCAAAGTTTTTTGAAAATTAAAAAATAATACTCTTTAACGGAGCATCGCATCAATATGCGGTTTTCAGAATATAGTAGATTGCATTTTGCTCAATAATTTGTGTTAAAACCAAAAACTTCGTAGGAGCTTTAGTTTCTGAGATATTTACAAAAAACTGTTTTTTAGGCTGATATGGCCTCACTTGAAGTGTGCTAATAGGCTAGCTAGGAAGGTATCCGATCCGTCATTATTATTAGAATATATTTTATCTTTATCTTTTTTTCTATATCTATGTAGTGATCGGTGGTCTAAGTTATGCGTCGTCCGAAGTGATCGCATAAGAACAGATTATCTAAGAGTGTCGAGACTGAGCCGAGCGTAAGCTAAGCCAGTGCGCGTGGACCTTTACTCTCCCACAAAGAGTGGCAAGTGGAAAATCGAGATTTTCCAATTTAAAATCAATCAAAACTTTTTAATGATCTATGGATGATTCGGTTTATTTTGGGACCACTTTTAAAAGTACCACTATGTCGGTTTAGAACGTTTTTCTACGTTATCCGACGCCTATTCTCCACCTCCTTCGATCCTCACAATCATCTTCTGTCAGGTTTTATTGACTCATTAATCTTGGGATTGACTGTTGCCATTTCAGTTTAGGACGCCCTCTTTTTCTGCGCCCTATTGGTTGCCATTCTTGGACCTGCTTTGATAATCTTTCGTCGTTCATCCGCTGTACATGGCCGTACCGTATCAGTTGTCTTTTAGTAATGGTATGCTTCCCTCGATTCCCATTCTTTCTTTTATGATCTCATTTCTTATATGATCTGTTCTAGATATTCTCATTAATCTTCTTATTGCATCTATTTCGACGCTTTCCATTTTTGCTTTATATTTTTCTGTTACGCGACTCTATTCCCATTGTTTCATATATGTTAAATTTTACATTCTTTTTTATTTGTCTCCTTCATAAAATACTTTTAAGACCCATTGCATGGAGATATTATTTGTCCATTGTCTAGTTTAAAGTCACTTGATTCGTTTCCAATATATACGTACTGTGTCTTGTCCACGTTTACTGTTAACCCCCACTTTTGGTATTCTTCCGTTAACTTTCTCATCATATACTCCATGTCTTCTTTATCATTAGCTACAATGACTTGGTCGTCAGTAAACGGTAGTGTGTATATGGTAAATGGTAAATCGCTTGTTAAGTTGCATTCCCATGCCGTGTACTTTATATTTCCAGTTTTTTAGAGCTACTGCGATACATATTTTAAAAAGAGTTCGATACCAGGATTCCTTTGAAAGTTGATTTCCAATTTTAATTTCAGATTTTGGCCCTTTGATAATTCTTTCTTTGCTTTTATGTATGTATGATTGATATTAGTTTGTTCTAACACTGTCCATAAATTTTCTACTAGAACGGTATCATATGCTTTTTGTAGATCCACAAAGGTGACATGAGTTTCTATATTTATGGCACTCCTTTTCTCAATTACTTGTATTATCATTACAAGATCTGCCGGCACGAAACCCAGTTTGCTCTTCTTCTTTTTAAAAGTAAACGAATGGAATTTTCCTTCTCGAATCCTCGTTCAGGTGCTCTTCACTGCTAGAACCATGGCGGACATTGCCCGACGTGGTTCAGGCAGTGGTCTGAAAAACGGGTCATAAAACTACAGCAAGGATATTCCATGGTTACTCGCATTACAATCGAATACATTATTTGGAAATATAAGGACAATACTTGATTTCAATAGTTTCATACGACGAAGTACGATCGAATTAGTTACAAATTAAGGGAAGCTAAAATCGAAGACTGCACTCTTTATTTTTGTTTCATAAAATTATTCATAACAAAAAGCCTCAGTATTTACATAATAAAATTAAATTCAGAGCTGACATTTATGGTCTTGGATCGCGCCTGGGGAATAGGATTATCACACCCGCACATCGCACAACCTTCTTTGAACGATCATTCCAGTTCAACATCTGCAAACTCTATAATTCAATTCCCAAAAAAATTTAAAAACTTAAACCCCTAAACTTTAAAAAATATCTCGAAAATATCTTACAGGCGAATTACTTAAAATCTAATTAATCAGATTGCTTAGAATCATAATTTCCTCGCTCTTTGTGGACTGGTTGCCGTTTGGTTGATTCTTCACATATAATCTTTCAACTATAATAATTTATCTACCCATAGAGTAATATTAGGTCTGTTAACCAATAAGCTAATAGTTAATTACGTCAGCAATTTAATCGTTTTAGTTTAGTTGGTGTTCTTGTTTATTTTTTTTTGTTTTTTATTTATTTATTTTCTCTTATTTTTATATTATATAAGTTACCTATTCGGATACTGTTATCTAAATATAATTTTCTCATGGGCTCAAGCTTTGATCAGCCTTGCTGTTTTTGAGTCCTTTTTGCAACCTCTGGTATTTAGTTTGTATTTGTTATATCACTATGTTTAAAATTTATTGTTCTGTTGCAAATAAACATTTTATTATTATTATTATTATTATTATAATAAACAGTGTTTTTAATTAAAAACTCACACGGCTCTTAAACAATTACCTACGTTAATGTTTAAATAAACGAAATCTTTTTAGATTTCTAATTTTTAGAAGAGAAAATTTATCGTTTACTGCCGTAACATTTTAAGAACATAAGATTTACCTTTCCGTAAACTTTTTAGTATTTCTGCAAATTTAGCATGGTTTTCTACAAAAGAAGGGTGATTCCTGATTTTGTTCTGTCGATGAATGGGTCTATCATTGAAAGAGTAGATCTACAAAAATTTTTAGGTCTTTTAATAGACACTCAGCTAACCTGGATGGGCCACATTGAGCATGTGGCAACGAAATTAAATTCAGCGTACTTTGCCATTGTAAATCTAAAAAATATCTTTTTTATCAAGCAACTTATGAGTGTCTATTATGCGTTAGTTTACAGTCATCTTAAATATATGCTTTTGTATTGGGGACAATCCTGTGATATGGATCGCCTTTTAATACTACAAAAAAGAATTCTGCGTAAAATCTACTCACTAAGTCCAGTTGACTCCTGCAAGCCTATCTTTAAAAATAACAAAATTCTAACAGTCTACGGGCTCCTAGTACTAGAAGCAGCAATGTTTGTGAAGCGCTACCAGGACAGGTTTCCATCAGTATCAACTTTGCACGCATATCCAAGACGGCAGAATTCTAACATTGTCTACCTTTAGAAAAAGCCCAAAATGTTTTTGTAGTTATGTTTTTAATAAAATTCCTGTCGACATCAAAAGCATCACCTCTACTAGATTGTTTAAAAAAATATTACAGGCATACCTAGTTGAAAAATGTCTTTACTCGATTAACGAGTTCTTAAGTTAGTTTTTAGATTGTATTTTTGTCATTTATATTTTTTGTTAATGCTAAAACTACTTGACAATGTATATACTTTTTCATAAAGTCTTGTACAATAAATAAAAAAATAAATAAATAAATAAATAAGTATGAATGATGCCAAAGTGACAGATCTTAAATTTATTTTGTAAGATCAAATGATTATGTTCTTTACATTGAGTTGTATAACGCCCTGGTTCTTTAGCAACATGCATAGCCTACTTACTATACCATATACATGTACTTGTTATGGAATATCCCAGAAGATCCGCTAAATGGTAAGGCTTATGAACATTAGCACGCTCAAGAATCAAGGCTAATAAAATATTTTTTAGTTTTTTTATAAATGTACGTCACTTTGAAGTTCAACTGTATTTTTACAATAGAGTATAATTTTATATTTTAAAGGTTCTCATTTTTTAATTTATATTTATTTTGTGCATGACAACAATATAAATGTAGTGTCACGATTATAAATAAATTATACAGTGTTAATAAAGTATATCGCCAAACTTTAGAGAATTATTCCTTGAGTGATTTTAAGAAAACACTTAGTTTTCGAGACACGGGTTTTTAGTTTTAATTTTTTTTGTTTTTTATTTATAACTCGTGCAGTTTTTGAGATATTTAGCTCAAATCTGGAACATGTATTTAGCTACAAGGTATACATCATTAAGCATATTAGGAAAAAAGTACAGGGTGATAACTTTTCCGGGGCATTCCCCCTTTTTTCCCCCAGAACTTCTTTGCAGTAAGTCACTCCGATTCAAAAACGTAAAATAAATTCCTTGTTTTATTCATAAAGTTTTTGATATCTCGCAATTTTTTTTATCTCTAACCGTTTTTGAGAAAAAAGTTTAAAAAAGGTAATTTGTATCTTCGATTGATGTTTAGAAATTATATAAAAATCGCATAAAATTAAAATAATGTACTGTAGTGACTATTTTAAATTTTAATGTCATTTAGCAGGATACACATTTTTCTTTTTTGTCTTTTTTCTTGAACCCGGTTAGAGATACAAAAAACTGCAAAAGAACAAAAAGTTTCTGAATTGGCTTACTTAAAAACATATCACCCTGTAGTTTTGTCCTGATGCTTAATGATGTATGCCTTGTAGCAAACACAAAATTAAAACTCTGACACCCTGTATCTCAAAAACTAAGCATATGCGAAACCATGTTTATTTAAAGTTTTTTTCTTAAAATCACTCAAAAAATTTGGAGTTTTGCGACATACTTTATTAACTCCCTGTATAGGCATTTTTAAAACTCGGCCAAAGTTAATGGTACAGTCGGGGACTTTTAAAATTGCCGTTGTATTTTTTCTGTCAAAATAATCATTTAAAGAAGTAAACAAAAAATCATTTTTAAATATGTAAGTATACAGACAGACGTAAGGTTTACAATTTTTTTTGTTTTGGTTCAATCAATATACTTTTCCGAATTTCCAATAGGAATATTTTTTATTTTCGAGGGCGGCAATTTAAAAAGTCCTCAACTGTACCTATCTCATTTTATTTTAGTTGCAAGGGCAGCGATTTTCTTTTCTGCCTGGGGCGACAAACCTGAAAGCGCGGCCCTATAAGAAGGTATTTGTGTCACGACGTAATGCCTAGAAAAGGCTTTATCGAGACTGTGTGTCCTATCAAATACAAATTAAGTTGAAGAAATTTCAATGAAATTCTAATCAAAAAATCATTGTGAAAAAACAAGGTGCAGTCTAACGCCAATGAATTGAAAAGTTTCGAAACAATCGAAGGCAATCACGACTTTAATTCTTTTTTGTTATTTAACAATTTAATTTATTCTTAAATTTATTTTAATGAGAAAACAATTTTGTCATGAATTTGTAAAAGGTAAGTGTAAATTTATTTCCTAAAGTCACGAGCTAATACCTAAAAGTCAAGGGAGCGGTAAGTTAAAAACCAAAATAAAAAAGTGAAGTATTATTAGAATTTTAAATAAATAATATATCAGTAGCGCACGCAAAATGCCGTATTTTATGCTATTTTTATAAAATATGTGGAAAATATTTAAAAAAAAAACCGTAGGCTTGGCCCGGGCTCCAACCCCCCCCCCCCTGGGTGCGCCCGTGATGTATTGTATAAAAGCAGTCAATTTTATATGTTTAAAATAAACAGGATGTTCTTCTTTATATAAACACATGTCCTAAACTGCTTACCCTTTTTGAGATACATGTTGTTAAAAAAAAATTTAATAATCTCCTTTTTTATTAATATACTCTTCTAGATATGTTTGTGAAATTTGGTATACACATTTTATTTGTTAAGAAGCATTTTTTGATGTGTCATATATTCTTCTTTTGACTACTGTCGTTCACGCGGGTATTGCTCTCGGTATTTTTGAAAAAAATAATAATTGTTCTGAGCAAATGTCCCCCCTTCAGTTTCTTTCGTTTGACCTACAGTTATTGTATAAAAAAATATACAGGGTGTTCCTAAGTTAAAAATACCTAAAGAGCAAATTTTCTAAAAATCTTTAACCGCTTTATCTCATATACCGGGTGGGCCAAAAAAAACCGTACAATATTTTTTCATTATAACTTTTGAAGTATACAATCGATTTTAATGGACAAACTGCACTTGGCAGAAAATTAATCAGAGTTTTGACTAAATACATTTTTTTGTTCACCATGTCAAAATCCAAGATGGCGGATGTTTTAATTATTTTTTAAAATTAGTAACCGGTTCGATAGTTCTAAAAATAAATAGTTTTGTTTTAATCATTGTTCTGAATACTAACATTGATGGTATAGTTCAAAAGTTATATAGAAAAAAATTGTCCGGTTTTTTTGGCCCACTCGGTATATGTTCAAGCTTCTTTTCAAAATAGAACTGAGAATTACCTCCTTTAATATTATTATATCATTTAATAAAACTCTGTATTTTAGATAAGACTACTTTTATTTTGATACCTACCTCTTAAAATCCATGTGTTTTTTTTTGTAAGTGGGATTATTTAAGTAGTTAGAATTTTATTTTTTACCATCCTAGCCCGCGCAGCAATGGCTACAAAAGGTATTATTTTTGACGAAATTTTGTGAGATAACGCCGAAAATGTGTTATTTTGATCTATCTTATCAATATCGTCGTGAAGTCTGTTCGTGTGTATGTCTGTCCGTAACACAATGGTTCCTAAACCGCTGAACCGATTTTCTGGACATTTTTAGGAAAAATAGTATACAATAATATAAAGAGCTTCTTAGGTTGGATTTTGGTGAAAATCCATGAACGCTGACAGTTTTTCTGCAGTTTAAAAATTGAAAATATGCTAACTTTTAACCAGAGCATCGCATCAATATGTGGTTTCCAGAATATAGTAAAACACGTTTTTTTCAATAATTTATGTTATTACTAAAAACTTCGTAGGAGCTTCCACTTCTGAGATATTTACAAAAACTCTTTTTAAGGCTGTTATAGCGTTGAGTTCACTTGGAGTTGTTAAAGGCTAAAAAGGTATCAAATCCATCATGGATCCATTTATTTTCTCTAAGAAAACAATAACGTAACGCAAAAATTATGGATTTTTCGCCTCCCCCACCCCCTTCCTAACGCATTTAAACAAAAACACGTCAAAAAGACATCGAGTGTAATGCAAGGCTAAAGTCCACCTCCCCCCTTGAACATTCCGTAATTTAAAAATGGTCCCTAAAAAAAATAGTCGACGGGTTTCCTAGAAGATAAATATTTTAACTTACATTGTGTTTCTCAAAATTCCCAACTTTTTAAAAAGATTATGTATGATAATGACATAGTTCAAAAGAAACTTTTTTTTGAAATTTTAATTTCTTTTAAATATAAATTTTCCAAAATTTAAGAGAAAATTAAGTTTAGATATTTTTACAATTCTAAAGAATGTCAAAAAAAAATTCAATTTCAAATAATATAAAGTTTAACTGAGATATTTTTAAATAGAAGTAATAATTAAATAGGCAATGGACGTAATGACTACAATTATTATATTTTACTATTTTATGCAACATATTCTTATTGTTTTTTGACCAAATATGGTAATCTTAAGCGTATTGTGGTTATGAATCTTACAAAACAAATAAGTAGGTATTACTCACGTTACCATTTAAGTTGCAGCTAAAAAAATTATTGAAATATTTTTTAATGAGATTTAATAAATGGTACAAAATGGTAGTAAGTACAACATGTTCTTTCTCCTGTAATATGCATGCTAAAAAAGCAAAGTCTAGAAAAAAATTGTTAACGTCGTTGGATTATACAAAACTACTAAACTTAGCTAAATTTGTTATATAAATAATATGGCGACTATTTTCTTTTGGGTCTTGCATAATATTTTAAAAACCTCTGTATATATATCGATTTCGATAAAGCATCTGATTGGGCTCGGACTAGCGCCACGTTTTTCCTATGTATAACCTTGTTGTTGTATAAAATTGCATCAATGTGCGATTAATTTGTGTCTCCAAAAGTCAAATTGCGACAGGAGATTTTTTGTACATTCCTAAATTTTAAATTATTATTTTTTATATTACTTTTCAAGATATAACTGCTAATTTGTAATATAACGCATTGTTTTCCCAGCTTGTGTTAAACAAAACTAACGTACTATGCGTAAAATTATAGGACCTGGGGGGAAATAATGCGTTATATCTCAAATGTCATTAGAAAGAAAAGAGAATGTATTAAAATAACTTCATTTAAAATGAGAAAGACATTTTACCAAATGATACATAAACTATTCAAGAAGGGCAAACTACTAAGATAACAAAAATGTATGCATTTTTTACATAAAAAAATGTGTTACGTAAAGTAACGGAGAAAAGTGGGGAAACATTTATGGCAGAACACCCTGCACTTAACGAATTTTAATTTTTTTCTGAAAAATTATAATGTTTTTTTTTTAAATATTATTTAAACAAATATCTATTATACAAAAGATTATATGCCCAGGTAATTATTTAGGTATTCTAAAAAAATATAATAATTCAAAAATAACTGATCTAAAAAA
This sequence comes from Aspidapion aeneum, assembly GCA_963576565.1. Taxonomy (NCBI): domain Eukaryota; kingdom Metazoa; phylum Arthropoda; class Insecta; order Coleoptera; family Brentidae; genus Aspidapion; species Aspidapion aeneum. Next base: position 100,070,285 of record OY755043.1, read on the forward strand.
ATTGGCTTTTTAAAGTAGTTGTTTTTAATTTAAGACGCTTAACTGATGTATTGTTATATTTTAGTAAGAAACAAATTAAGTTACAAGAATTTTGTAGTTTTTTTTATTTATTTTATTTTTGGAATTGGGATAATTGCAAAGAAAACACCCACCAAGATCTATATTTATTTTAAATAAGCAATAAATAACACAATTATATTTTAAACGACTATTACGTCGAAAACTTATTATTATAAGTTAGAGTTGTCATTTTAGAGAAAATACCCCATTTGCTTTACTAATGACTAAACTAAAATAGCTTTAAAATTTATAATATTAAAGTTGTACTCATGAACTTCAAAACTAACTTGACTTGTAAAGCTATTTTCATTTAATAAATGATGATGTAAATGGGATGTTTTTCTTTAAAAACATTTTTAACAAAATAGAACTGATTAACTAACTAACTCTTAAGTTAAGCTTAAATACGTACACAAACTAACTTTATTAACTTAATACTAAAAAGTAAAAACTATTAGCTATTTCAACTCTCACAGGAAAGATAGACTAGTCAAAAATACATTTTTCTTATTAAAATAAAAAAAAGTTTCGGGTTCAATTTTTAACTAAAAAATAGGTTTTATATTATTTTTTAAAACTTGTATAAAAAGATTAGTAATACAAAAAAAATATATTTAAAATTAACAATTTTGTCCAAATAATAAAATTAAAAAAGGCAATAAGAAAAGCAAAATAAATTTAAAAAAATAAGATTGAACTCGCTAATTTATTTTTAAGTGCGTCTTCAATTTTTGGAGCGTACTTTTTTATCTCTTTAAATTAAATGAAGGCCAGTGGTCTAACAAAAGTTAAAGTTTTAAAAAATACAGCCATAACAAACAAAAAACACCACTATCTTTCCTGCACTAACATCTGCCTTTTTTTCTTTTAGAAAGAAACCCTCTCATCCCAACGTCCGCTGTTCCTCGTCGGCGCACGCAGACGCAACTCCACTTTATACTTTACCGCACGAACCACGCCGAAAACTTCTTTAACCGTTAGTACTGCCGCAACTTCAGAAACTGTTAAAACAAGTCCGAAAACTTCAACCCGTCGACCGATACGGATCAGAACGACTTCTGTAGCGTACTCAAGCCGTGCGAATCAAGTGGGTGGTACTGCGACGACAGCAAGACCGTCTTCAGCGAGAGTGACTAAGTACAGTCGCAGAAAAGTCAACAGCGGCGGTACTACCAAGCCTGTAGAAAGTCAAGGTAAGCCAGGGGCTCATGGTGGGTCATAGAATAATGTAGGATGTAGAGTTACCTCTATTTACAGTTGATGAAATTTAAGCAACAAAATTAAACTTAAAATATAACATGGCTTAATAAGAGATGTTTTTAAAAAACTTAAATTCTAGATTTAAAAGCTCATATCTTAAAAATTAATTTTAAGAATCTGCTCATAATATATTTTCTGGTAGTAAAAGAAATGGGCCTTTTTAAAAGCAAATTTATGGGTGCTCTCATTAATTTAATGAAGTTGCTTCGAAAATTTGTGGATCTAAGTAAAAAAACATGTAATTCGTGGCTAATCGTGTAAAGGAAGGTTGTATTTTTCTTGCATTTTTTTAAATAAATTGCGTCTGTTTGACATAAGCAATGAAATTTGTCATGTTTAAAATATACAGTAAAAACTCCTATAAGCGGTCACTCACGGTTTCGTCGATTTTGTCCGCTTATTGGAGGTGTCCGCTTATGAGAGAGAACTGCTAAATTTTAATATATATTTATCAACAATTTCCGCTGCTTGAGATTTTCCGATATTAAATTTTTCAGCGATCTTTCGTGCTGATAGATGTTCCTTCTCCGAAACGTTAACGACTTCCATTTTTTTCACGTAAATTAATAAGTTTTTTACTAGGCGCCATTTCAAAGAGATCTATTACTACCCAACTGAACAATAAAAATAAAACATAGCATTCTCGCCAAATAAAATATGTTGTAAATACGACAGAAGTATTTAGTCTCCGCATTAAAACGGAAAGAGGTAATTCTCCGGCTGCAGAGTATTTATGCCCATGTCGTGCAGCGCTCCGTCCCGTTGTCAGAGGTTTGCGTCCGGTTAACGAAGGTTTCAGAATTTTTTAACCAAAAAAAAAATGTCCGCGTCCGGTTATTAGAGTGTCCGGTTATAGCAGTGAATTTTACATGTAAAGAAATAGGGAAAAGCTTGGTTCCAACAAATTTGTCCGCCTTAAGGAAGTTTCCGCTTAATAGAGGTGTCCGCAAGGATAGGTTTCACAGTATATATCATCTTAAGCTACTCACGAGCCAATTTGCAGGGGCAATTTAGCGTCCCTTCCCAACAGAATTACCGATTCCAGGGGGATGAAGGAGGTTAATTGTTTACTCCCCTTTTCTCCAGAAAACTCCAAATACAAAAAGCACATTTTTGTGGATTACACACTGAGCAAAAAATTTGTTTTTTTTTTACTTCAACCATATCTGTCCAAAAAATTTTAACTGTCCCTACTTTTTGAAAGTCTGGGACACCCCCGGGTTAGCGTTAGAGTAGTAAAGGGGGAAACGATTTATAGCGAAATTTAATTTGTACCTATCCTTTTTTATTCGTTGATTCAATTATTATAAATGTGGTCTGGTTCGACGCAGCAGCATTTTTAAAAAAGTTGTTTGCGTTATTAAACCAAAAAGGAATGTTGTATGTGGGAGTGTATTAAGATGACATTTTAATAATAGGTACGAAAAACATAGTGGGATATTTTACTATCAGCAAGATATGTAGGTAATAATTACCTAAAAATAAAAAGGTGTTTGTTCTGTTCAAACGAGCTTGCTAAAAAATTGCGAAGAAATCATTTTCACTACTTCATTAATTCTAGGTCTTCTATACAGGGTGTTTCCCAAACATTGGTAAAAAATTCACACGGCCCTTCCTTGCGTCATTATAAAAGTTTTTGATATTTTTGCCGAGCTACGGGGTGTTAAAAGTTTCCCTGCCTTTGAATTATTTTACAGTGTGCCGCTGGTGGATAAAAAAAAACACAAAAAGATAGGTCGTCCTTTTTTTGATTACTGGTATTTTTGGCGTCTGCGACCATTTGGAGAAAAAAATTAATTTGTCGTAATTTTTTAAATATTAACTTCAAGAAACCAAAATGTTTCTGGACAAAGTAAAAAATTTATTGTGTAATTTAAAATTTACTAGTAGTGTGCACAGATATTACCCTATAAATTTTTCAAAGCAGTTGGCTTGTTTAATCATCTAAAATCTATAGCGTAATCTGTGTGTCAAACTTAAGAAATCGGTTTAGCGGTTTAGGAGCTATCGTGTTACAGAAAGACACACATACACATATACACACGGACAGACGTCATGACGATATTGCTAAGATAGGTCACAATACACCCAAATAACACATTTTCGACGTTATCTCGAAAAAAAAATCGTCGAAAACAATACCTTCTGTATAGCCATTGCTGTGGGCTAGGAAGGTAAAAGAAGCAAAAACTGTAAGCCTGTGTAGCTCGGTAACGAAGCGTTTTTTCATAAATTGTCAAAAGACCAAAAAGTCTTAGAATCATTCCTTAGATTTCCTACCAATGTTTAGGAAATACGCTGTATTTAAGCCCGCGGACGTTTACTTGATTTTCAGATAAAAACAATTTCCGAATATTCGGTATATTTTTGATAAAATCAAATAGGTATCTATACTTTCACATTTTTACAAAATATCAAGCAAAAAATGCAAATTTTAAAGTTGCGTAAATTTATTCAAACCTTTACATTAATAAGCAAACCATAAATTTTGTCACCTTAAATGTCATTTGTAAATTATATTAAATATAAAAATTTATGAAATTGTTTGGCAATAGGTAAATCTAGAAATTGAATAAATTTTTAGTTAAATTTTGGACAGATTGTCCTCAATTTAGCACTTTGTGTTTCTCTGCGGGCATGTAGAGCTTAAACTCCTACATCAGTGTCGCACTGGCCCATCGGGCAACCGAACAAATACCCAGTATACCCTCTTTAAAGTCCTGGTAAGCACCTCCTAAAAGCACGGTAGGCTACCCCTAAGAACTTACATAAATTAAATGGGCACCATATAGAAACAAAATATCAGAAATACTTGTGAGGCGCATGGCGTTAAGAGGGTGGCCTTTTCTCATGGTCGCATACAGGGGGGAGGGCCCCGGGCCAAGCCTAAGTATAATATATATATAAGTATAAAATACGACATCATAAGGCTTCGCCCCCCCCTGAGGTGTCGGATCCCCCAAGACATATTTTTGGGTGCGCCACTGCTTTTCTTATTTAAAATATATTGGCCCCTAAGATAAGCCCCTAGGGTTTCAGTGTAACGCTGCACTAAACCAATTTAAATGCAAATATTTTAATAAAGGCAGACTAAATGTCAACATGTTATATATTTTTGAAATCAGAAAAAGGAGTCCTATCAATTAAAAAACTTAAATACACGGTGTTTTATTTTAAAAAATAAACCATTTGCAAAAATTTGTCAACTTTAATACATATGTCATTTTTGCATCAGATTGTGATAACTCAAAAAAATCGTTTAATTTTGCTTATTTAAACGTTAGTGTCAGATCAATATTAACGAAGATAGCCATTAACTAAAATATGGTCAAACCCCGGTACGTGACATATGTCAACTTTTTTGACATTTTTAAAAAATCTGAGTTTTTCTTAACAGGATGGCTCTTTTTATCCTGTTTTTTCGTTAACCTTCGAAAAAAAAAACAAAAATGCTTTAATTTTTTCGCCGCCATCTTTTTCAGTATTTCCAAAAAATTAGAGTAATATACAATTCCATTTTTTGCAAAAAATTTTTACCAAACCAAACAAATACTGTTGTTTTTATAATTTGAACGCCGTCATCTTGGATTATATCAGACATATGTCATTTGTTATGGAATTAATATAAATTGATATACTACACTGCCACACTAGTTCTGTAAAACCAGAATGACAAAATATCTTTTTTATTTAAACTTCGGCCGCCATCTTGAATGCTAAATGTCAAATTGTTGTAACTTTTTATAAATACTTACAAAAGTTGGGTAACTTTTGATAAAATCCAAATTTTTATTTTGTAAAAATCAAATTTAGTCTACAGGTTATGAAGGTCTCTTTTATTTTTGACATATTAAGAGCCATCTTTGTATCGGCTGGGGAGTAAAATTAATTTTTTTAGTATAAAGAAATATCGAAAGGAAAATAATTTTTTAAATATAGCCGCCATTTTGTTTTGAAGTGACAGGTGTCAAATTTGTTTACAGTTTTAAATTAAGTGGGTTTTGCTTAAAGTAAATCCGTCAAAATTAATTTTATTTCTCCTAAAACAACGAATTAATTTTTTTTCTTGACCTTGGCAGCGCCATCTTGGATTTTGAAGCCGGACAATGGATAAGAAATAAAACAAAAGCAAGGGATTTTAGAGCAGGGAAAGCAAAATTAAAATGCAAATTTGCCGGTCATAATATTAGAAAGAAAGACGATCGATGGAACAAATGTATTGTAAACTGGAGACCTTGTGAAAATAAAAGTAGGAGAAGACCCCAAATGAGATGGGCGGACGATTTGAAGAAATATGCGGGGACTAGATGGATGAACACGGTGACAGTCAGAGAAGAGTGAAAGGCTTATGTAAAAAATGGATCGAAGAAGGCTAAATAGATAGATAGATAGATAGAGAGATAGATAGATAGATGTTCGCAGTACCTCGGACCGCATTTTAAGTAAAGAAGTATTCGAGTAGTGCATAATACTTGTGTTTGATTTCGTTCTAATACCTAGACCACAGTAAAAGTAATTGGTACCCTAACCCAGATTAAACAATCGTGATTTGTAATATCTATTTATATCACTATCTTGCTAGACCCTGGCTATTACCTAATTTAGTAGCTTTTCGTTGTCTAGCTCGTGGTTAAAATACCAAAGACACTTAAAGCCCAGAAGAAATAATTATCTACTCACAATCATTCTGGTGACCGGAAATATCCGCAGAGGCAAACTGCGCACAGAAAATATCCGCAAAGGAAAAAAGCGTACACGGAAAAATGCACACGCGGAAAAATGCACACACGGAAAAATGCACACGCGCGAAACTGCGCACACAAAAAAATGCGCACCGAGGGAACATAAATGCAAATTTGAATTTATAGGATGTCATGCAATGAAATAAAGTAAAGTTTTTTGGTTAGTTTAATTTCTTTGATGTTTGTTGGTTGGGGATGGTTTCGTGTAAACAGGTTAGGTTATTTAATTATCACCTTAACTTTCCCTACAAAAAGAACATAGTATATACATAAAGATTAGCGATACATCACATACAAAAAATAAATATTTGAATTTTGATTTTTTTTAATTCTTAAAAACTTTGGAAATACTGAAAAATATATATATCATAACAAAAACATTTCATGTAAAAAAAAGCCAAGTACGCGAAAATGGCATTCCGTACAAAGAATTGAGATAAAAGTAAAGCCAAGTTCTCCAATACAAATTTCAAAATGAAAGGTTCTTACTAGTTTGGAAATGTTTTTTTAAACTTTGCTATTACAGCCAAACTTCTTTATGTTCAATTTAGCACTGTGCCTAAGGGTCATTCACAGCCGTAATAGCCAAGTTTAAAAAATATTTCCAAACTAGTAAGAACCTTTCATTTTGAAATTTATATTGGAGAACTTGGCTTTACTTTTATCTCAATTCTTTTTACGGAATGCCTTTTTCGCGTACTTGTCTTTTTTTTACATAAAATGTTTTTGTTATGATTTCACTTCTTTTTTAAAGGAATTGGATAATACTTAATTTTTAAAGTAGTAAAATATGCGGAATATTGTTCAAAACTTTTGCAATGCCTTACTTAAATTTTTGAGGTTTTTGCCAAAGCTCAGCTCTCTAGCGTTTCTGAAAGTGCACAATGTTACTTTTACATAACTTTACATGTATAGGGGAGTGAAATATATTAAAATTGTCGTGTTTTTAAGCTTTGTCCTATAGTTTTATCATAGTTCCTATCAGTCTTCCAATGCTCAGCTCTCTAGCGTTTCTAGAATTGGGTAATGTTACTTTTACATAACTTTACATTTATAGGGGAGGAGAGTAAATGAAAATATTAGACTTTTTAAATTTTTTCCCATGGTTTTATCATAATTTCTATCAGCATTCCAATGCTCAGCTCTCTAGCGTTTCTGGAAGTGGGCAATGTTAGTTTTATATAACTTTACATTTATAGGAGAGGGAAGTAAATTAAAATGTTGGTGTTTTTAAATTTTTTCATATAGTTTTATCATATTGTCTTTCAGTCTTAAAAAGTTCAGCTCTCTAGCGTTTCTGGAAGTGGGCAGTGTTACTTTTACATAACTTTACATTTATAGGGGAAGGAAGTAAATTAGAATTTTGGGGTGTTTTAATTTTTTTCTATAACTTTATCATAGTTACTATCGGTCTTCCAAAGCTCAGCTCTCTGGCATGTCTGGAAGTAGGCAATGTTACTTTTACTTAACTTTACATTTATAGGGGAGGGAAGTAAATTAGAATTTTGGGGTGTTTTAATTTTTTCCTATAGTTTTATCATAGTTCCTATCAGTCTGCCAAAGCTCAACTCTCTAGCATTTCTGGAAGTAGGCAATGCTACTTTTACATAACTTTAAATGTATAGGGGAGGGAAGTAAATTAAAATTGTGGAGTTTTTTGATTTTTTCCTTTAGATTTATCATAGTTCCTATCAGTCTGCCAAAGCTCAACTCTCGAGCATTTCTGGAAGTGGGCGATGCTACTTTTACATAACTTTAAATGTATAGGAGAGGGGAGTAAATTAAAATTTTGGGGTACGTTCAGATAGCACGTCGGATGTAGTCGGGCGCGCTCAATTCCGTTCAGATTACATACTGGGTGAAAGTTACTCTCGTTCATATTGGCCGAAAATAACGTCGGGCGAATCGCCTTTTACACCCTTCTCTATGAGGTGGGTGACAAACGCTCGACTTGCGCAGTAGGTATATAAATCAACCCCCCAATTTTTTTATGTTTTGTTTTATATTTTCGAAAACATATTACTTAAAAGTGACATTTTCCATAAATAAATAATGAAATTTTACTTTTTCTTGAAGACAAAAAACACTTGTTTGACTTTTGACAGGTGAGTTCTAAGTTTCTTTAGAAGGGTTAAGTCCCATTTATAAACTCGAGCCCATTCAACATGGTTAACTCTGACAAGACAATTTTTATGGTTGGGTTTGTTTTATATCCCGTATAGAAAACATTAAATGTAGTTACCTATTAGCTCACACTACTACTATACTGTAGTAGTGTGAGCTATGGTGATCCTAATTTTTTCGAGAAAAAAAAATTGCTCTGTTTTTAAAATGTTTTATATATCTTTGCGTTTCAGATGATTTTGAAATTTTTTTATCGCGCCGTGTTTCTGTCTGTCTGTAACGACCAACGCGCATAACTCAAAAACTGCTTGCCCGATTAGAATGAAATTTGGTACCTAGGCTGGGTTTTCGGTCTAGATGGTCCCATTTAAAAATGAACAAAATCCACCGAACGCAAGTCAAATAAAAGGGTGGGAGTGATATTGTGTGATATCTAACAAAAGGTAATTAAGTCTGGAGTTAAACAACCTACATTTTAGTTTTTTGAAAAAAAAATGGTGAAGGTAGATTTTAAAAATTAGAGTTTAAGTCAAAACATGGCTTGTGTGTTATCAAACGAAAGGTAATATATTTCAGTTTTTAGTTATATTAGCTCACATGCACACTATAACTATAGTACCTAGTGTGAGCTTAGGTGCACATAGATTGACAGAGTATTTTTCTTTGTGGGATTTTAGCTAGGTTATGCATGATGGCGGTTTACCCATAGTAACATAGCACAATGGATAAAGTTAATGCCTTGTTTTAAAGCTCCATTTTACCATAATCAGCTGGCAGAAAAAAAAAACGAAAATACCAAAATTAACCCTAAAATTCAATTTTTTGTTATGTTGCGGTGTAAATCGACCCTCAAAAATGTATTGATGGTTACAGGTTTCACATCGCTCCATGCAATGAAGACAATTGGCTTTGGAATAACCCTTGGCAGTGTGAGTTGTTTTTAGAGTATCAAGCAGTTTTTCAAGCAGAATCCTCTTGCAGCGGCACCCCTTTTAGGAAAAGACTCCTTACAGAATTTAATTTTGACTGTTTAGTTTCTACTTAGGAGAATGTAGAGAATGGATTTTTATTTGGACAAATTGTTATAGGAATATAAATAATATTATACCTAGATATTACTTTGTGCTTTCAAATTAAAATAAAAGACATTAAAACTATGTATATTTGTATTCTTTATTTAATAGTAAATAATGTAACCATATAAAGAGGTTTGATATAATGTAATTAAAGATCTCTCAACGCCCCAGCAAACACTTTGAGAATTAGCATTCTTTCGCATTCTCACTGTCATACGCTATTATATTATATTGCACATGTATGTACATATAACTATTAATGTTCAAATTTATTTATTTCCTTTGAAAGTGTTGTAAAGTGTAAAACCTGTATTGCTTGTACAACAAAGAAAATAAATTTGCAGAAAACACAACTTTAAAATCTAAAACAAAACTTTATTTGTCTAATAAAACTCTGTCAGCCACCAAAAGTCGGGTACTCCAAAAGACTCTCTATTTCCATTTTTCAAAACAAAAAAAACACTTATTTGTGTTTATGCTAACTCTACTAACTAAACTGTAACAAATTTTTAAATCTGATCAAATTTATCAATAATTTAAAAAATATATATATTTTAAGGTTATGTTTATTACACCCATACCGTTCACAAAGGCAAGACGTCCGGCGATTTACCCATGACGTCATTCGCTCGGCAAGACGTCTCGCCCGACGTTTCAATCTGAACGTACCCTTGGGGTTTGGTCATAATTTCTATCAGTCTGCCAAATTTCAGCTTTGTAGCATGTCTGGAAGTACAGTAGAATATTGATGATCTATACATGAGTGAGTCAGTGAGTGAGTGGCAATTTCGACGTTTTTTGAAATTTCGTAACTACTTTACTACTATATGGAATTTCATGAAACTTGGAATGTTTGTTAACTCCATGGAGATCTACGACTGTGCCAAGTTTGAGATTCGTAGCTCATTCCAAAGTAGAGTTTTAGGTAGGTCAAATATCGGCTGAAATGTTTCCAGAAAAGATGGTTACGGCGCGCGAACTTGGCGAGGCACTGCCGTGCCCTCAGATATTTTTTTAATTTTGTAGATTTTCTTTTCTTTTTAATTTTTAAACGTTTTTTAGAATGTTGAAAATATTTTGAAATTTGAAAATTTTTGGAAATTTTTATAACTATAAATAAATTTTGTTGTTTTGCGCGCTTCTTTCTCTTTTATCCGTGTGTGAATTTTTGTCGTGCAGATAGCGGATATTTCCTGTGCGCATATTATCGGGATTCATATATTCTCTGTCGTTCATTTTTAGCTCACACGTTTACTATAACGTAGTAGTATGAGCTATGATGGTGATCGTGTCAAAAAGAAAAAGAAAACAGTTGCTCCTATTTCAAAAAAAATTATATATCTTTGCGTTTCCGATCATTTTAAAACTTTTTTGTCGCGCTGACTTCCTGTCTGTAACAACCAACCCGCATAACTCAAAAACTACTTGCCCAATTTTAACGAAATTTGGTACCTAGGTTGGGTTTTGCCTCTAGATGGTCCCACTTAAAAGTGAATAAAATCCACCTAACATAAGCCGAAAAAAAAAGGGGATAATGCTACACTGGGGTTGGGGGGGTCGCAACCTAGGTGACGGATATAGGGGCTTATTTTCGTGGACCAAAATGGGTAAAAATTACATTATACATTAATCGTGTGAACTTAAGTGCCCATAAATTGGCAGTGTATTTTTTTAGTATAAGTCCTTCAGTCCTTTGCTGCTAAGACCTTGTTGGTTTGCAATAATAACTACAATAACACACATACACAACAATTAAAACAAAATCATGGCACCTAGACCGAAGCTACTGAATTTTTTCTTTATTTTGACATGAACCTCGTAGTTCAGATAAACAGGTTTTTTTCCTCCAAACTCAATCAGCATTTATTTAGTATAGTCCTACACAAGTTATATATTTATAGTACTTTTCTAAAGTGGTGGCAGGCCACTTCTGGACCTCCATGCACTGCGATCACCTTTGGGTAAAACTACCTCCTTCTCTATGATGCACAATGGCCCATCGTGTAGCAAAAAGTGATATTCACGGGTACGCTTTTTAGGATTTTGTAAACGGCAATGTGATAAGAAATGTCTAAACCATAAAAATGTTCAACAGTTTTTATATGAATTTTTTTTTATATCGGAATTTTTGCGAGGATATTTGTTTGTTTATCTCTATTCAGTATAACAGTTGCGTTTCTCAGCGATTTTCATTAGCTATAAAACCAAGGAGTTTTTAAGGCAAAAGTTAAAAAATAATCAAACAAGTTTCGTGGCTAATCGGGCAAAAAGGAATTTTTGTTTCTCTCATATTTTTCCGTGGGTAGCCTGAAAGCTTAACCTGACGGGGGTCCAAGATCTAATGGACACCTAATAAGTGTTGACAGTTAACTGTTTCGTCCTTATGGGACTCCTCAGAACACTGCTGGTCAATGTGACAAATCTTGCGAAGTTAATTAGACAGTTTTGTCTCTAATCAAATGTAAATAGTGAGAAAACTATCGCAAGAAGCGCCATCTACTGAGATACGAGAGAAACAAAAAACAAAAGCAGGCGAAACACTGCTATACAATATCGATCAATGAAAAGATCGAATGCAAATAAAAGAAAACAACTATAGTCCGTGACCTACGACAGCTCTTTGTCTTTCAGGCCGGATCAACGCATATTGCATGTTTACCCGTCATCAAGACAGTAAGCGTCAATCAACGGAATTTTTAAGCCAAATAATACTAACAAACGTGGAATTTCGTACCCGTGAATTTAAAAATCAAACAAGTTTCGTGGCTAATCGGGCAAAAAGGAGTTTTTGTTTCCCTCATATTTTTCGGTGGGTAGCCTGAAAGCTTAAACTCACGGGGGTCCAAGATCTAATGGACACCTAATAAGTGTTGACAGTTAACTGTTTCGTCCTTATGGGACTCCTCAGAACACTGCTGGTCAATGTAACAAATCTTGCGAAGTTAATTAGACAGTTTTGTCTCTAATCAAATGTAAATAGTGAGAAAACTACCGAGATACGAGAGAAACAAAAAACAAAAGCAGGCGAAACACTGCTATACAATATCGATCAATGAAAAGATCGAAACAACTATAGTCCGTGACCTACACGAGCGGATAGTTCACAACTTGCATTCCATTTGCTATTGGTTGACATAGTTAGGCGGGATTTTTAAAATTAAAACTCTCCTGTCCTCGTTTTGTGAGGTTGAAATCGATGTTAAACCAAACTGAAACAAAACCTAACCGTGGTCAATTGATGGGAAACGTATCCTAACCGGGGCGTGTCTGGACAGGTTAGGATACGTTGTCGAATAATTTATCAAGGTTAGGTTAACACCGATTTCGACAGGAAAACAGGTAGGGAAGCTAATTTAAACTATATATCATAGTTTGTTTACCGTAACAAAAAGCATAGGCCAACAAAAAAAGTTGTAAAAAGTTGTCCCAAAAATAATGACATGAACTGTAAAAGAATATAATATGTTTTTAAAAAACAATAAAAAAAACGCATCGACATATGCATAGATTTAGTTAAATTCAATAGGTATGTACTGCACAAACCACTACACTTTTTCATCACTTACAACTAGTATATATTCGTATTTTACGCCGAAAGCTCTTAACATAATGTTTGTTAAATGCTTGACTGGTGGCACCATCTCTTAATATAATATAATAATAATCTTAAACGGCAACGTTCAACATCAAAAAGTCAGCTGACTATTTCGACCAATAGCAAACGGAATGCAAGTTGTGAACTACCCGCTCATTGACCTAAGACAGCTCTTTGTCTTTCAGGCCGGATCAACGCATGTTGCATTTTTACCCGTCTTCAAGACAGTGAGCGTCAATCAACGGAATTTTTAAGCCAAATAATACTAACAAACGTGGAATTTCGTACCCGTGAATTTAAAAATCAAACAAGTTTCGTGGCTTATCGGGCAAAAAGGAGTTTTTGTTTCCCTCATATTTTTCCGTGGGTAGCCTGAAAGCTTAACCTCACGGGGGTCCAAGATCTAATGGACACCTAATAAGTGTTGACAGTTAACTGGTTCGTCCTTATGGGACTCCTCAGAGCACTGCTGGTCAATGTGACAAATCTTGCGAAGTTAATTAGACAGTTTTGTCTCTAATCAAATGTAAATAGTGAGAAAACTATCGCAAGAAGCGCCATCTACCGAGATACGAGAGAAACAAAAAACAAAAGCAGGCGAAACACTGCTATACAATATCGATCAATGAAAAGATCGAATGCAAATAAAAGAAAACAACTATAGTCCGTGACCTACGACAGCTCTTGGTCTTTCAGGCCGGATCAACGCATATTGCATTTTTACTCGTCATCAAGACAGTGAGCGTCAATCAATGGAATTTTTAAGCCAAATAATACTAACAAACGTGGAATTTCGTCCCTCCTACCCCCCTCCCCCCGGACATCCTGGATCCGCCACTGCTTAGGTATAAAATTCGAAATAAAAAATATGGCTTATAGTTTACTAACAACATCGGTAATAAAATTTATCATTTTAGAATTGCAGTTTGCAAGGTATGATTTTTGCCATTTTACCCGTTTAAGGAGCCCACTGTTTGACGCCAGAAGTGGCCAAATTTTGCACGAGAACCAAAATCGTTAATTATGAACGTTGGTTCTAGGGCGACAGACAGACATACAGTAAAGCAAAATGATTAATATATTGTGTTAAATCAAAGCAGCACACATAATCTACACCCACCCAATTTATGTGAATTATTGACGATAATTGTGCCTACCTTTTACCACGATTTTACTTTTACTAACTTACGCTCCATGCTTCAGGCTTACATGTCCGAAAAACACAACATAAAAACAACAACAATACGAAAGTCGGTAATAAACACATATCTAATGGGGTTTTTGCGTAATTTTAAAATTGTTATTTATATTACTAGTACGGTAAACAAGTGGAGAATATTTTAATTTGGCATATCTAAATTGGATCTAGAAAGAAGAATTCCTGAACTCATTCACTCTGAGCGAGAAAAAGCAATAAGACATGGCTTGTTTCTCGTACAATTGCTCAATAATGTCGAGAATAGTCACAACAGAAATTCAGATCTCATATTTGCTGACTCACTGGTTCAAGTTTCTGTTACACGTAGCAGCTTTCCGCTAATCAATGTGTCTTCTTCAGATCCACCTCTAGAACTGACGATTAGAGTGATTTTTCAATCAATCCTCAAAAATAAAAAGGCAACTTTGATCAACTACTTCAATTTTAGTCTAGATAAAATTTATTCAATAATTTTTAAAGGTATTGAAGCATATTATGTACCAAACATGAAACTGCATAAATACCCTAAATGGTTTAACTAAGAACTAAGACGACTTATTAGCAAGAAAAACAGACTGTAGTAGCGTACTCAGCAAAAAGAAATGAGGTTAAATACCACACTGAAATAGAAATTAAGGATTTCCATCCAAAATGCATTTGAATGATTCTTCGGCTAGTGAACTAGAAGAAATTGCAAACCTTTTTGCAAATAATTTTTAAACTTGCTAGTCTGACTATAACAATGTCGAAATCCACAGTGTTGCGAATGTTCCTTTGGGTAGTACACTATCAAATTATATGTTTACTGCTGATTCTATTGCAGAAAAAATTAATGCCATAGATGGATCCAAGGCAGCTGGTACGGACGGACTACCACCGTGCTTCATGAAGGCTTGTTGCCCAACTGGGACAAATATTTAAAATGTCGTTTGACAACAGTGTCTTTCAGATTGCTGGAAGATTTCCACCCTAATCCCAAAATAAAAATCAGGTAGTAAGTTAAACGTTAAAAACTATAGAGGTATATCGCTTTTACCCCAATTACCAAAAATTATGGAATCTTTGCTGACTGATGGTATATTTTTTCGTACCTACAAAAATTATACATCTGTCCATCATGGTTTTTGCTAAGGTAGATCCACTAGTACTACTTTAGCCTGCTACCAACAATATCTTATAAGCGGCATGGAGTCAGGTAAATAATTAGATATTACATGTACATATTTCGGTTCGGTTTCGGTTTCTAGGTATTGGCTTTGTCCGTCTGGGACAGTTAGCCAGATTCAATACCGTGGGCTTCAAGAGAGTCTGGTTCTGTAACCACTTGAGGCCCCTTATTTTAGTTTGTGTATCTTGTGAAATCAGTCTTTCTTTCTCTCTCTTAAGAATTCTCACTCTGCATTTATTTACATCTTTCCAATTAAGAATCATCTATGTAGATGTTTTTCTTTGTTTTATTTTTCTTTCTAAATTATATCCATAGGATGTAGTTAATCTTTGTAGATGTGTATTTTTATTTTTTTTACTTGTTTTCTTCCTTTTGCTTATTTTTTTGTCTATATGTATATTTTTCTTTTTTTTTCTTTTCCTTCTTTTTCAAACAATATCTGCTCTATATTTCTTTGTTAAATATTTCTTTCTTTTTTTTTTCTATGTAGATGTTTTGTACAGATTTACTAAAGCGTTTGTCAGTGTCTACCACCCAATTCTTTACAATTCTTAGTGGTGGGGACTGCTACTCGATAACAAACATCAAATAGAGTTCCATTTACTAAACTTCACCGTTGACTTGACTAAGTACTCAACCACTCGACTAAACTTCTGGTTGTATGTAAAGCAGCCACAATGTTTTTTATTTACAAAATATATAAAGCTGGATTTATATATATAGTTGACAGTAAGAATTATGTAAGCAGTAAACCATTTCTGCCGTCCTTAAGCTAGAATGCCGGTTACTACCTATAAAATTATCCTAGTTTTGTTCAAAAAACCCGGAGAATAATAAACAAACGAAGCTCCTTGATAACTGTAAGTTATTTGTTTCTTGAAAACCACAAAAGCTAAAGAAGATTTGCTTATAAAAATTGATCTAAAATAATGTTGTGATTAAGACGGCACCAAAAAATCAAAATTGTTCAAATGTTGGTTAACGGCATTATAGCTTATGCACGGCAAATTTTTATTTATTACCTTACTTTACGGAACTATGAGTCCAGTTTTAGGATTTCTCTGTTTAAAATTTTATTAGAGTAAATTACGTTTTGAAGATATATAAAACAATATTTAATCTGGGGTATTTATCATTTTATTGTATGGTATTACTTTTTTCTGCCAAAAATGTTACCGTTAAAAAAACTCAAAACTTACACTTAAGTGGCAGAAATTCTAGCACTTACATTAAGTGGACGAAATGTCAACTTAAGTGGAACTTTGCCGGCACCTGCAAGTTCTTAAGTCAAACTAAGTGGAATTTAGGACTTAAGAGAAAGTGGGCCGTGCCAGATACAAATGCACACTTTATTTCGCCTCTTTAGTTAGTATTTGGATTCTACAGTTGAAGGTGAAGAGACATTGTAGATGAAATCCTAAGTTTTGTAAAATTTTCTATTAAATTAATTCAAACAAAATACCATAAAGAGAGTTTTGCGCAATATGGGTCCATTTTTAAAACTGACACGAAGAATGTTTCTTTTAATGGTGTATAGGTCACATATGGGGCTTTCCATGTCAACCCGGCCACCTTTGGCACTTGAAACTTTTGATTTCAACAAAAATTTATTTTTTGGTTCCTCTATAGATACCGATAACATCAAGATAAATTTTTTTTTAAAATGTTGCGTTCCTTAAATCTACAGGATGTTTTATCTTCTTAATTGGCCAAAACATATCTATGGTTTATGATTTTTCCTGAAAAAATACGAACTTTGCAAAAAAAATCTGAGGGCACGGCAGTGCCTCGCCAAGTTCGCGCGCCGTAACCATCTTTTCTGGAAACATTTCAGCCGATATTTGACCTACCTAAAACTCTACTTCGGAATGAGCTACTTTGCACAGTCGTAGATCTCCATGGAGTTAACAACCCCTCCAAGTTTCATGGAATTCCATAAAGTAGTAAAGAAGTTACGAAATTTCAAAAAACGTCGAAATTGCCACTCACTGACTGACTCACTCATGTATAGATCATCAATATTCTACTGTACTTCCAGACATGCTACAAAGCTGGAATTTGGCAGACTGATAGAAATTATGACCAAACCCCTGGAAAAAATCAAAAAACCCCAAGTAGAGTAAATTAATCCCCTCCCCTATACATTTAAAGTTGTGTAAAATTAGTATCGCCCACTTCCAAAAATGCTAGAGAGTTGAGCTTTGGCAGACTGATAGGAACTATGATAAAACTATAGGAAAAAATCAAAAAACCCCAAAATTTTAATTTACTCCCCTCCCCTATACATTTAAAGGTATGTAAAAGTAGCATTGCCCACTTCCAGAAATGCTAAAGAGTTGAGCTTTGGCAGACTGATAGGAACTATGATAAAACTATAGGAAAAAATTAAAACACCCCAAAATTCTCATTTACTTCCCTCGCCTATAAATGTAAAGTTAAGTAAAAGTAACATTGCCTACTTCCCGATATACTAGAGAGCTGAGCTTTGGAAGACCGATAGTAACTATGATAAAGTTATAGAAAAAAATCAAAACACCACAAAATTCTAATTTACTTCCTTCCCCTATTAATGTAAAGTTATGTAAAAGTAACACTGCCCACTTCCAGAAACGCTAGAGAGCTGAACTTTTTAAGAGTAAAAGACAATATGATAAAACTATATGAAAAAATTTAAAAACACCAACATTTTAATTTACTTCCCTCTCCTCTAAATGTAAATTTATATAAAACTAACATTGCCCACTTCCAGAAATGCTAGAGAGCTGAGCATTGGAATGCTGATAGAAATTATGATAAAACCATGGGAAAAAAATTTAAAAAGTCCAATATTTTAATTTACTCTCCTCCCCTATAAATGTAAAGTTATGTAAAAGTAACATTACCCACTTCCAGAAACGCTAGAGAGCTGAGCATTGGAAGAC
The DNA here is from genome assembly GCA_963576565.1 of Aspidapion aeneum. Lineage (NCBI taxonomy): Eukaryota > Metazoa > Arthropoda > Insecta > Coleoptera > Brentidae > Aspidapion > Aspidapion aeneum. The sequence continues at coordinate 100,088,429 of OY755043.1, forward strand.
TGATAGGAACTATGATAAAACTATAGGATAAAATTTAAAAACACGACAATTTTAATTTATTTCCCTCCCCTATACATGTAAAGTAATGTAAAAGTAACATTGTGCACTTTCAGAAACGCTAGAGAGCTGAGCTTTGGAAGGCTGATAGGAACTACGATAAAACCATGGAAAAAAATTAAAAAATCTCAAAAATTTAAGTAAGGCATTGCAAAAGTTTTGAACAATATTCCGCATATTTTACTATTTTAAAAATTAAATATTATCCAATTCCTTTAAAAAAGAAGTGAAATCATAACAAAAACATTTCATGTAAAAAAATCCAAGTACGCGAAAATGGCATTCCGCAAAAAGAATTGAGATAAAAGTAAAGCCAAGTTTTCCAATACAAATTTCAAAATGAAAGGTTCTTACTAGTTTGGAAATATTTTTCTAAACTTGGCTATTACGGCTGTAAATGACTCTTAGGCACAGTGCTAAATTGAACAAAAAGAAGTTTGGCTGTAATAGCAAAGTTTAAAAAAACATTTCCAAACTAGTAAGAACCTTCCATTTTGAAATTTGTATTGGAAAACTTGGCTTTACTTTTATTTCAATTCTTTTTACGGAATGCCATTTTCGCGTACTTGGCTTTTTTTTTACATGAAATGTTTTTGTTATGATTGTTTTGAAATAAGAACAAGAGGCTTTAAGAAAAAATATTGAAAATGACAAATAATCGCATCAGTGACCTTAGTACAAGACAATAAATTTAAAAAATCGCTATTTTGAAAATGTGACCCCTTTGATTTTTTTGAAAAAAGATGCTCCAATATTTTGTCTATTGCCTTTAAAAATTTTGAAGTGGGCCGAGAAGTATAAATGCCAAAAAGAAAAATACTTGTGTAAATGCACGGAGACCTTGGCCGTACTTATATGTATATGGGCAAGCGAGCAGTACTATTGAGGCGCCCGAGGTGTGAATCAATATATATTTTATTAAAAAAAGTTGTTTTGCGTTAAGGAGAAAATCTTTTTTTTTCATTCTGACACCCCCCCCCCCCGGGCCTTGATTTTTCCTGAAAAAATACGAACTTCGCAAAAAAAATTTACTACGGTTTTGAAATAAGAACAAGAGGCTTTAAGAAAAAATATTGAAAATGACAAATAATCGCATCAGTGATCTTAGTACAAGATAATAAATTTAAAAAATCGTCATTTTGAAAATGTGCCCATACGATTTTTTTTCTGAAAAAAGATGCTCCAATATTTTGTCTATTGCCTTAAAAAATTTTGGAGTGGCCCGAGAAGTATAAATGCCAAAAAGAAAAATTCTTCTGTAAATGCGCGGAGACCTTGGCCGTACTTATATCATGGGCCCCCCCCAAGCCTTAGATTTTTAAATATATTTTCGACATATTTGATGATAAAACATGAAAAATATCTTAAAATTTGACATCAGGAGGCTTCGGGCCCCCCCCCCCCCCAACCCCAAGCAGTGGCGTAGTTGCGAAAAGACATGATGACCTTTTTTTTTTTGGTCGCAAGTTTCTTGAGAGCGCACTTTGTAGCTGTCGGGCCCCCCCACACATGATGACCTTGTTTTTTTTTTTTTTGGTCGCAAGTTTTGTGAGGGCGCGCTTCGTAGCTGTCGGGCCCCCCCCAAGACACATTCCTGGGTGCGCCACTGCTTATATGTTTATGGGCCAGCGAGCAGTCCTATTGAGGCGCCCGGGGTGTGAATCAATATACATTTTACTTTAAGGAAAAATTTTTTTTTTCATTCTTACACCTCCCCCCTTGCATATGACATCAGCGGCGTCACATTAAAAGGGGCCCTGGCCTTCCACTGTTTACAGCCTTATCGACTACCAACATTGTAACACATTTTTCCAATTAGAATACCTAGTCCTGCACTGCTATGACACTAGACGCCACTATACAGGGTGTCCCAAATTCGATTTCTTTTGGGATATCTCGACCTTCCGTTTCGAGTATCCAGTATAAAGGAAAACAATTTTTTTTAACTCTACGTTTTGGGAGGGGAGTCCACTTTGATGTTTATAAAAATTAAATTTTTGCTCAAATAGTTTTTGGATAGTCTTTTTTGAGCATAACTATTTAGTTTTTAATTTCATCTGAACTTTTAATTTTTAGGGTATACTTAGTCATAAAGTGAAATAGCCAGGTATTTTTACTTTTCTATTGTTATATATTTTTTATTTTATAAAAAAAATCTTTTAATATCTTATAAAAAGCAACTTATGGGGCTTTCAATGTCAATCCGGCCACCAATAAGTGGCTTTTTGTAAGATTTTTTTTGATAAAAATAATAAATATATAATAATTCAAAAGTAATAATACCTAAACAAATAAAATACTGAGTGATACGTTTATTTAAAGGAAAGTTTTTACTGGCTATTTCACTTTATGACTCAGTATACCCTAAAAATTTCAGATAAAATTTAACTAAATAGTTATACTCAAAAAAAAAACTATACAAAACCGATTTAAGCAAAATTGTAATTTTTATATTCATCAAAGTTAAGCCCCGCTCCCTAAACGCAGAGTTAAAAAAACCGCTTTTCTTTTTACTGGACACTCGGAAGTGAGGGTAGAGAAATCGAATTTGGGAAATCGAATTTGGGACAGAATGAAAAAAAAATAGTTTCCTTCAAGCAAAACAACTTAAAAAATATATATATATATTGATTCACACCCTGGGCGCCTTAATAGGACTGCTCGCGGCCCATATACACTTATATATACGGCCAAGGCCTCTGGGCACTTACACAAGAATTTTTCTTTTTGGCACTTATACTTCTCGGCCCACTCTAAAATTTTTATAGGCAATTGACAAAATATTGAAGCATCTTTTTTCAACAAAATATAAAAATCGAAGGGGTCACATTTTCAAAATAACGATTTTTAAATTTATTGTCTTGTACTAAGGTCACTGATGCGATTATTTCTCATTTTCATTATTTTTTCTTAAATCATCTTGTTCTTATTTCTAAACAGTAGTAAAATCTTGCTGTAATCGATATCTATAGAGGAATCATAAAATAAATTTTTAATTAAATCAAAAGTTGCAAGTCCAAGTGGTTTTTAGTGAAGTTTGAAGGCTGTTGAAATGGCGAAACCATATGACGGTTCTGAAAAATGGTGTTTAATAAAATTGTCCAAGTTAAATTTTCTCAAATAATCATGTTTATTTTCTCAAAAGCTTCGGAGCTTCCAAGGAATTCTATGCTTAATATGGGCTTTCCATTAAGCATAGAACTCCTTGGAAGCTCCGAAGCTTTTAAGAAAAGAAACATGATTATTTGAGAAAATTGAACTTGGACAATTTTATTAAACTCCATTTTTAAGAACCGTCATATGATTTCGTCATTTCAACAGCCTTCAAATTTCACTAAAAACCACTCGCCACCTACCTCATCAAAAAATCAATTTAATCTTTAATTGCAAACAGCACGGTTGCGTAATCGAAAGTGAAAAAATATCTACCGCTAAAGAATTCTTCTTCAGAAAATCTCGTTTTAGTAGGTACCCGTCGGCCATTTACCTTGTTTATAATAAGATGATGAGAAATCAGTAACATTTTAATACCTACTTTTTTCTTCCCGATACTTATAAAGAAGAATGCAAACATGTAGAAAAATATGCGGAAGTCTCATCCTTTCTTTTAAGGAAAATATAAATTAAATTATATTACTTAACAGAAACCTGTCCATTTAAACAATTACAGCGATGGAAACTCAATTAATTTAAATTAGGCGAAAAACAAATTACTTTTCATTTTACTTTTTTACCCACCAGTGGTGATGTACGGTCTGTGAGACCCATGATAAATAAATACCTAGTTTAAAATGCCGACGCAAGACCAAGCATTTCTGCAGGGTACATTTATTTGAATATATATCAAAATATGATAAAGTTTCATAATTATTTTACGAAGTTTAAAAATCTTAGGGTCAGAATATCAAAAAAATTCTAAATGTCAAAATTTGACAGGTCGATTGTTTTTTTTTTAAATTCAACCCCCTATATATTATTTTGGATTTTTATAGATCTTTCCTTCCTGATTTCAAAAATATATATGTTGGCATTATTTCGTTTATTAGTTTTGAAGATATATGCGTTTAAGGGTCCATCTCACCGACTTTTTTTTCGTTACTTAACTTAAAGCGTTTCTTAATATAATCATATGACGTAATAAGGAACACTTAAGGCTAAGTAACAAAAAAAAAGTCGGTGCGATGGGCTATAAAAGTTTTAAAAACTTAAGTTGATACTCTTTAAATAATAAAATAAGTATATAATTTATTAACATTTACCATCCGTGGTGATTCTGCGCAGTAATGGGCGGCGCCGCAAGCCAGTAAAAACAAAAAATAATACAATTATGAATAATTCTTATACATTTTCTGTGAATAGCTTGATAGATAGAGTGTGCAGTATTTCCATTGAGATCGACGAATGTCTGTTCTATTTTCTCTTGTAGAATTTGAACAGGCTGGAGGGTTGAACAAGAAAAATTATTATAAATCTTGTATTTTTTCCAGTTCCCACTATAGCCGCTGTCCCTTCAAGAGTGAACAGTAGATACAAATTCGTTTCAAGGAAACCGAATATACTGCGAACCAGACCTCAGAAGAAGGCAAACGAAAGTCTAAACCTAAATCACGATCAAAATATTGAATCTTCAAATAAAAAATCTTTGGAAGAAGAAATACGGTAAGACATTTTTTTAAAAGTTGGTATATAAGTATTAAATTTACGATTTTTCTCTGCAATAAACTAATATTACTGTTTTTTTTTTAGAAAAGGTATAGAAACAACGGATCTGACAGATGTTGTAAACGCACTCCAAAAAATTCAGAAGCAACCTACTCCAACCCAAAAACCCCCTGAAAAAACTCGAACAACGGTAACTTATACCACAAGTTTCTCGCAATCATCTGCTAAAATTAAAGCAACTACCATTAAACCAACAACAAAGCCTGTTGAAAAAACGGTTCAAGAAATAATTAATAAAGAAAATAATTTTAATGCAGAACCAACGCCTAAAGTATCATTTATAGAGACACCTACGACAAAACAAATTCAAATTTCAACGTTTAGAGGAACTGTCAAGCCAAAGTTAACTTTTAAACAAACTCCTGCTTATCAGGATCTTTTAAATAGTCAAGAAGAGGAAAAGGAATCAAACAGGGGCACTAAAAGTAAGTCTCAAAGAATTACAGGAAGTTCGAAGCAACCAGCTTTCAAAGAAACAACCAATTTTAATTTTAAAGAATCCAAGCCTCCAATTAGTTATAGACAAAATTCTAACTTTAATCTGAAAGAACCTCGACCAGAGTACTTTATAAATTCAGCAAGCTTTTCAAAAAGCTCGACACCAAAATCAAACTTAATTTTTAACGAAGTACCCATTATAATTCCTGTTATAAGTAGTACTTATTTAAAGAAAGGAAACTCAAACAGCAACGGTAATTATAATTTAGTTTACCAAAATACCAATACTAAAAATAACGCTGATTATAATCTAGTTTATGAAAACACAAATCATGACCACTTTAAAACATTTGAGGACTTATCTTCCCTATCTTTGCCTCCCAATCACAAAGACTCATACAGTGATTCAAATCTTCGTGAATTATCGATAAATATTCCAATTGTGGCTCCATCCTCAACGGGGTATTTTAGAAGTACCACTCCGCGAACAGCAACGTCTAAAAACAGGCTCAGCACTTCTGCACCATTTAGAGGAAGCACCGCTAGACCAATCAAGGTTGTTTCTAGAAAGGAGACTGCGTTGCCAGGTGTTGAGGATAATGAGGAACATCAGATAACTCAGGCTTATGTTCAAAAGTGTAAGTTTTTTTTGATAATTAGAAGTAATAAATAGGTATATTTGTTCAAATCTCTTTACCAAAATTCACACATGCTTGGCTCAAAACCAGCAACAACCAGTTTCCATTGAATCGCTTGTCAAAAGCTCATAACAAAGTGCGTGGAAAATTATGGTAAACCGGTAGTTATCTCACTGTACATGTAGGAATTCTTGAAAATGGGGTGGAAATCGAACATGTGGCCTCACTTGATTTTCGCATCTCAATTGGTGCTGACGAGAGCATAAAAATTTAATTCATTCTCATCTACTTCAAAAATTTAAACAGTAATTATATTCTAGAGCCTATATCCAAATGGTTTTGTGAGCAATCTTTTTTGTATTAGTGGACCTCACTTTCTTTCCGCCAGTCGTTCATATTACGGACTCTTGGACTATAAGAATATTTTTTAATTAATTTCTAGATGCACTACCAGAGGAGAAACCATCTAGAAGCAGGATTAGATATTTGTCGACAACTCAAGCTCCGTTAGTTATAGTTACGCCCACTTCAAGAAGAGACACACTACAAAGGTAAGAATCCTTTCAGTACATGAAATTAGCTATTACTGGCTATTATGAAATCTGTACACTAGTCTTCAATCAGCCGACCAGCAAGCAACATCCCCAGAAGATGCGAGACGTCGAGAATTCGCTATCAATAGACATGTTTATACAAGCGAATTTAGTAAAAAGAATAAGAACTAGAATTTATTCTGGTCGACCTCAAACTAAGTTAAGAATGGAAGAAAAGAAAAACCTTATATGCTTCCAATGTTAGACATTATTCAACCAAATCTATGTTATAACTTTAAGAATACATTTACTTTTAATTAATCATGAATTAAAATTATAATCTTTTTAGGAAAAAAGGAAGACCAATGCTTCAGGCATTTGATAAAATCTTACAGCCAGCAGAAGCAAATACTTATAAGCCGTTTGTAAATTACGACTACTATGATGATTTGGAAGCCAGTATTTTAGGTGAGAAAATTGAACATCTTTTAAAGCCATCAGGTACCGAGATACTAAGCTAATGAGGGCCCCTTATCCTTCTTAATGTACACTCGCCCACTTTTTTGATGTCATCTTATTTTTCCTACATTTGTAGAATACAAAGAAACAGTGCGTGGTTTGGTAATATCGCCTCAAAAAGTAAGTATAAATTAATAAATGACTTTCTTTAGCAGTTTTTAAAGCACGCTGAAATTACGGGCTTTCCAGACGAGTTTAGGCAATTTTAGGATGACAATAAAACAGTGGGCGGCAGTACACTTGTGTAACACCAACATGAAAGGTTCCTTGGACTTAAGTATTTTCTTTTTGGTCATAGTGAACAATGTTAACAACCACTTTGCATTGAAAATGTATGATATGCCATTTGTTTTTATTAAGTTTTAAAAATTACAGAGTCCAGGTGGCCACCATTTTCTTCGATACACATTCAAAGCTGATTTCTAAAGGTTCGAGCAGTAATTTAAGGCAATATTCCTGTAATTTCCTGGCGTATTGCTGTTTTCAATTCGTCAATGGTTCGGGGATGATGTTGAAAAACCTTCGCTTTTAGGTAGCCCCAAGGTAAAAAGTCCCATGGGGCAAGAGTGGGTAAACGCACAGGCCACCCAACGTTTCCACGTAACGAAATTACGTGTGTAGTGTATGAATTCTTTAATGGGTGAGAAGGAGTACTCCCTCAAAATCAGGTGAAAATCGAAATCCACATGTAATTTCAGTTGATTGCCGCATCTGTGTTAGTCCTGGCGAGATGGTTATTCTCATTCTCACCCATTTGAAGAATTCATACACTGGAAACATTTCTGTTAAAAAGTCCGTTGAAACCACACATACGGATGTTCAAGTTCTCTAGAGTTTCGGTCCAAAAAATTGCGAAGCATGTCGACATATTGATCGGCAGATACGGTAACCGTCATGGCTCCCTCTTCAAAACAATCGGGACCCCAAACGCCAAAAACTGCAACAGCCAAACGGTAACACGTGGGCTGTGAAGTGGCCTTTCGTGAACATTCTGCTTGAACACGCAGCCAGACAAATGGAAATGACCTCAGTCACTAGTTATTAAAAGAACATTTTGTGGGATGTTTTTATGAATATCGTTGTAACATGCTCTATGATGTTCCCAGTCCCATTCAATAAGTTCTTGCACATTCATAATTTTGTAGGGGTGGAATTTCATATCGACGTGTAAAATTATTCTTACAGAACGATCTGACGAACGCAAAGCAGAGGCATTTTAACAGCTGAACGGAGAGGAGATCGTTCAGCTGCAACATTTTCAGGTGTCCGAACACTTGTGGGTCTAATACTTAATTTTATTTCTAAGGCTGAACCTGTAGCTCTAAAATTTAAAGCTCATAACAGTATTGTGTTGCAATCTGGAATATGTCTACCAAGCACGAAGTGAGTACGAAAAGTTTTTTGCATCGTAATCACAGATTCGTTACTTTTTATAAATATTTCGATAACGAAGGCACGATGCTTGCCCGTCCAATTCATGACGACAATTGAAAAGGCAAGGCGCGAGCTACCAACCTTAGCTTAGCTCTCCGTCTCTTCAGTGACTACAGTAGTGGTGCAAAATATCAGAGATCATTTTGGCGGATCCTATTTTATTATAAATAAAATCTATGTGTCTATGGCGGATTCAGTTTACAAACAAAACTTATCTGGGTATTACGCCACTATTAAGAAAATTTTTAATTAAGAAACCCATGCTTTTCTCCTAGAAAAAGAAAGACCATTAATTTGCCAGAAATAAATAAACAAATAACAAACATAAACATAAAGCAGAGAAAATGGTATTGGTAAAAGAATCATTTGAAAATTACTTGTTTGAAAAGCTTGAAAACGATTATAGAAAAACAATCGAAACGTCGCAGTAGTGTTGTTTGTCAAAAAAATAGGTTTTTCAATTTTTTTTTTATAAACCACTGGCAAATTAATGATTTTTCTTTTTCTAGGAAAAAACGCAGTGGTTTCTTAATTAAAAAAATGTCCTTAACAGAGGCGTCGTACCCAGATAAAGTCCTATTTTATTATATTATATTATGGTAAAACGGTGCTGTTTTAGGTTCTCATATAATTGCATAGATACCTATACTTGATTTTTGTACTACTTTTTTATCACTTCTGTTGTCAGATATTTTTGAACTACCAAATAAAACCTTTTATTTTGGGGAAAGCAAGTATTTAAAAAAAGAAAATATTCTCCGGTGTGTATTTTCAACTGTAGACAATTTCAGTTTAAAATGGGCGATAGAACATAATATATCTAAGGTGCTAAAATTACAGATTATTTTGGAATTCTTGTCAACTGGTAAAGAACTTTAGGCATACAATTTTTTTATTTAACAATTATTTTGAGATTTTTTTTCTCCTTAAATCATGGTTGAAATTCTTCTATCTATTCATCTCAATGGCTCTGTTTTTATTCTGGATCTCTAGTAAAAAAGTTTCTTTATACGTCCGTAATGTCGTGTCGTTCGTTATTCATAGTGGTATGTTTTTGGTGGGTTATAAGAGAAAGCATAAATGTTAAATCGTAATATCTCAAAGACTACTTTAGGAGTTTTCAGCCGATTTTTATTGATACAGCCACGTAAATGTTTTGTTTGTACAGTACATCTTCGATAATCCGTACACATATCGGTACAGAAACCGCCAAATTATCGAGGTATCCGTACTACTGGAGTATATTGTTTAATAGTTTTTTTTAAATAAACTGTAGATTTAAATATATTTCTACTTAATTTAGAAAAATATATTTAATAATAATAATAAGTAATTAATTTAATTACATTTAAGGAGGTGAAAAAATATATACAAGAAGATACTAGTCTATGGACAAATTAAGTTTCGTGTGCAAATCGTGCCAATTTTCTGCCGATAAGCTAACTTTGGTAAGGGCATCCCATATATCAGGTTTTGACTTGTTGTCATTCTGGTAAATTCGTTTTTTGAAAGATATGGCGGATTTAAAATGGCGGAAAGGCGTATCTTTAAAAAAATTGTAACTTTTTTATTTCTTATCCGATTTTCATGGAACAAAGTTTAAAATACTTGCTTTGTAATGTACTTAAAAATGTATTGATCAGAAAATATGTATTTTTTTGAATTTGTCAAAAAAATTTAAAAAAATTAAAAGAAAAGTAATTTTTTTTATTTTATTTATAAAACTGTTGGAGCTAAAAAAAAGTTCCTATAAAAAAGATAGCTATTTTGATTCTTTATTCAAATCTAGTTCAAATATTCCAATGCGTTAATTAGTTTTAAAGTTATTTCCAAATAACTGGAAAAAAATAGTGGTCTTTTCTGGTATATTTAAAAATTATGCTTTGAATGAAAACAATAAGAACTTTTTAAAAGTAACTTAAATTTGTTTAACATACCTAGCAGATTAGGTTTTGACTTATTGTCATTGTGATAATCGCGCTTTTTTTTAAATATGGCGGAAAAGCATATTTAAAAACAAATTGTATCTTTTTTATTTTTTATCCGATTTTAATACAACAAAGCTTAAATTACTTGATTTGAAATTTATTAAAAAAATACTTCTAAAAAATGTATTTTTTTTAATATTCAAAAAAAAATCTGGTGAAACAAGTGACAGAAACGATTTTATTTTTTAATTGAACCCCATATACGGACGTCACTGAAGGGTTTGTCATCAATTAAACCCCACTGACTTACACATTGTTAAAAAGAAAATTTGATTTCCTACAATAAAGTATAAAACACATTTTTGTCAATTGAGCTTAGTTTCTGAGAAAAGAAAAAATTTGTAACAGAATTAATTTGTTTGGTGATTTGTAAAAATTGATTTAAGTTGCACAGGCCTGTTTTAATCTGAAGATAAATCTTACATTATTATACACGTTTAAAAGGAAATTTTATTGTCTACAATCGACTATAGGTCACAATTTTTGATAGAGAGCTTGGTTTTTCAGATAATCGGGTAAAACCTATGTGGTTTCTTTAATTTTTTTATATTTTCTTAATAAACGTACGCCGCTGGAGTGTTTGTCATTAGCCTGACCCCACTGACTAATACATTGTTAGAAAGGAAATTTTATTTGCTACAATAAACGGTGGAAATTGGATAAAACTTAGTGATAAATTGATAATTTTAGTAATTTTTCAAAATTTATTTTTTTACGGATGCCTTATTATACATTTTCTTTTTTAAATTTATTTCCACTACCTCAATAAACGGACGCCACTGGAGAGTTTGTCATTAGTCGTACCCCACTGACCTATACATTGTTGAAAATGAAATTTTATGGTCTACAATAAAGATTAGTGCATATTTTTCCCTAATTTTAGTTTTTAAGAAAATCTTAAAAAAATCTAAAAATTTCAGGACTTGGGGTGTCTGGGGGGTCTTGGGGGATTTTGCAGCTAAAATTTTAAAAAACTAATATAATTTTATTTTTAAATTAGATTTTACACATTTTTGATCTATTTCTATGTCATTGTGTCTAGGGCGTCAACTTAGTTATAAAAAAAATTGGACCAAAAACTTGCCCGGCAACATCCAAATCGTTAGTCTATGACCTATTCTTAGCTAACTGCGCTCCTCATATTTTGCATACTCAACTACCTCTAGCACCTGCACTATACAGGGTGTTAATAAAGTATGTAGCCAAACTTCAGGGGGCGATTCCTGGAGTCATTTTAGGAAGAAAAGTTTAAATAGGCATAGGTCCGAAAATGCATATCCAGCAAGACAGGGTGTTAAACTTTGAAAAAAAAAATTGTTTTTTGTAAATATCTTCGACATCGTTCGCTTGATTTGATTGAAAATTGGCAGAGATATTTCTAGTATAAAGGGCCTACTTTGGCTCTAAAGAAGTTGCAATTAGCAAGTCCAATGGCGTACCAGGGATGACCTTAGCAAATACTTTGTTAAAAAAAAAGTGTACGCGAATGACTTTTTTGACATTTTTGTATTGTCCAATTCAAAGTACATCTTTTAGGTCTCTTGTATTTTTTTCACTACTTGCTTTGTTTTTGAGATAAAAAATAAAAAGCATTTTATTACAAAACAAATTTCACTCTTTTAAAAGTGATTTCTCTAAAATTTTTATTTAAAATTTGAGGAAGCATTTACAATTCATAATCAAACAGGTTATACTACAGAAGTTGCTGAAAGTGTCCTCCATTAACTTCAATACAAGAATGAAGTCTTCTTACCATTGATTGTCGAACACGCTGAAATATTCCCGGTGTTTGCCTTATTTGATCACAAGAATTAACTATCCTTTGTCTTAATTCTTCCTCATTGTTGAGTGGAGTTTGGTAAACCAAAGATTTTAAATGTCCCCAGAGGAAAAAATCTAAGGGATTTAGGTCTGGTGATCTTGGTGGCCATGACTGTGGACCCGCTCGACCAATCCAATGTCCTTCGTAATGTTCATTCAAAAACTGACGTGCGACAATGCTAAAATGAGGCGGGGCACCATCATGCATGAACCACATTCCTGCTCTTACTGCCAAAAGGACATTTTCTAAAAGCTCTGGTAGCTCAAATTCCAAAAATAAAACGGTAGTGGTCACCATTTAATCGCATTGGCAAAAAATGGGGCCCGATAAGTTTGTCATTTACAATACCAACCCACACATTTACTGAGAACTGTTGTTGAAAATTATCTTCAACTACTGCATGAGGGTTTTCGTCACACCAGACATGATTGTTATGAAAGTTCATAATCGCATTTCTTGAAAAACAGGCTTCATTCGTAAATAATATTTGACTTAAAAACCTGGGAGATCTCGTAAAATTTGCCATACAGTTACGTGTTTTATGTCTAATTGACGTGCAATTTTTCTCGTACTTGTACCAGGATTTTGTTCAATTTCATGCAATACCGCTTCTTCTTGCTCCACCGTTCTAAGTACTGCAGGCCTCCCTACAGCATCCCTCCTCTCAAACGTACCTGACTCGCATAACCGTTCATGTATTCTTACAAATGTTTGTCTGTGTGGTAGAATTCGGTTGGGATGTCTCTCTGCATAAATACGTCTTGCCTCTCTTGCATTACCTAAAAAAAAAACTTTCGTCGATTGATATTCACTTTTAAAAATAACAATAACAACGTTGTTTGATAATGTCCATCAAGCAACGATAACAATAATAATAGAAATTACCAATTTTACCAGACGCCTCAGCTGCGTAAAGCCGCGCGCCTACTTATAGGCGTCCACGTACGGTAATACACCGTCGGTAGTCGTTTTGGTGACAACAAATTGTTTTTTTATTAAAACAAATATAAAATAATGAATTTATAGATAATAAATATAAAATATACATCTATATAAGACTTGTATACACCAAATTAAAGCAAAATGTTCATTCTAAAACTTTAATTTAAACTGTAGTAAATGTAGGTTAAACTTTACTAGCTATACAAAAAAAAGTAAAAATTCAGTTAATTTATCTAAAAAAACGGAGCAAAATTTTGAAAAATATAATAGAAAGTTATTTTATTGCGGGTGTTTACTAATTCATTTGCAACTTTTTGCAACCCTCTACGACTATTTTTAAGGAAGATACATCGTTTTAAAAAGTATCGTGAAAAAAAAAAGTGGTGGGAGCTATATCTTTAAAAAAACGCATTTACCAGAATGACAACAAGTCAAAACCTGATCTATGGAGTGCCCTTAACAAACTTGGCTTATCGGCAAAAAGTTGCAAAAGCATGACTTGCACACGAAACCCCCTTTCAGGCCGATTTGTCCATAGACTATACTGAGTAATAGTACCAACTAGCAAAAAAAAACAAAAAATTTTAGATCTCCCTGTACAATTTTAAAACTAAGAAAAACATTTTAAAATTAAAACGAAATTCATTAAGGTGTAAAGTTAAACGACTAAACAAAAAGTTTAAATAATCCTCAACTGGGAGATTCTGCGTTTCTGATTTTTAAGGCTTGATTCAGCCCGAGCCTAACCAAAAAATGGAAGACGGTGAACTTTGTTCATATTTTGTTACGTTCGGCGTTTGGCTGCATTGTATTAAATATTTGAAAAAGAAACGTGGACTTTGGCATCTTTACAAAAAAATTGCGATATTTTGACATGTGTGCAAAATTTCAGGTAATTATATAAGATTGCTCTACAACCATAATATTTCTGTTAATTGTACCAAATTTCATATATGTATCTCTATCGGGAGCTTAATTGTTATTTTTAAAACGTTGAAAACGGTAAACAAGTAATTTTTTTAAAAAAACATGGCCTGCTAGAATAAATAATTGCATATAGAGCGCCATCGCGCAAATAGACAGATGTGATATTTTTTTATTAAGAAATACACAAGAAACGAAAAAAATATTACCAGATAAAATCTCTACTGGGGATTTTATCTGGTAACCGAACCGAACCGAACCGAACCGAACCGAACCGAACCGAATGGCAATGTTATGAGGTAAAACCGGACAAATTTGAAATAAAATCAAAAGGCACCAAATAGGCATTTTTTATATTTCCGATTATTATTTGTGTGGCTTATCCTTGTATCTAGAATTTTTTTAATTTTGTTTTGTGAAAGCACGATAAACCCGCTATAAACTGGTGCTTAATTCATTTAAATAATAGACACGGTTTTAAAGAAAATTTGATTAATCCGAGTCAATACAATATCATCAAGAAAATTCGGTTTTGCTCTGTTTTTTTACGATTTTTTAGTAGTAGAAAGATCACAAAAGCTTTTTGTGAAAAATCTTATTATTTGTTTTTTGTTTTCTGCTTTTGAAAATTAAAAAACAAAAAAATATTGTTTTTTTTTAAATCGCAAATTTTAGATTTCCTTAACTTCAAAAAAAAATTAATAATGTAATACAATATTTTATTAGAAATCTTAACAGCTTTTAAAAAATGTAGGCAGTATATACAGGGTGGTCCCGGTTGTGAAGAAATATAATAAATAAAAAACCTATGTTTGTACGAATCTCGTATATCAGTATATTGCCTATACGCCACAGAAAAGTTAACAAAAAACTTAACAAAGTAGGTTCTTGAAACCGTGAAAGGGTACTGTATATGTGTACAGAATTTGGTAAAGACGTACGATTGTTTGGAAATCCAAAATTTTTGCCTTGTCTATAAAAAGCAATATGGCTTGACATTTTTTTAATTAAATAAAATGTTTTTTTACATTTTTAAACTAGGACAAATATATCTAAAAAGGTATTACTAAATAAATTTAGTACAAAATTTTTCGCCCATTAGCTATATGAAAGATTTTACTTTTAGTAAATTAACACTGTTGTAGATAATAATAGTTGCTTTGTCAATAAAACTAAGTACTTAGTTTCTTCTGATAATAAAGCTGAATTTGAAAATAATAATTATCGCGTATAGCTTTGTTTAATATTCTTTAATTTTTTTTGTCGTAGGACAAGTTCCAGATCATGGCAAAGTCCTTTTGCACGAGAACGGCGAAATCGAATGCCTGGACCAAGGCAACTTTCCACATCCACTGTCTTGCAAGAAATTCATCCAGTGCTCCCGTATGGAAAATGATAAAGTGTACGGGTGGGAGTACACCTGTCCGAAAAATTTGAGTTTTGACCCCATTGGAGGCATGTGCAATTGGTCCGCAGGGCTGGGTTGTGCTGAATAAATATTTGTGAAAAATAAATCTTTTTTTTTATATCTACACAAAAACACAGTACCGTCGATAAAAAAAATATTTGACGCAAGGATGTAAAACAACTAGTCTGAAAGTAGCTGCTATACTAATTTTATATCGAATTTATTTAATAATATAGCATAAAACTGCGCTGTTTAATAGTAGTTTACACAACAATCATGTTATGATGGTTAAAACATTATTTGTAGTGCAACTCTCTTAGTTGCATAAAATTCAAGTTTTTGAAAATTTTTAAATATTTTAGTTTTCGAACAAAACAATAAATTTTATTCATTTTGAATTTTCACAATTTAAACTTTGAAAATTTTTAAAATTCTCTACACATTTCAAAATATTTCAAGTTTAAAACAAAATTAAATTTATAGTTTTAAAAATTTAAGTTTAACATTTTCGACTCAATCAGTCCAAGTGGCGTTTTTTCATAAACACATTCCACCTCAATAGCGACGTCCAATTAGTTTGGGCTTGGCATATTCTGGTTGTAAAGACCATGTCGTACCAACTACATCAACAAACTAGACATTAGCAACGTTGTAACAACTTCAACATAAATAATAATAAATAAATATATCGCCAAGAAGACTTTTTTATCAGGTTACATTTTGAAAATTTTGACGTTCTAACCTTTATTAACATCCCAGGAGCGTGAATGCCCAAGTAACATTTCTTTATTTATAGCAGAAGCTAAAAGGTTGCCAGCGCCTTTCCTTAAAACCATTAGTTTCAATGTTTGGTCGCTAGCGCGTTCCCATTACCCTTATACACCCCTTAGACCTCCTAAATGGGACTCCCCAATTGGTGGTGGCACCCTATGTATTAAACTCACTATAAAACCATAAGATATAAACTTCAGCTTCGCCCTCTAGCGGTTCCACTAGTATAGAACCTTTTAGAGCCTAAACCTATTATGCCAGGTTCTAAAAGCAACTCAGAAACGTCCTCTATCCTATTATAAAACTAGATTTGGTAATTTGGTATCCTGCCGATTCTGTTGAATACCTAATAATACTCTAAAGGTATTAGAGTAAAGAAGTTTTCCTATAAAAGCTATGGCGATATTTTAGATTCACAATGGGTATATAAAATAATTTAGGTCACAAAATTGCCAAAAATGTCAGAGTTCCAAAATTATTTTATCACATAAAAATATACCGAGTTTGTCGTTTTGTTGATGATCAATTTGCCTGCCAGATTTATTTTTCTGATAAAATCGTATCTGAAAAGCTCTCAAAACAAGCGCGCCAGCTCAAAAATGCTTTTTAATAGTTTTTTGATAACAAAATAACAAATATTTAAAATTAAAAAAAAAATTACACTATTCACCATTAAAAAAGTCTGTTTGGTTTACATAAATCAAAATTAAAGTAAAATTATCGTTAAAAAACACTGCTAAAACGACTAGATAAATATTTTACAATATTTTTTAAATAAATTTATATACGCCATTAGTGTTTTATAGTGGTCACTTGGTTTTATTTGTTACTATATGGCAACAAGGATTTTTGAGTGCCCTTATGAAACCAACAAAAAAGAACAAAGTAAACATAGCCAACATCACCACACTTAAATTTTTTGTATTTGTTTTTTAAAGTGTTTAAAGGCGTATAATTCAACACTTTTAAATGTTTTTTATCGTGCAATTTCGACACAATCGAGAGGGCCAGTGCAATGATATTCGTTGTGGCTGCAGGTTGGACGGCAACCTCTTATATTGGCCGTCTAAACAGGCCTTATCTAGGCCTGGGTGTCCTACCCAGGAGGACGGAAACGCAACAATTATTAATTATTGGGCTTTAAATAATCAATCTTGCAATAGGTAGGTACCAATCTGTACCTAGGTATATCTATTATTTTTACCAGAAATACCTAAAAAAAAATAAAACACGAAAGTATTTACTTAGTTCTGTTAGAACCCTTAAGAAAACAAGGTTTTATATGGCCGCCTATTTAAATAATATTTAATATACAGCTATGGGTAACTATAAATACAAAAGAATTAAGTTTACCTTTAAGCCTTCCTATAAAACCTTTTTAAAATGCCTAAAAGTAATCGCAAAAACCAAAAGTCTAAAGTTTATATTTACCACTCTTAAAAACCGAACTAGGTTCTATATGGCCGCCTATCTAATCATATTTACTTTTAAACTACTGGTAACTATAAAAACAAAAAGATATAAGGTAATCTTTTAGCTCTATTATAAAACACTTTTGTGATGACCTGTAATGTAATGAAAAAAACTAAATGACCAAAGTTTATATTTATTTCTTTTTAAAAACTTCAGGTAAAAGGGTTTTATAAGACCATCTTTATAAATCAGAAATCAATAAAACCAAAAGTATCTAAAAGGAACAGAAGAAATATCAGTTTTATTATACTCCCTTTATAAATCACTTTTTGGTTGTATAACACCTCTTTAGGCAATTGGCAATATAAATTACCTTTATGTAGCCAAATTGATCCTAAAACCCATAACAGCACCCTCTAAATAACCTAGGAACCAAATTAATAAAACCTTGAGTGGCAATAATGTTACTTGGGTGGGCTTTACAGCCGTATTGAGACGCTCTTTAAATTAGTCTTGTTGGATGATTGTCGTAGGTAAAACACACACTGAAGTAGGTATTTGAATTACCGATTTTTCCGCTATGTCATAGAAGAAGTTTCCTTAAATTGTCACTCTTTTTGGAATTTTTTGGGAGATTTTATGTGTTTTTTAATAAAGGTATAAAAGTAGTGTATAGAACTCGTGGCTAAACTGTTTTGGCCACTATTTGTATAAATTACTATCTAAAAGATTTTTGTTTAAATTTTAGAGTGCCAAAGTTTTGAGAGAAAAGTTTAGAAAAAAATTGTAAATATTTATTATAATTAAGCTACTTACGTTTAGTTATCTGTTATTTTATAATTTAAGAATAATTTATTAGTTATTAGGTAGGTACCTAATAAGATACAATGGTATTAGATAATATAGGGAAACCTAAGAAATCAAAAATATAATCTGTAAATATATTCTAGTTTACTAAATTTAAAAACATTTTCAATATTTTAACCTTCCAAGCCAGTATTCACCAAAAATAAAAATGTTTTCGTAAAAAAAAATGAAAAACATTGATCCTAAAGAGGTCTGTTTGTTGGTCTCGGGGAAAAATAATGCTTGACTCTTCAATGAGCTAAAAGAAATATTTTGCTAATTTATCATTTTTAAAAGATCTTTTTTTTAGCGTAGAAAATCTAAAAATACTTTAACCTTGCTGAAAGTGTCTTCTCAAATCCCATAACAGATAATAAACTCCTCAGATCATCTAAAAATACGTATGAAATTCTATGAGAATCATTCTACGTTATTTCAGAACACTTTTTCAACAGCGAAACGCCATACTAGTTCAGGCGCTACATCCGAGATTCAAGCGATATGCTGCGTTTAATGATAGAAGCAACACACTTGGTATGGATAGACATAAGACCCGAACATTTTACGAAAGGGAACCACCCTCCCAACCCTGGCAGGGGCATCCCTCCTCTCACCCCCCTCAAAAGTGCTCTTTTACATTATTTTCCCAATTGCTTGGAAATTTTTACCTCGTCAAAAAACAACTAGGTAACAATTATTGAGGCTGATAAAAAGTCCTTTCTAACGATGTATAACGCGCCCCCGTTACATCAGTGGCGCACCTTTTATAGGCATTTAAATAAACGAAAGGTGTGGAAAAAACAATTTTTTTTAAATTTTCTTAAATTTTACTGTCCCACATGTCTAATTTTAAAACTTATTTTTAAAGCCGAAGAAATTTCCTCTCCAACGATGTACATCACTACCCCCTTAACGCAGCAGTAGATCTTGCATAGACGCCCCAAAAATTTGGGGGGGGGGGAACCAACCCCCACTAAGAGTGGGCGGATGGTTCCCCCTCGTTATATTTTCGGGGGAGTATACTGTATATTCATACCAAGTGTGTTGCTTCTCTTATTGAACGCAGTGTGTGTATTAGTATTGTTCCAACATGGTTGTCTTAAATGAAGATTCAAGTGTATACCAAAATTGACCATTTTTGGTGCGTCTATGCAAGATCTACCGCTGCCTTGAGGGGGCAGCGATATACATCGTTGGAAAGGAAATTTCTTCAGTTTTAAAAATGAAAAAAAATTAAAAATTATTGTTTTTCCACACCTCTCATTTATTTAAATGCCTATTAAATGTGCGCCACTGATATAAGGGGGGCGTGTTATACATCGTTAGAGAGGACTTTTTTTAGGGGGCGAGAAAGGGGATGCCCCTCCCCCAATTTAAATGGATTTAACTTAAAAAATTAAGTTTTAAGTTAATACTAATCAAAAATATATTTTTACTCACCTTCAGTATTATTTACTAGTTAGTTAAAAAATAAATGTACAAAATTTTTGTTTGATTTGAGGATTTCTACAAACACATTTAGTATTATTTCAAATATTTAACTGTATACAATTCTTTAGAATATTTTTGGAAAAGTTGACTGTTTTCGAGTTATTAGCAAAAAACCGTCAAAAAGTACGTTTAAGGGGGGACCCACCCCCCCTGCCAGGGTTGGGGAGTGGTTTTCTTTCATAAAATGTTCTATCATTAAACGCAGTATCGGACCCCGTACGGCCTGAACTATTAGGGGAAAAAGATATGAGTTTTTAAAGTTAGGGGTAAAAATCCGAGGGGTGAGTAAAAAAAATGTTTTTTTGTTTTTTTTTTCTAGTTTTTCTGGGGTTTATTAAATTTTTAGAAACAGATTATAGGTTTTAATAAATATATGTATTTTAAATATATAAAACAGATATTTTTTGTTTAATTTGAAAATGAATAAGAAACATCTCCCAAAAATGACTATGAAAAATAAAAAAATCGAAATATATTGAGTTTCCGATTAGGTGGGATTTCAATGAAGGTGGTTTTGAGGAGACCAAACGTTCCCTAAAGATACCCCATAAACAGTTTTTGAGTACATTTTTGACAAACTCATTCACCCTTGAGGACCACCGTGAGTCAGACTAATTAAATTTTCGGGTTCTTTAAACCATCAAAAGATCGCAAAACAAAAGATTGAAAATACAGAAGATCGGTAGTACAAAAGATCGAAGGACAAAGGATCGTAAGGCAAAAGATCGAAAAACAAAATATTAGAAGACAAAAGATCTAAAAAAGTAAATAAGATCGAAATATACAAAATGACGCGTATCATGTTTGCTTAGGTATATTCACCTAAACAGTTTATGCAAGGTCAGGTAAGGTAAAATTTACCTAACCGTTAAATAAACGAATGGCTTGCGGTTCGGTTCGGTTTAGTTACATACCTTCTAGGATCCCGAAAAAGAAATCAAAAAAGTTTTTTTAACTATGTATTAGCGATATTTTGAAACTCGCTATTTTGATACGCGCTATTTTGATCTTTTGTCTTTCGATCGGTCTCTTTTTCAATCATATTAAAAAAAAACTTTCCTGATTTCTTTCCAGGGATCCTAGAGGGTGTGTAACTAAAACGAACCGAACCGAACCAAACCAAATCGAGCTCAACCGAACCGAATTAAAAAATATGTTAGAAAGAGACCCCATAGTCGAACCGGATCGGTTCGGTTTACTTACACACCCTCTAGGATCCCGGGAAAGAAATCAGGAAAAAATATTTTTTTTACTATTTAATAGCGATATTTTGAAACGCGCTATTTTGATACACGTTATTTTGATCTTTTGTCTTTCGATCTTTTGTACTTTCGATCTTCTGTACTTTCGATCTTTTGTCTTTCGATCTTTTGTTTTTTGATTTTTTGTATGTCTTGGCATTTTTAATTTTTTTGAGACATCCAAAATGTCCGAGTCAATTTTTTAAATGTCTTTTGGTAATAACACTATAAACATAGCTAACAACAAAATATAAGTCCTCTTATAAGTTTCAGTGTACGGGTTTTTTATGAGCATGAGTGTACCTAAGGGCCCTAACTTTGGCGTACCTAAAAAGTACGTTAAAAAACGTCCCGAAAAAGACGTTTAAAAACGCGCTAGGCAGGACGTTTTTAAAATGTACTTTAGATCTTTTAGGGTCCTAATTTTGGCGTACCTAAGAAGTAGGGTTTAAAAACGTCTGGAAGAGTACGTTTTTAAAAAAAACCCGAAAAGTATATTTTTAAAAGGACCCGAAAAGTACGTTTTTAATACGACCCGAAAAGTACGTTTTTAAAACGTCACGAAAAAGACGCTAGGCAGGACGTTTTTAAAAAAAACTTTTAAGATCCCTCACATTTTTCTTCCCAGCTTCATCATCATGGGCTGATCAGAAAAACCTTACCAAGGGACCTGAGGCCTAGACTTTATGTTGACCTCTAAAACGTTTTTAAAACGTCCCTGAAACGTTTTTAAAACGTCCCTGAAACGTTTTTAAAACGTCCCTGAAACGTTTTTAAAACGTCCCTGAAACATTTTCTAAACGTCCCCTGAAACGTTTTTTAAACTTCCCCTAAAATCTTTTTTTTTACACTTCTGAACGTTTTTTTTACGTCCTCAAAACGCTTAGGAACGTTCCCAAATTTTGCAGAAGGTATAAAAAATTAAATTTGACAAACGCCCAAAAAACATAAAGCTCTAAGGGGGAAAAAACTTATGGCATTACCTATACATGTACATATTTCTTAGTATTACCCAAGATTTACATGGCATTACTGGCAATACATTTTTACAAATTTTGGGTTAGTTGTTACCGTCTTGTATAGCTCTTACTCAATTTGAGTATAAGGATACACATTTCACTATAACAATAAACTAAATCGATATAACAAAAATAAATAATAATAACATTTCACCTAGTATAAACCATGTAAGCCTTAGGTTTGTGTTGTAATTCTTTCCAAAAGTACTTTATTTTAAATCTATTAAATATTTGTATATTTTTTATTTCCTGTGGCAAACTGTTAAATAATATTAGCCCTTTATTGTAGATTTTATTAAATGTTCTAGTATTATTAATTCTAACATAAAAATCATTGTTTGCATGACCCCTTGTATTGTTAAATGTCTTGAATTTTTTTCAATGCTTCTTGCAATTCTTGTAAATAACTTGAATATAAATAATAACATAATATAGTGCAATCCTTCATTTACACACAAAAGGTTTTAAATTTTTTGGAGAGTGTTAATTTCCACTGCATTAAGAAAAAATGTGAAAGAATAATAAAGTTGTGCAAAAAACAAAATGTGGGCCAATAATGGATTTCCAGATGGTTAATTTTGTGAAATATGATATTTTATTATCTAACCTATAAAGGAAGTACACTATTTTTACCCAACTGCAGCACGGTGAAAGGAAGGGTAATGTTTTTCGATTGTTGTATGTAAGTAAATATGTATGTGTCACGCTAGAGGCTAAACGACTGAACTGATTTTGGCAAAAAAGGTGTCATTGAATTGACACTGATCCCGAAGGTGCTATAGGCTATATTTTTTTAAACAGGAATCAACATGGCGGTCTTTAGACGCCATTTTGTAACATAATGTAGGTTTTAAGGCATACAAATTATCTAAATTTCAGGCATTTTATTGAAATTCAAGGATTACCCATTGCAAATGTCCTCTAATTTGTTGTAGTTACTTTGTAGTCCTCCCTGCTGCCACCCATCTCCCCTCCTGTCATTCCCCCCACCCTATTCAAAAACCATATTTGCATAGTTATATCAAATATAGTGATTTCAAAAATTATTTCTCCATACGCTTTCCAACATCATTTTACTAGTTTCCATCTCCCTCTCTTCTCCCCTCCCTCCTTATTAGTAATAGTTTTAGCTATACCTTTGACGAATATAGAGCGATTTTAAAAATCATTTCTGAACACGCTTTAAGACTTTATTTCCAACATCATTTTACTAGTTTCCCCCTTCCTCTCCCTCTCTTCTCCCCACCCTCTTTATTAGTAATAGTTGTAGCTATGACTCTCACAAATTTAGAGCGATTTCAAAAATTCTTTCGGCACACGCTTTAAGATTTTTTTCGACACCATTTTACTAGTGCCCTCTTCCCTCTATTCTCCCCCACCTTCACGCAATGGAAGGTTATACTGTTCGCGTCCGTACAAAATCTACACATACTTTTTGGGTAAAGCTAAATGAATAGTTCGACAAAGGGGTTTCTTTCTAACAAATTGTTTTAAAAAAAAACTTCCCTGACTTCTTTCTGGGGATCCTAGAGGGTGTGAATCTGAACCGAACCAAACCAGCATATTTAAAAAAAAACTCTCCAGACTTCTTTTCCGGGATCCTAAAAAGTGTGAATTCAAACCGAACCGAATTCGGTTCAGTTTGGTTCGGTTCGGTTTGGTTCGGATTCACACCAGCTAGGATCCTGGAAAAGAAGTCAGGGAAGTTTTTTTTTGAAAAAATTTGTTAGAAAGAAAAGGTGGTATATAGTCAAAATACCGCTAGGATATAATAGCGCATTTCGGTTCGGTTTGGATTGGTTTGAATCGATTCGGTTTGGTTTGATTCGGTATTTTGATACATCGCTATTTTGATACATCGCTATTTTGATACATCCCTATTTTGATTGTCGCTATTTTGATACATTGCTATTTTGATTGTCGCTATTTTGATACATCGCTATTTTGATATGTCGCTGTTTTGTTACAAACGCTATTTTGATACATCGCTATTTTGATAGTCGCTGTTTCATTACATCGCTATTTTGATAGTCGCTATTTCGTACGTCGCTATTTTGTACATCGCTATTTCGTTCCAGAGCCGTTATTTTTTTTTCATTTAAAAATTTCTCGCTAATATTTCAGAAACTATTTATCAAAACTGCGATGTATGGTTATTTTTGGAAAGTATATTCCAAGCCTAATCTATTAATTAAATAATATAAGGAGCATCCAATTTACAAAAACTATAAATTTGTGCGCCTGTCGAATATGGTAAGCATCAGGAATAACGTCAAGATGCAATTTAAAAGTAAAAATTTCGCCAATTCGAACACAATTCCTTTTATATTCCTACATCAATTATTAATGATCTAAAAGGGTGGGAAAAAATATAATGAGAAACCCTGTATAGGTATACCTATGAATTTTGTACTCAACTGCGACTAGTAGTTACAAGTAAATTTAGCAGTTGGGTGTTTTTTTTAAACACTTTTTTATTGCTATTTTCTTCTTTACATATTTGCAATGTTCTTTTAAGTTCATTATCAATAATTATTTCAATATATTGTTACGGGTTCTCCACAACAATTAAAACTCGCAAACGTCAAAAATGATATGTCAATTTATTTCGACAATTATGTACAAAAACACGCACTTAAACTTACTAATAACATGCTGATACTTCACTACTATAATCGGTCTATTAACTTCGTGTTAATATCTCACGACCACTACAGTACGTTATCTGTGACTGACTGCCTGGTGCGCGACCCCGGCCCTATATATAGGGTCGTCCATCTCTCTCGAACTTTCCGGCAGCCTTCGACGTCCGGAAAGTTCTCGTATTAATGCGACCGCAAGTCACAGATAACGCAACTAAAACCTAGACTAAGAATACAACCATAAAATACGTCAACCTAATACTACACTAAACCTAAATAAATTCTAACTATAAAATAACTTAAATTTGTAACACTATCCTCCTCTTCAGGTTTGATCGTCTCGATCAACATTTCCCAGGTAAGGTTTTAGCCTGTCTAGATGAACAACTTTCATCTTGGACTTCGGGCTTCTCTGTATTCGGTAGACTACATCATTAATTCTCTTAACAACTTTATAAGGTCCTTCCCATGGTGGTGTCAACTTAGGTGATCTTCCTTTCTTGCGTTGAGGATTGTATAGCCAGACTTGATCATTCTCTTTGAACCCTGAAGAGTTTGCTTTCAGGTCATATCTCGCTTTCATCCGGTCACTGGCTATTTCTATTCGCTCTCTAACCACCTCATGGATATTGTGCAGCTTTTGCCTTAAACGTTCGACATAATCATTAACCTCTAGGCGTTCTTCTTCAGGTGAACCAAAGATGATATCACATGGTAAACGCAGTTCTCTACCAAACAGGATACTAGATGGAGTAGCTCCTGTCGTATTGTGTATGGCGGTTCTGTAGGCCATCCAAAACAATGGAATATATTGGTCCCAATCTGTTTGGTGCTCATCAACAACTTTGCAAAGATGTTCTTCTATTGTTTTATTAAATCTTTCAACCATACCATCTGACTGCGGATGTAAACCAGTAGTTCGTGTTTTATGTATTCTTAAAAGGTCACAGAGATTCTGGAAAAGCTTTGATTCAAAGTCCCTCCCTTGATCTAAATGTAGTTCCAAAGGAATGCCAAATCTGCTGAAAACATCATTTACCAGAACTTCTGCAACTGTAGTGGCTTCTTGGTTAGGCAAAGCAAAAACTTCTGGCCATTTACTAAAGTAATCCATGACAACAAGGATGTATTTGTTGCTCTTTTTAGTTTCTGGAAATGGTCCGGCCACATCAATAGCAATGCGTTCAAATGGCAGGTCTACGTTATATTGTTTCATTTGACCTCTGGACCTTGTTTTGGGACCTTGGCTGGCTGCGCAAGTCGAACATCGGCGGCACCAGTTTGAGATGTGAAATCTTGAAAGTAATTGACCCAATAAAATCGGTTTCGAATTTTGTCCATAGTTTTATTTATGCCTAGGTGCGCGCCTGATTTTCCACCATGGCATTTGGCCATTATATGGTCTACCATGCTCCTAGGAACTACTACTTGATTAATCACAGTAAGGCCATCGGTACTTTCCCAGGCACGTTTAAGTATGTTTTCTTCCACCATCAGTGAATCCCATTGCGCCCACAGTGATTTGAATATCATCCCTTGGTTTGCGATATCTTGCCATGATGGTCGTGGCTTGTTCTCTTCTTTCAATCGCAAGATAGGTCCTATATCTTTGTCGTCAAGTTGTGTGGTTCTAATCGAAGCCGACATCCATTCTTCATCTGGTTCTAACTTTATCTGACACACGTAAGTAATTCCTTCTTTCTGGTCAATTCTCCTGCAATGTTTACAATCTTCAGGGCAAGGTCTTCTGGACAATGCACCCTTCCCGCTCGGTGCTTAATTTGATAATGGTATTGTTGTGGCTTTTCTATCCATCTCGCGACTTTTCCTTCAGGTTGTTTCATTTTCATGAGCCACTGTAACGCAGCATGATCCGTTCTAATCTGAAACTCTTGTCCATAGAGATATTTGTGAAAGTGATCTACGGATTTAATGATGGCTAGGAGCTCCTTTCTGGTAACACAATAATTTCTCTCTGGTTTGGATAGCTTTTTGCTGAAAAATTCGATGACCCGTTCTTCTCCATCTTGTACTTGGGAGAGTATTGCTCCTATGCCATCGTTGCTCGCATCAGTATCTAATATGAATTTACCTTTTGGAATAGGATATGCGAGAATCGGACTAGAACATATTGCTGCTTTTAGTCTTCTAAATGCTTGGCCACATTCAGTATTCCATCTATAAGAAGCTTTATCTTCTGTAAGTCTATATAATGGAGACGCTATTTTGGCGAATCCTTCTACAAATCGTCTGTAGTATGTACACAGACCCAAAAAGCTTCTCAATTCATGTTTGTGACGAGGTTGAGGCCATTCTTTTATTGCTTGTAACTTCTTTTCGTCAGTATGGATACCTTCTCGGGAAACGACGTGACCCAGGAACTCAACTTTTTCTTGGAATAGAAAACATTTCTTTGAGTTTAATTTAAGATTGGCATTTCTGATTCTTGAAAATACTTCTCGTAAATTGTCTAGATGATCTTGAAATGATTTGCCCATTACTATGACATCATCCAAATAGACTAGGCAGGTTTTCCAAGTAAGGCCTCGTAGAACGACTTCCATTAGTCTTTCAAATGTAGCTGGCGCATTGCATAGGCCAAATGGCATCACATTAAACTGATAAAGTCCACTTCCAGCAGAGAATGCTATCTTCTGTTTATCCTTTTCAAAGATTCCTACTTGCCAATACCCACTTTTTAGGTCAAGAGTAGAAAACCAACATGATCCTGCCAATGTTGTTAATGTGTCGTCTATTATTGGCAGTGGGTAACTATCTCTCTTGGTCACATCGTTAAGTTTTCTGTAGTCGACGCAAAATCTAGTACTTCCATCCTTTTTAGTGACCAACACCACAGGAGATGACCAAGGACTTGACGACTCTTCAATAACCCCGTCACTGAGCATTTTATTAATGAGATTGTGAACTTCTTCTTGTTTGGCCATTGGTAGTCTTCTTGGGGGCTGTCTTATCGGTTGGGCATCGCCAGTGTTGATAGCATGTTGAATAAGTTTTGTGCGTCCCGAACTACTCTTAGTTTCGAAGATATTACTTTGTTCTTCAATAAACTCTCTCGCTCTACGAAATTCTTCTGGAGTGAGATGTTGCCAAGTTGACTGAAATTGCTGAAGTACCTCCGTTGGTAACTTACTTTTATCCTCCGAAGTTGGCTCTTCACATCTTGTTACTTTCTGGACTGGCTCAAATAATGCTACCACCTCCCCCTTATTCATTTTGACACTATTTGGGAAAATATTGGCGACTCTAATCGGGATGTCTTTATCCGTTTTAACTAGTGACTTTGCAACGAGGTAGGTGTTGGGTGCGTTCTGTTGGCTTATGAGTCCGACGCAGCTTGATGTTTTACTTTCTAGCCTCCCAAAAATTATGGTCTCACTGTTACCGACCAGTCTTGTTGTGCATACTGCCACAACCTTTATTGGTTCTTTATTGATGTGACTATTTGACAAAATGAACTCTTCGTTCCCAAATCTTAGGGTATTAAGTTTATTATCAAATGCAAATCCATGTTTACTTATCAAGTCCATTCCCAAAATAAATTCATCTTCTATTTCTGCAACTAATACAGTGTGGCGAATCTTCAACCTTCCCAGCTGTAGATCTATATCTGTCTGCCCCAACACGTCGGCGGATTCTCCAGTCACAGTCTTAAGTGTTATTTTCGTTTCTGTTGGTCGAATTTTATATCTCGTTG
This sequence comes from Aspidapion aeneum, assembly GCA_963576565.1. Taxonomy (NCBI): domain Eukaryota; kingdom Metazoa; phylum Arthropoda; class Insecta; order Coleoptera; family Brentidae; genus Aspidapion; species Aspidapion aeneum. The sequence goes on from OY755043.1 coordinate 100,116,992, forward strand.
CAATTTTGGACTTAAGCAATGATATGCCTGCACCGGTGTCTACTGTGATGTTAACTTGTCTTCCATTTATAAGCCGTCAATGTTGAGGCTCTCAGCAGTATGTTTTAAACTCTTAATAGAGTAAATTTTGGGGGCTACCCTTCCATTAGTTAACACCCGCCTTTCCGTGTTGAAAAGTTTTAGTTTTTCCTGATCTCCTCTTCTGTACTTTGTCCCGCTAGATGGTAGGCGAGACCTCATTAGGACACGACAATTGCGTTGAATGTGCCCTGTAAGTCGGCATCTAAAACACTTTACATTTGGAGGGGATCGTCTACTTTCTTTTAAAGAGTCACTCTTCTCTTTCAGTGATTGAAGAATTTGGCTTAGCGTCTTTGAGGGAACCTCTTGTTCATTGCTCATTTCTTTACCCTCGTGAATTGAAACAGCCCTTACTTTTGGCCTTCGCTGCTGTTATGGAAGCGTTCTCGACGAAGTAATTTTGCTAAGTCCGTGTCTCGCAAGCCGTTAATAAAGCGATCTACCGTGAAGGGATCTCTGTAATTTTCTGGTATTTCTGGGTAAACCAAGTACATCAGCCTCCTGATATCCGCTTCATAGTCTTGTAATGACTCCCTTGCTCTTTGTTGAGGAATATTTAATTCTGACCAATGCAAATTTCGTAAATGTTCATCTCCATATCTTCTTTCTTAAGCTGCCACTAAAGCATTGTAACTCTGTTTTTGTTCCGCTGGAATAGACCGTAAAAGTCCAAGAGCAGGTTCTCGTAGAGCTACTAACAAAGCTCTAGCTTTTTCGTCATCGTTCCAACTATTTGCAGCGGCGGCAGCTTCAAATTGTTGTTTGTAGGTAGACCAGGAAGACGTACCATCAAAATTTGGAGGCTTAATGTTTTGGTTGGAATTCACAACACATCCCTGAGCTTTCATTTTGTTGTGTTCTTTTTGGAGCTGTATAAGCTGTTTTGACACGTCCTGGAATTTTTCTTCCATGGTCTGAAAAACTTTTTCCCTAACATTCTGTACCTTTTCTTCAACATTTTGTACCTTTTCTTCTACATTCTGCAATTTATTTTGTACCTTTTGTTCCACACTATGCATTCTTTGAGTTATTTCTTCCTTAAGATCTTCGGTTGCAGTCTTAAACTCTTCTCTCAGCTGTTCGGAGTTGCTCTTTATTTGATCAAAGTTTTCCTGCATGTCGTTCTGGTTTTGTTCCATGGTCTGCTTCATGTCATTCTGGTTTTGTTCAATGGTGTGTCTTATATCGTTCTGGTTTTGAGCTGCTAGAGCCTGCATCATTTTAGTTAGATCTTCCATCTTTGCCGATCCTTGTCTAGTAAGCATCAACTTCGTGATAAATCACTTAAAACGTTTATTTTAGGGCTATAAAGCGAATGTCGAAGTTGGTTTTTTAATTTTTCTTCCAATTCTTAAATAGAACCGAATAGAATGTTCTGGAATATACTGGTTAATGTTACTCTTTCTGCTACTAGACAAATGTAGAAGTCACTTTTTGATTATCTCTTTTGGTTCTCGAATAGACCGTCGTAGAATGTTATGGAATATTCTAGAAATAATTTCTAATTCTTACTTTTAAAATAACTAAGCTACTGTCGAAGTCGGTTTTTATTTATCTCCTCTGGTTTTCGAATAGAACGTCGTAGAATGTTATAGAATATTCTAGAAAATCTTGCTAATTCTTACTTTTGAAATAACTAAACTAATGTCGAAGTCGGTATTTGTATATCTCTTCTAGTTTTTAAATAGAACGTCGTAGAATGTTATGGAATCTTCTAGAAATTCTTTTTAATTCTTACTTTTACAATTACTAAGCTAATGTCGAAGTCGCTTTTTGGATATTTCTTCTGGTTTTCGAATAGAACGTCGTAGAAAGTGACCATGAATATTCTAGAAAATCTGTCTAATTATCAATTTTTGGACTGTAATGTTAATGTCGAAGTCGGTTCTCAAATATCTCTTTTGGTTTTTGAATAAAACAATATCGAACTTCTTCGAATATTCTGGAAAAATCACTTACTGTTCTTCTGTCCAATTGTCCTAGCCGGTGGTACTATGTAAGGGTAGTCTTTGCACTATTTAATTCTGAATATTCTGGCAAAATCACTTACTGTTCTTCTTTTCAATTGTCCTAGCCGGTGGTACTATGTAAGGATAGTCTTTGCACTATTTATTTCTTTTAATCTCACTTCTGACACCAATTGTTACGGGTTCTCCACAACAATTAAAACTCGCAAACGTCAAAAATGATATGTCAATTTATTTCGACAATTATGTACAAAAACAGGCACTTAAACTTACTAATAACTTGCTGATAATTCACTACTATAATCGGTCTATTAACTCCGTGTTAATATCTCACGACCACTACAGTACGTTATCTCTGACTGACTGCCTGGTGCGCGACCCCGGCCCTATATATAGGGTCGTCCATCTCTCTCGAACTTTCCGGCAGCCTTCGACGTCCGGAAAGTTCTCGTATTAATGCGACCGCAAGTCACAGATAACGCAACTAAAACCTAGACTAAGAATACAACCATAAAATATGTCAACCTAATACTACACTAAACCTAAATAAATTCTAACTATAAAATAACTTAAATTTGTAACAATATTTTTCTTTAGTAACTTTTTCATTGGCATATTTTAATTACTAAACATTAATATTAAATTTAATTTTTTCTTGTTTGATTTTTGTAACCTGTTTTTTACTTACTATAAACATGAATTTAGTTTTTTGAGCATTTAAAAGTATTCCATTATTGCACAACCATCTATCTGTTATTTAAATCTTCATTTAAACATATCTCAACATATTTTGCATCACCAACATGATACTACAGCCCATCACCAGCAACCAATTTAAGAAGACAAACTTTTAAACAACATAATAATTTACCATCCCTACCTCATCAATAAACCTGGGCTTATATATGACGTATTACACAGAGCTTGGTACAACATGCCTTCTACACCATTGATGAATTTCTTTCCCACTCTTTTTAATCTGTTGTTTGACCGCTTTATTTGGGGCTATTAGCACAAAAATTCCCACTTATATCATAATCTCCTTTTCCAACTCTATATTTCTTAGTCCTGTTGTCAGTTGCCATTCTCTTATGATACTTCCTGCTACTTTCTTAAGTTCTTTGTCATTCTCATTTCTTTTGTATGTTATCTCTCATCTCTCTTCTCATTCTCATTATTTCTTCTTATTCTTCTCTCACTCTCACTTCTTTCCTTTCTTTTGTCTCTGTGTTTTATATTTTGATTTTTATTATTTATGTAATATAAAAATATATTTTTTTAAAATTATATTAATTGCTTCCTCCACAGCTCATAGTCTAATTATGTGATAAAACTACCTATAAATCTAAGTTTAAGTTTTAAATTTGATAATTTGATTTGTGACTTTTTTGTATGAATTTTTAAATATTTTATGATTTATTAAGTTTTATAATATGACTTCTTTTTATTTTAATTTTAATGTTTTTTACTTTTATTGTATAAACTTATGTTTTTGTCTTTACCTGTAATCTGTTTTAGGCTTATATTTTTGACTGATTTTAGACTAGTTTTTATAATTAATTTAGATAGCTACATTTAGTTTGACTAAAATAAGAAATGGAACAGGTTGCATTACCTAGATAACTTCATAAGTTAACAACAGCAAATATTTAGAGTGGCTCAAAAACTTGGGAGTTTTAAATTTCTTTCTTGAGGTATCCTCACTTTTTCTTATGACTAACTTTACAGTGTTGTCAAAAACAAAAATTATTCTTGTTATAAGAAAAGAATTAAAGAACCAAAAATAAAAAATATAGTTTGGTAAGGTTGTTTATGATTTTGAGTAAAACCTTGATGCATTATTGCATTTTGGTATTAAATATTATTCTCATGTACTTGTCAATATCCTCTGAATTTAAAAAGCAGAACAATTGGGAACTTTCACATGGCACAGGCAGGGCTCTCAACAGATAAACAGGAAAATAATATGAAAAATATGAATTTTTTATTTATTTATAAAAATATGAAAGATATGAAATTAAGAAAAAAAATATGAAGGAAATATGAATAAAAATTAGGTTTTTTTTGGTCCTCTACCAAATGGCCGGTTCTCAAATTCTGACTTGTAACTTGAACCACTTGTAAAGAAACCACCCTTCTATCGGCGCTATATATGATCATTTTGTTACCAACGTCAGTGGCGGAGGTAGGAATTTTTAAATTTTATTAAAGTGAATTTGGAGCTAGGTCCGTAATTATGTCATTTTGACAGATTTTGCCTAAATACTTGCACATATTATAAAGGGATCACACCTCTACCGCCCCTATATTTCAGAATTTTGTTACAAACGTCAGTGGCGAAGTTATGAATTTTTAAATTTTTATTGAAGTGAATTTGGAGCTGGGTCCCTAATTACGTCATTTCGACAGATTTTGCCTAAATACTTGCACATATTATAAAGAGATGACCCCTCTATCGCCTCTTTATTTTACAATTTTGTTACAAACGTCAGTGGCGGAGTTATGAATTTTAAAATTTTTATTGAAGTGAATTTGGAGCTAGGTCCCTAATTACGTCATTTCGACAGATTTTGCCTAAATACTCGCACACATTATAAAGGGATCACCCCTCTATCGCCGCTATATTTCACAATTTTGTTACAAACGTCAGTGGCGGAGTTATGAATTTTTAAATTTTTATTGAAGTGAATTTGGAGCTGGGTCCCTAATTACGTCATTTTGACAGATTTTGCCTAAAAACTCGCACACATTATAAATGGATCACCCCTATATCGCCTCTATATTTCAGAATTTTGTTACAAACGTCAGTGGCGGAGTTATATATTTTTAAATTTTTATTGAAGTGAATTTGGAGCTAGGTCCCTAATTACGTCATTTCGACAGATTTTGCCTAAATACTTGCACATATTATAAAGGGGTCACTCCTCTATCGGCGCAGTGATGATTTTGAGGGACTGGCTAGTTCAAACAAAAGCAAAAAAATATGGCTATTTTTGCGTCTTAAACATGTCAGGAATTATGGAGATTTTACAGAGGACATTGTAAAAAACTATATAATAAAATGTACCGAAACCAAAGAGGAAATATGCATAAAAAAATGTGTGCCAAAAAAGCTAACATCTGACAGGAGAACATACTTCATGGTGGGAGTTGACCCAAGCCTTAAAGAACAGGTATATGATTCCAACTTTTGGCCTCGTGGGGTCAAATACAGTCGGTTCAATTTTGGACTTGGGAAAAATTTTTTATACAGAAACTAGCTTCACCTTAGACTCATGAGAACATTGGTAATGCTAATGTAAATAGGCTGCAAATATCAACAAATAAAGCAGACTTGAAAGCTAATGACAATACCGACTTTCACCCTATAGAAATTCAGGAAGTTAGCCAAAAACAGAACAGGAAAGGGGATACAATCATTTCAATCTTTAGCAGCAATGTGCAAGGAATAAATAATAAAGTCTTAGAAATTACGGTATTACTAGATACGATCTCGCCAAACATAGTATGTTTATCGGAGCACTTTCAAAAATATGACAATCTTACCACAGACAACCTGGAAAACTACGAATTAATAACCTATTCTTCAAGAACAGTCAGAGACAGGGGCGGAACAGCAATTTATGTACGAGACGTAGAAATAGCTGAAGAAGTCAAAACCAGAACAAAACCGGAGGAAATAAATTGTGAATTCTCAGTGTGTAATATTGTTAAAAATAATATGAATTTAACTTGTGTTAGTACATATAGGTCTCCTAATGGGGATATAAATATATTTTTTTCTAGATTTACAGAATTAATTGATGAGCTATACTCTCCTGGGAGGCTCATGGTGGTCTGTGAAGACTTTAATTTTCATTTTGAAAATGAAAGAGATCAGTATACACAAGATTTTGTACAGCTCATGGTTAGCTATGGACTTCAATCACATATTTCAGGTATAACCCGGCCCAGCTCACAATCTCAACTAGACAATATTTTTTCAAACATTGGTAATTCTAACAATAGTGAAATATTGGGAGAAGTTTATCAATACAAACTATCTGACCATCTACCTTGCATTTTAAAAATTCCAATAAATCATACAAACCAAAAAAAAAACACAACTAATAAAGAAAAGATTTTATTCTGATGAAAACATCACTAAATTTAAGCAGACAATGGCTGCTGAAAACTGGGAAGAGGTATTTGTCTTACAAAATCCTGAGGAAAAATTTAACTGTTTTAATAACATACTGTATTATCATTTTGACTTGTCTTTTCCATTAAAAACGACTACTATAAAAAGCCAGATTCATGGATAAATCAAGAAACAAAAAAGTATAAAGCATATATAAAAGATCTTTATGTAAATTACAAAATTATCAGTACACATGAAAACTACACAAAATATAAAACTGAGAAAAAAATATATAAAAAATACTTGTGTGACTTAAAAAAGCAAACTAACGAGAACCTAATATGTAATTCTAAAAATAAGGGAAAAACAATTTGGAAAATTTTTAAAAAAGAGACAAATAAAGAAACAATGGGAGGGAGAATTACCTTACAGCAGAATGAAACAGAAATAAATGACTCAGAAACTGTAGCATCAATTTTTAAAAAGCAGTTTGACCTTCCCTTTACTGATAAAACTTTAGAAACAACTATTCCTTATCATCCTCAATCCATATTTTTGCAACCAACTATACCAGTTGAAATTTTTAATATTATTCAAAGTTTTCCAAACAAATTTTCAAATGGAATGGACGAAATTCCTCTTGCTATTCTTAAAGCAGTCGCAAATGAGGTGAGTGACATACTCTCTTATCTAATAAATGAAAGTTTTACGGTAGGCTTTTTTCCAGCAAAACTAAAGGCCAAAGTTCAGCCAATTTACAAAAAAGGTGATAAAAAAAATGCAGCTAATTACAGGCCCATATCATTGTTGCCTTCTGTGTCTAAGGTCTTTGAGAGGGCATTGTATAATCGGCTTATAGATTTTATAGAAAAGCAAAAGTTACTAAAAGACAATCAGTATGGATTCAGGAAGAAAAAGTCAACAGAGCTTGCAATTTATGAATTTTTAAAGTTTGTAATGAAAAATATTGATCAAGGGAAACACACAGCAGGATTATACTTTGACCTCTCGAAGGCATTTGACACAGTGAACTTTAGATTATTGTTGAGTAAATTGGAACGTCTGGGGATCAGAGGTGTTGTTTTAAAATTGTTGGAATCCTATCTAAATAACAGAAAGCAGATAGTTTGTATTCAAAACAATAACAAAAAATTTTTTTCAGAATGGTCCGAAATCAAACAGGGTGTCCCACAGGGATCAATCCAAGGACCGCTTCTTTTCCTGCTGTATGTGGGTGATCTCTCCGAGAGAGTAAATGCTCTCATGTTGGCCCAGTTCGCAGATGATACATCATGTGGGGAGGCAGATCTTACCCTAACTGGTCTCTCGGGGAGGTGCACACATGCAGCGGAGGAGATGGCGGCCTGGTGTAATGAAAACAATTTGAGTCTAAATGTATAAAAGACAGCTTTAATTAAATTTAGTAAAAATGGTCAACCTAAAGAATCTCTATTAGTAAGAATAAATCACAAATCAATAGAAAACACCGAAAAAGTTAAACTTTTGGGGGTAATCATAGATCCACTATTAAACTGGGAATTTCACATTAATAATTTATATTCAAAATTAAATGGTGCAAGTGCAGTTACAAGAAGGTTAAGAGAGGTTATAACAGTGGATAGTTTTAGAGTGTACTAGTTTGCTTGTATTCAAAGCATAATCAGTTATGGCATTATATTTTGGGGTTCATCTAGCGATGCAATCAAAATATTTGTAGCACAGAAGCGAATAATAAGGGCTATTTTAGGAATACACCCAAGGGCTACCTGCAAACCTCACTTCAAAAACTTAAAAATTTTGACTGTTCCTTCTCTGTATTTTCTGCATTTGGTAACTTTTGTAAAAAAAAAATTTCATTTATTTCCTCAAAACAGAGATTCTTATGGTGACCAAATGCACATTATTACAAGAAACAGAGAAGGCCTAGCAATACCCAAACATAAAACATCATTTTTTGAGCGGGGTCCTGAGTATATGGCAGTTAAGGCTTTTCACAGGCTTCCTGAGACTCTCAAAAGGGAGAACAACCTTGAGAAATTTAAAAAACTAGTCAATAATTTTCTGCTGGAAGAAGTTTTGTACAATTTTAATTTTTGATTTTTAGGTAATGTTAAAGCTAATTTTAAGTTTAACTGCATTTTGTGGTTTTTTAATTTTGTATTTAGTGTCACTTTGGCATTTCAACAATGCCATTTTAACATTTTTGTCTGTGCATTAGTTTTAACATTTTTGTATTTGAATGAAAAGTTTCTAGAATTTTATTTTTAGAATTAATTTTGTTATTTAAAGCACTTGAATTTTACCAATATTTTACTACACTGTAATGACACAAGTAACTTGTGAACCTTGGAATGTTGCAGCACTTTGGAGGCTGAGTTTCTCTGTACTGGAGTGCTGTAGGATTTCTGGTCTTTTTTTTCTTGACGTTGCTTTTTTGTAAGAATTACATTGTAGATTTTACAAGCTTGTTGGCAATAAAGTGATATTCTATTCTATTCTATTCTATATTGCACAATTTTGTTACAAACGTCAGTGGCGGAGTTATGAATTTTTAAATTTTTATTGAAGTGAATTTGGAGCTGGGTCCCTAATTACGTCATTTCGACAGATTTTGCCTAAATACTCGCACACATTATAAAGGGATCACCCCTCTATCGCCGCTATATTTCACAATTTTGTTACAAACGTCAGTGGCGGAGTTATGAATTTTTAAATTTTTATTGAAGTGAATTTGGAGCTGGGTCCCTAATTACGTCATTTTGACAGATTTTGCCTAAAAACTCGCACACATTATAAATGGATCACCCCTATATCGCCTCTATATTTCAGAATTTTGTTACAAACGTCAGTGGCGGAGTTATATATTTTTAAATTTTTATTGAAGTGAATTTGGAGCTAGGTCCCTAATTACGTCATTTCGACAGATTTTGCCTAAATACTTGCACATATTATAAAGGGGTCACTCCTCTATCGGCGCAGTGATGATTTTGAGGGACTGGCTAGTTCAAACAAAAGCAAAAAAATATGGCTATTTTTGCGTCTTAAACATGTCAGGAATTATGGAGATTTTACAGAGGACATTGTAAAAAACTATATAATAAAATGTACCGAAACCAAAGAGGAAATATGCATAAAAAAATGTGTGCCAAAAAAGCTAACATCTGACAGGAGAACATACTTCATGGTGGGAGTTGACCCAAGCCTTAAAGAACAGGTATATGATTCCAACTTTTGGCCTCGTGGGGTCAAATACAGTCGGTTCAATTTTGGACTTGGGAAAAATTTTTTATACAGAAACTAGCTTCACCTTAGACTCATGAGAACATTGGTAATGCTAATGTAAATAGGCTGCAAATATCAACAAATAAAGCAGACTTGAAAGCTAATGACAATACCGACTTTCACCCTATAGAAATTCAGGAAGTTAGCCAAAAACAGAACAGGAAAGGGGATACAATCATTTCAATCTTTAGCAGCAATGTGCAAGGAATAAATAATAAAGTCTTAGAAATTACGGTATTACTAGATACGATCTCGCCAAACATAGTATGTTTATCGGAGCACTTTCAAAAATATGACAATCTTACCACAGACAACCTGGAAAACTACGAATTAATAACCTATTCTTCAAGAACAGTCAGAGACAGGGGCGGAACAGCAATTTATGTACGAGACGTAGAAATAGCTGAAGAAGTCAAAACCAGAACAAAACCGGAGGAAATAAATTGTGAATTCTCAGTGTGTAATATTGTTAAAAATAATATGAATTTAACTTGTGTTAGTACATATAGGTCTCCTAATGGGGATATAAATATATTTTTTTCTAGATTTACAGAATTAATTGATGAGCTATACTCTCCTGGGAGGCTCATGGTGGTCTGTGAAGACTTTAATTTTCATTTTGAAAATGAAAGAGATCAGTATACACAAGATTTTGTACAGCTCATGGTTAGCTATGGACTTCAATCACATATTTCAGGTATAACCCGGCCCAGCTCACAATCTCAACTAGACAATATTTTTTCAAACATTGGTAATTCTAACAATAGTGAAATATTGGGAGAAGTTTATCAATACAAACTATCTGACCATCTACCTTGCATTTTAAAAATTCCAATAAATCATACAAACCAAAAAAAAAACACAACTAATAAAGAAAAGATTTTATTCTGATGAAAACATCACTAAATTTAAGCAGACAATGGCTGCTGAAAACTGGGAAGAGGTATTTGTCTTACAAAATCCTGAGGAAAAATTTAACTGTTTTAATAACATACTGTATTATCATTTTGACTTGTCTTTTCCATTAAAAACGACTACTATAAAAAGCCAGATTCATGGATAAATCAAGAAACAAAAAAGTATAAAGCATATATAAAAGATCTTTATGTAAATTACAAAATTATCAGTACACATGAAAACTACACAAAATATAAAACTGAGAAAAAAATATATAAAAAATACTTGTGTGACTTAAAAAAGCAAACTAACGAGAACCTAATATGTAATTCTAAAAATAAGGGAAAAACAATTTGGAAAATTTTTAAAAAAGAGACAAATAAAGAAACAATGGGAGGGAGAATTACCTTACAGCAGAATGAAACAGAAATAAATGACTCAGAAACTGTAGCATCAATTTTTAAAAAGCAGTTTGACCTTCCCTTTACTGATAAAACTTTAGAAACAACTATTCCTTATCATCCTCAATCCATATTTTTGCAACCAACTATACCAGTTGAAATTTTTAATATTATTCAAAGTTTTCCAAACAAATTTTCAAATGGAATGGACGAAATTCCTCTTGCTATTCTTAAAGCAGTCGCAAATGAGGTGAGTGACATACTCTCTTATCTAATAAATGAAAGTTTTACGGTAGGCTTTTTTCCAGCAAAACTAAAGGCCAAAGTTCAGCCAATTTACAAAAAAGGTGATAAAAAAAATGCAGCTAATTACAGGCCCATATCATTGTTGCCTTCTGTGTCTAAGGTCTTTGAGAGGGCATTGTATAATCGGCTTATAGATTTTATAGAAAAGCAAAAGTTACTAAAAGACAATCAGTATGGATTCAGGAAGAAAAAGTCAACAGAGCTTGCAATTTATGAATTTTTAAAGTTTGTAATGAAAAATATTGATCAAGGGAAACACACAGCAGGATTATACTTTGACCTCTCGAAGGCATTTGACACAGTGAACTTTAGATTATTGTTGAGTAAATTGGAACGTCTGGGGATCAGAGGTGTTGTTTTAAAATTGTTGGAATCCTATCTAAATAACAGAAAGCAGATAGTTTGTATTCAAAACAATAACAAAATTTTTTTTTCAGAATGGTCCGAAATCAAACAGGGTGTCCCACAGGGATCAATCCAAGGACCGCTTCTTTTCCTGCTGTATGTGGGTGATCTCTCCGAGAGAGTAAATGCTCTCATGTTGGCCCAGTTCGCAGATGATACATCATGTGGGGAGGCAGATCTTACCCTAACTGGTCTCTCGGGGAGGTGCACACATGCAGCGGAGGAGATGGCGGCCTGGTGTAATGAAAACAATTTGAGTCTAAATGTATAAAAGACAGCTTTAATTAAATTTAGTAAAAATGGTCAACCTAAAGAATCTCTATTAGTAAGAATAAATCACAAATCAATAGAAAACACCGAAAAAGTTAAACTTTTGGGGTAATCATAGATCCACTATTAAACTGGGAATTTCACATTAATAATTTATATTCAAATTAAATGGTGCAAGTGCAGTTACAAGAAGGTTAAGAGAGGTTATAACAGTGGATAGTTTTAGAGTGTACTAGTTTGCTTGTATTCAAAGCATAATCAGTTATGGCATTATATTTTGGGGTTCATCTAGCGATGCAATCAAAATATTTGTAGCACAGAAGCGAATAATAAGGGCTATTTTAGGAATACACCCAAGGGCTACCTGCAAACCTCACTTCAAAAACTTAAAAATTTTGACTGTTCCTTCTCTGTATTTTCTGCATTTGGTAACTTTTGTAAAAAAAAAATTTCATTTATTTCCTCAAAACAGAGATTCTTATGGTGACCAAATGCACATTATTACAAGAAACAGAGAAGGCCTAGCAATACCCAAACATAAAACATCATTTTTTGAGCGGGGTCCTGAGTATATGGCAGTTAAGGCTTTTCACAGGCTTCCTGAGACTCTCAAAAGGGAGAACAACCTTGAGAAATTTAAAAAACTAGTCAATAATTTTCTGCTGGAAGAAGTTTTGTACAATTTTAATTTTTGATTTTTAGGTAATGTTAAAGCTAATTTTAAGTTTAACTGCATTTTGTGGTTTTTTAATTTTGTATTTAGTGTCACTTTGGCATTTCAACAATGCCATTTTAACATTTTTGTCTGTGCATTAGTTTTAACATTTTTGTATTTGAATGAAAAGTTTCTAGAATTTTATTTTTAGAATTAATTTTGTTATTTAAAGCACTTGAATTTTACCAATATTTTACTACACTGTAATGACACAAGTAACTTGTGAACCTTGGAATGTTGCAGCACTTTGGAGGCTGAGTTTCTCTGTACTGGAGTGCTGTAGGATTTCTGGTCTTTTTTTTCTTGACGTTGCTTTTTTGTAAGAATTACATTGTAGATTTTACAAGCTTGTTGGCAATAAAGTGATATTCTATTCTATTCTATTCTATATTGCACAATTTTGTTACAAACGTCAGTGGCGGAGTTATGAATTTTTAAATTTTTATTGAAGTGAATTTGGAGCTGGGTCCCTAATTACGTCATTTCGACAGATTTTGCCTAAATACTTGCACATATTATAAAGGGATCACTTCTCTATCGGCGCTATATTTGACAATTTTGTTACAAGCGTCAGTGGCGGAGTTATGAATTTTTAAATTTTTATTAAAGTGAATTTGGAGCTGGGTCCCTAATTACGTCATTTCGACAGATTTTGCCTAAATACCTGCACATATTATAAAGAGATCACCCCTCTATCGCCGCTATATTTCACAATTTTGTTACAAACGGCAGTGGCGGAGTTATGAATTTTTAAATTTTTATTGAAGTGAATTTGGAGCTAGGCTAGGAGGTGATCCCTTTATAATGTGTGCAAGTTTTAACGCAAAATCTGTCAAAATGACGTAATTAGAAACCCAGCTCCAAATTCACTTCAATAAAAATTTAAAAATTCATAACTCCGCCAATGACGTTTGTAACAAAATTGTGAAACATAGGGTCGATAGAGGGGTGATCCCTTTATAATGTGTGCGAGTTTTCAGGCAAAATCTGAGAAAATGACGTAATTAGGGACCTAGATCCAAATTCACTTCGATAAAAATTTAAAAATTCATAACTCCGCCACTGACGTTTGTAACAAAATTGTGAAATAGAGCGGCGATAGAGGGGTGATCCGTTTATAACGTGTGCAAGTTTTAACGCAAAATCTGTCAAAATGACGTAATTAGAAACCCAGCTCCAAATTCACTGCAATAAAAATTTGAAAATTCATAACTCCGCCACTGACGTTTGTAACAAAATTCTGAAAAGTAGCAGCGGTAGAGGGGTGATCCCTTTATAACGCGTGCAAGTTTTAACCCAAAATCTGTCAAAATGACGTAATTAGAAACCCAGCTCCAAATTCACTTCAATAAAAATTTAAAAATTTATAACTCCGCCACTGACGTTTGTAACAAAATTCTGAAATATAGCAGCGATAGAGGGGTGATCCCTTTATAACGTGTGCAAGTTTTAACTCAAAATCTGTCAAAATGACGTAATTAGAAAGCCAGCTCCAAATTCACTTCAATAAAAATTTAAAAATTCATAACTCCGCCATTGACGTTTGTAACAAAATTGTGAAACATAGGGTCGATAGAGGGGTGATCCCTTTATAATGTGTGCGAGTTTTTAGGCAAAATCTGTGAATATGACGTAATTAGGGACCTAGCTCCAAATTCACTTTGATATAAATTTAAAAATTCATAACTCCGCCACTGACGTTTGTAACAAAATCGTAAAATAGAGCGGCGATAGAGGGGTGATCCCTTTATAACGTGTGCAAGTTTTAACGCAAAATCTGTCAAAATGATGTAATTTGAAACCCAGCTCCAAATTCACTGCAATAAAAATTTGAAAATTCATAACTCCGCCATTGACGTTTGTAACAAAATTCTGAAATATAGCAGCGATAGAGGGGTGATCCCTTTATAACGTGTGCAAGTTTTAACGCAAAATCTTTCAAAATGACGTAATTAGAAACCCAGCTCCAAATTCACTTCAATAAAAATTTAAAAATTCCTAACTCCGCCACTGACGTTTGTAACAAAATTCTGAAATATAGGGGCGTTAGAGGGGTGATCTCTTTATAATGTGTGCGAGTTTTAACGCAAAATCTGTCAAAATGACGTAATTAGAAACCCAGCTCCAAATTCACTTCAATAAAAATTTAAAAATTCCTAACTCCGCCACTGACGTTTGTAACAAAATTCTGAAATATAGGGGCGTTAGAGGGGTGATCCCTTTATAATGTGTGCGAGTTTTTAGGCAAAATCTGTCGAAATGACGTAATTAGGGACCCAGCTCCAAATTCACTTCAATAAAAATTTAAAAATTCATAACTCCGCCACTGACGTTTGTAACAAAATTGTGAAGTATAGCAGCGATAGAGGGGTGATCCCTCTATAATATGTGCAAGTATTTAGGCAAAATCTGTCAAAATGACATAATTATGGACCTAGCTCCAAATTCACTTTAATAAAATTTAAAAATTCCTCCCTCCGCCAATGACGTTTGTAAGAAATTGATAATATATAGCGCCGATAGAAAGGTGGTTTCTTTACAAGTGGTTCAAGTTACAAGTCAAAATTCCAAAAAATAAACGAGTTCTTAATATTTTTATTGTTCCAGTACCGTTTATCTGGTCTACTGTAATGGCTGCTGCGAAGGAGCTGGCTCCATGGAGCTAGTTTCACGGATATTAAATATAGCTGTTTTTAGCTTTCCTCCATAGTCCTAAATTAAATCTTAAAACGTACCTGAAAATCCGGAAAATTTAAAAAGTGAGGTTAGGTTTACCCACAGAGGTTTACCCATGACCTATTTTGGTTGGTTCACCAGTTTGGATAGTTAAGGGTGACCAACTGTCCGCATTTTAATCTGAGTTTTAACGACAAAATTCAATAAAATCGGGCTAAATTAAGTTACCTACCTACGATATAGTTAAACGTTTTTGGATTCATTGGAAGTTATTACTGTACGCAAGCTAAAAACTACCATTAGATACCTAAAATATGTAGTATCAAACAAAAAAAGGATTGTTTTAGCATATGAATAAGGTATAGCTTACTTATTTAGTTACCTTATTCATATTGTGTCAGGATAGCCAGATCCACAGTTAATGTGTGCGCTCGGGTAAAGTGGAAGAGGAAATTTAAGACGCCGATTGTTTTCCTAAAGCGGCGTTCTTTTCATTCGACAGTGTGTAAAGAAAATCGATTGAGGGAGTTGTACATAAAATATCATAAAATAAAATCTTTTTTTTTTTTAATCTTGTTCTTATTAATACCATTTAATACCGTGTCAACAACTAACTAAAATTTATGGCATACCCAGCTAAACAAATAAGAGGGATCTGTTTTAAAAGCAAATTCTTTCATACTGAGTTAGGAACTACCTAACAATTTAAATTCTTAAAAATGTCATCGATCTGTGCTAAACAGCCTGTTCTAAAAATCAGTTCGGACATTCCTGGTGATGACAATTTTGGCCTTAAGTTCATCCAAAGTAGTAGCTCTTAAATGTCTATGCGAATAAATATGGCTTTTTGCATAGCCCTATCGAAAAAGGTGTCAAATCTGGTAATCTGGGAGGTCGGGTCAGCTGATGGTACCTTGACTGCTTCTAATAAGCTCCCTTTGAAAAGTTTCATTTAAAAACTCTCTCACACTGTCATGCATAAACCAAATTTCCAATTTTTCCTCGTAAATTGCCGTTGATGAAATAAGGACCATAAAGATATAATCACCCAAAATCCCAGACATTAAGTTTTTGAGGATACTGGGTCCGTTCTGCCGTATGCAAATATTTGAACGAACTTTACTCTGTAAAATAAATATTTTATTAAAATTTAAAAAATGAGTAAACTACACAGCGATTCAATTAATGCGCAATATAAAAGTGCCAAAAACAGTTTTTTTGCTCTAGAGCCCAAACGGCTTATTTGCGGACAGATGTTTACTGGACAAAAAATGTTTTTTTTAACAGTTTGTCGGTATATTTTTGGGACACCCTGTATATCACTACAACATTTTTAGTTAAAACAACAGATCTTTAGTTAAAACAAACAAAAAATATAAAAAGACCGTCTTTTCATTCTGTATTCTCAGTGTACTACCCGCCAGAATATGGGCCTAAAACAGCGAAAGCACGTATTATATTTCAAGACACTGGCCATAATATAATTTTTGCTTTTACTTCTCCCTTACACACTAAGCAGTCCATGTATCCTATAACTTTTAACCATGCAGTATAAGGTTCCCAACCAAAGTAGCAATAAGTCGTTGGCTAAACGTGGTAACTGGCGTGTCAATATTGCGTTTAACGTTTACCATGAGTCAAGCTCTCTTTTTTAATCAATTTGCTGCACGATTTTTTGGCCGGGCAAATGTTGTACTATTTGGCGCCGCCTATTCGGTGCGGCCCTTTCGGTGAGGGCCGATTTGGCGCCGGCTGACTCGTAACGGACTAACTCAACAAAATCGGTTCTTATCAGAACGACAATCTTTCTTGAGAAAGAATCCATAAATTTATGTATCTTATTGCCTGCAAGAAAGAAATGGTTTTATAATAAAACTATTTTTTAAAACACACTCTCTTGACCTCTTTCTAGAGAATGTGAAACTAGTTGTCAATTGATCGCCACCGTATCCTAACCGTGTAAACGAAGAATAGGGGTCGTCCCTGACACGGTTAGGATACGTTGCCAATTAATTGACAACGTTTAAGTTTCACACACTTTAGGATCCCGGGAAAAGGTCACGAGAGATGTTTTTAAAAAAAGTCGTCTGACAAAATATACCTACTAGCATAATATTTAATTAACTAAGTCTACTTTAAAATTTTTAAACATCATATGAAAACATTGAACTTATTATCAAAGTAAACCTGCGCCAAGCATTTCGCGCCGAATCGATTTGCGCCGAATCGGCTATTGCCGAATTGTTCGTGCCGAGTCGGCCGCGCCGAATAGTGCCTTGTTATTTTAATTTTTTTTTTAATTCAGTGCAGGTTTCTTTTATATTATAATTTTCTGTCACCCCAAAAATTATTATTGCAACTAAATACTCTTTTAGTCACCACAGCATTTGTCCCTGAAAGAGTATTTCATGATTCCCTCAAAATTTTTAATAAGGACAATCCTTGCTTTCATACCATTGATTATTTGTTTAAATTAGTAAACGTAAGTAGAAAACAAAATTCGACAAAACTTAATACAGGACCGCGCAGGACAGTTTGACTCAAACAGGACATTTTCAGGCGCGGATTTACGGGAAGGGAAAAGGGGGAAATTCCCCCCCGTCCCCCAAATAAAACAGACCACTCCCCAAAATAAAGTTCCTAGATCTGCCCCTGACATTCTATGATACAGGACAAAATAACTTGCAAATGCAGGACGGTACCGCCTAATATAGGACGAACAGTTACCCTAGTTTACTCAAACCTAATCTGTGGAGTTTATTTACTAAAGAGCAATGGGAAGACGACCCGTGGCAACGGCAACCAATATTGTGGTTTTATTTATCTAGTAAAAATTACTGATTTCGGGTTCGGTTCGGTTCGGTTCGGTTCGGTTTAGATTTTTTGAACATGTTTATATTAATAAAATAAATGAAAAAAATATATTTTTGATTGTTTCCGTGTGTCTCTAATACAGGGTGTCCCAGATAAAAGCAACTACATGGGGATTTATTAATATTAAAGGTTACCAAAATATCGAGCAAAAACTAAAGATTGTAAATAAATGGAAAAGTTTTGAAAGGTAGTTACGTAGGTACGACAATAAACACAACTACACGGCATTTGTTTCACAGCCACCTAAGTGAAAACTATAGTTTAATAAATTCACATTTTCCGTCATCCAAAGATAGGCTTTTTATACACGGCTGAAAAGCTCCTTTTATGCTCTATTTATTGAAGTATAAATCCAATAGGCGGTCATAAGAAATAACAAAGTTGGCTTGGTTTAAAAAAAAATTAAAGGCCTAGAAATTCAATTGGCCGTAGTTGCTTATACAAAACTACCAAATTTCACTAAATTTATTTGCAAGATGGCGGCGATATTTCAATTTTTCAAAAAACAATTTTTAGTATTTGCTCGATATTTTGAAAACCCCTGAAGATATTTTTAATTTTGATACGGCATCTGATTGGGCTTAGAATAGCGCAACTTTTTTCTCATTTAAACAAACTCTACTCTCTCTTACCGTTTCCGAAATCCCCATGTAGTTGCTTTTATTTGGGACACCCTGTATTTGAAGTTCTCTGGATAAAAGGGGGCGATAATTTCCCCCCCCTGGGACCGCCACTGGCGCATGTGAGGGTAAGTAAAGTAAGAGGACAATCATAACAAAAACATTTCATGTAAGAAAAGCCAAGTACGCGAAAATGGCATTCCGTAAAAAAAATTGAGATAAAAGTAAAGCCAAGTTCTCCAAGACAAATATCAAAATGAAAGGTTCTTACTAGTTTGGAAATGTTTTTTTTTAACTTTGCTATTACAGCCAAACTTCTTTTTGTTCAATTTAGCACTGTGCCTAAAAGTCATTTGCAGCCATAATAGCTAAGTTTAGAAAAACATTTCCCAACTACTAAGAACTTTTCATTTTGATATTTGTATTGGAGAACTTGGCTTTAGTTTTATCTTAATTTTTTTTACGGAATGCCATTTTCGCGTACTTGGCTTTTCTTCCATGAAATGTTTTTGTTATGATTTCACTTCTTTTTTAAAGAAATTGGATAATATTTAATTTTTTAAGTAGTAAAATATGCGGAATGTTGTTCAAAACTTTTGCAATGCCTTACTTAAAATTTTGAGGTTTTTAAATTTTTTTCCATGGTTTTATCATAGTTCCTATCAGTCTTCCAATGCTCAGCTCTCTAGCGTTTCTGGAAGTGGGCAATGTTACTTTTATATACATTTACATTTATAGGAGAGGGAAGTAAATTAAAATGTTGGTGGTTTTTAAATTTTTTCCTATAGTTTTATTATAGTGTCTTTCAGCCTTAAAAAGCTCAGCTCTCTAGCGTTTCTGGAAGTGGGCAGTGTTACTTTTACATAACTCTGCATTTATAGGGGTGGGAAGTAAATTAGAATGTTGGGGTTTTTTCTATGCCTTTATCACAGTTACTATCGACCTTCCAAAGCTCAGCACTCTAGCGTGTCTGGAAGTGGGCAATGTTACTTTTACATAACTTTATACATTTATAGGGGAGGGAAGTACATTAAAATTTTAGGGTGTTTTAATTTTTTCCTTTAGTTTTATTATAGTTCCTATCAGTCTGCCAAAGCTCAGCTCTCTAGCATTTCTGGAAGTGGGCAATGTTACTTTTACATGTATAGGAAAGGGAGTGAATTAGAATTTTGGGGTTTTTTGATTTTTTCCAGGGGTCTGGTCATAATTTCTATCAGTCTGCCAAATTTCAGCTTTGTAGCATGTCTGGAAGTACAGTAGAATTTTGATGATCTATACATGAGTGAGTCAGTGGCAATTTCGATGTTTTTTGAAATTTTGTAACTACTTTATGGCAGTCCATGAAACTTGGAGTGGGTGTTAGCTCTATGAAGATCTATCTATGCAAAGTTTGAGATTCGTAGCTCATTCCGAAGTAGACTTTTAGATAGGTAAATACGGCCTGAAATGTTTTAAGAAAAGATGGTACGGCATCGGCAGCGCGAACTTTGCCAGGCACTGCCGTGCCCTCAGATTAAATGAAAATACGGATAGGTGGTCTCCTTAAAACGTGACAAACTGGACAAAACTCGTCTTAATATTTTGTGAACAAACCCTCATGTATTTGCAAAATGCAAGTTACCAACCAACAAGAAATTTGTCCTTTGGTAAACCCAACCACACTTTTCTTAAAAATAACAATTTTTCAAAAAGTAGTTTTTAGAAATTTAAAAATGTCCACTACAGTAACCAAAACCAAGACTGAAATAAAAAATAAAGCTAAATACCTTAAAGAAGCTACAACATCAAAAAACCTAGAAGAAGTAATAGACAAAGTGCAGGAAATTGACAACATTTGTAGCTACTCCAGATGCAAAAACAAGACTGTATTGATAGGAATAGATTGCAAATATTGCAACTCTAGGTTCTGTACTACACATGGTTTGCCAGAAATCCATGGTAATTTTAAAATTTAATTTATGCCTTGCATTAACATGAATGTCAAACAGTTTTAGTTTATATTAGGGTTTTTTCAACAGATAGTTTATTTAAACCCTTATAAAGATAAAAATAAATATTTAAAGAAAAGTTGACTCTATGGGGAACTCCATATACAGAACCAGATAAAAAAAAATTGGTTTATTTGAAAATGGATGTGTGCTTGTGCAACATCACATCATGTGATCTTTGTTGTGGTTTTGATGGAGAATTTTGTTTTTTTCTTTTCAATTTCTTTAATTTTTTTATACTATTTTAGTTAAAATTAATTTTAATTTTTATTTAGCTGTATAAACAGCAAAATATTTTTATTATTATTTTTATCTGTATAAACCTTGGTATAAACCCAGCATTAAAGTTGTCCACTCAATCGTCTGTATGTCTGGTCCTTTCCTTTCTGAACCTACCTGGGCCAACCAAGTATAATTATTTTTGTTTTAATATCTAGGGTGCTACTGCACTAGTGCCAAATTTATTTGCAGATTTTTTTTTGCCTGTTTATTCTGATATTACAATCTTTAGATCCAAGGCCACGGCAGTGCCTCGCCAAGTTTGTGTGCTGTACCATCTTTTCTTGAAACATTTCAGCCAATATTTGACCTATCTAAAACTCTACTTCAGAATTCAAACTTTGCACAGTTGTAGATCTTCATGGAGTTAACAACCCCTCCAAGATTCATGGAATTCCATAAAGTAGTAAAGTAGTTTCGAAATTTCAAAAAACGTCGAAATTGCCATTCAGTCACTCATGTATAGATCATCAATATTCTACTGTACTTCCAGACATGCTACAAAGCTCAAATTTGGCAGACCGATAGAAATGATGACCAAACCCCTGGAGAAAACCGAACTGAACCGCCCCAAAATTCTAATTTAGTCCCCTCCCCTATACATGTAAAGTTATGTAAAAAAAACATTGCCCACTTCCAGAAATGGCAGACTGATAGGAACTATGATGAAACTATAGAAAAACATTTAAAAACCCCAAAATTATAATTTACTTTCCTCCCCTAGAAATGTAAAGTAATATAAAAGTAACATTGCCCACTTCCGGACACGCTAGAGAGCTGAGCTTTGGGAGGCCGATAGTAACTATGATAAAACTATAGAAAAAAATTAAAACACTTCAAAATTCTAATTTACTTCCCTCCCCTATAAATGTAAAGTTGTGTAAAAGTAACATTGCCCACTTCCAGAAACGCTTGAGAGCTGAGCTTTGGAAGACTGATAGGAACTATGATAAAACTATAGGAAAAAATTTAAAAACACCAAAATTTTAATTTACTTTCCTCCCCTATAAATGTAAAGTTATGTAAAATTAACATTGCCTACTTCCAGGAACACTAGAGAGCTGAGCTTTAGAAGGCTGATAGGAACTATGATAAAACAATAGGAAAATATAAAAAAACCTCAACATTTTTAATAAGGCATTGCAAAAGTTTTGAACAATATCCCACATATTTTAATACTTTAAAACTTAAATATTATCCAAATCCTTTAAAGAAGCAGTGAAATCATAACAAAAACATTTCATGTAAAAAAGCCAAGTACACGAAAGTGGTATTCCATAAAAAGAATTGAGATAAAAGTAAAGCCAAGTTCTCCAATACAAATTTCAAAATGAATGGTTCTTACTAGTTTGGAAATGTTTTTCTATTACAGCTGCAAATGACTCTTAGGCACAGTGCTAAATTGAATGTAAAGAAGTTTGGCTGGAATAGCAAACTTTAAAAAAACATTTCCAAACTAGTAAGAACCATTCATTTTGAAATTTGTATTGGAGAACTTGGCTTTCACGTACTTGAAATGAAATGTTTTTGTTATGATTCAATTTTTTCATTAATATCATGTTTTGGGGTTTGACATGGGGTGACTATGTTCTATAATTATCACTGCAATTTCCAGAAAAATAGAAAATTGTATTGTCAGAAAAGAGGGGTAGGACTAGGGGTGCCAACCATACTGTATTATATAGTATTGTACTATGTTTTGGATCTGCACACTATACAGGGTGTTCCAAATAAAAGCAACTACATGGGGATTTTAGAAAAGGTAAATATCTAGAGCAAAAACTAAAAATTGTGTTTTTTGAAAAATTGAAATATTGCCGCCATCTTGCAAACAAATTTAATGAAATTTGAATGATGTTAACAATTTTTTTCTAGGCCTTCTAGTTTTTTGAAACCATAGCCAACTTTATTATTTCTTATGAACACCATATTGGGTTTATACTTCAATAAATAGAGCATAAAAGGAGCTTTTCAAAAGTGTATAATAAGCCTATCTTTCTGTGAAACAAATGCCATAGTTGTATTTGTTGTTATACCTATGTAAGTACCTTTCAAAACTTTTTCATTTATTTGATTTATATGCAAATCTTTAAGGCCCTAATTTTTCTCTGTCTAAGAAATAATACAATTTCTTAAAATCTTTTATTTCTGAAACAAAAGTTTGTATTTATTATTTAATTTAAAATAAAACTAATAACAAAGCACTGAATTAAATAAGCAAATGTTGCACCATTTGTTCAGGAATTTCTTCTATGGCTTGAACAATGGCGGCTCAAGTTCTTCTATTGTATTATGAGAAGTAGAATATAAGCTTTATCCTTTAAGTATCCCCAAATACAAAAATCAAGAGGCGTAAGGTCCGGCGAACGTGCAGGCCAGGCAAGTGGACCTCGATTTCCGATCCAGTTATTTATATGTTGCTGATTCAAATAGTCGGTTATAATTCATGCATTATGTGGAGGTACTCCATCTTGCTGGAACCACATGTTTTCTACATCTTGAAGAGGAAAATTTTCTCAAATTTGGTCAATGTAATTTTGTAGAATCTCTAGATATCGAGGTGCCATCAAATTATTATGAAAAATGTTAGATAGTATGTGTCAGTTTATGACTCCTAGCCATACATTCAGACCCACCTAACTTGATGGTGCACCTCACGATTTAAGAACGGAACGGCCCAGTACACGTAGTTATGTCTGTTAAACACCCCACAGTTTGTAAACCTGCTTTCATCAGACCACAGAACCTTAAGCGGAAATTGAGGATTTTCTTGCGATTTTTGTATGAACCAATTGCAAAACAAGGTCTTCTTTCTAAGTCACTATCTCAGAGTGCTTGACTAATATGTTTTGCATATGGATGATACTTAAATTTTTTAAGAATTCTTTGTGCAGTTGATTTGGGTACTTCAACATTATTTTCCAGTTCACAAATGCAAGGATTGTTAATGACACTTTGTAAAACCAGAGCTTCAATATTTTCATCAGGTTCGGTTCGGTTCGGTTACGATTTTGTTTTTTAAAGGAACCATTTTCAATTAAATTATTTCTAAGTATTCTGAAGATTAACAAACCTGGTTGTCGTCTTTCTGGATATCTCTGAAAGTACATATCTCGAGCTCTTCCAGCATTCTTATTACACAAAATATAACATTCATACATATCTACTTTCTCCCAATTTGGAAACCTCTCAAAAAAAACTTAAGTAATTTAGAAACTATAAAACTCCAACAGATAAATCAAATAAATTGACAAAGTTTTGACAGATAGTTACGTAGGTATGACAACAAACGCAACTACGGCCTTTGTTTCACAGGCAACCAAGTGAAAAACAGTTTTTAAATAAATTCACATTTTCTGTCATTCAAAGGCTTATTATACATGGTTGAAAAGCTTTTTTAATGCTCTATTTATTGACGTATAAATTCAATCAATATGGCAGGCATAAGAAATAACGAAAGTTGGCTATGATTTCAAAAAAACTAGAAGGCCTAGACAAAATTTGTTAACGTCATTCGATTGGCCGTAGTTGCTTATACAAAACTAACAAATTTCATTAAATTTGTTTGTAAGATAGCAGCGATATTTCAATTTTTCAGAAACACAATTTTTAGTTTTTGCTCGATATTTTAGTAACCTCTGTAGATATCTTTAATATTGATACAGCACCTGATTGAGCTTAGAAGGTAGGACACTCCAAAATTTGTACACCTATTCACTTTTTTTTGTTATTTCAAACTATTTCAATGTGTTTCAAAGTATTTTGTACACCTATTTCAGGAGTGCCCCACCCCTTGGCCTGAAAGGGCTTAAATCTTGATAAATACAAAGATAAAAACTTCACTTAGTCTTCTCCACCAGCCCTATCTCTCCAAATTATGATTTGAATTTACGATTTGCTCGGTTGGGTTTAGTATAATAGATACAAGCTAAAATTTCTTGGACATTTTTTTGGATGTTAACATAATGTATGTTAATTTCTTTAATAAAAATATGGCAGTCCTATATTTATCCCTTATTTGCTCAATGCAACAGACATAAGCATGTACTTTTATGTGGGTTTTTACTGCCTTTGACCAAGGTACCTAAACCATAAAGTAATATACAGGGTGTCCCAAATAAAAGGTAACAGACGTGTTTTTTGATATTTTTCGTGCGAATTTGAAAAAACGCTCGGATACGTCAATTTTGTTTGCGAGTTCGACACTTTTTGGCTATCTTGAAATTTTTGTAGCACGCACCATCTTCGAGGGGTATACTTTACCCCTATATTTTGAATAGGAAAAGTGGGTGTAGTGATACCTTGTTTTGAAGGCCTTTTGAATGTCTTTACAACAGTGTAAAAATTTCAAAAATCTATCAATTAGTTTTTGAGATAATTGCCTTTGAACTTTCAAATTTAACGGACTAATAAAATAAAAATTTAATCAGAATTTTATATCCCTCGCAAACAAAATAGACGTGTTCGAGCGTTTCTCTAAAATCGCACGAAAAATAAGCAAAAACACCTCTGTTACCTTTTAGTTGGGACACCCTGTATACCTTGTAAAACAAAAAGACTTCACAGTTTTTTTCTTAAATAACATCTCGAACATAAAAATATAAAATAGTAAGTCATTTAAGATAAAATTGAGGAAAATCATAAAATTGTTAGTTTTGAAGTAAAATTACTTTTTTAAATTGCAAAAATGATCAACATTTTTTGATATCTGTACTGTCTAAAATTTATGAATATAAAAAGATCTATTCAAAATTTTAAGTTTTTTCTGCCAGGGATTGATACAGAAATTTTTTGAAATTCCAGTTATTGATGTCCCAGTAGGTAATTCATACTTTTTTTAATTAAATTACTTTACTATTATGAGTTATTAAAAAAAAAGATGCTTAAATCTTTCAAGATACATGTGTATATTTAGAACACATTAAAACTTAAAATTTTGATTAGGACAATACTCAAAAAATATTATATATATATATTTAAAAAAAATGTCCTCAAGTAAAGAAAGTTTAATTCAGTCTCTTCGATGGGTAGGGGTATCAGTAATTGTAAAATGTATTTTTTAATTATCTAGTA
This sequence comes from Aspidapion aeneum, assembly GCA_963576565.1. Lineage (NCBI taxonomy): Eukaryota > Metazoa > Arthropoda > Insecta > Coleoptera > Brentidae > Aspidapion > Aspidapion aeneum. Next base: position 100,142,946 of record OY755043.1, read on the forward strand.
ATTGATATGCACATTTCTTAAAATAAAATTAATATAGAAATACAAAAATAATATTTTTCAATCCTTGTGTAGAAATCACTATATTATCATAAAAAAAGTTATATGGTTTAAAAAATGCGCTTCCCTTATTTTTTTCTTAAGAAATCCTCAGAAGCCTGGTGTCCTCAGGGCAACATTCAAAGAGAAACTAAATATTTCTGGAAGAAAAAGCAGTTTAATACAAAAATTTATCTTTCTCTCTCTCTCTCTCTGGTTACTATATACTCTGTCTTACCAATTGACACCTTTAAATAAAATATAACACACAAGAAAAGATCAACACAAGACAACACTAGAAGTCTTTTTTTGGTAAAATATATTCTAGACTATCATCACTGGGCATTTTCTTACAATCCCTTCTACATAACTTTTTTTTTATAATGTTGGCAATGAGATCGAGTGGCACAACTTGAAGATACATATGGCTTTGTGTTTTGCAACGAAAATTAATGCTGTCTAACCTAACTGCAGGCATGTTGGTCACAAAAAAATAGTTCTTGTTACTTTTCCTATAGGTAAAAATAATCAAAATCAAAATGTTCGGTCCATACCTGAGGTAAACCTAAGTACTTACCTACTTAGGTATTAAAAAAAATATACCGGCAACTATAAATAAATTTTTCTTAATAAAAGATGTCAAAAATAAAATGTTATGTCAAAATTTTGACATGTTTTTTCTTCAAAAAAACTTGCTACAAAAATATTTTTACAGAATTGAAATATCTTCAAATACACAAGACATAAAGGTGTATTGAAATTACGGTATTTTTAAAAATTAAACCGCATCACTTTTATTTGTAAAAACGTAATATTTCTACAATCGCCTCTCTTCTTAGTTTTTATTTGGCGATGGATTATTACAAAAAAACTACAAAAGGTCATATTTTTCCATATTTCAGTGGCGCGCATTTAAATAAGTATAGCTTGAAAACGAATCCTATGCCCCCCCAGTTTTTTTCGGTGAAAATATGAGGAAGGTTTGGCCTTCAACATATCTCAAATTCAGCTCATCCTGGTAAACAATGTATTTAGTGCCTCCTCCTTTGAGACAAGGGAAGCAATTTTATTTTAAACTTGCTTATTTGTATTTTTCTATCCTATTTAGTTTTCGGTAAACTTTAATTTTTTGCTTTACCCTACCGATATATATGATATCTATTTATCTTTTCAATAAAACTTCCGGAAGAAAACTTTTTGTTAATAAAAAAACACACTATACAATCACACAACTGTATAGTTTTAACGACAATTTACCGAAACCGAAGCCTCTTTCAAGGCTAACGGGCGCGAACTGAATTGTCGCATTGGGCTTGCATGCATTTACCCCCACTATTTTACATAACTAGAGAAGCAATTGTATCTCCGCGTGGAGCGCAAGGAGCCGGCGGTTGTCGCGAAAGCGACACTGCTCTCGGGTTAAATCAAGACCGACAGTCAATGAGATGTTATTCGTTTTCTACGCGTACGTCAAAGACAACTGCTTACATAGTTGTCTTTTCTTATACGCCCTTCTATTATATACAAATAGGGGACGCGCAAAATATATTGCTTCTGATACAGTCTTACCACTCCTACAGGACTGGCGCTAATTACGTCAAGTTTTAATAGTGAACTATTAACAATTTATTTTTATTGTCTGATTCCTTACGGGAAGCCCTGGTATTAAAAAAAAACAATTAAAGCCATTAATTCAGTTTTTTTACGCCAGAAAGAAATTTTTGAACATATAATTTTTTATTTTTTTTTTCTAGGCTGCGGTGAAGCAGTCAAAAGAGATGAAAAACGGGAATACCACCATCCCCAACCAAAACTAAGTAAAACTGAACACGAAAAAGCCCAAACTAAATTGACCATGAAGCTAAAACAAATGGAATTAGGAAGAAAACAGAAGCAAGGAGGCACCGGAAAAGAAAAGAAGAAAAAGTAAAGTAAGGTAATTACCTACCGTTCATTTATATCGGATTCCTAGCCCGCAAAAAATGACTAAAAAGGTAAGTAGGTATTGTCTCGATCGATTTTTTTTTAGATAACTTGAAATACATGATATTTTTATGTTATTTTTCACCTAAGTTAATGTCTGTCTCGACGAAGATGTTCTTTACGCGACCGGTTTGAATAAAATGACGGATTTTTTAAAAAAATCATCAATAATAAGGCAGTTACTTAAGGTTGGAAAATTTTTAAAATTCAAAGATATTATAATATAAATTAATATATTTTTAGAATTTTACAGCATAACCAGAATTACAGAAAGAGATTTAGTTTTAAAATATAAACAAAAACTAATTTTACGATTTTAAACGATTTTCCAAAATAATAATTGGCTAAAAAAGAGATCAAACTAAAACTCCCATTTAGTTGTGTCTCTTTCCTATCATGGCAAAAGCCAAGAAAAAATGATAAATATTTTAAATATTAAAAAGCAATATGTGATACCATTTTTTTTTGAAGTATGAATTTTTTAGACTTTTATAATATGTTATTTTTCTTCGTAACCATCAGGATGTATTTTTTCTCGACCGAGTCTACACGCGACTTTGTTTATTATTCTGCTGATTCATAACAGTATCATTACCAGTTATTTATCTACCACCTGCAGTGGCGGATTTAGGATTTTCGAAGTGGGGGGGGAGTACAAAGTGGAAGCAGACAAAGAGTTCCAAGCTGTAAAATTTGGCAGCACGTGTTTTTTAAAATAGAGGTAGATTTTGTAACAAAATTTAAATAAGCGATGCTGCAGAACTAAAAAATAAGTTCTTTGTCTAGGAGGTGGGGCGGGCTCCTCTGATCTACCCCCCTCCCCGGGCCCCTGAGTCAATTCTACATGTGACTTCTTCATTTCTTATTTTGTAATTGATTTATAGAATGATATCAATTTCTTTGGGATAGATTAATCTAAAGCTTATTATTATCTCTTACTAACACCAAGAATATTTTTTATCTCTTTCTGCAAATAACGTAAGTTGTTTACTAAGCTTAAAATTAGGTAAAAATTAAAATTGTGATTAAAATATAATTGTTAAGAAAATACAGATTGTTTTGGTATGTATGTAAAATATTCAACTATATTTAATTTTTGTTATATAAAACTCTGTTTTAAAAATAGCTAATACAATTTAAATAAATATTCATCCACATTACTTAATTATAACCACATAAACTTATATTATACATGGAAAATGAGAGATTTTTTTAGGGTTAGTTTAATTATAATTTTATAAGAAATATCACAGAATTATAACTAAAATAAAAAAGGTACTTAAAACAATGCAGTTATTAACATACAATTATTTAGAATTATAAGGCATAAAATAATACAAAAAAATGATCCAGACTTATTATTATCAGTTTGTTTGGAAACCGATGGCAAACGTACAATACCCAATTTAAATATTTAGGATATGCCTATGTTTAATACTTATTGTACTTACCTACTATGCATAATGGTAGTTCTTAAAATTATCAAGAGTATAAACCAAAACTAGAACAAAAAATATTGAAAGGAAGTTTCTGTTGTTAAAGGAATTTTACCTAAAATACCTTAAAGCAAAAAAAAATTAATTTTATCAAACATTGGGAAAATTCTTAAAAACTAAACCAATAATTTTAACTAATCTTCAGATTGTTGTATGTGTGAAGAAAGGAAGAATGGTGAAAATAATAACCGTTCAAAGAAAACTCAGGAGGGCAGTCTATACAGTGCGGTTCTATAGAATCATCCAATTGTACAGGGTGATTTTTGTAAAAGTACCTGGTCACTACCACACACAAAACTTTGTTATTATTTGCCGTAGAAATATGAAACAAAAACTGGATTAAATAATGGATCATTGACCATTTGACGCTATTTCGACAGCTGTCACTATATACGCGTTATAACAAATTGAACAATTTATTTAGTTGTATATTTTTGCATTTTTTTTCTAATTTTAAAAATATTCAATATTTCTATGCTGTGGATAAATATTTTTTGAGATTTAGCGCATTAAAATGTGTCAATACTACTTATGAATTTATGGCATCTTAATAGAGAAATAATGCATTATATCTCAGAAAATTCAAATATCGCAGTTTCAGAACAAAAAGACGAATCTGTAAAATGTAATAAAATACATTATATATATTTTTTCAATTTGTTGTCTCGTACATAAAAACATGTGCCAAAAGTTTATGGCGAGGTACGTCTATAACAAATCACCCTGTACAAAAAGAAAGCAGCAAAAAAAAATGGCATCAAGAAAATTTGTAAATTATGAGAAAATAAAGTGAAATTCTTCCCTGGGTGTAAAAGTTCACATCAACCCACGGTACGGTTGGTCGATATCAGACATTAATTTGATAATAATAACAAGTGGTTGTAAGTGTCAGTCACTTTAAAGTTTTTCTATTATAAAGCAGAAAAAATAGTTATGTCAAATTTTCACCCTAAAATAATCTATACTGCGTCAGGTTAAAATCGGATACTATAAACTAACCAACGGTCTCAAGTGAGAATTTCAAAAATTTGGCATTGAAAATAAAAGGGAAACCAGCTAAAAATAAACTGAACATTAAATTAAAGGGGGGATTAACGTTTTGGAGGAAGAAAATGTAAATATGAAAAAAATTAAGCAACTAGTGCACAAGTAATGACAAGCCAAAAGCAACCGTTAATTTCAAAATTCCTGCGCGTTATGTTCCAAAATCTTTAACAAGATTTTTTTTTGGCTGAATACAATGCCTAATAATAAAAGTTTAATAAATTCTTAAGATTGTGCGTGGATATTTAACTAAAATTAAGAGAAGAAAAATGGTGACAGTTGAAAATATCAACCTTTTAGAGAAAAATCCTGCAGGAAGTTCTATAATTTTTAATTCTAAAATCATTTGCTCTAAATTAAATTGTAGAGATGGCATTTGTAGAAAAAGAAAAAAAAATATCCACTAAAAAGTAGAATTATCTAAATGTTTAAAGGGAGAGTATCAAAAAATATAAAAAAATTCATTTCCTCAAGATAATTTGTAACCTATGAGAAAATAGAGCAAGTGTGATTTAAAATAAAGTACGATAAGAAAAATAATAAAAACTAAGGTCCAAATACTGAGAACCAACTGTAATTTATAAAAGGGCTTAAGTATCTATGAGAATAGTTCCAAAATTTTAAAATGTACAATATTTTTTTGCTTTGAGCACAACTGCTGCAGGTAGACTACCGTGCCAAGGCAAATTAAGGTACTCGCAAAAATGAGCATTCGATTAACTAATCTTTTCTAAAGTTTCATAAGATTTTTCCTTATATTTGAAGATATCAGGATGATAAAATAGATATTTATGCCGAGGAGTGATCAACTGAATCAATTTTGTACACCATTTTACTGGAATTTTAAATAAATTATTGGTCCTGTCCTGTATTGTAGCATCCTGTATAGTTTTCTGTCTGATCACGTCTTTATTTATGCAGAGAAAAAAGAACAATTTATAAAAGTAAGAAACTAGATAATATGGGTATTTTTGCAAGTACACTCGTTTGCCTTTGCACGAAGAATGTATGTATGTAACATCCTGCTTAAAGTGCGTATACACCAAACTGCTCGGCGAAAGCACCTCGTGTGCGCCGCTCGCCGAATTCGTTCCAATGAACTTTCTACTATCCACGAACACATTGATATAAAAACTTGACAACAAACTGCCGATGCCGTCCCAAAGGATCTGCAAACACACACAGAGGACCCGAAAAAAACTGGTTTTCGGCAAACGGCGCGCGCTGTACAACTCAACAGGACGAATCCGTGTTTGCGCACGGAGTGTGAACATCGCGCGAGCGGCGCACACACAGCGCGTTTGCGAAGCAGTTTGGTGTATACGTAATCTTATGGGTAATTTTGACTAGTCTTCAGATTGTGTGCGAAAAAACTAGAACTAGGGGTGAAGAATGGTGCCCATAGGAAATAATAACCGTTTGAAAATAAGAAACCAGAAGGGCGTTTTGTATTGTGCGGTGTTAAAAACGGCTTTAAATTAAATTATAGAGTGATGGCAATTATACGAAAACTGGCCGACATTGGAAATAATCAGAAAGCAGCCAAAATAAAATAAGTTTCCATAGAAAGCATTTGGTAAACTTATCACGTCCTTGCAATTCAATTACACGTAAATTTAATGGGAATGACACTGTTGTTCTGGTAAATATACGTTTTAATCCATCGGTAACATTTCGATAATGGTTTTTGTCTTCATCAGACCTTCAGACTAGATCATACATTGGAACAACAAAAAACAAGAATTCAAGCACATTAGGAAAACAAACGGCACAAAATTAAAAACGAAACCCAACATTAATTTGCTAATTATTTATATTTTCTTTTGTTTTGTTTATCAGACAGGTTATATTGAGTGTCACTCAGACAGGTTGTTACGGGTTTATTTTAAGTTTAGAATTACCAAGATATATTACCTTAATTTAGGGAATCCTATTTATGGTAGCCTAGTTAGGTTCCTGTGGTCCATAAATCCCACTTAGAATCCACTTCCCAGTCCTCAAACTATTCCCAGCTAGTATGGTTGGCACTACACTAACGTATCTACCGCGACAATCCAACATATTTTTAGATGCCGTGAAAGATAAATAAAACATAAATTGTCTCTAAAATCCCCTTTAAAAGTGGTAAATACTTTGGCCAATTTTGGGTTATTATTATTGTTACCCAAACCTCACTTTTCACCGGTGGTCTCAGCTGACGGCTGAAACAACCAAAATCAGTCCGCTGGGTTCATGGATCGATAATTCGCAATTGTGATACGAGGGAGCTTCATACAGTAATAGGTCATATTGCCGTGGTGATGTATAAATATAGCTCGATTCTTATTACGGACCCTACCAGGACCTTAGGCATTTCTTTTCGTCTGTCTTCTGTACTAATACATGTTGGATATCAGCAGGACCATTCTGAATCGATTTAAAGTTCGTAAGGTTCCTGCAAATAAGTGGTCTCACCTACGAGCGAACCTGACCTAATCTAGTTTTGTAAGGTTGGTGAGTGGGGCTCCAGTGATTTTCTCGTGTGAGGAGATCTCTGTTGAATGATTGACGCTAGTAATTAACCTTCTCATCACCTATAAATTGGTATTATTCTGATATTGTATTGATTCTGTAGTACCAAATACTAGTTTTTATGTGTTCCTGTGTAATAAAAACGGAACTAGAGTTACCCCAACGAAATAGGGGATCGGTGGTAATAAATAAAATATTTATTGCACCTTGGTCTTATTTATCACATAAAATCAGAAATAATCCTGTTTCTTCTTTTACGGCCCTCGTAGTAGTAGAAAATCCTAATGGTAGATTTGTGGGATGTCAACCTATTGTCATTCCTTGATTAACCCCGGGGGGTGTCTTAGGGGCTGATCATGGCTAGATCGATGAACTAAGTAATTTTTAGAGCCGATTGGGCTTTAGTCGGTCCTTTTTGTCTATCAAGTAAGGCGTAGGCCCATTTGGGACTTGTGAATTGCGATTTTGCGAAAAGATTGACAACAATGACAGGTGCATAGATCAACGTTGGGGAAAGGAATTGCCGAATCATTCCTTTCCTCTAGAAGCCTCTCCCGATGCCGGGTGGTGAAAGTTTTATCGCTTCTTTTGTGGCAGGAAAGTGCCCTTTTGGTTACCCAGTTTTTGACCTTCGGGTTGTGTCGGTTGTGAGGGACAACCGGGAGAGTGAGAAAACGGCAGGATTCTGCTGGTAAGTTCTGTTATAAATTTAACATTATGATTCTATCCATCGTCTCTCCACGTGCCCCATTTTTCATGTAAGATTGTTTTTCTTTCTTCCAGTAAAGAATCTTGGCATTCGACACCTTGAGGCTTCTCTGAGACACCATATGAGCCGCCCATCGTAAGGTGATTTTGCTCTTTTCTGTTTTTTTTTGTACAACGAGAGTTGTTGAGTTCTCTTTCCTTTGTAGGCTCTTCTTGGCCAACTATCTTCTTGACCAACTATCTTCTTGACCGGCTATCTTCTTGACCGACTATCTTCAAGACAGATCATCAAGACAGCTTCTCTTTTCGACTGCCCCTTTAGTCGAAAGATACTTTGGACAGATTTTGCGGACTGCAAAGGTCTGGAAAAAGAAAAGCCATCTGCTGGGACCATACCCTGTTCAACCCATTGTAGAGATGACTATGTACTGATCTCTCCAATTCACCTACATTATCATAGGGCAAAGACGTCCCAGTCGCAGGACAGTGAGCTGTCATCTTACTCTAGGGCTAGAGTTACGGATAAGTATCCATCATAATAAAATATTTGAGTACCTTCCTTGGTGGTAGAACCACAGGCCCTCTGGGTAATAAAGTAGAGTTAAGATGAGTAGACTATAATTTAGGAATAGAATTAAGTACTAACCCCTTGTATAACATTAGAAGATATGATATTTGAAACTATTCTTGTATCTCGAGAAAGAATAAGAATTGAATACAGCAATTTGTGATAGTCATGCCTTTTACTGCCCGCAGGCTCTCCATTAACAAACCCACCCCCTGGTTAAAAACTGTAAGAGTCTCATGCATATTTGCTTAAATTACTACCAATAGGGTCCCTCTCTGATGCTGAAGGCAGTTTGATTGCTTTTGCTCTAAAAAGTAACTGGTATACTGAATAGTAAATAAAAATATACAGTTTTCTTTCTAACTCCCTTTGAAATAAATATATGTATTCTGACTAATAAATGAAAAGAAGAACTCTTGATTGCAATCAGTCTCCCTGACTAAGCAACAGCTAGGGGCACAAACCTAATAGGGTAGTAGTTTTAAGAAGCGAAATTTGGGGTTTCAGCAAACTAAAATATTAAGGAATCATTTGGAACCTTAATTACAAAATATGTGTATAAACACAACAAAATTATTGTATAGGGAACAATTTGATAAAATAAATAATGGAAATACGTAAAGGAAATATTGACCGTAACAATGGCGCCAATTTCGCTTGTTGATGGAGCTTGTGATAGGTTTTAGAGGTAGCAGACTTTCACAGGTTGCTGTTGGTGTGATTTTTTTTAGTTTTGCTAATTGCAAAAATAATTTTCTTCCTGTTGGGAGGGTGTGGACACACGTTTGGGTTTTATTACAGGGAAGTTACTCAAAGCTGCCCTGGTAGGGAGATTTAGGCAGGTCACAAAGTAAATTTTTTTTTTGTTTTTATCCAAAGGTATAATTTTTCGTATTAGGAAAATGCATAAAAGCAGTTACTCAAATTCCTCAAATAATAATAGGAAATTAATGGCCTAACAACAACACCAACATTAAATTTGTTATTCAGTTGATAAAAAGCAATTATTTGTTTGTTTAGAGAGAAAAATATTGCACAAGGGGAATTGACTCAAACACAATAAATTGAAGTTATTAGGGAGCTTTTGCCCTAGCAGAAAAATATTTTTATCTTTCAGGAAATAATTTACCTACAGGGTGGGTACATACAATTTAGCATTCCTTTGCATAAAAATAATTACTTCTAGCCCTGTCCATGCAACATGATAAAGTATTTGAAAACTGTGTTGTAAGATATAATCTTGCAAGTTTTAACATTTTTTTTCCTTGAATAGTGACCTTTAAGACCCTTAAGGTTATTAGGGAGATGAAGCCCTGGCTGAAGTCATTTTTTTAAAAGAATTAATAAGTGACCAGAGTGGTTATTTTTCAAAATTTTCTTGGAAGGCTTAGCGTTATTAGGGAAGTTTAGCCCTGATATTAGGGTATCTAATTGGAAAATAAAATTCCAATAAAGGTTTATCTCCGCGAATTTTCTGAATGTAATACCCTTCCCCACCGTGATTGATATTTGGATTAATATTGAATCCACAATTTTACCCCAGTTAATTGGAAACACTCTTAGGGAGATTAAGTCTAACCCTATGTTAGGAAAATTTTGCCTTTTCTGTTCTCCCCGTTACTTTTCGAATTCTTAACGATATTGGAGAGGTTCACGCCTACTTGTCTGTTAATATTAACGTTATTAGAGAGCTGTAGTGCTAGCCATACGTTATATAGTTTAAATTGGGAATTGAAATTAAAACATGATCTCCTTTTAAAATTAGTGGAGCATCCCTAATAATATGAACTATTAGTAGAGAGTTTCAGCCCCACCCTTACGTAATTCAATATACACTTGGTATTTTCCAGTTGTAATAGTATCAGTGTCTTAACTCAAAATACACTGTTAAGAGCTAAACGATATTAGAGAAATTTAGGCCTTCTCTTACGTTATCGTTAATATATATAAAATCTGAATTTTAACTTTAACGTTGGGAGTGCCAGTCAGTGTGAATAGATATTTTTGCCGATTCATACGTTCTCGATTGGTTAACCGGGATTTTCGCGCAAACGTTATTTTCGCTATTTTTAGAATCTTACCCTTATGAGAGAGATTTAGCTCGACCCTTGCGTTATTTGTAATAAATAAATAAATAATTTGGTAACTTTAAATTAAACTTTGTTTTTGGTATCCTCTCCGGAGAGTATCGGTATTAGAGAGGTTTAGCACTAATTATACGTTAAGTAGTTGGAAATATATATAATTTTTTTTTCTCTTTCTCATTTTATTGCGTGGATGCGAGCTGAAGCCAAAAATATTTGGCTAGATAAAAGTAACGAAAATAAATAGGGAGTTTCAGCCCTACCTATGTAAACTATCCCAACTATTCATATATTTTTGTTGGATTAAAATCATTTTGCAGATTAAATTCGACGATTTCGTGGTTTAATCTTTGGTGTATCAGTTCGTGATTTAGAATTGGGTTGAATTTTTGTGATATCGTGCGCAGTTTCTCATTGTTGTGATAGTGATATTTTGATAATTTTATCAAACAATGGACACCATTTTGCACCGTTTCGAGGTCAATCGACTCCTTCATGATGAGTTGGCTTTTGAACTACATGTAAGAAATTTACCAATCAGTCATACGGTACAAGTAAATAGAACTACCCTACGAGGGGCCCTTCGGTCCGAAAAGTCTGGGTTTCGATTTAGCGAACCTGTCTTTCTGGACACCCCCTCCGAATTACAAATATGTATAAATAAGTTAATAGGGCTTCGCCACGATGTGGATGCACTGAATATGGAGAATCGGAAAAACGAATACGAAAGAATTTATACTAGAATACTTCACATTAGCAATCGTCTTAATAGACTGCCGCTGCAAAATGAAATGCAGCTCCAGAATAAACAGGAACTCATTCGGCAATGTATGGAACTAATCGAATTATTAAATGATCGTGTCCAAACGACTGAGCCCTTACCAGGAAACCCAAATGAATCAATTTTGGATGAGCATGTACCGGACCCCACTTCACTAGTAGACGATCCAGTACCCTTGATTCCTGAACTCGTCTACTCGAATTCTTTACCCCGTACAACTAGAAGAGTGTCATTTGTGAATGACATGATGCAGAATCACGACGCCAATGAAATTTTAGAAGTACCTGAGCAGGTGCTGCGTCGAGCTACAGAGCATGAGGAGGGAAACTCTCAATCATCTCATCAAGGTCCTGCGGCTACGGTAGGAAGCGAAGGACGACTCCACCGATATATCCCATATGCAGAAGTTATTACTCCACTTCTTCAACCTCCGGTAGCAAGGGAGATAGCTCAATCCCGAACGACTTTACCAGGAACTGAAGCTAGGGACATGGCCCCTAGGTACTCTGAACATTCTCTGGAGTTACTTTGCGTGATTCACAGGTACCATCTGGGCCAACAAGACTAAACCAGTCTGCTCCATACGAACCACCTGCCGCAAACTTGCCGCAAGGTAGAGCTGTATCCCATCCACTCCCTCAGAGAAATCTGTTTCCTTTAACCGGTCGAGTATCGAACTTTCAGGGAGAAGGTAACCCATCACGTCTTCTTAATTCGACACCCATGACACGACCCATGGTGAATGGTGACGCAACCTTGGCCTACCCGAATGCCGCTCCAGACCCATCCTAATACTGAGATTCCCTATTCACAGGAAGTGCCGAGACGAGGTCCTACTGTGCGAATTCCTGCCTATGTGCATTACGATCATCCTCATCGCCCCTTTAATTATTCATCCTTGAGCTGTACTTTTACTGGAGAAGGTGATAGTGTCTTGGATTTCCTGGAAAGGATCGAGGATTTTTACAAATTTCCCGAGGATTATCGGATGAGCAATTATTTCAAGGAGCAACTGAGCTATTGCGAGAGACTGCTTTACGATGGTTTCGTGGGCGGAGACATCAACTCCAGTCTTGGGACACATTGACTGCTGCATTAAAGAAAACATTTATATCTGAGGAACATGAAAATCAGATATGGACGGAATTGGGACGAAGAACCCAAGGTCCTCAGGAGAAAGCGATCACTTATATTTCGGCTATGGAACAATATTTCCGTAAACTTCCAGAACATCCTTCGGAGAAAACTTGCTTGGCCACAATTCAACGGAATTTACTTCCTTATCTCCAACACAAGTTGGCCTTGGAAAAAGTGGAATCAGTTTCTCACTTGTTAGAACTGTGTCAGAGGATAGAGACAGTGAATCAACGTGCTGAGCAGTATTGCCCGCCTCCATCCAATCCTAAATATTTGCTGGAACCAAGGCTCGCGTCACGTCAACCCTACCCTCTTCTGAGACTTTGGAAACACTGGTTAACATTACTCAGTCCACTTCTACTGGGTCAGAACCCCGAACTTCTCCAAAATGTTGGAATTGCGGCAGTGAGTTCCATAAGTTTAGAAAATGCCCTAAGGACAAAACTCTGTTTTGTTTCAAATGTGGCAGAAAAGAGGTTACTACCCTACGTTGTCCAAAATGTTCGGGAAACGGTCAGCCGAGCAGCGGAAGAACCGACGTGCCCGCTCGGAACTAGTGTCTTCGGTTCCTATGAGTATTCCTGTTCCAGCTGAAGAATCGACTCTAAATTATATTCTTGCACAAGTTCCAAATGGTGAACGCCCTTATTTGGAAGTAGAAATTTATGGCCGGAAGCTAAATGGGCTGTTGGATTCGGGTTCCAATAAAACCTGCGCCGGACAAGGCGGATTAAAACTCCTGCAGGACTTAGGTGTTCCAATAAATTCTACTTCAATTTCATCTTGCACTGTTGCCAATAATAGTCAATGCCAAATCTTAGGTCAATGTACCGTTCCAATCAAACTTATGGATACAGTGATCCTTACAAAAATTTTAATCATACCAGAGATTAATCATAGTTTGATTTTGGGGGTTGATTTCTGGACTTCGGCAGCGATTATTCCAAACTTAAAGCAAGGTAACTGGGTGTTCAATCGCGACGAACCTACGATCCAAATCAATGAGGTAATTTCTTCAGAGGGACTAACAGCGGAACAACATTTTCGATTAAAATCAATGGTCGAAAAGTATTTTTCACAAATGGGAGACAAGTTGGGACGCACCAGCTTAGTAGAGCACAAGATTGTTGTCGAAGGAGGTCCAATAAAACAACGGTACTATGCAGTATCACCAGCTATTCAAACTCATATCGATAAAGAATTACAACAGATGTTGAAGGACGATATCATAGAACCATCTGAGTCACCATGGTCTTCTCCGATTCTGTTAGTCAAGAAACCAAATGGTACCTATCGTTTTTGCGTTGACTATAGGAAAGTAAACGACCTGACCAAGAAAGACGCGTACCCCATTCCATACATCGCCTCTATCCTAGATAAGCTCAGAAACGCAAAATATATTTCTTCCCTCGATATCAAGTCAGCCTATTGGCAGGTGCCCAAGGCAGTTGACAATAAGGAGATAACAGCGTTTACTATTCCTGGAAGCCGGGGCCTTTACCAATTCAAAGTTATGCCATTTGGACTGTCAAATAGTCCAGCTACCTTTCAGCGACTTATAGAAAAGGTGATCGGGACATCCTTGGAACCACACGTGCTGGTGTATTTAGATGATATAGTAGTGGTTACATCGACGTTTGAGCGACACCTGGAAGTATTGGACGATGTTTTCAAGAAAGTCTTGTCTGCGGGACTTACTTTTTCACGAGAAAAATGCAACTTCTGTCTTGAATCCCTCCGCTATTTAGGGTATGTAGTCGACAAACAGGGTTTGCATGTCGACCCTGACAAGGTCAGTGCAATTTTGAGGCTACCTACTCCGAAAAATGTCGAGAAGTCCATCAGGTAATGGGCACCATATCTTATTATCGAAGGTTCGTTCCAAATTTCTCGACTATCCTTGCTCCACTTTCAACGTTGTTAAAGAAAAATCATGCTTTTGTCTGGTCGGACGACTGTGAAAATGCCTTTCAACAGGTCAAACAATGTTTGGTTTCGGCACCAATTTTGACTTGTCCAGACTTTTCTCTTCCCTTTATCGTTCAAACTGACGCTTCTGGCTATGGTATTGGCGCAGTCCTTACCCAACAACACGAGGACGGAGAACATGTGATTTCCTATCTTAGTCGGTCTCTGACTAAATGTGAAAGAAATTATTCCGCTACCGAGCGCGAGTGTCTGGCTGTTTTATGGGCTATAGAGCGCCTGCGAGCATACTTGGAGGGATATCGTTTTGTCATTATTACCGACCACGCCAGTCTTAAATGGTTAAATAATTTAAAAGAACCAAATGGTCGTCTCGCCCGATGGGCGGTAAGGCTGCAAAAATTTGATTACGAAATCGTCCATCGCCGTGGACGAGACCATGTTCTACCAGATCTGCTGAGTAGATTAATGACAGGAGAGGCTGCAGACGAACAAGAGACAGTCGATAGCATTCTTATAAATTCCATTGACCCGCCTGCAGGCGACACTGATACATGGTATGATAACCTTATGCAGAAAGTCCTAGATCACCCGCTTCAATATCCTAATTTTAGAATTGAGGGAGGACGGTTATATAAACATGTTGCGAGTAAGTACCCTCGCCTAGCTTTGGAAGATGATTCCTGGAAGTTAGTTGTTGCAAAACCCCAACGACCAGCTCTGCTTCACGACAACCATGATAGTCCAACCGCCGGACATGCTGGCGTATTTAAAACTTGGCAGCGCTTAGCTCAACGATACTACTGGCCCAAGATGAAAGCCGACATTGCCCGATATATCAGAAAATGTAAAACTTGCCTTGCAACTAAACCAGAACAAAAGAGACCAGCAGGCCTAATGGGAAAACCGCTTACTGCTCGGTGTCCATTTCAAATTGTTAGTATTGACCTGGTGGGACCTTTACCTCGGTCAGCTTCAGGATTTACTTACATTTTATCTATTTTATCTATGTGTGATACGTTCAGTAAATTTTCCTATTTTGTTCCTCTACGAAAGGCTACGGCCGTTAAAGTTTGTCAGTCTCTTGAAGAGTATTGGTTCCTAGTGTTCGGTGTACCCCAATTTATCCTGTGCGATCAAGGAGTTCAATTTCGTAGTAAAGAGTTTCAGAGGTTGTGTAGTAATTACCAGGTGACTATTCGATATAGTACACCTTATCACCCTCAGGCAAACCCGGTAGAGCGTGTTCACCGCGTCCTTGATACGATGTTAATCGGATTTGTGAAGGATAATCATTCCAAGTGGAGTGACTTGTTACCTAAAGTAGGTGCGGCGATTCGATCTGCGGTTCACGAGGTGATAGAGGTGTCACCCTATTTTGCGACATTTGGTCGAGATTATGTGGTCTCTGGAAATTATTACTTGGATGCAATTTCTGACTTTGTCTTACCCTTAAATCGACAAAAAGCTTTCGACGAGATGTTTAAAGATATCCAGCGACGCCTGGAGAGTGCTTTTCGTAAAGCTAAGAACAGATATGGTTTGCGGCGTAGGCACGTAGAGTTGCCAGTTGGAGCCTACGTATGGCGGCGTTAATTATGCATTATCGAATGCGGCTAATCACTTTACGGCTAAGTTGACTCCAAAATATCTAGGACCATTTATTGTGTCCAAGAGGATCTCCCCTACGACGTATGAGATATCCAGTGAAGATGGTGTGGTTCGAGGAAAATGGCATGTGAGCGATTTAAAGCTCCAGCCTTCGGACGATTAGTTGTTAGTTTTTAGACTCGTTCGAGTGTTATTTCATGGGAAGATAGAGGTTATTCCATGGGAATAAAGAGACATAGTATTCTTTATTGACAATTAACAAGTACTCGTGTTCAAGGTGATTTGGTTTTTCCCTCCCAATACTGTCTTAGACGGGAAATGCATCTTAACACGGATTATATGTTGGAAAGAATCAACTATGTTTCCCCTTCTCCCCTGCGTAGACAGGATACTTCGGGTCAAATAGGTTAAGTTTTGTTGGGGTAGTTCCCCGAATGTATATAAAAAAAAATTGATCTAGTTGATCTTTCCTCTGATTGGAATCATGGAACAGATCCGGGCAATCGTTAGTGTGAAGGATAGGTTTAAGTTTCCCCTACTTTCCTCTTGTGTATGTCTAACTATCCTCACCGGTCTGGAAGATTGTGGGCAACTGGTTGGATCGTTGTGCGGCAGAGTGTAGGGCCGATGAACGAGGACTTTCTACAACTATTCAGAATTTCGCTACTTCGGCTTCTCTGAACTGACTCAACACCTGTAAGTTTGGACTACAGGCTGTGGCCGACACCTTCCTGGGCCCCACGGAATTCCAGATCCGGCCTCCATTTGTGTTTGCCACATAGGTTTAGTTTTAAGGTTGGACTAGGTCCTTGCGTTAGGATAAGTTGCCCAGGATTTGTTCCGATTAGTAAACGTAACTATACTCCTCGACTGGAAAAACATTTTGGGAAAATGTTCTGTATTTCTTCTGGGACGAAGGGGGCATTTGTTACGGGTTTATTTCAAGTTTAGAATTACCAAGATAATCTTAGAGAAAAATAGTAAAGTATTACCTTAATTTAGGGAATCCTATTTATGGTAGCCTAGTTAGGTTCCTGTGGTCCACTTCCCAGTCCTCAAACTATTCCCAGCTAATATGGTTGGCACTACACTAACGTATCTACCGCGACAATCCAACATATTTTTTTAGATGCCGTGAAAGATAAATAAATCATAAATTGTCTCTAAAATCCCTTTTAAAAGTGGTAAATACTTTGGCCAATTTTGGGTAATTATTATTGTTACCCAAACCTCACTTTTCACCGGTGGTCTCAGCTGACGGCTGAAACAACCAAAATCAGTCCGCTGGGTTCATGGATCGTTAATTCGCAATTGTGATACGAGGGAGCTTCATACAGTAATAGGTCATATTGCCGTGGTGATGTATAAATATAGCTCGATTCTTATTACGGACCCTACCAGGACCTTAGGCATTTCTTTTCGTCTGTCTTCTATACTAATACATGTTGGATATCAGCAGGTTCCTGCAAATAAGTGGTCTCACCTACGAGCGAACCTGACCTAATCTAGCTTTGTAAGGTTGGTGAGTGGGGCTCCAGTGATTTTCTCGTGTGAGGAGATCTCTGTTGAATGATTGACGCTAGTAATTAACCTTCTCATCACCTATAAATTGGTATTCTGTAGTACCAAATACTAGTTTTTATGCGTTCCTAGTGGAACTAGAGTTACCCCAACGAAATAGGGGATCGGTGGTAATAAATAAAATATTTATTGCACCTTGGTCTTATTTATCACATAAAATCAGAAATAATCCTCTTTATTCTTTTACGGCCCTCGTAGTAGTAGAAAATCCTAATGGTAGATTTGTGGGATGTCAACCTATTGTCATTCCTTGATTAACCCCGGGGGGGTGTCTTAGGGGCTGATCATGGCTAGATCGATGAACTAAGTAATTTTTAGAGCCGATTGGGCTTTAGTCGGTCCTTTTTGTCTATCAAGTAAGGAGTAGGCCCAATTGGGACTTGTGAATTGCGATTTTGCGAAATGATTGACAACTATGACAGGTGCATAGATCAACGTTGGGGAAAGAAATTGCCGAATCATTCCTTTCCTCTAGAAGCCTCTCCCGATGCCGGGTGGTGAAAGTTTTATCGCTTCTTTTGTGGCAGGAAAGTGCCCTTTTGTTTACCCAGTAGGGGTGTTTTTGACCTTCGGGTTGTGTCGGTTGTGAGGGACAACCGGGAGAGTGAGAAAACGGCAGGATTCTGCTGGTAAGTTCTGTTATAAATTTAACATTCTGATTCTATCCATCGTCTCTCCACGTTCCCCATTTTTCATGTAAGATTGTTTTTCTTTCTTCCAGTAAAGAATCTTGGCATTCGACACCTTAAGGCTTCTCTGAGACACCATATGAGCCGCCCAACATCGTAAGGTGAGTGTTTTGCTCTTTTCTGTTTTTTTTTGTACAACGAGAGGACCAGATAGGTTAGAGATACTCAGTCCCTTCTCTTTCCTTTGTAGGCTCTTCTTGACCAACTATCTTCTTGACCAACTATCTTCTTGACCGGCTATCTTCTTGACCGGCTATCTTTTTGACCGACTATCTTCAAGACAGATCATCATCAAGACAGCTTCTCTTTTCGACTGCCCCTTTAGTCGAAAGATACTTTGGACAGATTTTGCGGACTGCAAAGGTCTGGAAAAAGAAAAGCCATCTGCTGGAACCATACCCTGTTCAACCCATTGTAGAGATGACTATGTACTGATCTCTCCAATTCACCTACATTATCATAGGGCAAAGACGTCCCAATCGCAGGACAGTGAGCTGTCACCTTACTCTAGGGCTAGAGTTACGGATAAGTATCCATCATAATAAAATATTTGAGTACCTTCCTTGGTGGTAGAACCACAGGCCCTCTGGGTAATAAAGTAGAGTTAAGATGATTAGACTATAATTTAGGAATAGAACATTAGAAGATATGATATTTGAAACTATTCTTGTATCTCGAGAAAGAATAAGAATTGAATACAGCAATTTGTGATAGCCATGCCTTTTACTGCCCGCAGGCTCTCCATTAACAAACCCACCCCCTGGTTAAAAACTGTAAGAGTCTCATGCATATTTGCTTAAATTACTACCAATAGGGTCCCTCTCTGATGCTGAAGGCAGTTTGATTGCTTTTGCTCTAAAAACTAACTGGTATACTGAATAGTAATAAAAATATACAGTTTTCTTTCTTTCACTCCCTTTGAAATAAATATATGTATTCTGACTAATAAATAAAAATAATAAATGAAAAAAAGAACTCTTGATTGCAATCAGTCTCCCTGACTAAGCAACAGCTAGGGGCACAAACCTAATAGGGTAGTAGTTTTAAGAAGCGAAATTTGGGGTTTCAGCAAACTAAAATATTAAGGAATAATTTGGAACCTTAATTACAAAATATGTGTATAAACACAACAAAATTATTGTATAGGGAACAATTTGATAAA